>JASDDO010000022.1:380463611-381743229 GCA_030015575.1 Agapanthus africanus | reverse complement strand
TGATGATCGTACCAGTTTTCAGCAAGCTATCATGAGTGGAGACTCTGTGAAGTGGCTGGATGCCATGAGTTCCGAAATGGAGTTTATGTACACCAACAAAGTATGGACTTTGGACGTTGTACCCCCTGGGGTAAAACCTGTGGGGTGCAAATGGATCTTTAAAAGAAAGATTGGTGTAGATGGGCAGGTGGAGACCTATAAGGCAAGACTTGTGGCGAAGGGTTTTCGTCAAAGACCAGGTTTGGACTATGACGAGACTTTTTCGCCCGTAGCCATGCTTAAATCCATTCGGATCATACTTGCTATTGCTGCTCACTGTGACTATGAAATCTGGCAGATGGATGTTAAAACGGCATTTCTAAATGGAGATTTAGAAGAATGCGTTTATATGGATCAGCTAGAGGGCTTCATTGACAGTGAGAGCAGCGGGAAAGCAAGTAGATTGCTTTAATCCATATATGGGTTAAAGCAGGCATCACGGAGTTGGAACATCTGTTTCGATGATGTTATCAAAGAGTTTGATTTCATCAAAAATCCAGATGAACCTTGTGTTTATAAGAAGGCTGTAGGGAGAGCTGTCACATTCCTCGAATTGTACGTGGATGACATTCTTCTGATAGGAAATGATATTCCTATGCTACAGTCGGTCAAATCTTTCTTATCACTAAGGTTCTCCATGAAGGACCTGGGTGATGCCACATACATCCTGGGCATAAGGATCTATAGGGATAGATCCAAGAGGTTATTGGGATTATCCCAAACCAGGTACATCAACACCATCCTAAAAAGGTTTAGTATGGAAGACTCCAAGCGGGGTGCCTTACCCGCTTGCCATGGGGTCACTCTCTCCAAGGACTCTTGCCAAAAGACCGAAGAAGAGAGAGCTCGCATGAGCATTATACCCTATGCTTCAGCAGTAGGATCTATAATGTATGCGATGTTATGTACACGCCCAGATGTAGCTTATGCACTTAGTGTTGTAAGCAGGTATCAATCCAAACCAGGGGAGAATCACTAGATAGCTGTGAAGAACATTCTTAAGTACTTGCATAGGACTAAAGAATTGTTCTTGGTGTATGGTAATGGAGATCTCCAAATGGAGGCCTTTACCGATTCGAGCTTCCAGAGCGATAAGGACGACAGCAAATCTATCTCAGGGTTTGTATTTACCCACAATGGAGGGGCGGTAAGTTGGAAGAGTTCCAAACAGGATACCGTTGCAGACTCTACGATGGAGGCTGAGTACATTGCTGCAAATGATGCCGCCAAGGAAGCCGTCTGGATGAGGAAGTTCTTCTTGGAGCTAGGAGTAGTTCCAACCATTATTGATCCAATACCATTGTATTGTGATGATAATGGGGCTATGGCATTAGCCAAGGAGCCCAGGTCCCATCAGCGATCCAGACACATCCTGAGGAGCTTTCATTTGATCCGGGAGATTGTAGATCGCCGCGAGATCGAGATTAAGAGAGTAGATACAAAGAATAACGCCGCGGATCCACTCACCAAGGCACTCCCTCTGCCGCAGCATGAGCGACTTTTTGAGATGTTGGATATGAGATACGCCAATAACTGGCCTTAGTGCAAGTGGAAGATTGATGGATATATGTATGCCCTAGAGGCCAATATATGATAGTGGATGTATTTATACATGTGTATATATATATATATATTCAGTGTACATTCTTGCTCGACATGATAGTATGCTATCTGGTTCTTCTTTATCTGACATGTTGATTTGATCATGCTTTTATTCATTCATACATGTTGATAAAGCCCTGAGGATATATGCTTGACTACTGTGATTATGATGGAGATCATACTAGTGGGACATCTGTAGTTTAATAAGCATATCCTGGAATGTCCCTAGTCGTAGGTGTATCGAGACGGGGCATCGATATACCAGAGTAGACTAGCGTATATGATACCAGACCCATATGATGGGCGACGGATGTTCCCACATTCATCGATGTTTGACATCGAGATCGTATACGAGTGCTCAGTGGTGACTGGGTACACTGGACGGACTCGCCGAGAACTCCTATATGGAATAATATCTATCGTCGGATAGAAGTTCTCAGGTGACACTGGTGCAGGTTAGTCTGTAGACCCGAGATCTTCATAGTGTCTTGTGTGTTCTCCCACTGTACTTTGATTACCACCCTACCACGGCTCTACCGAGTCGTGCAAACAGGTGGCTGTTGGGTACAGTCCCGAGACACACGAAGGCGATGAGCGATAGGAGGGGTTTCGTCTCTCCCGGTATTGGGAGTAGATGCTGTGCTGTGCTCGATTGGCTATATCAGTAAATCCCTGGCCAGGGCTGTTGAGATTTACTGATAAGTGTTATCAGTAGTTTCTCGATCTGTTATAGACCTTTCATCGGCATGACTTATTATGTTATTGGGGTCGACGTTACCATCCCTAGACTCGATATGCAGCATATCTGACGAAGAGACCGGACTGTACGGTAGTGTTGCCGGTTGGCTCGACGGGAGTTGTAACAGGTTCGCTTTTTTTCTTCTGATCGCTCAATACCCGGGTGGCTGTTAGGTTTAGCTGACCGCTTGCGGCTTGTAGGTATTTGATATGATCATTACCTGCTGCCAGCGTATTGACGAGTCTTAGAGTCCCACAATGAAGTTTCATGGCTCAGGCGAAAAGATGTGGTGTGCATATGAGATATGCGCGGGGACCCGATTAAATACGGATATGTGATACCGTATATTAATCGGGCATTTTCTATTTGTCGGGCCGTATGTGATATGACCGGTTTGCAAAATCAAGTGTTGATTTAACAAATGACTTTTAGATTAATTCTTTAATCAAACTCTTTTTCTATTTTTGTATGCATGCATGTATGCACATGATGATGTGCATGGATACATACATACATTGTATCATGGTTGTTGATACATGTATGGTGGCAATGCAAGACTCACATTGTAGAATTATCTATTTTATTTATCATTTAGAAAAAGAAAAGGGATAATTCACACAAGGTTTATACTTATCATCTTTGACCATTCTTCAACCACCATTTAACCATGAGTTAATTATCCTTTCATCTTTAACCCATTTGATAAAAATCTAGATGATTCTAACCATGGTTGAAGAGAAAGGATTAAGATATATTATTCTTTTCTCACTTCAATTATTCACTCTCATATATCATTTTCTTGTGAGAAAAAGCTTAGCCACCATCTTCTTCTTCCTCTCTTGATAATTTCTTTTAAGTGAGGTTGATAAAAGAAAGAGTTTTGATTATAGAAAACAAAACACATCATCATACTACACACATCTGGCCCATTTGTGCAGGGTGTTTGCTTTACTTCAATCACATATCGAGTAAAGCAAGGAGCTTTGGGCAAAGGAGCTTCGGGTGGATCGTCGTGGACTTAGAAGACCTCAAGCGAACCTTTTTCCAACCCTCAAGTAGCCAAGGAGTCTAGCGTAAGGAGCTACAAAGGTTGTACTCTCAAAACCTTAGCCTTTATTACTTGTGATGTTGTCTTTGTAATGAAACCCTAATTTTCTAGTGATGATTCTTTGTATGTTCACTTAGCACCTTAAAAATTTAATTTTGATACATGTGATGCTTCCAAACCCTTCATGAGGTGCTATGTAAACCTAACAGCTACCTACTCCATCAATCAGGTTCTGCCTATGAAACGAAAGTTCGGGTGTAATAACCCCTTGTTCAAGTCTAAGTTCTATAAGGTCAAGCCTAGGTTCCAAAATATATATACGCCCTAGACCCCACATAGTCAAACCTAAACTCGAACCAAGGTTAAACCTAGTTCTCCGAAAACAACTTTGTCACGACCCGAAATATTAGCTCGTGACCGACACTTAAATTACGCAACGTCTACAGGCGTAACGTAACCTAAGTAAGACGAAACCCAGAAATCTAAACCTTCCAACAGAAGTAAGTAATGAAAACATTTATACAACATTTGGAAACCTTAAGTACAAAAACTTTAAAATTATTTTTCTTTTCTATTCTTTTTGTTTTCATAAAATAATTTCGGCAGCACCTCCTTTGTAAAAGCTAGCCCCGAAACGGGTACAACAAAGAATAAAAAGAAAGCATCCCCAAACGGAAGAAAAACACGTCCAACGGAGGAAAAAACCACCACAAGTATAAATAACAAGTATACGACGCCGAACGACGAAGATCCATACAAGGAAATAAAGTAAAGCAAGACATCAACCCCAAAAGCGAACATAAAACCCATCGCTCAAGTTTCGCCACTACAAGTCTTCTATGTCTTCAACATATACAATTACTAGTTTCTGATTTGATGGAGTTGACTAGATACAATATGAATAATAAATACAATAGGGCCACGATCCAACATGTACCGCCTACTAAAGAAAAACACCCGAAAGTAAGTTGTGTGCCAATGATGCCGCTACTGATCCAAGCGGACAACCTGCAAGAACTGAGGAACAATGGGGATGAGTTGCCAACTCGTGAGTAGAAAATATCAACAGGTAGAAATCGAAATAAATAACGATTTCCTAGGTCAACTATATCATAAAGGTAATACTATGATATCTAGGGTGACCGTATCTGCATATGTGCCAACACATAATAAATGCCTATCAACAAGTAGATAACATCCAACAATATAATCAATGCATGTGTGCTGGTGGATCTCGTCAAACAATATAATCAATGCATGTATGCAATGGATCTCGTCCATGTGTCAACCACTGACACAACAACTCCTGCATGTAAATATCATAAAAGCATATGCAGGTAAAAATGAGGATATCAAAGAATGTGTGTCCATCAATGACACATCAAATCATGGAAACCTGAGTGTCTAACCCCGACACTCGAAACATCATGAAACCCGTGTCTAGCATCGACATGTAAATCCTCGTACAATAGGCTCCGTCTGCGGGATCGGCCCGCGGGCTCCGGCAGAACGGGTCGGCCTAAAACCATCTCATGACCCCGGTCGGTATCCTCCAGATAACCGCCGAGTCCAAATACTGTCACCGATAGGCAGTGCACATCCTCTGCCAGGCTCATCGGCTAATCCTTCGACATACCTTTCTTGCCCCGGGGTACCATACCGGGCTCCACCATGTACCCACACATGGCACACTCCACTTCTCGTATTGGGTATATATCACAAATCACAGAACCGAGAAATCTCATGGTGGACGCTGAAATATCATATCAAGAGAAACCGGGTTTTCAAATAATACATAATTTCTTGAAAACATATACACGGTTCTCAAATCCCAAATCTCATAAAAACAACATATCTCAATACGTATAATCATAAAGCATGATGTATGCGACATATAACAGAATGTAAGCATATCCATATATCATGCAACATGGAACAGTGATGTGATCAAAGCAAGTAAATCATGGAACATAGCATAAAGGTATGAGCATAGCCAGTATATCATGCAACCTAGCATAGTGATGTGAACATAGCAAGTATATCATGGCATGATGTAGCAATTCTACTGTGTAAGTGACATAGCAATTATCGATGATGAAGTGTGTGAGCCGGCAATCTGTGTAAGTGTAACATACGCATCATCGATAATGGTGTAGGTGTACTAGCACAGGTATATGAAATGCAATGAGAATAACATGAATGCAGCATAATGCACATCGTGAACTAAATGCTATAAGGTATACGTATCTAAAATGACCGAGTCAGTGAATCTATCATTCGGCATCCAGCCTCACAACATCACGTATGGTATAATCCATCGTACAGCATCCTCTAATCAAGGGTATGGATAAATCAACAAGTAAAACTCATCGCGTACGGTAACCCATCGTACGGCGGCATTAAACAAATAGGGATTCTATCAACCTATACAACAACGGGGGGTACGGATCTAAGTCTCGTACGGTATATCACTCATTATGCAAATCATTATCCATATATATATATATATATATATACCTATCTCTCAGGTTATATCCACATAAATCTCGTATCAGGGGACCGACAAGGTATCAACTATCTCTTATCGACTCGCATCCATATAACGACATTGTCAGTGTATATGCCCTAGGGGCCATTATTGTATCATACTAGTTTGTATATTACTTAATGGAACCTTGGGATATTCACAGTTGTATTAACAGTCTTTCTCAACATAGTAGTATGCTACTTGGTTTATATCTATCTTAATATGTGTATATGTTTCTTTTAAGCATATCGCAAATACATATTGATAGAGCCCATAGGATCTTGCTTGACTACCAGCGTTGTGATGGCAGTCACACTAGTGGGGGCTGGGTAGTCTACAAGCATATCCTTTTTTCAGGTCCCTAGTCGTAGGATTATCGAGACAGGGCATCGATACTCCGGAGTAGACTAGTGTATACGCTTCTCGTCCCAGCAGGGGAAATGGTCTGTCCCACAGCTATTAGTACGTTCTACTGGAGATAGTATGCAGGTGCTCGTTGGGTTACGGGTAGACCGGACAGGACTCGCAGGGAACTGTTGGTTGTATTATACCTATCGCCAGTTAACATTTCCCAGGTGACATCAGTACAGCATAGTCCGTAGACTTGACACTACTGCTTCGCCTCGAGTGTGTTCTTACTGTTCTTAGATTGCTACCCTACCACGGCTCAAAGGAGTCGTGCAAACAGGTAGCAGTTGGGTGCAGTCCCGAATCACTTGGAGGCAGTGGCGGTTAGATAGGATTCGTCTCTCCCGGTATTGGGAGTTAATATCGCACTGTGTTTGGAGAGCCATTACGCAAAGTCCCTCACCAGGGAAAGTGAGATTTACTGGTGGGTTTTCCAGTAGCTTCTCAAGGTGTAATGGGCTTCACTCCAACACGACTTATACCGCTTTTAGGGGACTGATGCTTGCCTCCCCCCTAAGCCCGATATGCGATAGTCTTAGACGAACAGACCGGACTATAAGGAGATTGTCACATCAGGCTCAGTAGGAGTTCGGATGGGTTTCCTAATCGGCCTTCTTATCGACATCTACCTGGGGACCGTTATGTACAGCTAGTACCGCTTGCGACCTGTGGTTAAACCCACTGTCAGCGTAGTGTCGAGTCTTTAGAGTCCCACACAGAGAGTTTCCCTGCTTCAGGCGAAACGATATAGAGGTCGTATGGTTTTACGACAGGGTTCGGACATATACGTGTACTTATGCAAGTATGATGTTCGGACAGATTATACTTGCAGGCTTTGGTTTAATCCAGATTCTAGTAATGGATTATTGGATTTATGCAGTCTCAGTATATCCGTGTTTTTCCTAAATACGGATGGGAGGGGCATTCTCGTAATTAATCGAGAAACTACTAGAAGAAAGGTGAGTCATTTATTTTTAATTCATTTATGAATTAAACTAAATGAGGTGGAGAGATGATGTGTTATTTGCATTAAATGTTTTAATGACTCATGAGATGATTCATCCAAAGTGAGTTAATGAAGCATTAATTGTTTTAATGACTCTTGAGATGATTCATCCAAAGTGCGTTAATAAAGCATGGTTGTTATTATTGTATATTTTTTTTGGATAATTATGATGCTTCATATATTCACAAATGAGTAATAATTCATTTCATTCTCACATACACACTCTCTCTCCTCAAGCTCTCCTCTTCTTCAACCTAACCCTAATCCTCTCTTGTGTTGAGATCCCAAGGGTTAGAAAGTCTAATAGATCCTTAATCTACTTCTATATCTTCTAGGTCACTTGGATTAGCAATCCTAGCCACTTAGTTACCTCAAGTTAGAGGTTAAAGCTTGAAGGAGGAACTCTCGGGTGGATCTTCTATTACATCGAGGAGGCCGACGAGGAGGTGAACAACAAGAACAAGAAGGACTAGTATCTTGAGGTATAATCATCTATCATAGTAGTTTAGCACTTCTACATAGTTTTGTAAGTCCACGTTACCTCTCCCGGTACTTACGGGCTTGCGGAAATGATGAAAAACGATTTTTCAAGAGGTGGTAACATGGACTCAAAATACGGATCTTTGTTAAACAACTACCTAACAACCTAACTAGAGTTTTGCCTACTCGGTTAGGGGGCTATACCTTTCTTGAACTCCTTCGTCTTCAACTCTTTTCGGTGTACGGATCGGCCTCACCTCGTCGTCTCCTTGCGCCGAAGATGGATCCACCTGAAAGCTTCTACCTTTGGCTTCTTCTTCGAACTTGAAGAAACTAGAACACTTGGTTTGCTAAACCTTGTGAACTAGGATGAGTAGAGAAGTGATTTGGGTTTTCTTTTATCTCTATGGCAATGTTTCGCAACTCATGAGAGGGTGTTGCCTTGAGCTAGAGAGAGAGCAAGAGGAAGAGCAAGAGGGAGAGCTCAAGCAAGAGAGAGAAATGAAATGAGAGAATGAGTAACTCTTTTGCCATCCAAGCTCTCATAATTCAAAACCATCATAACAAAATAGTAATCAAGTATTATGTGATGGTTCAAGTCAAAATGGCTATATCATTTCATGCACTCATTTTGCAAAAACAAACAAGCAAGCAAAAGTCTTTGCCATGAAATGATAGCCATTGTCATGATGATGGTCAACTAAGGCCATGTACTGGCGTATCGAAGACCTATCATCTCGATCAGCCGCTCGAACTGAGTCTGGGGTAAGGCCTTTTTGAGTGGATCAGCAGTGTTATCTTCCATAGAAACTCTCCGAACCTCGATCTCCTGGCGACCCACGATCTCCCTGATCAGGTGATACCGCCTCAAGATGTGTCTGGACTTCTGATGGGACCTGGGTTCCTTCGCTTAAGCTATATCCCCGTTGTTATCGCAATACAGCGGTATTGGATCAACAATGGACGGAACCACCTGAAGTTCCGTTAAGAACTTCCTTATCCAGACGGCTTCTTTTGCGGCATCTGCAGCAGCGATATATTCCGTTTCCATCGTCGAGTCAGTAACGGTTTCCTGTTTGGAACTCTTCCAACACACCGCCCCTCCATTGAGGGTAAAGACATAACCCGACATGGACTTGGAATCATCCCTGTCACTCTGGAAGCTGGAGTCAGCAACGGCCTCGATCTGGAGGTCTTTTCCGCTATACACCAAGAACATCTCCTTAGTCCTTCTCAGGTACTTGAGAATGTTCTTTACCGCTATCCAGTGTTTCTCCCCAGGGTTTGACTGATACCGGCTTACCACACTCAGTGCATAAGCTACATCTGGTCTGGTACACAACATCGCATACATTATAGAGCCTATTACAGAAGCGTAGGGTATAATAGACATGCGATCCCTTTCCAAATCAGTCTTGGGAGACATCTCTTTGGAGAAGGTGATCCCGTGACAAGCCGGTAAATTACCGCTCTTGGAATCTTCCATACTGAATCTTTTCAGTATGGTGTCGATGTACCTGGACTGTGAGAGTCCCAATATCCTCTTGGATCTGTCACGATAGATCCGGATCCCCAGAATGTATGAGGCATCACCCAGGTCTTTCATGGAGAACCTGTGTGATAAGAACCCTTTGACAGATTGTAGCATAGGAATGTCATTTCCTATTAAGAGAATGTCATCCACGTATAAAACGAGGAATAATACAGTTCCCGCTACAAATCTACTATAGATGCATGGTTCATCTGGATTTTTGATAAAGCCAAATTCTTTGACCGTCTTATCAAAACAGATGTTCCAACTCCGCGATGCCTGCTTTAGTCCATAGATGGACTTAAGCAACTTTCACACCTTTCCGCTGCTCCCACTCTGAATGAAACCCTCTGGCTGGTCCATATAAACACACTCCTCTAAATTTCCATTTAGAAAAGCGGTCTTTACGTCCATCTGCCAAATCTCATAATCGTGGAAGGCAGCAATGGCAAGAAGGATCCGAATGGATTTCAGCATAGCTACTGGGGAAAAGGTCTCGTCATAGTCCAAACCAGGTCTTTGACGAAAACATTTTGCAACCAGTCTAGCTTTATAGGTCTCAACCTGTCCATCTACACCAATCTTCCTTTTGAAGATCCACTTGCATCCTACGGGTTTTACCCCATCTGGAGCAACGTCGAACGTCCATACTTTGTTGGTGTACATGGAGTCCATTTCGGTCCGCATTGCATCCAGCCATTTTACCGAGTCAACGCTCTGAATGGCCTGCTGGAAGCTAGTCGGCTCATCATAATCAATGATGCAATCCTCTCTATCCCCGTCTATGAGAAAACCGTAGTATCTCTCGGGCGGATGAGACTGCCTACTACTCCTGCGGAGCGGCGTAGGAATGTCATGTTCTTTTGAACCCTCTGGTTCTACTAAGCTTTCAGTAATAGTCTGTGGTTCTGGAATTTCTTCCAGTTCTATTTCGCTCCCACTTGTTTCCTTTTCTAAGAACTGGTGTTCTAGAAAATGGGCATTACGAGAAACAATGATCTTTTGTTCCTCTGCGTAATAGAAGAGATACCCCCTGGCGTTCTTTGGGTATCCCACAAACTTGCACAGTACTGAGCGTGCCTCGAGTTTGTCCGCATGCTGCTTTTTGACAAAAGCCGGACATCCCCAGATCTTCAGATATTGAAGATATGGTTTCTTCCCACTCCATATCTTATATGGTGTGGTAGGCACAGTCTTAGTTGGAACTCGGTTCAAAAGGTATGCAGCTGATTCTAGTGCATATCCCCAGAATGATCACGGTAACTCAGCATTACTTATCATGGACCGTACCATATCCAATAGGGTTCGGTTCCGTCTCTCCGAGACACCGTTATGTTGCGGAGTGTATGGAGGAGTAAGCTGAGAGAGAATTCCATTCTCTTTTAAGTAATCCAGGAACTCGGCACTCAAGTATTCACCACCTCGATCCGATCTCAGTGTCTTGATACTTTTGCCGGTTTGTTTTTCTACTTCATTCTTATATTCCTGGAATTTTCCAAAGGCTTCGGATTTATGTTTCATTAAGAAGACATAATCGTACCTTGAAAAGTCATCCGTAAAAGTAATGAAGTAAGAATAACCGCTTCGCGCATGTGTAGACATTGGACCGCACACGTCGTTGTGTACGAGTCCCAAGAGCTCGCTCGCTCTTACTCCGTGTCCAGTGAACGGAGTCTTTGTCATCTTTCCTTTGAGACACGATTGACAAGTGGCATACGATTGATATTCGAACGGATTCAAATATCCTTCTGTATGTAACTTCGTCAACCTTCTCTCATTGATGTGACCCAGTCTACAATGCCATAAGAAAGTCTGATTTATTTCCGGAGACTTACTTTTGTGTGTATTCTGGACATTGAAAATCTGTGGTTGGTTTAATACGTATATACCATTGCTTAATGTACCTGACCCAATCAGAACTTGATTAAGGTGAATGTTTACAACATTACTTACAAACGCAAATTCATAACCTTCTTTAGAAATCAAAGATACAGAAATGATATTACAAGTTGCGTTGGGTACATAAAAGCAATTACGTAAAACCAAAACATGTCCATCTGACATTCCCAGGTGATATTCCCCCACGGCCTCAGCATCCATGCTAGCTCCGTTTGCAACTTTGAGGGTCATGTCACCTGCCTTCAAAACCCTACGATTTCTCAATGCCTGCAAAGAATTACAGATATGAGATCCTGATCCGGTATCCAATACCCAGGAAGTAGAGTTTATTAATAGACAGTTTTCAATAACATACACACCTGAAGATGAAGCCGCAACTTGCTTCAGATCCTGTGTTCTGGCTTTCCAAGCCCTGCAATCTTTCTTCCAGTGCCCACTCTTATGACAGTAAAAGCACTCTTCCTTCCCCACAAGTTTCCCCGCTATCTGTGTTGCTTTTGCCTTTCCCTTCGTATCCACTTTACTAACACCGCCCCTTGGTTTGGCGGGGGTTTTCTTCTTCTTTCCCTTGGCTTTCGCCTTGGACCTAGAAGAGGAAGATCTTCCTACAAACAAAGTGGATGTTTCCCTACCTTTCTGTAGGGTGCCCTCTGCACTCCTCAGCATGTTGAGGGGTTCTGAAAGTTCAACTTCTTTTTCTTGCAAGTTGAAGTTCAGGATAAACTGGGCGTAAGTGGAAGGAAGGGACTGAAGAATCAAGTCCGTATAGAGCTCATTCTCCGACGTGGTCCCAAGGTCCGCGAGCTCCTCAATGAAGCCAATCATCTTAAGCACGTGTTCCGCTACCGATGATCCGACGGCCAACCTTGCCGAAAATAACTTCTTCGACACTTCATATCTTGCGATACGAGATTGCTCTCCATACAGTTCTTCTGTATGGAGAAATATGGATTCGAGGTCAATATTCTCGTGCCTCCTCTGATGTTCGTTGTCCATAGAGGCAAGCACGAGGCACTTGGCCTTCGCGCAATCGATCACCCAAGTCTTACGGATTTCCTTATCCGCGACGCTGGAGGTGGGACCTGGGACAGGGGGAGCTTTGGTGGTAAGGAGATACCCCAACTTGTCATAAGTGATTGCTATTTTGACATTCCTGAGCCAATCTTTGTAGTTTGGCCCTGTCAGTATGTTTTTATCTAGTAATAACTTAAGTCCGGTCATGATGTTTGGTCGCTGCAATTAGGAGAGAGAGAAGAAACACTTTAGCATGATGCTCTTGCAAGTTTAGAGTGGTTTTTAATTTGTCTAAACAGGATGGCTCCCACTGTCTTTCGAATCCCTCCTCAAACCAAAAAGGAAGAATTAGTCAGGATCAATCTCACCGTACAATACCGTTCGGCCAGGCTGGTGTCGGTACTTCGAGGGAGGTTTTCCAACGCTTTCGCGAAGTTCCTTAATTAAATAACCTCTTTTCCCTGTGGGCGTAGCCCCGCTAACACCTTTCTAGACACCTACTTGGTTTATAGCATTGATCGTTAAGTGAGAAATTTCCCGAGGAGTAGCATATACTCACAGTAGGATCGGGATCCAAATATCATTGCGTGACAAAACTGAAGGAATCCTACCAGAATCATCACACTCCAAATGGTATGCAACGCTAGCAAGTTTCAGTTCTTTTGAAACTCCCGATGTAGATTTTTGCCTCATTCTCTTATGACCTTGGCGTGAGGTCAAAATGTCATAAGTCACATGTCAAGTTCTTCCCATCATTATCCAGGTTAATTTGAACCAACCCGTACCTACCCTTGACGTAGGCCAAAATGGCAGTACGACTGTCTCAAACCAACGCATTCTATCTATGCAACAGATAAATATCCGGCAGCTACCAATCACTATGCCTTGGGGTGAGGTCAAAATACATAGCTTGAATACTACCGAATATTTAACTAAAATGATAGAGGGCTACGGATGGTTTTGGCAAAACCGTGAACGTAGTGAACTTGATATAATCGATGGAACGAGATAGCTTTTAAAAGGAGTGGCTTAAGCTCCGCGTTTAAAAGTTATTTTCAAAAGAAACCGAGTGGTTTTGAAATTGTTCCAACGACTTTTACTTGGTTTATTTTTCTTGCATTAATTCCAATCCATCCCATCATTTAATCCTACCATTGCAGAAAACAACCAAAATATGACGTACGCTTATGCCATCCGCATTCGCCACGGGTCCCCGTCATTACCCGTTAGGTTACTTAACTAACGACAGAGCAGGGGCTGGACTAGCGCGGATGCAAAACATAAGTAACGCCTAAATAATATCATATATAGATATATTGCAATGATAGCCATTTCAGATCACAGATGAATACATTGGATATACTAGGAATCCGCAATTCGTACGAGCCTGTAACGAAAAGCGGATTACACGGTCGCGATGAATAACCAATACCCCACCCTAGACCCCTACGGGTGCGGCAAACTACCCGCCAAATATTCGAAGCGGAGCAACCTCCCTCAACGACGTGAATAGGCCACTCGGCACTTCGAGATACCCGGTAGTTTGTGCACCACACCTTGGGTCTATCCGAGGAGAAAAAACAGTAAAAAGAAATTATACAATGACGTCTACAACCCCGACCCGGTTGTGCGGCCAAAAATAATATTACATCAATTTACATATTACATGAATTGAAAGATAAAAGAAAACTCTCATCTCACAACCCCCCGGCTATTCATCCGCGACAATCCAATGAATTCATATACACATACCATCAACATTACAGATCACAGATATGTATAACCCCCACTAATCGACGTATAGCGATTAGCGGACGTTCAATACATATAACACATCACAGATATATACCCGTCAGCTTAAGTCTTTAGAAGTTCGATCAAAATACGGTTTTTCAAGCCCCAAAAACAAATTTTGCTTTCTGGAAAATCTGGGCTGAAAAAACATATTGTAAAAATCCCAAAACACCCCTAGAAATACACTGCAATAAAATTGTGCCACGGCCGAGTCAACTCGGCCGCGGAACCACGGCGGGAGCATGCTCCCGCCGCGTTTCCGCGGCGACTTGACCGGTTCGTTGGACCAATTTTCTTGGGTGTTTTGTAAAAAGCCTGAGTCGATTTTTTATGTATGATTTTTCAATTTTTGAACAGAATACAGAATCGACAGAAACTTGATTTTTCGGGTTCGTTTCGTGACTTTTTCTCCGATCGAATTTCTAGTTACTTTGATAACATGTTAGATAGTGTTTAACTGGGCTCTGATACTACTGTAAGACCACGTTACCTCTCCCGGTACTTACGGGCTTGCGGAAATGATGAAAAACGATTTTTCAAGAGGTGGTAACATGGACTCAAAATACGGATCTTTGTTAAACAACTACCTAACAACCTAACTAGAGTTTTGCCTACTCGGTTAGGGGGCTATACCTTTCTTGAACTCCTTCGTCTTCAACTCTTTCCGGTGTACGGATCGGCCTCACCTCGTCGTCTCCTTGGGCCGAAGATGGATCCACCTGAAAGCTTCTACCTTTGGCTTCTTCTTTGAAGAAACTAGAACACTTGGTTTGCTAAACCTTGTGAACTAGGATGAGTAGAGAAGTGATTTGGGTTTTTCTTTTATCTCTAAGGCAATGTTTCTCAACTCAAGAGAGGGTGTTGCTTTGAGCTAGAGAGAGAGCAAGAGGAAGAGCAAGAGGGAGAGCTCAAGCAAGAGAGAGAAATGAAATGAGAGAATGAGTAACTTTTTTGCCATCCAAGCTTTCATAATCCAAAACCATCATAACAAAATAATAATCAAGTATTATGTGATGGTTCAAGTCAAAATGGTTATATCATTTCATGCACTCATTTTGCAAAAACAAACAAGCAAGCAAAAGTCTTTTGCATGAAATGATAGCCATTGTCATGATGATGGTCAACTAGTCCAACCTAGTCAACCTGTCAACAAAGTCAACAAGTCAACAAAGTCAACCCCTCAACAACCATGTCACCATAATACTTAATTAATATTATTGTTAATTATATTTCTTATTCTCATTAGGGTTTAGCCAAAAGTCAATAGTCAACAGTCAACAATCCCAATGAGAATCCACTGCCTCTGTCTCTCTGTCAACTGTGCATACACACCCGCATCCGCGTTCCGAGGAACACGAATACAAACGAGATAAAACCAATCCCAAAATGTACACTAGGATCTGGCTTAAACCAAAGCCCGCTAGTGTTAACTGTCCGGACACCAAATGTGCACAAGTGCACGGATGTGACCGAACCCTGTCGCAAAACTATGTGACCTGTCGCAAAACCATGCGACCTCTACTCTTTTGCCTAAAGGCGAATAGCTTTCTGTGTGGGACTCTAAATAATCGACACTACGCTGGCAGTGGGTTTAACCACAGACCGTAAGCGGCACTAGCTGTGCGTAACGGTCCCCAGGTAGATGCCGATAAGAAGACGTACGAGGTGAAACCCATCTGAACTCCTACTGAGCCTGAATATGACAATCTCTGTACAGTCCGGTCTGTTCGTCTAATACATCGCATGGCGGGCCTAGGTGGGCGGTAAACGTCAGTCCCCTACTAGCGGTACAAGTCGTGTCGGAGTGAAGCCCAAAACACCCTGAGATAACACTGGAGACCTACCAGTATATCTCGCTTGCCCAGGCCAGGAACTACTCGTGTAATGGCTCTCCTAGACACAGCGCGATGTCAACCCCCAACACCGGGAGAGACGAATCCTGTCTAACCGTCACTGCCTCCAAGTGCTTCGGGACTGCACCCAAAAACTACCTATTTGCACGACTCCTTTGAGCCGTGGTAGGGTAGTAATTAAAGTACAGTGGGAACACACTCGAGGCGAAGTGACAGTGTCAAGTCAGCGGACTAAGCTGTACTCATGTCACCTGGGAACAGATAACTGACGATAGGTATAGTACCAACCAACAGTTCCCGACGAGTCCTGTCCAGTGTACTCGTAACCTAACGAGCACCCGCATACTATCTCAAGTACGACGTACTGGCGGCTGTGGGACAGACCGTCTCCCACACTGGGATGAGAAGCGCATACGCTAGTCTACTCCGGAGTATCGATGCCCTGTCTCTATAGTCCTACGACTAGGGACCTGCATAAGGATGTGCTTATAGATTACCCAGCCCCCACTAGTGTGACTTCCATCACAACGCTGGTAATCAAGCAAAGATCCTAAGGGCTCTACTAATGTGTATATGTGATATACTAAAATAAACACATGTACACATTAAAGTAGAAACAAACCAAGTAGCATACTACTATATTGAGCAAGATTGTCTATACAAGGTGAATATCCCAAGCTTCCCTTAAGTAATATACAAACTAGTATGATACAGTAATGGCCTCTAGGGCATATACACTAACAAGTTTGTTAGTTAGGGTTTAGCAAAGATCCGTAAAGTTAGTCGATGTTACCTTGAACAAAATGATTGTTTTACCTATTCCGCCTCCCCGCATCTAGTAGGGTGTGTAACGTCGACTTACAGTGGTATCAGAGCTTAACTAAACCATAACTAACATGTTAGCAAAGTCTTTAGAAATTCGATCGCGATTTAATCCCAAAAAACCGACTTTTTCACCAATTTTCTGCCTATTTTAAATTGGGGTCTAAAAATTTTTCAGGGACCCATAAAAATACAAGCAGGGTTTTTTAAGAATTGTGAAGAAATTTGGGATCGTGACTCGTCCAAACCACAGCGGAACAGCGGCCGATCCAAGCGATCCGCCGCGGATCCGCGGCCGAGTTGACACCGAGTCAACCCAAATTGGCTCACTTATTCTTCTGTGTTGATTTTGTGTTTTCTGGGATGTCTTATTTCTGCTCAGGTTTTATGTGTACAGAGAATTGTTTGGACTAGATTCATATGTGTTGCTTGATCGAATATCTAAGAACTTTGGCTAACTGGATTATATCTGTGTTGTGTTTAATGTGTTCGTAAACCTCCCTTAACTACTAGTATGTCGGTTAGCAGGGGGTTGCACATTTCTGTAATGGTTTTTACTGGTTTGTGAGTATGAACTTGTTGGATTGTCGTGAATGGATAGTCGGGGATGTGAGATGAGTGTTTCTTTCATTCATAGGTAAATTGTAATTTGTTGTAATATTCTTTTGCGGGGCACATCCGGGTGGAGGTTGTAGCCACCGTTGTATTATTTCATTTACTGTTTTCTGCTCCTAGGATAGACCCAAGGTGGGATGCACAAACTACCGGGTACTTTGAAGTGCTTAGTGGCCTACTCACGTCGTTGAGGGAGACCGCTTCACTTCGGGTACTTGGCGGGTAGTTTGTCGTACCCGTAGGGGTCTAGGGTGGGGTTGGCTATTCATCACGACTGTGTAATCCGTAATTCATTGCAGGCTCAAAGGGAATGCGGATTCCTAGAATATCCAATATGTTCATCTGTGATCTGGAATGCCTATTATTGTATCTGACGAATGTACAATATCTATATATGATATCTAGTAGGCGTTACTTATGTTTTGCATCCACGCTAGCCCATCCCCCGCTCTGTCGTTAGTTAAGTAACCTAACGGGTGAATGACAGGGCCTAGTGGCGAATGTGGATGGCATAAGATGACGTTGTATTTTCCTTGTTTTCTGCAATGATAGGTTAATTGATGGTACGCATTATATTAATGCAAAGAAAATAAACCAAAGTTAAATTGTTAGAACAATTTAAAAGAAACCACTCGATTATTTTAAAAACAACAGATTTTTTAATTGGGGAGCTTAAACCACTCCTTTTAAAAGCT
The DNA here is from genome assembly GCA_030015575.1 of Agapanthus africanus. Taxonomy (NCBI): domain Eukaryota; kingdom Viridiplantae; phylum Streptophyta; class Magnoliopsida; order Asparagales; family Amaryllidaceae; genus Agapanthus; species Agapanthus africanus. The sequence continues at coordinate 381,725,157 of JASDDO010000022.1, read as the reverse complement.
AGCAGGTTCCTTCGATCATATCAAGTTCACTGCGTTCACGGTTTCGCCAAAACCATTCGTAGCCCTCCGTCATTTTATTTGGGTATTCAGTAGTGTTCAAGCTATGTGTTTTGACCAACGCCAAGGCATAATGTTTGGTAGTTGCTGGGTATTCATCTGTTGCATAGATAGATGAGTTGGTTTGGGATAGTCGTACTGCCATTTGGCCAACGTCAGGGGTATGTACGGGTGGGTTCAAATTAACAAGATAATGATGGGTAGAACTTGACATGTGACTTATGACATTTTGACCAACGCCATGGTCATAAGAGCATGGGGCAGAAATCCATATCGGGAGTTTCTAAAGAAACTGAAACTTTCTAGAGTTAGATACCATTTGGAGTGTGATAATTTTGGTAGGATTCCTTCAGCTTTATCACACGATGATATTTGGATCCCGATCCTACTGTTAGTATATGCTACTCATCGGGAGATTCTTTCACTCAACGATCAATGCTATAAATCAAGTAGGTGTCAAGAAAGGTGTCAGCGGGGCTACGCCCCCAAGGAAAAGAGGTTATTTAATTAAGGAACTTCGCGAACCTCCCTCGAAGTACCGACACCGGCCTGGCTGAACGGTTAAGCAAGTATTGTACGGTGAGAATAGTCCTGACTAGTTCTTCTTTTTTGGTTTGAGGAAGTATTCGAGAAACAGTGGGAGCCATCCTGTTTAAATAAACTAAAAACTACTCTAAACTTGCAAGAGCATCATGCTAAAGTGTTTCCTCTCTTTCTCCTAATTGCAGCGACCCAGAACATGATAGGCCTTAAGTTATTATCAGATAAAAATATTTTGACAGGGCCAAACTATAAAGATTGGTTCCGGAATGTCAAGATGGCAATTACCTATGACAAATTGGGGTATTTCCTTACTACTAAGGCCCTGCCGTCCCAGGTCCTGAATCCAGTGTCGCGGATAAGGAATTCCGCAAGACCTGGGAGTTAGACTGCGCGAAGGCCAAATGCTTCGTGCTTGCCTCTATGAATAATGAACATCAGAGGAGGCACGAGAATATGGATCTAGAATCCATATTTCTCCACACCAAGGAACTGTATGGAGAGCAATCTCGTATAGCTAGATACGAGACCTCGAAGAACTTGTTTCAGTCGAGGATGGCCGTCGGATCATCTGTAGGGGAACATGTCCTTAAGATAATTGGCTATATTGAAGAGCTCACAGACCTCGGGACAACATTAAAGAACGAGCTGTATGCAGACTTGATTCTCCAGTCGCTTCCTTCCACCTACGCCCAGTTTATCTTGAATTTCAACATTCAAGGTAAAGAAGTTGAACTTCCAGAACTCCTTAACATATTGAGGAGTGCAGAGGGCACCTTGCAGAAGGCAAGGGAAACACCCGCTATGTTTGATCGTGGTGCTTCCTCTTCCAGGTCCAAGGCAAGGGCCAAAGGAAGGAAGAAGAAGGCCGCTACCAAACCAAGAGGTGGTGTTGGTAAGATGGAAGCCAAGGGAAAGGCAAAGGTTGCGGTGCCGGTAGTGGCAAAGGACGAGTGCTTCCACTGTCGCAGGAAAGACCATTGGAAGAAAGATTGCAAAGCTTGGATTGCCAAGAACTAGGACACGAGGAAAGTTGTGGCTTCGGCTTCAGGTGTGTTTGTAATTAAAAATTGTCAGTCAATCAACTCTACTTCCTGGGTATTGGATACCGGATCAGGATCTCATATATGCAATTCATTGAAGGCACTGAGAAACCGTAGAGTGCTGAAGGTTGGTGATATGGCCCTCCAAGTTGCTAACAGAGCTAGCGTGAATGCTATGTCCGTAGGGATTATCACCTTGGATTGACGAGTGGACATATTTTGGTTTTGCGCAACTGTTTTTGTGTACCTAATTTAACGTGTAATATCATATCAGTATCCTTGTTATCAAAAGAAGGTTATGATTTTACGTTTGTAAGCGATGTTGTTAACATCCACCTTAATCATGGTTTGATTGGGTCCGGTACACTAGATAACGGTAAATACGTGTTAAACCAATTGCAGATTTTCAATGTCCAGAACACACTAAAAAGAAAGTCTCCAGATATAAATCAGGCTTTCTTATAGCATTGTAGACTGGGTCACATCAATGAGACAAGGTTAACTAAGTTACATAGAGAAGGATATTTGGATCCGTTCGAATATCAATCTTATGCCACTTGTCAATCATGTCTCAAAGGAAAGATGACAAAGACTCCATTCACTCGACATGGAGTAAGAGCGAGCGAGCTCTTAGGACTCATACACAGCGATGTATGTGGTTCAATGTCTACACATGCAAGAGGCGGTTTTTCATATTTCATTACTTTTACGGATGATTACTCTAGGTATGGATTCATTTTCTTGATGAAACATAAATCCGAGGCCATTGAGAAATTCCGAGAATATAAGAATGAAGTAGAAAACTAAACCGGCAAAAGTATCAAGACACTGAGATCTGATCAAGGTGGTGAATACTTAAGTGCCGAGTTCCTGGGTTACCTAAAAGAGAAAGGAATTCTCTCTCAGCTTACTCCTCCATACACTCCACAACATAACGGTGTATCGGAAAGACGAAACCGAACCCTATTGGATATGGTACGTTCCATGATGAGTAATGCTGAGTTACCGCGATCTTTCTGGGGTTATGCACTAGAATCAGCTGCATATCTTTTGAACAGGGTTCCTACCAAGACTGTGCCTACCACACCATATCAGATGTGGAGTGGGAAGAAACCATAGGGTCAATATCTGAAGATATGGGGATGTCCAGCTTTTGTTAAAAAGCAGCATGCGGACAAACTCGAGGCACGATCAGTACAGTGTAAGTTTGTGGGATATCCAAAGAATTCCAAGGGATATTTTTTCTATTACGCAGAGGAACAAAAGGTTTTTGTTTCTCGTAATGCCCATTTTCTAGAACAACAGTTTTTAGAAAAGGAAACAAGTGGGAGCGCAATAGAACTGGAAGAAATTCCAGAACCACAAATTACTACTGAAAGTTTGGTAGAGCCAGAAGTTCCAGAAGAACAGGACATTCCCGCACCCCTCCGCAGGAGTAGTAGGCCTTCTCATCCGCCTGAGAGATACTATGGTTTTCTCATAGACGGGGATAGAGAGGATTGCGTCATTGATAATGATGAACCGACTAGCATCCAGCAGGCCATCCAGAGCGGCGACTCAGTAAGATGGCTGGATGCAATACGGACCGAGATGGAGTCCATATACACCAACAAAGTATGGAATTTGGACTTTGCTCCAGATGGGGTAAAACCCATAGGATGTAAGTAGATCTTCAGGAAGAAGATTGGTGTAGATGGACAGGTGGAAACCTATAAGGCTAGACTTGTTGCAAAGGGTTTTCGTTAAAGACCTGGTTTGGACTATGACGAAACTTTTTCTCCAGTGGCTATGCTCAAATCCATTCGGATCCTTCTTGCCATTGATGCCTTCCATGTTTATGAGATCTGGCAGATGGACGTAAAGACGGCTTTTCTAAATGGTAATTTAGAAGAGTGTGTCTATATAGATCAGCCAGAAGGTTTCAATCAGAGTGGGAGCAGCGGGAAAGTGTGCAAGTTGCTTAAGTCCATTTATAGACTAAAGCAGGCATCGCGGAGTTGGAACATCTGTTTTGATGAAACGGTCAAATAATATGACTTTATCAAAAATTCAGATGAACCATATATATATAGTAAAATTGTAGCACGAACTGTCGTATTCCTCGTCTTGTACGTGGATGACATTCTCTTGATAGGAAATGGCATTCCTATGCTACAATCTGTCAAAGGATTCTTGTCACACGGGTTCTCCATGAAAGACCTGGGTGATGCCTCTTACATTCTAGGGATCCAGATCTATCGTGATAGATCTAAGAGGATGTTGGGACTTTCACAGTCCAGGTATATCACACTATACTGAAAAGATTCAGTATGGAAGATTCAAAGCGCGGTAATTTAACGGCTTGTCACAGAATCACCCTCTCCAAAGAGATGTCTCTCAAGACTGATTTGGAAAGGGATCGCATGTCAGTTATACCCTACGCTTCTGCGGTAGGCTCTATAATGTATGCGATGTTGTGTACCAGACCAGATGTAGCTTACGCACTGAGCATGGTAAGCCAGTATCAGTCAGACCCAGGGGAGAAGCACTGGATAGCAGTAAAGAACATTCTCAAGTACCTGAGAAGGACTAAGGATATGTTCTTGGTTTACGGCGGAAAAGACCTCCAGATCTAGGCTTTTGCTGACTCCAGCTTCCAGAGTGATAAGGATGACTCCAAGTCCATGTCAGGTTATGTCTTTACCCTCAATGGAGGGACGGTGTGCTGGAAGAGTTCCAAGCAGGAAATCGTTGCTGACTCGATGATGGAAGCGGAGTATATAGCTGCTTGTGATGCCGCAAAAGAAGCAGTCTGGATGAAGAAGTTCCTAACAGAACTTCAGGTGGTTCCTACCATTGTTAATCCAATACCGCTGTATTGTGACAACAACGGTGCTATAGCTTTACCGAAGGAACCCAGGTCCCATAAGAAGTCCAGACACATCCTAAGATGGTATCACCTGATCAGGGAGATCATAGATCGCCGGGAGATCGAGGTCCAGAGAGTTGCTACAGAGGAGAACACTGCAGATCCATTCACAAAGGCCATACCTCAGACATGGTTCGAGAGGCTATTCGAGATGATAGGTCTTCGATACGCCAGTACATGGCCCTAGTGCAAGTGGGAGATTGTTAGTGTATATGCCCTAGGGGCCATTATTGTATCATACTAGTTTGTATATTACTTAATGGAACCTTGGGATATTCACAGTTGTATTAACATTCTTGCTCAAGATATTAGTATGCTACTTGGTTTATATCTATCTTAATATGTGTATATGTTTCTTTTAAGCATATCGCAAATACATATTGATAGAGCCCATAGGATCTTGCTTGACTACCAGCGTTGTGATGGCAGTCACACTAGTGGGGGCTGGGTAGTCTACAAGCACATCCTTTTTCAGGACCCTAGTCGTAGGATTATCGAGATAGGGCATCGATACTCCGGAGTAGACTAGTGTATACGCTTATCTTCCCAGCAGGGGAAATGGTCTGTCCTACAACCATTAGTACGTTGTACTGGAGATATTATGTAGGTGCTCGTTGGGTTATGGGTACACCGGACAGGACTCGCAGGGAACTGTTGGTTGGTATTATACCCGTCGTCAGTTAACAGTTCCCAGGTGAGATGAGTACAGCATAGTCCGTAGACTTGACACTGCTGCTTCGCCTCGAGTGTGTTCCCACTGTTCTTAGATTGCTCCCCTACCACGGCTCAAAGGAGTCGTGCAAACAGGTAGCAGTTTGGTGCAGTCCCAAAGCACTTAGAGGCAGTGGCGGTTAGATAGGATTCGTCTCTCCCAGTATTGGGAGTTGATATCGCACCGTGTTTGGAGAGCCATTACGCAAAGTCCCTGGCCAGGGCAAGCGAGATTTACTGGTAGGTTTTCCAGTAGCTTTTCAAGGTGTAATGGGCTTCGCTCCAACACGACTTATACCGCTTTTAGGGGACCGACGCTTGCTGCCCCTAGGCCCGATATGCGATAGTCTTAGACGAACAGACCAGACTGTACGGAGATTGTCACATCAGGCTCAGTAGGAGTTCGGATGGGTTTCCTCATCGTCCTTCTTATCGACATATACCTGGGGACCGTTACGTACAGCTAGTACCTCTTGCGGCCTGTGGTTAAACCCACTGCCAGTATAGTGTCAAGTCTTTAGAGTCCCACACAGAGAGTTTCCCTGCTTCAGGCGAAACGATATAGAGGTCGTATGGTTTTACGACAGGGTTCGGACATATACGTGTACTTGTGCAAGTATGATGTTCGGACAGATTATACTAGCAGGCTTTGGTTTAAGCCAGATTCTAGTATTGGATTATTGGATTTATGCAGTCTCAGTATATCCGTGTTTTTCGTAAATACGGATGGGAGGGGCATTTTCGTAATTAGTCGACAAGCTTCTAGAAGAAAGGTGAGTCATTTAGTTTTAATTCATTTACGAATTAAACTAAATGAGGTGGAGAGATGATGTGTTATTTGCATTAAATGTTTTATTGACTCATGAGATGATTCATCCAAAGTAAGTGAATGAAGCATTAATCGTTTTAATGACTCATGAGATGATTCATCCAAAGTGAGTTAATGAAGCATGGTTGTTATTATTGTATTTTTTTTTTTGGATAATTATCATGCTTCATATATTCACAAATGAGTAATAATTCATTTCATTCTCACATACACACTCTCTCTCCTCAAGCTCTCCTCTTCTTCAACCTAACCCTAATCCTCTCATGTGTTGAGATCCCAAGGGTTAGAAAGACTAATAGATCCTTAATCCACTTCTATGTCTTCTAGGTCACTCGGATTAGCAATCCTAGCCACTTAGTTACCTCAAGTTAGAGGTTAAAGCTTGAAGGAGGAACTCTCGGGTGGACCTTCTATTACATTGAGGTGGCCGACGAGGAGGTGAACAAAAAGAACAAGAAGGACAAGTATCTTGAGGTATAATCATCTATCATAGTAGTTTAGTACGTCTAGATAGTTTGTTAGTTAGGGTTTAGCAAATATCCGTAAAGTTAGTCGATGTTGCCTTGAACAAAATGATTGTTTTACCTATTCCGCCTCCCCGCATCTAGTGGGGTGTGTAACGTCGACTTACAGACACATCAGTCAAGTCATCATATCTCATCGTATACTCTTTTCATCGCATCAAACACTCATATCAAGTCATTTTACATTAGCATTACATCAATTGAATCTCATGTCACGCTACTCTAAATCTCATACTTAAACTCTTGCAACTACAAATCTGTATGTATATTGTGATTCACATTCACCTTTCATGTCCTTTTATCAATCTGAGACATCATTCTTATCATATTATTTCCAAGAGTTATGTCCCTAAAGTCTTCATCTCTTATCTCGATATATATTCAATCATTAATATCACCTCTAACTATCCTTTAACCACATCTATAGTTTTCAAGTGTAGGTCTCTCCTACAGTATTCTATGTATATATCAGTTCCATTCAAAATTTGCGGGGGTGTTATACGCCATCCACCCGACTTCCCCAGTAGATATAAATCTACTCAACTGCTAAATTCCTCGCTTAGCCGTAGCCGATGCTCTTCGTCGTCTCGGAATCCACGCGAATGTACCTACAATCAATATGAAATCGCGATGCTATTAACATCAAGTTCCGAAATCCAATATGGCACGCGGTGCGCTCATAGGTTAGAACCTATATCCTACACATGCAAAACAATCAGTAAAACCCTTGTCGTTGACGTACAAACATCCAACGACCAAAAACAATATCAAGAATCTCAATACCGGAAAACATAGCCAAAACCCTAACTAGGGTCGCTATACATGAAAGCTGCCACGCCAAAAACCCAATCGTACCAATACTCATTCACAACACAATAAAATATCGTAAATAATAATATATACGTCATCTCTACGACAATTAAAACCCACGTTTAATTTTACCGAAAAGATAGTAAGCATCTTAAAACCATTTTAGCACAAAGCTAGATGTTTAAACATTTCAAGTGATCACAATCATCACAAAGCGGCTTAATTGAGTCACCCAAACCTTTACTACCATTTTTAATCTCACCCAAATAAGATTTAGGAAAACTTAGTTTGCTAATGGACTCAATTAGACAAATTAGGAATTTATCAAATATCATTCTCACAATTTGATTAAGCTTTCCCAAGTCTATATTTATCACTTAACCAAATCAACAAATAAAAACCCTAAATTGATTTTCATAACCTTTTCATGAAAAATTCTAAACATGCAATTAAAGCTATATTAACACCTAATAAGGAAGCTTTAAAGAATTAAACAACCATTTAATGATTAGGATTAGAATTTATACCTCACAAACTAGACCACAAATAGCAACTAAACCCAAACTTTTAGCCTCCAAAATGATGTCTTTAGTGAAGATCCAAGCTTGTTTAGGCTTAAGAAATATTGGGTATAAATTTAATTTGGAGTTTGTGGGATTAATTCTTGATTTTTGATGATTTTTGTGAGCTTGGAATGATGAAAATAAGGCAAGAACCAAGAGAGGGCAGAACAAGGGGAGGTTTCGGCCAAGCAAGGTGAGGGGGGGGGGGGTTTGTGCAAATTGTGAAGAAAATTCTAGCTAAAAATACAATAAATGCTAATAAATGCAACAAATATCTAAGCCACCTCATTTCCTTTCTTTAAAATTTCATTTTTATTACATAAATATCTAGATATTTTTCTATGGATGGATTAAGCTTAAATCTAGTGATTAGATTAGCATAGATTCACATTAGAAGTAATTAACCCAAACCAAAATTGTAATTACCACTAATTAAGTGCATAATTAACAACTTAAAATAATAATTTAATTAGGGAAAATATCAATGTGAACTGAAACTTCCAAATGACCACAAAAACCCGCAAACTAACAATATTCTAGCTAAACTAGGTGCTGTCAAGACTATACTGAAATTTGATCACCTCCGGGTTTTTACGGAAAACACCGACTATTTTACCCTAAAACGGAAAATTCGCATAACGATTTTTCTAAAACGTTACATCAAGTCACATGTTATCGCATGTTATGTATTCATCGCCCAACGATCCTTTAATAAATCATATCATACACGGTGTTTCGACTCAATCGTATATCATAACCTCAGGGTAGCATGCCCGATCATATCAACTCATATCCATATAACATATACTATCCTCATCTCACGTGTGTATGTGTGTGTGTGTACACACACACACACAATCAAACATACACATATATACGCATATACACACATCTATCATATACCAAGTGTATGTGTATGTATGCATGTGTGACAACCCATATTGTGTGTATGCATGTGTGACAACCTATTGTTAATTATATGCATGTCCTAGAGGCCATTACTATACATGTGATGTATATTATAGTGGATGCTTGGACATATATAGGGAGGACTTTCTTGCTCGACATGATAGTTGTAAGTCGATGTACTTCACCCCAGTACTTGTGGGGAGGCGGAATTTTCAAAAACGATCATGTTTAAAGAACGAACATCGACTAACCGCTTAAATCGAAGCTAAACGATAACTAACCAAACATATAGTTATTCTAAACTACTATGCTTAGGGATTATACCTATCGAAACTTGTCCTTCGTCTTTACGATCTCCTTGTTCTCCTCGGCCTTCTCTAGGTAGTAGACGATCCACCCGAGAGCGAAACTCCAAGCTAAACCTCTAAACTTGAGGCAACTAACCTTCTTGGATTGCTAATCAAAGAAGTTAGGATGAGATAGAGTGATGGTTATGGATTGTTTAGTCTAACTAATCCTTTGATCTCAACTCATGAGGTGTAAGGATTAGGGTTTGAAGATGAGAGCTTGAGGAGAGAGAATGTGAGATAAGATAATGAGATGAGAGAGAGTGTATCATAATATATTATGAAGCATTTTCTAATAATGAGAAAAGAATAAAGAGTGATGATAAATCATGCTTCATAAAATATCTAGTGGTGATTCATTAGCATGAGTCATTAAGCAATAAATGTGCATTAATGAAATGAATGAATCACCACCATGACTCATAACCTCATTTAATGAATATGACACATAACCCTCCTTAGTCACCATCTTCTAGAAGCTTCTCGAACAATTACAAGAACGCCCTCCGATCCGTAAAAATACGGAAAAACTTTAGACTGTAAAAATCCAATAACCGGATACCAGTAACTGGTTTAAACCAAAGCCGACTGGTAAAAACTGTCCGAAAGTCGTACGCGCGTAAACGCACGTATGCGTCCGAACCCTTTGTCGCAAAACCATGCAACCTCTATATCGTTTCGCCTGGAGTAGGAAACTCTCTGTATGGGACTCTAGAGACTCGACTACTACGCTGGCAGTGGGTTTAACCACAGACCGCAAGCGGCACTAGCTGTACGTAACGGTCCCCACGTAGTTGTCGATAAGAAGGCCGATGAGAAAACCCATCCGAACTCCTACTGAGTCTGATGTGACAATCTCCATACAGTCCGGTCCGTTCGTCCAAGACTATCGCATATCGGGCCTAGGGGGCGGCAAGCGTCAGTCCCCTAATAGCGGTATAAGTCGTGTCGGAGGGAAGCCCATTACACCCTGAGAAACTACTGGAACCTACCAGAAAATCTCGCTTGCCCTGGCCAGGGACTTTGCGTAATGGCTCTCTGACACAGCACGATATCTACTCCCAATACCGGGAGGGACGAATCCTGTCTAACCGCTACTGCCTCCAAGTGCTCGGGACTGCATCCAACTGCTACCTGTTTGCACGACTCCTTTGAGCCGTGGTAGGGTAGCAATCTAAGAACAGTGGGACACACTCGAGGCGAAGTAGCAGTGTCAAGTCTGCGGGCTACGCTGTACTCATGTCACCTGGGAACTGTTCACTGACGACTGGTATCAAACCAACCAACAGTTCCCTGTGAGTCCTGTCCGGTGTACCCGTAACCCAACGAGCACCTGTATACTATCTCCAGTACGACGTATTGACGGCTGTGGGACAGACCATCTCCCCAACTGGGATGAGAAGCGTACACACCAGTCTACTCCGGAGTATCGATGCTCTGTCTCGATAATCCAACGACCAGGGACCTGAATAAGGATGTGCTTGTAGACTACCCAGCCCCCACTAGTGTGACTGCCATCACAACGCTGGTAGACAAGCAAGATCCTAAGAGCTCTATCAATACGTACACTCACATATTAAGATAGAAAAACCAAGTAGCATACTACCATGTTTAGCAAGATTGTTATATACATGTGAATATCCCAAGCTTCCATTAAGTTATATACAAGCTAGTATGATACAGTAATGGCCTTCTAGGGCATAAACACTAACAATCTCCCACTTGCACTAGGGCCATGTACTGGCATATCGTAGACCAATGATCTCGAGTAGCCTCTCGAACTGAATCTGAGGAAGGGCCTTCGTGAATGGATCAGCAATGTTCTCTTCTGAAGCAACTCTCCGAACCTCGATCTCCTGACGATCAATGATCTCCCTGATCAGGTGATACCGCCTCAAGATGTGTCTGGACTTCTGATGGGACCTTGGTTCCTTCGCTAAAGCTATAGCTCCGTTGTTGTCGCAATACAGAGGTATTGGATCAACTATGGTAGGAACAACCTGAAGTTCTGTTAGGAACTTCTTCATCCAGACTGCTTCTTTTGCGGCATCGCAAGCAGCTATATACTCCGCTTCCATCGTCGAGTCAGCAACGGTGTCCTGCTTGGAGCTCTTCCAGCACACCGCCCCTCCATTGAGGGTAAAGACATAACCCGACATGGACTTGGAATCGTCCTTATCACTCTGGAAGCCGGAATCAGCAAAGGCCTCCAACCTGAGGTCTTTTCCGCCGTAAACCAAGAACATCTCCTTAGTCCTCCTCAGGTACTTGAGAATGTTCTTAACTGCTATCCAGTGTTTCTCCCCTGGGTCTGACTGATACCGGCTTACCACGCTTAGTGCGTAAGCTACATCTGGTCTGGTACATAACATCGCATACATTATAGAGCCTACCGCAGAAGCGTAGGGTATAATAGACATGCGTTCCCTTTCCAAATCAGTCTTGGGAGACATCTCTTTGGAGAGGGTGATTCCGTGACAAGCCGGTAGATTACCGCGCTTAGAATCTTCCATACTGAATCTTTTCAGTACAGTGTCGATATACCTGGACTGCGAAAGTCCCAACGTCCTCTTGGATCTATCACGATAGATCCGGATCCCCAGAATGTAAGAGGCATCACCCAGGTCTTTCATGGAGAACCTGTGTGACAAGAATCCTTTGACAGATTGTAGCATAGGAATGTCATTTCCTATCAATAGAATGTCATCCACGTACAAGACGAGGAATACGACACTTCTGGCCACAACTTTACTATATATGCACGGTTCATCTGGATTTTTGATAAAGTCATATTCTTTGACTGTCTCATCAAAACAGATGTTCTAACTCCGCGATGCCTGCTTTAGTCCATAAATAGACTTAAGCAGCTTGCATACTTTCCCGCTGCTCCCACTCTGATTGAAACCCTCTGGCTGATCCATATAGACGCTCTCTTCTAAATTCCCATTCAGAAAAGCCGTCTTTACGTCCATCTGACAGATTTCATAATCATGGAAGGCAGCAATAGCAAGAAGGACCCGAATGGATTTGAGCATAGCCACTGGAGAAAAAGTTTCGTCATAGTCCAAACCAGGTCTTTGACGAAAACCCTTTGCAACAAGTCTAGCCTTATAGGTTTCCACCTGTCCATCTACACCAATCTTTTTCTTGAAGATCCATTTGCATCCTATGGGTTTTACCCCATCTGGAGCAAAGTCCAAAGTCCATACTTTGTTGGTGTACATGGACTCCATTTCGGTCCGCATTGCATCTAGCCATCGTACCGAGTCGCCGCTCTGGATGGCCTGCTGGAAGTCAGTAGGTTCATCATCATCTATGATGCAATCCTCTCTATCCCCGTCTATGAGAAAACCGTAGTATCTCTCAGGCGGATGAGACGGCCTACTACTCCTGCGGAGGGGTGCGGGAATGTTCTGTTCTTCTTGAACCTCTGGTTCTACCAAACTTTCAGTAGCAGTTTGTGGTTCTGGAATTTCTTCCAGTTCTATTTCGCTCCCACTTGATTCCTTTTCTAAAAACTGATGTTCTAGAAAATGGGCATTACGAGAAACAAATACCTTTTGTTCCTCTGCGTATAGAATAGATATCCCCTGGAGTGCTTTGGATATCCCACAAACAAACACTTTACTGATCGTGCCTCGAGCTTGTCCACATGCTGCTTTTTAACAAAAGCTGGACATCCCCAAATCTTTATATACTGTAGATGGGGTTTCTTCCCACTCCACATCTGATATGGAGTGGTAGGTACAGTCTTGGTAGGTACCATGTTCAAAAGATATGCCGCTGATTCTAGCACATGTCCCCAGAAAGATCGCGGTAACTCAGCATTACTCATCATGGATCGTACCATATCCAATAGGGTTCGATTCCGTCTCTCCGATACACCATTATGCTGTGGAGTGTACGGAGGAGTAAGCTGAGAGAGAATTCCTTTCTCTTTTAGGTAACCTAGGAACTCGGCACTCAAGTATTCTCCACCTCGATCAGATCTAAGTGTCTTTATACTTTTGCCGGTTTGGTTTTCTACTTCATTCTTATACTCTTGGAATTTCTCAAAAGCCTCGGATTTATGTTTCATCAGATAAATGAATCCGTATCTTGAGTAATCATCCGTGAAAGTAATGAAATAGGAAAAACCACCTCTCGCATGTGTAGACATTGGACCGCATACATCACTGTGTATGAGTCCTAAGAACTCGCTCGCTCTTACTCCTTGTCCAGTGAATGGAGTCTTTGTCATCTTTCCTTTGAGACAAGATTGACAAGTGTCATAAGTTTGATATTCGAACGTGTCCAAATATCCTTCTCTATGCAACTTAGTCAACCTTCTCTCATTGATGTGACCCAGTCTACAATGCCATAAGAAAGCTTTATTTAAATCTGGAGACTTTCTTTTTAGTGTGTTCTGGACATTGAAAATTTGGAGTTGGTTTAAAACATATATGCCGTTATTTAGAGTACCGGACCCAATCAAACCATGATTAAGGTGGATGTTGACAACATCTCTTACAAACGTGAAATCATAACCTTTATTTGATAACAAGGAAACTGATATGATATTACACGTTAAGCTGGGTACAAAATAACTGTTATGTAAAACCAAAATGTGTCCACTCGTCAATCCTAGGTGATAATCCCCGATGGACGCAGCTCCCACGCTAGCTCCGTTAGCAACCCTGAGGATCATATCACCTTCCTTCAGCACTCTACGGTTTCTCAGTGCCTGCAATGAATTGCAAATATGAGATCCTGATCCGGTATCCAACACCCAAGAAGTAGAGTTGATCGACAGACAATTCTCAATTACAAACACACCTGAAGTCGAAGCCACAGCTTGCTTCGGTTCCTGGTTCTTGGCGTTCCACGCCTTGCAATCCTTCTTCCTGTGCCCTTTCCTGTGACAATGGAAGCACTCATCCTGACCAACTATCGGTACTGCTTTCTATTTCTTTCCCTTCCCTCCCACCTTACTAACACCTCCTCTGGGTCTGGGTGCGGCCTTCTTCTTCCTTCCTTTGGCCCTAGCCTTGGACCCGGAAGAATATGAACCGCCAACAAACATAGCGGGTGTTTCCCTTGCCTTCTGCAAGGTGCCCTCCGCACTCCTTAACATGTTCAGGAGTTCCGCAAGTTCAACTTCTTTTCCTTGTAGATTGAAGTTGAGGATAAACTGGGCGTAGGTGGGAGGAAGGGACTGGAGAACAAGGTCTGTATAGAGCTCATTATCCAAAGTCGTCCCAAGGTCTGCGAGCTCTTCTATGTAGCCAATCATCTGTAGGACATGTTCACCTACCGATGACCCGACAGCCAACCTCGCTCGAAATAATTTCTTAGAGGTCTCGTATCTTGCTATACGAGATTGCTCTCCATAAAGTTCCTTTGTATGGAGAAATATGCCATCTAAGGACATATCCTCGTGCCTCCTCTGATGTTCATTGTTCATCGAGGCAAGCACGATGCACTTGGCTCTCGCGAAATCTAATTCCCAGGTTTTGCGGATTTCCTTATCCGCATTGCTGGATTTGGGACCAGGGACAGCAGGTGCCGTAGCGGTGAGGACGTACCCCAGTTTGTCATTGGTCAAAGCCATTTTGACATTCCGCAGCCAATCTTTATAGTTTGGCCCCGTCAGTATATTTTTCTCTAAAAGTAACTTAAGTCCAGTCATTTTCAGGGTCGCTGCAATTAGGAGAGAGAGAAGAAAACTCTTTAGCATGATGCTCTTGCAAGTTTAGAGTGGTTTTTAGTTTATCTAAACTGGATGGCTCCCACTGTTTCTCGAATCCTTCCTCAAACCATAAAAGAAGAATTAGCCAAGACTATTCTCACCGTACAATACTTGCTTAACCGTTCAGCCAGGCCGGTGTCGATACTTCGAGGGAGGTTTTCCACCGCTTTCGCGAAGTTCCTTAATTAAATAACCTCTTTTCTCTGGGGGCGTAACCCCGCTGACACTTTTCTGGACACCTACTAGGTTTATAGCATTGATCGTTAAGTGACGAATATCCTGATAAGTAGCATATACTCACAGTAGGATCCTGATCCAAATATCATCGTATGATAATGTTGAAGGAATGCTACCAACATTCATCAAACTCCAAATGGTATGCATCTCTTTGCAAATTTCAGTTTCTTTAGAAATTCCCGATATAAGTTTTTACCCCATGCTCTTATGACCTTGGCGTTAGGTCAAAATGTCATAAGTCACATGTCAAGTTCTACCCATCATTATCTTGTCAATTTGAACCCATCCGTATATATCCTTGACGTTCGGCCAAAATGATAATACGACTGTCCCAAACTAACTCATCTATCTATGCAACAAATGAATATCCAGCAGCTACCAAACACTATGCCTTGGCGTTAGGTCAAAATACATAGCTTGAATACTACTGAATACCCAGATGAAATGACGGAGGGCTACGAATGGTTTTGGCGAAACCGTGAACGTAGTGAACTTGATATAACCGAAGGAACCTGATAGCTTTTAAAAAGAGTGGTTAACGCTCCGCATTTAAAAATATCTGTTTTAAAAATAACCAAGTGGTTTCTTTTAAATTGTTCCAACGATTTAAACTTTGGTTTGTTTTACTTTACATTATAGATAATGCGTCCCATCATTAACCTATCATTGCAGAAAACAACGAAAATACAACGTCCTCTTATGCCATCCGCATTCGCCACGGGGTCCCGTCATCACCCGTTAGGTTACTTAACTAACGACAGAGCGGGGGCTGGGCTAGCGCGGGTGTAAAACATAAGTGGCGTCTAAATAGCTATCATAAATATAGATATTTTACATTCGTCTGACGCAATGATATTCATTCCAGAACACAGATAAACAATATTGGATTTGCAAGCAATCTGTATTTCTTTTGAGCCTGCAAGAAAAGACAGATTACACAGTTTTGATGAATAGCCGTTACCCCACCCTCGACCCCTATGGGTACGGCAAACTACCCACCCGGCAGTCTGTGTACCCCACCTTGGGTCAGTCCTAGGAGCAAAAACAGTAAAATGAAATAATACAACGGTGGCTACGACCGCAACCTGGAAGTGCCCCGCAAAAATAATATTACAACAAATTACATTTACAACAAATGAATTAAACAATAACCCATTGTTAACCCCGGCTATACACCACAACAGTCCAATACAGTTTATATGCACAAACAGATATAACCATTTCAGAAATGTGCAACCCCCTGCCAACCGTCATACTAGCAGTTAGGGGAGGTTTACGAACACATTAAACAAACACAGATATAATCCAATATGCAAATACTGTACAATTTCGATCGATTAAACAACATCAAAATTTCTCCAAAATCTGCTCTGTTAAACAGTAACCTGAGCAATTATTAAATATTCCAGAAAACCCCAAATATCTCAAGGGACCCACACACGAAAGATGAGTCCATGACTCGGCAACTCGGCCGCGTAAGCGCGGCGGATCGGTGGGATCCGCCGCACTTCCGCGGCGCTTTAGCCGAGTCATGGGCTCGAATTTCTTGGGTGTTCTCCTGGACTCCTTTCTAGCTTTCTGAGAACACCTAAAAAATTTTTGGACTTCATTTTAAGTTCGACAGAAACTGAACAGATTTAGGGTTTTCCGGCTTCGTTTTTCCGTTCGAAATTCGTACAAATTTGCAATCAAGTTATTTATTGTTTAGCGAGGCTCTGATACCACTGTAAGTCGATGTACTTCACCCCAGTACTTGTGGGGAGGCGGAATTTTCAAAAACGATCATGTTTAAAGAACGAACATCGACTAACCGCTTAAATCGAAGCTAAACGATAACTAACCAAACATATAGTTATTCTAAACTACTATGCTTAGGGATTATACCTATCGAAACTTGTCCTTCGTCTTTACGATCTCCTTGTTCTCCTCGGCCTTCTCTAGGTAGTAGACGATCCACCCGAGAGCGAAACTCCAAGCTAAACCTCTAAACTTGAGGCAACTAACCTTCTTGGATTGCTAATCAAAGAAGTTAGGATGAGATAGAGTGATGGTTATGGATTGTTTAGTCTAACTAATCCTTTGATCTCAACTCATGAGGTGTAAGGATTAGGGTTTGAAGATGAGAGCTTGAGGAGAGAGAATGTGAGATAAGATAATGAGATGAGAGAGAGTGTATCATAATATATTATGAAGCATTTTCTAATAATGAGAAAAGAATAAAGAGTGATGATAAATCATGCTTCATAAAATATCTAGTGGTGATTCATTAGCATGAGTCATTAAGCAATAAATGTGCATTAATGAAATGAATGAATCACCACCATGACTCATAACCTCATTTAATGAATATGACACATAACCCTCCTTAGTCACCATCTTCTAGAAGCTTCTCGAACAATTACGAGAACGCCCTCCGATCCGTAAAAATACGGAAAAACTTTAGACTGTAAAAATCCAATAACCGGATACCAGTAACTGGCTTAAACCAAAGCCGACTGGTAAAAACTGTCCGAAAGTCGTACGCGCGTAAACGCACGTATGCGTCCGAACCCTTTGTCGCAAAACCATGCAACCTCTATATCGTTTCGCCTGGAGTAGGAAACTCTCTGTGTGGGACTCTAGAGACTCGACTACTACGCTGGCAGTGGGTTTAACCACAGACAGCAAGCGGCACTAGCTGTACGTAACGGTCCCCAGGTAGTTGTCGATAAGAAGGCCGATGAGAAAACCCATCCGAACTCCTACTGAGTCTGATGTGACAATCTCCATACAGTCCGGTCCGTTCGTCCAAGACTATCGCATATCGGGCCTAGGGGGCGGCAAGCGTCAGTCCCCTAATAGCGGTATAAGTCGTGTCGGAGGGAAGCCCATTACACCCTGAGAAACTACTGGAACCTACCAGCAAATCTCGCTTGCCCTGGCCAGGGACTTTGCGTAATGGCTCTCTGACACAGCACGATATCTACTCCCAATACCGGGAGGGACGAATCCTGTCTAACCGCTACTGCCTCCAAGTGCTCGGGACTGCACCCAACTGCTACCTGTTTGCACGACTCCTTTGAGCCGTGGTAGGGTAGCAATCTAAGAACAGTGGGACACACTCGAGACGAAGTAGCAGTGTCAAGTCTGCGGACTACGCTGTACTCATGTCACCTGGGAACTGTTCACTGACGACTGGTATCAAACCAACCAACAGTTCCCTGTGAGTCCTGTCCGGTGTACCCGTAACCCAACGAGCACCTGTATACTATCTCCAGTACGACGTACTGACGGCTGTGGGACAGACCATCTCCCCAACTGGGATGAGAAGCGTACACACCAGTCTACTCCGGAGTATCGATGCTCTGTCTCGATAATCCAACGACCAGGGACCTGAATAAGGATGTGCTTGTAGACTACCCAGCCCCCACTAGTGTGACTGCCATCACAACGCTGGTAGACAAGCAAGATCCTAAGAGCTCTATCAATACGTACACTCACATATTAAGATAGAAAAACCAAGTAGCATACTACCATGTTTAGCAAGACTGTTATATACATGTGAATATCCCAAGCTTCCATTAAGTAATATACAAGCTAGTATGATACAGTAATGGCCTTCTAGGACATAAACACTAACAATAGTATGCTATCTGGTTGCACTTTGTCTTAACATGTTGACTTGTATAAGTGATGCTGTCTTGCTCTCACATGTTGATGAAGCCCTTAGGATGTGTACTTGACTACCAGGACTATGATGTAGATCATACTAGTGGGGCCAAGAGTAGTCCACAAGTACACCCTATAATTGTTCCTAGTCGTAGGAGTATTGACACAGGGCATCGATACTCCAGAGTAGACTAGCGTATGCGCTTCTTGACACATATGATGGGCGATGGATGATCCCACATCCATTGGTGTTTCACATCAGAGAAGGTATACGGGTGCTCAGTGGAGACTGGCTAAACTGGACGGACTTGCCGAGAACTCCTAGATGGTATTATACCTATCGTCAGATAACAGTTCTCTGGTGACACTGGTACAGGTTAGTCTGTCAACCCGAGATCGTCATAGAGTCTTGTGTGATTCCCACTGTGCTTTGATTTCCACCATACCATAGTCAATAGATCGTGCAAAAAGGTGGTTTTTTGGTACAGTCCCGAGTCACATGGAGGCAATGAGCGATAGGAGGGGATTCGTCTCTCCCTGTATTAGGAGTTGATGTTGCGCTATGCTCGATTGGCCATAACATGAAATCCCTGGCTAGGGTTGCTGCGATTTATTGGTAAGCGTTATCAGTAGTTTCTTGAATTGTTATGGACCTTGCATCGGCATGACTTATCAGGCTATTGGTGTCTGACATTATACCACCCCCAGGCTGTAATATGCGACGTATCAGACGAAGAGACCGGACTGTACAGTAGTGTTACTGATTGGATTCGCATGAGTATGAGCAAGCTTGCTTGCTGATATTCTAATCTCTCAATACCCGGGTGGCCGTTACGTTTAGCAGACCGCTTGCGGCTTGTGGGTGTTTGATATGATCATCACCTACTACCGGCATATTGACGAGTCTTTAGAGTCATACACAGAGGTTTCCTGGTTCAAGCGAAACGAAGTAGGAGCATATATGTGATATGTGCGGGACCAAGATTAATACGATATATGATACCGTATTCTATTCTCGCGATATGTGATATCGGTCGGTTGTATATGATATAGCCGGGTTATCGGATCAAGTGTTGATTCGATAGATTGTTACATTGATATTAGTCGGTTATTAGCCGGATTATTAAATCAATTGTTGGTTTAATAATCTAATGTATAATTATATATTTGATATATTAATGTGCATTAACTAATATTAGCTCACTTATGGTTTCTTTTCTCACTGGATTGTGCACATAGTATATATGTGATATATATTAGTGTACATAGTTTTGTGTCATGCTTGATGATACATGATACATGGGTGTATGAGACTTACACCATGCTTGATATAATGTAGGGTTTATATTTATCTAAGTAATTCAAAAACGGATGGATATTTGGCATGGCTACAAGCTTGAAGAAGCTTATAAAAACATTGACCAAGTCCACCATTTTTGTTTCACTTGTAGATATTTATTAACCCAACCATTATACTAACCATGGTAAACTCTCTACATGGGTTAGTGTATGACACAAACCCACCCATGGTTCATTTTCTCACTTCACTTGAGTTCATTCTCTCATTCTTCACGTGAGCTTCTTCTTCCTCATGAAAAGCTTTCTAGCTTTTGAAAATGGTGAGAAAATATTGTGAGAAAAAGAAAACTAAAGAGTGCCCATTTCCTACTTCATCATCCTCTACTATTAGCCATTTAGTTTAGGGTGTTTGCTTCACGTGAGCTTGAGTCTCGTCGACGTAGATCATCTTCGTCCTCGAAGACTTCGAGCAAGTTTGCATCTTTCACCTTATGGAGCCTCTCAAGAGTTCGGGAGATTCTTACTCGCAGCGAAGGGACTTCTACACGGAGCATTTGAAGTGAAGGACCGGTCTACAAAGGTGTATTCCTCATTCACTAGACTTGCAAAGTTGTTTGCATGATGTTTTGTTTATATCCCTAGTTAAGATTCTTGGTTAGGGTTTTTTAGAACGGCAAATTTTTGAAAACGGCATGGACGATGCCACCCAAAACCTTGCCGTCTTGCTAAGTAACCCTACAGTGGTATCAGAGTCAAGCTAGAGATTTAAACGATATTTGTTAAATTACAAAACCGAAACTACTCCGAAATTTGCAACACCAATCCCAGTTTCTGTCGAATTTTTAAAGGGCTCTAAAATTTTTTTAAACAACTACAGAATGTTGTATGAGATATAACATGAACACCATACAAATTTGAAGCAATTTGGAAGAAAAGTGGCCGACCATATAGGGGTAAAATCCGAGCTCGCCGGTCCAATTTAGGAAGTTGGGCTTCAAATTTTCATAGTATTCCAGTCTTTGGGTTTTGGTGTTTCAGGTGTTGTTTGTTTTTGCTAAATTTGCATGTGATGTTAACTTTCTGCAAAGGAAATTCGGAGTGTTTCGAAGTCGTAATTCTAACATGTATTCGGGATATTTAGACGATGTTAAAAAATTCGGACGGATATCAATAACCCAATTTTTCCCCGCTGGAAATTTTCCAGGAGTTGGATTTTTTCCAAGTTTAAAATCTTCAGAAAATCATGCAAGCGATTCTGTGGACCCTCTAGAAGAACGATACCCAAACAAAACTTTTTGGATCGCGGTACCACGGTCATAACCTAGAGTTTATCGCAGTTCCGTGGCGACATGAGTGAGGCATGGGTCGGCCCTTCTACGGATGGTTCACAGGAGCTGTGGCAATTTCTGGGTACTTTTTGAACTCCGCTCAAGCGTTGAGCATATTGGGAAATTTTGGGTGCTTTCTTATTCGATCGAAAAGTTTAACTTCGTCTAGCTATCTGTGATTGTGATACAATATTTGGAATCCACATAATTAGTTTTGTGATAACTAGTTTGAATTTTATAAATTTAGAAAGTTAGTCTCATTTGATCGGTTGCCACGGAATTTTGATGTGGATCAAAATTCCGTCGCAATTACGGAGTGTGTGCGGTTACTTGCCGGGTAACCTTACTAAATAGAAACGCCCTATAGCCCCGACTAAGTGACTGCAGGAGAACCCCGTCGCCAAAAGCATCCGTTCGGGTGCTCGCAACCGCGGTGTTCCGCCTTAGTGCACTTCATCGACGGCATCGGGGGTGCGGCCGTCTACTAAAGTTTCTGACAAGTATTCGATCAGGTTATCGGGAATCTTGTTGAATTACCCGACAGGTTATTGGAAATTGTTTTCAATATCGAGACTAAAATGTGGGGTTTATAATTGTTAGGCATGTGATGTCTAAGGAATTCATTTGGTTAGGCACGAAATCCAATGTATGTGATACATTAGGTTTATGATGTCTAAAGTGGTTGCGGATTCCAACTGTTGTAGTTTTTCACTTTCTTTTCTGCCACCGTAAGTGTAATATGTGGTGTATCACCGTTTTCATTGCTATACGTCAACGACAACTGGGATACGCATATTTACTTACGTTGATGACATGTGATGTTATGTGTTGCAGTGATGTGTTATATTGGATCGTCGTGTTTTGAATAGCCGGGTTTTTTTTATGTGAGATGAGAGTTTTTCATTTTCATTCATGTAAAAGTGTATGTAAAATTCTTTTTTTAGGGCACTTCCAGGTTGAGGATGATGTCACCATTGATGTATATTATTTACTTTTCCGCATTAGGATAGACCTAAGGAGGGGAGCACAAGTAACCGGGTTCTAGGGTCCAGTGAGAGACCATCTCGAGGAGTCGAGACCGGGTCTCCTAACTCTAGAATTGGTAGGGTTGCCTGTCGCTCTCGTAGGGGTCTAGGGATGTGGGTTTGGCTATTCATCGTGACCATGGAATCCGCGTTTTTTTTATTGGCTTAATTAAAACACGGAATTCCTAGTATATCCAATATTTCATATGTGATTCTTTTGGTGCTGATATTTTGTGATGTGATCACTTAATATGTTTTGAGATGAATGCCTATATTATATATATGAGATATAATTAATATTGCTTCTTTCGTTTCATATGAGATGCTTGGGAAGCATAATTAATAGGACTTCATTAATGAGATTAATGAAATAAATGAAACCTAAAGATGTTTTAGAAACTTGTTTTAAAACTGGTAGCTCTAGTTCTTGCTTTGCAAAGCGGTATTCCTTATAGAATATCCAGCACCTTATTCGATAAGGAAAGAGCCGAGATCTCTTCACCGGGAGTGACCTCTTTAGCGAAACTGGCAGATGCTACAACCCACTCGGTTTGTCTTTTGATTGCTTCTATAGTTTTTGCTTTGCATAGTGGTATTTATATCCTGCACCTTATTCGATAAGGAAAGAGCCGAG
Organism: Agapanthus africanus; assembly: GCA_030015575.1. NCBI lineage: Eukaryota > Viridiplantae > Streptophyta > Magnoliopsida > Asparagales > Amaryllidaceae > Agapanthus > Agapanthus africanus. The sequence goes on along the minus strand of JASDDO010000022.1, from coordinate 381,702,017 downwards.
ATACCTTCACCGAGAGTGACCTCTTTAGCGAAACTAGTAAAAGCCTCAAAAACGCTCCTTTCAAAATCACTCGATTCTACAACGATATCAAGTTCATTATGCAAAAGGTTTTCTTAAAACCTGTCGTAGCCCTCCGTCATTTCAGGTAAGTATTTTTTAGTATTCGTGCTGCGTTTGTTGGCTTTTGTCAAGACGTAGTGTGCGGTAGCTGATTAGTGCTTATCTGCTTGAGTATATGATGCGATTGGATTAGGGTAGTCGTGCGACCTTGTTGGCCTTTGTCAAGGGTCATGCGGGTGGGTTTAATTCAATCAGGAAATGACGGGTTGAACTTGACTAGCATCCTATGGTTTGTTGGCCTTTGTCAAGATCATAGGAGGTTAGGGGCAGAATATTATCGGGAATTTCAAGTGTTGAAATTTGCAATGAGATTGCATACCTTCTATGAGATAGTTGGATCCCGATACCCACTGCGAGTAAGAGTTACTCCTGAGAGATTTTTGCACATTACAATTAGCCGATCAAGTAGGTGTCTAGAAAGGTGTTAACGGGGTTACGTCCCTGAGAAAATGAGGTTTATATTAATTAGGTCCGTGCGAAAGCACGGGGAACCTCCCTCAAAGTACCGACACTGACCTGGACAAAAGATTGGCAAACTTGTAGGGTGTAATTAATCCCGGCTAGTCTTGCCTTTTAGGGTTTGAAGGAAGATTTGACAAAAACAGTGAGAGCCATCCTGATTAGACAAAATAATAACCAATTTGATCCTGCAAGAGTGTACACAGAGTGTTTTCTTCTCTCTCTCTCCTGGTAGCGACCATGTCACGCCTTAATTAAGATAATAATATGGATGTATTGACCGAACCTTCTTATTATACTAAGCTAGGGAACATTAGTTCCGCTCCTACTTATAATTGTTATAAGTCTGAGCAGGAAATAGGGGAATATCCAGATTCCCATGCCACCCAACTGAGGAATAAGCATGTTGATGCATCTTCTTCGGGTGTGTTCATAACCGAGAATTGTTTCTCGGTATCCTTTACGTCCTGGGTATGTGATACTGGATCGGGATCCCGCATATGTAATATGTTACATGGGCTATAGAAAGGTAGAGAACTGGGAATGGGTGATAGATCTCTAAGTGTAGAGAATGAGGGAAGTGTTGCAGCCAAATCAGTTGGCAAATATCACCTTGTATTGATACATTGATTCTAAACGAATGTTATTACATACCGAACCTGATATACAACATTACATCAGTTTCTTTATTAAGTTAAAGAAGGATATAATTCTATATTGGAGGATAATATTGTGAACATTTTCCTGAATCAAGAGTTATTGGATTAGGCACGTTATGTAATGGCATGTATGTTCTAAATCAAACCACAATTCAAAGTATCTAGAACACACACATTCTTGTGGCATTGTAGACTAGGTCATATCAATGCGACACGACCAGCTAAGTTACATAAGGATGAATCTGAGGATCTGTTCGAATTTTCATCTTATGCTACTTGCCAGTCTTGTCTCAAAGGTAAAATGTCCAATACTCCGTTTACTGTAAACAGAGAAAGAGTTACTGAACTCTTGGGACGGATACATGATGTTCTTCGTACTTCATTATATTCACTGATCTTCTCTCAGGATTCAGACATATGTTCCTGCTGAAACACAAGTCTGAAACTTTTAAGAAATTTAAGGAATATAAGCTTGAAGTTAAGAACCAGACGGGTAGAAGTATTAAGTCCTTCGATGTGATCGAGAAAGCGAATACTTGGGCATGGAGTTCCTGGATTATGAAAAGGAGAAAGTGATTCTCCCTCAGCTTACTCCTTCGAATACACCACGGCACAACGGTGTATCGGGACGGAGGTATCACACCCTATGAGATATGGCACGCTCTATGATGAGTACTGCTGAGTTACTTGTTTCCTTTTGGTGTTATGCACTTAAGAAGCTGCATACCTATTAAATGGGGTTACGTCCAAATCACAGCCTACTACTCCATATGATATATGGTATGGGAAGAGACCATATCTTAAACGAGTTAAGATATGGAGCAGTCCGGCCTATGTTGAAAGGCAGAATCCGGACAAGCTCGAGGCAAGGTCGGTTCTGTAAGTTCGTTAGGATATCCCAAACATTTGCGAGGATATATCTTCTACCTAACTGAGGAGCAAATGGTGTTTTGTTTCTCAGCATGCCACCTTTCTAGAAAAGGAATTTCTTGCGCTCGAGACAGCAGCATACCTATTGAATCAAGTTCCAACTAAATCTGTACCTACCACACCATATGAGATATGGAGTGGGAAGAGACCATGTCTTAAACGAGTTAAGATATGGGGTTGTCTGGCCTATGTCAAAAGGCAAAATCCAGACAAACTCGAGACACGGTCAGTTCTATGTAAGTTTGTAGGATATCCTAAACATTCAAATGGATATTTTTTCTACCACAGTGAATAACTAAAAGTGTTTATTGCTCAACATGCTACCTTTTTAGAAAAGGAATTTCTTGCAAAAGAGATTAGTGGCTCTGAGGTAGAACTGGAAGAAGTTCCAGAAACACAAACTGTAACTGAAGATTTAGTGGAACCAGAGGATTCGATAGTACCCAACGAACCCCAGCCTCTCCGCCGATCTAGTAGGGTTTCTCGTCCACCTGAGAGATACTACGGTTTTCTCATTGATGGTGGAAGCGAGGATTGCATCATGGAAGATGATGACCCGACTAGTTTCGAGCAAGCCATCATGAGTGGTGACTCTGTGAAATGGTTGGATGCAATGCGATCTGAGATGGAATCCATGTACACCAATAAAGTATGGATTTTGGAAAATGCTCCTGAAGGGGTAAAACCCATTGGGAGCAAGTTGATTTTTAAAAAGAAATTTGGTGTAGAAGGAAAAGTTGAGACTTTCAAATCTAGACTTGTAGCAAAGGGTTTTCGTCAACGACCAGGTGTGGATTATGACGAAACCTTTTCTCCAGTGGTTATGCTTATGTCCATCCAGATCTTACTTGCCATTGCTGCATACCATGACTACGAAATCTGGCAAATGGATGTTAAGACCGCCTTTCTAAATGGTGATTTAGAAGAGTACGTGTACATGACTCAGCCAGAGGGCTTCGTAGATAGTAGGAGCAGCGGAAAGGTGTGCAAACTGCTTAAATCCATTTATGGGTTAAAGCAAGTATCGCGGAGTTGGAACATCTGTTTTGATGTAGTAAAGAGTTTGACTTCATCAAAAACATAGATGAACCTTGTATCTATAAGAAGGTAGCAGAGTGTAAGGTTGTCTTCCTCGTATTGTACGTGGATGGCATACTCTTGATAGAAAATGATATTCCTATGCTGCAATCAGTCAAGCTCTTCTTATCACAAAGATTCTCAATGAAAGATCTAGGTGATGCCTCGTGCATATTGGGGATGAGGATCTATAGAGATAGATCCAAAAGGATACTGGGATTGTCCCAATCCAGGTACATTGACACCATACTAAAGAGATTTAGTATGGAAGAATCCAAGTGTGGGAACCAACCCATGATCTCTGGACTCACTCTCTCCAAAGAGATGTCTCCTAAGACTGATTTGGAAAGAGCTCGCATGCAAGGGATACCCTATGCTTCGGCAGTAGGCTCTATCATGTATGCGATGCTATGTACCAGACCCGATATAGCATACTCACTAAGTGTAGTGAGTCGGTATCAAGCAGATCCTGGAGAGAGTCACTGGAAAGCTGTGAAGAACATTCTCAAGTACTTCCGAAGGACTAGAGACATGTTCTTGGTGTATGGTAATGGAGAACTCCGGGTGGAGTCCTTTACCGATTCTAGCTTCCAAAGTGATAAGGACGACTCTAAGTCGCACTCGGGATTTGTCTTTACCCTCAATGGAGGGGCGGTATGTTGGAAGAGTTCCAAACAGGATACCGTTGCAGACTCGACGATGGAGGCTGAATACATCGCTGCCAACGATGCTGCCAAAGAGGCTGTCTGGATGATGAAGTTCATTAGTGAACATGGTGTGGTTCCATCCATTGAACATCCAATACCTCTGTATTGCGATAACAATGGAGCTGTGGCTTTAGCCAAGGAACCCAGGTCCCATCAGAAGTCCAGACATATTCTGAGGCGGTATCACCTGATCAGGGAGATAGTTGATCGCCGGGAGATCGAGGTCAGGAGAGTAGATACGAAGGATAACACTGCGGATCCACTCATGAAGGCCATTCCCCAGATACAGTTTGAGAGATTATTCAGGATGCTAGGTATGAGATACTACATCAGCTGGCCTTAGTGCAAGTGGGGGATTGTTAGTTATATATATGCCCTAGAGGCCATTGTTGTACATATGATGTATATTATAGAGGATGCTTGGATATATATAGAGAGGACTTTCTTGCTCGACATGATAATATGCTATTTGGTTTCACTTTGTCTTAACATGTTGACTTGTATTAGTTTACTGTCTTGCTCTCACATGTTGATAAAGCCCTTAGGATATGTACTCGACTACTGGGACTATGATGAGATCATACTAGTGGGGCCAGGGTAGTCAACGAGTACATCCTATAACTGTTCCTAGTCGTGGGTGTGTCGAGACAGGGCATCGATACACCAGAGTAGACTAGCGTATACGCATCTTGACCCATATGATGGGCGATGGATGATCCCATATCCATCGGCGTTTGATATCAAGGATGGTGTACGGGTGCTCAGTAGAGACTGGGTACACTGGACGGACTCGCCGAGAACTCCCAGATGGTATTATACCTCAAGTCAGATGGCGGTTCTTCGGTGACACCGGTACAGGTTAGTCTGTAGACCCGAGATCGTCATAGAGTCTTGTGTGATTCCCACTGTACTTTGATTTCCACCTTACCACGTCTAAGAGGGCGTGCAAAACGGTGGCTTTTGGGTACAGTCCCGAATCACATAGAGGCAATGAGCGATAGGAGGGGATTCGTCTCTCCCGGTATAGGGAGTTGATGTTGTGTTGTGTTCGATTGGCTATAACTGGAAGTCCCTGGCCAGGGCTGATATAGAGATATACTGGTAAGTGTTACTAGTAGTTTCTCGACCTGTTATGAGCCTCACATCGACACGACTTATCGGTTACTGGGTTCTGACGTATACCACCCCTAGACTTGATATGCGACATATCAGACGAACAGACCGGGCTGTACGGGAGTGTTACTGATTGGATTCACAGGAGAACGGACATGCTAGCTTGTTGATCTTCTGATCGCTCAATACTTGGGTGGCTGTTACGTTTAGCTGACCGCTTGCAGCTTGTGGGTGTTTGATATGAACATCACATGCTACCGGCGTATTGATGATTCTTTAGAGTCCTACACAGAGGTTTCTTGGCTCAGGCAAAACGGAGTAGAGGCACATATGTGATATGTGCAGGACCGAGGATAATGCGATATGAAATACCGTATTATATTCTCGCGATATTTAGATATGAACCGGGTCATCGGATCAAGTGTTGATTCGATGAATCGGTACATGATATATTAGTCAGTTATATTCGATATAGCCGGATCGTTGGATCAAGTGTTGATTCGATGATTTAATGTATAATGATATATATGATATTTTGTATTACATTATCTAATATTGGCTCGCTTTATTATTTCATTTTCTCACCGGATTAATACATTGATATATATGCGATATATGTTAATTGTATTATTTTCTTTTGTTGCAAATATATAATATATATGTGATATATATTATTGTGACATGATATGATTTATTATGAAACATGTTTAAGGATGATAAAAAGGGATTAGGGTTTGATTAGGGTTAGCTCTTTCTTGCACTTTCTAGAAGGATTCTCTTTTGTCTTGGTTAAGATATTATGGTTGATCCTTATCCTTAACCTAACCAAACCCTAACTCTAGTTTATTCTCTACAAAGTTTTAGCCTCTCATCCTTGACCATGGTTCAATAATCAATCATATACTCTTATCTACTATTCATCACAAAAGGAATGATCTCATTATTCTTTTCATTCTTCATCTTCTTTTCTCTTGAGTTTTAAGAGAGAGCTCACTAGAAATTCCTTTTATGATGATTTATTGTGAGAAAGTGAATTAAAAAGATAGCATAAATACTACTCCATCATCATCATCTAATCTAGCCCATTAGATTAGGGTGTTCATCTCTTTAGAGTGAGAAACCTTGGGTTATAGCAACTTCGACGTAGATCATCGGAGAATCGGAACACTTCAAGCTAGCATGGATCGTTCGAGTCGTGGAGCCTCTCTTGAGTCCGGAAGATCGTGGATCGCGGCGAAGGGACTTCTACTCGGAGCTTGTGAAGCGAAGGAGCGGACTACAAAGGTTGTAATCCCTCACACTTAGCTTTAAAGATGTTATCTTGCATGCTAAACCCTAATAATCTAGCAAAGATCCTGTCTTTGGGTTGTTCGGCACATGTAAATTTTTATTCGGGCATGTTTGATGCTTTATGAACCTTCACAAGTGTGCCTAGGAACCCTACAGTGGTATCAGAGCCTAGCTAGAGCATTAGGCGATATGTTAACGAAGTTAAAACCCCGATCGAACCTGAATACGACATTTCAAACCCTTCTCTGTATATTTTTTAAAATCTGGGTTTTTCCAGAATTAAAAATACCTAAAAAATTCAGCAGGCTAATATAAGAATTATGGTGAAAAACGTGCCCCCAATTCTTCAACATGGCCGCGGAACCACGGCAATTAACCCCTTTGGCGGCGGTTCCACGGCAGGGTAAGGGTATTAGGGACGGAATTTTGCACAGTAGTTCTTTTCTCTGCGGTTACTATTTTATGGGTATTTTTAATCTGACTCAAGTGTTGAGTATTCTGGGGTTTATTTTGTAATCGTCGATTCGATCGGGAATTTTAAATTTGTTATATGTTTTTCCGGATATTTAGAAACTGTTAAAATGTTCGAAAGGATATCATTAACTCACTTTTTCCCGACACGAAAAATTTTCAAGTGTTGAATCTTTTCTCGAGTTTAAATCTTTCGGAAATGCGTGCAAGTTTTGTGGTGGACCCTCTAGAAGACAACAAACCTTAACTCGATTATGTGACCGTCTTGAACTGCCTTTTGAACCTTCGGGTTTGGGGCAGTACGGCGTGCCACATGTGAGGCGTTGGCTTGACCCTTCTACGGCTGGACCGCTACTACTGTGACACATTCCGGATTATTTGAACTCCGCTTAAGTGTTGAGCAATTTAGGAAATTTTGGTTATTTGATTATCTGTTCGGAAAGTTTAATACTGTCTATTTATCTGAAATGTGATACAATATGTGGAATTCATTGTGTTAGGCATGAAATATGAAGTATGTGATATTTCGGATTTACGATGTCTAAAGTGATTGTGGATTCCAAATATTGTAGTTTTACAATTTTTTTCTGTGACCGTAAGTGTAGTATGTAGTTTTATTGCCGGTTTTCGTTGCTATACGACAACGACGATCGGTGTATGCATACTTACTTACGTTGATGATATGTGATATTATGTGTTGCTGAGATATGATGTGCAGGATTGTCGCGATTGAATAGCCGGGGGTTTTATGTGAGATGAGAGTTTTATATTTTCAGTCTTGTAAATTCAAATGTAATGTAATATTCTTTTATTTGGGGCACTTCCGGGTTGAGGTTGATGCCACCAGTGTTGTATATTATTTACTTTTCCGCATTAGGATGGACCCAAGGAGGGGAGCACAGGTGACCGGGTTCTGGGGTTCAGTGGGAGGCCATCTCGAGGAGTCGAGACCGGGTTTCCTAAACTCCAGAATTGGTAGGGTCGCTTGCCGCTCTCGTAGTGGTCCAGGGTGTGGGCTTGGCTATTCATCGCGACTGTGGAATCCGTATTTTCTATTGTTGGCTAAATACTAAATACAGACGTCCTAGTATATCCCACATTATATCTATGTTTCTGCTACGATATCTGTGATGTGATCATTTGATATGTTGTGATGGATACTGTATATAGTATATATGATATATTATATAGACGTTACTTATGTTTTACACCCACACTAGCCCTGCCCTGCTCTGTCGTTAGTTACCTAACCTAACGGTGCACGAGGGGACATCGAGGAGAATGCGGATGGCATAAGTGTACGTCGTATTTATCTGTGATGCTTAGGAAGCATAAGCTGATGGGATTTTTTATTAATGAGATTAGTAAAAAGAATTGAAACCTAAAAGATGTTGTAGAATCAAAACTTTATAAAAAGGGTAGCTACAGTTTTGCTTTGCATAGCGGTATATATGATATACCCTGCAACTTATTCGATGAGGAAAGAGCCGAGATCCCTCCACCGGGAGTGACCTCTTTAGCGAAACTGGCAGATGCTACAAAACTCGGTTTGTCTTTTGATTGCTTTTAGTGTTTTGCTTTGCACAGTGATATATATGTTATGTCCTGCACCTTATTCGATGAGGAAAGAGCCGAGATCCCTTCACCGGGAGTGACCTCTTTAGCAAAACTAATGAAAGCCTAAAAAACACTCCGTTTCAAAATTTCACTTGATTCTACGACGATATCAAGCTCATTAAGCAATAGGTTTTCAGAAAAACCTGTCGTAGCCCTCCGTCATTTCAGATAAAGACTATTTAGTATTCGTGCTGCGTTTGTTGACCTCTGTCAAGGCGTAGTGTGCGGTAGCTAACTAGTAATTATCTGTAAAGCATGTGATGCGATTGGATTAGGGTAGTCGTACGACCTTGTTGACCTCTGTCAAGGGTCGTGCGAGTGGGTTTGATTCAATCAAGAAATGATGGGTTGAACTTGACTAGTGCACTATGGTTTGTTGACCTCTGTCAAGGTCATAGCACACTAGGGACAAAATATTATCGGGAATTTCAAGTGTTGAAATTTACAATGAGATTGCATACCTCCTATGAGATAGTTGGATCCCGATACCCACTGCGAGTAACTGTTACTCCTGGGAGAGTTTTACACAAGACAATTAGCCGATCAAGTAGGTGTCTAGAAAAGTGTTAACGGGGTTACGCCTTTGGGAAAACGAGGTTTACTTTAATTAGGTCCGTGCGAAAGCACGGGGAACCTCCCTCAAAGTACCGACACTGATCTGGCTGAAAGATTGACGAAATTGTAGGGTGTAATTAATCCCGGCTAATCTTACCTTTTAGGGTTTGAAGGTAGATTTGATAAAAACAGTGGGAGACATCCTGATTAGATAAGATAATAACCAATCTAATCTTGCAAGAGCATACGCTAAAGTTTTTTCTTCTCTCTCTCTCCAGGTAGCGACCATGTCAGGCCATAATCAAGATAATAATATGGATGTATTGACTGAACCCGCTTATTATACTGAGCAGGGGAACGTTGGACCCGTTCTTTCTTATAAGAGTTATAAGACTGAACAGGAAACAGGAGAATATCTGGATTCTCACGCCGCCCAAAAGAACATGCATGTTGATGCATCTTCTTCAGGTGTGTTAGTTATTGAGAACTGTTTCTCAGTTCACTCTACGTCCTGGGTATTAGATACCGGATCAGGATCCCACATATGTAAATTGTTACATGGGCTACGAAAAGGTAGAGAACTGGGAAAAGGTGATCATTCCGTTCAAGTAGGGAACGGTGCAAGCATTGCAGCCAAAGCAGTTGGCGAATATCACCTAGTATTGCCAAGTCGTAATACACTGATTCTAAATGAGTACTATTATATACCGAACATGATGTGCAACATTATATCGGTTTCTTTATTAAGTAAAGAAGGATATAATTTTGTAGTAAAGGATAATGTTATGAACATATTCCTAGATCAAAAGTTGATTGCATCAGGCTCGTTACATAATGGCATATTCATTCTAAATCAGAATGCAGTCCTCAATATACAAAACACACACAAGAGGAAAAGTTCAGATATGAACGAATCCTTCTTGTGGCATTGTAGACTTGGTCATATCAATGCGACACGACTGGCTAAGTTACATAAAGATGGTTACTTGAATCCGTTCGAATTATCATCTTATGATACTTGCCATTCATGTCTCGAAGGAAAAATGACCAAAGCTCCGTTTAGTCGACACGGAGAAAGAGTTACAGAACTCTTAGGACTGATACATAGTGATGTATGCGGTCCCTTGTCTACGCATGCCAGGAACGGTTCTTCCTACTTCATTACATTCACTGACGATCTCTCTAGATTCGGACATGTGTTCCTGATGAAACACAAGTCTGAAGATTTTGAAAAATTCAGAGAATATAAGCAAGAAGTAGAAAAACAAACGGGCAAAAGTATTAAGATCCTTCGATCTGATCGAGGAGGAGAATACTTAAGGAATGAGTTCCTAGAATATCTAAAAGAGAATGGGATTCTCTCTCAGCTTACTCCTCCTTATACACCACAGCACAACGGTGTATCGGAGCGGAGGAATCGCACCCTATTAGATATGGTGCGCTCCATGATGAGTACAGCTGAGATACCTATTTCCTTCTGGGGGTATGCGCTTGAGACATCAGCATACCAATTGAATCAAGTTCCAACTAAATCTGTACCCACCACACCATATAAGATATGGAGTGGGAAGAGACCATGTCTTAAACGAGTTAAAATATGGGGTTGTCTGGCCTATGTCAAAAGGCAAAATCCAGACAAACTCGAGGCACGGTTAGTTCTATGTAAATTTGTGGGATATCCTAAACATTCAAATGTATATTTTTTCTACCACAGTGAACAACAAAAAGTGTTTATTGCTCAACATGCCACCTTTTTAGAAACGGAATTTCTTGCAAAAGAGATTAGTGGCTCTGAGGTAGAACTGGAAGAAGTTCCAGAAACACAAACTGTAACTGAAGATTTAGTGGAACCAGAGGATTCGATAGTACCCAACGAACCCCAGCCTCTCCGCCGATCTAGTAGGGTTTCTCGTCCACCTGAGAGATACTACGGTTTTCTCATTGACGGTGGAAGCGAGGATTGCATCATGGAAGATGATGACCCGACTAGTTTCGAGCAAGCCATCACGAGTGGTGACTCTGTGAAATGGCTGGATGCAATGCGATCTGAGATGGAATCCATGTACACCAATAAAGTATGGATTTTGGAAAATGCTCCAGAAGGGGTAAAACCCATTGGGAGCAAGTGGATTTTTAAAAAGAAATTTGGTGTAGATGGAAAAGTTGAGACTTTCAAAGCTAGACTTATAGCAAAGGGTTTTCGTCAACGACCAGGTGTGGATTATGACGAAACCTTTTCTCCAGTGGCTATGCTTAAGTCCATCCGGATCTTACTTGCCTTTGCCGCATACCATGACTACGAAATCTGGCAAATGGATGTTAAGACCGCCTTTCTAAATGGTAATTTAGAAGAGTGCGTGTACATGACTCAGCCAGAGGGCTTCGTAGATAGTGGGAGCAGCGGAAAGGTGTGCAAACTGCTTAAATCCATTTATGGGTTAAAGCAAGTATCGCGGAGTTGGAACATCTGTTTTGATGTAGTAGTCAAAGAGTTTGACTTCATCAAAAAATAGATGAACCTTGTATCTATAAGAAGGTAGAAGAGAGTAAGGTTGTCTTCCTCGGATTGTACGTGGATGACATACTCTTGATAGGAAATGATATTCCTATGCTGCAATCAGTCAAGCTCTTCTTATCACAAAGATTCTCAATGAAAGATCTAGGTGATACCTCATGCATATTGGGGATGAGGATCTATAAAGATAGATCCAAAAGGATACTGGGATTGTCCCAATCCAGGTACATTGACACCATACTAAAGAGATTTAGTATGGAAGAATCCAAGCGTGGGAACCAACCCATGATCTCTAGACTCAGTCTCTCCAAAGAGATGTCTCCCAAAACTGATTTGGAAAGAGCTCGCATGCAAGGGATACCCTATGCTTCGGCAGTAGGCTCTATCATGTATGCGATGCTATGTACCAGACCCGATATAGCATACTCACTAAGTGTAGTGAGTCAGTATCAAGCAGATCCTGGAGAGAGTCACTGGACAGCTGTGAAGAACATTCTCAAGTACTTGCGAAGGACTAGAGACATGTTCTTGGTGTATGGTAACGGAGAACTCCGGGTGGAGTCCTTTACCGATTCCAGCTTCCAAAGTGATAAGGACGACTTTAAGTCGCACTCGGGATTTGTCTTTACCCTCAATGGAGGGGCGGTATGTTGGAAGCGTTCCAAACAGGATACCGTTGCAGACTCGACGATGGAGGGTGAATACATCGCTGCCAATGATGCTGCCAAAGAGGCTGTCTGGATGAAGAAGTTCATTAGTGAACTTGGTGTGGTTCCATCCATTGAACATCCAATACCTCTGTATTGCGATAACAATGGAGCTGGCTTTATCCAAGAAACCCAGGTCCCATCAGAAGTCCAGATATATTCTGAGGCGGTATCACCTGATCAGGGAGATAGTTGATCGCCGGGAGATCGAGGTCAGGAGAGTAGATACGAAGGATAACACTGCGGATCCACTCACGAAGACCATTCCCCAGTTACAGTTTGAGAGATTATTCGGGATGCTAGGTATGAGATACTACAGCAGCTGGCCTTAGTGCAAGTGGGAGATTGTTAGTTATGTATATGCCCTAGAGGCCATTGTTGTACATATGATGTATATTATGATGGATGCTTGGATATATACAGAGAGGACTTTCTTGCTCGTCATGATAGTATGCTATTTGGTTTCACTTTATCTTAACATGTTGACTTGTATTGGTTTACTGTCTTACTCTCACATGTTAATAAAGACCTTAGGATCTGTACTCGACTACTGGGACTATGATGAGATCATACTAGTGGGGCCATAGTAGTCGATGAGTACATCCTATAACAGTTCCTAGTCCAGGGTATATCGAGACAGGGCATCGATACACCAGAGTAGACTAGCGTATACGCATCTTGACCCATATGATGGGCGATGGATGATCCCATATCCATCGGTGTTTGACATCAGAGATGGTGTACGGGTGCTCAGTGGAGACTGGGTACACTGGACGGACTCGCCGAGAACTCCTAGATGGTGATATACCACACGTCAGATGGCAGTTCTCCGGTGACACTGGTACAGGGTAGTCTGTAGACCCGAGATCGTCATAGAGTCTTGTGTGATTCCCACTGTGCTTTGATTTCCACCTTACCACGTCCAAGAGGGCGTGCAAAACGGTGGCTTTTGGGTACAGTCCCGAATCACATGGAGGCAATGAGCGATAGGAGGGGATTCGTCTCTCCCGGTATAGGGAGTTGATGTTGTGCTGTGTTCGATTGGCTATAACTGGAAGTCCCTGGCCAGGGCTGATATAGAGATATACTGGTAAGTGTTACTAGTAGTTTCTCGACCTGTTATTAGCCTCACATCGACACGACTTATCGGTTACTGGGGTATGACGTATACCACCCTTAGACTTGATATGCGACATATCAGACGACTGTACGGGAGTGTTACTGATTGGATTCACAGGAGAACGGAAAGGCTAGCTTGTTGATCTTCTGATCGCTCAATACCTGGGTGGCTGTTACGTTTAGCTGACCGCTTGCAGCTTGTGGGTGTTTGATATGAACATCACCTGCTACCGGCGTATTGACGATTCTTTAGAGTTCTACACAGAGATTTCTTGGCTCAGGCAAAACGGAGTAGAGGCACATATGTGATATGTGCAGGACCGAGGATAATGCGATATGAGATACCATATTATATTCTCGCGATATTTAGATATGAACCGGGTCATCGGATCAAGTGTTGATTCGATGAATCGGTACATGATATATTAGTCGGTTATATTCGATATAGCCGGATCGTTGGATCAAGTGTTGATTCGATGATTTAATGTATAATGATATATATGATATATTGTATTACATTATCTAATATTGGCTCGCTTTATTATTTCATTTTCTCACCGGATTAATACATTGATATATACGCGATATATGTTAATTGTATTTTTTTCTTTTGTTGCAAATATATAATATATATGCGATATATATTGTAACATTTTCAAAAATATAAAATATTAATTTTGGGAATTTTTATAATTTAATATTATTTTATTGATTATTTTAATATTTAAATGCAAATAAATAGGAAAAATGTTAGAAAAATTATGAAAAATTATGGAAAATTCTAAAATGGGTTAATTATTGAAATTATGATATTTTTAAGTTTTTGTGATTAGTTTGACACTAATATAGTGCTAATCGCGATTAAAATCGCTAATCGGGTTTTTTGGTAATTTTGTGCAAAACTTGCACATATCACTTTTTCTCACCCTTGTGCATTTTCTTTTTTTAATGTTTGAGTTTACTATTCTTGTGAGAAGGTTTGGGTTTTGGTTTAAAAGAAAAAGGAAAAGGGGAAAAAAGAAAAGAAAAGAAAATGAGGGTAGGTGAGAGAGTGAGGGGCATGGGCTTCTTTGACCTTAACCATTCTTCTTCTCCCATCATTTTCATCCCTCATCCTCCTCCTCCTGCAGCTGCTGCTCCCTCTCCCTTCCTCCACTTTCAAGCTCTCATTTCCCCTCCAAAACTTCACAAAAATCCTACGTCGGTTTCATTAAAAAGATGCGCAAGCTCGAGATCTACAAGATGGACTAAGAAAGCTTGGATTGTGGCCACTTGGGGCAACTCAAGAAAGTTCTTGAGTTGCCAATTAAGGTAATTTCTGAACCATGATCTTAGTTTTAGCATTTCCTATACCCCTATGCAAGTTTAGAATCGATATCGGGTGAATTTGTGGACTTGGTGAAAACTAGTTAGGGTTTGAGGAAATTGTGAATTGTGATGGGTAATTTGAGTTCAATGGAGATCGTATGAGCACCCTAGAGCTAGAAACCCAGCCCAATCCCATTGGAAACCAAGAATACGGAATTTCGGGACTTTATGTCGGTTTGGGTATGCAGCAAAATCTGGAGTATACTGGGACATTTCTAGACAAATTCAACAATACCAGAGACCCACATTAGACCACTGGAGGCCACCCTAGGAATACGAGCACCCAATTCCTCAGGTGGGCCGGCCAGGCCGGCCAAACAGTGAATGTGGCCGGCCCCTATATGATGAAATCCCCCCATTTTGCTTCAGTACCTCCCTTGTACCCTGCATAGCACCCTGGAGTTGTTGAATTGATCTAGTTTGACCTGAGATGAAATCTGGGATCATTTTCTCATGTTGCAGCTTTGAAATTGGATTTGGTTTTGTGTATTTCTATTTCCAGATTTTGATATTTGTGTGTTATCTCGATCGTGTGACGTTTGTACGTCTATATCGAGTGATTTCGAGTTGTTTTGCGGAGGCTAACCGTAGGTTCTAACCTATAAGCCCTTTTAGCGTATCATATTGGTTTTAGCGTATCGTTTTAAGTGTTGAATTGGTTTTGATGCGATGCGATACGTGTGATGTGTGTAGGTACACCGCGACGATCCGAGGCGATGCGGAAGATGACGGAGACATCGACACCGAAACACAGGATACAGGTGAGTAGATTATATCTACAGGGGGAAGTCGGGTGGATGACGTATAGCACCCCCGCAGTCCGTAGATAGAATAATATGTAGATTATTGTGATAATAGGTGTATTATGGATAGTTTAGGGTTAGTAGTGACTAGTGTAGTCATAATCGCGAACCCTAGGATAGAATTACACCTATACACACACTCTTGCTTATCACTTACACTTACACTGGGATGGATGATATGTGATGACTTTGGAGATGAGTTGATGATGTGGGCTTGATGCCCTGAGGTCGGTGATTTGATATGATTCATATGTGGGATATGACTTGTGTTTCTCGCGGGCTTGGGATATGTGTTTACCCCCGCATGCATACTTACTGATGTTACCGTTTTGTACTAGACATAGAGTAGTACCCCCAGACTATATGATCTGATGATAGTGATACCTGTTATGTGACGAGATAGTGAGATATTGACCTGTACCCAGCTTTTGGGGATGCCGTACGATGATGTACCGTACGAGCCAATATTGATGATAGATCCGCACTCATAACTCGAGGATATCATACGATATGACATTGAGGCGAGATCACCGACTATATACCTATACATATACATTGACACAGATTTAGGTGGTTTCCACACCTACCCCTCCTGATCGACCGGATATTTAGATGTAGTTTGCATAGTAGATACTTCACTGTGGTGTTGACTACTAGATATCTGCATTTTTCTTCTATTCGCATTGCTGGCATATGTTCATTGTTATGTTATTATCATGCTGTTAGGACACCAGCACCATTATCGATGATGCGTATGCTTCACGTACACTATTTGCCGGCTCACACACTTCATCATCGATAATTGCCATGCCACTACACTGTAGTATTGTTGCATTCATGATATGATTCTGGCTTGGCATATTGTACACTTATACCTGTACACAAACATAGATGATTCATTCTAAAGGAGCGGTTTCTCTCGACATATGCACATTACTATTCCATGTTGCATGATTTCCGATATGATTACTGTTCCTTACATGTTGCATACATCATGGATTGACTGCATAGCACATCGCATTGGATTTACTTCCTGATGTTGGATTTTCATGTGATTTCTGGTTTTTGAGGACCGTGGGGTTATTTAAGAAAAGAGGCACTTTTATGAAAACCCGGTACCTCGTGATATGATATTTCGGTGCGTCCACCACGCGTTTTCTCGGTGCTGAGACGTGTGCTTGAAACCCGATTCGAGGAGGTGATGTACCGTTTGCGGGTTCGTGGTGGGCCCGGTATGGTTCCCCTCGGCGAGATGATCGATGGGTTATGCCGATTGAGCCTGGAGGCGGGCGAGTACCTACCGGTGATTGTATTTGAGCTCGACGGATATCCGGGGGATACCGCCTGGAGCTGAGAGATGGGCGTACTGCCGGGGGCCGACGGGCCGATACCGCAGACGGAGCCCAGAGATGGACATGGGTTGACTCGTACTGCCGGGGGCCGAGGGCCGATACCGCAGACGGAGCCCCATACGGATGAGGATTTACGTGTCGATGCTTGGCACGGGTTTCATGATGTTTTTCCATGATTTTGGTTATATCCTCACATTGCATACATGATGCTTGCTGTCAGTGGGTGACAGGTGGACGGGTTCCACAGATTTACAGATATGGATCATATACAGACTGGTTTTACACTTATCTTACCCCAATATTAGTGGTATGGGACGCTAATATATGTGTATTGATATCTTTGATATTTCATCATATCTACTTCATGCAGACCTACCTTACACTGATAACATGTTATTACCTGAGTACCTGGCACTACATACATGATTAGATGTTACCTTGCCACCTTGTTACACTCAGATGTACTCTTGTGGATTATATTACTGATCGTTGACTTAGGATTATGTCTTGCATTCGGTTTCTGCTTGTAGATGTTTCTATTCACGAGTTGGCAACTCACCCCCGTTGTGCCACAGTTCTTGCAGGTTCTGCCGTACAGGTTCTATTGCGGCATTTCTGGCACACTTCCTTCTTGCGGGTGAATTGCTTTGGTAGGTGGATTCTTTCGTATCAAGAACCACTATTGTATTTATTTATTTCATTGTATCTAGAAATTGTCCATCAACCAAAACTTGTATATTCTTTCAGATTTAGAGACAGTGTTGTATTATTTCGACCTTAGAGTAGCGCTTAGTTGTATTGCGGCTTCTTGTTGTTTTGAGCTTTCTTTTGGTTTTGATCCTCGCCACTTGGCGTTGTATATTATATCTTGTGTGGTTGTGACCGTCGATTGACGAAGAGCTAGCTCCCGCTTGGGGATGCCTTTATCATTGCATATATGTATTGTCATTCTTGTTTTACCCCATTCGGGGCCATTTTTACAAAAGAAACTCTGCCGAAATTTTTAGAAAAGACTTTATTGTTTTTTTTAAAACGTACCTTCGGCTTAGTTATTTAAAAACCTTGATTTCAAACCTGTATTTCTTCACTTCTTTAAACCAGTTTTCTTTACTTATTCTTAAAAATGGTTTTAGATTTCTGGGCTTTTGGCTTACTTGGGTCAGATGGAGTCCTATAGACTTCATATGGTTCAAGGGCCAGTCACGTGCTCTTTCGGGTCGTGACAAAGTTGGTATCAAAGCGCTAGGTTGACCTTGGTTCGAGTCTGAGTTTGACTATGTGGAGCCTATGGCGTTGTTTGTATACGGAACTTAGGCTTGACCTTACGGAACTTAGACTTGGTCGAGGGGGTATTCGACCCGAACTTTCGTCGTATTAGGATGACCCTTGGTTGATGGATTAGGTGACTAAAGTAGAGTGACGTACCGTTGGTATGTTCCGCGGCATACTTACGACACGCCACTCCGCTTGAGGAACCTTAGGATGTGCATATTTTTGAGATCAGTGATTCTCTTCATATCCAGGATTATACATCCATTTGAGATCCCCAATTCTATTAGTTTCATGATCATACCTTCATTGATACTGTTCCTTCCTATGATCATGTATCCACTTTGGATCTGTTGTTTCCTTTCTTGCCATTGATGTGCTCTCTTTGATACTCGGTTGAGATTCCTGTCACCGTGTTTGAGCGCAGTTTGGGCTGCTGCTAGGGTTACGGCCGGTGTGAGCTCGTTTGGTACGAGGGCCGACCTTTGTGTTTTCTGGTGACATGGGAACGTCTCGAGTTAGTATTGGTGATTGTGACCTCTGGTGGAGGCGAGTGCTTGGTCTTGCACCGGATGATCGAGCCTTTGTTAGAGCTGCCAGCTGAGAGAGGACTGTTGATGTACAGCATACCTCAGGGATTGTGATGTCGGCTACCGTGCAGACAGATGTACCAGCTGTTGCTGAGATTGACAGGATGTTGCTTTCGGAGCTTACGAGCTGAGATTGCCGGAGCTTTCAGGCAGATACGCGACAGATGGTAGCTAGTCTACCCGATTTGAGAGACGAAGGTGATTCGTCCGAGGTTGCGCCAGAGCGGGCCCAGTTGAGTTGAAGATTTCCAGTATGGAGAGTCTTACTCAGATCTAGAGCAGACCGACTCAGAGATGACCGCTTATGTATTGCCTTTCCTGGAGGATTGAGGCGTTGTTCGGCGTACAGGCATATGAGCTAGTTGTTGCTGCAAATGATGAGATATCGCCCAGATGATTGGAGCTACTGCAGCATGAGCATGTTCTTGGAGATATGATAGCGAGTCGCTAGTCACCGAGGATGAATGACTAGGACGTGTGGTGAGTTCGCTTACCCCGATGCGAGTCATCAGGTGGATTGATTCCAGATAGAGACGGCTTCACGCAGGTTCGTTGAGAGTCGATAGAGACGATCGAATGTCAGGAGCCTATTTTCCAAGTTTAAAGTATACGGAAAGACATGCAGGTGATTCTATGGACCCTCTAGAAGAATGAAACCCTAACTCGACTTAATGACCGGGTGACAGCCTTTGAACCTTCGGGTTTGCGGCGGTTCCTCGGCGCCATTAGTGAGGCTTGGGTTTGCCCTTCTACGGCTGGACCACCGACGCTGTGGCATGTACTCGATACTATTAAACTATACCCGAGATGTGAGCTCTTGGGGGATTATGAGGATCTGACGCGTCGATCGGATGGTTCGACATCTTTCGGATATCGTGATGGGACACTGCTTGGGAGACTCCAGATGCGAGCGTAGCCGTCGGAGCGCAGTTCGTGTAGCCACGATGAGATGAGTCCGAATCAGTCGATATTTGAGCAAGGTGGAGTAAAGAGTTCGCACGAGATTTCGACAAGATGACGTTCTACTCCGCTGACATCAGAGATGCGATATGCACGCTGAAGACGTGTTCGGCTAGACATCTTCCACTGAGTCAGGAAGATACCGAGTTGCGATTTCGAGTCCGTGTGAGAGACTTCAGATTGACCGTGGCCGAGAATAGTGCAGTGCATAGTAGCTTGGCGTGACGTCATAGTGGACAACGATAGAAACAGTTGGAACAAGAGGTTCGTGTGAGACACTGATGAGCTGTCATTGCTTCCCGTCGAGACTAGAGACCTGATATGCTTACAGAGACGTTGGGATGTGACCAGTTTCTGAGAAGATATTGTGCTGAAGACACAGGTGTCTTTTGAGCGAGAAGAGGTTGTGCAGGAGAGCCAGCCTCCGTTTGGTTCGGCATAGGCATGATTGGAAGAGGTCTTGAGCAGGATTCTTCCAGGACGTTGCTGCAATGATGTTTGCACCCAGGATCAGAGGTGACGTGCATTCAGAGAGCCAGAGGCCGACGCCAGTGATTTGCTGCCTTACGAGTGGTCGTGAGGATTGACCGAGAGGTGACCAAAGAAGTGCCAGAACGGAATCGTCCCCGTTAGCACATCTGACAGGGCCGATGAGCCGATTGACCGCGTGATAGGAAATCCGCAGGGAAGATAAGGACCCAGAGAGTCAGAGGACGCCAGACCGTGAGCAAGAGGCACGTAGATATCCTGCGCTGCTAGCAGTGGATTTACCGACTCCTTCTCGACCTCGAAGGAGGAACTACCGAAGACGGTATTTATGATTTGTGATTTTGTGATTTGATTATCACGTATCCGCCATTTTGGATTTCGGTATTTTGGGCGTTCTTTTGGCATGATTTAGTTTTGGTGACTGAGTTTCATGATATTGATTTCATGCACCCACTGGATATTTATATATTTTGTGCAGAGTTATTACATTTGAGATATTGATTGAGATTTCATGCCTACCGTATGCAGTGATTTGATTTGCACTTCCAGCGTGGTTTTCATGCACCTTAGTATTTTGATATACGATTTTGGTGCACGCCAGATGCACTAATATCGGGATTCTTCGTACATGTCACTTGCACCTGATTTATTCTTTCTGTCAGGCACACACGTTGCCTACGACAGATGTTTCGTGCACACCCGTTGCACCCAGATGTTGTTTTGTGCACCTGTTTAGCACATTTATGGATTTTTGATTTCCGTGCGCACCAGACGCACAGGATTGTGTTATGTGCATTTTTGGGATTTTTTTTCCTTTTGGAGCAGTACTTTTTTTGACGTTGGATTTTTGCTTTCATGCTGAGCAGGACTAGTCAGTGGACGGTACCTGGATTTACTTTTGCATGCTTTTGCATCAGCTATTTACATGTATAGATTGGATGTCTACATGTGTAGTTTTGATCCATATTATATCGGTTTTGTATTGGATTTGACATTGTGTTTTTACCTCGACTCCGATGATTGCGAGATGCTTGACGGAGTTTTGCTTTTGAGTTATCTGCTCACTTTTCATGCGCATGCATTGCGCTGTGACGTTCTATGTGTTGATGATTTCGGAGCCCCGACGACTTTGGTTTATTACTGAGATGTTTTTGTATTTGGGGGTTTAAATTTAAATTCGGGGACCGAATTTCTTTAAGGGGGGTAGATTGTAACATTTTCAAAAATATAAAATATTAATTTTGGGAATTTTTATAATTTAATATTATTTTATTGATTATTTTAATATTTAAATGCAAATAAATAGGAAAAATGTTAGAAAAATTATGAAAAATTATGGAAAATTCTAAAATGGGTTAATTATTGAAATTATGATATTTTTAAGTTTTTGTGATTAGTTTGACACTAATATAGTGCTAATCGCGATTAAAATCGCTAATCGGGTTTTTTGGTAATTTTGTGCAAAACTTGCACATATCACTTTTTCTCACCCTTGTGCATTTTCTTTTTTTAATGTTTGAGTTTACTATTCTTGTGAGAAGGTTTGGGTTTTGGTTTAAAAGAAAAAGGAAAAGGGGAAAAAAGAAAAGAAAAGAAAATGAGGGTAGGTGAGAGAGTGAGGGGCATGGGCTTCTTTGACCTTAACCATTCTTCTTCTCCCATCATTTTCATCCCTCATCCTCCTCCTGCAGCTGCTGCTCCCTCTCCCTTCCTCCACTTTCAAGCTCTCATTTCCCCTCCAAAACTTCACAAAAATCCTATGTCGGTTTCATTAAAAAGATGCGCAAGCTCGAGATCTACAAGATGGACTAAGAAAGCTTGGATTGTGGCCACTTGGGGCAACTCAAGAAAGTTCTTGAGTTGCCAATTAAGGTAATTTCTGAACCATGATCTTAGTTTTAGCATTTCCTATACCCCTATGCAAGTTTAGAATCGATATCGGGTGAATTTGTGGACTTGGTGAAAACTAGTTAGGGTTTGAGGAAATTGTGAATTGTGATGGGTAATTTGAGTTCAATGGAGATCGTATGAGCACCCTAGAGCTAGAAACCCAGCCCAATCCCATTGGAAACCAAGAATACGGAATTTCGGGACTTTATGTCGGTTTGGGTATGCAGCAAAATCTGGAGTATACTGGGACATTTCTAGACAAATTCAACAATACCAGAGACCCACATTAGACCACTGGAGGCCACCCTAGGAATACGAGCACCCAATTCCTCAGGTGGGCCGGCCAGGCCGGCCAAACAGTGAATGTGGCCGGCCCCTATATGATGAAATCCCCCCATTTTGCTTCAGTACCTCCCTTGTACCCTGCATAGCACCCTGGAGTTGTTGAATTGATCTAGTTTGACCTGAGATGAAATCTGGGATCATTTTCTCATGTTGCAGCTTTGAAATTGGATTTGGTTTTGTGTATTTCTATTTCCAGATTTTGATATTTGTGTGTTATCTCGATCGTGTGACGTTTGTACGTCTATATCGAGTGATTTCGAGTTGTTTTGCGGAGGCTAACCTTAGGTTCTAACCTATAAGCCCTTTTAGCGTATCATATTGGTTTTAGCGTATCGTTTTAAGTGTTGAATTGGTTTTGATGCGATGCGATACGTGTGATGTGTGTAGGTACACCGCGACGATCCGAGGCGATGCGGAAGATGACGGAGACATCGACACCGAAACACAGGATACAGGTGAGTAGATTATATCTACAGGGGGAAGTCGGGTGGATGGCGTATAGCACCCCCGCAGTCCGTAGATAGAATAATATGTAGATTATTGTGATAATAGGTGTATTATGGATAGTTTAGGGTTAGTAGTGACTAGTGTAGTCATAATCGCGAACCCTAGGATAGAATTACACCTATACACACACTCTTGCTTATCACTTACACTTACACTGGGATGGATGATATGTGATGACTTTGGAGATGAGTTGATGATGTGGGCTTGATGCCCTGAGGTCGGTGATTTGATATGATTCATATGTGGGATATGACTTGTGTTTCTCGCGGGCTTGGGATATGTGTTTACCCCCGCATGCATACTTACTGATGTTACCGTTTTGTACTAGACATAGAGTAGTACCCCCAGACTATATGATCTGATGATAGTGATACCTGTTATGTGACGAGATAGTGAGATATTGACCTGTACCCAGCTTTTGGGGATGCCGTACGATGATGTACCGTACGAGCCAATATTGATGATAGATCCGCACTCATAACTCGAGGATATCATACGATATGACATTGAGGCGAGATCACCGACTATATACCTATACATATACATTGACACAGATTTAGGTGGTTTCCACACCTACCCCTCCTGATCGACCGGATATTTAGATGTAGTTTGCATAGTAGATACTTCACTGTGGTGTTGACTACTAGATATCTGCATTTTTCTTCTATTCGCATTGCTGGCATATGTTCATTGTTATGTTATTATCATGCTGTTAGGACACCAGCACCATTATCGATGATGCGTATGCTTCACGTACACTATTTGCCGGCTCACACACTTCATCATCGATAATTGCCATGCCACTACACTGTAGTATTGTTGCATTCATGATATGATTCTGGCTTGGCATATTGTACACTTATACCTGTACACAAACATAGATGATTCATTCTAAAGGAGCGGTTTCTCTCGACATATGCACATTACTATTCCATGTTGCATGATTTCCGATATGATTACTGTTCCTTACATGTTGCATACATCATGGATTGACTGCATAGCACATCGCATTGGATTTACTTCCTGATGTTGGATTTTCATGTGATTTCTGGTTTTTGAGGACCGTGGGGTTATTTAAGAAAAGAGGCACTTTTATGAAAACCCGGTACCTCGTGATATGATATTTCGGTGCGTCCACCACGCGTTTTCTCGGTGCTGAGACGTGTGCTTGAAACCCGATTCGAGGAGGTGATGTACCGTTTGCGGGTTCGTGGTGGGCCCGGTATGGTTCCCCTCGGCGAGATGATCGATGGGTTATGCCGATTGAGCCTGGAGGCGGGCGAGTACCTACCAGTGATTGTATTTGAGCTCGACGGATATCCGGGGGATACCGCCTGGAGCTGAGAGATGGGCGTACTGCCGGGGGCCGACGGGCCGATACCGCAGACGGAGCCCAGAGATGGACATGGGTTGACTCGTACTGCCGGGGGCCGAGGGCCGATACCGCAGACGGAGCCCCATACGGATGAGGATTTAAGTGTCGATGCTTGGCACGGGTTTCATGATGTTTTTCCATGATTTTGGTTATATCCTCACATTGCATACATGATGCTTGCTGTCAGTGGGTGACAGGTGGACGGGTTCCACAGATTTACAGATATGGATCATATACAGACTGGTTTTACACTTATCTTACACCAATATTAGTGGTATGGGACGCTAATATATGTGTATTGATATCTTTGATATTTCATCATATCTACTTCATGCAGACCTACCTTACACTGATAACATGTTATTACCTGAGTACCTGGCACTACATACATGATTAGATGTTACCTTGCCACCTTGTTACACTCAGATGTACTCTTGTGGATTATATTACTGATCGTTGACTTAGGATTATGTCTTGCATTCGGTTTCTGCTTGTAGATGTTTCTATTCACGAGTTGGCAACTCACCCCCGTTGTGCCACAGTTCTTGCAGGTTCTGCCGTACAGGTTCTATTGCGGCATTTCTGGCACACTTCCTTCTTGCGGGTGAATTGCTTTGGTAGGTGGATTCTTTCGTATCAAGAACCACTATTGTATTTATTTATTTCATTGTATCTAGAAATTGTCCATCAACCAAAACTTGTATATTCTTTCAGATTTAGAGACAGTGTTGTATTATTTCGACCTTAGAGTAGCGCTTAGTTGTATTGCGGCTTCTTGTTGTTTTGAGCTTTCTTTTGGTTTTGATCCTCGCCACTTGGCGTTGTATATTATATCTTGTGTGGTTGTGACCGTCGATTGACGAAGAGCTAGCTCCCGCTTGGGGATGCCTTTATCATTGCATATATGTATTGTTATTCTTGTTTTACCCCATTCGGGGCCATTTTTACAAAAGAAACTCTGCCGAAATTTTTAGAAAAGACTTTATTGTTTTTTTTAAAACGTACCTTCGGCTTAGTTATTTAAAAACCTTGATTTCAAACCTGTATTTCTTCACTTCTTTAAACCAGTTTTCTTTACTTATTCTTAAAAATGGTTTTAGATTTCTGGGCTTTTGGCTTACTTGGGTCAGATGGAGTCCTATAGACTTCATATGGTTCAAGGGCCAGTCACGTGCTCTTTCGGGTCGTGACATATATTATTGTGACATGATATGATTTATTATGAAACATGTTTAAAGATGATAAAAAGGGATTAGGGTTAGCTCTTTCTTGCACTTTCTAGAAGGATTCTCTTTTGTCTTGGTTAAGATATTATGGTTGATCCTTATCCTTAACCTAACCAAACCCTAACTCTAGTTTATTCTCTACAAAGTTTTAGCCTCTCATCCTTGACCATGGTTCAATAATCAATCATATACTCTTATCTACTATTCATCACAAAAGGAATGATCTCATTATTCTTTTCATTCTTCATCTTCTTTTCTCTTGAGTTTTAAGAGAGAGCTCACTAGAAATTCCTTTTATGATGATTTATTGTGAGAAAGTGAATTAAAAAGATAGCATAAATACTACTCCATCATCATCATCTAATCTAGCCCATTAGATTAGGGTGTTCATCTCTTTAGAGTGAGAAACCTTGGGTTATAGCAACTTCGACGTAGATCATCGGAGAATCGGAACACTTCAAGCTAGCATGGATCGTTCGAGTCGTGGAGCCTCTCTTGAGTCCGGGAGATCGTGGATCGCGGCGAAGGGACTTCTACTCGGAGCTTGTGAAGCGAAGGAGCGGACTACAAAGGTTGTAATCCCTCACACTTAGCTTTAAAGATGTTATCTTGCATGCTAAACCCTAATAATCTAGCAAAGATCCCGTCTTTGGGTTGTTCGGCACATGTAAATTTTTATTCGGGCATGTTTGATGCTTTATGAACCTTCACAAGTTTGCCTAGGAACCCTACACCTCGGCCTCTCCGCGAATCTGGTAGGGTTCCTCATCCACTTGAGAGAAACTACGGTCTTCTCGGTGACAGTGGGAGTGAGGATTTCATCATGGTAGATGATGGCCCAACTAAGTTCAGGCAGGCCATCACGAGTGGGGACTCTGTGTAAAGGCTGGATGCTATGCGATCAAAGATGGAATCCATGTACACCAAGCAAGTATGACTTTGCACAATGCACCTGAAGGGGTAAAACCCATTAGGAGCAAATGGATCTTGAGAAGATTCTTGGTGTAGATGGAAAAGTTGAGACTTTCAAAGCTATGCTTAAGTCCATCAGGATCAATGCAAGCATCGCGGAGTTGGAACATCTGTTTTGATGTGGTAGTCAAAGAGTTTGACTTCATCAAAAAGATAGATGAACATTGTATATAAAAGAAGGTAGTAGAGTGTGAGTTTGTCTTACACGTATTGTACATAGATAACATACTCTTGATAGGAAATGGTTTCCTATGCTACACTCGGTCAAGCTTCTCTTATCACGGGGATTCTCCATAGAAGATCTGGATGATACCTACTACATCTTGTGGATAATGATCTATGGTGATAGATTTAAGTGGACGTTGGGAGTGTCCCAAATCCAGGTACATTAACACCATACTAAAGGGTTTAGTATGGAGGATTCTAAGCGTGGTGGTTCGCCTACTTACTCATGGATCACTCTCTCCAATACTGATTTGGAGAGAGCTCTCCTGCAAGGGATACCCTATGCTTCGGAAGTAGGCTCTATCATGTGTATGATGTTATGTACCAGACCAGATATAGATGACTCACTAGGTGTAGTGATCAGGAATCAATCGGATCTTGGGAGAATTACTGGAAAGCTGTGGAGGACATTCTTAAGTACTTGAGAAGCACAAAAAGAAAGTTCTTGGTTCCAGCTTCCAGAGTGATAAGTTCGACTGAAATTAAGTCACAGGCATTGTCTTTACCCTCAGTGGAGGGACGGTATGTTGGAAGAGTTCCAAGCTAGATACCGTAGCATACTAGACGATAAAGGCTGAATACATTGCTACCAACGATACTGCCAAAGTGGTTGTCTGGGCATTTCTTGTTCATGAGATGAACATGGTTCCTACCATTGAGAGTCTAATAACTGTTATTATGGTTTTGTCCTAGGAACACCGGTCCCATCAGCGATCCAGACATATTCTAAGGCAAGTATCACCTGATCAGGGAGATGGTTGATCTCCAAGGGATCGAGGGAAGGAGAGTAGATTTTGAGGTTTATACGGCAGATCCACTCACCAAGGCCTGCTTCCCCAAATACTATTTGAGAGATTTTGGGATGGTTGGGTATGGGATACGACAACCATTGCTATATTGTTAGGTATTGGATACTACAACAGATGGCCTTAGTGCAAGTGGGAGATTGTTAGTTATATGTATGCCCTAGAGGCCATTACTGTACATGTGATGTATATTGTAGTGGATGCTTGGACATATATAGGAAGGTCTTTCTTGCTCGACATGACAATATTCTATCTGGTTGCACTTTGTCTTAACATGTTGACTTGTATAAGTGATACTGTCTTGCTCTCACATGTTGATGAAGCCTTTAGGATGTGTACATGACTACCAGGACTATGATGTAAATCATACTAGTGGGGCCAAGAGTAGTCCAAAAGTACACCCTATAATTGTTCCTAGTCATAGGAGTATCGAGACAGGGCATCGATACTCCACAGTAGACTAGCGTATGCACTTCTTTACCCATATGATGGGCGGTGGATGATCCCACATCCATTGGTGTTTGACATCAGAGAAGGTATATGGGTGCTCAGTGGAGACTGGGTACACTGGACGGACTTGCGGAGAACTCCTAGATGGTATTATACCTATCGTCAGATAGCATTTCTCTGGTGACACTGGTACAGGTTAGTCTGTCAACCCGAGATCATCATAGAATCTTGTGTGATTCCCACTGTGCTTTGATTTCCATCATACCACGGTCAAGAGATCGTGCAAAAAGATGGTTTTTGGGTACAGCCCCGAGTCACATGGAGGCAATGAGCGATAGGAGGGGATTCATCTCTCCCGGTATTAGGAGTTGATGTTGCGCTATGCTCGATTGTCCATAACATGAAATCCCTAGCTAGGGTTGCTGAGATTTACTGGTAAGAGTTATCAGTAGTTTTTCGAACGGTTATGGACCTTGCATCAGCATGACTTATCACGCTATTGGAGTCTGACGTTATACCGCCCCTAGGCTGTGATATGCGACATATCAGACGAAGAGACCGGACTGTACGGTAGTGTTACTGATTGGATTCGCTTGAGTATCAGCAGGCTTGCTTGTTGATCTTCTGATCGCTCAATACCCGGGTGGCCGTTACGTTTAGCAGACCGCTTTCAGCTTGTGGGTGTTTGATATGATCATCACCTACTGCCGGCGTATTGATGAGTCTTTAGAGTCCTACACAGAGGTTTCCTGGTTCATACGAAAGGGAGTAGGAGCACATATGTGATATGTGCGGGACCGAGATTAATACGATATGTGATACCGTATTCTATTCTTACGATATTTGATATCGGTCGGTTGTATATGATATAGCCGGGTTATCGGATCAAGTGTTGATTCGATAGATTGTTACATTGATATTAGTCGGTTGTATGAGATATAGCCGGATTATTAAATCAAGTGTTGGTTTAATAATCTAATGTATAATTATATATTTGATATATTAATGTGCATTAACTAATATTAGCTCACTTATGATTTCTTTTCTCACTTGATTGTGCACATAGTATATATGTGATATATATTAGTATACATAGTTTTGCATTATACTTGATGATACATGACACATGGGTGTATGAGACTTACATCATGCTTGATATAATGTAAGGTTTATATTTATCAAAGTAATTCAAAAATGGATGGATATTTGGCATGGCTACAAGCTTGTAGAAGCTTGTAGATACATTGACCGAGTCCACCATTTTTGTTTCACTTGTAGATATTTATTAACCCAACCATTATAATAACCATGGTAAACTCTCTACATGGATTAGTGTATGACACTAACTCACCCATGGTTCATTTTCTCACCTCACTTGAGTTCATTCTCTCATTCTTCACTTGAGCTTCTTCTTTCTCATGAAAAGCTTTCTAGCTTTTGAAAACGGTGAGAAAATATTGTGAGAAAAAGAAAACTAAAGAGAGCTCATTTCTACTTCATCATCTTCTACTATTAGCCATTTAGTTTAGGGTGTTTGCTTCACTAAACCCTAATTTAGTGAAGAGGTGGCATGAGCTTGAGTCTCTTCGACTTAGATCATCTTCGGCCTCGAAGACTTCGAGCAAGTTTGCATCTTTCACCTTTTGGAGCCTCTCAAGAGTTCGGGAGATTCTTACTCGCAGCGAAGGGTCTTCTACATGGAGCATTTGAAGTGAAGGACCGGTCTACAAAGGTTGTATTCCTCATTCACTAGACTTGCAAAGTTGTTTGCCTGATGTTTTGTTTATAACCCTAGTTAAGATTCTTGGTTAGGGTTGTTTAGAACGGAAAATTTTTGAAAACAGCATGGACGATGCCACCCGAAACCTTGCTGCCTTGCTAAGTAACCATACACCCATATCCTAAGGTTCCCGACTAAAGTAAAAGAGACTAAGGTTAAACCCTTCTACAAAGGCTTATTCTAATCCTACGGTTTCCTAAAACCCTATTTGCTAAGTATCCATATCTTGCACCAATAAATATATATATATATAGTTATATATATATAATATATATAACATATTCTATGGTTGCGGGGGTGCTATACGCCATTCACCCGACTTCCCCCCATAGATATACATCTACTTACCTTGATCCTCGGATGCCGAAGTCGATGACACCTTGCTCTCCCTGTCGTCCCGAAGTCCATGCGGAGGTACCTACATTTCAAATGCAGCATATCGTAAACAAAATCCAAAGTAAGAAAACTGATACGCCACACGAAATGCACATAGGTTAGAACCTACGACTTACGCATGCAAAAACAACCAAACAACTCTCGACATTGACATGCGAACATCAATCGACTGAGATAAAACACAAATACCAAAATCAAAGTCATTAAAAGTCGTAAAACAAAATAAGCAACTCAAGAAAATACCTCCAGATTTTGTCTCAGGTGGAATTGGGACATTCTGCATATAGGATAGGTCTAAATAACATACAACGGAGCCATGGACCAAACCTGGGGCCCACCCAACCAAGCCAGGCAGCAAATTGCGTCCTCTGAGGTTAAATCTGCGGCCATATAGTAATGTTGGGGTCTCGAGCCTTTAGGGTAGCTCCTGGGTCACCTGCACGTCTCACTGTGTTCGCTATATAATTTTTAGGGTTCCATAGTTATAGAAGATCTCAATATATCACCACAAATTCTCCCAAAACCCGACATCAGATATTCTATGTTCATGGCTTGGGTTTTCTAACTCAGTTGGTCCACGATTTTTAGCACTAAAGGGGTTGTAGTTACTAATTACACCTTAATTGCACCTTCATAAGTCAAAATCTCCCCTAAACCCTATCTTGAAAATTTCCAAGATCACTAAACCTCAATTTACCAACACTAAACAACTATAAGAGTTAAAGGAACATAAATTCTAAACTAAGGATATAGAAATTACTGTTGGATATATGTATGCCCTAGAGGCCATTATTTGATAGTGGGTGTATAGACATGTGTGTGTGTCTATATATATATATATATATATATATATATATATATATATATATATATATTCTGACGACTTTCTGGCTCAACATGATATTATGCTATCTGGTTACTCTTTATCTTAACATGTTCACTTGATTGTGTATATTGTTCATTTGATACATGTTGGTAAAGCCCTTAGGATATTTGCTTGACTACTGTGATTATAATGCAGATCATACTAGTGGGACATTTGTAGTTTATAAGCATATCCTTAAAATGTTCCTGGTCGTGGGTGTATCAAGATGGGGCATCGATATTCCAGAGTAGACTAGCGTATACGTTTCTTGACCCATTTGATGGGTGACGGATGTTCTCATATCCATTGGTGTTTGACATCAAAGATTGTATATAGGTGCTCAGTGGAGACTGGGTACACTGAACGGACTCACCGAGAACTCCTATATGGTATTATATCTATCGTCGGATAGCAGCTCTCAGGTGACACTTATACAGGTTAGTCGGTAGACCTGAGATCGTCATAGAGTATTGTGTGTTCTCCCACTGTACTTTGATTTCTATCCTACCACGACTACAGAGTTGTGCAAACAGGTGGTTTTTGGGTACAGTCCTGAGACACAAGGAGGCAATGAGTGATAGGAGGGGTTTCGTCTCTCCAGGTATTGGGGGCTGATGTTGCGCTGTGCTCGATTGGCTATAACAGGAAGTCCCTGGCCAGGGCTGATAAGATTTACTGATAAGTGTTATCAGTAGTTTCTCGATCTGTTATAGGCCACACATCGGCATGACTTATTGAGTTATTAGGGTCGACAATACCATCCCTAAATTCGATATGTAACATTTCTGACGAAGAGA
Organism: Agapanthus africanus; assembly: GCA_030015575.1. Classification (NCBI taxonomy): domain Eukaryota; kingdom Viridiplantae; phylum Streptophyta; class Magnoliopsida; order Asparagales; family Amaryllidaceae; genus Agapanthus; species Agapanthus africanus. The sequence goes on along the minus strand of JASDDO010000022.1, from coordinate 381,670,213 downwards.
CCGGACTGTAAGGTAAGTGTTTCCTGTTGGCTCTGCAGGAGTTTGGACAAGTTCGCTTGTTGATCCTCTGTTCGCTCAATACCTGGGAGTCGTAACATGCAGCTAGTACCGCTGATGGTTTGTGAGTATCTGATATGATCACTAGCTCCTGCTAGCGTATTGACAAGTATTAGAGTCCCACGAAGGGGTTTCCGAGCTCAGGCGAAATGATGTGGGGCGCATATGGGGATATGCGCGGGAGCTTGATTAAATACGAGTATATGATACCGTATATTAATCTGGCGTTTTCTATTGGTCGGGACGTATGTGGTATGACCGGATTATTAAATCAAGTGTTGATTTAATATAATGTGACCATTAGCTCATTATTAAATCCTTTCTTTATTTGTATGCATGTATGTATGTATGTTTATATTGATATGTATGCACGCATGCATGTATACATGTATCATGGTTGATGATACATTGGAGATGGCTATGCAAGACTCACATGGAAACATTTATGATATTTTAATTATTGAGTTAATGGAAATTAGGAATTAATCTATGGTTGATATTTGTTTGTACACACTTCTTTAAAAAAATCTTGTGTAACCATAGTTTCATTTCTAATCCTCCACTAACTCAACTACTAAAAATATCTTGATATTTTCATGCCTTAGTTAAGAGTGAGTGTGACTCTCTCATTATCATTATTCATTATTCTTTTGTTTATTTTTCTTGAGCTCAAGCTAAGCCATTTCCATCTCCTTCTTCCTCCAAGCTCTCTACCATTTTCTAGTGAGTAAAGAGAAAGAAAAATAAAGTTTTTTAGTGAGATCATTTCCCACTTCATCAATCTATACTAGTCTAGCCCACTTGTATAGGTTGTTTGCATCACTTCCATTTAGGTCAAGTGAAGTAAGGAGCTTGAGTAAAGGAACTCCGTGGTGGATCATCGTGGACTTCGAAGGCTTCAAGAGGACGCATTCAAACTTCGAGTGGAACCAAGGAGTCAAGGACATCTACACGGAGCTAAAGACAAGGAGGAGAGGTCTACAAAAGTTGTATTTGTTTTCTCTTAGTGTTAGACACTTACTTGTATGTGATACCTGTTAGTTATACGCCTAATCCTCTAGTTCAATTCTAGGTTCGGGTTGGTTAGCATCCTAGTTTTTAAAGTTGCATACTTGATGCTTATTAAAACCTAGTGAGGGTGCTAAGCAATCCTAACAGTGGTATCAGAGCTACTAGGCATTGGATATCGACCTAGGGGGGGTTCTTACTGTGTGACAATGTGGCGAAGGATGGGTTCTTACCCCCAGGGTGTCCCGAAACCGGAAGGTGTTCCGGCGGGTTGTAGTCCTCGCAAGGGGGCTTGCGTAAAAAGTAGCTGCTGAGCGACCCGTAGGTGCTACGGCGACCCCATTGGATGGGGTGGCTGCCTGACCTACATTGGTATCAGAGCCAAGCTAGAGTATTAGGTGTGACCTAGACGACATTAAAGTGTTCGATGAAACATCGAAACCATCTCTTCTCATGCTCACTGGAAATTTTTCAAAAGATGGAATTTTTAGTTTTAAAAATATGCAGAAAAAAGTGCAGAGTAATGTATGGGCCCCCAAGAAAAACAAACCCCTAACTCGACTTAACGGCCGTGGAACCACGGCCAAAATATGCTTTTGGCGGCAGTTCCGCGGCGCCGTTGGTGAAGCCAGAGACGTACCTTCTTGTGCTGGTCCGTATGTGTTAACTGCACTGTCCGGGTATTTTTGAATCAGACTCAAGTGTTGAGTCCTCTGGGAATTATGGGTGTTTGATGGATCGATCGAAATGTTTAACATCGCCTAGTTTTTCTGAATGTGATACAATATTTGGAATCAACACTAATTAGGTTTGAGAAAATTAATTGGTTGTTTGTAAATCTAACATTTCGGCCTTGTAGGATATCGGGAATCTTATTGAATTACCTGATTTCTTCTGAAAAGGTGTTTTCATTTTTTAGACTTAAATGTAATATCTACAGTGTTAGACATGAAATCCACGGTATGAGATATTCTGGGTTTATGATGTCTAAGGAAAGTGCGGATTCCAAATGTTGTAGTTTGATATTTCTTTTCTGCGACCGTAAGTGTAATATGTAGTGTATCGCCGGTTTTGTTACTATATGTCAACAACAATTGGGATATGCATGTTTACATACATTGATGAGCTGTGATGATTATTCTGTTGTGGTTATTGATATGATGTATAGGATCATCGTGATTGGATGGCCGGGGGTTTTATGTGAGATGAGAGTTTTTCTTTCATTCATGTAAAATTCATTGTATGTAATATTCTTTTATTGGGGCACTTCCGGGTTGAGGATGATGTCACCATTGATGTATAGTATTTACTTTTCCGCATTAGGATAGACCCAAGGTGGGGAGCACAAGTGACCGAGTTCTAGAGTCCAGTGGGAAGCCATCTCGAGGAGTCAAGACCAGGTCTCCTAACTCTAGAATTGGCAGGGCCGCTTGCCGCTCTCGTAGGGTTCTAGGGGTGTGGGCTTGCCTATTCATCACGACCGTGGAATCCGTATTTTCTATCGTTGGCTAAATATAAAATACGGACATCCTAGTATATCCTATATTTTCATATATGTGCTTCTGCTGCTGTTATTCTGTGATGTGATCACTTTATATGCTGAGAAGAATGGTATATATTATATATTTGATATATAATAAACGTTGCTTATGTTTTGAATCCACGCTAGTCCTGCCCCCGCTCTGCCATTAGTTAAGTAACCTAACGGTGCATGACGGGACCCCATGACGAATGCGGAAGGCATAAGTATACGTTCTATTTTCGTTTCTTTTCTGTGATGGCTTAGGAACTTAAATAATGGGATTGATGTAAAGAAAAAGAAACCTAAAAGATGTTGAAGAATCGAATTTGAAACTCACTCGGCCTTTTTTCATGAAAAAGCAAGTTTTAAAAATGCGGAGCTTAAGCCATTCCTTATAAAACTATTTGATTCTACAACGAAATCAAGTTCAAAGTGTTAAAGATTTTCTTAAAAACCATCCGCAACCCCCCGTCATTTTAGGAAATAGAATACTTAGTATTCGTGCAACGTTTGTTGACTATAGTTAAGGCGTAGTGTACGGTAGCTAAGTGATGTCTTCTTACACAGCATATGATACGATTAATTAGGACATTCATGTGACTTTGTTGACCATAGTTAAGGGTCATGTGAGTGGGTCTAATTAATCACGAAATGACGGGTAGAACTTGACTAGTGCTTATGATTTGTTGACCATAGTTAAGGTCATAAGCTGCTAGGGGTAAAAACCATATCGGGAGTTTCAAGAGTTGAAATTTGCAATGAGATTGCATACCTTCTATGTGATAGTTGGATCCCGATCCCACTGTGAGTAAGAGTTACTCCCAGGAGAGTTTTGCAGTTTACAATTAGCTAACCCATTAGGTGTCTAGAAAGGTGTCAACGGGGTTATGCCTCTGGGAAAACGAGATTTACTTTAATTAGGTCTGTGCGAAAGCACGGGGAACCTCTCTCAAAGTACCAACACTGGCCTGGCTGACCAGTTAGCGAACTTGTAGAATGTAATTAATCCTGGCTAATTTTCTTTTTACGGTTTGAAGGAAAATTTGATAAAAGCAGTTGGAGATATCGATTAGATAAGATAATAATCAATCTAATCTTTGCAAGAGCTTTCGCTGAGTGAATTCTGTTCTCTCTCCTAATGGCAGATACCATGACTGGACTTAAGCTTCTGTTAGATAAAAATAAATTGACGGGACCCAATTATAAAGACTGGCTGAGGAACATAAACATTGCCCTTACATATGATAAAGAAAATTAGGATATCAGAGGAGGATCGCCATATATAACACAAAATTTCTCATGTATCATATGTCCTCACTGCCCCAGCCCCTCCTATCCCTGGCCTTGAATCTTCTGTTGCGGATAAGAAGATCCACAAGACATGGGATATTGATTGTGCCACTGCCAAATGCCTCAGGCTAGCTTCGATGGATAATGTATATCAAAAGTAGTATAAGAAGATGGATGTTCAATCCATCTTTCCCCATACAAAGGAGTTGTATGGGGAGCAATCTCGTACCCTACGATACGAGGCATCAAGAAAGTTGTTTTAGATAAGAATGGCTCTTGGCATACCGGTAGGTGATCATGTCTTGAAGATGCTAGCTCTTATTGAAGAGCTTGAGGGCCTCGGATGGACAATGGAGAACGAACAGTATGTTAATATTGTTCTACAGTCTCTCCCCCTGCCTTTGCTCGGTTCATAGTAAACTTCAACATGCACAACATGGAGAAGTCACTATCTGAACTTCTCAATATGTTGAGAAGTGCAGAGAGCACGCTCAAGTCAGCGAAAACTCCCGCTCTAATTGCTGGGCCATCTTCCTTTTCTATCCCAAAAGCTAAGGCTAAGGGAAAGGAGAAGAAGAAACCCACCAGACCGAAAGGTGGGGTTAAAAAGGCAAAAGGGAGAGACAAATCCAGGGCTGAGAAATCTGGAAAAGTAGAATGTTTCTACTGCAACAAGTCAGGACACTGGAAGTGAAATTGTATTGAGTACCTCGCTGATCTCAAGAAAAAGAAGCATGGTGATGCTTTCGCTTCACGTGTGTTCGTGACTGAAACTGTTTTTCTATAAACTCTGCTTCCTAGGTATTGGATACTGGTTTGGGTTCTCACATCTGCAATTGTATGCAGGGATTGAGAAATAGCAGAGTTTTGAAGAATGGTGATCACACTCTCTGTAAGTCGATGCCATGCACCCCACGTGTTCGCGGGGAGGCGGAGTTTGCAAAAAATGATTTTTATAACTTCGTAACATCGACTAAACTCCAGGATCGATACTAAACCATAACTAACAAACTAGCTTAGAGGTTTAACTACTATGTTAGAATGTTATACCTCAAGTTCTCGCTGTCCTTCACCTCCTCGCTGTCCTTCTCCAAGTCGTGAGCTCCTCAAAGTGAGAACGGATCATGCTTCCTCATCGGCTTCTCCAAATCGCAGAAGATCCACCCAAGAGTTCCGACTTTGAGCTTAAACTCTAACTTGAGGTAACTAGGTCACTTGGTGTGCTAAACTAAGTAGCCTAGGATGTGTAGAGAGTGATGAGGTATCAAGTTGTCTCACTAAATCCTAGGATTCTCAACTCATGAGATGGTTAGGGTTTGAGAGGAGTTGAAGAAAGACCTGAAAAGAATGATAGAGGAAAGTATCTGTAGTTTTTTTTTCTAGTGAAAAGATTAAGTAAAATGGCTTGAGTTTTGGCTTTTAAACCAAATGAAAATATCTCACACAAATATCTAACAAATATCTAAGTCAACAAATCTCAAATGAGTCTAAGAAAGTCAATGTGAAACCCTAATCCCATTTCATTAAAATACCACAAAGTTTTCTCTCTCATTTCCTCCACCTCACAAAAGAATTAATCATAAAAGAAAAACCATAATTGAGGTGTCTCGATCCAAGTTGTAATATTGATCAAATTACAAGAATACCCCTCTCATTCGTATATACATACCCGCATCCGTATCCCGAGAAACACGAATACAATGAGACGAAACTAATCCAATAATCAAATACCAGGATCCGGCTTAAACCAAAGCCCACGGGTATTGTCCGACCGAACATCATATGCACACAAGTACACGTATGTGATCAAACCCTGTCGTAAAACCATACGACCTCTACACGTTTTTCCCGAAGCTGGAAAACCCTTTGTGTGGGACTCTAAAGACTCGACAGCACGCTGGTAGTGGGTTTAACCACAAGAGCGTCAGCGGTACTAGCTGCACGTAACGGCTACCCAGGTATCTATCGACAAGAAGGTCGACGAGCAAACTCATCCGTACCCCTACTGAGCCTGTCTGTGGCAATCTCCGTATAGTCTGGTCTGTTCGTCTAAGAGTGTTGCATATCGATCCTAGGGGCGGCAAGCGTCAAACCCCTAATAGTGCATTAAGTCGTGTCGGAGTGCGGCCAAAAACACCCTGAGAAACTACTGGAATCCCTACCAGCAAATCTCGCTTGCCCTGGCCAGGGACTTTGTGTAATGGATTTCCGAACACAGGGCGACATCAACCCCCAATACCGGGAGAGACGAATCCTATCTAACCGCCACTGCCTCCAAGTGCTTCGGGACTGCAGCCAACTACTACCTGTTTGCACGACTCAACAGAGCCATGGTAGGGTAGTAATCTAAGAACAGTAGAAACACACTTGAGGCGAAGTAGCAGTGTCAAATCGATAGACTAAGCTGTACTCATGTCACCTGGGAACTGCTTCCTAACGTTGGATATAGTACCAACCAGCAGTTCCCCACGAGTCTGTCCAGTGTAACTCATAACTCAATGAGCACCTGCATACTATCTCTAGTACGACGCATTGATTGGTTGTGGTGTTGGGTTACCCTTGCACCTAGTCTAGGGTTTGGTAGCATCACTCATGCCATTTTAAATTTTAGAGAGGTGCAAAGCTAACAAACAAAGAATCATGCTAGAATTTCTAGGGTAACAAAGTTTGTATCACATACAAAGAAGTAAAGAGATAGGGATTACAACCTTTGTAGTCCGTTCCTTCGCTTCATAAGCTCCGTGTTGAGGTCCCTTCGCTGTGATCAACATGAACTCCGACTCTCGAGTGGCTCCATGAGGTAAATAAGACACCTTGCTTGTAGTCTTCATGATCTAAGATGATCTACCTTGAAGAATCTCAAAACCAAGCTTACACTTCACTAAACAACTTATTAGAGAAGTGAACACCCTAATCTAAGTAGCTAGAATAGATGAGGATGATGAAGTAGTAATTTTGCTCTCTTTTGTTTTCAATTTCTCACACTTATTCATCACAAATCAAAAACCAAGTGAAGCTTTTTCACAAAGGAAGAAGAAGAAGAATAATGAGTTAAACCTTTTGTGATGAACAATGAATTATTGTTGTGGTTACAAATCCAACCATGGGTTAAGAATGATAGAGTTAACCCTTGTAGAGAATAAACTAGAGGTTAAGGTTTGGGTTGGGTTAATAAATATCAACACAAAATATCTAAGCTAAAAACAAAAGAAAGCTTCATGAAGCTTCATGCAAAAGGTAACCCTAATCCAAACCCTAACCAAGTTTAAACCCTAATCCAATGTTGAATTTGTAACCCTAACATGTTACAATATTATATATCACATATACAATATATTTTGTAACAAAAGGAAATAATACAATTAACATATATCGCATATATATCAATGTATTATCCCGTGAGAAAATGAATCAATAAAGCGAGCTTATATTAGTTAACGTAATGTAATATATCTCATATATAATATACATTAAATTATCGAATCAATACTTGATCCGATAACCCGGCTATATTACATATAACCGACTAATATAACATGTACCATTTCATCGAATCAACACTTGATCCGATGACTCGGCTATATCACATATACCCGGCCGATATCTCATATCGCGAGAATAGAATACGGTATCTTATATCATATTATTCTCGGTCCCGCACATATCTCATATGTGCTCCTACTCCGTTTTGCCTGAGCCAGGAAACCTCTGTGTAGGACTCTAAAGAATCGTCAATACGCCGGCAGTAAGTGATGATCATATCAAACACCTACAAGCTGCAAGCGGTCAGCTAAACGTAACAGCCACCCAGGTATTGAGCGATCAGAAGATCAACAAGCAAGCTTATACATTTTCCTGTGAATCCAATCAGTAACACTACCGTACAGTTCGGTCTCTTCGTCTGATATGTCGCATATCAAGTCCAGGGGTGGTAAACGTCAGACCCCAGTAATCGATAAGTCGTGTCGATGTGAGGCTCATAACGGGTTGAGAAACTACTGATAACTCTTACCAGTAGCACTCCATATCATCCCTGGCCAGGGACTTCCAGTTATAACCAATCGAATACAGCACAACATCAACTCCCTATACCGGGAGAGACGAAACCCCTCCTATCGCTCATGCCTCCATGCGATTCGGGACTGTACGCAAAAGCCACCATTTTACATGCCCTCTTGGACGTGGTAAGGTGGAAATCAAAGCACAGTGGGAATCACATAAGACTCTATGACAATCTCGACTCTACAGACTAACCTGTACCAGTGTCACCGGAGAACTGCTATCTGACGATAGGTATAATACCATCTAAGAGTTCTCGGCGAGTCCGTTCAGTGTACCCAGTCTCCACTGAGCACCCGTACACCATCTTTGATGTCAAACACCGATGGATATGGGATCATCCATTGCCCATCATATGGGCCAAGATGCATATACGCTAGTCTACTCTGGAATATCGATGCCCTGTCTCGATACTCCCTCGAGTAGAAGCAGTTAAAGGATGTACTCGTTGACTACCCTAGCCCCACTAGTATGATCTCATCATAGTCCCAGTAGTTGAGTACATATCCTAAGGGCTTTATCAACATATGAGAGCAAGACAGTGAACTAATACAAGTCAACATGTTAAGACAAAGTGAAACCAAATAGCATACTATCATGTTGAGCAAGAAAGTCCTCTCTATATATATCCAAGCATCCACTATAATATACATCATATGTACAACAATGGCCTCTAGGGCATATATACAACTAACATGTGGGGCAGACCATCTCCCCTCCAGGGATGAGAAGCGTATACACTAGTCTACTTTGGAGTATCGGTGCCCTGTCTCGATAATCCTGCGACTAAGTGTTAGTGTATATGCCCTAGAGGCCATTACTGTATCATACTAGTTTGTATATTACTTAATGGAAGCTTGGGATATTCACCTTGTATAAACAATCTTGCTCAATATAGTAGTATGCTACTTGGTTTATTTCTACTTCAATGTGTACTTGTGTTTATTTCAGTAAATCACTTATACGCATTAGTGGAGCCCTTAGGATCTTTGCTTGATTACCAGCGTTGTGATGGCAGTCACACTAGTCGGGGCTGGGTAATCTATAAGCACATCCTTATACAGGTCCCTAGTCGCAGGACTATCGAGACAGGGCATCGATACTCCGGAGTAGACTAGCGTATGCGCTTCTCATCCCAGTGTGGGAGATGGTCTGTCCCACAGCCATCAGTACGTCGTACTGGAGATAGTATACGGGTGCTCGTTGGGTTACGAGTACACTGGACAGGACTCGTCGGGAATTGACAGGTTGGTATTATACCTATCGTCAGTTATCAGTTCCCAGGTGACATGAGTACAGCTTAGTCCGCTGACTTGACACTGGCACTTCGCCTCGAGTGTGTTCCCACTGTACTTTGATTACTACCCTACCACGGCTCAAAGGAGTCGTGCAAACGGGTAGTAGTTGGGTACAGTCCCGAAGCACTTGGAGGCAGTGACGGTTAGACAGGATTCGTCTCTCCCGGTATTGGGGGTTGACATTGCGCTGTGTCTAGGAGAGCCATTACACGAGTAGTCCCTGGCCAGGGCAAGCGAAATATACTGGTAGGCTTCCAGTGTTATCTCAGGGTGTTTTAGGCTTCACTCCGACATGACTTGTACCGCTATTAGGGGACTGACGTTTTACCGCCCCCTAGGCCCGACATGTGATGTATTAGACGAACAGACCGGACTGTACGGAGACTGTCACATTCAGACTCAGTAGGAGTTCTGATGGGGTTCACCTCGTCAGCCTTCTTGTCGGCATCTACCTGGGGACCGTTACGCACAGCTAGTGCCGCTTGCGGTATGTGGTTAAACCCACTGCCAGCGTAGTGTCGAGTCTTTAGAGTCCCACACAGAGGGTATTCGCCTCTGGGCAAAACAGAGTAGAGGTCGCATGGTTTTGCGACAGGGTCTCATTCGCGCACTTGTGCACGTTTGGATTTTTACTGGCTGGCTCTGGTTTGATTCAGATACAGGTATATGTTTTGGGGTTGCTTTTATCTCTCAGTATTCATGTTCCTCGGAACTATAATGCAGGTGTGTATGCACAGTTGTTTGAGGAGGAGGAAGAGGACTTTCATTAGGGTTTCGGAACGGGTGCGTATGCACAGTTGACAGTCGTCTTTTTCCAAACCCTAATGGATTTATGTTATATCAATTAATAATATTAATAAAATGAAATTGTGTCATGGTTGGATTTTGTTGACTAGTTGACCATGGTTGACTTGTTGACCATGGTTGAAGTTTTGACCATCATCATTACAAAAGAAAGATGCTCTTTGATTCTAGCATTTTCATTTAATGTTTGAAATGATAATGGTCATTCCTAAACCTTCCATCAACTATTTCATTTTCATTATTATTATTAATTTGATAATTCTTTTTCTTTTGGTATTATGGTTGCAAGAAAGAAAAAGATAGCTCATTTTTCTATCATTTAGCTTCTTTCTCCTCACTTCATCTTCTTCTTCCTCTAGCAAAAGGAGAATCCTTCTCATGTGTTGAGAATCCCTCTCCTTAAAAGAAAAGCACCCCTTTGACACTCTCTACTCACTCTAGGATCAAAGGTTTAGCAAGCCGAAGATTCTAGTTCTCTCAAAGTTCGAGAAAGAGCCCGAAGGTTGAACCCTCAGGTGGATCCATCTTTGACGGAAGAAGGCAACGAGGAAGAACCATCAACCTCTACAAGTTTTCAAGAAGAAGGAGTTCAAGTTAGGTACAACCATCTTTCCGAGTAGCTAACTCTCTTTAGCTTGTTTGCTAGTTTAGTTTAGAAAAGATCCCGACTTTGTTAGTCCATGTTGCCCCATGCGCTAAAAATTTGATTTTTATACCGTTTCCGCCTCCCCGTAAGAACCGGGGGTCATAACGTGGACTTACAGTGGTATCAGAGCCTAACTAAACTTAAACTAGCTTTGTAGTAAAGTGTATGGGAGTTCGATCGGGAAAAATCGCAAAACCGGAAAAACCAAAACCCTAAGTTTCTGTTGAAATTTTTTGTGCTCTAAATGTAAAAAGTTTTACTCCTAAAATCGGCTCAGGGTTTTGTGAAAACACCCACGAAATACGATCGCATGATTCCTTCAAAGCGCCGCGGTTCCGCGGCAATGGGTGGCTTATGCCGCGGAACCGCCGCCGTTTTGTCTCTTCTTCTGGTCCTGTTTCGTGCAGTGTTCTTCTGGTAGGGTTTTGGGATTTTTAAGATATGTCATTTGTGCCCAGATTTTCCAGAAAAGAAATTTGCTTTTGGGGGCCTATAAATCCGTATTTTTATCGAACTTCACTACACTTTGACTATGTTGGTTATATCTGTGATGTTTGTATGTATTGAACGTCGGCTAATCACTATAAGTCGATTAGTCGGGGTTATCAATCTCTGTGATCTGTGTTTGATATTGGAATGTGTATATGAATGTGTTGGACTGTCGCGGGTGAATAGCCGGGGTGGATATGAGATGAGCTTTTGTTTTTCTTTCATTCATTTGTAATATGTAAATTGATGTAATATTATTATTTGTTTGGCCGCACAACCGGGTCGGGGTTGTAGCCGTCATTGTATAATTCTTTTTACTGTATTTGCTCCTAGGATAGACCCATGGAGGGGTGCACAAACTGCCGAGTACTTGGCGGGTAGTTTGCCGCACCCGTAGGGGTCTTGGGTGGGGTATTGGCTATTCACCGTGACCGTGTAATCCGCTTTTCGTTGCAGGCTCGAACGGATTGCGGATTCCTAGTATATCCAATGTATTCATCTGTGATCTGTAATGTCTATCATTGCTATATTTATAACTATTTAGGCGATGCTTATGTTTTACAGCCGCGCTAGCCCAGCCCCCGCTCTGTCGTTAGTTAAGTAACCTAACGGGTGATGACGGAGCCCCGTGGCGAATGCGAATGGCATAAGCGTACGTCATATTTTGGTTGTTTTCTGCAATGGTAGGATTTAAATGATGGGACGCATTAAAAGAACTAATGCAAGAATATCACGCATTAAAAGAACTAATGCAAGATAATAAACCAAGTTAAAATCGTTGGAACACTTTCGAAAAACCACTCGGTTCTTTTCAAAACCAACTTTTAAATGCGGAGCTTGAGCCACTCCTTTTAAAAGCTATCTCGTTCCAATCGATTATATCAAGTTCACTACGTTCACGGTTTCGCCAAAACCATTCGTAGCCCTCCATCATTTCAGTTAAATGTACGGTAGTATTCAAGCTATGTATTTTGACCTCACGCCAAGGCATAGTGATTGGTAGCTGCCGGATATTTATCTGTTGCATAGATAGAATGCGTTGTTTTGGGACAACCGTATCACCATTTTGGCCTACGTCAAGAGTAGGTATGGGTGGGTTCAAATCAACCGGGATAATGATGGGAAGAACTTGACATGTGACTTATGACATTTTGACCTCACGCCAAGGTCATAAGAGCATGGGGCAAAAATCCACATCGGGAGTTTCATAAGTACTGAAACTTGCTAGATTTGCATACCATTTAGAGTGTGGTGATTCTGGTAGGATTCCTTCAGTTTCGTCACGCGATGATATTTGGATCCCGATCCTACTGTGAGTATATGCCACTCCTCGGGAAATTTCTCACTAAACGATCAATGCTATAAACCTAGTAGGTGCCTAGAAAGGTGTTAGCGGGGCTACGCCCCCAGGGAAAAGAGGTTATTTAATTAAGGAACTTCGCGAAAAGCGTTGGAAAACCTCCCTCGAAGTACCGACACTGGCCTGGCTGAACGGTTAAGCAAGTATTGTGCGGTGGGATTGATCCCGACTAATTCTTCCTTTATGGTTTGAGGAGGGATTCGAGAGACAGTGGGAGCCATCCTGTTTAGACAAATTAAAAACCATTCTAAACTTGCAAGAGCATCGTGCTAAAGTGTTTCTTCTCTCCCTCCTAATTGCAGCGACCATTCGACATGACTGGACTTAAGTTACTTCTAGATAAAAACATACTAACAGGGCCAAACTACAAAGATTGGCTCAGGAATGTCAAGATGGCAATCACTTACGACAAGCTGGGGTATCTTCTTACCACCAAAGCTCCCCCCGTCTCAGGTCCCACCTCCAGCGTCGCGGATAAGGAAATCCGTAAGACTTGGGAGATTGATTGTGCGAAGGCCAGGTGCCTCGTGCTTGCCTCTATGGACAACGAACATCAGAGGAGGCACGAGAATATGGATTTGGAATCCATATTTCTTCATACAAAAGAACTGTATGGAGAGCAGTCTCGTATCGCAAGATACGAAGTGTCGAAGAAGTTATTTTCGGCAAAGTTGGCCGTCGGATCATCGGTAGCGGACCACATGCTTAAGATGATTGGCTACATTGAGGAGCTCACGGAACTTGGGACCACGTTGGAAAGTGAACTCTATACGGATTTAATTCTCCAGTCCCTTCCATCCACTTACGCCCAGTTTATACTGAACTTCAACTTACAAGAAAAAGAAGTTGAACTTTCAGAACTCCTCAACATGCTGAGGAGCGCAGAGGGAACCCTACAGAAAGGTAGGGAAACACCCGCTTTGATTGTAGGAGGATCTTCTTCCTCTAGGTCCAAGGCGAAAGCCAAGGGAAAGAGGAAGAAAGCCCCCGCCAAACCAAGAGGCGGTGTTAGTAAAGTGGGTACGAAGGGAAAGGAAAAGGCAACAATGATTGCGGGGAAGCTTGTGGGAAAAGAAGAATGCTTCTATTGTCATAAAAGTGGACACTGGAAGAAAGATTGCAGGGCTTGGAAAGCCAGGACACAGGAACTGAAGCAGGTTGCGGCTTCAGCTTCAGGTGTGTATGTTATTGAAAACTGTCTATCGATAAACTCTACTTCCTGGGTATTAGATACCGGATCAGGATCTCATATCTGTAATTCTTTGCAGGCGTTGAGAAACTGTAGGTTTTTGGAGGCAGGTGACATGACCCTCAGAGTTGCGAACGGAGCTAGCATGGATGCTAAAGCCGTGGGGGACTATCACCTGGGAATGTCAGATGGGCATGTTTTGGTTTTGCGTAATTGTTTTTTTGTACCCAACGCAACTTGTAATATCATTTCTGTATCTTTGGTTTCTAAAGAAGGTTATGAATTTGCGTTTGTAAGTAATGTTGTAAACATTCACCTTAATCAAACAAATGATTGGGTCAGGTACACTGAGCAATGGTATATACGTGTTAAACCAACCACAGATTTTCAATGTCCAGAATACACACAAAAGAAAGTCTCCAGATATCAATCAGGCTTTCTTATGGCATTGTAGACTGGGTCACATCAATGAGAGAAGGTTGACTAAGTTACATACAGAAGGATATTTGAATCCATTCGAATATCAATCGTATGCCACTTGTCAATCCTGTCTCAAAGGAAAGATGACAAAGACTCCGTTCACTGGACACGGAGTAAGAGCGAGCGAGCTCTTGGGGCTCGTACACAGCGATATGTGCGGTCCAATGTCTACACTTGCGCAAAGCGGTTTTTCTTACTTCATTACTTTTACGGATGATTTTTCAAGGTTCGGACATGTCTTCTTGATGAAACATAAATCCGAAGCCTTTGGAAAATTCCAGGAATATAAGAATGAGGTAGAAAAACAAACCGGCAAAAGTATCAAGATTCTAAGATCGGATCGAGGTGGAGAATACTTGAGTGCCGAGTTCCTGAACTACTTAAAAGAGAATGGGATTCTCTCTCAGCTTACTCCTCCATACACTCCGCAACATAACGGTGTATCGGAGAGACGGAACCGCACCCTATTGGATATGGTACGGTCCATGATGAGTAACGCTGAGTTACCGCGATCATTCTGGAGGTATGCGCTAGAATCAGCTGCGTACCTTTTGAACCGAGTTCCCACTAAGACTGTGCCTACCACACCATATGAGTTATGGAGTGGGAAGAAACCCTATCTTCAATATCTGAAGATCTAGGGATGTCCGGCTTATGTCAAAAAGCAGCATACGGACAAGCTCGAGGCACGCTCAGTACTGTGCAAGTTTGTGGGATACCCAAAGAACTCCAGGGGGTATCTTTTCTATTACGCAGAGGAACAAAAAGTCCTTGTTTCTCGCAATGCCCATTTTCTGGAACATCAGTTCTTAGAAAAGGAAATAAGTGGGAGCGCAGTAGAACTGGAAGAAATTCCAGAACCACAGACTATTACTGAAAGCTTAGTGGAACCAGAGGGTTCAAATGAAAAGGACATTCCTACGCCGCTCCGCAGGAGTAGTAGGCAGTCTCATCCGCCCGAGAGATACTACGGTTTTCTCATAGACGGGGATAGAGAGGATTGCATCATAGATTATGATGAGCCTACTAGCTTCCAGCTGGCCGTTCAGAGCGTTGACTCGGTAAAATGGTTGGATGCAATGCGGACCGAAATGGAGTCCATGTACACCAACAAAGTATGGACGTTGGACATTGCTCCAGACGGGGTAAAACCCGTAGGATGCAAGTGGATCTTTAAAAGGAAGATTGGTGTAGATGGACAGGTTGAGACCTATAAGCTAGACTTGTAGCAAAGGGTTTCCGTCAAAGACCTGGCTTGGACTATGACGAAACCTTTTCTCCAGTGGCTATGCGGAAATCCATTCGGATCCTTCTTGCCATTGCTGCCTTCCACGATTATGAGATTTGGCAGATGGACGTAAAAACCGCTTTTCTAAATGGAAATTTAGAGGAGTGTGTCTATATGGATCAGCCAGAGGGTTTCATTCAGAGTGGGAGCAGCGGAAAGGTGTGCAAGTTGCTTAAGTCCATCTATGGACTAAAGCAGGCATCGCGGAGTTGGAACATCTGTTTTGATGAGACGGTCAAGGAATTTGGCTTTATCAAAAATCCAGATGAACCATGCATCTATAGTAGATTTGTAGCGAGAACTGTAGTATTCCTCGTTTTATATGTGGATGACATTCTCTTAATAGGAAATGACATTCCTATGCTACAATCTGTCAAGGGGTTCTTGTCGCACAGGTTCTCCATGAAAGACCTGGGTGATGCCTCTTACATCCTGGGGATCCGGATCCATCGTGATAGATCCAAGAGGATATTAGGACTTTCTCAGTCCAGGTACATCGACACCATAGTGAAAAGATTCAGTATGGAAGATTCCAAGCGCGGTAATCTACCGGCTTGTCACGGGATCACCCTCTCTAAAGAGATGTCTCCCAAGACTGATTTGGAGAGGGATCGCATGTCTATTATACCCTACGCTTCTGCGGTAGGCTCTATAATGTATGCGATGTTGTGTACCAGACCGGATGTAGCTTATGCACTGAGCGTGGTAAGCCGGTATCAGTCAAACCCTGGGGAGAAACACTGGATAGCGGTAAAGAACATTCTCAAGTACCTGAGAAGGACTAAGGAGATGTTCTTCGTGTATGGCGGAAAAGACCTCCAGATCGAGGCCTTTGCTGACTCCAGCTTCCAGAGTGACAAGGATGATTCCAAGTCCATGTCGGGTTTTGTCTTTACCCTCAATGGAGGGGCGGTGTGTTGGAAGAGTTCCAAACAGGAAACCGTTGCAGACTCGACGATGGAAGCGGAATACATTGCTGCATTTGATGCCGCAAAAGAAGTTGTCTGGATGAGGAAGTTCTTGAAAGAACTTCAGGTGGTTCCGTCCATTGTTGACCCAATACCTCTGTATTGCGACAACAACGGGGCTATAGCTTTAACGAAGGAACCCAGGTCCCATCAGAGATCCAGGCACATCTTGAGGCGGTATCACCTGATCAGGGAGATCGTGGATCGCAAGGAGATCGAGGTTCGGAGGGTTGCTTCAGAAGAAAACACTGCAGATCCATTCACCTAGGCCTTACCCCAGACTCAGTTCGAGCGGCTGATCGAGATGATAGGTCTTCGATACGCCAGTACATGGCCTAAGTGCAAGTGGGAGATTGTTAGTGTATATGCCCTAGAGGTCATTACTGTAACATACTAGTTTGTATATTACTTAATGGAAGCTTGGGATATTCACCTTGTATAAACAATCTTGCTCAATATAGTAGTATGCTACTTGGTTTGTTTCTACTTCAATGTGTACTTGTGTTTATTTCAGTAAATCACTTATACGCATTAGTGGAGCCCTTAGGATCTTTGCTTGATTACCAGCGTTGTGATGGCAGTCACACTAGTGGGTGCTGGGTAATCTATAAGCACATCCTTATACAGGTCCCTAGTCGCAGGACTATCGAGACGGGGCATCGATACTCCGGAGTAGACTAGTGTATGCGCTTATCATCCCAGTGTGGGAGATGGTCTGTCCCACAGCCATCAGTACGTCGTACTGGAGATAGTATACGGGTGCTCGTTGGGTTACGAGTACACCGGACAGGACTCGTCGGGAACTGACAGGTTGGTACTATACCTATCGTCAGTTTTCAGTTCCCAGGTGACATGAGTACAGCTTAGTCCGCTGACTTGACACTGGCACTTCGCGTCGAGTGTGTTCCCACTGTACTTTGATTACTACCCTACCACGGCTCAAAGGAGTCGTGCAAACGGGTAGTAGTTGGGTACAGTCCCGAAGCACTTGGAGGCAGTGACGGTTAGACAGGATTCATCTCTCCCGGTATTGGGGGTTGACATCGCGCTGTGTCTAGGAGAGCCATTACACGAGTAGTCCCTGGCCAGGGCAAGCGAGATATACTGGTAGGCTTCCAGTGTTATCTCAGGCTGTTTTGGGCTTCACTCCGACACTACTTGTACCGCTATTAGGGGACTGACGTTTTACCGCCCCTAGGCCCGACATGCGATGTATTAGGCGAACAGACCGGACTGTACGGAGACTGTCACATTCAGACTCAGTAGGAGTTCTGATGGGGTTCACCTCGTCAGCCTTCTTGTCGGCATCTACCTGGGGACCGTTACGCACAGCTAGTGCCGCTTGCGGTCTGTGGTTAAACCCACTGCCAGTGTAGTGTCGAGTCTTTAGAGTCCCACACAGAGGGTATTCTCCTCTGGGCAAAACAGAGTAGAGGTCGCATGGTTTTGCGACAGGGTTCGTTCTCATTCGCGCACTTGTGCACGTTTGGAGTCCGGACGGTTTTTACTGGCTGGCTCTGGTTTGAGTCAGATACTGGTATATGTTTTGGGGTTGCTTTTATCTCTCAGTATTCATGTTCCTCGGAACTAGAATGCAGGTGTGTATGTACAGTTGTTTGAGGAGGAGGAAGAGGACTTTCATTAGGGTTTCGGAACGGGTGCGTATGCACAGTTGACAGTCGTCTTTTTCCAAACCCTAATGGATTTATATTATATCAATTAATAATATTAATAAAATGAAATTGTGTCATGGTTGGATTTTGTTGACTAGTTGACCATGGTTGACTTGTTGGCCATGGTTGAAGTTTTGACCATCATCATTACAAAAGAAAGATGCTCTTTGATTCTAGCATTTTCATTTAATGTTTGAAATGATAATGGTCATTCCTAAACCTTCCATCAACTATTTCATTTTCATTATTATTATTAATTTGATAATTCTTTTTCTTTTGGTATTATGGTTGCAAGAAAGAAAAAGATAGCTCATTTTTCTATCATTTAGCTTCTCTCTCCTCACTTCATCTTCTTCTTCCTCTAGCAAAAGGAGAATCCTTCTCATGTGTTGAGAATCCCTCTCCTTAAAAGAAAAGCACCCCTTTGACACTCTCTACTCACTCTAGGATCAAAGGTTTAGCAAGCCGAAGATTCTAGTTCTCTCAAAGTTCGAGAAAGAGCCCGAAGGTTGAACCCTCAGGTGGATCCATCTTTGACGGAAGAAGGCAACGAGGAAGAACCATCAACCTCTACAAGTTTTCAAGAAGAAGGAGTTCTAGTTAGGTATAACCATCTTTCCGAGTAGCTAACTCTCTTTAGCTTGTTTGCTAGTTTAGTTTAGAAAAGATCCCGACTTTGTTAGTCCAAGTTGCCCCATGCGCTAAAAATTTGATTTTTATACCGTTTCCGCCTCCCCGTAAGAACCGGGGGTCGCAACGTGGACTTACACTAAGGACCTGTGTAAGGATGTGCTTGTAGACTACCCAGCCTCCACTAGTGTGACTCCCATCACAACGCTGGTAGTCAAGCAAATATCCTAAGGGCTCTATCAATATGTATTAGCGATACGTTAAAAGAAACATATACACATATGAAGATAGATACAAACCAAGTAGCATACTACTATATCGAGCAAGACTGTCATAAATCCGTGTATATATCCCAAGCTTCCAAAATGTAATATACAAACTAGTACTATACAATAATGGCCTCTAAGGCATATTACACTAACAATCTCCCAGTTGCACTAAGGCCATGTGCTGGCATATCGCAGACCTATCATCTCGAATAGCCTCTCAAACTGCGTCTGAGGGATGGTTTTTGTGGATAGATCTACAGTGTTGTCCTCAGTAGCAACTCTCCGTACCTCGATCACCCGATGATCCACGATCTCCCTGATCAGGTGATACCGCCTCAAGATGTGTCTGGACTTCTGATGGGACCTGGGTTTCTTTGCTAAAGCTATAGCCCCGTTGTTGTCACAATACAGAGATATTGGATCAACAATGGCCGGAACAACCTGAAGCTCTGTTAAGAACTTCCTCATCCAGACAGCTTCTTTTACGGCATCAGAAGCTGCGATATACTTCGCTTCCATCATCGAGTCAGCAACGGTGTCCTACTTCGAACTCTTCCAACAGACCGTCCCTCCATTAAGGGTAAAGACATAACCTGACATGGACTTGGAGTCATCCTTATCACTCTGAAAGCTGGAGTCAACAAAGGCCTCGATCTGGAGGTCTTTTCCGCCGTAAACCAAGAACATTTCCTTAGTCCTTCTCAGGCAGTTATGCCAAAAATACGGGCTTTCCTCAACAAAGAAAAGCAGAAAGGTCTTTTCTAATTGAATGCATGGGTTCTATTACTTGAGAATGTTCTTTTCTGCTATCCAGGGCTTCTCCCCAGGGTTTGACTGATACCGTGTCACGACCCGCAGGGTACGGAACGTGACTGGCACTTAAGTTTACGAAACGTCTAAAGACGTCCGTAAAATAAGTAAGCCAAAGCCCAGAAAACAAAACCAATTAAGCAAAAGAGTGAAGAAAACCCAATCAATTGAAAGCGAGTTATCAAATAAGTCCTGTAAAACCCTTTTTAAAAACAATACTAATTTTCCCGAAAATTTCGGCAGAGTCTCCTTTGTAAATACTGGCCCCCAAAAATGGGTACAACAAGAATATATGTAAAACCAACAAAAAGGCATCCCCAAGCGGGAGCTAGCTCTTCGCCATAAGGCAGTCACAAATCCCACGCAATGTAAATGACAACAAGCATAATAATCATAATGAAGCATGAAAAAAGTAGCATGTCGGCTCAAGTGAGCTCGACCCCAAAGTACAGCATAAAATCCACAAACCTCACAGTCTCACCTCTAGGTCAATATACAATAATCTGGTAGAAACAGTAGATGGAGTACACTAGATACAAAGAATATACAAGGTGGTACAAAAATGAAAACATAACCCACCTATGAGCAAATCACGAGCCCAAGCAAAAGAGGCAAAAGAACAAGTGCGCCCGCCGCTACTGAACTGACGGAGCGGACCTGCAAAAGACTGTGGCACAACGGGGGTGAGTTGCCAACTCGTGAGTAATAAATAGCATCTACAAAGGCTATCGTATGCATGCACACAAGCATCCTAGCATCTAAAATACAGGTATGACTGGATGCACTAGCAGGTGTGTATACAACATCAGTGTGCTAATATGTATGCAACATGGAAATCTGGGGTCTCAATAGGTATATATAAGAAATATTTTATCTTCTTTTGTTTTTGAAACTCTTTTAGAATGCCAGCATAATGTCAATGAATCGACGAAAATCGGTGTCCAGCAACGACACCCAAAAGCTGTCTCAAATCCCATAAATCCATGTCATAGTGTCTCTGGCCTCAGCCATCCGGCTGACCCATCTCAGTATCAATATATCATCCTCTCGCGGCCCCGGTCGGTATCCTCTGGATATCCGCCGTGCCCAATGAAGTCACCGGTAGGTAATCCGTCCCCTGCCAGGCTCAACGTCATCACCACATTCCTCTTGCCCCGGGGTACCTTACCGGGCCCACCATGTACCCGTGCCGGTTCCTCCACTCCTCGACACGGATTTCCAAATCCACAGCAAACTCATGGTGGACGACACTTAAATCACTAGAAAACCGCAATTTACATATTTTTAAAAATATAATAAGTTTAGAAATTTTGCGGCTTTCTCCCGAAATCCAGCAATATCATAAAATCTCAAGAAATCCTCATAAGTGCATATATCAATGATAATGAATGCGTATGATATCAATAATCAAGTTGCGATATGTGATTAATGTATTAAGCATGAACAATTAATATGATGAAGTACATGCACATGAATAGCAATACTACGGTTTCATTTTTAAGGAATTAAAGGCAATAGTACCAGTTTAAGTATCAATTAATAAAAGGTTTCAATTTAAAAGTTATCTAGTGTGGTGGCATGGCAGTTACCAGGGTGTGTGTGTAAACATGAATAGTGCTCGTGCTGCATATAAAAGCCTGGTAATGGTGCATGTGTCCTACAATTGAGTTTGCGTATATGGGTATAACATATTGATCTAATTGCAGCAATTATCATGCCAGTATTATTATTCTAATGTCACAAGTGGTTATCCAGTTTACAATTTTTCAGTTTACTAAATCTATCGGGCGACTTGCGCCATCCAAACGATCGTCCCCCGTAGATGTTAAATCTACTCACCGGGATCCCTGGCTAGCTGTGTCCAATCACCGCCTTTCCCTTTCGCGCCGCGTCTGACGTCTCCGCGACCGAACCTGGAATTTACATCAATACCAGACATAAGGTTACACATTCAAGAACGACGCAAAACCCCAACGAAACTACTAAAGTTCGCTAGCTAGGTACAACGTGCACAAAGTGCGCGGAACACACGCGAAAATCGCAAAACTGCCGAAAAACGCCGATTTGGTCGCCCGGCAAAACTAAAACCCGACTACCCCAAAAACCGCACTCACGCATCCTAAAAGTCGTAGGACAAGCCATTACAATCATCAAGATATCAAAAATAGTCCATCACATAATTTATATAAAAATCTAGTAAGCATATACATTTCAAAAAAATCGGTGCAACGTCGCCGATTTGCGACAAAACGACTACAATCTAGCATACTCACCCAAGCACACTACAAGCAATCCACACACACTAATTACAACACATTAACCATGCTCCAAAACCTATATTCCACAACCAAACCCTTTCTTGATTTTTATAAATAGCAATTGCAAAACAAAATCCATACTTGAAAAACTTAATTAACACAATTTCAACCCCAATTAGCAAGTTAACCACTTAGATTAAGGTTAGCAAAACACTAGATAGCAAATTAGGTTTAATCAATTAAATAATGCTTTCTAAAACTTAGTCAACTCACTAATCATGTTTCAAATACCATTTCCATACAAAAACCTTTTCTTGAAAATCCTAAAAAGCAATTTCACACTTCTAAATTTAACCAAATTAGCATAATTGGAAACTATATCAACAAGATAACTATATAGGTTAGTTCATTAACTAGATTAACTATAAAACAACTTAATTAACTATTATGGCTTTCAAACCCTAGTTAGATTTTTCAAGCAAAACCTAAGAAAACTAGATTAAACTACACTAAATTAACACTAAACCATACAACATAAGAAACTTAAACCAAAGAATTTAAATGGGTAGAAATATACCTAAAGATCTATGGATCTGGCATGATGATTTGCCTCTAAAATTGCCTCCTTTCCACATGTTTTCAACTAAACTAGGCTTGAGAAGAGGTAGCACAAGGATTTGTTTTGGTTTTGTAAACAAATTTGTGGATTTATATGGATTTTTGTAGCAATTTTGGAGGAAATGAAAAGAGGAAGGTGAAGGGGGAGGGCTGCTGGAATTTTCGACCAGAAGAGGGATGGGGGAGGGTGTGGGCAAGTGGGGAAGGTCATGGGTCAAGTCTCCAAGTCAATGTATCATACTTTATTCAATTAAATTAAAATAAACCCAAAAAAAACCCCTTAAATCAACTCAAGAAACAACTAAAGAAAAGAGATCAGAATTTTCTGGACTTGGTCATGGTTGGGCTGTCCTAGGACTGAGGGAAATGAGAGAGGGGTTTTACAAAAGAAATTTTATGCAAAAAGGCCCCCTACAACTCAAAAATTGCAAGTTTTAGCTCAAAATTCAATAAATTCGTTTCAATTTATAAAAATTTGTTAAAAATCAAAAAAAATTACTAAAAATTCATGTTATCACTAGATTATAATTATCATAATTTTAGAGATTAAAATTAGCCCGGAAAAATTTGTATTTATCGCTTATTTAATGTATTTTCTTACCGGCTTAAAATAATATTAAAAAATTGAAAAATAGGGAAAAAATTTTAAATGACCAAAATTTCATAATTAACTCATTAGCTACTAAAAACAAGTAATTACCTATCCATTTAAGGTATAATTAGCCCTAAACTGCAAAATATCGAGAAAGACGGTTTTCGGAAAAATACCGAATTTTCACCGAATTTCAGGAAAACACCAAAACGACTTTTCAAGACGCTACAATCTTCCCCCCTTAAAGAAATTCGGTCCCCGAATTTAAAAATATAGCTACGCGTACCTTCGAAGAGATGGGGATATTTCTTCCTCATCTCACCCTCGGTCTCCCAGGTAACCTCCTCGCTGCTCGGGCTACGCCAAAGGACCTTGACGGTTGGTATAATCTTCGACCTCAACTTCTTCACCTGCCGATCCAGGATGGCCACCGGCTGCTCTGCAAAAGAAAGGTCGCGCTCTAGCTGGACTGTCGGGTGCTGAATCGCATGCGAAGGGTCGTGAAGGTACTTGCGGAGCATCGAAACATGGAAGACGGGGTGAACATCGGAAAAGCTGGGAGGAAGAGCCAAACGATATGCAACAGCGCCAACCCGCTCGAGAATCTCGAAGGGACCTACGAATCTAGGGCTAAGCTTCCCCTTTCGCCCAAAACGCATCACGCCCTTCATCGGAGAGACTTTCAGAAAAACATGGTCGCCAACTGCGAACTCTAATCTGCGACGGCGTCGTCAGCATACGATTTCTGCCTGCTCTGAGCCGCTCTCATCCGGTCTCGGATCAACTGGATCTTCGATGTCGTCTCCTCAACAAGCTGCGGCCCCAAAATACTGCTCTCGCTGAGCTCTGTCCAACAAACGGGCGATCTGCATCTCCTCCCATACAATGCCTCGAAAAGTGCCATCTGAATAGTATCCTGGAAGCTGTTGTTATAGGAGAACTCCACTAGAGGTAAATGGCGATCCCAGCTACCACCAAAGTCTAAAACGCACGCTCTGAGCATGTCCTCGAGAGTCTGAATGGTCCGCTCTGACTGTCCGTCTGTCTGCTGATGAAACGCTGTGCTGAAGCTCAAACGAGTGCCCAAAGCCTCCTGAAGTCTCTGCCAAAGTCGGCTGGTGAACTGAGTGCCTCGATCTGACACGATACAAGTCGGTACGCCATGTAGTCGCACGATCTCGTCAATATAGAGCTGAGCATACTGAGCGAAGCTGAAAGTCGTCTTCACTGGAAGGAAGTGAGCCGCTTTCGTCAATCTATCCACGATCACCCAGATGGAGTCGTACCCTCGACTGGTCCTGGGTAGACCCACAACGAAATCCATCGAAATCTGTTCCCATTTCCATTCTGGAATGGGTAACGGCTGTAGCTCTCCTGCGGGCCTCTGGTGCTCGGCCTTGACTTGCTGACAAGTCAGGCATCTCGAAACGAACTCCGCAATGTCCCTCTTCATCCCGTCCCACCAGTAGGTCTCTCTCATATCATGGTACATCTTGGTGGAACTGGGGTGGACACTATACACTGATCGGTGTGCCTCCTCAAGAATGTCGCGCCGTAATCCATCGGCATCTGGTACGCACAGTCTAGATCCATATCGTAAAATCCCCTGATCGTCAATCACGAACTCGGAAAATCTGCCCTGTCCCATCTGTGCCATGATCTCTGAGCAACGGTCGTCACTGCGCTGTGCCTCATATATACGGTCAAGCAACTGTGGGCGTGCACGAACATGCGCGAGCTGTCCCCCTGTCTGAGTGAACTCAAACTCAACTCGGCTGTCGCATAATATCTGCCAATCTGCTGACGACTGCCTCTGCACTGCGCGCAAAAAGGATAGACTACCCCCGGGCCTCCTACTCAACGCATCTGCCACCACATTTGCCTTGCCGGGGTGATATAAGATCTCGCAGTCGTAGTCTTTCACCAACTCCATCCAACGACGCTGTCTGAGGTTCAGGTCTCGCTGCTGAAATATGTACTTTAAACTCTTATGATCGGTGAATATCTGACATGACTCGCCGTAAAGGTAATGTCGCCAAATCTTCAGTGCAAAGACCACTGCAGCCATCTCCAAATCATGAGTGGGGTAGTTCTGTTCATGCTTCTTCAACTGCCGAGAAGCATAAGCGATCACCCGGCCATGCTGCATCAATACACATCCTAATCCCACTCGCGAAGCATCACAGTAGACAACAAATCCGCCTGATCCCGAAGGCAAGGATAATACCGGCGCCGTAGTCAAACAAGTCCGTAGCTGCTGAAAACTGCGCTCGCACTCCTCTGTCCAAACGAAAGGAACTCCCTTCCGGGTCAAACCGGTCAACGGTGCAGCTATACGGGAGAAGTCCTGAACAAAACGCCTGTAGTAGCCCGCCAAGCCTAGAAAACTACGGATCTCAGTAACCGATGTAGGTCGGGGCCACTGCTGAACAGCCTCAATCTTCTTCGGGTCCACACAAATGCCGTCTCTCGTAACCACGTGACCCAAGAATCCGACGTTGTCCAGCCAGAAAGCACACTTGGAGAACTTCGCGAACAGCTGATGCTCCCTCAGAGTCTGTAACGTAATCCGCAAGTGCTGCTCGTGCTCCTCTCTGCTCCGGGAGTACACCAAGATATCGTCGATAAATACGATGATGAACAAGTCAAGATACGGCCTGAATGTACGGTTCATCAAATCCATGAATGCTGCCGGGGCGTTGGTGAGTCCGAACGACATCACCAAAAACTCGTAGTGGCCATAGCGTGTACGGAAAGCTGTCCTCGGTATATCCTCCTGTCGAACTCGCAGCTGATGGTATCCTGATCGCAAGTCGATCCTCGAAAAATACCCCGCACCCTGAAGCTGGTCGAACAAATCATCAATGCGCGGCAACGGATATCTGTTCCGAACGGTAACTTTGTTCAGCTGGCGGTAGTCGATACATAAGCGCAAACTTCCATCCTTCTTCTTGACAAACAGGACCGGAGCACCCCAAGGAGAAACACTCGGTCGAATAAGCCCCTTATCTAACAAATCCTGCAACTGCTCCTTCAGCTCTCGAAGCTCTGCCGGGGCCATTCGATAAGGCGGTATAGAAATAGGCCCCGAGCCGGGAATCAAATCAATGCAGAACTCAACATCGCGCTCAGGCGGTAGCCCAGGTAGCTCATCAGGGAAACATCAGGGAACTCACAAACTACCGGGACCTGGTCTAACGGAACCTCTGCAGCTCGAGTATCACAAATAGATGCTAAGAATCCCTGACATCCCTTCCGCAAGAGCTGACCAGCGCGAAGAGATGAAATTAAGCTGGGAAGGGTGACACTGCGGTCTCCCTGAATAACAAGGACTGGCTCTCCCGGAAAGCTAAATCTGACTGCCTTCTCACCACAGTCCACCGAAGCATAACAAGTGGCTAGCCAATCCATGCCCAGAAGCACATCAAAGTCCAACATATCGAGGAGTATCAAATCAACTGATGAATCCCTCTCCCCGATACGAACGGAACACAACCGAAATACAAACCGAGCGACAAACGACTCGCCTACCGGAGTAACAACAACAAGCGGCTGATCTAACGACGACGACTCACGGCCCAACATCGGTGCAAAGTGTGTAGATACGTACGAATGTGTGGAACCTGGGTCGAATAATACCCGTGCGTCGAAAGAGCAAACTGGCAAAGTACCTGTCACGACGACATTGGATGCCTGCGCATCCTGCGGTGTCAAAGCAAATACTCGGGCCTGTCCTCCACCGATAGCGGGCTGACCTCGACCTCGGCCTCTGCCTCCTCGTCCTCTCTGAACAGGACCGCCGTGTCCACGGCCTCTCGGTGCACCTAACTGGCGTGGAGCATCGCCTGGGGTAGAAAGTAGGGCTCTCTGAGGAGGGGGTGGTGATGGTGGTAGGGTCACATGCGGAACTGTCGCTGCTCCCTGTCGTCTCACCGGACAGTCTCTGACAAGATGGTGCAGACTCCCGCACCCAAAACATCCTGGCGATGGCTGCTGCCCCTGGGGATAAGAACCATATAACTGTCCCCGCCCAAATCCTCTGCCAGGCCTATCTCTCGGAAAGAATCTGGCGCGCTGCCTCTGAGGCGGTACATCGGTGCACATCCTCTTCGGCCCAGAAACGGCCGGAGTCCGTGATATGCGTGCCTCCATCCGCAATGCCGTATCCATAGCAGCTGAATAAGTGTCGTAGTGCTGGGCGCCAATGGCAAGATATAGCTGGGCATCAAGTCCCTGTACGAACCTCTTCACCATCTTCTCCTCGGTATCCACCAAATACTGAGCATATCGGGATAACTGTGTAAACTGGATATCATACTCAGACACCGTCATCCCAGGTGTCTTGACTAAGGCCTCGAAGCTACGAGCTCTGGCGTCACGAACGCTCTCTGGAAGGAAACGGGCTAGAAAGACCGCTGTAAACTCGGCCCAAGTCATAGGCGGTAGACCTGCAGCTCGACCTCTCAAGACTGACTCCCACCATGTCTGCGCGAGACCCTCTAGTCGGAAACTCGCAAGCTCTACCCATCGATCATCCGAACATCTCAGCGAACGGTAGATCCTGGCTAAACTGTCAAGGAACGTCTGTGGGTCCTCCGCTGCCTCGGTGCCGGTGAATACTGGAGGTCTCAGCCTCATGAAATCCTGTAGTGAAACCGGAATGGCCACGGTGGTAGTAGTAAGAGCAGGTATCATGGTCGTCTGTGATGTAGTAGGTACGTCATCCGGCCTTTGTGTACGACTGGCTGCAACTAGGGATCCTACCATCTGACGTAGCTCCTGCATGCCTCCCATCATCTGTCGCAACTCCTCCATACCGGTCTCGAGCCTATCCATACGGCCTTGGGAAGGTGGATCGGTCTGTCCCTGGGGCGTAGGCATACCACCCTGCTCAGTCCTAATCTCGGACGAGCCAGCTCGATTCTCGTCTCTGGCGGCAGCCCTCTGTGCCCTCGTAGCCTTCGGCGGCATAGTGGCTGTTACAGGAAAACGGATAGTAAGGACAGTGCAATAGGATCATAGGATACACGGAATTGAAGAAGGAAATTTCCAAGCAAGTATCCTAAAGTCACTTAGGCGGAGTACCGTATCGTAAGTATGCCGCGGACATACGCACGCTACGTTACCCTGCTTAAGTCACTTACTCCATCTACCAAGGGTCATCCTACACTCACAAAGGTAAAACCTATCGCTCTGATACCAACTTTGTCACAACCCGCAGGGTACGGAACGTGACTGGCACTTAAGTTTACGAAACGTCTAAAGACGTCCGTAAAATAAGTAAGCCAAAGCCCAGAAAACAAAACCAATTAAGCAAAAGAGTGAAGAAAACCCAATCAATTGAAAGCGAGTTATCAAATAAGTCCTGTAAAACCCTTTTTAAAAACAATACTAATTTTCCCGAAAATTTCGGCAGAGTCTCCTTTGTAAATACTGGCCCCCAAAAATGGGTACAACAAGAATATATGTAAAACCAACAAAAAGGCATCCCCAAGCGGGAGCTAGCTCTTCGCCATAAGGCGGTCACAAATCCCACGCAATGTAAATGACAACAAGCATAATAATCATAATGAAGCATGAAAAAAGTAGCATGTCGGCTCAAGTGAGCTCGACCCCAAAGTACAGCATAAAATCCACAAACCTCACAGTCTCACCTCTAGGTCAATATACAATAATCTGGTAGAAACAGTAGATGGAGTACACTAGATACAAAGAATATACAAGGTGGTACAAAAATGAAAACATAACCCACCTATGAGCAAATCACGAGCCCAAGCAAAAGAGGCAAAAGAACAAGTGCGCCCGCCGCTACTGAACTGACGGAGCGGACCTGCAAAAGACTGTGGCACAACGGGGGTGAGTTGCCAACTCGTGAGTAATAAATAGCATCTACAAAGGCTATCGTATGCATGCACACAAGCATCCTAGCATCTAAAATACAGGTATGACTGGATGCACTAGCAGGTGTGTATACAACATCAGTGTGCTAATATGTATGCAACATGGAAATCTGGGGTCTCAATAGGTATATATAAGAAATATTTTATCTTCTTTTGTTTTTGAAACTCTTTTAGAATGCCAGCATAATGTCAATGAATCGACGAAAATCGGTGTCCAGCAACGACACCCAAAAGCTGTCTCAAATCCCATAAATCCATGTCATAGTGTCTCTGGCCTCAGCCATCCGGCTGACCCATCTCAGTATCAATATATCATCCTCTCGCGGCCCCGGTCGGTATCCTCTGGATATCCGCCGTGCCCAATGAAGTCACCGGTAGGTAATCCGTCCCCTGCCAGGCTCAACGTCATCACCACATTCCTCTTGCCCCGGGGTACCTTACCGGGCCCACCATGTACCCGTGCCGGTTCCTCCACTCCTCGACACGGATTTCCAAATCCACAGCAAACTCATGGTGGACGACACTTACATCACTAGAAAACCGCAATTTACATATTTTTAAAAATATAATAAGTTTAGAAATTTTGCGGCTTTCTCCCGAAATCCAGCAATATCATAAAATCTCAAGAAATCCTCATAAGTGCATATATCAATGATAATGAATGCGTATGATATCAATAATCAAGTTGCGATATGTGATTAATGTATTAAGCATGAACAATTAATATGATGAAGTACATGCACATGAATAGCAATACTACGGTTTCATTTTTAAGGAATTAAAGGCAATAGTACCAGTTTAAGTATCAATTAATAAAAGGTTTCAATTTAAAAGTTATCTAGTGTGGTGGCATGGCAGTTACCAGGGTGTGTGTGTAAACATGAATAGTGCTCGTGCTGCATATAAAAGCCTGGTAATGGTGCATGTGTCCTACAATTGAGTTTGCGTATATGGGTATAACATATTGATCTAATTGCAGCAATTATCATGCCAGTATTATTGTTCTAATGTCACAAGTGGTTATCCAGTTTACAATTTTTCAGTTTACTAAATCTATCGGGCGACTTGCGCCATCCAAACGATCGTCCCCCGTAGATGTTAAATCTACTCACCGGGATCCCTGGCTAGCTGTGTCCAATCACCGCCTTTCCCTTTCGCGCCGCGTCTGACGTCTCCGCGACCGAACCTGGAATTTACATCAATACCAGACATAAGGTTACACATTCAAGAACGACGCAAAACCCCAACGAAACTACTAAAGTTCGCTAGCTAGGTACAACGTGCACAAAGTGCGCGGAACACACGCGAAAATCGCAAAACTGCCGAAAAACGCCGATTTGGTCGCCCGGCAAAACTAAAACCCGACTACCCCAAAAACCGCACTCACGCATCCAAAAAGTCGTAGGACAAGCCATTACAATCATCAAGATATCAAAAATAGTCCATCACATAATTTATATAAAAATCTAGTAAGCATATACATTTCAAAAAAATCGGTGCAACGTCGCCGATTTGCGACAAAACGACTACAATCTAGCATACTCACCCAAGCACACTACAAGCAATCCACACACACTAATTACAACACATTAACCATGCTCCAAAACCTATATTCCACAACCAAACCCTTTCTTGATTTTTATAAATAGCAATTGTAAAACAAAATCCATACTTGAAAAACTTAATTAACACAATTTCAACCCCAATTAGCAAGTTAACCACTTAGATTAAGGTTAGCAAAACACTAGATAGCAAATTAGGTTTAATCAATTAAATAATGCTTTCTAAAACTTAATCAACTCACTAATCATGTTTCAAATACCATTTCCATACAAAAACCTTTTCTTGAAAATCCTAAAAAGCAATTTCACACTTCTAAATTTAACCAAATTAGCATAATTGGAAACTATATCAACAAGATAACTATATAGGTTAGTTCATTAACAACTAGATTAACTATAAAACAACTTAATTAACTATTATGGCTTTCAAACCCTAGTTAGATTTTTCAAGCAAAACCTAAGAAAACTAGATTAAACTACACTAAATTAACACTAAACCATACAACATAAGAAACTTAAACCAAAGAATTTAAATGGGTAGAAATATACCTCAAGATCTATGGATCTGGCATGATGATTTGCCTCTAAAATTGCCTCCTTTCCACATGTTTTCAACTAAACTAGGCTTGAGAAGAGGTAGCACAAGGATTTGTTTTGGTTTTGTAAACAAATTTGTGGATTTATATGGATTTTTGTAGCAATTTTGATGAAATTTTGGAGGAAATGAAAAGAGGAAGGTGAAGGGGGAGGGCTGCTGGAATTTTCGACCAGAAGAGGGATGGGGGAGGGTGTGGGCAAGTGGGGAAGGTCATGGGTCAAGTCTCCAAGTCAATGTATCATACTTTATTCAATTAAATTAAAATAAACCCAAAAAAAAACCCTTAAATCAACTCAAGAAACAACTAAAGAAAAGAGATCAGAATTTTCTGGACTTGGTCATGGTTGGGCTGTCCTAGGGCTGAGGGAAATGAGAGAGGGGTTTTACAAAAGAAATTTTATGCAAAAAGGCCCCCTACAACTCAAAAATTGCAAGTTTTAGCTCAAAATTCAATAAATTCGTTTCAATTTATAAAAATTTGTTAAAAATCAAAATAAATTACTAAAAATTCATGTTATCTCTAGATTATAATTATCATAATTTTAGAGATTAAAATTAGCCCGAAAAAATTTGTATTTATCGCTTATTTAATGTATTTTCTTACCGGCTTAAAATAATATTAAAAAATAGGGAAAATAGGGAAAATTTTTTAAATGACCAAAATTTCATAATTAACTCATTAGCTACTAAAAACAAGTAATTACCTATCCATTTAAGGTATAATTAGCCCTAAACTGCAAAATGTCGAGAAAGACGGTTTTCGGAAAAATACCGAATTTTCACCGAATTTCAGGAAAACACCAAAACGACTTTTCAAGACGCTACATACCGGCTCACCACACTTAGTGCATAAGCTACATCTGGTCTGGTACACAACATCATATACATTATAGAGCCTACCGCAGAAGCGTAGGGTATAATATACATGCGATCCCTTTCCAAATCAGTCTTGGGAGACATCACTTTGGAGAGGGTGATTCCGTGACAAGCCGATAAATTACCGCTCTTTGAATCTTTCATACTGAATCTTTTTAGTATGGTGTCGATATACCTGGACTGTGAAAGTCCCAACCTCCTCTTAGATCTATCACGATAGATCTGGATCCCCAGAATGTAAGAGGCATCACCCAGGTCTTTCATAGAGAACCTTTGTGACAAGAACCCTTTGACAGATTGTAGCATAGGAATGTCATTTCATATCAAGAGAATGTCATCCATGTATAAGGCAAGGAATACAACAGATCATGCTACAATCTTACTATAAATGCATGGTTCATCTGGATTTTTGATAAACTCAAATTCTTTGACCGTCTCATCAAAACAGATGTTCCAACTCCGCGATGCCTTCTTTAGTCCATAGATGGACTTAAGCAACTTGCACACTTTCCCGCTGCTCCCACTCTGAATGAAACCCTCTGGATGGTCCATATAGACGCACTCTTCCAAATTTCCATTTACAAAAGCGGTTTTTACGTCCCTCTGCCAAATCTCATAATAGTGGATGGCAGCAATGGCAAGAAGGATCCGAATGGATTTGAGCATAGCCACTGGAGAAAAGGTTTCATCATACTCCAAACCAGGTCTTTGACGAAATCCTTTTGCAACATGTCTAGCCTTATAGGTTTCAACCTGTCCATCTACACCAATCTTTTTTCTGAAGATTCATTTGCAGCTTACGAGTTTTACCCCTTCTGGAGCAATGTCCAAAGTCCATACTTTGATGGTGTACATGGACTCCATCTCGGTCCGCATTGCAACCAGCCATTTTATCGAGTCAGTGCTCTGAATGGCTTGCTGGAAGTTAGTTAGATCATCATTATCAATGATAAAATCCTCTCTATCCCCGTCTACGAGAAAACCGTAGTATCTCTCAGGCAAATGTGACAACCTACTACTCCTGCGGAGTGGTGCGGGAATGTCCCGTTCTTTTGAAACTTCTGGTTCCACCAAGCTTTCAGCAATAGCTTGTGGTTCTGGAATTTCTTCCAGTTCTATTGCGCTCCCACTAGTTTCTTTTTCTAAAAATTGATGTTCCAAAAAGTGGGCATGACGAGAAACAAAAACCTTTTGTTCCACTGCGTAATAGAAAAGATATCCCCTGGAGTTCTTTGGGTATCCCACAAACTTACACAGTACTGAGCGTGCCTCGAGTTTGTCTGCATGCTATTTTTTAACAAAAGCCGGACATCCCCATATCTTCAGATACTGAAGATAGGGTTTCTTCCCACTCCACATCTGATATGGTGTGGTCGGCACAGTCTTGGTAGGAACCTTATTCAAAAGATATGCAGCTGATTCTAGTGCATAACCCCAGAAAGATCATGGTAACTCAGCGTTACTCATCATGGAACGTACCATATCCAATAGGGTTCGGTTTCATCTCTCCGATACACTGTTGTGTTGTGGTGTGTATGGAGGAGTAAGCTGAGAGAGAATTCCATTCACTTTTAGGTAATCCAGGAACTCGGCACTCAAGTATTCACCACCTCAATCAGATCTCAGTATCTTGATACTTTTGCCGGTTTGTTTTTCTACTTCATTCTTATATTCTCAGAATTTCTCAAAGGCCTCGGATTTATGTTTCATCAAGAAAATCTGTCCATACCTAGAGAAATCATCCATAAAAGTAATGAAATAGGAATAACCACTTCTTGCATGTGTAGACATTGGACCACATACGTCGCTATGTATGAGTCCTAAAAGCTCGCTCGCTCTTACTTCGCATCCAGTGAACGGAGTCTTTGTCATCTTTCCTTTGAGACATGATTGACAAGTTTCATAAGATTGATACTCGAACGGATCCAAATATCCTTCTTTATGTAACTTGGTCAACCTTGTTTCGTTGATGTGACCTAGTCTACAATGCCATAAGAAAGCATGATTTATTTCTAGAGTCTTTATTTTATGTGTGTTCTGGACATTGAAAAATTGTAGTTGGTTTAATACGTATATACCGTTGTTTAGAGTACCTGACCCAATCAGACCATGATTAATGTGGATGTTTATAACATCGCTTACAAATGTAAAATCATAACCTTTTTTAGATAACAAAGATACATAAATGATATTACAAGTCAAACTAGGTACACAAAAACAGTTGCGCAAAACCAAAATATGTCCACTTGTCAATCCGGGGTGATATTCCCCTACGGACACAGCATCCACGCTCGCTCCGTTAGCAACCTTGAAGGTCATATCACCAGTCTTCAGAACCCTACGACTTCTCAGTGCCTGCAAAGAATTACATATATGAGATCCTGATCCGGTATCCAATACCCAGGAAGTAGAGTTGATTGACATACAGTTTTCAATTACAAACACATCTGAAGCCGAAGCCACAACTTGCTTCGGGTCCTGGTTCTTGGCCTTCCAAGCCCTGCAATCTTTCTTCCAATGGCCCTTCTTATGACAGTAGAAGCATTCTTCCTTTCCTATTGTCGGCCCCGCTACCCTTGCCTTTCCATTTGCTTCCACCTTACTAACACCGCCTCTCGGCTTGGTGGGGTCCTTCTTCTTCTTTCTTTTGGCTTTCGCCTTGGATCTAGAAGAGGAAGCTCCACCAACAAGTAGAGCGGGTGTTTCCCTGGCTTTCTGCAGGGTGCCCTTAGCACTCCTCAACATGTTGAGGAGTTCCAGAAGTTCAACTTCTTTACCTTGAATATTAAAATTCAAGATAAACTGGGCGTAGGTGGGAGGGGGGACTGCAGATATACAGTTCATTCTCTAGCGTGGTCCCGAGGTCCGCGGGCTCTTCAATGTAGCCGATCATCTTAAGGACGTGTTCCCCTACAGATGATCTGACGGCCAACCTCGCCTGAAATAGCTTCTTCGAGGTCTGGTATCTTGCGATACGCGATTTCTCTCAATATAATTCCTTGGTATGGAGGAATATGGATTCAAGATCCATATTCTCATGCCGCCTCTAGTGCTCATTGTCCATGGAGGCCAGCACGAGGCACTTGGCCTTCACGCAGTCAATCTCCCAGGTCCTACATATTTCCCTATCCGTGACGCTGGATTCTGGACCTGGGACGGCGGGGCTTTAGTAGTGAGGATATACCCCAATTTTTCATACGTGATTGCCATCTTGATATTCCTGAACCAATCTTTATAGTTTGGCCCTGTCAATATATTTTTATCTAATAGTAACATAAGTCCCGTCATCTTGGTTGCTGCAATTAGGAGAGAAAGAAGAAACACTTTAGCATGATGCTCTTGCAAGTTTAGATTGGTTTTTAGTTTATCTAAACAGGATGGCTCCCACTGTTTCTCGAATCCTTCCTCAAACCATAAAAGAAGAATTAGTCAGGATTAATCTCACCGTATAATACTTGCTTAACCTTTCAGCCAGGCTAGTGTCGGTACTTCGAGGGAGGTTTTATGACTCTTTCGTGAAGTTCCTTAATTAAATAACCTCTTTTCCCTGGAGACATAGCCCCGCTATCACTGTTCTAGACACCTACTTGGTTTATAGTATTGATCGTTAAGTGAAAAAATCTCCCGAGGAGTAGCATATACTCACAGTAGGATCGGGATCCAAATATCATCGTGTGATAAAGTTGAAGGAATCCTACCGAAATTATCACACTCCAAATGGTATGCAACACAAACAAATTTCAGTTTCTTTAGAAACTCCCGATGTGGATTTTTGCCCCATGCTCTTATGACCTTGACGAAGGCCAACATATCATAAGTCACATGTCAAGTTCTACCTGTCATTGTCCAGGTTAATTTGAACCCACCCATACATACCGTTGACGAAGGCCAAAATAGCAGTACGACTGTCCCCAACCAACGCATCTATCTATGCTACAGGTGAATATTCAGCAGCTACCAATCACTATGCCTTGGCGAAGGTCAAAATATACCACTGAATTTCCAACTAAAATGACGGAGGGCTACGAATGGTTTTGGCGAAACCGTGAACGTAGTGAACTTGATATAATCGAAGTAACCTGAAAGCTTTTAAAAGGAGTGGTTTAAGCTCAGCATTTTAAAAGTTTCACTGTTTTGAAAAATCCGAGTGGGTTTAAAATTGTTCCAACGATTCAGCTTTGGTTTGTTTGGTTTGCATTAATATAATGCAGTCCCATCAATTAACCTACCATTGCAGAAAAAACAAAAATACAACATACGCTTATGTCATCCGCATTCGCCACGGGGCCCCGTCTTACACTGTTAGGTTAGATAACTAACGCCAGAGCTGGGGACTGGACTAGCGCGGATGCAAAACATAAGCAACGTCTATTATACAATATATATATATATATATATATAATAATATCCATTCGTCAGACGCAATAATAGGCATTCCAGATCACAGATGAACACATTGGATATACTAGGAATTCTGCGTTTCGTTTAAGCCTGTAACGAAAGATGGATTCCACGGTCGTGATGAATAGCCAAACCCCACCCCAGACCCCTACGGGTGCGGCAAACTACCCGCCAAATATTCAAAGTGAAGCAACCTCTCTCAACAACGTGAGTAGGCCACTCGGCACTTCAAAGTACCTGGTAGTTTGTGCACCCCACCTTGGGTCTATTCTAGGAGCAATAAACAGTAAATGAAATAATACAACGGTGGCTACAACCTCAACTCGGATGTGCCCCGCGAAAAAATATTACAACAAATTACAATTTACATTTGAATGAAAGAAACTCTCGTCTCACATCCCCGGCTATTTATTCACGACGATCCAATAAGTCCATATACACAAACCAAACATCACAGAAATGTGCAACCCCTAACTAACCAACATATAGCAATTAGCGGAACTTTACGAATACATATATCACAACTTGAAACATTAAACGACGTTAAACTGCGACTTCGAAACACCCCGTATTGCCACAGTGAAGAATTGACAATATATTCAAAATTGGAAAAAATAAACAACTCCTGAAACACTAGATCCAAGTAACAAAACCACATACCAAAACACGAAGCATTTCCCTATACTAAAACCGGTGAGGACGGACATTTAGGCAATGTGGCCGGTCCAGGTTAGAGGAAAATGTCTCATTTTTTGTCTGTGATCACCTTACAAGTGAAGGAGTACTCTGCAGTTGCTAAAATAATTTTTAGAGCCTCGTAAAAAATCAACAGAAACTAGGATCTACGTTTCGATGTTTTCGGGTTATTTTGGTTTCATAGTTTTAGTTGTTGCTTAATCTGTTAGTTCTGGTTTAATCGGCTCTGATACCACTGTAAGTCGATACCACGCACCCCACGTGTTCGCAGGGAGGCGGAGTTTGCAGAAAACGATTTTTATAAGCTTCGTAACATCGACTAAACTCCAGGATCGATACTAAACCATAACTAACAAACTAGCTTAGAGATTTAACTACTATGTTAGAATATTATACCTCAAGTTCTCACTGTCCTTCACCTCCTTGCTGACCTTCTCCAAGCCGTGAGCTCCTCGAAGTGAGAACGGATCGTGCTTCCTCGTCGACTTCTCCAAATCGTAGAAGATCCACCCGAGAGTTCCGACTTTGAGCTTAACCTCTAACTTGAGGTAACTGGGTCACTTGGTGTGCTTAACCTAGGATTTGTAGAGAGTGATGAGTGATCGAGTTGTCTCACTAAACCCTACGATTCTCAATGTTAGTTATATGTATGCCCTAGAGGCCATTACTGTACATTGGATGTATATTGTAGTGGATGCTGGGACATATATAGGGAGGACTTTCTTGCTCGACATGATAGTATGCTATCTGGTTACTCTTTACCTTAACGTGTGCACTGATTGTCTCTCCGTTACATGTTGGTAAAGCCCTTAGGATGTGTACTTGACTATCTGGACTATGATGCGGATCATACTAGTGGGGACATGGTAGTCCATAAGTACATCCTTCAAAGTCCCTAGTCGTGGGTGTATCGAGATGGGGCATCGATATACCAGAGTAGACTAGCGTGTACCTTCTCGACCCATACAGATGGGCGATGGATGATCCCATATCCATCGGTGTTTGACATCAGAGATGATATACGGGTGCTCAGTAGAGACTGGGTACACTGGACGGACTCGCCGAGAACTCCCAGATGGTATTATACCTCACGTCAGATGGCAGTTCTCTGGTGACACTGGTACAGAGTAGTCTGTTGACCCGAGATCGTCATAGAGTCTTGTGTGGTTCCTACTGTGCTTTGATTTCCATCTTACCACGTCTAAGAGGGCGTGCAAAACGGTGATTTTTGGGTACAGTCCCGAGTCACATGGAGGCAATGAGCGATAGGAGGGGATTCGTCTCTCCCGGTATAGGGAGTTGATGTTGCGCTGTGTTCGATTGGCTATAACAGGAAATCCCTGGCCAGGGTTGCTGAGATTTACTGGTAAGTGTTACCAGTAGTTTCTCGAACAGTTATAGACCTCATATCGACACGACTTATCGAGCTATTGGGGTCTGACGTTTACCACCCCAAGGCAAGATATGCGACATATCAGACGATCAGACCGGACTGTACGGTAGTGTTACTGGTCGGATTCACTGGAGTGTGAGCGGGCTTGCTCGTCAATCTTCAGATCGATCAATACCCGGGTGGCCGTTACGTTTAGCAGACCGCTTGCGGCTTGTGGGTGTTTGATATGATCATCATCTGCTGCCGGCGTATTGACGAGTCTTTAGAGTCCTACACAGAGGTTTCCTGGCTCAAGCGAAACGAAATAGGAGCACATATGAGATATGTGCGGGACCGAGAATAATGCGTGTATGTGATACCGTATTCCATTCTCGCGATGAATGTATCGAATGGTTATATGCGATATAACCTAGTTATCGAATCAAAGGTTGATTCGATAAGCCGATACATTCAATACTAGTCGGTTATATGCGATATGACCGGATCGTTAAATCAAGTGTTGATTTAATGATTTATTGTATAATTATATATTTGATATATTACTTTGCATTAACTAGTATCGGTTCACTTAAGATGGATTTTCTCACTCGGATGTGTGCATTGCATATGCGATATGATTTTGTGCACTTTATTGTATCATGTTTGATGATACATGTTTAACTTTAGTTAAGTGTAATGAATTAAGCCATGGTTAAACTAATGATTAGGGTTTTCTATTCTTATTTATTTATTTATTTTGAATTGATGAGAAAAGAATGGTTGCAAGTTTTGGAGTTTAGTTGAAGCTTCATGAAGCTTTGATAAAGTCAACCATTCTTATCTCATCTTTAACCCTAACCATTCCCACTAACCATGATTCATTCTCTACACTTGACTCTAGTTAACATTATGATAAGTTTTGATTTTTCTATTGTTTTTAAATTAACTTATCATAATTTTTCTTCTTCTTCTTCCTTGAACTCAAGAAGAAAAAGCTTTCTTCATCAATGGTGAATCGAGCAAATGAGTGAGAAATCCAAATCTAAAGTCTACCCACTTCCTATTTCTTCATCCTCTACCTCTTGTCAAGTAGTAGAGTGTGTTCTCTTCACAAGTTTTTGGACTTGGTGAAGTTGGAGCTTGATTTAGCGATGCCTCGACGTAGATCATCTTCGGCATGGACATCGACGACCTAGCTTGCCCATTCTCCGACGAAGCCGACGCTTGAGCCCGGATTTGATTTGGACAGCGGAGAGGACCTCGTTGCGGAGCTATAGAGGTGGAGCACCGGATCTACAAAGGTTGTATTTCCGTATTCTCATTAGTTAAGTGTTAACTAGTTTTGTTTCGCCTAGATTTCTAGCAAACGATCCGTACATTAGAGTTTCTCGGCACTAGAATTTTTGAAATTGGCATGATCGATGCCTTGTGAGACCTCACTAGAGTGCCTAGGAACCCTGCAGTAGTATCAGAGCCTAGCTAGAGCCTTAGGCGAAGTCCAGACGGAATTTGAAGTCCGATCGAACCGAAAACACGAACCAAAAATTGCTCTCTGTCCAGATTTTAAAATTGTGGATTTTTCAAGATTAAAAAAATCTAGAAAATAAAGCAGGGTTTTCTAAGAATTACTGTAAATTTCGAGGACCTAATTCAACTTTACCACCGCGTTTCCGCGGCACGAGCATGGCTCGTGCGGCGGAAGCGCGGCTGTTTTGTCGTTTTGTGAGGTAATGTTTGCACAGTAATTCTCAGTATTCTGTTCTGGTTTTTCTGGGATATTTTAATTTTTATTATACAGTTGAATTTTCAGTGGTGGTTTTGGGGTTTCGGTGTTTCGATCGGGGTTTCAAATTTGTCTGTGTGGCTTTCCGGATAAATTTTAGAATATGTTAAAAAGTTCGACCGGATATAAATACCCAATTTTTCCCCTGTCGGGAAATTTCCAAGTGTTGGATTTTTCCGTAGTTTAACGACGTTCTAAGTAGTGCAAGTAACGCGATGGACCCTCTAGAAGACAACAAACCTTAACTCGATTATGTGACCGTCTTGAACTGCCCTTTGAACCTTCGGGTTTGGGGCAGTACGGCGTGCCACATGTGAGGCGTTGGCTTGACCCTTCTACGGCTGGACCGTTGGTACTGAGGCACGAACTGAATGCTGTTAGACGTATTTCATGTGTTGATCTGTATCGGGAAAACTTGGGTGTTCGATTGTTCGATCGGAAAGTTTGACATTTTCTATTTATCCGGAATGGGATACAATTATTGGAATTCACAATAAGTTATGAGATAACTGAATGAATCTTATAAACATAGCACTTTAGTCTCACTTGATCGGTTGCCACGGAATTTTGATGTGATCAAAAGTCCGTCGCAATCACGTAGCGTACGCGGATACTCGCCGGGTAAACTTAATAGACAGCTACATCCCTTAGCCCCGACCAAGTGACTGTAGGAGAACCCCGTCGCCGAAAGCATCCGGTCGGGTGCTCGCGGTAGCGGTGTTCCGCCTTGGTGCACTTCGTCGACGGTATCGGGGGTGCGGCCGCCTACTAAAGTTTGCGACGAGTATTCGATCAGACTGTCGGGAATCTTGTTGAATTGCCCGACTCGATATTGAAAAGTGTTTTCGATAATGAGACTAAAATGCGGGGTTTATAATTGTTAGGCATGCGATGTCTAAGTAATTCATTTGGTCAGGCATGCGATGTCTGAGGTGGTTGCGGATTCCAACTGTTGTAGTTTTACACTTTCTTTTCTGTGACCGTAAGTGTAATATGTGATATCGCCGGTTTCGTTGCTATATGTCAACGACAATTGGGATGGACATATTTACTTACGTTGATGACATGTGATGTTATGTGTTGCTGGATATGTTATATTGGATCGTCGTGTTTGAATAGCCGGGGGGTTTTATGTGAGATGAGTGTTTTTCATTTTCATTCATATAAAAACTTGTATGTAATATTCTTTTATTGGGGAGCTTCCAGGTAGCGGAAGTAGTCACCGTTTGTATATTATTTACTTTTCCGCACTAGGATAGACCCAAGGAGGAGAGCACAAGTAACCGGGTTCTGGAGTCCAGTGGGAGACCGACTCGAGGAGTCGAGGTCGGGTCTCCTAACTCTAGAATTGGTAGGGTTGTTTGCCGCTCTCGTAGGGGTCTAGGGGTGTGGGTTTGGCTATTCATCGCGACCGTGGAATCCGTGTTTTATACTGGCTCGTATTGAAAACACGGACGTCCTAGTATATCCAATATTTCATATGCTACTTCTGCTGCGATATCTGTGATGTGATCATGTGATGTTCTGTGATAGATACAATATATAGTATATATGATATATTATATAGACGTTACTTATGTTTTACACCCGCGCTAGCCCTGCCCCGCTCTATCGTTAGTTACCTAACCTAACGGTGCACGAGGGGACATCGAGGCGAATGCGGATGGCATAAGTGTACGTCGTATTTATCTGTGATGTTTAGGTATTTAAAATGATGGGACTTCATTAATTTGATTAATGAAATAAAAGAAACCTAAGATGTTGTAGAATCGAATTTCAAAATAAAACAGGTAGCTACAGTTCTTGCTTTGCACAGCGGTATATGCGATATATCCTGCACCTTATTCGATAAGGAAAGGACCGAGATCCCTTCACCGGGAGTGACTCCTTTAGCAATAACTGGCAGATGCTACACACTCGGTTTGTTTTTGATTGCTTTTAAGTGTTTCTGCTTTGCACAGTGATATATATGATATATCCCGCACCTCATTCAACGAGGAAAGGACCGACGATCCCTTCACCGGGAGTGACTCCTTTAGCAAAACTAGAAAAGCCTCAAAAGCACTCCATTTCAAAATCATTTGATTCTACAACGATATCAAGTTCATTACGCAATAGGTTTTCAGAAAAACCTGTCGTAGCCCTCCGTCATTTCAGATACGTACTAGTTAGTATTCGTGCTGCGGTTGTTTGGCCTCCGTCAAGGCGTAGTGTACGGTAGCTAACTAGTGCTTATCTGCTAGCATATGATGCGATTGGATTAGGGTATTTGTACGGCGTTGTTTGGCCTCCGTCAAGGGTCGTGCGGATGGGTTTAATTCAATCAGGAAATGACGGGTTGAACTTGACTAGCAGACTATGGGTTGTTTGGCCTCCATCAAGGTCATAGCGAGCTAGGGGCAAAATATTATCGGGAATTTCAAGTGTTGAGATTTGCAATGAGATTGCATACCTTCTATGAGATAGTTGGATCCCGATACCCGCTGCGAGTAAGAGTTACTCCTGGGAGAGTTTTATACATTACAATTAGCCAATCAAGTAGGTGTCTAGAAAGGTGTCAACGGGGTTACGCCTCTGGGAAAACGAGGTTTAACATTAATTAGGTTCGTGCGAAAGCACGGGGGACCTCCCTCAAAGTACCGACACTGGCCTGGCTGAAAGATTGGCGAACTTGTAGTGTGTAATTAATCCCGGCTAGTCTTTCCTTTTAGGGTTTGAAGGAAGATTTGATAAAAAGAAGTGGGAGCCATCCTGATTAGATAAAATAATAACCAATCTATTCTTGCAGAGCGCACGCTGAGTGATTTCTTCTCTCTCTCTCCTGGTAGCGACCATGTCACGCCTTAATCAAGATAATAATACGGATTATTGACCGAACCCGCTTGTTATACTGAGCTGGGGAACGTTGGTCCCGCTCCAACTTATAATTGTTATAAGACAGAGCAGAAAATTGGGGAATACCAGATTTCCCGTGCCGCCCAAACGAAGAGAGTGCATGCTGATGCATCATCTTCGGGTGTGTTCATTATACAGAACTGTTTCTCAGTATCCTACGCATCCTTGATATATGATACCGGATCAGGATCCCAGATATGTAAGATGTTACATAGGGCTACAAAAGGGTAGAAAAAACTGAGAACGGGTGATAAGTTTCACGAGGCAGAAAACGGGGCAAGTGTTGCAGCCAAGTCTGTCGGTCACTGTCACCCTGTATTACCGATACATTGATTCTGAACGAATGTTATTAGATACCGAACCTGATATACAAAATCATATCAGTCTCTTTATTAGTAAAGAAATGATAAAATTTTGTATTGTTGGATAATGTTTTGAACATTTCCTATATCAAAAGTTGATCGGTTCAGGCACGTTATCTAAAAGCATTGATGTTCTAAATCAAACTACAGTTCTTGGTATATAGAACACACACAAGAGGAAGAGTTCAGAATTGAACCATTCCTTCTTGAGGTATTGTAGACAAGGTCATATCAATGCGACCTGACTAGCTGGAGTTACATTAAGATGCATATTTAAATCTGTTTGAATTTACATCTTGTGAAACTCGCCAGTCATGTCACAAAGATAAGATGGCCATAGCTCTATTTATTGGAAACAGAGAAAGAGTTAGTGAACTCTTGGGATGATACATGTTGATGTATGTTGGTCTCCTGTCTACACATACCAGGATTGGTTCTTTATACTTCATTACGTTCTCTGATGATCTCTTTAGATTCAGACATATGTTCTTGTTGAAACACAAGTCCGAACCTTTTGAGATATTCACAGAATATAAGTTAGAAGTAGAGAACCAAAATACGGGTATAAGTATTATGTCCTATGATGAGATCAAGGAGGAGAATACTTGTGCATGGAATTCCTGGACTATTCTAAAGAAGAATGAGATTCTCTCTCAGCATTACTCCTCCGTATACACCATAGCACGATGGTATGTCGGGGCGGAGCAGATACACCCTATTCGATATGGTGTGCTCTATGATGAGTAATACTGAGTTACCTTTTTCCTTAGGGGGTTATGCACTTATGAAGTTGCATACCTATTGAATAGGGTTTCAATCAAATCAGTTGCCTACCGCTTCATATGTGATATGGAATGGGAAGAGCCCATGTCTTAAGTTAGTTAAGATTTGGGGTTGTCCGGGCTATGTTTAAAAGCAAAATCCGGACAAGCTCGAGGCAAGGTCTGTAATGTACAACTGGAAAGGTTCCAGCTATACAATTTGCAGCCGATGATTTGGTAGAACCAAAGGATTCAATAGTAACCAACGAACCTCAGCCT
The DNA here is from genome assembly GCA_030015575.1 of Agapanthus africanus. Taxonomy (NCBI): domain Eukaryota; kingdom Viridiplantae; phylum Streptophyta; class Magnoliopsida; order Asparagales; family Amaryllidaceae; genus Agapanthus; species Agapanthus africanus. Next base: position 381,625,420 of record JASDDO010000022.1, on the reverse strand, counting down.
CTCCGCCGATCTAGTAGGGTTCCTCACCCACCTGAGAGATACTTCGGTTTCTCTATGACAGTGGGAGCGAGGAATGCATCATGAGATGATGACCCAACTAGTTTCGAGCTGGCCATCATGAGTATGACTCTGTAAGAATGGCTGGATGCTTAGCGATCTGAGATGGAATCCTTATACACCAACAAAGTATGGACTTTGGTTGCTATATCTGAAGGGTTAAATCCCCATCAGGAGCAAGTATATCTTGAGAAGATTATTTGGTGTACATGGAAGAGTTGAGACTTTCAAAGCTAGACTTGTTAAAGGTTTTCGTCATCGACCAGGCGTGGATAATGTTGAAACCTTTTCCAGTATCTATGCTTAAGTCCATCCAGATCCTACTTGCCACGGCTACATACCATGACTAGGATATCTGGCGGTTGGGTGTCATGACAGCTCTTCTAAAATGATGTTTTGGAAGAGAGTGTCTATAAGTACACAGCCAGAGGGCCTCGTAGACAGTGGGAGCAGCGGAAACGTGTGCAAGGTGCTTTATAGGATAAAGCAGGCATCGCAGAGTTGGAACATCTGTTTTGATGAAGTAGTCAAAGAAGTTGACATCATCAAAATGGTAGATGAACCTTGTATAAACAAAACGGTAGTAGGGAGTATGGTGGTGATCCTCGTAGAGTACGTGGATGACATACTCTTGATAAGAAAGGAGTTTCTTATGCTACGCTCGATCAATCTCCGTTTATCACAAAGATTCTCCATATAGGATCAAAGTGATACCTCCTATATCCTGGTTTTTGGATCTATGAGATAGATCTAATTGGATGTTAGGATACTCACTAGTAGTAGTGAGATGGTATCAATCGATCCTGGGGAGAATCACTGGAAGTGTTCCAGGGTGATAAAGACGACTGAATGTCAGTCACAGGCATTGTCTTTACCCTCAGTAAAGGGACGGTATGTTGGAAGAGTTCCAAGCTAGATACCGTGACATACTAGACGATAAAGGCTGGATACATCGCTACTTCAGATGCTACCAAAGAGGATGTTTGGGTGTATATTAGTTCATGAGATGAACTACGTTCCTACCATTGTGAGACAATGGAGTTGTGGCTTATGCCAAGGAACGCCGGTCCTATCAGTGATCCAGACTTATTCTAAGGCAGTATCACCCGATCATGGAGATGGTTGATCTCCAGGTTGATCGAGGCAAGGAGAGCAGACTTAGAGGATATAACGCAGCGGATCCACTCACGAAGGCCTATTCCCAGAGAGAGACTTTTATGGGATGGTTGAGTATGAGATACTACAACCACTGCTACAGATGGCCCTAGTGCAAGTGGGAGATTGTTAGTTATATGTATGCCCTAGAGGCCATTACTGTACATTGGATGTATATTGTAGTGGATGCTGGGACATATATAGGGAGGACTTTCTTGCTCGACATGATAGTATGCTATCTGGTTACTCTTTACCTTAACGTGTGCACTGATTGTCTCTCTGTTACATGTTGGTAAAGCCCTTAGGATGTGTACTTGACTATCTGGACTATGATGCGGATCATACTAGTGGGGACATGGTAGTCCATAAGTACATCCTTCAAAGTCCCTAGTCGTGGGTGTATCGAGATGGGGCATCGATATACCAGAGTAGACTAGCGTGTACCTTCTCGACCCATACAGATGGGCGATGGATGATACCATATCCATCGGTGTTTGACATCAGAGATGATATACGGGTGCTCAGTAGAGACTGGGTACACTGGACGGACTCGCCGAGAACTCCCAGATGGTATTATACCTCACGTCAGATGGCAGTTCTCTGGTGACACTGGTACAGAGTAGTCTGTTGACCCGAGATCGTCATAGAGTCTTGTGTGGTTCCCACTGTGCTTTGATTTCCATCTTACCACGTCTAAGAGGGCGTGCAAAACGGTGGTTTTTGGGTACAGTCCCGAGTCACATGGAGGCAATGAGCGATAGGAGGGGATTCGTCTCTCCCGGTATAGGGAGTTGATGTTGCGCTGTGTTCGATTGGCTATAACAGGAAATCCCTGGCCAGGGTTGCTGAGATTTACTGGTAAGTGTTACCAGTATTTTCTCGAACAGTTATAGACCTCATATCGACACGACTTATCGAGCTATTGGGGTCTGACGTTTACCACCCCTAGGCAAGATATGCGACATATCAGACGATCAGACCGGACTGTACGGTAGTGTTACTGGTCGGATTCACTGGAGTGTGAGCGGGCTTGCTCGTCGATCTTCAGATCGATCAATACCTGGGTGGCCGTTACGTTTAGCAGACCGCTTGCGGCTTGTGGGTGTTTGATATGATCATCATCTGCTGTCGGCGTATTGACGAGTCTTTAGAGTCCTACACAGAGGTTTCCTGGCTCAAGCGAAACGAAATAGGAGCGCATATGAGATATGTGCGGGACCGAGAATAATGCGTGTATGTGATACCGTATTCCATTCTCGCGATGAATGTATCGAATGGTTATATGCGATATAACCTAGTTATCGAATCAAAGGTTGATTCGATAAGCCGATACATTCAATACTAGTCGGTTATATGCGATATGACCGGATCGTTAAATCAAGTGTTGATTTAATGATTTATTGTATAATTATATATTTGATATATTACTTTGCATTAACTAGTATCGGTTCACTTAAGATGGATTTTCTCACTCGGATGTGTGCATTACATATGCGATATGATTTTGTGCACTTTATTGTATCATGTTTGATGATACATGTTTAACTTTAGTTAAGTGTAATGAATTAAGCCATGGTTAAACTAATGATTAGGGTTTTCTATTCTTATTTATTTATTTATTTATTTTGAATTGATGAGAAAAGAATGGTTGCAAGTTTTGGAGTTTAGTTGAAGCTTCATGAAGCTTTGATAATGTCAACCATTCTTATCTCATCTTTAACCCTAACCATTCCCACTAACCATGATTCATTCTCTACACTTGATTCTAGTTAACATTATGATAAGTTTTGATTTTTCTATTGTTTTTAAATTAACTTATCATAATTTTTCTTCTTCTTCTTCCTTGAACTCAAGAAGAAAAAGCTTTCTTCATCAATGGTGAATTGAGCAAATGAGTGAGAAATCCAAATCTAAAGTCTACCCACTTCCTATTTCTTCATCCTCTACCTCTTGCCAAGTAGTAGAGTGTGTTCTCTTCACAAGTTTTTGGACTTGGTGAAGTTGGAGCTTGATTTAGCGATGCCTCGACGTAGATCATCTTCGGCATGGACATCGACGACCTAGCTTGCCCATTCTCCGACGAAGCCGACGCTTGAGCCCGGATTTGATTTGGACAGCGGAGAGGACCTCGTTGCGGAGCTATGGAGGTGGAGCACCGGATCTACAAAGGTTGTATTTCCGTATTCTCATTAGTTAAGTGTTAACTAGTTTTGTTTCGCCTAGATTTCTAACAAACGATCCGTACATTAGAGTTTCTCGGCACTAGAATTTTTGAAATTGGCATGATCGATGCCTTGTGAGACCTCACTAGAGTGCCTAGGAACCCTGCACTCAACTCATGAGATGGTTAGGGTTTGAGAGGAATTGAAGAAAGACTTGAGGAGAATGAGAGAGGAAAGTATATGTAGTTTTTTTTCCAGTGAAAAGATTAAGTGAAATGGCTTGAGTTTTGGCTTTTAAACTAAATGAAAATATCTCACACAAATATCTAATAAATATCTAAGTCAACAAATCTCAAATGAGTCCAAGAAAGTCAATGTGAAACCCTAATCCTATTTTATTAAAATACCACAAAGTTTCCTCTCTCATTTCCTCCACCTCACAAAAGAATTAATCATAAAAGAAAAACCCTAATTGAGGTGTCTCACTCCAAGTTGTAATCGTGATCAAATTACAATAATACCCCTCTCATCCGTATATACATACCTGCATCTGTATCCCTAGAAACACGAATACATTGATACGAAACTAATCTAATAATCAAATACCAGGATACAGCTTAAACCAAAGCCCACTATTATTGTCCGCCCGAACATCATATGTGCACAAGTACACGTATGTGATCTGTAAGTCTAGCGAGGAGGCAGAACAAGTAAAAAATCAAAACTTTCTTACATAGCAACATAGACTAACGCTAAAGGATCTTTGCCAAACCATATCTAACGAAACTATGGGAGGTTTAATCTACTGTGATAGACGATTATACCTCATGCAACAAGTCCTTCGGGTCTTCTCCGATGTCCTCCTCATCTCCGTAGGCTCCATGGGTCGATCCGGATCGTGGCTTCTTCAACGGCCTCCTTAAGTCGAAGATGATCCACTCGAGAGTCTTTAGTCCGAGCTCCACCTCAAGAACCGAGGTAACTACGGCAACAAGTATGCTAAGCTTGATGTCCTAGGTGATGTAGAGGAAGAAGATGGATTTGTTTGTCTATTTAAATCCTAATTTTCTTAACACATGAGAGCTATAGGATTTTCTAGTGAGGATGAAGAAGAAGAGAGTATGGAAGCTCTCTTTTGATGAGAGAGAATGAGCAAGACATAATGATCCATAAGAAAAATAATTACCATTCTTTTGTAATGATAAATTGTGATGGTCACAATTGATTTGACCATTATCATGTCAAGTTAAATCCAAGCCATAAGAAGAGTCTAGAGCTCACAAAAAAATATCCAAGTCAACAATGGTCAACTAGGTCAAATGGTCAAATGGTCAAAGCAATTAGCCATAACACAATTATCATTAAAAGGATTAGTAAATATTTTCCTCCACCTCATAATGGTTTTGACCAAGTCAATGGTCAAAACCCTAATGAGGCATCTCCTTCTTCGCTCCTCACAACCGTGCATACACACCCGCATTCGCATTCCGTAGAAAACAAATGTACAGAAAACAAAACTATTCCATCTATACAATACTAGGATCCGGCTTAAACCAAAGCCCACTAGTATTGTCTGCCCGAACATCATACGCACACAAGTGCACGTAAGTGATCGTAGCCCTGACGTAAAACCATACGGCCTCTACACCTTTTGCCCAGTGCAGGGAAACTCTATATGTGGGACTCTAAAGACTCGACACTACGCTGGCAATGGGTTTAACCACAGAACGCAAGCGGCACTAGCTGTACGTAACGGTCCCCAGGTAGATATCGATAAGAATGCCGACGAGGTAAACCCCATCTGAACTGCTACTGAGCCTGAATGTGAAAATCTTCGTACAGTTCGGTCTGTTCGTCTATGAGTATCGCATGTCGGGCCTAGGAGGCGACAAACGTCAGACCCCTAATAGCGGTATAAGTCGTGCCGGAGTGTATCCCAGAACACCCTAAGAAACTACTGGAAACACTACCAGTAAATCTCGCTTGCCCTGGCCAGGGACTTTGTGTAATGGCTTTCATAGACACAGCGCGATATCAACCCCCAAACCCGGGAGAGACGAATCCTGTCTAACCGTTACTGCCTCCAAGTGCTTCGGGACTGCACCCAACTACTACCTGTTTGCACGACTCCTTTAAGCCGTGGTAGGGTAGTAATCAAAGTACAGTGGGAACACACTCGAGGCGAAGTAGCAGTGTCAAGTCAACGGACTAAGTTGTACTCCTGTCACCTGGGAACTGCTATCTGACGATAGGTATAGTACCAACCAGCAATTCCCTAAAAGTCATGTACGGTGTACTCGTAACCTAACGAGCACCCGCATACTATCTCCAGTACGACTTACTAATGGCTGTAGGACAAACCATTTCCCCTGCTGTGATGAGAAGCGTATACGCTAGTCTACTCCGGAGTATCGATGCCCCGTCTCGATAATCCTACGACTAGGGACCTGTATAAGGATGTGCTTGTAGATTACCCAGCCCCACTAGTGTGACTGCCATCACAACGCTGGTAATCAAGCAAATATCCTAAGGGCTCTACTAATATCTATAAGCGATATGCTAAAAGAAATACATGCACATATTAAAGTAGAAACAAACCAAATAGCATATTACCATTTTGAGCAAGACTGTCTATACAATTGTGAATATCCCAAGCTTCCATTAAGTAATATACAAACTAATATGATACATAAATGGCCTCTAGGGCATATACACTAACAATCTCCCACTTGCACTAGGGCCATGTACTGGCGTATCGAAGACCTATCATCTCGATCAGCCGCTCGAACTAAGTCTGGAGTATGGCCTTCGTGAATGGATCTGCAGTGTTATTCTCTGAATCTACTCTCTTCACCTCGATCTCCCGGCGATCTACGATCTCCCTGATCAGGTGGTACCGCCTCAAAATGTGTCTGGACTTCTGATAGGACCTGGGTTCCTTCGCTAAAGCTATAGTGCCGTTGTTGTCATAATACAGCGGTATTGGATCAACAATGGTTGGAACCACCTGAAGTTCTGTGAGGAAATTCTTCATCTAGACAGCTTCTTTTGTGGCATCGCAAGCAGCTATGTACTCCGCTTCCATCGTCGGGTCAGCAACGGTTTCCTGCTTGGAGCTCTTCCAACAGACCGCCCCTCTATTGAGGGTAAAGACATAACCCGACATAGACTTGGAGTCATCCTTATCACTCTGGAAGCTGGAGTCAGCAAAGGCCTCGAACTGGAGGTCTTTTCCGCCATACACCAAGAACATCTCCTTAGTCCTTCTCAGGTACTTGAGAATGTTCTTTACTGCAATCCAGTGTTTCTCCCCTGGGTCAGACTGATACCTGCTTACAACGCTCAGTGCGTATGCTACATCTGGTATGGTACACAACATCGCATACATTATAGAGCCTACCGTAGATGCGTATGGTATAGATGACATGCGATCCCTTTCCAAATCATTATTTGAAGACATCTTTTTAAATAGGATGGTTCCGTGACAAGCCGGTAGGTTACCGCGCTTTAAATCTTCCATACTGAATCGTTTTAGTATGGTGTCGATGTACCTGGACTGCGAAAGTCCCAACATCCTCTTAGATCTATCACGATAGATCTGGATCCCCAGAATGTAGTTGGCATCGCCCAGGTCCTTCATGGAGAACCTCTGTGACAAGAATCCTTTGACTGACTGTAGCATAGGAATGTCATTTCCTATTAAGAGAATGCCATCCACGTACAAGACGAGGAATACAATAGTTCTCCCTACAATCTTACTATATATGCATGGTTCATCTGGATTTTTTATAAAGTCGAATTCTTTGACAGTATCATCAAAGCAGATGTTCCAACTCCGCGATGCCTGCTTCAGTCCATAAATGGACTTAAGCAACTTGCACACTTTACCGCTGCTCCCACTCTAAATGAAACCCTCCGGCTGATCCATATAGACGCACTCTTCCAAATTTCCATTTAGAAAAGCTGTCTTTACGTCCATCTGCCAGATCTCATAATCGTGAAAGGCAGCAATGGCAAGAAGGATCCGAATGGATTTGAGCATAGCCACTGGAGAAAAGGTTACGTCATAGTCCAAACCAGGTCTTTGACGAAAACCCTTTGCAACAAGTCTAGCTTTATAGGTTTCAACCTGCCCATCTACACCAATTTTCTTTCTGAAGATCCATTTGCAGCCTACGAGTTACACCCCTTCTGGAGCAATGTCCAAAGTCCTAACTTTGTTGGTGTACATGGACTCCATCTCGGTCCGCATTGCATCCATCCATTTTACTGAGTCACAGCTCTGAAGGGCTTGCTGGAAGCTAGTAGGCTCATCATTTACAATGATGCAATCCTCTCGATCCCCGTTTATGAGAAAACCGTAGTATCTCTCAGGCAGATGAGATTGCCTACTACTCCTGCGGAGTGGCGGTGGGATGTCCGGTTCACCTGAAACTTCTGGTTCTACGAAGCTTTCAGTAATAGCTTGTGGTTCTGGAATTTTTTCCAGTTCTATTGCGCTCCCACTTATCTGATTTTCTAAAAATTCAGTTTCCAAGAAGTGGGGATGCTGAGAAACAAAAACATTTTGTTCCTCTGCGGAATAGAAAAGATACCCCCTGGAGTTCTTGGGGTATCCCACAAACTTACACAGTACTGAGTGTACATCGAGCTTGTCCGCATGCTGCCTTTTTACAAAAGCTGGACATCCCCATGTCTTAAGATACTTAAGACAGGGTTTCTTCCCACTCCACATCTGATATGGTGTGGTAGGCACAGTCTTGGTTGGAACCTTGTTCAAAAGATATGCAGCTGTTTCTATTGCATAACCCCAGAAGGATCGCGGTAACTCAGCCTTACTCATCATGGAACGAACCATATCTAATAGAGTTCGATTCCGCCTTTCCGATAAACCGTTGTGTTGCGGTGTGTATAGAGGAGTAAGCTGAGAGAGAATTCCATTCTCTTTTAAGTAGCCCAAGAAATCGGCACTCAAGTATTCACCACCTCGATCAGATCTTAGTGTCTTGATACTTTTGTCTGTTTGTTTTTCCACTTCATTCTTGTTTCCCGGAATTTCTCAAAGGTCTCGGATTTATGCTTCATCAGGAAGACATGTCCATACCTAGAGAAATCATCCGTAAAAGTAATGAAGTATGAATAACCACTTCGCGCATGTGTAGACATTGGACCACACACGTCACTGTTTATGAGTCCCAAGAGCTCGCTCGCTCTTACTCCGTGTCCAGTGAACGGAGTCTTTGTCATCTTTCCCATGAGACAAGATTCACAAGTATCATAAGACTGATACTCGAACAGATTCAAATATCCCTCTTTATGTAACTTCGTTAACCGTGTCTCATTGATGTGACCCAGTTTCTTTTATGTGTGTTCTGGACACTGAAAACCTGAGCTTGATTTAATACGTATATTCCATTTTCTAATGTACCTGACCCAATCAGAACTTGATTTAGGTGGATGTGTACCCCATTGCTTACAAAAGTAAAATCATATCCTTCTTTAGAAAGTAAGGATACATATATGATATTACAGGCTAGACTAGGTACATATAAACAGTTACGTAGAATCAATATCTGCCCACTTGTCAATCCTAGGTGATATTCCCCTACGGATTCTGCGTTCACGCTCATTCCGTTCGCAACTCTGAGAGTCATATCACCTATCCTGATAACTCTATTGTTTCTCAAAGTCTGTAATGAATTACAGATATGAGATCCAGATCCGGTATCTAGTACCTAGGAAGTAGAGTTAATTGACATACAGTTTGCTATTACATACACACCCGAAGCCGAAGCCACAACATGCTTCGAATCCTGGCTACTGGCTTGCTAGCCCTGCAATCCCTTTGCCAATGTCCTTTCCCGTAACAATAGGAACGTCCCTCCTTCACCATATCTAGTCCCAAAAATTTTGCCCTTCCCTTTCCTTCTACTTCACTGGTTTCCTTCAGGGTGTAAGTAGAGGGAAGAGACTGTAGAATCAAGTCTGTATTTGACCCGTTCTTCAACGTGGTCTTCAGGTCTGTGAGCTCATCAATATAGCTAGTCACTGTATGGACGTTGTCCTCTACAGATAACCCGACAGCCAACCTCACTTGAAGCAATTCGTTCGAGGTCTCATATCTTACGATACGAGATTGCTGTCCATATAAATCTTTGTTATGGAGGAAGACAGAAACTAAGTCCATCTTCTCGTGATGCCTCTGGTACGTACCAACAATTGAAGCCAACACGAGATACTTGGTATTCACACAGTCTTTTTCTGATGTCTTACGGATATCAGTATCCGTGACGATGGAAAACTGGTCCAGAGACGGCAAGGGTTGGATTAGTGAAGAGGTGTCCCAGTTTGCCATGGGTAATGGACATCAGGACAGACCTTTGCCAGTCATTACAGTCAGATTCAGTCATTTTATTATGTAGATGTAACCTATGTCTGGTCACTGGGTCGCTGCAATTAAGAGAGAGAGAAGAAAACACTTAGCATGATGCTCTTGCAAGTTTAGATTGGTTTTTAGTTTATCTAAACAGGATGGCTCCAACTGTTTCTCGACTCCTCCCTCAAACCATAAAAGAAGAATTAGTCAGGATTAATCTCACCGTACAATACTTTCTTAACCGTTCAGCCAGGCTAGTGTCGGTACTTCGAGGGAGGTTTTACGACGCTTTCGCGAAGTTCCTTAATTAAATAACCTCTTTTCCTTGGAGGCGTAGCCCCGCTAACACTGTTCTAGACACCTACTTGGTTTATAGCATCGATCGTTAAGTGAAAAAGTCTTCCGAGGAGTAGCGGATACTCACAGTAGGATCGGGATCCAAATATCATTATGTGATAATGCTGAAGGAATCCTACCAACATTATCAAACTCCAAATGGTATGCAGCACTAGCAAGTTTCAATTTCCTTAGAAACTCCCGATGTGGATTTTTGCCCCATGCTCTTATGACCTTGACGAAGGTCAAAAATTCATAAGTCATATGTCAAGTTCTACCGATCATTGTCCAGGTTAATTGAACCCACCCGTATATACCCTTGACGAAGTTCAACAAGGTAATACGACTGTCCCAAACCAACGCATCTATTTATGCTACATATGAACATCCAACAGCTAGCAATCACTATGCCTTGACGAAGGTCAACAAACATAGCTTGAATACTATTGAATATACATATGAAATGACGGTGGGCTACGAATGGTTTTGGCGAAACCGTGAACGTAGTGAACTTGATATAATCGAAGGAACCTGATAGCTTTTAAAAGGACTGGTTTAAGCTCCGCGTTTTTTAAAAGTTTTGCTGTTTTGAAAAACCGAGTGGGTTTTGAAATTGTTCCAACGATTCAGCTTTGGTTTGTTTTCTTTGCATTAATTTAATGCGTCCCATCAATTAATCCTACCATTGCAGAAAACGACGAAAATATGACGTACGCTTATGTCATCCGCATTCGCCACTGGGCCCCGTCATCACCCGTTAGGTTACTTAACCAACGACAGAGCAGGGGCTGGACTAGCGCGGATGCAAAACATAAGCAACGCCTACTAGATATCATATATAGATATACACATTCGTCAGATGCAATGATAGCCATTCCAGATCACAGATGAACACATTGGATATACTAGGAATCCGCGCTTCGTTTGAGCCTGCAACGAAATACGGATTACACGGTCGCGATGAATAGCCAAACCCTACCCTAGACCCCTACGAGTGCGGCAAACTACCCGCCAAATACCCGAAGTGAAGCAACCTCCCTCAAAAACGTGAGTAGGCCACTCGGCACTTCAAAGTACCCGGTAGTTTGTGCACCTCACCTTGGGTCTATCCTAGGAGCAAAAAACAGTAAAAGAAATAATATACAATGGTGGCTACAACCTCAACCCGGATATGCGACCATAAAATAATATTACATCAATTTACAAATATTACATTGAATGAAAGATAAATAAACACTCATCTCACATCCCCGGCTATTCATCTACGATGATCCAACAAGTTCATATGCACAATCCAACATCACAGAACACAGATATGTACAACCCTCACTAATTGACGTATAGTGATTAGTAGACGTTTAGTACATATATCACATCACAGAAGATCCGATTAGCTAAAAGACTTAGAATTTCGATCGATAACCAGATTTGAATCTACCCCAAGCACAACACAGTACTCATAAAATCTGGGCAGAAACAAAATATCAGAGAAATCACAAAACACCATGCTGGACACTCTGCATGAAAAACGAGTTGACTCGGAGTCGACTCGGCCGCGGATCCACGGCGAAACGCTTGGTTTCGCCGCCCTTCCGCGGCGATCTGACCGATTCACGATCTCTTTTTGCTTGGGTGTCCCTAAAAAAGCCTGCATGTATTTTTAAGGTCCCTGGAAAAATATTTGGACCAGTTTTTAAAAACGACAAAAAGTGCATTTTTAGTTCGTGTTTTACGATTTTTCCGGCGATCGAGTTTCTAACACTTTGCTAACAAGTTAGTAATGGTTTAGCGAGGCTCTGATACCACTGTAAGTCTATGTCGCTCACCCCGCAAGCTAGCGAGGAGGCGGAACAAATAAAAAATCAAAACATTCTTACAGAGCAACATAGACTAACGCTAAAGGATCTTTGCCAAACCATATCTAAAGAAACTACGGGAGGTTTAATCTACTGTGATAGACGATTATACCTCAAGCAACAAGTCCTTCGGGTCTTCTCCGCCGTCCTCCTCGTATCTGTAGGCTCCATGGGTCGATCCGGATCGTGGCTTCTTCAACGGCCTCCTTAAGTCGAAGATGATCCACCCGAGAGTCTTTAGTCCGAGCTCCACCTCAAGAACCGAGGTAACTAGGGTAACAAGTATGCTAAGCTTGATGTCCTAGGTGATGTAGAGGAAGAAGATGGATTTGTTTGTCTATTTAAATCCTAATTTTCTCAACACATGAGAGCTATAGGATTTTTTAGTGAGGACAATAACAAGAGAATATGAGAGCTCTCTTTTGATGAGAGAGAATGAGCAAGAGATAATGATCTATAAGAAAAATAATTACCATTCTTTTGTCATGATAAATTGTGATGGTTACAATTGATTTGACCATTATCGTGTCAAGTTAAATCCAAGCCATAAGAAGAGTCTAGAGCTCACAAGAAAATATCCAAGTCAACAATGGTCAACATGGTCAAATGGTCAAAGCAATTAGCCATAACACAATTATCATTAAAAGGATTAGTAAATATTTTCCTCCACCTCATAATGGTTTTGACCAAGTCAATGGTCAAAACCCTAATGAGGCATCTCCTTCTTCGCTCCTCACAACCGTGCATACACACCCGCATCCGCATTCCGTAGAATACGAATGTACAGAAAACAAAACTAATCCATCTATACAATACTATGATTCGGCTTAAACCAAAACCCACTAGTATTGTCTGCCCGAACATCATATGCACACAAGTGCACGTAAGTGATCGTAGCCCTGCCGTAAAACCATACGGCCTCTACACCTTTTGCCCGGTGCAGGGAAACTCTATGTGTGGGAGTTTAAAGACTCGACACTACGCTAGCAGTGGGTTTAACCACAGACCGCAAGCGGCACTAGTTGTACGTAACGGTCCCCAGGTAGATGTCGATAAGAAGGCCGACGAGGTAAACCTCATCCGAACTCCTACTGGGCCTGAATGTGACAATCTCCGTACAGTCCGGTCTGTTCGTCTATGAGTATCGCATGTCGGGCCTAGGGGGCGGCAAACGTCAGACCCTTAATAGCGGTACAAGTTGTGTTGAAGTGAAGCCCAGAACACCCTGAGAAACTAATGGAAACGCTACCAGTAAATCTCGCTTTCCCTGACCAGGGACTTTATGTAATGGCTCTCCTAGACACAGCGCGATATCAACCACCAATACTGGGAGAGACGAATCCTATCTAACCGTTACTGCCTCCAAGTGCTTCGGAACTGCACCCAACTACTACCTGTTTGCATGAATCCTTTGAGCCGTGGTAGGGTCGTAATCAAAGTACAGTGGGAACACACTCGAGGCAAAGTAGCAGTGTCAAGTCGACGGACTAAGATGTACTCCTGTCACCTGGGAACTGCTATCTGACAATAGGTACAGTACCAACCAGCAATTCCCTACGAGTCCTGTCCGGTGTGTAGGGTTACTGTAAGTCGATGTACAACACCCCACGACTTGCGGGGAGGCGGAATAATGAAAAACGATCTTGTTTAAAGCGTAAACATCGACTAACCGAGAATCTTTGCATAAACAATAACTAACAACAAACATAGGAGTTAACAACTACTATGAAAAGTGATTATACCTGTAGTACCGAGTCCTTCGTCTGGTCGTTCTCGACGTCCTCTCCGGCCTTCTCTAAGTAGTAGAAGATCCACCCGAGAGCTTTACTACAAGCTTCACCTCAAACTAGAGGTAACTAGGTTTCTTAAATCGCTAATCTAAGCAACCTAGGTGATATAGAGAATGGTTAAGGATTAAGTAGTCTAATCTAATCCTTGTACTCAATACATGATAGGGGAGGATTAGGGTTTGAAGAGGGAGAGCTTGAGGAGAGAGAAAGTGAGCAAGAGAATGGAATGAGATAATGATCTCTCATAATATATATGAAGCATAAATAATAACAAGATAAATCAAGTTAATGATTTAACAACCATGCTCCATAAATATCTAATGGGTGATTCATCTCCATGAGTCATTAAGCATTTATGATGCATTAATGACATGGATGAATCACTCAAATGAGTACTAATCCCATTTAATGCATATGCCACCTTAACCCCCAAGTCACCATCTTCTAGAAGCTTCTCGCGCAATTACGAGAACGCCCCTCCTATCCATGAAAACACGGAAAAACTTTAGACTGTATAAATCCAATAACCTGATACTAGAAACTGGCATAAACCAAAGCCGACTAGTAAAAACTGTCCGGATGTCGTACGTGCGTAAACACACGTATGCGTCCGAACCCTTTTCGTAAAACCATACGACCTCTATATCGTTTCGCCTGGAGTAGGGAAACTCTCTGTGTGGGACTCTAGAGACTCGACTACTACGCTGGCAGTGGGTTTAACCACAGACCGCAAGCGGCACTAGCTGTACGTAACGGTCCCCATGTAGATGTCGATAAGAAGGCCGATGAGGAATCCCATCCGATCTCATATAGAGTCTGATGTGACAATCTCCGTACAGTCCGGTCTGTTCGTCTAAGACTATCGTATATCGGGCCTAGGGGGGCGGCAAGCGTCAGTCCCCTAATAGCGGTATAAGTCGTGTCGGAGCGAAGCCCATTACACCCTGAGAAACTACTGGAACCTACCAGCAAATCTCGCTTGCCCTGGCCAGGGACTTTGCGTAATGGCTCTCTGACACAGCAAGATATCAACCCCCAATACCGGGAGAGACGAATCCTGTCTAACCGCCACTGCCTCCAAGTGCTCGGGACTGCACCCAACTGCTACCTGTTTGCACGACTCCTTTGAGCCGTGGTAGGGTAGCAATCTAAGAACAGTGGGACACACTCGAGGCGAAGTAGCAGTGTCAAGTCTGCGGACTATGCTGTACTCATGTCACCTAGGAACTGTTAACTGACGACTGGTATAAAACCAACCAACAGTTCCCTGTGAGTCCTGTCCGGTGTACCAGTAACCTAACGAGCAACTACATACTATCTCCAGTACAACGTACTGACGGCTGTGGGACAGACCATCTCCCCAACTGGTATGAGAAGCGTACACACTAGTCTACTCCGGAGTATCGATGCCCTGTCTCGATAATCCTACAACTAGGGACCTGAATAAAGATGTGCTTGTAGACTACCCAGCCCCCACTAGTGTGACTGCCATCACAACGCTGGTAATTAAGCAAGATCCTAAGAGCTCTATCAATACGTATACTCACATAGTAAGATAGAAAAACCAAGTAGCATACTACCATGTTTAGTAAGACTGTTATATACATGTGAATATCCCAAGCTTCCATTAAGTAATATACAAACTTGTATGATACAATAATGGCCCCTAGGGCATATACACTAACAATCTCCCACTTGCACTAGGGCCATGTACTGGCGTATCGAAGACCGATGATCTCGAGTAGCCTCTCGAACTGAATCTGAGGTAGGGCCTTTGTGAATGGATCAGCAATGTTCTCTTCAGTAGCAACTCTCCGAACCTCGATCTCCCGACGATCAATGATCTTCCTGATCAGGTGATACCGCCTTAAGATGTGTCTGGACTTCTGATGGGACCTTGGTTCCTTCGCTAAAGCTATAGCTCCGTTGTTGTCGCAATACAGAGGTATTGGATCAACAATGGTAGGAACCACCTGAAGTTCTGTTAGGAACTTCTTCATCCAGACTGCTTCTTTTGCGGCATCGCAAGCAGCTATATACTCCGCTTCCATCGTTGAGTCAGCAACGGTGTCCTACTTGGAGCTCTTCCAGCACACCGCCCCTCCATTGAGGGTAAAGACATAACCTGACATGGACTTGGAATCGTCCTTATCACTCTAGAAGCCGGAATCAGCATAGGCCTCCATCCTGAAGTCTTTTCCGCCGTAAACCAAGAACATCTCCTTAGTCCTCCTCAGGAACTTGAGAATGTTTTTTACTGCTATCCAGTGCTTCTCCCCTGGGTCTGACTGATACCGGCTTACCACGCTCAGTGCGTAAGCTATATCTGGTCTGGTGCACAACATCGCATACATTATAGAGCCTACCGCAGAAGTGTAGGGTATAATAGACATGCGTTCCCTTTCCAAATCAGTCTTGGGAGACATCTCTTTGGATAGGGTGATTCCGTGACAAGTCGGTAGATTACCGCGCTTAGAATCTTCCATACTGAATCTTTTCAGTACAGTGTCAATATACCTGGACTGCGAAAGTCCCAACATCCTCTGGATCTATCACGATAGTTCCGGATCCCCAGAATGTAAGAGGCATCACCCAGGTCTTTCATGGAGAACCTGTATGACAAGAATCCTTTGACAGATTGTAGCATAGGAATGTCATTTCCTATCAATAGAATGTCATCCACGTACAAGACGAGGAATACGACAGTTCTTGCTACAACTTTACTATATATGCACGGTTCATCTGGACTTTTGATAAAGACATATTCTTTGACTGTTTCATCAAAACAGATGTTCCAACTCCGCGATGCCTGCTTTAGTCCATAAATGGACTTAAGCAACTTGCATACTTTCCCGCTGCTCCCATTCTGATTGAAACCCTCTGGCTGATCCATATAGACGCACTCTTCTAAATTACCATTCAGAAAAGTCGTCTTTACGTCCATCTGCCAGATTTCATAATCATGGAAGGCAGCAATAGCAAGAAGGACCCGAATGGATTTGAGCATAGCCACTGGAGAAAAAGTTTCGTCATAGTCCAAACCAGGTCTTTGACGAAAACCCTTTGCAACAAGTCTAGCCTTATAGGTTTCCACCTGTCCATCTACACCAATCTTTTTCTTGAAGATCCATTTGCATCCTATGGGTTTTACCCCATCTGGAGCAAAGTCCAAAGTCCATACTTTGTTGGTGTACATGGACTCCATTTCGGTCCGCATTGCATCTAGCCATCGTACCGAGTCGCCGCTCTGGATGGCATGCTGGAAGCCAGTAGGTTCATCATCATCTATGATGCAATCCTCTCTATCCACATCTATGAGAAAACCGTAGTATCTCTCAGGCGGATGAGACGGCCTACTACTCCTGCGGAGGGGTGCGGGAATGTCCTGTTCTTCTTGAACTACTTGTTCTACCAAACTTTCAGTATTAGTTTGTGGTTCTGGAATTTCTTCCAGTTCTATTTCGCTCCCACTTATTTCCTTTTCTAAAAACTGCTATTCCAGAAAATGGGCATTACGAGAAACAAAAACCTTTTGTTCCTCTGCGTAATAGAAATAATATCCCTTGGAGTTCTTTGGATATCCCACAAACTTACATTTTAATGATCGTGCCTCGAGCTTGTCCACATCCTGCTTTTTAACAAAAGCTGGACATCCCCAAATCTTCATATGCTGAAGATGGGGTTTCTTTCCACTCCACATCTGATATGGGGTGGTTGGCACAGTCTTGGTAGGAGCCCTGTTCAGAAGATATGCCGCTGAATCTAGCGCATAACCCTAAAAAGATCGCGGTAACTCAGCATTACTCATCATGGAATGTACCATATCCAATAGGGTTCGATCTGTCTCTCCGATACACCGTTATGCTGTGGAGTGTATGGAGGAGTAAGCTGAGAGAGAATTCCTTTCTCTTTTAGGTAACCTAGGAACTCGGCACTCAAGTATTCACCACCTTGATCAGATCTTAGTGTCTTGATACTTTTGCCGGTTTGGTTTTCCACTTCTTTCTTATACTCTTGGAATTTCTCAAAAGCCTCGGATTTATGTTTCATCAGATAAATGAATCCGTACCTTGAGTAATCATCCGTGAAAGTAATGAAATAGGAAAAACCACCTCTTGCATGTGTAGACATTAGACCACATACATCGCTGTGTATGAGTCCTAAGAGCTCGCTCGCTCTTACTCCATGTCCGGTAAATGGAGTCTTTGTCATCTTTCCTTTGAGACAAGATTGACAAGTGTCATAAGTTTGATATTCGAACGAGTCCAAATATCCTTCTCTATGCAACTTAGTCAACCTTCTCTCATTGATGTGACCCAGTCTACAATGCCATAAGAAAGCTTTATTTTAAATCTGGAGACTTTCTTTTTAGTGTGTTCTGGACATTGAAAATTTGGAGTTGGTTTAACACATATATACCGTTTTCCAGTGTACCGGACCTAATCAAACTATGATTAAGGTGGATGTTTACAACACCACTTCCAAACGTGAAATCATAACCTTTATTTGATAACAAAGAAACAGATATGATATTACACGTTAAGCTGGGTACACAAAAACAGTTATGTAAAACCAAAATGTGTCCACTCGTCAATCCCAGGTGATAATCCCCTACGTACACAGCTCCCACGCTAGCTCCGTTAGCAACCATCAGGGCCATATCACCTTCCTTCAGCACTCTACGGTTTCTCAGTGCCTGCAATGAATTGCAAATATGGGATCCTGATCCGGTATCCAATACCCAGGAAGTAGAGTTGATTGACAGATAATTCTCAATTACAAACACACCTGAAGTCGAAACCACAACTTGCTTCGGTTCCTGGTTCTTGGCGTTCCACACCTTGCAATCCTTTTTCCAGTGCCCTTTCCTGTGACAATGGAAGCACTCATCCTGGCCCACTACCGGTACCGCAAACTTTTTCTTTCCTTTCCCTCCCACCTTACTTACACCTCCTCTAGGTCTGGGGGCGGCCTTCTTTTTCCTTCCTTTGGCCCTAGCCTTGGACCCGGAAGAAGAAGCACCGCTAACAAACATAGCGGGTGTTTCCCTTGCCTTCTGCAAGGTGCCTTCTGCACTCCTTAACATGTTCAGGAGTTCCGAAAGTTCAACTTCTTTTCTTTGAATGTTGAAGTTCAGGATAAACTGGGCGTAGGTGGAAGGAAGGGACTGGAGAATAAGGTCTGTATAGAGCTCATTATCCAAAGTCGTCCCAAGGTCTGCGAGCTCTTCTATATAGCCGATCATCTTTAGGACATGTTCTCCTACCGATGACCCGACAGCCAACCTCGCTCGAAACAAGTTCTTAGAGGTCTCGTATCTTGCTATATGAGATTGCTCTCCATAAAGTTCCTTTGTATGGAGAAATATGGCATCTAGTTCCATATCCTCGTGCCTCCTCTGATGTTCATTGTTCATCGAGGCAAGAACGATGCACTTGGCTTTCGCGCAATCGAAATCCCAGGTTTTGCGGATTTCCTTATCCACATTACTGGATTTGGGACCAAGGACAGCAGGTGACTTAGCGGTGAGGACGTACCCCAATTTGACATAGGTCAAAGCCATTTTGACATTCCGCAGCCAATCTTTATAGTTTGGCCCTGTCAGTATATTTTTTTCTAAAAGTAACTTAAGTCCAGTCATTTTCAGGGTCGCTGCAATTTGGAGAGAGAGAAGAAAACTCTTTAGCATGATGCTCTTGTAAGTTTAGAATGGTTTTTAATTTATCTAAACTGGATGGCTCCTACTGTTTCTCGAATCCTTCCTCAAACCATAAAAGAAGAATTAGCCAGGACTATTCTCACTGTACAATACTTGCTTAACCGTTCAGCCAGGCTGGTGTCGGTACTTCGAGGGAGGTTTTCCAACGCTTTCGCGAAGTTCCTTAATTAAATAACCTCTTTTCTCTGGGGGCGTAACCCCGTTGACACCTTTCTTGACACCTACTTGGTTTATAGCATTGATCGTTAAGCGACGAATATCCTGAGGAGTAGCATATACTCACAGTAGGATCGGGATCCAAATATCATCGTATCATAATGTTGAAGGAATGCTACCAACATTCATCAAACTCCAAATGGTATGCATCTCTTTGCAAATTTCAGTTTCTTTAGAAATTCTCGATATAAGTTTTTGCCCCATGCTCTTATGACCTTGGCTTTGGTCAAAATGTCATAAGTCACATGTCAAGTTCTACCCGTTATTATCTTATCAACTTGAACCCATCCGTACATACCCCTGACTTTGGTCAAACGATAATACGACTGTCCCAAATTAACTCATCTATCTATGCAACAAATGAATACCCAGCAGCTACCAAACACTATGCCTTGACTTTGGCCAAAATGCATAGCTTGAATACTACTGAATACCCAAATGAAATGACGGAGGGCTACAAATGGTTTTGACGAAACCGTGAATGTAGTGAACTTGATATGACCGAAGGAACCAGATAGCTTTTAAAAGGAGTGGTTAAAGCTCCGCAATTTAAAATATCATCTGTTTTAAAATAACCGATTGGTTTCTTTTAAATTGTTCCATCGATTCAACTTTTTGGTTTATTTTCTTTGCATTATAAATAATGCGTCCCATCATTAACCTATCATTGCAGAAAACAACAAAAATACAACGTCCTCTTATGCCATCCGCATTCGCCACGGGGTCCCGTCATCACCCGTTAGGTTACTTAACTAACGGCAGAGCGGGGGCTGGGCTAGCGCGGGTGTAAAATATAAGTGACGTCTAAATAGCTATCATATATAGATATTGTACATTCGTCAGACGCAATAATAGGCATTCCATATCTCATATGAACTTTAGTGGATTTGCAAGCAATCCGCGTTTGTTTAGAGCCTGTAACAAAAGACGGATTACACAGTTATGATGAATAGCCATTACCCCACCCTAGACCCCTATGGGTATGGCAAACTACCCGCCAAATACCCGAAGTGAAGCGGTCTCCCTCAACAAAGTGAGTAGGCCACTAAACACTTCAAAGTACCCGGTAGTTTGTGCACCCCATATTGGGTCTATCCTAGGAACAAAAACAGTAAAATGAAATAATACAACGGTGGCTACAACCGCAACCTGGATGCGCCCCGCAAAATAATATTACAACATATTACAATTACATTGAATGAATTAAAATAATAACCCATCACAAAACCCGGCTAATCATCACAACAGTCCAATACAGTTCACATCCACAAACAGTAAAAACCATTACAGAAATGTGCAACCCCCTGCCAACCGACATACTAGCGGTTAGGGGAGGTTTACGAACACATTATACAATCACAGATATAATCATATTAGCAAACATCGTAAAATTTCGATCGAGCAAAACACTTTAGATTCTACTGCAAAACTTCTCTGTGCACCTGAGATCTTAGCAGAAAATAAAATATCCAGAAATATCACAGTTAACACAAAGGGGTTACTAGAAAAATTTGGGCCGACTCGGCCACGGATCCGCGGCGGATCGCACGGATCCGCCGCGGTTCCGTGGTGAGTTAGCCGAGTTGGGGGTCCAAATTTCTTCAGTAGCCCTATAATTTCATGCTTGTTATTCTGCAGGTCCCTGAAAAAATTTTATGGCCTGTTTTAAATTCGACAAAAACTGTGTTAAAACGATAATCTTTCCGGTTCTTTTTGCATTCGAAATACTTACGACTTTGCTAATGAGTTAATTATTGTTTAGCGAGGCTCTGATACCACTGTAAGTCGATGTACAACACCCCACGACTTGTGGGGAGGCGGAATAATGAAAAACGATCTTGTTTAAAGCGTAAACATCGACTAACCGAGAATCTTTGCATAAACAATAACTAATAACAAACATAGGAGTTAACAACTACTATGAAAAGTGATTATACCTGTAGAACCGAGCCCTTCGTCTGGTCGTTCTCGACGTCCTCTCCGGCCTTCTCTATGTAAGTCGATGTAGTACACCCCAGTACTTGTGGGGAGGCGGAATTTTCAAAAACGATTATGTTTAAGGAACGAACATCGACTAACCGCTTGAATCGAAGCTAAACTATAAATAACCAAACACAAAGTGTTTATTAACTATTGTGTTTAGGGATTATACCTAATGAAACCAGTCCTTCGTCTTTGCGATCTCCTTGTTCTCCTCGACCTTCTCTAGGTAGTAGACGATCCACCCGAGAGCAAAACACCAAGCTACACCTCTAACTTGAGGTAACTAATCTACTTTGATTGCTAATCAAAGAAGAAAGGATGATATAGAGTGAAGGTAATGGATGTTTAAGTCTAACTAATCCTTTGATCTCAACACATGAGGATTAAGGATTAGTCTCTTGAAGATGAGAGCTTGAGGAGAGAGAATGTGAGATGAGTGAATGAGATGAGATTGAGTGTATCATAATATATTATGAAGCATTCTTATTTTAGAATAATGAATAATAGAAATGAATAAGCATGCTTCATAAATGAAAAGAGGTGATTCATTAAGCATGTGTCATTATCATTTATGGTGCAATAATGATAATGATGAATCACTCTCATGACTCACAATCTTATCCAAAGTAACCTCCTTAGTCACATCTTCTAGAAGCTTCTCGTACAATTACGAGAACGCCCCTCCAATCCGCAAAAATGCGGAAAAACTTTAGACTGTAAAAATCCAATAACCAGATACCAGTAACTGGCTTAAAACCAAAGCTGACTGGTAAAAACAGTCCGAAAGTCGTACGTGCGTAAACGCACGTATGCGTCCGAACCCTTGTCGTAAAACCATACGACCTCTATATCGTTTCGCCTGGAATAGGAAACTCTCTGTGTGAGACTCTAGAGACTCGACTACTACGCTGGCAGTGGGTTTAACCACAGACCGCAAGCGGCACTAGCTGTACGTAACGGTCCCCAGGTAGTTGTCGATAAGAAGGCCGATGAGAAAACCCATCCGAACTCCCACTGAGTCTGATGTGACAATCTCCATACAGTCCGGTCCGTTCGTCCAAGACTATCGCATATCGGGCCTAGGGAGGCAGCAAGCGTCAGTCCCCTAATAGCGGTATAAGTCGTGTCGGAGGGAAGCCCATTACACCCTGAGAAACTACTGGAACCTACCAGCAAATCTCGCTTGCCCTGGCCAGGGACTTTGCGTAATGGCTCTCTGACACAGCACAATATCTACTCCCAATACCGGGAGGGACGAATCCTGTCTAACCGCCACTGCCTCCAAGTGCTCGCGACTGCACCCAACTGCTACCTGTTTGCACGACTCCTTTGAGCCGTGGTAGGGTAGCAATCTAAGAACAGTGGGACACACTCGAGGCGAAGTAGCAGTGTCAAGTCTGCGGACTATGCTGTACTCATGTCACCTGGGAACTACTCACTGACGACTGGTATCAAACCAACCAACAGTTCCCTGTGAGTCCTGTCCGGTGTACCCGTAACCTAACGAGCACTTGCATACTATCTCCAGTACGACGTACTGACGGCTGTGGGACAGACCATCTCCCCAACTGGGATGAGAAGCGTACACACTAGTCTACTCCGGAGTATCGATGCTCTGTCTCGATAATCCACGACCAGGGACCTGAATAAGGATGTGCTTGTAGACTACCCAGCCCCCACTAGTGTGACTGCCATCACAACGCTGGTAGACAAGCAAGATCCTAAGAGCTCTATCAATACGTACACTCACATATTAAGATAGAAAAACCAAGTAGCATACTACCATGTTTAGCAAGACTGTTATATACATGTGAATATCCCAAGCTTCCATTAAGTAATATACAAACTAGTATGATACAGTAATGGCCTTCTTGGGCATAAACACTAACACTCTAAGTAGTAGAAGATCCACCTGAGAGCTTTACTACAAGCTTCACCTCAAACTAGAGGTAACTAGGTTTCTTAAATCGCAAATCTAAGCAACCTAGGTGATATAGAGAATGGTTAAGGATTAAGTAGTCTAATCTAATCCTTGTACTCAACACATGAAAGGGGAGGATTAGGGTTTGAAGAGGGAGAGCTTGAGGAGAGAGAAAGTGAGCAAGAGAATGGAATGAGATAATGATTTCTCATAATATATATGAAGCATAAATAATAAAAAGATAAATCAAGTAAATGATTTAACAACCATGCTCCATAAATATCTAATGGATGATTCATCTCCATGAGTCATTAAGCATTTATGATGCATTAATGACATGGATGAATCACTCAAATGAGTCACTAATCCCATTTAATGCATATGCCACCTTAACCCCCAAGTCACCATCTTCTAGAAGCTTCTCGCACAATTACGAGAACGCCCCTCCTATCCGTGAAAACACGGAAAAACTTTAGACTATATAAATCCAATAACCTGATACTAGAAACTGGCTTAAACCAAAGCCGACTAGTAAAAACTGTCCGGATGTCGTACGTGCGTAAACACACGTATGCGTCCGAACCCTTGTCGTAAAACCATACGACCTCTATATCGTTTCGCCTAGAGTAGGGAAACTCTCTGTGTGGGACTCTAGAGACTCGACTACTACGCTGGCAGTGGGTTTAACCACAGACCGCAAGCGGCACTAGCTGTACGTAACGGTCCACAGGTAGATGTCGATAAGAAGGCCGATGAGGAAACCCATCCGAACTCCTACTGAGTCTGATGTGACAATCTCCGTACAGTCCAGTCTGTTCGTCTAAGACTATCGCATATCGGGCCTAGGGGGCGGCACGCGTCAGTCCCCTGTTAGCGGTATAAGTCGTGTCGGAGCGAAGCCCATTACACCCTGAGAAACTATTGGAACCTACCAGCAAATCTCGCTTGCCCTGGCCAGGGACTTTGCGTAATGGCTCTCTGACACAGCGCGATATCAACCCCCAATACCGGGAGAGACGAATCCTGTCTAACCGCCACTGCCTCCAAGTGCTCGGGACTGCACCCAACTGCTACCTGTTTGCACGACTCCTTTGAGCCGTGGTAAGGTAGCAATCTAAGAACAGTGGGACACACTCGAGGTGAAGTAGCAGTGTCAAGTCTGCGGACTATGCTGTACTCATGTCACCTGGGAACTGTTAACTGACAACTGGTATGAAACCAACCAACAGTTCCCTGTGAGTCCTGTCCGGTGTACCCGTAACCTAACGAGCACCTGGATACTATCTCCAGGACAACGTACTGACGGCTGTGGGACAGACCATCTCCTGAACTGGGATGAGAAGCGTACACACTAGTCTACTCCGGAGTATCGATGCCCTGTCTCGATAATCCTACGACTAGGGACCTGAATAAGGATGTGCTTGTAGACTACCCAGTCCCCACTAGTGTGACTGCCATCACAACGCTGGTAGTCAAGCAAGATCCTAAGAGCTCTATCAATACGTATACTCACATATTAAGATAGAAAAACCTGTTGGAGATAGTGCCCTCATAGTCAATTATTGGATCACAGGTACATGATTGCAATGATTGCGGAGGACCTATACCAGTAGGACAGTCTTACTCGAGATGATAGTATGCTATCTGGTTTTCCTTTATCAGTCGTGTACATGTTCAGGTGACTGATTGCATGTTACACTTTGATAGAGCCCTTAGGATCTTGCTTTACTACCAACAGTATGATGGCGATCATATACGTGAGAGTTGGGTAGTTTATATGCATATCCTTAATTGTGGTCCCTAGTCGTGGGAGTTTCGAGACAGGGCATCGATACTCTGGAGTAGACTAGTGTGTACAGTCGAGACCCCGACGAGGGGCGGTGGCCGGTCTCACAAGCCACTGGTGTCAGTTGGATCACCTAAGATGTATACAGGTGCTCATTGGTTTATGAGTACACCGGACAGGACTTGCCGGGAATCTGCTAGTTAGTACTATATCTATCGTCAGATAGCAGTTCCCTGGTGACATGTGTACAGGTTAGTTCATCGACCTGAGGTCTTCATTTGTCTCGTGTGAGTTCCCACTGTGCTTTGATTTCTACCCTACCACGGCTCAAAGGAGTCGTGCAAACAGGTAGCTTTTGGGTACAGTCCCGAGCCATATGGAGGCACGTGAGCGGATCGGCAGGGGATTCGTCTCTCCCGGTATTGGGGCCAGATCGTGCTGTGTCTAGGAGAGCCATTACATAAAGCCCACGGCCGTGGCAGGAGATTTACTGGTAGGTACTCCAGTAGTATCTCAGGGTGTTATTGGGCTACACTCCAACACGACTTATACTGCTAGTGGGGGTCTGACGTTGCTAGCCCCCTAGGCAGATATGCGATACTCATTGACGAACGGACCGGACTGTATATACATTGTCACTGTTAGGCTCAGTAGGGTTTTCCGGATGAGTTCGCTCATCGGCATCCCTTGAGGTCAGTCCATGGGCAGCCGTTACGCATTGCTAGTGCCGCTGACGATTTGTGGTTAAACCCACTGCCAAGGTACTGACGAGTCATTAGAGTCCCCCACAGACAGTTTCCCAAGTTCGGGCGAAACGTTGTAGAGGCCGTATGGTTTTGTGGCAGGGTTCAGAAAATGCACGTGCGTTTACGCACGTGTTATTTTTCGGGCAGATGATACTGGTCGGCTTTGGTTTAAGCCGGATCCGAGTATTATATTGAGTAGGTATAATATCTTTGTCTCAGTTGTATTTGTATTCGGTCGTAATACAAATGCGGGTATATTTATACAGTTTCGGGGTTATCCTGAAAGTCGTTTCAGGATCACTTTTGGAAGTTGCCAGTTTCCAGTTTTCTATCAGCCGTCTTTTAACATTTGGTTAAAGACGGATTTATCTTTTCTTGGATGAGGTGAGTCCGTGTTCTAGAAGTTTCTGGAAGTGATGACAAGGATGGTGACTAGGTTCATGACTCATCTTTTCATTTATTAAATGGTGACTAGGTTTTTGTGACTCATGGTTTTAATTAATATCTTTTGGATTGCTTAAGATCTTTTGTTATGATAAGGATCATTCTTGTGGTCACCCCCCCTTCTCCTACACTCACCCCCTCTCCATATATGAGGCCGGCACCCTCTCTCTCTCTCACTACTTGAGTTTTCATTTGTAGAAAAGATATGATAGTATTTGGGGTGCATGGAATTTTACAGTCCATTTCATTCCATCACCCAATTCCCTCGGCAACTTCATTGACCGATCGTCCACGGATTTGGAAAAAGTGAGACAAAGTCATCTACTCATTCTCTACATCATTCTTGGTCGTCTCTTTTAGCAAACTTGACGATCGAGTTGCCTCAAGTCAGAGGCGGGAGCCCGTTTAAAGAATCAGTGACGTGGTGCCACCTGGACAAGGAGATCGGAGATCGACGAGATCGGAGCAGCCGCAACGGAGCGTGGGATGATGGTTAAAGAACGAAGGACTCGGATCGTTCGGTATAACCTTTCTATACTCTTTACAGTTTGTTAGTTTAGCAATAATGGCAGATCCGGGTTAAAGTATACGATAGCGCCAGTTAAAAGTTTTTTGTTCCGCATTTGGCGTCTGTAGACAGCCGGGGCGCTAGCGTAGACTTACAGTGGTATCAGAGCCTAACCATTTTGCTATACTAACTTGTGCTAACGCGTTTAAAACATCGATCGAACCGGAAATCAAAAACTGCAAAATCCAAGCTTGACAGTTTCTGTTGATTTTAAATGGCCTCCTAAAATTTTTCTACATGTCTCAGAGAACTGTGCAGGCTTTTCTAAGAACCACGACAAAATTTGGGCTCGTGACCCCACCAAACCGCCGCGGAAACGCGGTCAAACCCATGGTTTGACCGCGCATCCGCGGCCACTTGGTGAGCTCATGCTCCCAAATTTGTACAGTGGGTTCTCTGTTGGATTTTGGGGTTTTTGGTAAATATCGTTTTGGCCCAGATTTTGTTACTGTTCACCAGTAAGTCGTGGGGCCCACTTTTTGATATTTGGTCGATCAAAATTTAAACACGTTAGTTTACAGTGCTTACATTATATCTCCGACCGGGAATGTCATTTGATCGGTAAACCGCGTCTGCTTGCTATAGTTCTTTTAGACGGGTTTGCGAACGTGACATTCGCGTTGATGTTCTGTTTTGTGCTGTGATGTTGCGGATTTGTCGTGGTGGATAGCAGTGTGCAATGATAGTACAGTTTGTGTTTATTTGTACATTTGATATTGCGGGGCGAGCGTCCAACTTGCGGACTGCCGTCACTGCCTGTTGTATAATATTCTTTTGGGGCACGACCAGGTTGCGGTCGATGTACCTATTGTACTATTTTTCATTACTGTACTAGGTTTTGCCCCGCGACGGAGTGCACGGATAGCCGGGTTCTGGAGGGCAACGGGTCCGCATCTCATGGCTTTGAGAGGCAGAGGGGCCCCACTCTAGAATTGGCAGACTATTCGCCGCACTCGTAGGGGGTACAGGTTGACCCAAGGAGGGGTGCCCAAGATTACCGGATTCCATGGAGTGCTAGGTGGTCCATTCACTATGCTGTAGGGGGCTGCCTCGCTTCAGGTCTTGGTGGGTAACTTGCCGCACCCGTAGGGGTCTAGGTTTCATTGCACAGGCTATCCACACGACAGGGGAACGTCGGGTTTCAGCAGCGGCTCTGTGAAACCCGGGGATCCCAGATATCTGTATTGTTCTGTGATGCTTATTACTTTTCTGTAATATTGCATATTATCACGCCTGGAGCGATTATTGTATATTGGTTTATATACTATTAGATGTTGTATATGTTTTACACCCGCGCTAGTCCAGTCCCCGCTCTGTCGTTAGTTAAGTAACCTAACGGGTGATGACGGGACCCAGTGACGAATGCGGATGGCATATACGTACATTTTATTTTCGTTCTTTTTTGGTGTGATTAATTGGTGGGACTGCGTTGATTCTGATCAATGCAAAGTAAAGCAAACCTGTTTACAGTTGTTGGAACAAATTTAAAAAGTGTTATTGCAAAGACGTTTCCTTTTGTTATGCATAGCGGTATTCAGTGGAATATCCCGCACCTCATTCGACGGGGCAAGGGCTGATATCCCTTCACCGGGACTGACCCCTTGGGCAGAAGTTTGCGTCAGGGTAATAACTTCACTATAGTCGATTACATGTTGCTTTGCATAGCGGTATTCAGTGGAATATCCTGCACCTCATTCCACGAGGAAAGAGCCGAGATCCCTTCACCGGGAGTGACCTCTTTAGCAAAGGTTTTCGCCACTATATTTTATAAAAAGCTATCAGGTTCCTTCAACGAGATCAAGTTCATTACGTTAAAGGTTTTTCGCCAAAAACCAGCCGTAGCCCTCCGTCGTTTCTTATGGATGGTCAGTAATATTCAAGCTATGTTTGTTGGCTTTCGTCAAGGCATAGTGTTTGGTAGTTGCTGGGGTATTCATTTGTTGCATAGATAGATGTGTTGGTTTGGGACAGTCGTATTACCTTGTTGGCTTTCGTCAAGGGTATGTACGGGTGGGTTCGAATTAACAAGATAATGACGGGCAGAACTTGACATGTGACTTATGATTTGTTAGCTTTCGTCAAGGTCATAAGAACATGGGGTAAAAATCATATCGGGAGTTTCTAAAGAAACTGAAACTTGCCAAGTATGCGCATACCTTCTGGAGTATGAGTAACGTGGATGCATTCGATCATGTTATCATGCGATGAGAGTTGGATCCCGATTCCCACTGATGAGTTGGTTTACTCTTCGGGTGATCCCGATTGATTCTTCTTTAGGTTTGGAGGAGAATTTGACAGGGTAGTGGGAGGTTTCCGGATTAGATAAAGTGATGACCATTCTGATCTAGGTTAGAGTGCACGCAGAGTGTTTCTTTTCTCTCTCTCTTTGGCAGCGACCTTTGACCGACCCTAGACTATGACTCGGTAACCAAGTTGACAGAAACTTCTTAAAATACTGGCTTTTGGATTGTCTGAGTTGCATAAGTCATTGCCACTCCTTCTTTTACCCTTTGAATTTCTCAGAACACCCGTATTACTACGGATATCCACTTCCATTGGATAGATCCATCGTATGGTTATATACGAACTCGAAGGGACTTCTTCGAGGATGGATCCAGGTTCAGGAGAAATAGAATTGGTTTATTCAGTTGTCTTTTATTATCACCTTCTCTCAGGTTGCGAGAGCTCCTTGGTTTAGGAGAGTACACCTATTACGCTTATTGGATAGTCTTATTCCAAACCATAGGCTGGTGCCGAAAGGTAGGGAATGAAAAAAACCAATTAGCCTAAGTAGGGTGTGCAGAAGGTAATATGTAAAGACAAAATAAAGGGATTAGAAAGAGGGCAAAGTAAATTGCGACTGATATCATTCACGACCAAAACCGCGTACTTCATCGCCACTCCTATTTCACCTTTAAAAGAATAAGGTATCATTCAGTTGTCTTTTATCATCACCTTCTCTCAGTTGCGAGTACTCCTTGGTTTAGGAGGGTACACCTATTATGCTTAATGGATAGTCTTCTTCCAAACCATAGGCTGGTGCCGAACGGTAGGGAAGGAAGAAAACCATTTAGCTTAACGATGGTGTACAGAAGGTAACGACTAAAGACAAATAAAGGGAATTGAAGAGACGGCAATAAAATATACGGTTGAAGTCATGAATTGGATAATGGAAGAGGCATTGCTATGAATACCAGGATACCCCTACGAAACATTTTCATGTTTCAGTGCATTGTTAAAGAAAAACTGTTTTCCCGATTAGACACTTACTCCAAGGGTATGTATTTACCAGGTTTCATTCTCATATCTGTATGGTTTTACAGATGATGAGTGGGAGTAAGATATTGGGAATTAGGTGATCATCCTCATTATATCGGAATTCGTTGTAATTGGTGATATTTGAGGAAATCGCCAGGGTACAGTTTTCAACCTACGACGCACAGGTTTTGAGTTGTTTAACTCAGCGGACTTATACAGAGTATTGTATGTTGTCCAGTGTCCATCAGGACAAAGGAGTAGGTCCTCGTACTATGTTCTGTTTACTTATAACTTCTCTAGTTTTTAGACAAGTGTTTCGTAGAAATACAAGGTCTAAGTTTTGTGAAGTTGTGGGTATAAGAATAAAGTAGAGAACCAGGTATCACAAGTATCGGGATTCTTCAAAGAGATCGAAGATGTAGATTCTTGTGATTGGTATTCAGATGATAGTGATGGTTTTGAGAAACGTGTTTCTCTTTCAGGTTACTCATAATTGGATGGATTCCTAAGTTGAGTAATGCTGATTAGCCTCTTTCCATTAAGTTGATATGCATTGGAGACAGCTGCATGATTTGAATCTGGTTCCAATTAAATTAGTGCCAAAGTTTCTATATTGGATATAGAATAGTTCGTACCTTAAAAGATGTTAAGATACGGGGAGTTGTCCAGCTTATGCTTAAAACCAGACTCTGGATAACTCAGGGCACGGTTCTGTAATGGCTGTTTGTGGGTTGACCCTGGCTGTTTGTGGGTTGACCCTGGCTATGACGAGGGTTGATATTCTACCATTTGGAAGATCAATAGTGATATTGTTCTTGACTCGCCACAGTTTTAGTAAAATGGATCTTTTTCAGAAAACAGTAGTGGGAGTATGGTAGAACTGGAAGTGATTCCAGAACCGCAAACGATTACGGAAAATTTAATAGGACTTATATATTCAATCAGGTTTAACATTCCAATAGCCACTCCGCAGATATGGTAGGTAGCCTCAGACACCCGAGAGGTACTTCGGTAGGCTCAAGGACGGTGACAGGGAGGTTCTTATCTACCAAGTCTTGACACTACTGTTGTTCCAGGATATGAGACCCGGTAGGAGGGTTGTCGTAGTCAGTGGGAGCAGCGGAAGCATAGTGGGCAAGATGCTTATATCTATTTATAGACTTGAGCAGTTATAGCGGAGATAGATCATCTAATTTTGATGTGACAGTCATGGGTTTGACTTCAATCAGAATAGGGGATGGATCAGTTAAGAAGGTAGTAGGGTGTGATGTCATGGTATCTGGATGACATACACAGATTAGGAAGTAAAATTCCTATACTACGATCGGTTGTACTGTGGTCGTCACACAGTTGTTTCTCCAGACAGGATATGGATATAATATTTGACATTCTGGTTTCTAGATCTATGGCTTTAGATCTGGATTTGGGTAGTTTCCCAATGTGGGTACTTTGACAGATATTCTAATGGTTTTTAGAATAGATGACTCCTAGCATGGTGGTGTACCTGCAGGTGATGGAGTCACCCTCTCTAAAGGTGTCTTACAGACTAAAGGGGAGAGGGATGTGCATGATTGGCAGATCACTTGCTTAGGCAATTGAGTCAATCATGAGATGTCAAGTACCACACCAAATGTTGTTTTTGCACTAGATGCGATAAGTTTGTATTAATCCAATCCTGGAGAAACATAAGGAAGCAGTTTTAGAACATAAGTACATGTTCTATGGATTTGATGACGGCAGCCTCCTTCGGGAGACGGTTATCATTCCAGGCTTCAAAGGTGACATGGATGACAGAGTGATTGTCAGAGTTATAGTTTTCCCTCTGACGAAGAGGGACAGTATTATGGACAGGTGGTCCAAGAGGATACTGTGGGTGGCATGATGCCGGATACTGATTAGGTTCAGTGATCGATACAGTCTAAGAAGTTTGGATTTGGAGTTCATTTATGAACTAGGTCCCATCAGATATCCAGACATATTCTAAGACAGGAATTACTCAATTCGGGAGATGGCTTTCTCCGCGAACTTGAGATTTAGAGAGATATAGAAAGAAACATCTAGGCGGATCCACTCACCGAGGGTATTTCTCGAACACAATAATTTACAAACGGGCTTTGTGAAACTGATTAGTAGAGGAGTTGGATGTTCGGTTTCACACGGGCTGTGAGTATTCGACATCGCAATAATTAGCCTTGAGTGCAAGTGGGAGATTGTTGGAGATAGTGCCCTCATAGTCAATTATTAGATCACAGGTACGTGATTGCAATGATTGCGGAGGACCTATACCAGTAGGACAGTCTTACTCGAGATGATAGTATGCTATCTGGTTTGCCTTTATCAGTCGTGTACATGTTCAGGTGACTGATTGCATGTTACACTTTGATAGAGCCCTTAGGATCTTGCTTTACTACCAACAGTATGATGGCGATCATATACGTGAGAGTTGGGTAGTTTATATGCATATCCTTAATTGTGGTCCCTAGTCGTGGGAGTTTCGAGACAGGGCATCGATACTCCGGAGTAGACTAGTGTGTACAGTCGAGACCCCGACGAGGGGCGGTGGCCGGTCTCATAAGCCACTGGTGTCAGTTGGATCACCTAAGATGTATACAGGTGCTCATTGGGTTATGAGTACACCGGACAGGACTCGCCGGGAATCTGCTAGTTAGTACTATATCTATCGTCAGATAGCAGTTCCCTGGTGACATGTGTACAGGTTAGTTCATCGACCTGAGGTCGTCATTTGTCTCGTGTGAGTTCCCACTGTGCTTTGATTTCTACCCTACCATGGCTCAAAGGAGTCGTGCAAACAGGTAGCTTTTGGGTACAGTCCCGAGCCATATGGAGGCACGTGAGCGGATCGGCAGGGGATTCGTCTCTCCCGGTATTGGGGGCGAGATCGTGCTGTGTCTAGGAGAGCCATTACACAAAACCCACGGCCGTGGCAGGAGATTTACTGGTAGGTACTCCAGTAGTATCTCAGGGTGTTATTGGGCTACACTCCGACACGACTTATACTGCTATTGGGGGTCTGACGTTGCTAGCCCCCTAGGCAGATATGCGATACTCATTGACGAACGGACCGGACTGTATATACATTGTCACTGTTAGGCTCAGTAGGGTTTTCCGGATGAGTTCGCTCATCGGCATCCCTTGAGGTCAGTCCATGGGCAGCCGTTACGCATTGCTAGTGCCGCTGACGGTTTGTGGTTAAACCCACTGCCAGGGTACTGACGAGTCATTAGAGTCCCCCACAGACAGTTTCCCAAGTTCGGGCGAAACGTTGTAGAGGCCGTATGGTTTTATGGCAGGGTTCGGAAAATGCACGTGCGTTTACGCACGTGTTATTTTTCGGGCAGATGAACTGGTCGGCTTTGGTTTAAGCCGGATCTGAGTATTATATTGAGTAGGTATAATATCTTTGTCTCAGTTATATTTGTATTCGGTCGTAATACAAATGCGGGTATATTTATACAGATTCGGGGTTATCCTGAAAGTCGTTTCAGGATCACTTTTGGAAGTTGCCAGTTTCCAGTTTTCTATCAACCGTCTTTTAACATTTGGTTAAAGACGGATTTAACTTTTCTTGGATGAGGTGAGTCAGTGTTCTAGAAGTTTCTGGAAGTGATGACAAGGATGGTGACTAGGTTCATGACTCATCTTTGCATTTATTAAACGGTGACTAGGTTTTTGTGACTCATGGTTTTAATTAATATCTTTTGGATTGCTTAAGATCTTTTGTTATGATAAGGATCATTCTTGTGGTCACCCCCCCTTCTCCTACACTCACCCCCTCTCCATATATGAGGTCGGCCCCCCCTCTCTCTCTCACTACTTGAGTTTTCATTTGTAGAAAAGATATGATAGTATTTGGGGTGCATGGAATTTTACAGTCCATTTCATTCCATCACCCAATTCCCTCGGCAACTTCATTAACCGATCGTCCACGGATTTGGACGAAGTGAGACAAAGTCATCTACTCATTCTCTACATCATTCTTGGTTGTCTCTTTTAGCAAACTTGACGATCGAGTTGCCTCAAGTCAGAGGCGGGAGCCCGTTTAAAGAATCAGTGACGTGGTGCCACCTGGACGAGGAGATCGGAGATCGACGAGATTGGAGCAGCCGCAACGGAGCGTGGGATGATGGTTAAAGAACGAAGGACTCGGATCGTTCGGTATAACCTTTCTACACTCTTTACAGTTTGTTAGTTTAGCAATAATGGCAGATCCGGGTTAAAGTATACGATAGCGCAAGTTAAAAGTTTTTTGTTCCGCATTTGGCGTCTGTAGACTGCCGGGGCGCTAGCGTAGACTTACAAAACCAAGTAGCATACTACCATGTTTAGCAAGACTGTTATATACATGTGAATATCCCAAGCTTCCATTAAGTAATATACAAACTAGTATGATACAATAATGGCCCCTAGGGCATATACACTAACAGTTACTAGGCACTGTCTCAAGGGTCTATAAGGCATAAATCATGCCGAATTTAAATTTTTCAAGTGCCGAACAACCCAAGCAAGATCTTAGACTAAAGATTAGGCAAAACAAATAGCAAGTAAACAAATTTACATCTAAGAGAAAAGGATTACAACCTTTGTAGTCCGTTCTTTCGCATCATAAGCTCCGAGTATAAGTCCCTTCACCGTGATCCATGAACTTTGGGACTCTAGAGAGGCTCCACAATCCGAACGATCCATGCTTGCTTGAAGTCTTTCTTCTCGAAGATGATCTACCTTGATCTTTAACTCAACCTCTCACTTCTCTAATCAAGTATTAGTGAAGTGAACACCCTAATCTAAGTGGATAGAATAGATGAGGATGATGAAGTAGGATTTAGCTCTCTTTTGTTTTCATTTTCTCACTTTTATTCATCACTTTACAAAAAGCTAGCAAGCTTTTCAAGGAGGAAGAAGAAGAAATCTTTTGTGATGAATAATGAATTATTGTGTGTGGTTAGAAAATGCAACCATGGGTTAATAATGAAGACTTAACCAATGTAGAGAATTAACTATGGTAAAGAGTTTGGGTTGGGTTAAGAAATATCTACACAAAATATCATAGTCAAAGTTAAAGCTTCAAGAAGCTTCTTGAAAGCTTCATCCAAGTTTAACCCTAATCCAAACCCTAACCATGTTTAAACTCCACAAAGCATGTTGCATTTGTAACCCTAACTTGTTACAATATTATATATCACATATACAATATTTATTGTAACAAAATAAAATAATACAATTAACATATATCACATATATATCAATGTATTATCCAAGTGAGAAAAATAATCTTAAAGTGAGCTAATATTAGTTAATGTAATATAATATATCAATTATATAATTATACATTAAATTATCGAATCAACACTTGATCCGATAATCCGGCTATTCCACAAATAACCGACTAATATAATCTGTATCAGTTCATCGAATCAACACTTGATCCGATGACCCGGCTATATCACATATACCCGGCCGATATAACATTTCGCGAGAATCTAATACGGTATCACATACACGTATTGTTCTTGGTCCCGCACATATCACATATGTGCTCCTACTCTTTTTTGCCTGAGCCAGGAAACCTCTGTGTAGGACTCTAAAGAATCATCAATACGCCGGCAGTAGGTGATGATCATATTAAACACCCACAAGCTGCAAGTGGTCAGCTAAACATAACAGCTGTTAGTTGTATGTATGCCCTAGAGGCCAGTATTGTACAGATGATGTATATTATATTGGATACTTGGACATATATAGAGATGACTTTCTTGCTCGATATGATAGTATGCTATCTGGTTACTCTTTATCTTAACATGTACACTTGTCTCTTTAAACTGTCTTAGAGTTACATGTTGGTAAAGCCCTTAGGATGTGTACATGACTACCTGGACTAAGATGTAGATCATACTAGTGGGGACATGGTAGTCCATAAGTACATCCTTCAAGGTCCCTAGTCGTGGGTGTATCGAGACGGGGCATCGATATACCAGAGTAGACTAGCGTATACGCTTCTCGACCCATGAGATGGACGATGGATGATCCCATATCCATTGGTGTTTGACATCAGAGATGGTATACGGGTGCTCAGTGGAGACTGGGTACACTGGACGGACTCGCCGAGAACTCCCAGATGGTATTATACCTCACGTCAGATGGCAGTTCTCAGGTGACACTTGTGCAGGTTAGTCTGTAGACCCGAGATCGTCATAGAGTCTTGTGTGATTCCCACTGTGCTTTGATCTCCACCTTACCACGTCCATGAGGGCATGCAAAACGGTGGTCTTTGGGCACAGTCCCGAGTCACATGGAGGCAATGAGCGATAGGAGGGGTTTCGTCTCTCCCGGTATTGGGGGTTGATGTTGCGCTGTGCTCGATTGGCCGTAACAGGGAAGTCCCTGGCCAGGGCTGATGAGAGAATTGCTGGTAAGTGTTACCAGTAGTTTCTCGACCCGTTATGAGCCTCACATCGGCACGACTTATCGGTTATTGGGGTCTGACGTTTACCACCCCTAGACTTGATATGCGACATATCAGACGAACAGACCGGACTGTACGGTAATTGTTACTGGTTGGATTCACAGGAGTGTGAGCGGTCTAGCTCGTCGATCTTCTGATCGCTCAATACCCGGATGGCCGTTACGTTTAGCAGACCGCTTGCGGCTTGTGGGTGCTTGATATGATCATCATCTGCTACCGGCGTATTGACGAGTCTTTAGAGTCCTACACAGAGGTTTCCTGGCTCAAGCGAAACGAAATAGGAGCGCATATGAGATATGTGCGGGACCGAGAATAATGCGTGTATGTGATACCGTATTTCATTCTCGCGATGAATGTTTCGATTGGTTATATACGATATAACCTAGTTATCGAATCGTAGATTGATTCGATAAGTCGATACATTGGATACTAGTCGGTTATGTGCGACATGACCGGATCATTGAATCACGTGTTGATTTAATGATTTAATGTATAAATATATATTTGATATATTACTTTGCATTAACTGGTATTGGTTCACTTTAATA
Organism: Agapanthus africanus; assembly: GCA_030015575.1. NCBI lineage: Eukaryota > Viridiplantae > Streptophyta > Magnoliopsida > Asparagales > Amaryllidaceae > Agapanthus > Agapanthus africanus. The sequence continues at coordinate 381,588,018 of JASDDO010000022.1, read as the reverse complement.
GGATTTTCTCACTTGTAGTTCACAAGTTGTATATGTGATATATTTTTGTGCACTACAATGTGTCATGTTTGATGATGCATGTAGGTTGGTTTTGTGTTAAGACTTAAACCATGGTTATGATAATAGTTAGGGTTTTGATTTATTTACTTATTTATTTATCTATTCTTTTTTGATAAATAAATAAAAGATAACAAAATGGTTTCTTTCATGAAGCTTGATGAAGCTTCATGAAGCTTTGACTAAAGTGACCATTTTGTCATCATCCTTAACCCTAACCATTCTCACTTGACCATGGTCTATTCTCTACACTTAACCAAGGTTAGAAGATGATAAGTATTCATTTTTATTATTCTTTTAACAACACTTATCATATTCTTTCTTCTTCTTCATCATCTTCTTCTTCAAGAAAGCTTGATGCCATCAATGGCAACTTGAGTTCTAAAGTGAGAAATCCAATTCTAAAGTGAACCCACCTCCTATTTCTTCACCCTCTACCTCTTGCCAAGTTGTTTTGGGTGTTTTCTTCACAAGTTTCACAAATTTGTGAAGCCGGAGCTTGAACTAGTGATGCCTCGACGTAGATCATCTTCGGCACGAAGCCGACGACCTAGTCCGCCCAATTCTCCAATGAAGCCGACGTTTGAGTTCGGGATTCAAGATGGACAGCGAGAGGACGCCTACATGGAACTAAGGAAGTGGATAACCGGATCTACAAAGGTTGTAGCCTCTTTCCTTTAGTTAAAGTGTTAACTAGTTTCGTATTTCGCCTAGAATTCTAGTCTAAGATCCGTGTTAGGGTTTCTCGGCACCCATTAAATTTGAAATTGGCATGGTTGATGCCTTGTGAGACCTCTATAGTGTGCCTAGGAACCTTTCAGTGGTATCAGAGCCTAGCTAGAGCCTTAGGCCAAGTCCAGACGACGTTTGAAGTCCGAACGAACCCGAAACCCTAAAACCCAAGTTCTCTCTGGACTTTTTCTAAAATCTGGGATTTTTCCAAATTAAAAATATGCAGAAAACTCAGCAGAGAATTCTAAGAATTACGGCGCAAAATTGAACTCATGAACAATAGAACCTGCGGCGGAACCGCGGCAGAGGCCTGCCTTACGCGGCGGTTCCGCGGCAGATTGATGACGTCATCCCAATCTATTTGCACAGTAATTCCTATTTAACTGTTCTGAGTTCTCTGGGTATTTTTAATATTTATTCAAGAGTTGAATTTTCTGGGGTGTTTTAGAGCTTCGTTGTTTCGATCGGATTATCAAATTTCGTCTTTGTTTATTTCCGGATAATTTTTAGAATATGTTAAAAAGTTCGACCGGATATAAATACCCAATTTTTCCCCTGCCGGGAAATTTCCAAGTGTTGGATTTTTCCGTAGTTTAACGACGTTCTAAGTAGTGCAAGTAATGCGATGGACCCTCTAGAAGACAACAAACCTTAACTCGATTATGTGACCGTCTTGAACTGCCCTTTGAACCTTCGGGTTTGGGGCAGTACGGCGTGCCACATGTGAGGCGTTGGCTTGACCCTTCTACGGCTGGACCGTTGGTACTGAGGCACGAACTGAATGTTGTTAGACTTATTTCATGTGTTGAGCTATATCGGGAAAACTTGGGTATTCGACTGTTCGATCGGAAAGTTTAACATTTTCTGTTTATCTGGAATGTGATACAATAATTGGAATTCACAAACAGTTATGAGATAATTGAATGAATGTTATAAATCTAGCGGTTTAGTTTCACTTGATATTGAAAAGAGTTTTCAATAATGAGACTAAAATGCGGGGTTTATAACTGTTAGGCATGTGATGTCTAAGTATTTCATTTGATTAGGCATGTGATGTCTAAAGAGGTTGCGGATTCCAACTGTTGTAGTTTTACACTTTCTTTTCTGTGACCGTAAGTGTAGTATGAACATATCGCCGGTTTCGTTGCTATACGTCAACGATAATTGGGGTATGCATACTTACTTACGTTGATGACATGTGATGTTATGTGTTGCTGGATATGTTATATTGGATCGTCGTGTTCGAATAGCCGGGGTTTTTTATGTGAGATGAGTGTTTTTCATTTTCATTCATGTAAAAACTTGTATGTAATATTCTTTTATTTGGGACACTTCCAGGTAGCGGATGTTGTCACCTTTTGTATATTATTTACTTTTCCGTATTAGGATAGACCCAAGGAGGGGAGCACAAGTAACCGGGTTTTGGGGTCTAGTGGGAGACCAACTCGAGGAGTCGAGTCCGGGTCTCCTAACCCTAGAATTGGTAGGGTTGCTTGCCGCTCTCGTAGGGGTCTAAGGGTGTGGGATTGGCTATTCATCACGACCGTGGAATCCGTGTTTTATACTGGCTCGTATTGAAAACACGGACGTCCTAGTATATCCAATATTTCATATGTTTCTTCTGCTGTGATATCTGTGATGTGATCATGTGATGTTCTGTGATGGATACAGTATATAGTATATATGATATATTATATAGACGTTACTTATGTTTTGCACCCGCACTAGCCCTGTCCTGCTCTGTCGTTAGTTACCTAACCTAACGGTGCACGAGGGGACATCCAGGCGAATGCGGATGGCATAAGTGTACGTCGTATTTATCTGTGATGTTTAGGTATTTAAATGATGGGACTTCATTAATGTGATTAATGAATGGAAAGAAACCTAAGATGTTGTAGAATCAAATTTTAAATAAAACAGGTAGCTACAGTTCTTGCTTTGCACAGCGGTATATATGATATACCCTGCACCTTATTCGATGAGGAAAGGACCGAGATCCCTTCACCGGGAGTGACTCCTTTAGCAATAACTGGCAGATGCTACACACTCGGTTTGGTTATTGATTTCTTTTAAGAGTTTTTGCTCTGCACAGTGATATATATGATATATCCCGCACCTCATTCGACGAGGAAAGGGCCGACGATCCCTTCACCGGGAGTGACCCCTTTAGCAAAACTAGAAAAGCCTCAAAATCACTCCATTTCAAAACTTCATTTGATTCTACAACGATATCAAGTTCATTACGCAATAGGTTTTCAGAAAAACCTGCCGTAGCCCTCCGTCATTTCAGATAAGAACTGTTTAGTATTCGTGCTGCGTTTGTTGGCCTTTGTCAAGGCGTAGTGTGCGGTAGCTGAATAGTGCTTATCTGCTTATGCATGTGATGCAGATTGTTTCGGGGTAGTCGTACGACCTTGTTGGCCTTTGTTAAGGGTCGTGCGGGTGGGTTTGATTCAATCAAGAAATGACGGGTTGAACTTGACTAGCATCCTGTGATTTGTTGGCCTTTGTCAAGGTCATAGGACATTAGGGGCAAAATATTATCGGGAATTTCAAGTGTTGAAATTTGCAATGAGATTGCATACCTTCTATGAGATAGTTGGATCCCGATACCCACTGCGAGTAAGAGTTACTCCTGGGAGAGTTTTGCACATTGCAATTAGCCGATCAAGTAGGTGTCTAGAAAGGTGTCAACGAGGTTACGCCTCTGGGAAAATGAGGTTTACATTAATTAGGTTCGTGCGAAAGCACGGAGGACCTCCCTCAAAGTACCGACACTGGCCTGGCTGAAAGATTGGCGAACTTGTAGTGTGTAATTAATCCCGGCTAGTCTTTCCTTTTAGGGTTTGAAGGAAAATTTGATAAAAAGCAGTGGGAGCCATCCTGATTAGATAAGATAATAACCAATCTGATCTTGCACGAGCATACGCTAAAGTGTTTTCTTCTCTCTCTCTCCAGGTAGCGACCATTTCATGCCCTAATGAAGATAATAATATGGATGTATTGACCGAACCCGCATGTTATACTGTGCTGGGGAATGTTGGTTCCGTTCTTTCTTATAAGAGTTATAGGAATGAACAGGAAATAGGGGAATACCAGGATTCCCATGCCACCCGATTGAAGAAAGTACATGTTGATGCATTTTCTTCCGGTGTGTTCGTTACAGAGAACTGTTTCTCCATTTGCTCTACGTCCTGGGTATTAGATACCGGGTCAGGATCCCATATATGTAATCAGTTACATGGGCTTAGGAAAGGTAGAGAACTTGGAGAAGGTGATAAAGTCATTAGAGTTGGAAATGGTGCAATTGTTGCAGCTAAGACTGTCGGGGAATATCACCTTGTATTACCAACCGGTAAAACATTGGTTCTGAACGAATGCTATTACATGTCGAACCTGATATGCAACATTATATCGGTTTCTTTATTAAGTAAAGATGGATATAATTTTGTATTACAGGACAATATTATGAACATTTTCCGTAACCAAAAGTTGGTTGGATCAGGCACGTTGTGCAATGGCATTTATGTTCTAAATCGATCAACAGTTCTGAGCATAACAAACACACACAAGAGGAAGAGTTCAGAACTGAACGAATCCTTCTTGTGGCATTGTAGACTGGGTCACATCAATGCGACACGACTGGCTAAGTTGCATAAGGATGGATATTTAAATCCGTTTGAATTTTCATCTTATGACACTTGCCAGTCATGTCTCAAAGGCAAGATGACCAAAACTCCGTTTACGGGACACGGAGAAAGAGTTACCGAACTCTTGGGACTTATACATAGTGATGTATGCGGTCCCATGTCTACACATGCCAGGGATGGTTCTTCATACTTCATTACATTCACTGACGATCTCTCTAGGTTCGGGTATGTGTTCCTGATGAAACACAAATCAGAAGCTTTTGAGAAATTTAGGGAATATAAACAAGAAGTTGAGAACCAAACTGGAAAAAGTATTAAAATCCTACGATCTGATCGAGGAGGTGAATACTTGAGCAATGAATTCCTGGACTTCCTAAAAGAGAATGGGATTCTCTCTCAGCTGACTCCTCCATATACACCACAGCACAACGGTGTATCAGAACGGAGGAACCGCACCCTATTAGATATGGTGCGCTCTATGATGAGCAGAGCTGAGTTACCTATTTCCTTCTGGGGTTATGCGCTGGAGACAGCAGCATACCTATTGAATCAAGTTCCATCTAAATCTGTACCTACCACACCATATGAGATATGGAGTGGGAAGCGACCATGTCTTAAACGAGTTAAGATATGGGGTTGCCCGGCCTATATCAAAAGGCAAAATCCGGACAAACTCGAGGCACGGTCAGTTCTATGCAAGTTTGTGGGATATCCCAAACATTCACATGGATATCTTTTCTACCATACAGAGGAACAAAAAGTGTTTGTTTCTCGACATGCCACCTTTTTGGAAAAGGAATTTCTTGCAAAGGAAATTAGTGGCGATAAGGTAGAACTGGAAGAAATTCCGGCTACACAAACTCAAACTGAAGATTTAGTGGAACCAGAGGATTCAGTAGCTCCCGACGAACCTCAGCCTCTCCGCCGATCTAGTAGGGTTCCTCGCCCACCTGAGAGATACTACGGTTTTCTCATGGATGGTGGGAGCGAGGATTGCATCATGGAGGATGATGACCCAACTAGCTTCGAGCAGGCCATCACGAGTGGGGACTCAGTGAAATGACTGGATGCTATGCGGTCCGAGATGGAATCCATGTACACCAACAAAGTATGGACTTTGGAAGTTGCTCCTGAAGGGGTAAAACCCATCGGGAGCAAGTGGATCTTCAAGAAGAAAATTGGTGTAGATGGGAAAGTGGAGACTTTCAAAGCTAGACTTGTTGCAAAAGATTTTCGTCAAAGACCAGGTGTGGACTATGACGAAACCTTTTCTCCAGTGGCTATGCTCAAATCCATCCAGATCATGCTTGCCATCGCTGCATATCATGATTACGAAATCTGGCAAATGGATGTTAAGACCGCCTTTCTAAATGGTGATTTAAAAGAGTGCGTGTACATGACTCAGCCAGAGGGCTTCGTAGATAGTGGGAGCAGCGGGAAGGTGTGCAAGCTGTTTAAATCCATTTATGGATTAAAGCAAGCATCGCAGAGTTGGAACATCTGCTTTGACGTCGTTATCAAAGAGTTTGATTTCGTCAAAAATCCAGATGAACCTTGTATCTACAAGAAGGTGGCAGAGAGTAAGGTTGTCTTCCTCGTATTGTACGTGGACGACATACTCTTGATAGGAAATGATATTCCTATGCGGCAATCGGTCAAGATCTTCTTATCACAAAGATTCTCAATGAAAGATCTTGGTGATGCCTCCTGCATATTGGGAATAAGGATCTATAGAGATAGATCCAAAAGGATATTGGGATTGTCCCAATCCAGGTACATTGACACCATACTAAAGAGGTTTAGTATGGAAGAATCCAAGCGTGGGAACTTGCCCACGATCTCTGGAGTCACTCTCTCCAAAGAGATGTCTCCCAAGACTGATTTGGAGAGAGCTCGCATGCAAGGGATACCCTATGCTTCGGCTGTAGGCTCTATCATGTACGCGATGCTATGTACCAGACCCGATGTTGCATACTCACTAAGTGTAGTGAGCAGGTATCAAGCTGATCCTGGAGAGAGTCACTGGACAGCTGTGAAGAGCATTCTCAAGTACTTACGAAGGACTAAAGAGATGCTCTTGGTGTATGGTAACGGAGAACTCCAAGTGGAGTCCTTTACCGATTCGAGCTTCCAGAGTGATAAGGACGACTCAAGGTCGCAGTCGGGATTTGTCTTTACCCTTTACGGAGGGGCGGTTAGCTGGAAGAGTTCCAAGCAGGAAACCGTGGCAGACTCGACGATGGAGGCTGAATACATCGCTGCCAACGATGCTGCCAAAGAGGCTGTCTGGATCAAGAAGTTCATTACTGAACTTGGAGTGGTTCCATCCATTGACCATCCAATACCTTTGTATTGCGATAACAATGGAGCGGTGGCTTTGGCCAAGGAACCCAGGTCCCATCAGCGATCCAGGCATATTCTGAGGCGGTATCACCTGATCCGGGAGATAGTTGATCGCCGGGAGATCGAGGTCAGGAGGGTTGACACGAAGAACAACACGGCGGATCCACTCACGAAGGCCATTGCCCAGATACAGTTTGAGAGACTCTTCGGGATGCTCGGTATTCGATACTACAGCAGCTGGCCCTAGTGCAAGTGGGAGATTGTTAGTTGTATGTATGCCCTAGAGGCCAGTATTGTACAGATGATGTATATTATATTGGATGCTTGGACATATATAGAGATGACTTTCTTGCTCGATATGATAGTATGCTATCTGGTTACTCTTTATCTTAACATGTACACTTGTCTCTTTAAACTGTCTTAGAGTAACATGTTGGTAAAGCCCTTAAGATGTGTACTTGACTACCTGGACTATGATGTAGATCATACTAGTGGGGACATGGTAGCCCATAAGTACATCCTTCAAGGTCCCTAGTCGTGGGTGTATCGAGACGGGGCATCGATATACCAGAGTAGACTAGCGTATACGCTTCTCGACCCATGAGATGGGCGATGGATGATCCCATATCCATTGGTGTTTGACATCAGAGATGGTATACGGGTGCTCAGTGGAGACTGGGTACACTGGACGGACTCGCCGAGAACTCCCAGATGGTATTATACCTCACGTCAGATGGCAGTTCTCAGGTGACACTTGTGCAGGTTAGTCTGTAGACCCGAGATCGTCATAGAGTCTTGTGTGATTCCCACTGTGCTTTGATCTCCACCTTACCACGTCCATGAGGGCATGCAAAACGGTGGTCTTTGGGCACAGTCCCGAGTCACATGGAGGCAATGAGCGATAGGAGGGGTTTCGTCTCTCCCGGTATTGGGGGTTGATGTTGCGCTGTGCTCGATTGGCCGTAACAGGGAAGTCCCTGGCCAGGGCTGATGAGAGAATTGCTGGTAAGTGTTACCAGTAGTTTCTCGACCGGTTATGAGCCTCACATCGGCATGACTTATCGGTTATTGGGGTCTGATTTTTACCACCTCTAGACTTGATATGCGACATATCAGACGAACAGACCGGACTGTACGGTAAGTGTTACTGGTTGGATTCACAGGAGTGTGAGTGGGCTAGCTCGTCGATCTTCTGATCACTCAATACCCGGATGGCCGTTACGTTTACCAGACCGCTTGCGGCTTGTGGGTGCTTGATATGATCATCATCTGCTACCGGCGTATTGACGAGTCTTTAGAGTCCTACACAGAGGTTTCCTGGCTCAAGCGAAACGAAATAGGAGCGCATATGAGATATGTGCGGGACCGAGAATAATGCGTGTATGTGATACCGTATTTCATTCTCGCGATGAATGTTTCGATTGGTTATATACGATATAACCTAGTTATCGAATCGTAGATTGATTCGATAAGTCGATACATTGGATACTAGTCGGTTATGTGTGACATGACCGGATCATTGAATCAAGTGTTGATTTAATGATTTAATGTATAAATATATATTTGATATATTACTTTGCATTAACTGGTATTGGTTCACTTTAATAGGATTTTCTCACTTGTAGCTCACAAGTTGTATATGTGATATACTTTTGTGCACTACAATGTGTCATGTTTGATGATGCATATAGGTAGGTTTTGTGTTAAGACTTAAACCATGGTTATGATAATAGTTAGGGTTTTGATTTATTTACTTATTTAATTATCTATTCTTTTTTGATAAATAAATAAAAGATAACAAAATGGTTTCTTTCATGAAGCTTGATGAAGCTTCATGAAGCTTTGACTAAAGTGACCATTTTGTCATCATCCTTAACCCTAACCATTCTCACTTGACCATGGTCTATTCTCTACACTTAACCAAGGTTAGAAGATGATAAGTATTCATTTTTATTATTCTTTTAACAACACTTATCATATTCTTTCTTCTTCTTCATCATCTTCTTCTTCAAGAAAGCTTGATGCCATCAATGGCAACTTGAGTTCTAAAGTGAGAAATCCAATTCTAAAGTGAACCCACCTCCTATTTCTTCACCCTCTACCTCTTGCCAAGTTGTTTTGGGTGTTTTCTTCACAAGTTTCACAAATTTGTGAAGCCGGAGCTTGAACTAGTGATGCCTCGACGTAGATCATCTTCGGCACGAAGCCGACGACCTAGTCCGCCCAATTCTCCGATGAAGTCGACGTTTGAGTTCGAGATTCGAGATGGACAGCGAAAGGACGCCTACGTGGATCCAAGGAACTGGATAACCGGATCTACAAAGGTTGTAGCCTCTTTCCTTTAGTTAAAGTGTTAACTAGTTTCGTATTTCGCCTAGAATTCTAGTCTAAGATCCGTGTTAGGGTTTCTCGGCACCCATTAAATTTGAAATTGGCATGGTTGATGCCTTGTGAGACTTCTATAGTGTGCCTAGGAACCTTTCAACAGCCACCCAGGTATTGAGCGATCAGAAGATCAACAAGCAAGCCTGTACATTCTCCTGCGAATCCAATCAGTAACACTCCCGTACAGTCTGGTCTCTTCGTCTGATATGTCGCATATCTCGCTTAGGGTTGGTAGAAGGCAGACCCTAGTAGCTTGATAAGTCATGTCGATATGAGGTCCATAACAGTTCTAGAAACTACTGATAAAACTTACCAGTAAATCTCACCAGCCATGGCCATGGATTTCCAGTTATAGACAATCGAACACAGCGCAGCATCAACTCCCTATACCGGGAGAGACGAAACCCCTCCTATCGCTCATTGCCCCCATGTGATTCGGGACTGTACCCAAAAGCCACCGTTTTACACGCCCTCTTGGATGTGGTATGTTGGAAATCAAAGCACAGTGGGAATTACACAAGACTCTATGACGATCTCGGGTCTACAGACTAACCTATACCAGTGTCACCAGAGAACTGCCATCTGACGTGAAGTATAATACCATTTGGGAGTTCTCGACGAGTCCGTCCAGTTTACCCAGTCTCCACTGAGCACCCGTATACCTTCTCTGATGTCAAACACCAATGGATATGGGATCATCCATTGCCCATCATATGGGTCAAGAAGCGCATACGCTAGTCTACTCTGGAGTATCGATGCCCTGTCTCGGTACTCCCACGACTAGGAATATTTAAAGTATGTACTTAGCGACTACACTGTCCCCACTAGTATGATCTGCATCATAGTCCTGGTAGTCAAGTACTCATCCTAAGGGCTTTATCAACATGTAACATAGAGACAATCAGAGTACATGTTAAGATAAAAAGCAACCAGATAGCATACTATCATGTTGAGCAAAAAAGTCTTCTCTATATATGTCCAAGCATTCACTACAATATACATCGTATGTACAGTAATGGCCTCTAGGGCATACATATCACTAACTATCTCCCACTTGCACTAGAGCCATCTGTTGTGGTATCGCATACCCAACAATCAGCTGTGGTTGATGTAGGGTTGCTAGGCACGCTCACAAGGTTCTACGAGGCATCAACCGTGCCCGATTAAAAATTTAGCCGTGCCGAACAACCCGAAGCCGGATCTTTAAACTAGAGATTAGGCGAAAACAAGCATGTTAAACTCTTTAACATTAAGTGAGAGGGATTACAACCATTGTAGATCCGGTCATTCACTTCTTAAGCTCCGTGTTGAAGTCCCTTCACTGCGATCATCGTGTTCCGGACTCTCGAGAGGTTCCACGAAGAGAAAGATACAGTCTTGCTTCCGATCTTCGATACATAGATGATCTACCATGAAGTTTCATTAACACAAGCCAACACTCATAATATGAAGTGAACACCCTCATCTAAATGGCAAGGATAGATGAGGATGATGAAGTAGGATTTTTGCTCTCGTTTGTTTTCATATTCTCACTCATTTTCATCACAAAGCAAAAAGCTAGAAAGCTTTTGCTCAAAGGAAGAATAAGGAAGAAGATGATGAATAATCATAAAATGAATAATTCCTTTTGTGATGAATAATGCAAAGATGATAATGATGAATAATGCAACCATGGTTAACTTAACCTTTGTAGAGATTTAACTAGGTCTAGGGTTTGGGTTGAGTTAAAGATGAGTCACTTGAAATTATCTTTTTCATGACAAAATAAAAACCTTCTAGAAACTTCTAGTAAACATTAACCCAAATCAAACACTAATCTTGTTTAATCTCCACTAATCATGTTGCATTATTTATCATATCATGTTACAATATTATATATCACATATATAATATTTATTGTAACAAAATAAAATAATACATTTAACATATATCGCATATATATATCAATGTATTACCCGAGTGAGAAAAAGAATCTTTTAGCGAGCTAATATTAGTTAATGTAATTTAATATATCATATATATTATTATACATTAAATTATCGAATCAACACTTGATCCGATAATCCAGCTATATCGCATATAACCGACCAATATTTATTCGTACCGATTCATCGAATCAACACTTGATCCGATGACCCGGTTGATATCAAATATCGCGAGAATAGAAGACGGTATCTCATATCGTATTATCCTCGGTCCCGCACATATCATATATGTGCTCATACTCCATTTTGCTTGAGCCAAGAAACCTCTGTGTAGGACTATAAAGAATCGTCAATACGCCGGCAGTAGGTGATGATCATATCAAACACCTACAAGCTGCAAGCGGTCAGCTAAACGTAACAGCCACCCAGGTATTGAGCGCTCAGAAGATCAACAAGCAAGCCTGTACATTCTCCTGTGAATCCAAACAGTAACACTCCCGTACAGTCCGGTCTCGTCGTCTGATATGTCGCATATCTCGCCTAGGGGTGGTAAACGTCAGACCCCAGTAGCTCGATAAGTCGTGTCGATTTGAGGTCTATAACAGTTCGAGAAACTACTGATAACACTTACCAGTAAATCTCAGCAACCCTGGCCAGGGATTTCCGGTTATAGCCAATCGAACACAGCACAACATCAACTCCCTATACCGGGAGAGACGAATCCCCTCCTATCGCTCATTGCCTCCATGTGATTCGGAACTGTACCCAAAAGACACCTTTTTGCACGCCCTCTTGGACGTGGTACGATAGAAATCAAAGCACAGTGGGAATCACACAAGACTCTATGACGATCTCGGGTCAACAGACTACTCTGTACCAGTGTCACCGGAGAACTGCCATCTGACGTGAGGTATAATACCACCTGGGAGTTCTCGGCAAGTCCGTCCAGTGTACCCAGTCTCCACTGAGCACCCGTACACCATCCTTGATGTCAAACACCGATGGATATGGGATCATCCATCTCCCATTATATGGGTCAAGATGCGTATACGCTAGTCTACTCTGGTGTATCGATGCCCTGTCTCGATACACCCTCGACTAGGAACAGTTATAGGATGTACTCGTCGACTACCGTGGCCCCCACTAGTATGATCTCATCCTAGTCCAAGTAGTCGAGTACATATCCTAAGGGTTTTATCAACATGTAACATAGAGACAATCAGAGTATATGTTAAGATAAAGTACAACCAGATAGCATACTATCATGTCGAGCAAGAAAGTCCTCCCTATATATGTCCTAGCATCCACTACAATATACATCATATGTACAGTAATGGCCTCTAGTGTTAGTTATATATATGCCCTAGAGGCCATTACTGTACATAGGATGTATATTGTAGTAGATGCTGGGACATATATAGGGAGGACTTTCTTGCTCGACATGATAGTATGCTATCTGGTTACTCTTTACCTTAACGTGTATACTGATTATCTCTCTGTTACATGTTGGTAAAGCCCTTAGGATGTGTACTTGACTACCTGTACTATGATGCGGATCATACTAGTGGGGACATGGTAGTCCATAAGTACATCCTTCAAGGTCCCTAGTCGTGTGTGTATCGAGACGGAGCATCGATATACCAGAGTAGACTAGCGTATACCTTCTCGACCCATACAGATCGGCGATGGATGATCCTATATCCATTGGTGTTTCACATCAGAGATGATATACGGGTGCTCAATGAAGACTGGGTACACTGGACGGACTCGCCGAGAACTCCCAGATGGTATTATACCTTACGTCAGATGGCAGTTCTCTGGTGACACTAGTACAGGTTAGTCTGTTGACCCGAGATCGTCATAGAGTCTTGTGTGATTCCCACTATGCTTTGATTTCCACCTTACCACGTCCAAGAGGGCGTGCAAAATGGTGGCTTTTGGGTACAGTCCCGAATCATATGGAGGCAATGAGCGATAAGAGGGGATTCGTCTCTCCCGGTATAGGGAGTTGATGTTGCACTGTGTTCGATTGGCTATAACCGGAAATCCCTGGCCAGGGTTGCTGAGATTTACTGGTAAGTGTTACCAGTAGTTTCTCGAACTATTATAGACCTGATATCGACATGACTTATCGAGCTATTGGGGTCTGACGTTTACCACCCCTAGGCGAGATATGCGACATATCAGACGACGAGACCGGACTGTACGGTAAGTGTTACTGGTTGGATTCACAGGAGTATGAGCGGGCTTGCTCGTCGATCTTCTGATCGCTCAATACCCGGGTTGCCGTTACGTTTAGCAGACCGCTTGCGGCTTGTGAGTGTTTGATATGATCATCACCTGCTGCCGACGTATTGACAAGTCTTTAGAGTCCTACACAGAGGTTTCCTGGCTCAAGCGAAATGAAATTGGAGCACATATGAGATATGTGCGGGACCGAGAATAATGCGTGTATGTGATACCGTATTCTATTCTCGCGATTAATGTATCGATTGGTTGTATGCGATATAACCTAGTTATCGAATCAAGGATTGATTCTATAAGCCGATACATTGGATATTAGTCGGTTATATTCGATATGACCGGATCGTTAAATCAAGTGTTGATTTAATGATTTAATGCATAATTATATATTTGATATATTTCTTTGCATTAACTAGTATTGGTTCACTTAAAAAGGATTTTCTCACTTGATGTGCACATTGTATATGTGATATATTTTTGTGCACTTGATTGTATCATGTTTGATGATACATGAAAGTTTGTGTGTATGATTAAACCATGGTTATATGAATGGTTAGGGTTTTGTTTATTTACTTACTTATTTATTTATCTATTCATTTTAGGTTAAAAGATAAAAGAAAACAAAATGGTTGCTTTCAAACATGAAGCTTCTTGATGCTTCATGTATCTTTGACTAAGTGACCATTCTTGTCTTCTTCTCCTAACCCTAACCATTCAACTAATCTTAGTTAATTCTCTACACTTAACCATGGTTGCTATATGATAAGTATTCATTTTATTTTCTATTTTGCATAATACTTATGATATTCTTTCTTCTTCTTCTTCTTCATCAACAAGAAGAAACCTTGCCTCCATCAATGGCAACTTGAGAAAAAGAGTGAGAAATCCAATTCTAAAGTGAACCCACTATTTCTTCATCCTCTACCACTTGCCAAGTAGTATAGGGTGTTTTCTTCACAAGTTTCATGGCTTGGTGAAGTTGGAGCTTGATCTTGCCTCGACGTAGATCATATTCGGCATCGAAGTCGACGACCTAACCCGACCATTTCTCCGATGAAGCCGACGCTAGAGCCCGGGATCTGATGATCGCAGCGAGGAGACATCATCACGGAGCTATGGAGGTAGAGGACCGGATCTACAAAGGTTGTATTTTCCTTTCACTCTTAGTTAAGTTGTTAACTAGTTATAGTTTTCGCTTAATCTCTAGTCAACGATCCGTATTAGGGTTTCTCGGCACTTGTAAAATTTGAAATTGGCATGGTTGATGCCATGTGAGACCTCATTAGTGTGCCTAGGAACCCTACAGTGGTATCAGAGCCTAGCTAGAGCCTTAGGCGATGCGTAGACGGAGTTAGAAGTCCGATCGAACCGAAACCCTAACTCCAAAATGCTCTCTGGACATTTTTTAAAAACTGGGTATTTTCCAGATTAAAAATTCTTAAAAAATTCAGCAGGAAATTATAAGAATTACGGTGCAAAAATGACCAAGTGATACGTCTAAAGCGCGGCGGAACCACGGCAGAAGCATGGCTTCTGCGGCGGTTCCGCGGCAACATGATGAGATTAGACTTCCATTTTTGCACAGTAATTTGTCTCTTCAGGTGCTGAGTTTTCTGGGAATTTTTAATTTGCACTCAAGAGTGTTAGTGTATATGCCCTAGAGGCCATTACTGTATCATACTAGTTTGTATATTACTTAATGGAAGCTTGGGATATTCACCTTGTATAAACAATCTTGCTCAATATAGTAGTATGCTACTTGGTTTGTTTCTACTTCAATGTGTACATGTGTTTATTTTAGTATATCACATATACACATTAGTGGAGCCCTTAGGATCTTTGCTTGATTACCAACGTTGTGATGGCAGTCACACTAGTGGGGGCTGGGTAATCTATAAGCACATCCTTATACAGGTCCCTAGTCGCAGGACTATCGAGACAGGGCATCGATACTCCAGAGTAAATTAGCGTATGCGCTTCTCATCCCAGTGTGGGAGATGGTCTGTCCCACAACCATCAGTACGTCGTACTGGAGATAGTATACGGGTGCTCGTTAGGTTACGAGTACACTGGACAGGACTCGTCGGGAACTGACCGGTTGGTATTATACCTATCGTCAGTTATCAGTTCCCAGGTGACATGAGTACAGCTTAGTCCGCTGACTTGACACTGTCACTTCGCCTCGAGTGTGTTCCCACTGTACTTTGATTACTACCCTACCACGGCTCAAAGGAGTCGTGCAAACAGGTAGTGGTTGGGTACCGTCCCGAAGCACTTGGAGGCAGTGACGGTTAGACAGGATTCGTCTCTCCCGGTATTGGGGGTTGACATCGCGCTGTGTCTAGGAGAGCCATTACACGAGTAGTCCCTGGCCAAGGCAATCGAGATATACTGATAAGCTTCCAGTGTTATCTCAGGGTGTTTTGGGCTTCACTCCGACACGACTTGTACCGCTATTAGGGGACCGACGTTTACCGCCCCCTAGGCCCGCCATGCGATGTATCAGATGAACAGACCGGACTGTACGGAGAATGTCACTTTCAGGCTCAGTAGGAGTTCAGATGGGTTTCACCTCGTCAGTCTTCTTGCCGGCTTCTACCTGGGGACCGTTACGCACAGCTAGTGCCGCTTGCGGTCTGTGGTTAAACCCACTGCCAGCGTAGTGTCGAGTCTTTAGAGTCCCACACAGAAAGCTATTCGCCTTTAGGCAAAAGACTAGAGGTCGCATGGTTTTGTGACAGGTCGCATGGTTTTGCGACAGGGTTCGGTCACATCCGTGCACTTATGCACGTACAGTGTCCGGACAGTTTACACTAGCGGGCTTTGGTTTAAGCCAGATCCTAGTGTACGTTTTGGGATTGGATTTATCCAGTATGTATTCGTGTTCCTCAGAACGCGGATGCGGGTGTGTATGCACAGTTGACAGAGAGACAGAGGCAGAGGATTCTCATTAGGGTTGTTGGCCGTTGACTGTTGACTATTGACTTTTTGCTCAACCCTAATGAGAATATGATATATGATTAACAATAATATTAATTAAGTATTGTGGTGACATGGTTATTGAGGGGTTGACTTTGTTGACTTGTTGACTTTGTTGACCGGTTGACTAGGTTTGACTAGTTGACCATCATGATGACAATGGCTATCATTTCATGGCAAAGACTTTTGCTTGCTTGTTCTCTTATACAAAATGAGTGCATGAAATGATATGGCTATTATAGCTTAAACCATTTTACACAATACTTGATTGCTATTTTTGTGATGATGGTTTTGGATTATAAGAGCCAAGAGAGAAAAGTCCTCTCTCATTCTATCATTCTCATTCTCTCTCTTGTTCTTGAGCTCTCATCTCCTTCCTCTTGCTCTCCCTCTCTTAGTCTATGGTTCACTTGTCTCATGTGTTGAGAACCAAGAACCATAGAGAAAATCCCAACACACTCTTCTCTACTCACTCTAGTTCACAAGGTTTAGCAAACCAAGTGAACTAGTTTCTTCAAAGACCGAAGAAGAAGCCAAAGGTGGAAGCTTTCGAGGTGGATCTATCTTCGGCGTAAGGAGACGACGAAGTGAAGCCGATCCGGACAACCATCGAGAGTCAAAGAAGAAGGAGTTCAAGAAAGAAAGGTATAACCCCCTAACCGAGTAGTTAACAACTCCTAGTTAGGTTGTTAGTTAGATGTTTAACAAAGATCCGGTTTTGAGTCCATGTTACCACCTCTAGAAAAATTGTTTTTCACCAAATTCCGCATGCCCGAAAGTACCGGGAGAGGTAGCATGGACTTACAGTGGTATCAGAGCCTAGTTAAACTCTATCTAACATGTTAGCAAAGTAGCTAGAAGATCGATCAAAGAAAAAGTCACGAAACGAACCCGTATTGCCAAGTTTCTGCCGATTTTTATTCTGTTCAAAAGTTGATAATTTTCATCTTAAAAATCGGCTCAGGCTTTTATTTGAATAACCACCAAATTTGGTCCCACGATCGATTCAAAGCGCCGCGGAAACGCGGCGGGAGCACTCTCCCGCCGCGGTTCCGCGGCCGAGTTGACTCGGCCGGGGTCCATCTTTGGTGCAGTGTACTTCTGGGGTTGTTTTGGGATTTTTGGAATAGCCGAGCGCAGCGAGTTGTTGAAAAAGTGAAAACCACACTAAACTAATAAGATGCAAACTGAAATCAACAAAGAAGCAGCACACACTGATGCACGAGGGGGGTGTCGAACCTGGAATCCGCAGGGATGCGGCCCTGGTGAATGATTGGTCCAACAACTAATATCTCTTGGCATCCCTTTTACGGGGAAAGAGACCAGTAGGAAGTACTGGTACGAGATTCTTGGGGAGCAAGAGACTTGGTGGCAACAACCAGAATGATATATTATTTAATCGTGGAAATGCCATGTCAGGCGCGCCATTCAAACCAATATCGCCTGCTATATTCAGTCGCGCTCATCCCATATGTATTTTCTGCCGAGATTTTCCAGAACGAAAATTTTGTGTTTGGGGCCTATAAATCCGTATTTTTTATCGAACTTCTAAAAGACTTAAGCTGACGGGTTTTTCTGTGATGTGATATTTGTATTGAACGTCTACTAATCGCTATATGTCGATTAGTGGGGGTTATACAAATCTGTGATCTGTAATATTATTGGTTTGTGTATATGAATTCATTGGATTGTCGCGGGTGAATAGCCGGGGGTTGTGAGACGAGAGTTTTCTTTTCTTTCAATTCATGTAAATTTGTAAATTGATGTAATAATTATTTGTATGGCCGCACAACCGGGTCGGGGTTGTAGCCGTCATTGTATAATTTCTTTTTACTGTTTTTGCTCCTAAGATAGACCCATGGAGGGGGTGCACAAACTACCGGGTATGCCGAAGTGCCGAGTGGCCTAGTCACGGGGATGAGGGAGGTTGCTTCGCTTCGGGTACTTGACGGGTAGTTTGCCGCACCCGTAGGGGTCTTGGGTGGGGTATTGGCTATTCACCGCGACCGTGTAATCTGCTTTTCGTTACAGGCTCGTACGAATTGCAGGTTCCTAGTATATCCAATGTGTTCATCTGTGATCTGAAATGTCTATCAATGCAATATATCTATATATGATATTATTTAGGAGTTGCTTATGTTTTACAGCCGCGCTAGCCCGGCCCCCGCTCTGTCGTTAGTTAAGTAACCTAACGGGTAATGACGGGGCCCCGTGGCGAATGCGAATGGCATAAGCGTACGTCATATTTTGGTTGTTTTCTGCAATGGTAGGATTAAATGATGGGATGCATTAAAAGAACTAATGCAAGAATATCACGCATTAAAAGAACTAATGCAAGAAAATAAACCAAGTAAAAGTCGTTGGAACACTTTCGAAAAACCACTCGGTTCTTTTCAAAACTAACTTTTAAATGCGGAGTTTGAGCCACTCCTTTTAAAAGCTATCTCGTTCCATCGACCATATCAAGTTCACTACGTTCACGGTTTCGCCAAAACCATTCGTAGCCCTCCGTCGTTTCACATAAATAGTCAATAGTATTCAAGCTATGTATGTTGGCCAAAGTCAAGGCATAGTGATTGGTAGCTATTGGGTATTCATGTGTAGCATAGATAGATGCGTTGGTTTGGGACAGTCGTACTGCCATTTTGGCCAAAGTCAAGGGTAGGTACGGGTGGATCCAAATTAACCTGGAGAATGACGGGTAGAACTTGACATGTGACTTATGATATTTTGGCCAAAGTCAAGGTCATAAGAGCATGGGGCAAAAATCCACATCGGGAGTTTCAAAAGAACTGAAACTTGCTAGTGTTGCATACCATTTGGAGTGTGATGATTCTGGTAGGATTCCTTCAGTTTCGTCACGCGATGATATTTGGATCCCGATCCTACTGTGAGTATATGCTACTCCTCGGGAAATTTCTCACTTAACGATCAATGCTATAAACCTAGTAGGTGTCTAGAAAGGTGTTAGCGGGGCTACGCCCCCCGGGAAAAGAGGTTCTTAAATTAAGGAACTTCGCGAAAGCGTTGAAAAACCTCCCTCGAAGTACCGACACCAGCCTGGCCGAACGGTTAAGCAAGTATTGTACGGTGAGATTGATCCTGACTAATTCTTCCTTTTTGGTTTGAGGAGGGATTCGAGAAACAGTGGGAGCCATCCTGTTTAGACAAACTAAAAAACCACTCTAAACTTGCAAGAGCATCATGCTGAGTGTTTCTTCTTCTCTCCTAATTGCAGCGACCAATCGATATGACTGGACTTAAGTTACTTCTAGATAAAAACATACTGACAGGGCCAAACTACAAAGATTGGCTCAGGAATGTCAAAATGGCAATCACTTACGACAAGCTGGGGTATCTTCTTACCACCAAAACTCCCCCTGTCCCAAGTCCCACCTCCAGCGTCGCGGAAAAGGAAATCCGTAAGACCTGCGAGATTGATAGCGCGAAGGCCAAGTGCCTCGTACTTGCCTCGATGGACAACGAACATCAGAGGAGGCACGAGAATATGGACCTTGAATCCATATTTCTCCATACAAAAGAACTGTATGGAGAGCAATCTCGTATCGCAAGATACAAAGTGTCGAAGAAGTTATTTTCGGCAAGGTTGGCCATTGGATCATCGGTAGCGGAACACGTGCTTAAGATGATTGGCTTCATTGAGGAGCTCGCGGAACTTGGAACCACGTTAGAGAACGAGCTCTATACGGACTTGATTCTCCAGTCCCTTTCTTCCACTTACGCCCAGTTTATACTGAACTTCAACTTACAAGAAAACGAAGTTGAACTTTCAGAACTCCTCAACATGCTGAGGAGTGCAGAGGGCACCCTACAGAAAGGTAGGGAAACATCCACTTTGTTTGTAGGAGGATCTTCCTCTTCTAGGTCCAAGGCGAAAGCCAAGGGAAAGAAGAAGAAAGCCTTCGCCAAACCAAGGGGCGGTGTTAGTAAAGTGGATACGAAGGGAAAAGCAAAGGCAAAAAAGAAAGCGGGGCAGCTTGTGGATAAAGAAGAATGCTTCTATTGTCATAAGAAAGGTCACTGGAAGAATGATTGCAGGGCTTGGAAAGCCAGGACACAGGAATTGAAGCAGGTTGCGGCTTCAGCTTCAGGTGTGTATGTTATTGAAAACTGTCTTTCAATAAACTCTACTTCCTGGGTATTGGATACCGGATCAGGATCTCATATCTGTAATTCTTTGCAGGCGTTGAGAAACCGTAGGGTTTTGAAGGCAGGTGACATGACCCTCAGAGTTGCAAACGGAGCTAGCATGGATGCTAAGGCCGTGGGGGACTATCACCTGGGAATGTCAGATGGACATGTTTTGGTTTTACGTAATTGCTTTTTTATACCCAACGCAACTTGTAATATCATTTCTGTATGTAGCGTCTTGAAAAGTCGTTTTGGTGTTTTCCTAAAAATCAGTGAAAATTCGGTATTTTTCCGAAAACCGTCTTTTTTGTTATTTTGCAGTTTAGGGCTAACTATACCTAAAATGGATAGGTAATTTCTTGTTTTTAGTAGATAATGAGTTAATTATGAAATTCTGGTCGTTTAAAAATTTTCCCTAATTTTTCAATTTTTTAATATTATTTTAAGCCGGTAAGAAAATACATTAAATTAGCGATAAATACAAATTTTTCCGGGCTAATTTTAATCTTTAAAATTATGATAATTAAAATCTAGTTGTAACATAAATTTTTAGTATTTTATTTTGATTTTTAACTAATTTTTATTATAGGAAACAATATTTATTGAATTTAAGCTTAAACTTGCAATTTTTGACTTGTAGGGGGTCTTTTTGCATAAAAATTTTTTGTGCACTCTCTCTCACTTTTCCCTCACCCTTGGCCGGCCCACCACAGCAGGAACTTCTCTCTTTTTTTTTTTTTTTTGGGTCTTCACTCTTGTGAGCATTATGATATGTGAATGGATTAAATTATATTAATTTGTAAGTATGTTGTACTTGGGAATGGTTGGCTTTGACCTTGGAAAAAATTTCCACAACACCACACCATTCTCCCCCATTCCCTCAAGGCAGAGAGCACCTCCTACTTCTGTCCCAATATTTTTTCCTCTCTTTTCATATCAAATTTCTTCACAATATCCATCAAAAATCAACAATTTTCTTCACTAATTCAACACAAAACCTTATTCTACCTCTTTTCAAGCCCAAATTGGTTTAAATCTTGGAGAAAAATGGCATCTTTGGAGGCAAATTATTCTTGCTAGATCTCTAGAGAGGTATAATTTCTTGCTAATTAAACTATTTTGATTAAGTTCTTAAGTTAGATTGTTGTAGTGTTAATTTAGTGTAGTTCTAATCTAGTTTTTTTTCTTAGGTTATGGTTAAAAAATTGAATTAGGGTTCTTGAAGCCATGATAGTTAATTAAATTGTTTTGTAATTAATCTAGTTGTTACTTAACTAACCTATATGGTTACATTGTTGCTTAAGGGTGCTAATTAGAACCTTGAAATTGTTTAGTGTTAAATCTTTACTTAATTCCTAATCTAGTTTTGTTTAAAGAGGGTAGTTTGATATGAACTTGGGTTTTAGCATACCATTACTAGGCTAATTAAATCTATTTTTCTATCTAGTTATTTTGCTAACCTAATCTAAGAGGTTAATTTTCTTATATGGGCTTTTAATTGTGTTAATTTAAATTTGTAGTATGGAATTTGATTTGTGATTGCTAATTACAAAAATCAAGAAAAGGGTTTGTGTATGGAAATAGGTTTGAAGCATGGTTATTGTGTTGAATTTATGTGATTGTGGCTAACTAGTTGTGTGGTTGGATATTGTGTCGGATTGTGATAACCGTATCGCTAATTTTCGATATTTGCACCAAAATTGCAAGTTTTGTGCTTACTAGGTTTTTATTAAAATTGCATGGTGAATTATTTGTGATACCTTGGGGATATTTTTAGCATCTCCTATGATGTTTAGGATGCGTGAGTGCGTATTTTTGGGTAGTCGGGTTTTAGTTTTGCCGGGCGACCAAATCGGCGATTTTTGGCAGTTTTTGCGATTTTCGCGTATGTTCCGCACACCTTGTGCACGCTGTACCTAGCTAGTGAACATTAGTAGTTTCGTTTGGGTTTTGCGTCGTTCTTGATATGTAACCTTATATTTGGTATTGATGTAAATTCCAGGTTCGGTCGCGGAGACGTCAGACGCGGCACGAAAGGGGAAAGCGGTGATTGGAAACAGCTAGCCAGGGATTCCGGTGAGTAGATGTAACATCTACGGGGGACTATCGTTGGATGGCGCAAGCCGCCCGATAGTTTTAGTAACTTACAAGATTCTTAGTGATATTAGTAATTAGGGGTGAAATACTTATATGATTATTTGCTGCACCCATGCCCTATATTGTCATACCTATACGAAACCGTTTTATAGGACACCTGCACCATTGCCAGGGTTTTTTTTTATATGCAGCACGAGTACTATTCATGCCTACACACACACCCTGGTAATTGCCATACCACCACACTAGATAACCTTTAAATTTAAACCTTTTACTAATTGATACTTAAACTTGTGCTATTGCCTTTAATTCCGAAAAATGAAACCGTAGGATTGCTATTCATGTGCATGTACCTCATCATATTAATTGTTCATGCCTAGTCTATTAATCATACATCGTAGCTTAGTTATTGATATCATATCCATTCATCACCATTGATATATCCACTTATGAGGATTTCTTGAGATTTTATGATATTTCTGGATTTCGGGGGAAAGCCGCAAAATTTCTAAACTTATTATGTTTTTAAAATATGTAATTGCGGTTTTCTAGTGATGTAAAGTGTCGTCCACCATGAGTTTGCTGTGGTTTTCGAGATCCATGTCGAGGAGTGGAGGAACCGTCACGGGTACATGGTGGGCCCGGTAAGGTACCCCGGGGCAAGAGGAATATGGTGTTGACGTTGAGCCTGGCAGGGGACGGATTACCTACCGGTGACTGTTTGGCACGGCGGATATCCAGAGGATACCGACCGTGGCCGCGAGATGATGAGATTTTGATATTGAGCTGGGTCAGCCCGATGGCTGAGGCCAGAGACACTATGACATGGATTTATGAGATTTGAGACAGCTTTTGGGTGTCGTTGCTGGACACCGGTTCTCGTCGATTCTTTGAATATTATGCTGGCATTCTAAAAGAGTTTCAAAAATAAAAAGAGATAAAATGTTTCTTATATATACCTATTGAGACCTCAGATATTCATGTTGCATACATATTAGTACACTGATGTTGTATACACACCTGCTAATGCATCCAGTCATACCTGTATTTTAGATGCTAGGATGCTTGTGTGCATGCATACGATAGCCTTTGTAGATGTTATTTATTACTCATGAGTTGGCAACTCATCCCCGTTGTGCCACAGCCTTTTGCAGGTCCGCTCCGTCAGTACAGTAGCGGCGGACGCACTTGTTCTTTTGCCTCCTTTGCCTGGACTCGAGGTTTTGCTCCTAGGTGGGTTATATCATTATTTTTTGTACCACCTTGTATATTCTTTGTATCTAGTACACTCCATCTACTGTATCTGCCAGCATTATTGTATATTGACCAAGAGATGAGACTGTGAGATTTGTAGACTTTTATGCTGTATTTTGGGGTCGAGCTCACTTGAGTCGACATGCTGTTTTTCTTATGCTTCATTATGATTATTTTGCTTGTTGTCATTTTATATTGCGTGGGATTTGTGACCGCCTTATGGCGAAGAGCTAGCTCCCGCTTGGGGATGCCCTATTTTGTTGGATTCATATATATTTTTGTTGTACCCATTTTGGGGGCCAGTATTTACAAAGGAGACTCTGCCGAAATTTTCGGAAAAATTGGTATTGTTTTTAAAAAGGGTTTTACATGACTTATTTGATAAACTCGCTTTCAATTGATTGGGTTTTCTTCACTCTTTTGCTTAATTGGTTTTGTTTTCTGGGCTTTGGCTTACTTATTTTACGGACGTCTTTAGACGTTTCGTAAACTTAAGTGCCAGTCACGTTCCGTACCCTGCGGGTCGTGGCAAAGTTGGTATCAGAGCGATAGGTTTTACCTTTTTGAGTATAGGATGACCCTTGGTAGATGGAGTAAGTGACTTAAGCAGGGTAACGTAGCGTGCGTATGTCCGCGGCATACTTGGGTTACGGTACTCCGCCTAAGTGACTTTAGGATATACTTGCTTGAAAATTCCTTCTTCAATTCCGTGTATCCTATGATCCCATTGCATTGTTCTTATTACCCCTTTTCCTGTAACAGCCACTATGCTGCCGAAGGCTACGAGGGCACAGAGGGCTGCCGCCAGAGACGAGATTCGAGCTGGCTCGTCCGAGACTAGGACTGAGCAGGGTGGTATGCCTACGCCGCAAGGACAGACCGATCCACCTTCCCTAGGCCGTATGGATAGGCTCGAGACTGGTATGGAGGAGTTGCGACAGATGATTGGAGGCATGCAGGAGCTACGTCAGATGGTAGGATCCCTAGATGCAGCCAGTCGTACACCGAGACCGGATGACGTACCTACTACATCACAGACGACCATGATACCTGCTCCTACTACTACCACCGTGACCATCCCGGTTTCACTACAGGATTTCATGAGGCTGAGACCTCCAGTATTCACCGGCACCGAGGCAGCGGAGGACCCACAGACGTTCCTTGACAGTTTAGCCAGGATCTGCCGTTCGCTGAGATGTTCGGATGATCGATGGGTAGAGCTTGCGAGTTTCCGACTAGAGGGTCTCGCGCAGACATGGTGGGAGTCAGTCTTGAGAGGTCGAGCTGCAGGTCTGCCGCCTATGACTTGGGTCGAGTTTACAGCGGTCTTTCTAGCCCGTTTCCTTCCAGAGAGCGTTCGTGACGCCAGAGCTCGTAGCTTCGAGGCCTTAGTCAAGACACCTGGGATGACGGTGTCTGAGTATGACATCCAGTTTACACAGTTATCCCGATATGCTCAGTATTGGTGGATACCGAGGAGAAGATGGTGAAGAGGTTCGTACAGGGACTCGATGCCCAGCTATATCTTGCCATTGGCGTCCAGCACTACGACACTTATTCAGCTGTTATGGATACGGCATTGCGGATGGAGGCACGCATATCACAGACTTCGGCCGTTTCTGGGCCGAAGAGGATTCGCACCGATGTACCGTCTCAGAGGCAGCGCGCCAGATTCTTTCCGAGAGATAGGCCTGGCAGAGGATTTGGGAGGGGACAGTTATATGGTTCTTATCCCCAGGGGCAGCAGCCGTCGCCAGGGTGTTTTGGGTGCGGGAGTTTGCACCATCTTGTCAGAGACTGTCCGGCGAGGCGACAGGGAGCAGCGACAGTTCCGCATGTGACCCTACCACCATCACCACCCCCTCCTCAGAGAGCCCTACTTCCTACCACAGGCGATGCTCCATGCCAGTTAGGTGCACCCAGAGGCCGTGGACGCGGCGGTCCTGTTCAGAGAGGACGAGGAGGCAGAGGCCGAGGTCGAGGTCAGCCCGCTATCGGTGGAGGACAGGCCCGAGTTTTTGCTTTGACACCGCAGGATGCGCAGGCATCCAATGCCGTTGTGACAGGTACCTTGCCAGTTTGTTCTTTCGACGCCCGGGTATTATTTGACCCAGGTTCCACACATTCGTACGTCTTTACACACTTTGCACCGATGTTGGGCCGTGAGTCGTCGTCGTTAGATCATCCGCTTGTTGTTGTTACTCCGGTAGGCGAGTCGTTTGTCGCTCGTTTTGTATTTCGATTGTGTTCCGTTCGTATCGGGGAGAGGGATTCATCGGTTGATTTGATTCTCCTCGATATGTTGGACTTTGATGTGCTTCTGGGCATGGTTTGGCTAGCCACTTGTTATGCTTCGGTGGACTGCCGTGAGAAGGCAGTCATATTTAGATTTCCGGGAGAGCCAGTCCTTGTTATTCAGGGAGACCGCAGTGTCACCCTTCCCAGCTTAATTTCGTCTCTTCGCGCTGGTCAGCTCTTGCGGAAGGGATGTCAGGGATTCTTAGCGTGTATTTGTGATACTCGAGCTGCAGAGGTTCCGTTGGACCGGGTCCCGGTAGTTTGTGAGTTCCCTGATGTTTTCCCTGATGAGCTACCTGGGCTACCGCCTGAGCGCGATGTTGAGTTCTGCATTGATTTGATTCCCGGCTCGGGGCCTATTTCTATACCGCCTTATCGGATGGCCCCGGCAGAGCTCCGAGAGCTGAAGGATCAGCTGCAGGATTTGTTAGATAAGGGGCTTATTCGACCTAGTGTTTCTCCGTGGGGTGCTCCGGTCCTGTTTGTCAAGAAGAAGGATGGAAGTTTGCGCTTATGTATCGACTACCGCCAGCTGAAAAAAGTTACCGTTCGGAACAGATATCCGTTGCCGCGCATTGATGATTTGTTCGACCAGCTTCAGGGTGCGGGGTATTTTTCGAGGATCGACTTGCGATCAGGATACCATCAGCTGCGAGTTCGACAGGAGGATATACCGAGGACAGCTTTCCGCACACGCTACGGCCACTACGAGTTTTTGGTGATGTCGTTCGGACTCACCAACGCCCCAGCAGCATTCATGGATTTGATGAATCGTACATTCAGGCCGTATCTTGACTTGTTCATCATCGTGTTTATCGACGATATCTTGGTGTACTCCCGGAGCAGAGAAGAGCACGAGCAGCACTTGCAGATTACGTTACAGACCCTGAGGGAGCACCAGCTGTTCGCAAAGTTCTCCAAGTGTGCATTCTGGCTGGACAGCGTCGGATTCTTGGGTCACGTGGTTACGAGAGACGGCATTTGTGTGGACCCGAAGAAGATTGAGGCTGTTCAGCAGTGGCCCCGACCTACATCGGTTACTGAGATCCGTAGTTTTCTAGGCCTGGCGGGCTACTACAGGCGTTTTGTTCAGGACTTCTCCCGTATAGCTGCACCGTTGACCGGTTTGACCCGGAAGGGAGTTCCTTTCGTCTGGACAAAGGAGTGCGAGCGCAGTTTTCAGCAGCTACGGACTTGTTTGACTACGGCGCCGGTATTATCTTTGCCTTCGGGATCAGGCGGATTTGTTGTCTACTGTGATGCTTCGCGAGTGGGATTAGGATGCGTATTGATGCAGCATGGCCGGGTGATCGCTTATGCTTCTCGGCAGTTGAAGAAGCATGAACAGAACTACCCCACTCATGATTTGGAGATGGCTGCAGTGGTCTTTGCACTGAAGATTTGGCGACATTACCTATACGGCGAGTCATGTCAGATATTCACCGATCACAAGAGCTTAAAGTACATATTTCAGCAGCGAGACCTGAACCTCAGACAGCGTCGTTGGATGGAGTTGGTGAAAGACTACGACTGCGAGATCTTATATCATCCAGGCAAGGCGAATGTGGTGGCAGATGCGTTGAGTAAAAGGCCCGGGGGTAGTCTATCCTTTTTGCGCGCAGTGCAGAGGCAGTCGTCAGCAGATTGGCAGATGTTATGCGACAGCCGAGTTGAGTTCGAGTTCACTCAGACAGGGGGACAGCTCGCGCATGTTCGTGCACGCCCACAGTTGCTTGACCGTATATATGAGGCACATCGCAGTGACGACCGTTGCTCAGAGATCATGGCACAGATGGGACAGGGCAGATTTTCCGAGTTCGTGATTGACGAACAGGGGATTTTACGATATGGATCTAGACTGTGCGTACAAGATGCTGATGGATTGCGGCACGACATTCTTGAGGAGGCACACCGATCAGTGTATAGTGTCCACCCCGGTTCCACCAAGATGTACCATGATATGAGAGAGACCTACTGGTTGGACGGGATGAAGAGGAACATTGCGGAGTTCGTTTCGAGATGCCTGACTTGTCAGCAAGTCAAGGCCGAGCACCAGAGGCCCGCAGGAGAGCTACAGCCGTTACCCATTCCAGAGTGGAAATGGGAGCAGATTTCGATGGATTTCGTTGTGGGTCTACCCAGGACCAGTCGAGGGTACGACTCCATCTGGGTGATCGTGGATAGATTGACGAAAGCGGCTCACTTCCTACCAGTGAAGACCACTTTCAACTTCGCTCAGTATGCTCAGCTCTACATTGACGAGATCGTGCGACTACATGGCGTACCGACTTGTATCGTGTCAGATCGAGGCACTCAGTTCACCAGCCGACTTTGGCAGAGACTTCAGGAGGCTTTGGGCACTCGTTTGAGCTTCAGCACAGCGTTTCATCCGCAGACAGACGGACAGTCAGAGCGGACCATTCAGAATCTCGAGGACATGCTCAGAGCGTGCGTTTTAGACTTTGGTGGTAGCTGGGATCGTCATTTACCTCTAGTGGAGTTCTCCTACAACAACAGCTTCCAGGATACTATTCAGTTGGCACCTTTCGAGGCATTGTATGGGAGGAGATGCAGATCGCCCGTTTGTTGGACAGAGCTCAGCGAGAGCAGTATTTTGGGGCCGCAGCTTGTTGAGGAGACGACAGCAAAGTTACAGTTGATTCGAGACCGGATGAGGGCAGCTCATAGCAGACAGAAATCCTATGCAGACAGGCGCCGTCGCAGGTTAGAGTTCGCAGTTGGCGACCATGTTTTTCTGAAAGTCTCTCCGATGAAGGGCGTGATGCGTTTTGGGCAAAAAGGGAAGCTTAGCCCTAGATTCGTAGGTCCCTTCGAGATCCTCGAGCATGTCGACGCAGTTGCATATCGTTTGGCTCTTCCTCCCAGCTTTCCCGATATTCACCCCGTCTTCCATGTTTCGATGCTCCGCAAGTACCTTCACGACCCTTCGCATGCGATTCAGCACCCGACAGTCCAGCTAGAGCGCGACCTTTCTTTTGCAGAGCAGCCGGTGGCCATCTTGGATCGGCAGGTGAAGAAGTTGAGGTCGAAGATTATACCAACCGTCAAGGTCATTTGGCGTAACCCGAGCAGCGAGGAGGTTACCTGGGAGACTGAGGGCGAGATGAGGAAGAAATATCCCCATCTCTTCGAAGGTACGCGTAGTTATATTTTTAAATTCGGGGACCGAATTTCTTTAAGGGGGGAAGACTGTAGCGTCTTGAAAAGTCGTTTTGGTGTTTTCCTGAAAATCGGTGAAAATTCGGTATTTTTCCGAAAACCGTCTTTTTTGTTATCTTGCAGTTTAGGGCTAACTATACCTAAAATGGATAGGTAATTGCTTGTTTTTAGTAGATAATGATTTAATTATGAAATTCTGGTCGTTTAAAAATTTTCCCTAATTTTTCAATTTTTAATATTATTTTAAGCCGGTAAGAAAATACATTAAATTAGAGATAAATACAAATTTTTCCGGGCTAATTTTAATCTTTAAAATTATGATAATTAAAATCTATTTGTAACATAAATTTTTAGTATTTTATTTTGATTTTTAACTAATTTTTATTATAGGAAACAAAATTTATTGAATTTAAGCTTAAACTTGCAATTTTTGATTTGTAGGGGGTCTTTTTGCATAAAAATTTTTTTGTGCACTCTCTCTCACTTTTCCCTCACCCTTGGCCGGCCCACCACAGCAGGAACTTCTCTCTTTTTTTTTTTTTTTGGGTCTTCACTCTTGTGAGCATTATGATATGTGAATGGATTAAATTATATTAATTTGTAAGTATGTTGTACTTGGGAATGGTTGGCTTTGACCTTGGAAAAAATTTCCACAACACCACACCATTCTCCCCCATTCCCTCAAGGCCGAGAGCACCTCCTACTTCTGTCTCAATATTTTTTCTTCTCTTTTCACATCAAATTTCTTCACAATATCCATCAAAAATCAACAATTTTCTTCACAAATTCAACACAAAACCTTATTCTACCTCTTTTCAAGCCCAAATTGGTTTAAATCTTGGAGAAAAATGGCATCTTTGGAGTCAAATTATTCTTTCTAGATCTCTAGTGAGATATAATTTCTTGCTAATTAAACTCTTTTGATTAAGTTCTTAAGTTAGATTGTTGTAGTGTTAATTTAGTGTAGTTCTAATCTAGTTTTTTTTCTTAGGTTATGGTTGAAAAATTGAATTAGGGTTCTTGAAGCCATGATAGTTAATTAAATTGTTTTGTAATTAATCTAGTTGTTACTTAACTAACCTATATGGTTACATTGTTGCTTAAAGGTGCTAATTAGAACCTTGAAATTGTTTAGTGTTAAATCTTTACTTAATTCCTAATCTAGTTTTGTTTAAAGAGGGTAGTTTTAGCATACCATTACTAGGCTAATTAAATCTATTTTTCTATCTAGTTATTTTGCTAACCTAATCTAAGAGGTTAATTTTCTTATGTGGGCTTTTAATTGTGTTAATTTAAATTTGTAGTATGGAATTTGATTTGTGATTGCTAATTACAAAAATCAAGAAAAGGGTTTGTGTATGGAAATAGGTTTGAAGCATGGTTATTGTGTTGAATTTATGTGATTGTGGCTAACTAGTTGTGTGGTTGGATATTGTGTTGGATTGTGATAACCGTATCGCTAATTTTCGATATTTGCACCAAAATTGCAAGTTTTGTGCTTACTAGGTTTTTATTAAAATTGCATGGTGAATTATTTGTGATACCTTGGGGATATTTTTAGCATCTCCTATGACGTTTAGGATGCGTGAGTGCGGATTTTTGGGTAGTCGGGTTTTAGTTTTGTCGGGCGACCAAATCGGCGATTTTTTGCAGTTTTTGCGATTTTCGCGTATGTTCCGCGCACCTTATGCACGCTGTACCTAGCTAGTGAACATTAGTAGTTTCGTTTAGGTTTTGCGTCGTTCTTGATATGTAACCTTAAGTTTGGTATTGATGTAAATTCCAGGTTCGGTCGCGGATGTAAGTGCACGGCGGCGCCCCGGCCGTCAATCCGACGCCGGAATGCGGAAACGGTGAATAACTCAAATTTTGCGGACTTTGCAAACCGGCACCACCGCGCACTAAACTCCGGATCGTAACCATTAACAAGTCTAAGCTAACTAGAATACGGGTTAGAGATGTACCGACTGATCCGAGTCCTCCGGTCTTCATCTCCACTCCGATCTCCTCGCGGGATCTTCGTCCGTCTCCTCCTCGTCGGAAAGGCACCACATCGCCTGCATCTTTTACGGGCTCCCGCCTATATACCGAGGCAACTCGGGCGCGAAGTTGGCAAGCCGACGCGCCCAAGATTTGCTGTAGAATAGTGTAGAATACTTGTCTCTTTGGGGTTTAAGATGGTTGCCATAATGGAGGGATTTTGCACAAGGATTTTTCATGAACACTTGAAGAAAAATGGAGCTTGCTAAGGAAATGAAATGGAGCATACTTCAAGCAAAGAGCTCGGCCACAGAATATATTGTGCCCACTGTGAAAAATAGAATGAAGCAAGCTAACTTGAATAAATTAATCCCCTTCATCCCTTCTTATGTTATCCTCCAGCACACACAATGCAATCATATAAATTAATTTATCAAAAACCATCCAAAAACCAATCAAGAGCTCACCATTATAAATTCATTCCAATTTAACTTCCCTTTCCAACAGTGGCCGGCCCAAACTCTCCCATGTCAAACAGTGGCCGGCCAAAACCAAACCCAATTTCCAACACAAAATTCACATTCAAAACCCATACCCAACCTTACCTTAATTAATGCAAGGGATGGAGCATGGAAATATACAAAGAACCCCTCCACAAGATATTATTTGCAAACTGCAAATAATCCCCTCCATCGGAAAAGTCCGGCCGGGAAAGAACAAAGGAAAACCGGCCGGAACGGAATGCAAAATGGCAACTCCAGAAAACTGGTCCCGTAATAAATTACAGGAAAACCCCGATACTGTGCATACACACCCGCATCTGTATTCCGTCCGGATACAAATGCAAAAAGACAAAACTACATTATCAAATACTAAGATCCGGCTTAAGCCAAAGCCGGCTAGTAAAAACCGTCCGATCACGATCCGTGCAATACCGCACGTATCTGATCGAACCCTGCCATATCTCCATACGGCCTCTACAGCGTTTCGCCCGAAAGCTTGAGTAACTGAAAGTGTGGTGGACTCTAAAGACTCGTCAATACTATGGCTGTGGATTTAACCACTAGCACGTCAGAGGTATAAGCCAATACGTGACGGGCCACCAGCTATTGACCAAAAGGGACGTCGATGAGGAAGCTCACCCCGACACCCAACTGAGCCTGTCAGTGACAATATCCGTACAGTCCGGTCCGTTCGTCTATGAGCATCGCATGGCGGGCCTAGGGGGTTGGTAAAAGTCAGACCCCCAAAAGCGGTACAAGTCGTGTCGGAGTGTAGCCCAGAACACCCTGAGATACTACTGGAATACCTACCAGTAAATCTCCTGCCTTGGCCAAGGTCTTTGTGTAATGGCTCTCCTAGACACAGCGCGACCTCACCCCCAATACCGGGAGAGACGAAACCCCCGAAGATCCGCTCACTGCCTCCATGTGGCTCGGGACTGTACCCAACTAAAACCTGTTTGCACGACTCCTTTGAGCCGTGGTAGGGTAGTAATCAAAGTACTGTGGGAACTCACACGAGACAAATGACGATCCCCAGGTCGATGAACTAATCTGTACACATGTCACCAGGGAACTGCTATCTGACGTCAGGTATAAGACCAACTAGCATGTTCCCGGCGAGTCCTGTCCGGTGTACTCATAACCCAATGAGCACCTGTATACATCTTAGGTGAACCTACTGACACCAGTGGCTTGTGAGACCGGCCACCGCCCCTCGTCGGGGTCTCGACTGTATACACTAGTCTACTCTGGAGAATCGATGCCCTGTCTCGAAACTCCCACGACTAGGGACCTTTTAAGGATGTGCTTATAGACTCCAGCTCTCACTTATATGATCGCCCTCATACTGCCGGCAGTCAAGCAAGAATCCAAGGGGCTCTATCAACGTGCAATAGCGACATGTCAGGTCACCTAAAGCAGTACACGATGATAAAGGTAAACCAGATAGCATACTATCATCTCGAGCAAGACTGTCCTCCCGGGATAGGTCCTCCCTCAATCACTGCAATCACGTGCCTGTGATCCAATAATTGACTCTGAGGGCACTATCTCCAACAATCTCCCACTTGCACTCAGGGCTAATTATTGCGATGCCGCATACTCACAGCCCGTGTGATACCGAACACCCAACTCCTCTACTAGTCAGTCTCACAAATCCCGTTTGTGAAACTATTGCGGTCGAGGAATAGCCTCAGTGAGTGGATCCGCCTAGAAGTTTCTTTCTATGTCTCTCTATATCTCAAATTCGCGGAGAAAGCCATCTCCCGAAATGAGCAATACCTGTCTTAGAATGTCTGGATGTCTGATGGGACTTAGCTCATAAATGAACTCCAAATCCAAACTTCTTAGACTGTATTGTCAACTGAACTTAATCAGTATCCTGCGCCATGCCACCCTCAGTATTGCCTTGGACCACCCGTCCAAAATACTACCCCTCGTCAGAGGGAAAAACTATAACTCTGACAACCTCCTTGTCGTCCAGGTCACCTTGGAAGCCTGGAATGATAACCGTCTCCTAAAAGAGGCAGCCGTTATCATATCCCTAGAACAGCCACTTATGTTCCAAAACTGCTTCCGACTGTTTCTCCAGGATTGGATCAATATCAACTTATTGCATGTAATGCAAGAACAACATCTGGTGTGGTACTTGACATCTCATGATTGACTCAATTGCCTAAGCAAGTGATCTGCCAATCATGCACATCCCTCTCTACTTTAGTCTAAAAGACACCTTTAGAGAGGGCGACTCCATTACTTGCAGGTACACTACCGTGCCAGGAGTCGTCCATTCTAAATACTCATAGAATGCTGTCTAAGTACCCTGATTAGGAAACCACCCAAATCTAGATCTAAAACCATAGATCTAGTAACCAGTATGTCTGATATAATGTCCAAGTCCTTTGTGGAGAAACCACTGTGTGACGACCAAAGTATAACCGATCGCAGTAAAGGAATATCACTTCCTACTACCTTCTCAACAGATCCATCCCCTATTCTGATGACGTCAAACCTATGACTGTCACATCAGAAATGGATGATCTATCTCCGCTACATCTGCTTTAGTCTATAAATAGACACAAGCCTGATGTCCACCAATGCTTCCGCTGCTCCCACTGACTACGACAACCCTCTGGCAGAGTCATATAGACGTGCACTTCTAAAACTAGTTTAGAAAGACGCTATACTCATCCTCCTGCCGGGTCTCGCAGCCTGGAACAACAGCAATGGCAAGTGTGGGTAAACAAGAACTTCCCTGTCACCGTCCTTGAGGCTACCGGAGTACCTCTCGGGTGCCTGAAGTTACCCACCTTATCTGCGGAGTGGCCAATGGAATGTCAAATCAGATTGAATCTTTAGGTTCCTTATCAAATCTTCAGTAATCGTTTGCGGTTCTGGAATCACTTCCAGTTCTACCATACTCCCACTGCTGTTTTTGAAAAAATCCATTTTTGATAAAACTGTGGCGAGTCTAGAACAATATTGCTATTGTTCATCCAGATGGTAGAAAGTCAACCCGCGTCATAGCCTGGGTCAACCCACAAACAGCCATTACAGAAACGTGCCTTGAGTTGTCCAGTGTCTGGTTTTAAGCATAAGCCGGACAACTCCCCGTACCTTAACAACGTTAAGATATGAACTGTTCTACATCCAATATAGAACCAGAGGCACTGATTTAATTGAACCAGATTCAAATCATGCAGCTATCTCCAGTGCATGTCAACTAAATGGAAGGAGGCCGATCAGCGTTACTCAACTTAGGAGTGCTTCCAATTATGAGTAACCCGAAAGAGAATCAAGTTCTCTTTATCATTACTATCAACTGAATACCATGCACAAGTATCTACATCTTCGATCACTTTGAAGAATCCCGATACTTGCTACACCTGGTTCTCTACTCTATTCAAATACCTATAACTCCTCAAAACTTAGACCCTCTGTTTCTACGAAACACATGTCTAAGAACTAGAGAAGTTAAAAGTAAACAGAATATAGTATGAGGACCAACCCCTCTGTCCTAATGGACACTGGACAACATACAATACTCTGTATAAGTCCGCCGAGTCTAACAACTCTTTCACTGTGTGTCGTAGGTTGAAAACTGTACTTATGGTTAAGAAGAATTACACCGCTGTTTAATGCTCCTTACCTAACCATCCACTGATATAGGTAAATGTCATCGACATAATATCAAAAGGTATATCTCACTCTATGAAAATAGACGTACAGATATATCAATTTGAAATTGGTGCACAACAGCGGATATTCAAAACCAAATATTTGCCGACCGGCAAACAACCCAGATGATCTCCTTAAATATCACCGATTACAACGAATCCCGATATAATGAGGATGATCACCTAATTCCCAATAACTTACTCCCACTCATCATCTGTAAAACCACACAGATGTGAGAATCATACCTGGTAAATACATATCCTGGAGTAAGTGTCTAATCGGGAAATCAGTTTTCCATTAACAGTATACAGTGAAACTGAAACATTGAAATGTTTCGTTGGGGTATCCTGGTATTCTTAGTAATGCCTCTACCATTATCCAGATTCACAACTATAACCATATAATTCTTTGCCACCTCTCCAAATCCCTTTATATGTCTTTAGTCATTACCTTCTGCATACCCCTTTAGGCCAATTGGTTTTCTTCCTTCCCTACCGTTCGGCACCAGCCTATGGTTTGGAAGAAGACTATCCAAAAAGCATAAAGGGTGTACTGTCCTAATCCTAGGAGCACTCGCATCGCGAGAGAAGGTGAAGATAAAAGACACCTGAATGTACTTTATTCCTATTTCTCCTGAACCAGGATCCATCCCCGAACTGGAACGAGTTCCTTTCGAGTTCGTATATAACCATACGATGGAGTATCCAAATAAACTGTGGATCTTCGTAGTGATACGGAGTGTCCTGGAGAAATACAAAGGTGATTTAGGATTGGCGAAGAAATACTTGGTTTGGTCGTGAATATCAGTCGCAAGTTACTTTGCCCTCTTACTAATCCCTTGCTTTGTCTGAACTTAATACCTTCTGTACACCGTTTAGGCTAATTGGCTTTCTTCCTTCCCTACCGGTCGGCACCAGCCTATGGTTTGGAAGAAGACTATCCAATTTGCGTAATAGGTGTACTACTCCTAAACCAAGGAGTACTCGCAACCTGAGAGAGGGTGAAAAGAAAAGACAACTGAATAGTCCTATCCGTTTTCTCCAGAACCGGAAACCATCCTCGAATTCCTTCGAGTTCGTATCTAACCATACGATGGTTTTGTCCAATGGAAGTGGACGTTCGTAGTAACACGGGGTGTCCTGGAGAAAAGAGTAAAAGTAGGAGTGGCAATGAGGTCTGCAACTCTGACAATCCAAAAGCCAGTGTTAAGAAGGTTCGGTCAACTTGGTCACTGAGTCAAAGTCTTAGGGTCGGGTCAATGGTCGCTGCCAAAGAGAGAGAGAAAAGAAACACTCAGCGTGCACTCTAACCTAGATCAGAATGGTTATCACTTTTTCTAATCAGGAAACCTCCCACTGTACCTCAAATTCTCCTCCAAACCTGAAAGAAGAATTAGTCGGGGTCACCCGAGGAGTAAACCAACTCATCAGTAGGAATCGGGATCCAACTCTCATCGCATGATAACGTAACGGAATCCGCTCACGGTATCACACTCCAGAAGGTATGCGCATATCTGGCAAGTTTCAGTACTTTTGAAACTCCCGATGTGATTTTTGCCCCATGCTCTTATGACCTTGACTAAGGCCAACAAATCATAAGTCACATGTCAAGTTCTACCCGTCATTGTCCAGGTTGATTTGAATCCACCCGTACAAGCCCTTGACTAAGGCCAACAAGGCTATACGACTGTCCCAAACCAACGCATCTATCTATGCAGCATATGAATACCCAATAGCTACCAAACACTGTGCCTTGACTAAGGCCAACAAACACAGCTTGAATACTATTGACTACCCATATGAAACGACGGAGGGCTACGAATGGTTTCAGGCGAAAACCTTTAACGTAATGAACTTGATCTCGTTGAAGGAACGGATAGCTTTTTATAAAATATAGTGACGAAAACCTTTACTAAAGAGGTCACTCCCGGTGAAGGGATCTCGGCTCTTTCCCCGTAGAATGGAGTGCAGGATATTCCAACTGAATACCACGGTGCAAAGCAAAAGCAATCGGCTATAGTGAAGTTAATGCCCTGACGCAAACTTCTGTCCAAGGGGTCACTCCCGGTAAAGGGATCTTGGCCCTTGCCTCGTCGACTGAGGAGCAGGATATTCCAAATGAATACCACGATGCAAAACAAAAGTGAACGTCCTTGCAATAACAGCTTTTTGAAAAGTGTTCCAACAACATCAGATTAGGTTTGTTTAACTTGCATTGATCCGAATCAATGCAGTCCCATCAATTGATCACACCACAAAGAACGAAAATATACTGACGTACGTATATGCCATCCGCATTCGCCACTGGGTCCCGTCATCACTCGTTAGGTTAGCTTACTAACGACAGAGCGGGGACTGGACTAGCGCGGATGCAAAACATATACAACATCTACTAATATATATACCAATATATTATATTTCGCTCAAGGCGTGAAAAGAAATGCAACATCACAGAAATGTACAGCATCACAGAACAATACAGATATCTGGGATCCCCGGGTTTCACAGAGCCACTACTGAAACCCGACGTTCCCCTGGTCGTGTGGATAGCCTGTGCAATGAAATCCTAGACCCCTACGGGCGCGGCAAGTCACCCGCCAAAACCTGAAGCGAGGCAGCCCCCTTCAGCGCCGTGAATGGACCACCCAGCACTTCACGGAATCCGGTAACTTGGGCACCCCTCCTGGGTCAACCTGTACCCCCTACGAGTGCGGCGAATAGCCCGCCAATCCTAGAGCGAAGCCCCCTCCGTCTCAATGCCATGAGATGCGGGCTTGTTGCCCTCCAGAACCCGGCTATCCGTGCACCCCTCCGCGGGGTAATCCTAGTACAGAAAGTAAAATATACATACACCGGGTACATCGACCGCAACCAGGTCGTGCCCCAAAAGAATAATACAAACATGCAGTGACGGCAGTCCACATGTCGGACGCTCGCCCCGCAATATCAAATGTACATAATACAACAAAACTGTACTAGCATTGCATCCAGGCTATCCCCCACGACCGATCCGCAACATCACAGCAAATACATAGAACATCAACGTGAAAGTCACGTTCGCAAATCCGTCTAACCGGGCTATAGCAGTTAGACCGGATTTACCGATCGAGTGACATTCACGGTCGCAGATATAATGTAAATACTGTGAAAAATGTGTTTAAAATTTTCCGATTGATCAAACAATTAACAAGTGGGCCCCAAAGAAAACTGTAGCACTCACAGAAATAATTGGCCCAACTTTAACATTCCAAAACCCATAAAATTAACCCAGAGGCCCACTGAAAAAATCTGGCCCATTGATCTTTTCAAGTTGCGGCGGAACCGCGGCCCAAAGAGGGAATTGGCCGCGGTTCCGCGCTCTGGAGGAAAGATCAATGCCTCGTATTTCTTCAGTGGTCTTAGGTTTTCAAGTACATCATATTTCTACAACCTGAAAAATTTTTCGACACCAAAAAATCTAAACAGAAAACTGATGTGAGCAAATACGGGTTTTTGGACATTTCGATCGATCGGAACTGAAAAACACATTTCACAAAGCTAGACTAAGTTAATGGCTAGGCTCTGATACCACTGTAAGTGCACGGCGGCGCCCCGGCCGTCAATCCGACGCCGGAATGCGGAAACGGTGAATAACTCAAATTTTGCGGACTTTGCAAACCGGCACCACCGCGCACTAAACTCCGGATCGTAACCATTAACAAGTCTAAGCTAACTAGAATACGGGTTAGAGATGTACCGACTGATCCGAGTCCTCCGGTCTTCATCTCCACTCCGATCTCCTCGCGGGATCTTCGTCCGTCTCCTCCTCGTCGGAAAGGCACCACATCGCCTGCATCTTTTACGGGCTCCCGCCTCTATACCGAGGCAACTCGGGCGCGAAGTTGGCAAGCCGACGCGCCCAAGATTTGCTGTAGAATAGTGTAGAATACTTGTCTCTTTGGGGTTTAAGATGGTTGCCATAATGGAGGGATTTTGCACAAGGATTTTTCATGAACACTTGAAGAAAAATGGAGCTTGCTAAGGAAATGAAATGGAGCATACTTCAAGCAAAGAGCTCGGCCACAGAATATATTGTGCCCACTGTGAAAAATAGAATGAAGCAAGCTAACTTGAATAAATTAATCCCCTTCATCCCTTCTTATGTTATCCTCCAGCACACACAATGCAATCATATAAATTAATTTATCAAAAACCATCCAAAAACCAATCAAGAGCTCACCATTATAAATTCATTCCAATTTAACTTCCCTTTCCAACAGTGGCCGGCCCAAACTCTCCCATGTCAAACAGTGGCCGGCCAAAACCAAACCCAATTTCCAACACAAAATTCACATTCAAAACCCATACCCAACCTTACCTTAATTAATGCAAGGGATGGAGCATGGAAATATACAAAGAACCCCTCCACAAGATATTATTTGCAAACTGCAAATAATCCCCTCCATCGGAAAAGTCCGGCCGGGAAAGAACAAAGGAAAACCGGCCGGAACGGAATGCAAAATGGCAACTCCAGAAAACTGGTCCCGTAATAAATTACAGGAAAACCCCGATACTGTGCATACACACCCGCATCTGTATTCCGTCCGGATACAAATGCAAAAAGACAAAACTACATTATCAAATACTAAGATCCGGCTTAATCCAAAGCCGGCTAGTAAAAACCGTCCGATCACGATCCGTGCAATACCGCACGTATCTGATCGAACCCTGCCATATCTCCATACGGCCTCTACAGCGTTTCGCCCGAAAGCTTGAGTAACTGAAAGTGTGGTGGACTCTAAAGACTCGTCAATACTATGGCTGTGGATTTAACCACTAGCACGTCAGAGGTATAAGCCAATACGTGACGGGCCACCAGCTATTGACCAAAAGGGACGTCGATGAGGAAGCTCACCCCGACACCCAACTGAGCCTGTCAGTGACAATATCCGTACAGTCCGGTCCGTTCGTCTATGAGCATCGCATGGCGGGCCTAGGGGGTTGGTAAAAGTCAGACCCCCAAAAGCGGTACAAGTCGTGTCGGAGTGTAGCCCAGAACACCCTGAGATACTACTGGAATACCTACCAGTAAATCTCCTGCCTTGGCCAAGGTCTTTGTGTAATGGCTCTCCTAGACACAGCGCGACCTCACCCCCAATACCGGGAGAGACGAAACCCCCGAAGATCCGCTCACTGCCTCCATGTGGCTCGGGACTGTACCCAACTAAAACCTGTTTGCACGACTCCTTTGAGCCGTGGTAGGGTAGTAATCAAAGTACTGTGGGAACTCACACGAGACAAATGACGATCCCCAGGTCGATGAACTAATCTGTACACATGTCACCAGGGAACTGCTATCTGACGTCAGGTATAAGACCAACTAGCATGTTCCCGGCGAGTCCTGTCCGGTGTACTCATAACCCAATGAGCACCTGTATACATCTTAGGTGAACCTACTGACACCAGTGGCTTGTGAGACCGGCCACCGCCCCTCGTCGGGGTCTCGACTGTATACACTAGTCTACTCTGGAGAATCGATGCCCTGTCTCGAAACTCCCACGACTAGGGACCTTTTAAGGATGTGCTTATAGACTCCAGCTCTCACTTATATGATCGCCCTCATACTGCCGGCAGTCAAGCAAGAATCCAAGGGGCTCTATCAACGTGCAATAGCGACATGTCAGGTCACCTAAAGCAGTACACGATGATAAAGGTAAACCAGATAGCATACTATCATCTCGAGCAAGACTGTCCTCCCGGGATAGGTCCTCCCTCAATCACTGCAATCACGTGCCTGTGATCCAATAATTGACTCTGAGGGCACTATCTCCAACAGCGGAGACGTCAGACGCGGCACGAAAGGGGAAAGCGGTGATTGGACACAGCTAGCCAGGGATTCCGGTGAGTAGATGTAACATCTACGGGGGACTATCGTTGGATGGCGCAAGCC
The DNA here is from genome assembly GCA_030015575.1 of Agapanthus africanus. Classification (NCBI taxonomy): domain Eukaryota; kingdom Viridiplantae; phylum Streptophyta; class Magnoliopsida; order Asparagales; family Amaryllidaceae; genus Agapanthus; species Agapanthus africanus. The sequence continues at coordinate 381,546,633 of JASDDO010000022.1, read as the reverse complement.
GCCCGATAGTTTTAGTAACTTACAAGATTCTTAGTGATGTTAGTAATTAGGGGTGAAATACTTATATGATTATTTGCTGCACCCATGCCCTATAATGACATACCTATACGAAACCATTTTATAGGACACCTGCACCATTGCCAGGGTTTTTTTTTTATATGCAGCACGAGCACTATTCATGCTTACACACACACCCTGGTAATTGTCATGCCACCACACTAGATAACCTTTAAATTTAAACCTTTTAGTAATTGATACTTAAACTTGTGCTATTGCCTTTAATTCCGAAAAATGAAACCGTAGGATTGCTATTCATGTGCATGTACCTCATCATATTAATTGTTCATGCCTAGTCTATTAATCATACATCGTAGCTTAATTATTGATATCATATCCATTCATCACCATTGATATATGCACTTATGAGGATTTCTTGAGATTTTATGATATTTCTGGATTTCGGGGGAAAGCCGCAAAATTTCTAAACTTATTATGTTTTTAAAATATGTAATTGCGGTTTTCTAGTGATGTAAAGTGTCGTCCACCATGAGTTTGCTGTGGTTTTCGAGATCCGTGTCGAGGAGTGGAGGAACCGTCACGGGTACATGGTGGGCCCGGTAAGGTACCCCGGGGCAAGAGGAATGTGGTGTTGACGTTGAGCCTGGCAGGGGACGGATTACCTACCGGTGACTGTTTGGCACGGCGGATATCCAGAGGATACCGACCGTGGCCGCGAGATGATGAGATTTTGATATTGAGCTGGGTCAGCCGGATGGCTGACGCCAGAGACACTATGACATGGATTTATGAGATTTAAGACAGCTTTTGGGTGTCGTTGCCGGACACCGGTTCTCGTCGATTCTTTGAATATTATGCTGGCATTCTAAAAGTGTTTCAAAAACAAAAAGAGATAAAATGTTTCTTATATATACCTATTGAGACCTCAGATATTCATGTTGCATACATATTAGTACACTGATGTTGTATACACACATGCTAATGCATCCAGTCATACCTGTATTTTAGATGCTAGGATGCTTGTGTGCATGCATACGATAGCCTTTTTAGATGTTATTTATTACTCACGAGTTGGCAACTCACCCCCGTTGTGCCACAGCCTTTTGCTGGTCCGCTCCGTCAGTACAGTAGCGGCGGACGCACTTGTTCTTTTGCCTCCTTTGCCTGGACTCGAGGTTTTGCTCCTAGGTGGGTTATATCATTATTTTTTGTACCAACTTGTATATTCTTTGTATCTAGTACACTCCATCCACTGTATCTGCCAGCATTATTGTATATTGACCTAGAGATGAGACTGTGAGATTTGTAGACTTTTATGCTGTATTTTGGGGTCGAGCTCACTTGAGTCGACATGCTGTTTTTCTTATGCTTCATTATGATTATTTTGCTTGTTGTCATTTTATATTGCGTGGGATTTGTGACCGCCTTATGGCGAAGAGCTAGCTCCCGCTTGGGGATGCCCTATTTTGTTGGATTCATATATATTTTTGTTGTACCCATTTTGGGGGCCAGTATTTACAAAGGAGACTCTGTCGAAATTTTCGGAAAAATTGGTATTGTTTTTAAAAAGGGTTTTACATGACTTATTTGATAAACTCGCTTTCAATTGATTGGGTTTTCTTCACTCTTTTGCTTAATTGGTTTTGTTTTCTGGGCTTTGGCTTACTTATTTTACGGACGTCTTTAGACGTTTCGTAAACTTAAGTGCCAGTCACGTTCCGTACCCTGCGGGTCGTGACACTGTATCTTTAGTTTCTAAAGAAGGTTATGAATTTGCGTTTGTAAGTAATGTTGTAAACATTCACCTTAATCAAGTTCTGATTGGGTCAGGTACATTGAGCAATGGTATATACGTATTAAACCAACCACAGATTTTCAATGTCCAGAATACACACAAAAGAAAATCTCCGGAAATAAATCAGACGTTCTTATGGCATTGCAGACTGGGTCACATCAATGAGAGAAGGTTGACGAAGCTACATACAGAAGATATTTGAATCCGTTCGAATATCAATCGTATGCCACTTGTCAATCCTATCTCAAAGGAAAGATGACAAAGACTCCGTTCACTGGACACGGAGTAAGAGCGAGAGAGCTCTTGGGACTCGTACACAGCGACGTGTGCGGTCCAATGTCTACACATGCACGAAGCGGTTATTCTTACTTCATTACTTTTGCGGATGACTTTTCAAGGTACGGTTATGTCTTCTTAATGAAACATAAGTCCGAAGCCTTTGGAAAGTTCCAGGAATATAAGAATGAAGTAGAAAAACAAACCGGCAAAAGTATCAGGATTCTAAGATCGGATCGAGGTGGAGAATACTTAAGTGCCAAGTTCCTGGATTATTTAAAAGAGAACGGAATTCTCTCTCAGCTTACTCCTCTATACACTCCGCAACATAACGGTGTATCGGAGAGACGGAACCGAACCCTATTGGATATGGTACGGTCCATGATGAGTAACGCTGAGTTACCGCGATCATTCTGGGGGTATGTGCTAGAATCGGCTGCATACCTTTTGAACCGAATTCCTACTAAGACTGTGCCCACTACACCATATGAGATGTGGTGTGGGAAGAGACCCTATCTTAAGCACATTAAGACATGGGGAAGTCCGGCTTTTGTTAAAAAGCAGCATGCGGACAAGCTCGAGGCATGCTCAGTACAGTGCAAGTTTGTGGGATATCCAAAGAATTCCAAGGGATATTTCTTCTACTGCGAAGAGGAACAAAAAGTTCTTGTTTCTCGTCATGCCTACTTTCTAGAACACCAGTTATTAGAAAAGGAAATAAGTGGGAGCGCAGTAGAACTGGAAGAAATTCCAGAACCACAGACTATTACTGAAAGCTTGTGGAACCAGAGTATTCAAAAGAACAGGACATTCCTACGCCGCTCCGCAGAAGTAGTAAGCAGTCTCATCCGCCAGAGAGATACTACGGTTTTCTCATAGACGGGGATAGAGAGGATTGCATTATAGATTAGGATGAGCCTACTAGCTTCCAGCAAGCCGTTCAGAGCGTCGACTCGGTAAAATGGCTGGATGCAATGCGGACCGAAATGGAGTCCATGTACACCAACAAAGTATGGACGTTGGACATTGCTCCAGACGGGGTAAAACCCGTAGGATGCAAGTGGATCTTCAAAAGGAAGATTGGTGTAGATGGACAGGTTGAGACCTATAAAGCTAGACTGGTTGCAAAGGGTTTTCGTCAAAGACCTGGTTTGGACTATGACGAGACCTTTTCTCCAGTAGCTATGCTGAAATCCATTCGGATCCTTCTTGCCATTGCTGCCTTCCAGGATTATGAGATTTGGCAGATGGACGTAAAGACAGCTTTTCTAAATGGAAATTTAGAGGAGTGTGTCTATATGGACCAGCCAGAGGGTTTCATTCAGAGTGGGAGCAGCGGAAAGGTGTGCAAGTTGCTTAAGTCCATTTACGGACTAAAGCAGGCATCGCGGAGTTGGAACATCTGTTTTGATGAGACGGTCAAGGAATTTGGCTTTATCAAAAATCCAGATGAACCATGCATCTATAGTAGATTTGTAGAGAGAACTGTAGTATTCCTCGTTTTATACGTGGATGACATTCTCTTAATAGGAAATGACATTCCTATGCTACAATCTGTCAAGGGGTTCTTGTCACACAGGTTCTCCATGAAAGACCTGGGTGATGCCTCATACATCCTGGGGATCCGGATCCATCGTGATAGATCCAAGAGGATATTAGGACTTTCGCAGTCCAGGTACATCGACACCATACTGAAAAGGTTCAGTATGGAAGATTCCAAGCGCGGTAACCTACCGGCTTGTCACGGGATCACCCTCTCTAAAGAGATGTCTCCCAAGACTGATTTGGAGAGGGATCGCATGTCTATTATACCCTACGCTTCTGCGGTAGGCTCTATAATGTATGCGATATTGTGTACCAGACCGGATGTAGCTTATGCACTGAGTGTGGTAAGCCGGTATCAGTCAAACCCTGGGGAGAAACACTGGATAGCCGTAAAGAACATTCTCAAGTACCTGAGAAGGACTAAGGAGATGTTCTTGGTGTATGGCGGAAAAAACCACCAGATCGAGGCCTTTGCTGACTCCAGCTTCCAGAGTGACAAGGATGATTCCACGTCCATGTCGGGTTTTGTCTTTACCCTCAATAGAGGGGCGGTGTGTTGGAAGAGTTCCAAACAGGAAACCGTTGCAGACTCGACGATGGAAGCGGAATACATCGCTGCATCTGATGCCGCAAAAGAAGCTGTCTGGATAAGGAAGTTCTTGAAAGAACTTTAGGTGGTTCCGTCCATTGTTGATCCAATACCTCTGTATTGCGACAACAACGGGGCTATAGCTTTAGCGAAGGAACCCAGGTCCTATCAGAGATCCAGACACATCTTGAGGCGGTATCACCTGATCAGGAAGATCGTGGATCGCCAGGAGATCGAGGTTCGGAGGGTCGCTTCAGAAGATAACACTGCAGATCCATTCACCAAGGCCTTACCCCAGACTCAGTTCGAGCGGTTGATCGAGATGATAGGTCTTCGATACGCCAGTACATGGCCTTAGTGCAAGTGGGAGATTGTTAGTGTATATGCCCTAGAGGCCATTAATGTATCATACTAGTTTGTATATTACTTAATGGAAGCTTGGGATATTCACCTTGTATAAACATTCTTGCTCAATATAGTAGTATGCTACTTGGTTTGTTTCTACTTCAATGTGTACATGTGTTTATTTTAGTATATCACCTATACACATTAGTGGAGCCCTTAGGATCTTTGCTTGATTACCAGCGTTGTGATGGCAGTCACACTAGTGGGGGCTGGGTAATCTATAAGCACATCCTTATACAGGTCCCTAGTCGTAGGACAATCGAGACAAGGCATCGATACTCCAGAGTAGACTAGCGTATGCGCTTCTCATCCCAGTGTGGGAGATGGTCTGTCCCACAACCATCAGTACGTCGTACTGGAGATAGTATACGGGTGCTCGTTAGGTTACGAGTACACTGGACAGGACTCGTCGGGAACTGACCGGTTGGTATTATACCTATCGTCAGTTATCAGTTCCCAGGTGACATGAGTACAGCTTAGTCCGCTGACTTGACACTGTCACTTCGCCTCGAGTGTGTTCCCACTATACTTTGATTACTACCCTACCACGGCTCAAAGGAGTCGTGCAAACAGGTAGTGGTTGGGTACAGTCCCGAAGCACTTGGAGGCAGTGACGGTTAGACAGGATTCGTCTCTCCCGGTATTGGGGGTTGACATCGCGCTGTGTCTAGGAGAGCCATTACACGAGTAGTCCCTGGCCAGGGCAATCGAGATATACTGGTAGGCTTCCAGTGTTATCTCAGGGTGTTTTGGGCTTCACTCCGACACGACTTGTACCGCTATTAGGGGACTGACGTTTACCTCCCCCCTAGGCCCGCCATGCGATGTATCAGACGAACAGACCGGACTATACGGAGAATGTCACATTCAGGCTCAGTAGGAGTTCAGATGGGTTTCACCTCGTCAGTCTTCTTGTCGGCTTCTACCTGGGCACCGTTACGCACAGCTAGTGCCGCTTGCGGTCTGTGGTTAAACCCACTGCCAGCGTAGTGTCGAGTCTTTAGAGTCCCACACAGAAAGCTATTCGCCTTTAGGCAAAAGAGTAGAGGTCGCATGGTTTTGCGACAGGTCGCATGGTTTTGCGACAGGGTTCGGTCACATCCGTGCACTTATGCACGTACAGTGTCCGGACAGTTTACACTAGCGGGCTTCGGTTTAAGCCAGATCCTAGTGTACGTTTTGGGATTGGATTTATCCAGTATGTATTCGTGTTCCTCGGAACGCGGATGCGGGTGTGTATGCACAGTTGACGGAGAGACAGAGGCAGAGGATTCTCATTAGGGTTGTTGACCGTTGACTGTTGACTATTGACTTTTTGCTCAACCTTAATGAGAATATGATATATGATTAAAAATAATATTAATTAAGTATTGTGGTGACATGGTTGTTGAGGGGTTGACTTTGTTGACTTGTTGACCGGTTAACTAGGTTTGACTAGTTGACCATCATGATGATAATGGCTATCATTTCATGGCAAAGTCTTTTGCTTGCTTGTTCTCTTATACAAAATGAGTGCATGAAATGATATGGCTATTGTAGCTTAAACCATTTTACACAATACTTGATTGCTATTTTCGTGATGATGGTTTTGGATTATGAGAGCCAAGAGAGAAAAGTCCTCTCTCATTCTATCATTCTCATTCTCTCTCTTGTTCTTGAGCTCTCATCTCCTTCCTCTTGCTCTCCCTCTCTTAGTCTATGGTTCACTTGTCTCATGTGTTGAGATCCAAGAACCATAGAGAAAATCCCAACACACTCTTCTCTACTCACTCTAGTTCACAAGGTTTAGCAAACCAAGTGAACTAGTTTCTTCAAAGACCGAAGAAGAAGCCAAAGGTGGAAGCTTTCGAGGTGGATCTATCTTCGGCGCAAGGAGACGACGGAGTGAAGCCGATCCGGACAACCATCGAGAGTCAAAGAAGAAGGAGTTCAAGAAAGAAAGGTATAACCCCCTAACCGAGTAGTTAACAACTCCTAGTTAGGTTGTTAGTTAGATGTTTAACAAAGATCCGGTTTTGAGTCCATGTTACCACCTCTAGAAAAATTGTTTTTCACCAAATTCCGCATGCCCGAAAGTACCGGGAGAGGTAGCATGGACTTACAAAGAGTTGAGTTTTCTGGGGTGTTTTGGAGCTTCGATGATTCGATCAGAAATTTCAAACTTTGTCTATGTGCTTTTCCGGGTAATTTTAGAATATGTTGAAAAGTTCGACCGGATATAAATGCCCACTTTTTCCCCTGTCGGGAAATTTCCAAGTGTTGGATCTTTCCATAGTTTAATAACGTTCGAAGTAGCGCAAGTAACGCGATGGTCCCTCTAGAAGACAACAAACCTTAACTCGATTATGTGACCGTCTTGAACTGCCCTTTGAACCTTAGGGTTTGGGGCAGTACGGCGTGCCATATGTGAGGCGTTGGCTTGACCCTTCTACGGCTGGACCGTAGGTACTGAGGCATGAAGTGAATGTTTTTAAACTTGTTTCATGTGTTGAGCTGTTTCGGGAAAACTTGGGTGTTCGATTGTTCGATCGGAAAGTTTAACATTTTCTGTTTATCTGGAATGTGATACAATAATTGGAATCCACACGTAGTTATGAGATAACTGATTTGAATGTTATAAACATAGCACTTTAGTCACACTTGATCAGTTGCCATGGAATTTTGATGCGATCAAAAGTCCGTCGCAATCACGTAGCGTACGCGGATACTCGCCGGATAAACTTAATTGACAGCTACACCCCTTAGCCCCGACAATTGACTGTAGGAGAACCCCGTCGCCGAAAGTATCCGTTCGGGTGCTCGCGGCAGCGGTGTTCCGCCTTGGTGCACTTCGTCGACGGCATCGGGGGTGCGGCCGTCTACTGAAGTTTGCGACGAGCATTCGATCAAAATACCGGGAATCTTGTTGAATTGCCCGACTTGGTATTGAAAAGTGTTTTCGATAATGAGACTAAAATGCGGGGTTTATAATTGTTAGGCATGCGATGTCTAAGTAATTCATTTGATTAGGCATGCGATGTCTATAGAGTTTGCGGATTCCAACTGTTGTAGTTTTACACTTTCTTTTCTGTGACCGTAAGTGTAATATGTGATATCGCCGGTTTCGTTGCTATATGTCAACGGCAATTGGGATGCGCATATTTACTTACGTTGATGACATGTGATGTTATGTGTTGCTGGATATGTTATATTGGATCGTCGTGTTTGAATAGCCGGGGTTTTTTTTATGTGAGATGAGTGTTTTTCCTTTTCATTCATGTAAAAACTTGTATGTAATATTCTTTTATTGGGGCACTTCCAGGTTGCGGAAGATGTCACCTTTTGTATATTATTTACTTTTCCGCACTAGGATAGACCCAAGGAGGAGGGCACAAGTAACCGGGTTCTGGAGTCCAGTAGGAGACCAACTCGAGGAGTCGAGTTCGGGTCTCCTAACTCTAGAATTGGTAGGGTTTCTTGCCGCTCTCGTAGGGGTCTAGGGGTGTGGGTTTGGCTATTCATCGCGACCGTGGAATCCGTGTTTTATACTGGCTCGTATTAAAAACACGGACGTCCTAGTATATCCAATATTTCATATGATTCTTCTGCTGCGATATCTGTGATGTGATCATTTGATGTTCTGTGATAAATACTGTATATAGTATATATGATATATTATATAGACGTTACTTATGTTTTGCACCCGCGCTCGCCCTGCCCCGCTCTGCCTTTAGTTACCTAACCTAACGGTGCATGAGGGGACATCGAGGCGAATGCGGATGGCATAAGTGTACGTCGTATTTATCTGTGATGTTTAGGTGATTTAAATGATGGGACTTCATTAATGTGATTAATGAAAGAAAAGAAACCTAAGATGTTGTGGAATCGAATTTCTAAATAAAACAGGTAGCTACAGTTCTTGCTTTGCATCGCGGTGTTCCTTGTAGAACATCCTGCACCTTATTCTATAAGGAAAGGACCGAGATCCCTTCACCGGGAGTGACTCCTTTAGCAATAACATGCAGATGCTATAACTCTCGGTTTGTCTTTTGATTGCTTCTATAGTTTCTGCTTTGCACAGTGATATATATGATATATCCCGCACCTCATTCGACGAGGAAAGGACCGACGATCCCTTCACCGGGAGTGACTCCTTTAGCAAAACTAGAAAAGCCTCAAAAACACTCCATTTCAAAATTCATTCGATCCTACAACGATATCAAGTTCATTACGCAATAGGTTTTCAGAAAAACCTGTTGTAGCCCTCCGTCATTTCAGATAAGTCCTGCTTAGTATTCGTGCTGCGTTTGTGGCGCAGTGTGCGGTAGCTAACCAGTATTTATCTGCTTATGCATATGATGAAGATTGGGTTAGGGTAGTCGTGCGGCCTTGTTGACCTTGTCAAGGGTCGTGCGGGTGGGTTTGATTCAATCAAGAAATGACGGGTTGAACTTGACTTGCGGTCTATGGTTTGTTGACCTTGTCATGGTCATAGACCGTTCGGGGCAAAATATTATCGGGAATTTCAAGTGTTGAAATTTGCAATGAGATTGCATACCTTCTATGAGATAGTTGGATCCCGATACCCGCTGCGAGTAAGAGTTACTCCTGGAAGAGTTTTACACATTACAATTAGCCGATCAAGTAGGTGTCTAGAAAGGTGTCAACGGGGTTAAGCCTCTGGGAAAATGAGGTTTACAGTAATTAGGTTCGTGCGAAAGCACGGGGGACCTCCCTCAAAGTACCGACACTGGCCTGGCTGAATGATTGGCGAACTTGTAGCGTGTAATTAATCCCGGCTAGTCTTTCCTTTTAGGGTTTGAAAGAAGATTTGATAAAAACAGTGGGAGCCATCCTGATTAGATAAAATAATAACCAATCTGATCTTGAAAGAGCATACGCTAAGTGTTTTCTTCTCTCTCTCCAGGTAGCGACCATGTCACGCCTTAATCAAGATAATAACACGGAAATATTGACCGAACCCGCTTGTTATACTGAGCCGGGGAACGTTGGTCCCGCTCCAACTTATAAATGTTATAAGACAGAGCAGGAAATAGGGGAATACCAAGATTCCCATGCCGCCCAAACGAAGAGAGTGCATGCTGATGCATCATCTTCGGGTGTGTTCATTATACAGAACTGTTTCTCAATGTCCTTTACGTCCTGGGTATATGATACCGGATCAGGATCCCAGATATGTAATCTGTTACATATGGCTACAGATAGGTAGAGAACTGAGAACGGGTGATAAGTTTCATGAGGCAGAAAACGGGGAAAGTGTTGCAGCCAAGTCTGTTGGTCACTGTCACCCTGTATTACAAATACATTGATTCTGAACGAGTGTTATTAGATACCGAACCTGATATACAAAATCATATCAGTCTATTTATTAGTAAAGAAAGGATATAATTTTGTATTGTTGGATAATGTTTTGAACATTTCCTATATCAAAAGTTGATCGGTACAGGCACGTTATCTAAAAGCATTGATGTTCTAAATCAAACTACAGTTCTTAGTATATAGAACACACACAAGAGGAAGAGTTTAGAAATGAACGAATCCTTCTTGAGGTATTGTAGACTAGGTCATATCAATGCGACCCGACTAGCTGGAGTTACATAAAGATGCATATTTAAATTAGTTTGAATTTACATCTTGTGAAACTCGCCAGTCATGTCACAAAGATAAGATGACCATAGCTCTGTTTATTGGAAACAGAGAAAGAGTTAGTGAACTTTTGGGATTAATACATGTTGATGTATGTAGATCCCCTGTCTACACATGCCAAGACCGGTTCTTTATACATCATTACGTTCTCTGATAATCTCTCAAGATTCCGATATATGTTCCTGTTGAAACACAAGTCCGAACCTTTTGAGATATTCACAGAATATAAGTTAGAAGTAGAGAACCAGAATACGGGTATAAGTATTATGTCCTATGATAAGATCAGGGAGGAGAATACTTGTGCATGGAATTCATGGACTATTCTAAAGGAGAATAATATTCTCTCTCAGCATTACTCCTCCGGATACACCACAGCACGTCGGTGTATCGGGGTGGAGCAATCACACCCTATATAATAAGGTGTGCTCTATGATGAGTACTACTGAGTTACCTGTTTCCTTTTAGGAGTTATGCACTTATGAAGTTGCATACCTATTGAATAGGGTTCCAATCAAATCAGTTGCCTACAACTTCATATGTGATATGGAAAGGGAAGAGCCCATATCTTAAGTTAGTTAAGATTTGGGGTTGTCCAGCCTATGTCTAAAAAGCAAAATCTGGACAAGCTCGAGGCAAGGTCAGTGATGTAGAACTGGAAAGGTTCCAGCTATACAATCTAAAGCTGATGATTTGGTAGAACCAAAGGATTCAATAGAATCCAACGAACCTCTGCCTCTCCGCCGATCTAGTAGGGTTCCTCACCCACCTGAGAGTTGCTTCGATTTCTCGATGACAGTGGGAGCGAGGATTGCATCATGAGATGATGACCTAACTATTTTCGAGCTGGCCATCAAGAGTGGGACTCTGTAAGAATGGCTGGATGCTTAGCGATCTGAGATGGAATCCTTATACATCAACAAAGTATGGACTTTGGTTGCTATATCTGAACGGTTAAATCCCCATCAGGAGCAAGTACATCTTGAGAAGATTACTTGGTGTACATGGAAAGGTTGAGACTTTCAAAGCTAGACTTGTTAAAGGTTTGCATCATTGACCAGGTATGGATTATGTTGAAACCTTTTCTAAGGATCTATGCTTAAGTCCATCCAGATCCTACTTGCCACGGCTACATACCATGACTACGATATCTGGCGGTTGGGTGCCATGACTGCTTTTCTAAATGATGTTTTAGAAGAGTGCGTCTATAAGTACAAAGCCAGAGGGCCTCGTAGACAGTGGGAGCAGCGGAAATGTGTGCAAGATGTTTTATGTGATAAAGCAGGCATCGCGGAGTTGGAACGTCTGTTTTGATGTGTTAGTCAAAGAGTTTGACACCATCAAAATGGTAGATGAACCTTGTATATACAAAAAGGTAGTAGGGAGTATGGTGGTGATCCTCGTAGAGTACGTGGATGACATACTCTTGATAAGAAAGGAGTTTCCTATGCTACGCTCGGTCAATCACCGCTTATCACAATGATTCTCTATATAGGATCAAAGTGATACCTCCTAAATCCTGGGTTTTGGATCTATGAGATAGATCTAATTGGATATTAGGATACTCACTAGTTGTAGTGAGATGGTATCAATCGATCCTGGGGAGAATCACTGGAAAGGTTCAAGGGTAATAAAGACGACTGAATGTCAGTCGCAGGCATTGCCTTTACCCTCAGCGCAGGGCGGTATGTTGGAAGAGTTCCAAGCTAGATACCGTGACATACTAGACGATAAAGACTAAATACATCGCTATTTAAGATGCTACCAAAGAGGCAGTCTGGATGTATTTTTGTTCATGAGATGAACTTAGTTCCTCCCATTGTGTAACAATGGAGTTGTGGCTTATGCTAAGGAACGTCCGTCCCATCAGTGATCCAGACATATTCTAAGGCAGTATCACCTGATCATGGAGATGGATGATCTCCAAGGTGATCTAGGTTAGGAGAGCAGACTCAGAGGATAACACGGCGATTCCACTCACGAAGGCCTATTCCTAATGAGAGACTTTTATGGGATGGTTGAGTATGAGATACTACAACCACTTCGACAGATGGCCCTAGTGCATGTGGGAGATTGTTAGTTATATGTATGCCCTAGAGGCCATTACTGTACATAGGATGTATATTGTAGTGGATGCTGGGACATATATAAGGAGGACTTTCTTGCTCGACATGATAGTATGCTATCTGGTTACTCTTTACCTTAACATGTATACTGATTGTCTCTCTGTTACATGTTGGTAAAGCCCTTAGGATGTGTACTTGACTACCTGGACTATGATGCGGATCATACTAGTGGGGACATGGTAGTCCATAAGTACATCCTTCAAGATCCCTAGTCGTGTGTGTATCGAGACGGGGCATCGATATACCAGAGTAGACTAGCGTATACCTTCTCGACCCATACAGATGGGCGATGGATGATCCCATATCCATTGGTGTTTGACATCAGAGATGATATACGGGTGCTCAGTGAAGGCTGGGTACACTGGACGGACTCGCCGAGAACTCCCAGATGGTATTATACCTTACGTCAGATGGCAGTTCTCTGGTGACACTGGTACAGGTTAGTCTGTTGACCCGAGATCGTCATAGAGTCTTGTGTGATTCCCACTGTGCTTTGATTTCCACCTTACCACGTCCAAGAGGGCGTGCAAAACGGTGGCTTTTGGGTACAGTCCCGAATCACATGGAGGCAATGAGCGATAGGAGGGGATTCGTCTCTCCCGGTATAGGGAGTTGATGTTGCACTGTGTTCGATTGGCTATAACCGGAAATCCCTGGCCAGGGTTGCTGAGATTTACTGGTAAGTGTTACCAGTAGTTTCTCGAACTGTTATAGACCTCATATCGACACGACTTATCGAGCTATTAGGGTCTGACGTTTACCACCCCTAGGCGAGATATGCGACATATCAGACGACGAGACCGGACTGTACGGTAAGTGTTACTGGTTGGATTCACAGGAGTATGAGCGGGCTTGCTCGTCGATCTTCTGATCGCTCAATACCCGGGTGGCCGTTACGTTTAGCAGACCGCTTGCGGCTTATGGGTGTTTTATATGATCATCACCTGCTGCCGGCGTATTGACGAGTATTTAGAGTCCTACACAGAGGTTTCCTGGCTCAAGCGAAACGAAATAGGAGCACATATGAGATATGTGCGGGACCGAGAATAATACGTGTATGTGATACCGTATTCTATTCTCCCGATTAATGTATCGATTGGTTGTATGCGATATAACCTAGTTATCGAATCAAGGATTGATTCGATAAGCCGATACATTAGATATTAGTTGGTTATATGCGATATGACCGGATCGTTAAATCAAGTGTTGATTTAATGATTTAATGCATAATTATATATTTGATATATTGCTTTGCATTAACTAGTATTGGTTCACTTAAAAAGGATTTTCTCACTTGATGTGCACATTGTATATGTAATATATTTTTGTGCACTTGATTGTATCATGTTTGATGATACATAAAAGTTTGTGTGTATGATTAAACCATGGTTATATGAATGGTTAGGGTTTTGTTTATTACTTACTTATTTATTTATCTATTCATTTTTGGTTAAAAGATAAAAGAAAACAAAATGGTTGCTTTCAAACATGAAGCTTCTTGATGCTTCATGTATCTTTGATTAAGTGACCATTCTTGTCTTCTTCTCCTAACCCTAACCATTCAACTAACCTTAGTTAATTCTCTACACTTAACCATGGTTTCTATATGATAAGTATTCATTTTATTTTCTATTTTGCATAATACTTAAGATATTCTTTCTTCTTCTTCTTCATCATCAACAAGAAGAAACCTTGCCTCCATCAATGGCAACTTGAGAAAAAGAGTGAGAAATCCAATTCTAAAGTGAACCCACTTCCTATTTCTTCATCCTCTACCACTTGCCAAGTAGTATAGGGTGTTTTCTTCACAAGTTTCATGGCTTGGTGAAGTTGGAGCTTGATCTTATGTTGCCTCGACATAGATCATCTTCGGCATCGAAGTCGACGACCTAGCCCGACCATTTCTCCGATGAAGCCGACGCTAGAGCCCGGGATCCGATGATCGCAGCGAGGAGACATCATCACGGAGCTATGGAGGTGGAGGACCGGATCTACAAAGGTTGTATTTTCCGTTCACTCTTAGTTAAGTTGTTAACTAGTTATCGTTTTCACTTAATCTTTAGTCAACGATCCGTATTAGGGTTTCTCGGCACTTGTAAAATTTGAAATTGGTATGGTTGATGCCATGTGAGACCTCATTAGTGTGCCTAGGAACCCTACATCTAGGGCATACATATAACTAACAATCTCCCACTTGCACTAGGGCCATCTGTTGTGGTATCACATACCCAACAATTAGCTGTGGTTGAAGTATCTCATACTCAACCATCCCATAAATGTCTCTACTGGGAAAAAGGCCTTTGTGAGTAGATCCGCGCTGTCGTCCTCTGTGTCTACTCTCCTAACCTCGATCTCCCTGGAGATCAACCATCTCCATGATCAGGTGATACTGCCTATGAATTATATCTGGATTTCTGATGGGACGGTTGTTCCTTGGCTAAAGCCACAACTCCATTGTCACACAATGGTAGGAACGAAGTTCATCTCATGAACTTATATATACCCAGACTGCCTCTTTGGTAGCATCCTTGGTAACGATGTATCTTGCTTTTAATCGTCTAGTATGTCACGGTATCTATCTTGGAACTCTTCCAACATACTGTCCCTCCACTGAGGGTAAAGACAATGCCTGCGACTGACATTTAGTCGTCCTTATCACCCTGGAACTTTGCCATTGATTCTCCCCAGGATCGATTGATACCATCTCACTACAACTAGTGAGTATCCTAACATCCAATTAGATCTATCTCATAGATCCAAAATCCAGGATTATGAGGTATCATTATGATTCTATATGGAGAATCCTTGTGATAAGCGGAGATTGACCGAGCGTGGCATAGGAAACTCCTTCCCTATCATGAATATGTCATCCACGTACTTTACGAGGATCATTATCATACTCCCTACTACCTTTTTGTATATACAAGGTTCATCTACCATTTTGATAAAGTCAAACTCTTTGACTACCACATCAAAACAGACGTTCCAACTCCGCGATGCCTGCTTTATCATATAAAGCATCTTGCACACGTTTCCGCTGCTCCCACTGTTTACGAAGCCCTTTAGCTATTTACTTATAGACGTTCTCTTCTAAAACATCATTTAGAAAAGCAGTCATGACACCCAACCGCCAGATATCGTAGTCATGGTATGTAGCCGTGGCAAGTAGGATCTGGATGGACTTAAGCATAGCTTTGAAAGTCTCAACTTTTCCATGTACACCAAGTAATCTTCTCAAGATATACTTGCTCCTAATGGGGATTTAACCCTTCAGATAAAGCAACTAAAGTCCATACTTTGTTGGTGTATAAGGATTCCATCTCAGATCACTAAGCATCCAGCCATTCTTACAGAGTCCCACTCCAGATGGCCAGCTCGAAACTTAGTTGGGTCATCATCTCATGATGCAATCCTCGCTCCCATTGTCATAGAGAAACAGAAGTATCTCTCAGGTGGGTGAGGAACCCTACTTGATCGGAGGAGAGGCTGGGGTTCGTTGGAAACTATTGAATCCTTTGGTTCTACCAAATCATCTGCTGTAGTTTGTATAGCTGGAACTACTTCCAGTTTTACAGAGCTAACCTTGCCTCGAGCTTGTCCGGATTTTGCTTTTAGACATAGGCCGGACAAACCCAAATCTTAACAAGCTTAAGATATGGGCTCTTCCCTTTACATATCACATATTAAGCGGTAGGCAACTGATTTGATTTGAACCCTATTCAATAGGTATGCAGCTTCTCAAGCGCATAACACCCAAAAGGAAATAGGAAACTCAGTAGTACTCATCATAGAGCACACCATATCACATAGGGTGCTATTGCTCTGCCCCGATACACCGACGTGTTTTGGTGTATACGGAGGAGTAATGCCGAGAGAGAATCTCATTCTCCTTTAGAATAGTCCAGGAATTCCGTGCTCAAGTATTCTCCTCCTTGATCTCATCAAAGGACATAATACTTATACCTGTATTTTGGTTCTCTACCTCTAACTTACATTCTGTGAATATCACAAAAGGTTCGGACTTGTGTTTCAACAGGAACATATGTCTGAATCTTGAGAGATCATCAGAGAATGTAATGAAGTACAAAGAACCGGTCTTGGCATGTGTAGACAGGGGACCTTCATACATCAGCATGTATCAATCCCAAGAGTTCAATAACTCTTTCTCTGTTTCCAGTAAACAGAGCTATGGTCATCTTATCTTTGTGACATGACCGGCAAGTTTCACAAGATGTAAATTCAAACTAATTTAAATATGCATCTATATGTAACTTAGCTAGTCGGGTCGCATTGATATGACCTAGTCTGCAATGCCTCAAGAAGGATTCGTTCATTTCTGAACTCTTCCCCTTGTGTGTGTTCTTTACGTTAAGAACTGTAGTTTGATTTAGAACGTCAATGCTTTTAGATAACGTGCCTGAACCGATCAACTCTTGATATAGGAAATGTTCAAAACATTATCCAACAATACAAAATTATATCCTTTCTTTACTAATAAAGAGACTGATATGTGTAGGGTTCCTAGGCACACAAATGAGGTCTCACAAGTGATCAAACATGGCCAATTAAAATTTTACAAGTGCCGGGAAACCCTAATACGGATCGTTAACTAGATGTATAGGCGATGCAAAGCAAATAAACGAATTTATAGCTAAAGGGAAGGGGCTACAACCTTTGTAGATCCGGTCCTCCACCTCCATGGCTCCGTGATGAAGTCCCCTCGCTGTCCATATCGGATCCCGGACTCTAGCATCGGCTTCATTGGAGAAATGGGCGGGCTAGGTCGTCGGCTTCGATGTCGAAGATGATCTACGTCGAGGCAACACAAGATCAAGCTCCCACTTCACCAAGTCATGAAACTTGTGAAGAAAACACCCTATACTACTTGGCAAGAGGTAGAGGATGAAGAAATAGGAAGTGGGTTCACTTTAGAATTAGATTTGTCACTCTTTTTCTCAAGATGCCATTAATGGTGGCAAGCTTCTTCTTTGTTGAAGAAGAAGAAGAAGAAGAAATATGATAAGTTCTAACCCAAAATAGAAAATAAATGAATACTTATCATATAGCAACCATAGTTAGGTGTAGAGAATAAAATAAGGTTAGTTGAATGGTTAGGGTTAGGAGATGAAGACAAAATGGTTGCTTTAGTCAAAGATGCATGAAGCTACAAGAACCTTCTAGCATGAAAGCAACCATTTAGTTTTTCTTTTCCTTTTCAACCAAAATAAATAGATAAAAGAATAAGTGAAATAAATCAAGTGAAACCCTAACATTGACCAACCATGGTTTAAACCAAACATACACCCAAACTAGCATGTATCATCAAACATGATACAATCTTGTGCACAAAAATATATCATATACACAATGTGCACATGAAGTGAGAAAATCCATCTTAAGTGAACAAATACTAGTTAATGCAAAGTAATATATCAAATATATAATTATACAATAAATCATTAAATCAACACTTGATTTAACGATCCGGTCATATCGCATATGACCGACCAGTATCCAATGTATCGACTTATCGAATCAATCCTCGATTCGATAACTAGGTTATATCGCATACAACCAACCGATACATTCATCGCGAGAATTGAATACGGTATCACATACACGCATTATTCTCGGTCCCGCACATATCTCATATGCACTCCTATTTCGTTTCGCTTGAGCCAGGAAACCTCTGTGTAGGACTCTAAAGACTCGTCAATACGCCGGCAGCAGGTGATGATCATATCAAACACCCACAAACCGCAAGCGGTCTGCTAAACGTAACGGCCACCCGGGTATTGAACGATCAGAAGATCGACGAGCAAGCCCGCTCACACTCCTGTGAATCCAACCAGTAATACTTACCGTACAGTCCGGTCTGTTCGTCTGATATGTCGCATATCTCGCCTAGGGGTGGTAAACGTCAGACCCCAGTAGCTCGATAAGTCGTGTCGATATGAGGTCTATAACAGTTTGAGAAACTACTGGTAACACTTACCAGTAAATCTCAGCAACCCTGGCCAGGGATTTCCGGTTATAGCCAATCGAACACAGTGCAACATCAACTCCATATACCGGGAGAGACGAATCCCCTCCTATCGCTCATTGCCTCCATGTAATTCGGGACTGTACCCAAAAGCCACCGTTTTGCACGCCCTCTTGGACGTGGTAAGGTGGAAATCAAAGCACAGTGGGAATCACACAAGACTCTATGACGATCTCGGGTCTACAGACTAACCTGTACCAGTGTCACCAGAGAACTGCCATCTGACGTAAGGTATAATACCATCTGGGAGTTCTCGGCGAGTCCGTCCAGTGTACCCAGTCTCCACTAAGCACCCGTATATCATCTCTGATGTCAAACACCAATGGATATGGGATCATCCATCGCCTATATGTATGGGTCGAGAAGGTATACGCTAGTCTACTCTGGTATATCGATGCCCCGTCTCGATACACCCACGACTAAGGACCTTGAAGGATGTACTTATGGACTACCATGTTGTTAGTTATGTATATGCCCTAGAGGCCATTGTTGTACATATGATGTATATTATAATGGATGCTTGGTTATATATAGAGAAGACTTTCTTGCTCGTCATGATAGTATGCTATTTGGTTTCACTTTATCTTAACATGTTGACTTGTATTGGTTTACTGTTTTACTCTCACATGTTGATAAAGCCCTTAGGGTTTGTACTCGACTACTGGGACTATGATGAGATCATACTAGTGGGGCCGCGGTAGTCGATGAGTACATCCTATAACTGTTCCTAGTCGAGGGTATATCGAGACAGGGTATCGATACACCAGAGTAGACTAGCGTATACGCATCTTGACCCATATGATGGGCGATGGATGATCCCATATCCATCGGTGTTGGACATCAAGGATGGTGTACGGGTGCTCAGTGGAGACTGGGTACACTGGACGGACTCGCCGAGAACTCCCAGATGGTGATATACCACACGTCAGATGGCAGTTCTCCGGTGACACTGGTACAGGGTAGTCTGTAGACCCGAGATCGTCATAGAGTCTTGTGTGATTCCCACTGTGCTTTGATTTTCACCTTACCACGTCCATGAGGGCGTGCAAAACGGTGGCTTTTGGGTACAGTCCCGAATCACATGGAGGCAATGAGCGATAGGAGGGGATTCGTCTCTCCCGGTATAGGGAGTTGATGTTGTGCTGTGTTCGATTGGCTATAACTGGAAGTCCCTGGCCAGGGCTGATATAGAGATTTACTGGTAAGTGTTACTAGTAGTTTCTCGACCCGTTATGAGCCATACATCGACACGACTTATCGGTTACTGGGGTCTGACGTATACCACCCCTAGACTTGATATGCGACATATCAGACGAACAGACCGGACTGTACGGGAGTGTTACTGATCGGATTCACAGGAGAACGCACAGGCTAGCTTGTTGATCTTCTGATCGCTCAATACCTGGGTGGCTGTTACGTTTAGCTGACCGCTTGCAGCTTGTGGGTGTTTGATATGATCATCACCTGCTACCGGCGTATTGACGATTCTTTAGAGTCCTACACAGAGGTTTCTTGGCTCAGGCGAAACAGAGTAGTGGCACATATGTGATATGCGCAGGAACGAGAATAATGCGATATGGGATACCGTATTATATTCTCGCGATATTTAGATATGAACCGGGACATCGAATCAAGTGTTGATTCGATAAATCGGTATATGATATATTAGTCAGTTATATTCGATATAGCCGGATCGTCGGATCAAGTGTTGATTCGATGATTTAATATATAATAATATATATGATATATTATTATATTAACTAATATTGGCTTACTTTATTATTTCATTTTCTCGCGGGATGATACATTGATATATATGCGATATATGTTAATTGTATTATTTTCTTTTGTTGCAAATATATAATATATATGTGATATATATTATTGTTACATGATATGATTAATTGTTAAACATGTTTAAGGATGATTAATTGAGGTTAGGGTTTGATTAGGGTTAGTAGCTTCAAGTTCCTTCTAGAAGCTATTTGTTTTGTCAAGGTTATGATATTTTGTGATGACACATTCTAAACTTAACCAAACCCTAACCCTAGTTGTTTCTCTACTTGTTCTCATCCAATCATCCTTGACCATGGTTAATAATTCAATCATATGTTTATTTTCTATTCATG
Organism: Agapanthus africanus; assembly: GCA_030015575.1. NCBI lineage: Eukaryota > Viridiplantae > Streptophyta > Magnoliopsida > Asparagales > Amaryllidaceae > Agapanthus > Agapanthus africanus. The sequence goes on along the minus strand of JASDDO010000022.1, from coordinate 381,526,064 downwards.
ACAAAAGGATTAATTCATATTATGATTTCCATTATCTTCTTCTTCTTCTTCTTGAAGAAGCTCTCTTGAAAATCCTTATGTGATGAAAGATTATGAGAAAATGATATAAAAAGAAAGCTAAATTACTACTCTCTCATCCTCATCTCATCTAGCCCTTTGGATTAGTGTGTTCACTTCTTTAAGAGTGAGATAGCTTGAGTTCTTTGAAACCTCGAGGTAGATCATCGGAGATTTGGAATACGACGAGCTAGAATGGATCGTTCGAGTCGTGGAGCCTCTCATGAGTCCGGGAGATCATGGATCGCGGTAAAGGGACTTCTACTCGGAGCTTGTGAGTGAAGGAGCGGACTACAAAGGTTGTAATCCCTCACACTTAGATAAAAGTTATCTTAATGCATGTTAAACCCTAATAATCTAGCAAAGATCCCGGCTTTGGGTTGTTCGGCATGTCTAAAATTTAATCCGGGCATGTTTGATGCCCTTTGAACCTTCACAAGAGTGCCTAGGAACCCTACAGTGGTATCAAAGCCTAGCTAGAGCATTAGGCGATGTGTTTACGAAGTTAAAACTCCGATCGAACCCGAAACGGACAAAATGGACCCCTCTCTGGAAATTTTTTAAATTTTGGGATTTTTCTGAATTAAAAATATGTAAAAATATCAGCAGGCAATTATAAGAATTACCATAAAATCCGAGGCTCTAATTCCACCAAACTGCGGCGGAAGAGCGGTGCAAGCATGGCTTGCGCGGCGCTTCCGCGGCGGAACAGTAAGATCAGGACACGTGGCTTCATGGTAATTCCCGTAGTTACTTTCTGACCATTCTGGATATTTTTATTCTGTTCCAGGTGTTTAAAATTCTGGGGTTTGTTTTGTAATAGTAGACTCGATCGGAATATTTAAGTTCGTATTTCTTTCCGGATATTTAGAAACTGTTAAACTGGTTGAACGGATATCATTAACCCACTTTATTCCGGCACGGCAAACTTTCAAGCGTTGAATTTTTATTGGGTTTAAATCTTTCGGAAAATTGTACAAGTTAAGCGGTGGACCCTCTAGAAGACAACAAACCTTAACTCGATTATGTGACCGTCTTGAACTGCCTTTTGAACCTTCGGGTTTGGGGCAGTACGGCATGCCACATGTGAGGCGTTGGCTTGGCCCTTCTACGGCTGGATCACTGGTACTGTGACATATTCTGGGATTATTTGAACTCCGCTCAAGAGTTGAGCACTTCGGGAAATTTTGGGTGTTTGATTATCTGTTCATATAGTTTAATACCGTATATTTATCTGGAATGTGATACAATATGTGGAATTCATAGAGTTAGGCATGAAATGCGGAATATGTGATATTTCGGATTTACGATGTCTAAAGTGATTGTGGATTCCAAATATTGTAGTTTTACACTTTCTTTTCTGTGACCGTAAGCGTAGTATGTGGTGTATCGCCGGCTTCGTTGCTATACATCAACGACAATCGGGATACGCATACTTGCTTACGTTGATGATATGAGATATTATGTGTTGCTGTGATATGTTATATTGGATCGTCGCGATCAGAATAGCCGGGGGTTTTATGTGAGATGAGGGTTTTTATTTTCATTCATGTAAAATTCTTTTGTAATGTAATATTCTTTTATTTGGGGCACTTCCTGGTTGCGGTTGCTGTCACCAGTGTATATTATTTACTTTTCCGCATTAGGTAGACCCAAGGAGGGGAGCATAAGTAACCGGGTTCTAGGGTCCAGTGGGAGGCCATCTCGAGGAGTCGAGACCGGGTCTCCTAACCCTAGAATTGGCAGAGTTACTTGCCGCTCTCGTAGGGGTCTTGGGATGTGGGTTTGGCTATTCGTCGCGACCGTGGAATCCGTGTTTTATACAGGCTCGTATTGAAAACACGGACGTCCTAGTATATCCAATATTTCATATATGTTCTTCTGCTGCAATGTTCTGTGATGAGATCATATTACTTCCTGAGACGAATGCTTATACTATATATATATGCTGATATATAAATATTACTGCTTTCGTTTCTTCTGTGATGCTTAGGAAGCATAAGCTGATGGGATTTTTATTAATGAGATTAATAAAAGAAAAGAAACCTAAAGATGTTGTAGAATCAAAACCTTTTAAAAAGGGTAGCTACAGTTTTGCTTTGCACAGTGATATATACGATATATCCTGCACCTTATTCGATGAGGAAAGGACCGAGATCCCTTCACCGGGAGTGACTCCTTTAACGAAACTGGAAGATGCTACAAAACGCGGTTTGTCTTTTGATTGCTTTAAGTGTTTTGCTTTGCACAGCGGTATATATGATATATCCTGCACCTTATTCGATGAGGAAAGGGCCGACGATCCCTTCACCGGGAGTGACCCCTTTAGCGAAACTAAGAAAAGCCTCAAAAACACTTCTTTTCAAAACTTCACTCGATTCTACGACGATATCAAGTTCATTACGCTCAGGGTTTTCTGAAAAACCTGCGTAGCCCTCCGTCATTTCAGATAGAGACTAGTTAGTATTCGTGCTGCGTTTGTTGACCTTAGCCAAGGCGTGGTGTACGGTAGCTAATTAGTATTTATCTGCTAAAACATGAGATGTGATTGAGTTAGGGTAGTCGTGCGACTTTGTTGACCTTAGCCAAGGGTCGTACGGGTGGGTTTAATTCAATCAAGAAATGACGAGTTGAACTTGACTAGCGCTTATGATTTGTTGACCTTAGCCAAGGTCATAAGTTGCTAGGGGCAAAAGCATTATCGGGAATTTCAAGTGTTGAAATTTGCAATGAGATTGCATACCTCCTATGAGATAGTTGGATCCTGATACCCACTGCGAGTAAGAGTTACTCCTGGGAGAGTTTTACACAGGACAATTAGTCATTCAAGTAGGTGCCTAAGAAAAGTGTTAACGAGGTTACGCCTCTGGGAAAACGAGGTTTACATTAATTAGGTCCGTGCGAAAGCACGGGGAACCTCCCTCAAAGTACCGACACTGATCTGGCTGAAAGATTGACGAAATTGTAGGGTGTAATTAATCCCGGCTAATCTTACCTTTTAGGGGTTTTAAGGTAGATTTGATAAAAACAGTGGGAGACATCCTGATTAGATAAGATAATAACCAATCTAATCTTGCAAGAGCATATGCTAAAGTGTTTTCTTCTCTCTCTCTCCAGGTAGCGACCATTTCAGGCCATAATCAAGATAATAATATGGATGTATTGACTGAACCTGATTATTGTACTGAGCAAGGGAACGTCAGACCCGTTCTTTCTTATAAGAGTTATAAGACTGAACAGGAAACAGGAGAATATCTGGATTCTCACGCCGCCCAAAAGAACATGCATGTTGATGCATCTTCTTCGGGTGTGTTTGTTATTGAGAACTGTTTCTCAGTTCACCCTACGTCCTGGGTATTAGATACCGGATCAGGATCCCACATATGCAAACAGTTGCATGGGCTACGTAAAGGTAGAGAACTGGGAAAAGGTGATCATTCCGTTCAAGTAGGGAACGGTGCAAGTATTGTAGCCAAAGCAGTTGGCGAATATCACCTTGTATTACCAAGTCGTAATACACTGATTCTAAATGAATGCTATTATATACCGAACATGATGTGCAACATTATATCAGTTTCTTTATTGAGTAAAGAGGGATATAATTTTGTAGTACAGGATAATGTTATGAACATATTCCTAGATCAAAAGTTGATTGCATCAGGCTCGTTACATAATGGCATATTCATTCTAAATCAGAATACAGTCCTGAATATACAAAACACACACAAGAGGAAAAGTTCAGATGTGAACGAATCCTACTTGTGGCATTGTAGACTTGGTCATATCAATGCGACACGACTGGCTAAGTTACATAGAGATGGTTATTTGAATCCGTTCGAATTATCATCTTATGATACTTGCCATTCATGTCTCAAAGGAAAAATGACCAAAGCTCCGTTTAGTGGACACGGAGAAAGAGTTGCTGAACTCTTAGGACTGGTACATAGTGATGTATGCGGTCCCATGTCTACGCATGCCAGGAACGGTTCTTCCTACTTCATTACATTCACTGACGATCTCTCAAGATTCGGATATGTATTCCTGATGAAACACAAATCTGAAGCTTTTGAGAAATTCAGAGAATATAATCACGAAGTAGAGAACCAAACGGGCAAAAGTATTAAGATTCTTCGATCTGATCGAGGAGGTGAATACTTAAGCGGTGAGTTCCTAGATTATCTAAAAGAGAATGGGATTCTCTCTCAGCGTACTCCACCTTATACACCACAGCACAACGGTGTATCTGAGCGGAGGAATCGCACCCTATTAGATATGGTGCGCTCTATGATGAGTACGGCTGAGTTACCTATTTCCTTTTGGGGGTATGCGCTGGAGACAGCCATATATCTATTGAATAGAGTTCCAACTAAATCAGTGCCTACCACTCCATATGAGATATGGAATGGGAAGAGACCGTCTCTTAAAAGAGTTAAGATATGGGGTTGTCCGGCCTATGTTAAAAAGCAAAATCCGGACAAACTCGAGGCACGATCAGTTCTTTGTAAGTTTGTAGGATATCCAAGCAATTCGTATGGATATCTATTCTACCACGTTGAACAACAAAAGGTGTTTGTTGCTCAACATGCCACTTTTTTAGAAAAGGAATTTCTTGAAAAAGAAATTAGTGGCTCTGAGGTAGAACTGGAAGAAGTTCCAGCAGAACAAACTACAACAGATAATTTAGTGGAACCAGAGGATTCAGTAGTACCCGACGAACCCCAGCCTCTCCGCCGATCTAGTAGGGTTTCTCGTCCACCTAAGAGATACTACGGTTTTCTCGTTGATGGTGGAAGTGAGGATTGCATCATGGATGATGATGAACCCACTAGTTTCGAGCAGGCCATCACAAGTACTGACTCTGTGAAATGGCTGGATGCAATGCGATCTGAGATGGAATCCATGTACACCAATAAAGTGTGGATTTTAGAAAATGCTCCTGAAGGGGTAAAACCCATTGGGAGCAAGTGGATTTTTAAAAAGAAATTTGGTGTAGATGGAAAAGTTGAGACTTTCAAAACTAGACTTGTAGCAAAGGGTTTTCGTCAACGTCCAGGTGTGGATTATGACGAAACCTTTTCTCCAGTAGCTATGCTTAAGTCCATCCGGATCTTACTTGCCATTGCTGCATACCATGACAACGAAATCTGGCAAATGGATGTTAAGACCGTCTTTCTAAATGGTGATTTAGAAGAGTGCGTGTACATGACTCAGCCAGAGGACTTCGTAGATAGTGGGAGCAGCGGTAAGGTGTGCAAGCTGCTTAAATCCATTTATGGGTTAAAGCAAGCATCGCGGAGTTGGAACATCTGTTTTGATGTTCTAGTCAAAGAGTTTGACTTCATCAAAAATATAGATGAACCTTGTATCTATAAGAAGGTGGCAGAGGGTAAGGTAGTCTTCCTCGTATTGTACGTGGATGACATACTCTTGATAGGAAATGATATTCCTATGCTGCAATCAGTCAAGCTCTTCTTATCACAGAGATTCTCAATGAAAGATCTAGGTGATGCCTCCTGCATATTGGGAATCATGATCTATAGAGATAGATCTAAACGGATACTGGGATTGTCCCAATCCAGGTACATTGACACCATACTAAAGAGGTTTAGTATGGAAGAATCCAAACGTGGGAATCAGCCCACGATATCTGGACTCACTCTCTCCAAAGAGATGTCTCCCAAGACTGATTTGGAGAGAGCTCGCATGCAAGGGATACCCTATGCTTCGGCAGTAGGCTCTATCATGTATGCGATGCTATGTACCAGACCCGATGTAGCATACTCACTAAGTGTAGTGAGTCGGTATCAAGCAGATCCTGGAGAGAGTCATTGGACAGCAGTGAAGAACATTCTCAAGTACTTGCGAAGGACTAAGGAGATGTTCTTGGTGTAGGGTAACGGTGAACTCCAGGTGGAGTCCTTTACCGATTCCAGCTTCCAAAGTGATAAGGACGACTCTAAGTCGCATTCAGGTTTTGTCTTTACCCTCAATGGAGGGGCGGTATGTTGGAAGAGTTCCAAACAGGATACCGTTGCAGACTCAACGATGGAGGCTGAATACATCGCTGCCAACGATGCTGCCAAAGAGGCTGTCTGGATCAAGAAGTTCATTAGTGAACTTGGTTTGGTTCCATCCATTGAGCATCCAATACCTCTGTATTACGATAACAATGGAGCTGTGGCTTTGGCCAAGGAACCCAGGTCCCATCAGAAGTCCAGACATATTCTGAGGCGGTATCACCTGATCAGGGAGATAGTTGATCGCCGGGAGATCGAGGTCAGGAGAGTAGATACGAAGGACAACACTGCGGATCCATTCACGAAGGCTATTCCCTAGATACAGTTTGAGAGATTATTCAGGATGCTAGGTATGAGATACTACAGCAGCTGGCCTTAGTGCAAGTGGGAGATTGTTAGTTATGTATATGCCCTAGAGGCCATTGTTGTACATATGATGTATATTATAATGGATGCTTGGTTATATATAGAGAAAACTTTCTTGCTCGTCATGATAGTATGCTATTTGGTTTCACTTTATCTTAACATGTTGACTTGTATTGGTTTACTGTTTTACTCTCACATGTTGATAAAGCCTTTAGGGTTTGTACTCGACTACTGGGACTATGATGAGATCATACTAGTGGGGCCGCGGTAGTCGATGAGTACATCCTATAACTGTTCCTAGTCGAGGGTATATCGAGACAGGGCATCGATACACCAGAGTAGACTAGCGTATACGCATCTTGACCCATATGATGGGCAATGGATGATCCCATATCCATCGGTGTTGGACATCAAGGATGGTGTACGGGTGCTTAGTGGAGACTGGGTACACTAGACGGACTCGCCGAGAACTCCCAGATGGTGATATACCACACGTCAGATGGCAGTTCTCCGGTGACACTGGTACAGGGTAGTCTGTAGACCCGAGATCGTCATAGAGTCTTGTGTGATTCCCACTGTGCTTTGATTTCCACCTTACCACGTCCATGAGGGCGTGCAAAACGGTGGCTTTTGGGTACAGTCCCGAATCACATGGAGGCAATGAGCGATAGGAGGGGATTCGTCTCTCCCGGTATAGGGAGTTGATGTTGTGCTGTGTTCGATTGGCTATAACTGGAAGTCCCTGGCCAGGGCTGATATAGAGATTTACTGGTAAGTGTTACTAGTAGTTTCTCGACCCATTATGAGCCATACATCGACACGACTTATCGGTTACTGGGGTCTGACGTATACCACCCGTAGACTTGATATGCGACATATCAGACGAACAGACCGGACTGTACGGGAGTGTTACTGATCGGATTCACAGGAGAACGCACAGGCTAGCTTGTTGATCTTCTGATCGCTCAATACCTGGGTGGCTGTTACGTTTAGCTGACCGCTTGCAGATTGTGGGTGTTTGATATGATCATCACCTGCTACCGGCGTATTGACGATTCTTTAGAGTCCTACACAGAGGTTTCTTGGCTCAGGCGAAACAGATTAGTGGCACATATGTGATATGCGCAGGAACGAGAATAATGCGATATGGGATACCATATTATATTCTCGCGATATTTAGATATGAACCGGGACATCGAATCAAGTGTTGATTCGATAAATTGGTACATGATATATTAGTCGGTTATATTCGATATAGCCGGATCGTCGGATCAAGTGTTGATTCGATGATTTAATATATAATAATATATATGATATATTATTATATTAACTAATATTGGCTTACTTTATTATTTCATTTTCTCGCGGGATGATACATTGATATATATGCGATATATGTTAATTGTATTATTTTCTTTTGTTGCAAATATATAATATATATGTGATATATATTATTGTGACAGGATATGATTAATTGTTAAACATGTTTAAGGATGATTAATTGAGGTTAGGGTTTGATTAGGGTTAGTAGCTTCAAGTTCCTTCTAGAAGCTATTTCTTTTGTCAAGGTTAGGATATTTTGTGATGACACATTCTAAACTTAACCAAACCCTAACCCTAGTTGTTTCTCTACTTGTTCTCATCCAATCAACCTTGACCATGGTTAATAATTCAATCATATGTTTATTTTCTATTCATGACAAAAGGATTAATTCATATTATGATTTCCATTATCTTCTTCTTCTTCTTCTTGAAGAAGCTCTCTTGAAAATCCTTATGTGATGAAAGATTATGAGAAAATGATATAAAAAGAAAGCTAAATTACTACTCTCTCATCCTCATCTCATCTAGCCCTTGGGATTAGTGTGTTCACTTCTTTAAGAGTGAGATAGCTTGAGTTCTTTGAAACCTCGAGGTAGATCATCGGAGATTTGGAATACGACGAGCTAGAATGGATCGTTCGAGTCGTGGAGCCTCTCATGAGTCCGGGAGATCGTGGATCGCGGCAAAGGGACTTCTACTCGGAGCTTGTGAAGTGAAGGAGCGGACTACAAAGGTTGTAATCCCTCACACTTAGATAAAAGTTATCTTAATGCATGTTAAACCCTAATAATCTAGCAAAGATCCCGGCTTTGGGTTGTTCGGCACGTCTAAAATTTAATCCGGGCATGTTTGATGCCTTTTGAACCTTCACAAGAGTGCCTAGGAACCCTACACATGTCCCCACTAGTATGATCCGCATCATAGTCCAGGTAGTCAAGTACACATCCTAAGGGCTTTACCAACATGTGACAGAGAGACAATCAGTGTACACGTTAAGGTAAAGAGCAACCAGATAGCATACTATCATGTCGAGCAAGAAAGTCCTCCCTATATATGTCCAAGCATCCACTACAATATACATCCTATGTATAGTAATGGCCTCTAGGGCATACAAATAACTAACAATCTCCCACTTGCACTAGGGCCATCTGTAGCAGTGGTTGTAGTATCTCATACTCAACCATCCCATAAAAGTCTCTCTTCGGGAATAGGCCTTCGTTAGTGGATCCGCCGTGTTGTCCTCTGAGTCTACTCTCCTAACCTCGATCCCCTGGAGATCAACCATCTCCACGATCAGGTGATGCTGCCTAAGAATATGTCAGGATCACTGATGGGACGGACGTTCCTTGGCATAAGCCACAACTCCATTGTCACACAATGGGAGGAACTAAGTTCATCTCATGAACAAATATACATCCAGACTTCCTTTTTGGTAGCATCTTAAGTAGCGATGTATCCAGCCTTTATCGTCTAGTATGCCACGGTATCTAGCTTGGAACTCTTCCAACATACCGTCCCTTTACTGAGGGTAAAGACAATGCCTGTGACTGACTTTCAGACGTCCTTATCACCCTGGAACCCTTCCAGTGATTCTCCCCAGGACTAATTGATACCATCTCACTACAACTAGTGAGTATCCTAATATCCAATTAGATCTATCTCATAGATCCAAAACCCAGGATTTAGGAGGTATCACTTTGATCCTATATGGAGAATCATTGTGATAAGCGGAGATTGACCGAGCGTAGCATAGGAAACTCCTTCCTTTTCAAGAGTGTGTCATCCACGTACTCTACGAGGATCACAACCATACTCCCAACTACCTTTTTGTATATACAAGGGTCATCTACCATTTTGATGATGTCAAACTGTTTGACTAACTCATCAAAACAGATGTTCCAACTCCGCGATGCCTGCTTTATCACATATAACATCTTGCACACGTTTCCGCTGCTCCCACTGTTTACGAGGCCCTCTGGCTGTGTACTTATAGACGCACTCTTCTAAAACATCATTTAGAAAAGCAGTCATGGCACCCAACCGCCAGATATCGTAGTCATGGTATGTAGCCGTGGAAAGTAGGATCTGGATGGACATAAGCATAGGCTCTGGAAAAAGGTTTCATCATTATCCACGCCTGGTCGATGACGGAAACCTTTAACAAGCCTAGCTTTGAAAGTCTCAACTTTTCCATGTACACCAAGTAATCTTCTCAAGATATACTTGCTCCTGATGGGGATTTAACCCTTCAGATAAAGCAACCAAAGTCCATACTTTGTTGGTGTATAAGGATTCCATCTCAGATCGATAAACATCCAGCCATTCTTACAGAGTTTCACTCCTGATGGCCAGCTCGAAACTAGTTGGGTCATCATCTCATGATGCAATCCTCGCTCCCACTGTCATAGAGAAACCGAAGTAACTCTCAGGTGGGTGAGGAACCCTACTAGATCGGCGGAGAGGCTGAGGTTCGTTGGAATCTACTGAATCCTTTGGTTCTGTCAAATCATCAGCTGCAGTTTGTATAGCTGGAACATTTCCAGTTCTACATAACAGACCTTGCCTCGAGCTTGTCCAGATTTTGCTTTTTAGACATAGGCTGGACAACCCCAAATCTTAACTAACTTAAGATATGGGCCCTTCCCTTTCCATATCACATATGAAGTGGTAGGCAACTGATTTGATTGGAACCCAATTCAATAGGTATGCAACTTCATAAGTGCATAACTCCTAAAAAGAAACAGGTAACTCAGTAGTACTCATCATAGAGCACACCTTATCATATAGGGTGTGATCGCTCTGCCCCGATATACCATCGTGCTATGGTGTATACGGAGGAGTAATGCTGAGAGAGAATCTCATTCTCCTTTAGAATAGTCCAGGATTTCCGTGCTCAAGTATTCTCCTCCCTGATCTCATCAAAGGACATAATACTTATACCCGTATTGGTTCTCTACTTCTAACTTATAATCTGTGAATATCTCAAAAGGTTCGGACTTGTGTTTCAACAGGAACATATGACTGAATCTTGAGAGATCATCAGAGAATGTAATGAAGTACAAAGAACCGGTCTTGGCATATGTAGACAGGAGACCTTACATACATCATCATGTATCAGTCCCAAGAGTTCATTAACTCTTTCTCTGTTTCCAATAAACAGAGTTGTGGTCATCTTATCTTTGTGACATGACTGGCAAGTTTCACAAGATGTAAATTCAAACTAATTTAAATATGCATCTAAATGTAACTTTAGCCAGTCGGGTCGCATTGATATGACCTAGTCTACAATGCCTCAAGAATAATTCGTTCATTTCTGAACTCTTCCCCTTGTGTGTGTTCTATATACAAGGAACTGTAGTTTGATTTAGAACATCAATGCTTTTAGATAACGTGCCTGAACCGATCAATTTTTGATATAGGAAATGTTCAAAACATTATCCAACAATACAAAATTGTATCCTTCTTTAATCAATAAAGAGATTGATATGATTTTGTATATCAGGTTCGGTATCTAATAACATTTGTTCAGAATCAATGTATTGGTAATACAGGATGACAGTGACCAACAGACTTGGCTGCAACTCTTGCCCCATTTTCTGCCTCATGAAACTTATCACCCGTTCTCAGTTTTCAACCTTTCTGTAGCCCTATGTAACAGATTACATATTTGGGATCCTGATCCGGTATCAATATACCCAGGATGTAGAGGATACAGAGAAACGGTTCTTTGTAACTAATATACCCGAAGATGATGCATCATATGCACTTTCCTCGTTTGGGCGGCATGGGAATCTTGGTATTCCCCTATTTCTGCTCTGTCTTATAACAATTATAAGTTGGAGCGGGACCAACGTTCCCTGGCTCAGTATAACAAGCGGGTTCGGTCAATATATCCGTATTATTATCTTGATTAAGGCGTGACATGGTCGCTACCTGGAGAGGGAGAGAAGAAAACACTCAGCGTATGCTCTTGCAAGAATAGATTGGTTATTATTTTATCTAATCAGGATGGCTCCCGCTGTTTTTATCAAATCTTCCTTCAAATCCTAAAAGGAAAGACTAGCCGGGATTAATTACACGCTACAAGTTCGCCAATCTTTCAGCCAGGCCAGTGTCGGTACTTTGAGGGAGGTCCCCCGTGCTTTCGCACGAACCTAATTAATGTAAACCTCGTTTTCCCAGAGGCGTAACCTCGTTAACACCTTTCTAGACACCTACTTGATCGGCTAATTGTAATGTATAAAACACTCCCAGGAGTAACTCTTACTCGCAGTGGGTATCGGGATCCAACTATCTCATAGAAGGTATGCAATCTCATTGCAAATTTCAACACTTGAAATTCCCGATAATATTTTGCCCCTAACCTCCTATGACCTTGACAAAGGCCAACAAACCATAGGATGCTAGTCATGTTCAACCCGTCATTTCCTGATTGAATTAAACCCACCCGCACGGCCCTTGACAAAGGCCAACAAGGTCGCACGACTACCCTAACCCAATCTGCATCATATGCATAAGCAGATAAGCACCAGTTAGCTACCGCACACTACGCCTTGACAAAGGCCAACAAACGCAGCACGAATACTAACTACTACTTATCTGAAATGACGGAGGGCTACGACAGGTTTTTCTGAAAACCTATTGCGTAATGAACTTGATATCGTTGTAGAATCAAATGATTTTGAAATGGAGTGTTTTTTAGGCTTTTCTAGTTTTGCTAAAGGGGTCACTCCAGGTGAAGGGATCGTCGGCCATTTCCTCATCGAATGAGGTGCGGGATATATCATATATATCACTGTGCAAAGCAGAAACTATAGAAGCAATCAAAAGACAAACCGAGAGTTGTAGCATCTGCCAGTTATTTCTAAAGGAGTCACTCCCGGTGAAGGGATCTCGGTCCTTTCCTCATCGAATAAGGTGCAGGATATATCACATATACCGCTGTGCAAAGCAAGAACTGTAGCTACCTGTTTTATTTTTGAAATTCGATTCTACAAAATCTTTAGTTTTCTTTTATTTCATTAATCACATTAATGAAGTCCCATCATTTAAGTCACCTAAACATCACAGATAAATACGACGTACACTTATGCCATCCGCATTCACCTCGATGTCCCCTCGTGCACCGTTAGGTTAGGTAACTAACGGCAGAGCGGGGCAGGGCTAGCGCGGGTGTAAAACATAAGTAACGTCTATATAATATATCATATATACTATATACAGTATCTATCACAGAACATCAAATGATCACATCACAGATATCGCAGCAGAAGAATCATATGAAATATTGGATATACTAGGACATCCGTGTTTTTAATATGAGCCAGTATAAAACACGGATTCCACGGTCGCGATGAATAGCCAAACCCACACCCCAAGACCCCTACGAGAGGGGCAAGCAACCCTACCAATTCTAGAGTTAGGAGACCTGGACTCGACTCCTCGAGTTGGTCTCCCACTGGACTCCAGAACCCGGTTACTTGTGCCCTCCTCCTTGGGTCTATCCTAGTGCGGAAAAGTAAATAATATACAACAACGGTGACAACTTCCGCAACCTGGAAGTGCCCCAATAAAAGAATATTACATACAAGTTTTTACATGAATGAAAATGAAAAACACTCATCTCACATAAAAACCCCCGGCTATTCAAACACGACGATCCAATATAACATATCCAGCAACACATAACATCACATGTCATCAACGTAAGTAAATATGCGCATCCCAATTGTCGTTGACATATAGCAACGAAACCGGCGATATCACATATTACACTTACGGTCACAGAAAAGAAAGTGTAAAACTACAACAGTTGGAATCCGCAACCTCCTTAGACATCGCATGCCTAAACCAATGAATTCTTTAGACATCGCATACCTAACGATTATAAACCCCGCATTTTAGTCTCATTATCGAAAACACTTTTCAATATCAAGTCGGGCAATTCAACAGGATTCCCGACATTCTGATCGAATGCTCGTCGCAAACTTTAGTAGACGGCCGCATCCCCGATACCGTCGACGAAGTGCACCAAGGCGGAACACCGCTGCCGCGAGCACCCGGACAGATGCTTTCGGCGACGGGGTTCTCCTACAGTCACTTGGTCGGGGCTATGGGGTGTAGCTGTCTATTAAGTTTACCCGGTGAGTATCCGCGTACGCTACGTGATTGCGACGGACTTTTGATCACATCAAAATTCCGTGGCAACCGATCAAGTGAGACTAAACTGCTATGTTTATAACATCCAAATCAGTTATCTCATAACTGCATGTGGATTCCAAATATTGTATCACATTCCGGATAAATAGAAAATGTTAAACTTTCCGATCGAACAATCGAACACCCAAGTTTTCCCGAAATAGCTCAACACATGAAATAAGTTTAAAAACATTCACTTCGTGCCTCAGTACCAACGGTCCAGCCATAGAAGGGTCAAGCCAACGCCTCACATGTGGCACGCCGTACTGCCCCAAACACTAAGGTTCAAAGGGCAGTTCAAGACGGTCACATAATCGAGTTTAGGTTTGTTGTCTTCTAGAGGGACCATCGCATTACTTGCACTACTTAGAACGTCATTTAAACTACGAAAAAATCCAACAGTTGGAAATTTCCCGACAGGGGAAAAAGTGGGTATTTATATCCGGTCGAACTTTTTAACATATTCAAAAATTACCCGGAAAGACACATAGACAAAGTCTGATAATCCGATCGAATCTACGAACTCCCAATACAACCCAGAATACTCAACTCTTGAGTAAGATTTAAAAATTCCCAGAAAACTCAGAAATTCAAGAAAGAAGTTACTGTGCAAACAGTCTTGAAAAAGGTGACAATTTTGCAGCGGAACTGCCGCAAGAGCCATGCTCGTGCCGCGGTTCCTCCGCGCTTTGAACGATTCAGAAGCACGTGCTTCACAGTAACTCATAAATATACCTGCTGAATTTTCTGGCAATTTTTAATTCACAAAAATCCAAATTTTCAGAAAATTTCCAGAGAGCAATTTGAGTTAGGGTTTCGATGTTCGTTCGGATTTCAAACGTCGTCTACACTTCGCCTAAGGCTCTAGCTAGGCTCTGATACCACTGTAGGGTTCCTAGGCACACTAATGAGGTCTCACAAGTGATCAAACATGGCCAATTAAAATTTTACAAGTGCCGAGAAACCCTAATACGGATCGTTAACTAGATGTATAGGCGATGCAAAGCAAATAAACGAATTTATAGCTAAAGCGAAGGGGCTACAACCTTTTGTAAGTGCACGGCGGCGCCCCGGCCGTCAATCCGACGGCCAAATGCGGAAGCGGTGATAAACTTTAATTTTTCTTGAACTGGAAAACCGCCGCGCACTAATACCCAGATTGAACCATTAATTAGTCCTAGCTAACTACAAGATGGGGAAGAGAGATATACCGACTGATCTGAGTCCTCCGGTCTTCTCGTCGTCGTCCCGATCTCCTGCGGAAGCTCCGGTCTCCACCTCGTCGCCGGAAGTGCACCACATCGCCTACTTCTTTTACGGGCTCCCACCTCAATGCCGAGGCAACTCGGGCACGAAGCTGGCTAGTCGACGTGCCCAAGAATTGTTGTAGAATGTGTAGTGAAGAAGTCTCATTTTGGGGTTGTAGGAATTGCCTTTTGGTGGAGGGATGAACTATGGAGTTTGGAGATGGAACTTGTGGATATTTGGGAGCATGAAATGAACCAAATTTCACTCTCCAAAATTTTGGACAGCCCCACCAAGAGAGTGGCCGGCCATGCTCTTTGAATGGTGAGGTGAGGAAAAAAAAACAAGTGGGGAGAAAAACTATCATCCAAAATGGGAGAGAGAAAAAGGATATGATGATCAAGAATCATTTTAACCAAAACCCCACTCCAAAAACCCACCTACTACAACCATGATTGCTCACAAAGTCAAGCAATCATGATAGAAGAAGAAGTCAAGGTCAAAAGAATGGTGCAAGGAAATATGCAAAGACCCCCTCCACAACCACTTATTTGCAACAATGCAAATAAGCCCT
The DNA here is from genome assembly GCA_030015575.1 of Agapanthus africanus. Taxonomy (NCBI): domain Eukaryota; kingdom Viridiplantae; phylum Streptophyta; class Magnoliopsida; order Asparagales; family Amaryllidaceae; genus Agapanthus; species Agapanthus africanus. Next base: position 381,510,284 of record JASDDO010000022.1, on the reverse strand, counting down.
CCTCCACCAATCTTCGGCCAATGAACGATACAAAGGAAATTGGCCGAAACGGAAAGCAAACTGGCAACTCCAGAAAACTGGTCCCGTAATAAATTACAGGAAAACCCCGATACTGTGCATACACACCCGCATTTGTATTCCGACCGAAATACAAATGCAATGAGACAAAATCTACACTGTACTATACTAGGATCCGGCTTATACCAAAGCCGGCTAGTAAAATCCGTTCGATCCTGATCCGTGCAATACCGCACGTATCTGATCGAACCCTGCCATATAACCATACGGCCTGTAGTACAAACTGTCCTATCCTGATCCGTGCAATACCGCACGTATCTAATCGGACCTTGCCATATCTCCATACGGCCTCTACAACCTTTCGCCCGAAAGCTGAGTAACTGAATGTGGGGGACTCTAAAGACTCGTCAACACCTTGGTTGTGGATTTAACCACTAGCACGTCAGAGGTATAAGCCAATACGTAACGGGCTACCAGGTATTGATTAAAAGGGACGTCTGTGAGCGAACTCAGCCCGACAACCCTACTGAGCCTGTCAGTGACAATATCCGTACAGTCCGGTCCGTTCGTCTATGAGTATCGCATGGCGGGCCTAGGAGGTTGGTAAAAGTCAGACCCCCAAAAGCGGTACAAGTCGTGTCGGAGTGTAGCCCAGAACACCCTCAGATACTACTGGAATACCTACCAGTAAATCTCCTTGCCTCGGCCGAGGGCTTCGTGTAATGACTCTCCTAGACACAGCACGACCTCACCCCCAATACCGGGAGAGACGAACCCCTGAAGATACGCTCACTGCCTCCATGTGGCTCGGGACTGTACCCAACTAAAACCTGTTTGCATGACTCCTTTGAGCCGTGGTAGGGTAGTAATCAAAGTACAGTGGGAACTCACACAAGACAAATGACGATCCCCAGGTCGATGAACTAACCTGCACACATGTCACCAGGGAACTGCCATCTGACGTCTGGTATATGACCAACTAGCATGTTCCCGGCGAGTCCTGTCCGGTGTACTCATAACCCAATGAGCACCTGTATACATCTTAGGTGATCCAACTGACACCAGTGGCTTGTGAGACCGGCCACCACCCCTCGTCGGAGTCTCGAATGTATACACTAGTCTACTCTGGAGTATCGATGCCCTGTCTCGAAATTCACACGACTAGGGACCATTTAAGGATATGCTTATAGACTGCCAGCTCCTACATATATGATCGCCCTCATACTGCTGGTGGTCAAGCAAGAATCCTAGGGGCTCTATCAACGTGTAATAGCGACTTGTTAGGTCACCTAAAGCAGTACACGATGATAAAGGTAAACCAGATAGCATACTATCATCTCGAGTAAGACTGTCCTACCGGGATAGGTCCTCCATCAATCATTGCAATCACGTACCTGTGACCTAATAATTGACTCTGAGGGCACTACCTCCAACAATCTCCCACTTGCACTCAAGGCTAATTATTGCGATGTCGCATACTCACAGCCCGTGTGATACCGAACACCCAACTCCTCTACTAGTCAGTCTCACAAAGCTCGTTTGCGAAACTATTGCGTTCGAGGAATAGCCTTAGTGAGTGGATCCGCTTTGTTGTCTCTTTCCATGTCTCTCTATATCTCAAGTTCGCGGAGAAACCCATCTCCCGAAATGAGCAATACCTGTCTTAGAATGTGTCTGGATGTCTGATGGGACATAGCTCATAAATGAACTCCAAATCCAAACTTCTTAGACAGTATCGTCAACTGAACTTAATCAGTATCCTGCGCCATGCCACCCTCAGTATTGCCTTGGACCACCTGTCCAAAATACTGCCCCTCATCAGAAGGAAAACTATAACTGTGATAACCTCCTTGTCTTCCATGTCACCTTGGAAGCCTGGAATGACAACTGTCTCCCGAATAAGGCTGTCGTTATCATATCCCTAGAACATCCACTTATGTTCTAAAACTGCTTCCGACTGTTTCTCCAGGATTGGATCAATGTCAACTTATTGCATCTAGTGCAAGAACAACATCTGGTGTGGTACTTGACATCTCACGATTGACTCAATTGCCTGAGCAAGTGATCTGCCAATCATGCACATCCCTCTCTACTTTAGTCTGTAAGACACCTTTAGAGAGGGTGACTCCATTACCTGCAGGTACACTACCGTGCCAGGAGTCGTCCATTCTAAATACTCTTAGAATGCTGTCTAAGTACCCTGATTGGGAAACCACCCAAATCTAGATCTAAAACCATAGATCTAGTAACCAGTATGTCTGACATAAAATCCATTTCCTTTGTGGAGAAAACACTGTGTGACGACCAAAGTATAACCGATTGTAGTGTAGGAATATCACTTCCTACTCTGTGTATGTCATCCAAATACCATGACATCACACCCTACTACCTTCTCAACAGATCCATCCCCTGTTCCGATGAAGTCAAACCTATGACTGTCACATCAGAAATAGATGATCTATCTCCGCTACTGGTGCTTCAGTCTATAAGTAGACATAAGCCACCTGTCCACCAATGCTTCAGCTGCTCCCACTGACTACGACAACCGTCTGCCAGAGTCATATACACGTACACTTCTAAAACTAGTTTAGAACGACGCTATACTCATCCTCCCGCCGGGTCTCGCAGCCTGGAACAACAGCAATGGTAATTGTGGGTAAACAAGAACTTCCCTGTCACCGTCCTTGAGGCTACCGGAGTACCTCTCGGGTGCCTGAAGTTACCCACCTAATCTGCGGAGTGGCCAATGGAATGTCAATCCAGATTGAATCTTTAGGTTCCTTATCAAATCTTCAGTAATCGTTTGTGGTTTTGGAATCACTTCCAGTTCTACCATACTCCCTCTACTGTTTTTTCTGAAAAAAAAAATCCATTTTTAATAAAACTGTGGCGAGTCTAGAACAATATTGCTATTGCTCATCCAGATGGTAGAAAGTCAACCCTCGTCATAGCCTGGGTCAACCCACAAACAGCCATTACAGAAACGTGCCTTGAGTTGTCCGGTGTCTGGTTTTAAGCATAAACCGGACAACTCCCCGTACCTTAACATCGTTAAGATACAAACTGTTCTATATCCAATATAGAACCAGAGGCACTGATTTAATTGAACCAGATTCAAATCATGCAGCTGTCTCCAGTGCATGTCAACTAAATGGAAGGAGGCCGATCAGCGTTACTCAACTTAGGAATGCTTCCAATTATGAGTAACCTGAAAGAGAAGCAAGTTCTCTTAGTCATTACTATCAACTGAATACCATGCACAAGTATCTACATCTTCGATCACTTTGAAGAATCCCGATACTTGCGATACCTGGTTCTCTACTTTATTCAAATACCTATAACTTCTCAAAATTCGGACCCTGTGTTTGCACGAAACACCAGTCTAAAAACTAGAGAAGTCATAAGTAAACCGAATATAGTACGAGGACCAACCCCTCTATCCTGATGGACCCTGGACAACATACAATACTCTATATAAGTCCCTTGAGTCTGATAACTCATTCACTGTGTGTCGTAGGTTGAAAACTGTACCTTTGGTTATGAAGAATTACACCGCTGTTCAATGCTCCTTACCTAACCATCCACTGATATAGGTAAATGTCGTAGACATAATTTCAAAAGGGTATATCTCACTCTATGAAAATAGACGTACAGATATATCGATTTGAAATTGGTGCATAACAACGGATATTCAATACCAAATATTTGCCGACCGGCAAACAGCCCAGGTGATTTCCTCAAATATCACCGATTACAACGAATCCCGATATAATGAGGATGATCACCTTATTCCCAATAACTTACTCCCACTCAACATCTGTAAAACCATACAGATGTGAGAATCAAACCTGGTAAATACATACCCTGGAGTAAGTATCTAGTCGGGAAATCAGTTTTCTTTTAACATTACACAGTGAAACTGAAACATTGAAATGTCTCGATGGGGTATCCTGGTATTCCTAGTAATGCCTCTTCCAGATTCACGACTGTAACCGTATAGTTCTTTGCCACCTCTCCAAATCCCTTAATATGTCTTTAGTCTTTACCTTCTGCACACCCCTTTAGGCCAAATGGTTTTCTTCCTTCCTTACCGTTCGGCACCAGCCTATGGTTTGGAAGAAGACTATCCAATAAGCATAATGGGTGTACCGTCCCAATCCTAGGAACACTCGCAATGCGAGAGAAGGTGAAGATAAAAGACACCTGAATAAATCTTATTCCTATTTCTCCTGAACCAGAATCCATCCCCGAACTGGAACAAGTTCCTTTCGAGTTCGTATATAACCATACGATGGAGTATCCAATAAACCGTGGATCTTCGTAGTGATACGGAGTGTCCTGGAGAAATGCAAAGGTGATTTTAGGATTGGCGAAGAAATACCTGGTTTGGTCGTGAATATCTGTTGCAATTTACTTTGCCCTCTTACTAATCCCTTGCTTTGTCTTAACAAAATACCTTCTGCACACCATCGTTATGCTAATTGGTTTTCTTCATTCCCTACCGGTCGGCACCAGCCTAAGGTTTGGAAGAAGACTATCCAATTTGCGTAATAGGTGTACTATCTCCTAAACCAAGGAGTACTCGCAACCTGAGAGAAGGTAGAAGGAAAAGACAACTGAATAATCCTATCCGTTTTCTCCAGAACCGGAAACCATCCTCGAATAAATTCTTTCGAGTTCGTATCTAACCATACGATGGTTTTGTCCAATGGAAGTGGACGTTCGTAGTAATACGGGGTGTCCTGGAGAAAAGGGTAAAAGTAGGAGTGGCAATGAGGTTTGCAACCCTGACAATCCAAAAGCCAGTGTTTAAGAAGGTTCGGTTAACTTGGTCTCTGAGTCAAAGTCTTAGGGTCGGGTCAATGGTCGCTGCCAAAGAGAGAGAGAAAAGAAACACTCAGCGTGCACTCTAACCTAGATCAGAATGGTTACCAATTTATCTAATCTGGAAACCTCCCACTGTACCGTCAAATTCTCCTCCAAACCTGAAAGAAGAATTAGTCGGGGTCACCCGAGGAGTATAACAACTCATCAGTGGGAATCGGGATCCAACTATCATCGCATGATAACGTGACGGAATCCGCTCACATCATCACACTCCAGAAGGTATGCGCATATCTGGCAAGTTTCAGTTCTTTTGAAACTCCCGATGTGATTTCTGCCCCATGCTCTTATGACCTTGACTTTGGCCAACAAATCATAAGTCACATGTCAAGTTCTACCCGTCATTCTCCAGGTTGATTCGAATCCACCCGCACAAGCCCTTGACTTTGGCCAACAAGGCTATACGACTGTTCCAAACCAACGCATCTATCTATGCTGCATATGAATAACCAATAGCTACCAAACACTGTGCCTTGACTTTGGCCAACAAACACAGCTTGAATACTATTGACTACCCATATGAAACGACGGAGGCCTACGAATGGTTTCTGGCGAAAACCTTTAACGTAAAGAACTTGATATCGTTGAAGGAACGGATAGCTTTTAAAAATATAGTGACGAAAACCTTTACTAAAGAGGTCACTCCCGGTGAAGGGATCTCGGCTCTTTCCCCGTAGAATGAGGTGCAGGATATTCCAACTGAATACCACGATGCAAAGCAAAATTAATCGGCTATAGTGAAGTCATTGCCCTGACGCAAACTTTTTGTCCAAGGGGTCACTCCCGGTAAAGGGATCTCGGCCCTTGCCTCGTCGACTGAGGAGCAGGATATTCCAACTGAATACCGCGATGCAAAACAAAAGTGAACGTCCTTGCAATAACAGCTTTTCGAAAAAGTGTTCCAACAACATCAGACTAGGTTTGTTTTTAACTTGCATTGATCTGAATCAATGCAGTCCCATCAATTGATCACACCACAAAGAACGAAAATATACTGATGTACGTATATGCCATCCGCATTCGCCACTGGGTCCCGTCATTACCCGTTAGGTTAGCTAACTAACGACAGAGCGGGGACTGGACTAGCGCGGATGCAAAATATATACAACATCTACTAATATAAATACCAATATATTATATTCGCTCAAGGCGTGATAAAATGCAACATCACAGAATATGTACAGCATCACAGAAACAATACAGATATCTGGGATCCCCGGGTTTCACAGAGCCACTACTGAAACCCGACGTTCCCCTGGTCGTGTGGATAGCCTGTGCAATGAAATCCTAGACCCTTACGGGCGCGGCAAGTTACCCGCCAAAACCTGAAGCGAGGCAGCCCCCTTCAGCACCGTGAATGGACCGCCCAGCACTTCACGGAATCCGGTAACTTGGACACCCCTCCTGGGTCAACCTGTACCCCCTACGAGTGCGGCAAATAGCCCGCCAATCCTAGAGTGAAGCCCCCTCCGTCTCAATGCCATGAGATGCGGGCTTGTTTCCCTCTAGAACCCGGCTATCCGTGCACCCCTCCGCGGGGTAATCCTAGTACAGAAAGTAAAATATACATACAACGGGTACATCGACCGCAACCTGGTCGTGCCCCAAAATAATAATACAATCAGGCAGTGACGGCAGTCCACATGTCGGACGCTCGTCCCGCAATATCAAATGTACATAATACAACCACAACTGTACTAGCATTGCATCCAGGCTATCCCCCACGACCGATCCGCAACATCACAGCAAAAACATAACATCAACGTGAAAGTCACGTTCGCAAATCCGTCTAACCGGGCTATAGCAGTTAGACCGGATTTACCGATCAAGTGACATTCACGGTCGCAGATATAATGTAAATACTGTGAAATAATGTGTTTACAATATCCGATCAATCAAATTTTAACAAGTGGGCCCCCAAGCACTACTGTAGCAGATTAGGAAATTCTGGGCCCAATGTTATTATTCCAAAACCCCAATTTTAACCCATAAAGCCTACTGGAAAAATTGTGCACACTGATCCATCAATACTGCGGCGGAACCGCAACAACAAGTAGGGTTTTGCCGCGGTTCCGCGCTCCCCTGAAGAGATCAGTGTCTCGAATTTCTACAGTAGTCTTAGGTCTTCCAGCACAGCACTTTTATACAACCTGAAAAATTTTTGGAGACCAAAAAATTTCAACAGAAAACTGTCGCTAGCTAAAATGTAGATTTTGGAATTTTGGTCGATCGAAAATGCAAAACACATTAAGGCAAGCTAGACTAAGTTAATGGCGAGGCTCTGATACCACTGTAAGTGCACGGCGGCGCCCCGGCCGTCAATCCGACGGCCAAATGCGGAAGCGGTGATAAACTTTAATTTTTCTTGAACTGGCAAACCTCCGCGCACTAATACCCGGATCGAACCATTAATTAGTCCTAGCTAACTACAAGATGGGGAAGAGAGATATTCCGACTGATCCGAGTCCTCCGGTCTTCTCGTCGTCGTCCCGATCTCCTGCGGAAGCTCCGGTCTCCACCTCGTCGCCGGAAGTGCACCACATCGCCTACTTCTTTTACGGGCTCCCACCTCAATGCCGAGGCAACTCGGGCACGAAGCTGGCTAGTCGACGTGCCCAAGAATTGCTGTAGAATGTGTAGTGAAGAAGTCTCATTTTGGGGTTGTAGGAATTGCCTTTTGGTGGAGGGATGAACTATGGAGTTTGGAGATGGAACATGTGGATATTTGGGAGCATGAAATGAACCAAATTTCACTCTCCAAAATTTTGGACAGCCCCACCAAGAGAGTGGCCGGCCATGCTCTTTGAATGGTGAGGTGAGGGAAAAAAAAGTGGGGAGAAAAACTATCATCCAAAATGGGAGAGAGAAAAAGGATATGATGATCAAGAATCATTTTAACCAAAACCCCACTCCAAAAACCCACCTACTACAACCATGATTGCTCACAAAGTCAAGCAATCATGATAGAAGAAGAAGTCAAGGTCAAAAGAATGGTGCAAGGAAATATGCAAAGACCCCCTCCACAACCACTTATTTGCAACAATGCAAATAAGCCCTCCTCCACCAATCTTCGGCCAATGAACGATATAAAGGAAATTGGCCGAAATGGAAAGCAAACTGGCAACTCCAGAAAACTGGTCCCGTAATAAATTACAGGAAAACCCCGATACTGTGCATACACACCCGCATTTGTATTCCGACCGAAATACAAATGCAATGAGACAAAATCTACACGGTACTATACTATGATCCGGCTTATACCAAAGCCGGCTAGTAAAATCCGTTCGATCCTGATCCGTGCAATACCGCACGTATCTGATCGAACCCTGCCATATAACCATACGGCCTGTAGTACAAACTGTCCTATCCGGATCCGTGCAATACCGCACGTATCTGATCGGACCTTGCCATATCTCCATACGGCCTCTACAACCTTTCGCCCGAAAGCTGAGTAACTGAATGTGGGGGACTCTAAAGACTCGTCAACACCTTGGTTGTGGATTTAACCACTAGCACGTCAGAGGTATAATCCAATACGTAACGGGCTACCAGGTATTGACTAAAAGGGACGTCTGTGAGCGAACTCAGCCCGACAACCCTACTGAGCCTGTCAGTGACAATATCCGTACAGTCCGGTCCGTTCGTCTATGAGTATCGCATGGCGGGCCTAGGGGGTTGGTAAAAGTCAGACCCCCAAAAGCGGTACAAGTCGTGTCGGAGTGTAGCCCAGAACACCCTGAGATACTACTGGAATACCTACCAGTAAATCTCCTTGCCTCGGCCGAGGGCTTCGTGTAATGGCTCTCCTAGACACAGCACGACCTCACCCCCAATACCGGGAGAGACGAACCCCTGAAGATACGCTCACTACCTCCATGTGGCTCGGGACTGTACCCAACTAAAACCTGTTTGCACGACTCCTTTGAGCCGTGGTAGGGTAGTAATCAAAGTACAGTGGGAACTCACACAAGACAAATGACGATCCCCAGGGCGATGAACTAACCTGCACACATGTCACCAGGGAACTGCCATCTGACGTCTGGTATATGACCAACTAGCATGTTCCCGGCGAGTCCTTTCCGGTGTACTCATAACCCAATGAGCACCTGTATACATCTTAGGTGATCCAACCGACACCAGTGGCTTGTGAGACTGGCCACCGCCCCTCGTCGGAGTCTCGAATGTATACACTAGTCTACTCTGGAGTATCGATGCCCTGTCTCGAAACTCACACGACTAGGGACCATTTAAGGATATGCTTATAGACTGCCAGCTCCCACGTATATGATCGCCCTCATACTGCTGGTGGTCAAGCAAGAATCCTAGGGGCTCTATCAACGTGTAATAGCGACTTGTCAGGTCACCTAAAGCAGTACACGATGATAAAGGTAAACCAGATAGCATACTATCATCTCGAGTAAGACTGTCCTACCGGGATAGGTCCTCCATCAATCATTGCAATCACGTACCTGTGACCTAATAATTGACTCTGAGGGCACTACCTCCAACACCTTTGTAGATCCGGTCTTCCACCTCCATGGCTCCGCGATAAAGTCCCCTCGCTGTCCATATCGGATCCTGGACTCTAGCATCTGCTTCATCGGAGAAATGGGCGGGCTAGGTCGTTGGCTTCGATGCCGAAAATGATCTACGTCGAGGCAACACAAGATCAAGCTCCCACTTCACCAAGTCATGAAACTTGTGAAGAAAACACCCTATACTACTTGGCAAGAGGTAGAGGATGAAGAAATAAGAAGTGGGTTCACTTTAGAATTAGATTTCTCACTCTTTTTCTCAAGATGCCATTAATGGTGGCAAGCTTCTTCTTTGTTGAAGAAGAAGAAGAAGAAGAATATGATAAGTTCTAACCCAAAATAGAAAATAAATGAATACTTATCATATAGCAACCATAGTTAGGTGTAGAGAATAAACTAAGGTTAGTTGAATGGTTAGGGTTAGGAGATGAAAACAAAATGGTTGCTTTAGTCAAAGATGCATGAAGCTACAAGAACCTTCTAGCATAAAAGCAACCATTTAGTTTTTCTTTTCCTTTTCAACCAAAATAAATAGATAAAAGAATAAGTGAAATAAATCAAGTGAAACCCTAACCATTGACCAACCATGGTTTAAACCAAACATACACCCAAACTAGCATGTATCATCAAACATGATACAATCTTGTGCACAAAAATATATCATATACACAATGTGCACATGAAGTGAGAAAATCCATCTTAAGTGAACAAATACTAGTTAATGCAAAGTAATATATCAAATATATAATTATACATTAAATCATTAAATCAATACTTGATTTAACGATCCGGTCATATCGCATATGACCGACCAGTATCCAATGTATCGACTTATCGAATCAATCCTCGATTCGATAACTAGGTTATATCGAATACAACTAATTGATACATTCATCGCGAGAATTGAATACGGTATCACATACACGCATTATTCTCGGTCCCGCACATATCTCATATGCGCTCCTATTTCGTTTCGCTTGAGCCAGGAAACCTCTGTGTAGGACTCTAAAGACTCGTCAATACGCCGGCAGCAGGTGATGATCATATCAAACACCCACAAGCCGCAAGCGGTCTGCTAAACGTAACGGCCACCCGGGTATTGAGCGATCAGAAGATCGACGAGCAAGCCCGCTCACACTCCTGTGAATCCAACCAGTAACACTTACCGTACAGTCCGGTCTGTTCGTCTGATATGTCGCATATCTCACCTAGGGGTGGTAAACGTCAGACCCCAGTAGCTCGATAAGTCGTGTCGATATGAGGTCCATAACAGTTCGAGAAACTACTGATAACACTTACTAGTAAATCTCAGCAACCCTGGCCAGGGATTTCCAATTATAGCCAATCGAACACAGCACAACATCAACTCCCTATACCGGGAGAGACGAATCCCCTCCTATCGCTCATTGCCTCCATGTGATTCGGGACTGTACCCAAAAGCCACCGTTTTGCACGCCCTCTTGGACGTGGTAAGGTGGAAATCAAAGCACAGTGGGAATCACACAAGACTCTATGACGATCTCGGGTCTACAGACTAATCTGTACCAGTGTCACCAGAGAACTGCCATCTGACGTAAGGTATAATACCATCTGGGAGTTCTCGGCGAGTCTGTCCAGTGTACCCAGTCTCCACTGAGCACCCGTATATCATCTCTGATGTCAAACACCAATGGATATGGGATCATCCATCGTCCATCTGTATGGGTCGAGAAGGTATACGCTAGTCTACTCTGGTATATCGATTCCCCGTCTCGATACACCCACGACTAGGGACCTTGAAGGATGTACTTATGGACTACCATGTCCCCACTAGTATGATCCGCATCATAGTCCAGGTAGTCAAGTACACATCCTAAGGGCTTTACCAACATGTAACAGAGAGACAATCAGTGTACACGTTAAGGTAAAGTGCAACTAGATAGCATACTATCATGTCGAGCAAGAAAGTCCTCCCTATATATGTCCAAGCATCCACTACAATATACATCATATGTATAGTAATGGCCTCTAGGGCATACATATAACTAACAATATGATGTTGTATATCAGGTTCGGTATCTAATAATATTCGTTCAGAATCAATGTATTCAGGTAATACAGGATGATAGTGACCAACAAACTTGGCTGCAACACTTGCACCGTTTCTATCTCATGAAACTTATCACCCGTTCTCAGTTCTCTACCTATCTGTAGCCCATGTAACAAATTACATATGTGGGATCCTGATCCTGTATCTAATACCCAGGATGTAAAGGATACTGAGAAACAGTTCGGTGTAATGAACACACCCGAAGATGATGAATCAGCATGCACTTTCTTCGTTTGGGCGGCACGGGAAATCTGGTATTCCCCAATTTCCTGCTCTGTCTTATAACATTTATGTAAGTCCACGTTGCGACCCCCGGTGCTTACGGGGAGGCGGAAACGGTATAAAATCAAATTTTTATCGCAAGAGGCAACATGGACTAAACTAGGTCGGGATCTTTACCTAAACTAAAACTAGCATACTAAGCTAAAGATGTTTAGCTACTCGGATTAAGATGGTTATACCTAGCTTGTCTTGAACTCCTTCTCTTCGAGCTCCGGTGGTGGTCCGATGGCTCCTTCTCGTCGTCTCCGTACGCCGAAGATAGATCCACTTGAAAGCTCCAACCTTTAGCTCCTTCTTCGTTCTTTGAAGAAACTAGTTCACTTGGTTTGCTAAACCTAGTGAACTAGAATGAGTAGAGATGATTTAGAATGGGATTTTATCTATGGTTCTTGATTCTCAACTCATGAGACAAGAGAACCATAGATCAAGAGAGGGAGCAAGAGGTTGAGAGTGAGAGCAAGAGGAGAGCTCAAGAACAAGAGAGAGAATGAGCAAGAAAGAATGAGCAACTCTTTTGTCTCTCACCCTCTCATAATCCAAAAGAAATGATAACTCATCATATCAAAAAAGTCTTATGTGATGGTAGGAAGCAACCATAACCTTATCATGTCATGCACTCATTTTACTCAAATGAATAAGCAAGAAAAAAGTCTTTGGCATGAAATGATAACCATGGTTATCATGATGGTCAACTAGTCAAGCCTAGTCAACCGGTCAACAAGTCAACAAAAGTCAACAAGTCAACAAAGTCAACAAGTCAACAAAAGTCAACAAGTCAACAACCATATCACCATAATACTTAATTAATATAATAGTTAATCACATATCATATTCTCATTAGGGTTGAGCAAAAAGTCAAAAAGTCAACGGTCAACTGTCAACAACCCTAATGAGAATCCGCTGTTTGTGCCTCCCTGTCAACTGTGCATACACACCCGCATCCGCGTTCCGAGGAACACGAATGCAAACTGGATAAATCCAATCCCATAAAGTACACTAGGATCTGGCTTAAACCAAAGCCCGCTAGTGTAAACTGTCCGGACACTGTACGTGCACAAGTGCACGGATGTGACCGAACCCTGTCGCAAAACCATGCGACTTGTCGCAATACCATGCGACCTCTACTCTTTTGCCTAAAGGCGAAAAGCTTTCTGTGTGGGACTCTAAAGACTCGACACTACGCTGGCAGTGGGTTTAACCACAGACCGCAAGCGGCACTAGCTGTGCGTAACGGTCCCCAGGTAATGCCGACAAGAAGACCGACGAGGCGAAACCCATCTGAACTCCTACTGAGCCTGAATGTGACATTCTCCGTACAGTCCGGTCTGTTCGTCTGATACATCGCATGGCGGGCCTAGGGGGCGGTAAACGTCAGTCCCCCAATAGCGGTACAAGTCGTGCCGGAGCGAAGCCCAAAACACCCTGAGATAACACTGGAAACCTACCAGTATATCTCGTTTGCCCTGGCCAGGGACTACTCGTGTAATGGCTCTCCTAGACACAGCGCGATGTCAACCCCCAATACCGGGAGAGACGAATCCTGTCTAACCGTCACTGCCTCCAAGTGCTTCGGGACTGCACCCAACCACCACCTGTTTGCACGACTCCTTTGAGCCGTGGTAGGGTAGTGATCAAAGTGCAGTGGGAACACACTCGAGGCGAAGTGCCAGTGTCAAGTCAGCGGACTAAGCTGTACTCATGTCACCTGGGAACTGATGACTGACGATAGGTATAATACCAACCTGTCAGTTCCCGACGAGTCCTGTCCAGTGTACCCGTAACCTAACGGGCACCCGCATACTATCTCAAGTACGACGTACTGACGGCTGTGGGACAGACCGTCTCCCATACTGGGATGAGAAGCGCATGCGCTGGTCTACTCCGGAGTATCGATGCCCTGTCTCGATAGTCCTGCGACCAGGGACCTGCATAAGGATGTGCTTCTAGATTACCCAGCCCCACTAGTGTGACGGCCATCACATCGCTGGTAATCAAGCAAAGATCCTAAGGGCTCCACTAATGTGTATAAGCAATATACAAAGATAAACACATACACACATTGAAGTAGAAATAAACCAAGTAGCATACTACTATTTTGAGCAAGATTGTATATACAAGGTGAATATCCCAAGCTTCCATTAAGTAATATACATACTAGTATGATACAGTAATGGCCTCTAGGGCATATACACTAACAATCTCCCACTTGCACTAAGGCCATGTACTGGCGTATCGAAGACCTATCATCTCGATCAGCCGCTCGAACTGAGTCTGGGGTAGGGCCTTGGTGAATGGATCTGCAGTGTTGTCTTCTGAAGCGACTCTCCGAACCTCGATCTCCTGGCGATCCACGATCTCCCTGATCAGGTGATACCGCCTCAAGATGTGCCTGGATCTCTGATGGGACCTGGGTTCCTTCGCTAAAGCTATAGCCCCGTTGTTGTCGCAATACAGAGGTATTGGATCAACAATGGACGGAACCACCTGAAGTTCTTTCAAGAACTTCCTCATCCAGACAGCTTCTTTTGCGGCATCTGATGCAGCGATGTATTCCGCTTCCATCGTCGAGTCTGCAACGGTTTCCTGTTTGGAACTCTTCCAACACACCGCCCCTCCATTGAGGGTGAAGACAAAACCCGACATGGACTTGGAATCATCCTTGTCACTCTGGAAGCTGGAGTCAGCAAAGGCCTCGATCTGGAGGTCCTTTCCGCCATACACCAAGAACATCTCCTTAGTCCTTCTCAGGTACTTGAGAATGTTCTTTACCGCTATCCAATGTTTCTCCCCAGGGTTTGACTGATACCGGCTTACCACACTCAGTGCATAAGCTACATCCGGTCTGGTACACAACATCGCATACATTATAGAGCCTACCGCAGAAGCGTAGGGTATAATAGACATGCGATCCCTCTCTAAATCAGTCTTGGGAGACATCTCTTTAGAGAGGGTGATCCCGTGACAAGCCGGTAGGTTACCGCGCTTGGAATCTTCCATACTGAATCTCTTCAGTATGGTGTCGATGTACCTGGACTGTGAAAGTCCTAATATCCTCTTGGATCTGTCACGGTAGATCCGGATACCCAGAATGTATGAGGCATCACCCAGGTCTTTCATGGAGAACCTGTGTGACAAGAACCCCTTGACAGATTGTAGCATAGGAATGTCATTTCCTATTAAGAGAATGTCATCCACGTATAAAACGAGGAATACTACAGTTCTCGCTACAAATCTACTATAGATGCATGGCTCATCTGGATTTTTGATAAAGCCAAATTCTTTGACCGTCTCATCAAAGCAGATGTTCCAACTCCGCGATGCCTGCTTTAGTCCATAGATGGACTTAAGCAACTTGCACACCTTTCCGCTGCTCCCACTCTGAATGAAACCTCTGGCTGGTCCATATAGACACACTCCTCTAAATTTCCATTTAGAAAAGCTGTCTTTACGTCCATTTGCCAAATCTCATAATCGTGGAAGGCAGCAATGGCAAGAAGGATCCGAATGGATTTCAGCATGGCTACTGAAGAAAAGGTTTCGTCATAGTCCAAGCCAGGTCTTTGACGAAAACCCTTTGCTACCAGCCTAGCTTTATAGGTCTCAACCTGTCCATCTACACCAATCTTCCTTTTGAAGATCCACTTGCATCCTACGGGTTTTACCCCGTCTGGAGCAATGTCCAACGTCCATACCTTGTTGGTGTACATGGACTCCATTTCGGTCCGCATTGCATCCAGCCATTTCACTGAGTCAACGCTCTGAACGGCCTGCTGGAAGCTAGTAGGCTCATCATAATCTATGATGCAATCCTCTCTATCCCCGTCTATGAGAAAACCGCAGTATCTCTCGGGCGGATGAGACTGCCTACTACTCCTGCGGAGCGGCGTAGGAATGTCCTGTTCTGTTGAACCCTCTGGTTCCACTAACCTTTCAGTAATAGTCTGTGTTTCTGGAATTTCTTCCAGTTCTACTGCGCTCCCACTAATTTCCTTTTCCAAGAACTGGTGTTCTAGAAAGTGGGCATTACGAGAGACAAGGACTTTTTGTTCCTCTGCGTAGTAGAAAAGATACCCCCTGGTGTTCTTTGGGTATCCCACAAACTTGCATAGTACTGAACGTGCCTCGAGCTTGTCCGCATGCTGCTTTTTGACAAATGCCGGACATCCCCAGATCTTCAGATATTGAAGATAGGGTTTCTTCCCACTCCACATTTCATATGGTGTGGAAGGCACAGTCTTAGTCGGAACTCGGTTCAAAAGGTACGCAGCTGATTCTAGCGCATACCCCCAGAATGATCACGGTAACTCAGCGTTACCCATCATGGACCGCACCATATCCAATAGGGTGCGGTTCCGTCTCTCCGATACACCGTTATGTTGCGGGGTGTAAGGAGGAGTAAGCTGAGAGAGAATTCCGTTCTCTTTTAAATAGTCCAGGAACTCGGCACTTAAGTATTCTCCACCTCGATCCGATCTTAGAATCTTAATACTTTTGCCGGTCTGTTTCTCTACTTCATTCTTATACTCCTGGAATTTTCCAAAGGCTTCGGACTTATGTTTCAATAAGAAGACATAACCGTACCTTGAGAAGTCATCCGTAAAAGTAATGAAGTAAGAATGTCCGCTTCGGGCATGTATAGACATTGGACCGCACACGTCACTGTGTACGAGTCCCAAGGGCTCGCTCGCTCTTACTCCATGTCCAGTAAACGGAGTCTTTGTCATCTTTCCTTTGAGACAGGATTGACAAGTGGCATATGACTGATATTCGAACGCATTCAAATACCCTTCTGTATGTAACTTCGTCAACCTTCTCTCATTGATGTGACCCAATCTACAATGCCATAAGAAAGTCTGATTTATTTCTGGAGACTTTCTTTTGTGTGTATTCTGGACATTAAAAATCTGTGGTTGGTTCAATACGTATATACCATTACTCAATGTACCTGACCCAATCAGAACTTGATTAAGGTGAATGTTTACAACATTACTTACAAACGCAAATTCATAACCTTCTTTAGAAACTAAAGATACAGAAATGATATTACAAGTTGCGTTGGGTACAAAAAAGCAATTACGCAAAACCAAAAGATGTCCATCTGACATTCCCAGGTGATAGTCCCCCACGGCTTTAGCATCCATGCTAGCTCCGTTCGCAACTCTGAGGGTCATGTCACCTTCCTTCAAAACCCTACGGTTTCTCAACGCCTGCAAAGAATTACAGATATGAGATCCTGATCCGGTATCCAATACCCAGGAAGTAGAGTTTATTGAATGACAGTTTTCAATAACATACACACCTGAAGCTGAAGCTGCAACCTGCTTCAATTCCTGTGTTCTGGCCTTCCAGGCCCTGCAATCATTCTTCCAGTGTCCTTTCTTATGACAATAGAAGCATTCTTCCTTATCCACAAGCTTCCCTGCTATCTTTGTTGCTTTACCCTTTCCCTTCGTATCCACTTTACTTACACCGCCCCTTGGTTTGGCGGGGGCCTTCTTCTTCTTTCCCTTGGCTTTCGCCTTGGACCTAGAAGAAGATGATCCTCCTACAAACAAAGTGGATGTATCCCTACCTTTCTGTAGGGTGCCCTCTGCGCTCCTCAGCATGTTGAGGAGCTCTGATAGTTCAACCTCTTTTTCTTGTAGGTTGAAGTTCAGTATAAACTGGGCGTAAGTGGAAGGAAGGGACTGGAGAACTATATCTGTATATAGCTCACTCTCCAATGTGATCCCTAGGTCAGCGAGCTCCTCAATGTAGCCGATCATCGTTAGCACGTGCTCGGCTACTGATGATCCGACGGCCATTCTTGTCGAAAATAACTTTCTCGACGCTTCGTATCTGGCGATACGAGATTGCTCTCCATACAGTTCTTTTGTATGGAGCAATATGGATTCCATGTCCATATTCTCATGCCTCCTCTGATGTTCGTTGTCCATCGAGGCAAGCAAGAGGCACTTGGCCTTCGCGCTATCAATCTCCCAAGTCTTGCGGATTTCCTTATCCGCGACGCTGGAAGTTGGACCAGGGACAGGGGGAGCTTTGGTGGTAAGAAGATACCCCAGCTTGTCATAAGTGATTGCTATCTTGACATTCCTGAGCCAATCTTTATAGTTTGGCCCTGTCAGTTTGTTTTTATCTAGGAGTAACTTAAGTCCAGTCATGTTGATTGGTCGCTGCAATTTGGAGAGAAGAAGAAACACTCAGCATGATGCTCTTGCAAGTTTAGAGTGGTTTTTAGTTTGTCTAAACAGGATGGCTCCCACTGTTTCTCGAATCCCTCCTCAAACCATAAAGGAAGAATTAGTCAGGATCAATCCCACCGTACAATACTTGCTTAACCGTTCGGCCAGGCTGGTGTCGGTACTTCGAGGGAGGTTTTCCAACGCTTTCGCGAAGTTCCTTAATTAGAGAACCTCTTTTCCCTGGGGGCGTAGCCCCGCTAACACCTTTCTAGGCACCTACTAGGTTTATAGCATTGATCGTTAAGCGAGAAATTTCCCGAGGAGTAGCATATACTCACAGTAGGATCGGGATCCAAATATCATCGCGTGACGAAACTGAAGGAATCCTACCAGAATCATCACACTCCAAATGGTATGTAAATCTAGCAAGTTTCAGTACTTATGAAACTCCCGATGTGGATTTTTGCCCCATGCTCTTATGACCTTGGCGTGAGGTCAAAATGTCATAAGTCACATGTCAAGTTCGTCCCATCATTATCCAGGTTAATTTGAATCCACCCGTACATACCCTTGACGTAGGCCAAAATGGCAGTACGACTGTCTCAAACCAACGCATTCTATCTATGCAACAGATAAATATCCGGCAGCTACCAATCACTATGCCTTGGCGTGAGGTCAAAATACATAGCTTGAATACTACCGAATATTTAACTGAAATGATGGAGGGCTACGGATGGTTTTGGCAAAACCGTGAACGTAGTGAACTTGATTTAGTCGATGGAACGAGATAGCTTTTAAATGGAGTGGCTCAAACTCCGTATTTTAAAAGTTTGTTTTGAAAAGAACCGAGTGGTTTTTCGAAAGTGTTCCAACGACTTTAACTTGGTTTATTATCTTGCATTAGTTCTTTTAATGCGTTATATTCTTGCATTAGTTCTTTTAATGCGTCCCATCATTTAATCCTACCATTGCAGAAAACAACCAAAATATGACGTACGCTTATGCCATTCGCATTCGCCACTGGGCCCCGTCATTACCCTTTAGGTTACTTAACTAACGACAGAGCGGGGGCTGGGCTAGCGCGTCTGTAAAACATAAGCAACGCCTAAATAGAAAGCAATGATAGACATTTCAGATCACAGATAAATACATTGGATATACTAGGAATCTGTAATTTGTACGAGCCTGTAACAAAAACAGATTACACGGTCATGGTGAATAGCCAATACCCCACCCAAGACCCCTACGGGTGCGGCAAACTACCCGCCAAGTACCCGAAGCGTAGCAACCTCCCTCATCACCATGAGTAGGCCACTCGACACTTCGGCATACCCGGTAGTTTGTGCACCCCTCCATGGGTCTATCCTAGGAGCAAAAAACAGTAAAAAGAAATTATACAATAACAGCTACAACCCCGACCCGGTTGTGCGGCCATACAAATAATTATTACATCAATTTACAAATTTACATGAATTGCAAGAAAAGAAAACTCTCGTCTCACAACCCCCGGCTATTCACCCGCGACAATCCAACATATTTATATACACAATCCATCACATTACAGATCATGTATAACCCCGACTAATCGACTTATAGCGATTAGCCGACGTTCAATACATGCAAACAACACAGATATAACCATCATAGTCAAAGTGCAGTGAAGTTCGGAAAAATACGGAATTATAGGACCCCAAAAGGAAATTTCTTTTCTGGAAAATCTGGGCACATATAATATATCTCAAAAATCCCAAAACCAACACAGACACACACTGCACGAAAAATGACGCACAGAAGACGACAAACCGCGGCGCTTCCGCGGCACATGCCTACCTCGTGCGGCGGAAGCGCGGCGGTTTGAACGAATTAGTGGGCCGTTTTTCATGGGTGTTCTAACAAAACCCTGAGCCGAATTTAGGAGTATAAAGTTTTTCATTTTGATCAGAAAAAATTTCAACAGAAACTCAGTTTTTGTAAAAGTTTGGTTTTTGGATTTTTTCCGGTTCCGAACTTCGTTACACTTTACTACCAAGCTAGTTTAAGTTTAGTTAGGCTCTGATACCACTGTAAGTCCACGTTGCGACCCCCGGTGCTTACGGGGAGGCGGAAACGGTATAAAATCAAATTTTTATCGCAAGAGGCAACATGGACTAAACTAGGTCGGGATCTTTACCTAAACTAAAACTAGCATACTAAGCTAAAGATATTTAGCTACTCGGATTAAGATGGTTATACCTAGCTTGTCTTGAACTCCTTCTCTTCGAGCTCCGGTGGTGGTCCGATGTCTCCTTCTCGTCGTCTCCGTACGCCGAAGATAGATCCACTTGAAAGCTCCAACCTTTAGCTCCTTCTTCGTTCTTTGAAGAAACTAGTTCACTTGGTTTGCTAAACCTAGTGAACTAGAATGAGTAGAGATGATTTAGAATGGGATTTTATCTATGGTTCTTGATTCTCAACTCATGAGACAAGAGAACCATAGATCAAGAGAGGGAGCAAGAGGTTGAGAGTGAGAGCAAGAGGAGAGCTCAAGAACAAGAGAGAGAATGAGCAAGAAAGAATGAGCAACTCTTTTGTCTCTCACCCTCTCATAATCCAAAAGAAATGATAACTCATCATATCAAAAAAGTCTTATGTGATGGTAGGAAGCAACCATAACCTTATCATGTCATGCACTCATTTTACTCAAATGAATAAGCAAGAAAAAAGTCTTTGGCATGAAATGATAACCATGGTTATCATGATGGTCAACTAGTCAAGCCTAGTCAACCGGTCAACAAGTCAACAAAAGTCAACAAGTCAACAAAGTCAACAAGTCAACAAAAGTCAACAAGTCAACAACCATATCACCATAATACTTAATTAATATAATAGTTAATCACATATCATATTCTCATTAGGGTTGAGCAAAAAGTCAAAAAGTCAACGGTCAACTGTCAACAACCCTAATGAGAATCCGCTGTCTGTGCCTCCCTGTCAACTGTGCATACACACCCGCATCCGCGTTCCGAGGAACACGAATGCAAACTGGATAAATCCAATCCCATAAAGTACACTAGGATCTGGCTTAAACCAAAGCCCGCTAGTGTAAACTGTCCGGACACTGTACGTGCACAAGTGCACGGATGTGACCGAACCCTGTCGCAAAACCATGCGACTTGTCGCAATACCATGCGACCTCTACTCTTTTGCCTAAAGGCGAAAAGCTTTCTGTGTGGGACTCTAAAGACTCGACACTACGCTGGCAGTGGGTTTAACCACAGACCGCAAGCGGCACTAGCTGTGCGTAACGGTCCCCAGGTAATGCCGACAAGAAGACCGACGAGGCGAAACCCATCTGAACTCCTACTGAGCCTGAATGTGACATTCTCCGTACAGTCCGGTCTGTTCGTCTGATACATCGCATGGCGGGCCTAGGGGGCGGTAAACGTCAGTCCCCCAATAGCGGTACAAGTCGTGCCGGAGCGAAGCCCAAAACACCCTGAGATAACACTGGAAACCTACCAGTATATCTCGTTTGCCCTGGCCAGGGACTACTCGTGTAATGGCTCTCCTAGACACAGCGCGATGTCAACCCCCAATACCGGGAGAGACGAATCCTGTCTAACCGTCACTGCCTCCAAGTGCTTCGGGACTGCACCCAACCACCACCTGTTTGCACGACTCCTTTGAGCCGTGGTAGGGTAGTGATCAAAGTGCAGTGGGAACACACTCGAGGCGAAGTGCCAGTGTCAAGTCAGCGGACTAAGCTGTACTCATGTCACCTGGGAACTGATGACTGACGATAGGTATAATACCAACCTGTCAGTTCCCGACGAGTCCTGTCCAGTGTACCCGTAACCTAACGGGCACCCGCATACTATCTCAAGTACGACGTACTGACGGCTGTGGGACAGACCGTCTCCCACACTGGGATGAGAAGCGCATGCGCTGGTCTACTCCGGAGTATCGATGCCCTATCTCGATAGTCCTGCGACCAGGGACCTGCATAAGGATGTGCTTCTAGATTACCCAGCCCCACTAGTGTGACGGCCATCACATCGCTGGTAATCAAGCAAAGATCCTAAGGGCTCCACTAATGTGTATAAGCAATATACAAAGATAAACACATACACACATTGAAGTAGAAATAAACCAAGTAGCATACTACTATTTTGAGCAAGATTGTATATACAAGGTGAATATCCCAAGCTTCCATTAAGTAATATACATACTAGTATGATACAGTAATGGCCTCTAGGGCATATACACTAACAATTTATAAGTTGGAGCGGGACTGTTTACCCCAATCAGACCAATGCTCTGTTCAAATTCTGAGGCAGGAGTGAAGCAACGCTTCATCTTCCCCCAATCAGAGCAAAGCTCTGCTTTGAAAATTTAAAATTTAATAAATGAAGCAACGCTTCAGTTTATTTGCGCTGCGCAATACGCCACGTGTCAGGCGCAGATGCATCAGCGCAGCGCCCAAGAAGGCATGCCCAATCAGAGCAAAGCACTATTTTAATGAAGCAACGCTTCAGCTGCGCAAGCACTGCGCTGCGCGGCACGTGTCGGCGCAGATGCGCCAGCGCAGCTACGCTGTGCGCTGCACGGCACGTGTCGGCGCAGATGCGCCAGCGCAGGTGCGCTGCGCGACACGTGTCACGCGCTATGGAATCTGCGCCAAACAGAATTAAATTTCTAAGAAATCTTTTCTGTTCTTGTTAAAATTGCGCTGCGCTGTGCGCTGCGCGACACGTGTCGGCGCAGATGCGCTCCGCGACACGTGTCGGCGCAGATGCGCTGCGCTTTGCGCTGCGCGACACGTGTCGGCGCAGATGCGCTAGCGCAGTTGCGCTGCGCTGTGCGCTGCGCGACACGTGTCACGCGCTAGGGCATCTGCGCCAAACAGAATTAAATTTCTAAGAAATCTTTTCTGTTCTTGTTAAAACAAGAAGATTTTCTTCTGCAAAGCAGAAGCCCTTGGATCAAAGATCCAACGGTGGAGAAAATTCCCCAAATCACTCAGAGAAGGATCTCTTTAACAAATTTAACTAATTTTTGGGCACTATAAAAAGGACCCTAGGCCTCAATTCAAAGCATGAACATTTTCTTGAAAAAAAGGTCAAGAGCTTCAAACAGAGAGAACTCTGAGAAAATTTCAAGAAAAAGGTAAAGAACCTTTATGAAATAGAAGAAATTCCTTCTAATAGATCAATGATCTTTACATAATAAACAGTGCTTTGCACTTCTTATGAACCTCTGGTTCTTTAAAACAAGAAAACAATAAGATAAAAAATAGTGCTTTGCACTTTTATGAACCTCTGGTTATTCAAACAAAAGAAAAATTTATTTTTTTCTTTGATCTAATTTAGATCAAGAAATTAAATAGTGCTTTGCACTTCTGTTCTTGAATCTAAAAGATTCTTAGTGCTCTGCACTTACGAACTGCGCTGTTGCGCTATTAAGAAAGCGCCACGTGTCAGCCATAGAACCACTTGCGCTACGCGCTATTGAAATAGAGCTTTGCTCTCTGGAATTGGCGCAACTCACCAGAGCGCGCCACGTGTCAGCAGCCCAACAGCCCAGCGCACTAGCGCAGCGCACTGCGCTTGCGCTCATCAGAGCGCGACACGTGTCACCACCATATAAGTTTGCGCTCATTACTTAGCGCAAAGCGCCTGACAAGCCACGTGGGGGCACTGTCAGAGTATTTAATGCTCTGCATTATTAAAGAAAAGGGACAGAGCCCAATTAAAAGGCCTCACAGGCCTAATAAAAAATGCTATGCATTTTAAAAAGGGGGAGGCAAAGCCCAAACAAAAAAAAAATAGATGCTCTGCATCATTTATAAAAGGGCAAAGCCCAACCAAAATAAGAATAATGCAGTGCATTACTAAAAAGGGGCAAAGCCCTAGCACAGGCCAAAGACAAAAGATGTTGAAATTGGACTTAGCCCAATCATGGCCGTAAGTCCTCAAACTAAATTGACTGAGCACAGTTGCTCTCCTAAATCAATTTACATCCGGTTCGAGGGTACATCTCTAAACTCCTCTGACACCCATCGTTGTAATCCTTCAACGACGTCAGAGAGGTGACGGGTCCCGACGACTAAACATTCAAATGGACTGCGGGGTCCTTAAACCCGTGGACCGAAACGTCCTTAAACTAATGTCGGACCGAGACGTCCTTAAACTAATATTGGACCGAGACTTCCTTAAACTAATGTCGGACCGAGACGTCCTTAAACTAATGTTGGACCGAAACGTCCTTAAACTAATATCGGACCGAAACGTCCTTAAACTAATATCGGACCGAAACGTCCCTAAACTAATATCGGACCGAGACGTCCCTAAACTAATAACGGACCACCACGTCTTTAAACTGGAATATGGACCACTATTTCCCTAAACTGGAACAATAGAGCCTCCAAATGCTCTTTTGCCGGATCTAAACGGTCCCGTTTAAGTTGATCTTAGCCCTAAATACGGCTAACATATCCTTAGACATTTAAATGAACTATAAAACTCCATATCAATCTTGGTTCAAGGGTACATCTCTGAACTCCTCTGACATCTGCCGTTGTAATCCTTCAACGACGTGAGAGAGGTGACGAGTCCCGGTGGCCAGATATTAAATCGATCATCACGTCAAGTTGATCTTAGTCCAAAACAG
The DNA here is from genome assembly GCA_030015575.1 of Agapanthus africanus. NCBI lineage: Eukaryota > Viridiplantae > Streptophyta > Magnoliopsida > Asparagales > Amaryllidaceae > Agapanthus > Agapanthus africanus. The sequence goes on along the minus strand of JASDDO010000022.1, from coordinate 381,485,646 downwards.
GACTAATGTATCCTTGATGAACGTTTAAGTTGATCTTAGTCGCAACGCGACTAATGCATCCTTAAACTAAAAATACCAAACCCAAATCTAAGTAAATACGGATTTGGACTAATCCACGTCCTACGGGCGACGACATTACTCAGTCTCCGTATACAATCCACGGGCAACCACAAATAAAACAAACACACACGACACAAAGTGAAATTCTGGAGAAGGAGAAAGTTGTTACCGCGATGCGGTAGCGTAATTAACTGCAGGGGCTTGCGCCTGCAGGGAAGAGCATCCCCACAATAAAAAAACCCTCTCCCCGAGGGGGAATCTGACGAAGTCTGCTACATCGGCCGCATCCGTCTAAACCTCCGATACACGGTGCCATAAATCAACTTGGCATCTTCGGAGAGGTAGACGGATAAAACCACATAGCATCTGCCCCGAATCTCAGGCAAGACGCAAAGTCTAGGCCGCCATTCGGAGGGGAATAGGGACCAACGTTCCCTAGCTCAGTATAACAAGCGGGTTCGGTCAATATATCAGTTTTATTATCTTGATTAAGACGTGATATGGTCGCTACCTGGAGAGAGAGAAGAAAACACTCAGCGTATGCTCTTACAAGATTAGATTGGTTATCTAATATATCTAATCAGGATGTCTCCCACTGTTTTAATCAAATCTACCTTCAAACCCTAAAAGGAAAGACTAGCCGGGATTAATTACACGGTACAAGTTCGTCAATCTTTCAGCCAGGCCAGTGCCGGTACTTTGAGGGAGGTCCCCCGTGCTTTCGCACGAACCTAATTAAAATAAACCTCGTTTTCCCAGGGGCGTAACCCCGTTAACACCTTTCTAGACACCTACTTGATCGGCTAATTGTATTGTGTAAAACTCTCCCAGGAGTAACTCTTACTCGCAGCGGGTATCGGGATCCAACTATCTCATAGAAGGTATGCAATCTCGTTACAAATTTCAACACTTGAAATTCCCAATAATATTTTACCCCTAGCGTCATATGACCTTGACGGAGGTCAACAAACCATAGGCTACTAGTCAAGTTCAACCCGTCATTTCCTGATTGAATTAAACCCTCCCGCACGACCCTTGACGGAGGTCAACAAGGCTTCACGACTACCCTAATCCAATCTGCATCATATGCATAAGCAGATAAATACTAGTCAGCTACCGCACACTACGCCTTGAAGGAGGTCAACAAACGTAGCACGAATACTAAGTAGGACTTATCTGAAATGACGGAGGGCTACAACAGGTTTTTAAGAAAACCCTTTGCGTAATGAACTTGATATCGTTGTAGAATCGAGTGATTTTAAATGGAGTGTTTTTTAGGCTTTTCTAGTTTTGCTTAAGGGGTCACTCCCGGTGAAGGGATCGTCGGCCCTTTCCTCATAGAATAAGGTGCAGGGTATATCATATATACCGCTGTGCAAAGCAAGAACTATAGAAGCAATCAAAAGACAAACCGAGTTTGTAGCATCTGCTAGTTTCACTAAAGAGGTCACTCCCGGTGAAGGGATCTCGGCTCTTTCCTTATCGAATAAGGTGCTGGATGTTCTACAAGGAACACCGCTATGCAAAGAAAGAACTAGAGCTACCAGTTTTTAAATAAGTTTCTACAACATCCTTAGGTTTCTTTTAGTTTCATTAATCTCATTAATGAAGTCCCATTTAATTATGCTTCATAAGCATCACATTTGAAACGAAATCTGCAATATAACATATATCTCATATATAGAATATAAACATTCGTCTCAGGCAGTAATATGATCTCATCACAGAACATTGCAGCAGAAGAAACATATATGAAATATTGGATATACTAGGACGTCCGTGTTTTTAATACAAGCCTGTATAAAACACGGATTCCTCGATCGCGATGAATAGCCAAACAAACATCCCTAGACCCCTACGAGAGCGGCAAGCAACACTGCCAATTCTAGGGTTAGAAGACCCGGTCTCGACTCCACGAGATGGTTTCCCACTGGACCCTAGAACCCGGTTACTTGTGCTCCCCGCCTTGGGTCTACCTAATGCAGAAAAGTAAATAATATACAACGGTGACATCATCCTTAGCCCGGAAGTGCCCCAATAAAAGAATATTACATACAAATGAATTTTACATGAATGAAAAAGAAAAAACTCTCATCTCACATAAAACCCCCGGCTATTCAAAACGCGACTGTAACGTCTTCAAAATAATAAAATATGATTTTTGGGAAATTTTATAATTTAATATTATTTTAATGAATATTTTAATATTCTGGTATAATTAAATACAGATAAATGGGGAAAAATTATGGAAAATTCTAAAATAAGGTATTTTAGGAATTGCCTCGTTTTCTGTGCATGCCCCCATTTCCTCTAGTTTTGACCCTGAGTATGTCTAGTTTTGACTGATTCCATCTAGGGTGAAATCTGGGTTAATTTTCCTATGTTGGTGTATAATTTGGGACTTGTTTTAGCATGGATTTTGGTATTTGGTGATTCATTCCTGTCGGGTGGCGTTTGGACGTCAACGACAAGTGGATTTTGATTGTGTTTACATGCGAGTCGATAGGTTTTTACCTATGCGGGTAGCGTGTGCTATTTTGGTTTCCGATGTGATTTTCATGTGCTTTAGCATTATGATATACTTGTAGGTACCCCGCGTGATGTTGAGGCAAAGGAGGTGAAGATAGCGACATCGGCTTTGGCACACGAGAAGCAAGGTGAGTAGATTATATCTACAGGGGGAAGTCGGGTGGATGGCGTATAGCACCCCCGCAGTCCGTAGATAGATTATTATGTAGTTATCGTGATATTAGGTGTATTATGGATAGTACATGGTTAGAAGTGACTAGTGCAGTTCATAGTCGCGAACCCTAGGATAGAATTACACCTATACACACACCCTTGCTTATCACTTGTACTTGCACTATGATTGATGATATGTGATGACTTTGGAGATGAGTCGATGATGTGGGCTTGGTGCCCTGGGATCGGTGATTTGATACGATTCATATGTGGGATATGACTTGTGATTCTTGCGGGCTTGGGATATGTGTTTACCCTCGCATGCATACTTTACTGATGTTACCGTTTTGTACTAGACATAGAGTAGTACTCCAGACTATATGTTCTGATGATGGTGATATCTGTTATGTGATGAGACAGTGAGATGTTGACCCCTACCCAGCTTTTGGGGATGCCGTACGATGATTTACCGTACGTGCCGATATTGATGATAGATCCGCACTCATAACTCGAGGATATCTTATGATATGACATTGAGGCGAGATCACCGACTATATATCTTTATATATATACCGACTCAGATTTAGGTGGTTTCCACACCTACCCCTCCTGTTTGACCTGATACTTAGGTGTAATTGCATAGTAGATACTTCACTGTGGTGTTGACTACTAGATTTCTGCATCTTCATGCTATTCGCATTGCTGGCATATGTTCATTGCTATATTATTATCATGCTGTTAGGACACCAGCACCATTATCGATGATACGTATGTTCCACGTACACTATTTGCCGGCTCACACACTTCATCATCGATAATTGCCATGCCACTACACTGTAGTACTATTGCATTCATGAGATGATTCTTCCTTCGACATATGCACATTACTATTCCATGTTGCATGATTTCCGATATGATTACTGTTCTTTACATGTCGCATACGTCATGGATTGACTGCATAGCACATCGCATTGGATTTACTTCCTGATGTTGGATTTTCATGTGATTTCTGGTTTTTGAGGACCGTGGGGTTATTTAAGAAAAGAGGCACTTTTATGAAAACCCGGTACCTCGTGATATGATATTTCGGTGTGTCCACCACGCGTTTTCTCGGTGCTGAGACGTGTGCTTGAAACCCGATTCGAGGAGGTGATGATCCGTTTGCGGGTTCGTGGTGGGCCCGGTATGGTTCCCCTCGGCGAGATTATCGATGGGTTTGCCGATTGAGCCTGGAGGCGGGCGAGTACCTACCGGTGATTGTATTTGAGCTCGGCGGATATCTGGAGGATACCGGCCGCAGTCGAGAGATGGGCTGACCCGTACTGCCGGGGGCCGAGGGCCGATACCGCAGACGGAGCCCAGAGATGGACATGGGTTGACTCGTACTGCCGGGGGCCGAGGGCCGATACCGCCGACGGAGCCCCATATGGATGAGGATTTACGTGTCGATGCTAGGCACGGGTTTTCATGATGTTTTTCCATGATATTGTTTATATCCTCATACTTGCATACTTGATGCTTATCGTCAGTGGGTGACGAGTGGACGGGTTCCACATACATACAGACATGGATTATATACAGACTTGGATCATATACAGACTGGTTTTACATTGATCATACTTTATTTGTATATATAACAGGGTATGAGGGCGCTGTTATATATACCCTTACACCAATATTAGTGGTATGGGACGCTAATATATGTGTATTGATATCATTGATATTTCTTCATGGTTACTTCATGCAGACATACCTTACACTGATGACATGTGATTACCTGAGTACCTGGCACTACATACATGATTAGTTGTTACCTTGCCACCCTATTACACTCAGATGTACTCTTGTGGATTATATTATTGATCGTTGACTTAGGTTTATGTCTTGCATTCGGTTTCTGCTTGTAGATGTTTCTATTCACGAGTTGGCAACTCACCCCCGTTGTGCCACAGTTCTTGCAGGTTCTGCCGTACAGGTTCTATTGCGGCATTTCTGGCACACTTTCTTCTTGCGGGTGACTTGCTTTGGTAGGTGGATTCTTTCGCATCAAGAACCACCATTGTATTTATTTATTTCATTGTATCTAGAATTTCCATCAACCAAAACTTGTATTGTTCCAGACCTAGACTAGTGATGTATTATTTCGACCTTAGAGTCGCGCTTAGTAGTATTGCGTTTTTTTCTTATTGCTTTTGAGTTTTCTTTGGATTTGATCCTCGCCACTAGGCGTTGTATATTATTGCTGCATATGTGGTTGTGACCGTCGATTGACGAAGAGCTAGCTCCCGCTTGGGGATGCCATTATCATTGCATACATATTGTTATACTTGTTGTACCCCATTCGGGGCCAGTTTTTCAAAAGAAACTCTGCCGAAATTTTTAGAAAAGACTTTATTGTTTTCAAAACGTACCTTCGGCTTAGTTATTTAAAAACCTTGATTTCAAACCTGTATTTCTTCACTTCTTTAAACCAGTTTTCTTTACTTATTCTCAAAAATGGTTTTAGATTTCTGGGCTTTTGGCTTACTTGGATCAGATGGAGTCCTATAGGCTTCATATGGTTCAAGGGCCAGTCACGTGCTCTTTCGGGTCGTGACAAAGTTGGTATCAGAGCGCTAGGTTGACCTTGGTTCGAGTCTGAGTTTGACTATGTGGAGCCTAGGGCATTGTTTATATACGAAACTTAGGCTTGACCTTACGGAACTTAGACTTGGTCGAGGGGGTATTCGACCCGAACATTCGTCGTATTAGGATGACCCTTGGTTGATGGATTAGGTGACTAAAGTAGAGTGACGTACCGTTGGTATGTTCCGCGGCATACTTACGACACGCCACTCCGCTTAAGGAACCATAGGATGTACATACTTTCGAGATCAGTGATTCTCTTCATATCCTGGATTATACATCCATTTGAGATCCCCGATTCTATTAGTTTCATGATCATACCTCCATTGATGCTGTTCCTTCCTATGATCATGTATCCACTTTGGATCTGTTGTTTCCTTTCTTGCCATTGATGTGCTCTCTTTGATACTCGACTGAGGTTCCTGTCGCCATGTTTGAGCGCAGTTTGGGCTGCTGCTAGGGTTACGGCCGGTGTGAGCTCGTTTGGTACGAGGGCCGACCATTGTGTTTTCTGGTGACATGGGAACGTCTCGAGTTAGTGTTGGTGATTGTGACCTTTAGTGGAGGCGAGTGCTTGGTCTTGCACCGGATGATCGGGCCATTGTTAGAGCTGCCAGTTGAGAGAAGACTGTTGATGTACAGCATACCTCAGAGATTGTGATGTCGCCTACCATGCAGACAGATGGACCAGCTGTGGCTGAGATTGACAGGATGTTGCTTTCGGAGCTTACGAGCTGAGATTGCCGGAGCTTTCGGGCAGTCATGCGACTGATGATAGCTAGTCTACCCGATTTGAGAGACGAAGGTGATTCGTCCGATTTTGCGCCAGAGCGGGCCCAGATGAGTTGAAGATTTCCAGTGTGGAGAGTCTTACTCAGATCTAGAGCAGACCGACTCAGAGATGACCGCTTATGTATTGCCTTTCCTGGAGGATTGAGGCGTTGTTCGGCGTACAGGCGTATGAGCCAGTTGCTACTGCAAATGACGAGATATCGCCCAGATGGTTGGAGCTACTGCAGCATGAGCATGTTCTTGGAGTTATGATAGCGAGTCGCTAGTCACCGAGGATGAATGACTAGGACGTGTGGTGAGTTTGCTTACCCGATGCGAGTCATCAGGTGGATCAATTCCAGATAGAGACGACTTCACGCAGGTTCGTTGAGAGTCGATAGAGACGATCGAATGTCAGGAACCTATTTTCCAAGTTTAAAGTATACGGAAAGACATGCAGGTGATTCTATGGACCCTCTAGAAGAATGAAACCCTAACTCGACTTAATGACCGTGTGAAAGCCTTTGAACCTTCGGGTTTGCGGCGGTTCCTCGGCGCCATTAGTGAGGCTTGGGTTTGCCATTCTACGGCTGGACCACCGACGCTGTGGCATGTACTCGATACTATTAAACTGTACCCGAGATGTGAGCTCTTGGGGGATTATGAGGATCTGGCGAGTCGATCGGATGGTTCGACATCTTCGGATATCGTGATGGGACACTGCTTGGGAGACTCCAGATGCGAGCATAGCCGTTGGAGCACAGTACATGCAGCCATGATGAGACGAGTCCGAATCAGTCGACATTGATGCAGAGTGAAGAAAAGAGTTCGCAAGATATTTCGACGAGATGACGTCCCACTCCGCTGACATCAGAGATGTGATACGCACCCCGAGGCGTGGTATGTGGATAGATCTTCTAGAAAGAAGCGCAATATGTATGCAGCGGTTCCGGAATGAGCTTTAGCTTCAGCATCGGATGACGACTTCCGGGCATTTCGGCAGGTTTGAGATTTGAGAAGGAACCTCGACAGGACCTTTCTGGAGTACGATACGAGAAGACCTAGACCAGGAGTGGTCGTATTGCGCACACCCAGCAGGACAGAGTTCGGCATTGTCGACGGGGTAGTCGACTAAGTTCGGATAAAGGAACTTACCCAGATGCGTTGCGGATTGACCAAGGACGGACGAGTGATAAGTATTCCTTCGATGGTTGGGACGTGTTCCCGAGGACCAGTTCGGCCTGACATCTTCTACGGAATGATGAAGCTACAGAGTACGCGATTTCGAGTCCGTACGAGAGACTTCAGATTGACTGCGACCGAGAACAGTGCGGTGCATCGTAGCTTAGCATGACGCCATAATGGACGGCGATAGATACAGGTGGAACAAGAGGTTCGTGTGAGACACTGACGAGCTGTCATTGCTTCCCGTCGAGACTAGAGACCTGATATGCTTACAGAGACGTTGGGATGTGACCAGTTTCTGAGAAAATATTGTGCTGAGGACACAGGTGTCTTTTGAGGCCAGCCTCTGTACAGATCGGCATAGGCATGCTTGGAAGAGACCTTGAGCAGGATCCCTTCCAGGACATTGCTGCCATGATGATTGCACCCAGGATCAGATGTGTGGCGTGCTTTCAGAGAGCCAGAGGCCGACGCCAGTGATATGCTGCCTTACGAGTGGTCGTGAGGTTTGACCGAGAGGTGACCAGAGAAGTGCCAGAACGGAATCGTCCCCGTTAGCACATCTGACAGGGCCGATGAGCCGGTTGACTGTGAGATTGGAAATCCACGGAGAAGATAAGGACCCAGAGAGCCAGAGGACGCCAGATCGTGAGCAAGAGGCTGGTATATATCCTGCGCTGCTAGCAGTGGATTGCACCGACTCCTTCTCGACCTTGAAGGAGGAACTACTGATGACGGTATTTATGATTTGTGATTTTGTGATTCGATTATCACGTATCCGTCATTTTGGATTTCGGTATTTTGGGCGTTCTGTTTGCATGATTTAGTTTTGATGACTGAGTTTCATGATATTTGATTTTGTGCACCATGGTTGCACCTACTGGGTATTTATACCTTGTACATAGTTATTACTCTTGAGCTGTTGATTGCGATTTCATGCCTATTTTATGCTGGTGATTTGATTTACGTTTCCAGCAGAGTTTCATGTAATTTTAGTGTTTTGATTTTGCACTCGGTATAGCTTATATGTACTTGTAGTGCATCGATATGTGTTTTGTGCCCGCAGCTGCACACGTTTATGATTTTCTTCATATCTGGATACACTTGGTGTTGCTGCTTATGTATTTGAGTTATTGCTTGGTATTTGTGCATGGGATGCACCAGTTCTATACTTCGTGCATTTGTCGCACCAGTTTTATGTTTCTTGCGTTTATCGCATCAGATTTATATTTCGTGCCTTTGTTGCACCGGATTTATATTTTGTGCATTACGATTGCACCTGACTTCGATTTGATGCCTTTCGGTATGTTGATTTTGATTGTGATATTGATGTGGATTCTTGCACTCCGTGCTTTAGGGTTTGACTTACGCATATTCGACGTTGCTATTGGATTTTGTGATTCCGTGTATATTGAGTGCGCAGGGTCTAGATTTTCATTCGTGCATGATGGATGCACCGATTTGGATTTTCGCGCATGTTGGGCGCATGTTTTGAGATACGATTTTGGGGCACACCAGATGCACTAAATCGAGATTCTTCGTGCATTTCAGATGCACCTGTTTTGGCTGTCAGGCACACATGTTGTCTATGACAGATACTTCGTGCACACCCGTTGCACCTAGATGTTGTTTTGTGCACATGTTTAGCGCATATATGGATTTTGATTTCCGTGCGCGTCAGACGCACAGGGTGGTGTTATGTGCATTTTTGGAATTTATTCCTTTTGGAGCAGTACATTTTTATGATGTGGGATATTTGCTTTCATACTGAGCAGGACTAGTCAGTGGACAGTGCCTGGATATATTTTGCATGCATCGATAGTTATCGAAGGGATTTCCGAAAAGCAAGCTATAGTCTCAGTATATACCTACGTATCCGATATGACACAAAACGTTTTAAAAACAAGGAAACCCTTCTGATTATTTTCAAAATGGTAGAACGTGCTTATTAAACAAAGGATATATATACACATATATAGTTATTTTCTTATGAGAAACGTCCGCCACTGTGCAGTGTTACGCGCATCGCACAGCGACTTAAAAAGATTTGGCATACAGTTGCATCAGCTAATTACATGTATAGATTGGGTGTCTATATGTATAGTCTTGGTCCATATCATATTGATTTTGTATTGGATTTGACATTGTGTCGTTACCATAACTCCGATGATTGCGGATGCTTGATGGAGTGTTGCTTTTGAGTTATCTGCTCAGTACTCATGCGCATGCATTGCGCTATGATGTTTTATGTATAGATGATTTCGGAGCCCCGATGACTTGGAATTTGTATTGAAATATTTTAGTATTTGGGGGTTTAAATTTAAATTCGGGGACCGAATTTCTTTAAGGGGGGTAGATTGTAACGTCTTCAAAATAATAAAATATGATTTTTGGGAAATTTTATAATTTAATATTATTTTAATGAATATTTTAATATTCTGGTATAATTAAATACAGATAAATGGGGAAAAATTATGGAAAATTCTAAAATAAGGTATTTTAAGGAATTGCCTCGTTTTCTGTGCATGCCCCCATTTCCTCTAGTTTTGACCCTGAGTATGTCTAGTTTTGACTGATTCCATCTAGGGTGAAATCTGGGTTGATTTTCCTATGTTGGTGTATAATTTGGGACTTGTTTTAGCATGGATTTTGGTATTTGGTGATTCATTCCTGTCGGGTGGCGTTTGGACGTCAACGACAAGTGGATTTTGATTGTGTTTACATGCGAGTCGATAGGTTTTTACCTATGCGGGTAGCGTGTGCTATTTTGGTTTCCGATGTGATTTTCATGTGCTTTAGCATTGTGATATACTTGTAGGTACCCCGCGTGATGTTGAGGCAAAGGAGGTGAAGATAGCGACATCGGCTTTGGCACACGAGAAGCAAGGTGAGTAGATTATATCTACAGGGGGAAGTCGGGTGGATGGCGTATAGCACCCCCGCAGTCCGTAGATAGATTATTATGTAGTTATCGTGATATTAGGTGTATTATGGATAGTACATGGTTAGAAGTGACTAGTGCAGTTCATAGTCGCGAACCCTAGGATAGAATTACACCTATACACACACCCTTGCTTATCACTTGTACTTGCACTATGATTGATGATATGTGATGACTTTGGAGATGAGTCGATGATGTGGGCTTGGTGCCCTGGGATCGGTGATTTGATACGATTCATATGTGGGATATGACTTGTGATTCTTGCGGGCTTGGGATATGTGTTTACCCCCGCATGCATACTTTACTGATGTTACCGTTTTGTACTAGACATAGAGTAGTACTCCAGACTATATGTTCTGATGATGGTGATATCTGTTATGTGATGAGACAGTGAGATGTTGACCCCTACCCAGCTTTTGGGGATGCCGTACGATGATTTACCGTACGTGCCGATATTGATGATAGATCCGCACTCATAACTCGAGGATATCTTATGATATGACATTGAGGCGAGATCACCGACTATATATCTTTATATATATACCGACTCAGATTTAGGTGGTTTCCACACCTACCCCTCCTGTTTGACCTGATACTTAGGTGTAATTGCATAGTAGATACTTCACTGTGGTGTTGACTACTAGATTTCTGCATCTTCATGCTATTCGCATTGCTGGCATATGTTCATTGCTATATTATTATCATGTTGTTAGGACACCAGCACCATTATCGATGATGCGTATGTTCCACGTACACTATTTGCCGGCTCACACACTTCATCATCGATAATTGCCATGCCACTACACTGTAGTACTATTGCATTCATGAGATGATTCTTCCTTCGACATATGCACATTACTATTCCATGTTGCATGATTTCCGATATGATTACTGTTCTTTACATGTCGCATACGTCATGGATTGACTGCATAGCACATCGCATTGGATTTACTTCCTGATGTTGGATTTTCATGTGATTTCTGGTTTTTGAGGACCGTGGGGTTATTTAAGAAAAGAGGCACTTTTATGAAAACCCGGTACCTCGTGATATGATATTTCGGTGTGTCCACCACGCGTTTTCTCGGTGCTGAGACGTGTGCTTGAAACCCGATTCGAGGAGGTGATGATCCGTTTGCGGGTTCGTGGTAGGCCCGGTATGGTTCCCCTCGGCGAGATTATCGATGGGTTTGCCGATTGAGCCTGGAGGCGGGCGAGTACCTACCGGTGATTGTATTTGAGCTCGGCGGATATCTGGAGGATACCGGCCGCAGTCGAGAGATGGGCTGACCCGTACTGCCGGGGGCCGAGGGCCGATACCGCAGACGGAGCCCAGAGATGGACATGGGTTGACTCGTACTGCCGGGGGCCGAGGGCCGATACCGCCGACGGAGCCCCATATGGATGAGGATTTACGTGTCGATGCTAGGCACGGGTTTTCATGATGTTTTTCCATGATATTGTTTATATCCTCATACTTGCATACTTGATGCTTATCGTCAGTGGGTGACGAGTGGACGGGTTCCACATACATACAGACATGGATTATATACAGACTTGGATCATATACAGACTGGTTTTACATTGATCATACTTTATTTGTATATATAACAGGGTATGAGGGCGCTGTTATATATACCCTTACACCAATATTAGTGGTATGGGACGCTAATATATGTGTATTGATATCATTGATATTTCTTCATGGTTACTTCATGCAGACATACCTTACACTGATGACATGTGATTACCTGAGTACCTGGCACTACATACATGATTAGTTGTTACCTTGCCACCCTATTACACTCAGATGTACTCTTGTGGATTATATTATTGATCGTTGACTTAGGTTTATGTCTTGCATTCGGTTTCTGCTTGTAGATGTTTCTATTCACGAGTTGGCAACTCACCCCCGTTGTGCCACAGTTCTTGCAGGTTCTGCCGTACAGGTTCTATTGCGGCATTTCTGGCACACTTTCTTCTTGCGGGTGACTTGCTTTCGTAGGTGGATTCTTTCGCATCAAGAACCACCATTGTATTTATTTATTTCATTGTATCTAGAATTTCCATCAACCAAAACTTGTATTGTTCCAGACCTAGACTAGTGATGTATTATTTCGACCTTAGAGTCGCGCTTAGTAGTATTGCGTTTTTTTCTTATTGCTTTTGAGTTTTCTTTGGATTTGATCCTCGCCACTAGGCGTTGTATATTATTGCTGCATATGTGGTTGTGACCGTCGATTGACGAAGAGCTAGCTCCCGCTTGGGGATGCCATTATCATTGCATACATATTGTTATACTTGTTGTACCCCATTCGGGGCCAGTTTTTCAAAAGAAACTCTGCCGAAATTTTTAGAAAAGACTTTATTGTTTTCAAAACGTACCTTCGGCTTAGTTATTTAAAAACCTTGATTTCAAACCTGTATTTCTTCACTTCTTTAAACCAGTTTTCTTTACTTATTCTCAAAAATGGTTTTAGATTTCTGGGCTTTTGGCTTACTTGGATCAGATGGAGTCCTATAGGCTTCATATAGTTCAAGGGCCAGTCACGTGCTCTTTCGGGTCGTGACAGCGACGATCCAATATAACATATCACAGCAACACATAATATCTCATATCATCAACGTAAGCAAGTATGCGTATCCCGATTGTCGTTGATGTATAGCAACGAAGCCGGCGATACACCTGTCACGACCCGAAAGAGCACGTGACTGGCCCTTGAACCATATGAAGTCTATAGGACTCCATCTGATCCAAGTAAGCCAAAAGCCCAGAAATCTAAAAACATTTTTAAGAATAAGTAAAGAAACTGGTTTAAAAAAGTGAAGAAAAACATGTTTGAAATCAAGGTTTTTAAATAACTAAGCCGAATATGCATTTTTAAAAACAGTACAGTCTTTTCTAAAAATTTCGGCAGAGTTTCTTTTGTAAAACTGGCCCCGAATGGGGTATAACAAGGATAACAATATATGCAATGATAAAGGCATCCCCAAGCGGGAGCTAGCTCTTCGTCAATCGACGGTCACCACCACATGCAACAATAATATACAACGCCAAGTGGCGAGGATCAAATCCAAAAGAAAGCTCAAAAGCAACAAGAAAACCGCAACACTACTAAGCGCGACTCTATGGTCGAATAATACATCACTAGTCTAGGTCTGAAACAATATACGAGTTTTGGTTGATGGATATTCTAGATACAATGAATAATATAAATACAACGGCGGTTCTGATACAAAAGAACCCACCTATCCAAGCAAATCACCCAAAAGGAAGCAGTGTGCCAGAAATGCCGCTATAGAACTGTACGGCAAACCTGCAAGAACTGGGGCACAACGGGGGTGAGTTGCCAACTCGTGAATAGAAAGATATCTACAAGCAGAGATCGAATGCATGACCCAACCTAGGTCAATACGATCAGATATAAAGAAACCTCAATATGAATAAAGCTGAAGCATGCTAAACTGGCAATGTAATCTCTATACGTGAATGTAGTGCCAAGTGCTCGTGCTAGTGCCTCAGGTAATAGTATGTCATGAATATGAGGTATGAATGCATGAAAGCAGAATACATGTAAATGAAGAAACTGTTTTCATAATTTAGTGAGATTTCCCTTGTATTTTTAGTTGAGGTATCATAATGAAATCAGCATAAAACAGTGCCTAGCATCGGCACAAAACGTAATCCCAATATCTCGATATCTCTGTATCACAATCTCTGTACCTCGAAATCTCGAAATCCCAATGTCTCAATCATAATATCTAGGGCGCCGTCAGTCCAGACCGGCCCCTACCATCCATCTCAAGACCACGACGGTATCCTCCGGATATCCGACGCGTCGGGTAAAATCACCGGTAGGTAGTGCTCCCCTGCCAGGCTCACATCGTCATCACCACGCGCTTCTTGCCCCGGGGTACCTTACCGGGTCCACCATGTACCCGAAACGGTTCATCCGTCTCCTCGAATCGGGTTTCCAAATCCATCAGCAAACTCATGGTGGACGACTCATACATCATGGGAAAACCGCACTTTTTATTTTAAAGAGAGAAAAGAAGTTTATATAAGTTTTGCGGTTTTCCCCCAAATCCAGAAAATCTCATGGAAATCCGAATCCAATCCTCAATAGCATGTAAACAGTGCATACAGGCATAAAAATCCAAGAATAATAACATGCATGATGTAACAACTAATAATTACAACGTCTAATCTAGCATATAATGCAAGTACACTAATATCATGTCTAAATTATTAGCTAACAACCTATGTCGATGCAATAATATTTTCTAAGGTGTACGTGACATGGCAATTACCGATGAAGATGTGTGTGAGCCGGCAAGTAAGTGTACGTGGTACATACGCATCATCGGTAATGGTGCTGGTGTCCTAACAGCATAACATCAATAATGGAGTATGAAACATAATATAAGCATGCGATGCGATGCGAACCACAATAATGAGCGGAAGCTGAATACTAGACGCAACTATAACTAATCTGCATTAATCTAAAATAACCTCTACAATTGGTGCCTTTTGAAATAACACGAATCATGGGGTTTTGAAAATAAGGGCTACGGTGTTTTTATGAAAAGATACGTCTTTTGAAATATCCGTAGGATCCCTTGGGCTGTCTTTTAAAATACCCACGATTCGTTAGTTTTTGAAATAGGTAGGAGTCTAATCTAATCTAACAACCATCCTAAACTATACGGTTGAACTAACAAGTAGAGCTATGGGTGAGGAAACCGCCTAACATCTGAGTCGATACATATACATACATGTATATATATTAGTCGGTGATCCCGCCTCAATAATATCATATCCGATACCTTATCTATAATCAGACATCCCAAGTCAAGAGTGCGGATCAATCATCAAAATATAGCTTGTACGTAAATCCGTCGTACGGCATCCCAAATATGGGTACGGGTCAATATCACATTCATCATACTATTTATCTGGTATCCTCTTTATCAAATGTCATGATCGGGGTACTGATCTACGTCTAGTACAATATTGATACCCTCTATGTATGCATGCAGGTGTAAGAATCACTACGTCAAAAGACCCGCTAAAACATCGTGTCGTATCTCAATACGAACCAAATCACATCACCGATCTCCTGGCCTCAAGCCCAATCTCATCGACTCATCTCAAATCCCAAATACTATCCTCAAATCCAGTATATAAACACATAGTCCCATACCCATGTGTAGATATACGCACCATCATATGCACTCTAATAAATGAAAGAATGAATGCAAGTATGTGTGTAAATGTATGTGTGAGTGCAACCACTACTCTAGGGTTCGCACTAAACTAAACCAATATATTCTTATCATCAAAATATCATTATTACCATCAATAACCCTAAACAACACATAAAAAATATTCGTGTGTATACGTATTCGTATACATCACCACGGACTGCGGGGGTGCTATACGCCATCCACCCGACTTCTCCCCACAGATATAAATCTACTCACATTGCTCCTCGTGTGCCAAAGCCGATGTCGCTATCTTCACCTCCTTTGCCTCAACATCACGCGGGGTACCTACAAGTATATCACAATGCTAAAGCACATGAAAATCACATCGGAAACCAAAATAGCACACGCTACCCGCATAGGTAAAAACCTATCGACTCGCATGTAAACACAATCAAAATCCACTTGTCGTTGACGTCCAAACGCCACCCGACAGGAATGAATCACCAAATACCAAAATCCATGCTAAAACAAGTCCCAAATTATACACCAACATAGGAAAATCAACCCAGATTTCACCCTAGATGGAATCAGTCAAAACTAGACATACTCAGGGTCAAAACTAGAGGAAATGGGGGCATGCACAGAAAACGAAGCAATTCCTTAAAATACCTTATTTTAGAATTTTCCATAATTTTTCCCCATTTATCTGTATTTAATTATACCAGAATATTAAAATATTCATTAAAATAATATTAAATTATAAAATTTCCCAAAAATCATATTTTATTATTTTGAAGACGTTACAATCTACCCCCCTTAAAGAAATTCGGTCCCCGAATTTAAATTTAAACCCCCAAATACTAAAATATTTCAATACAAATTCCAAGTCATCGGGGCTCCGAAATCATCTATACATAAAACATCATAGCGCAATGCATGCGCATGAGTACTGAGCAGATAACTCAAATGCAACACTCCATCAAGCATCCGCAATCATCGGAGTCATGGTAACGACACAATGTCAAATCCAATACAAAATCAATATGATATGGACCAAGACTATACATGTAGACATCCAATCTATACATGTAAATAGCTGATGCAAATGTATGCCAAATCTTTTTAAGTCGATGTGCGATGCGCGTAACACTGCACAGTGGCGGACGTTTCTCATAAGAAAATAACTATATATGTGTATATATATCCTTTGTTTAATAGGTACGTTCCGCCGTTTTGAAAACAGTTTAGAAGGGTTTCCTTGTTTTTAAAACGTTTCGTGTCATATCGGACACGTAGGTATATACTGAGACTATAGCTCGCTTTTCGGAAATCCCTTCGATAACTATCGATGCATGCAAAATATATCCAGGTACTGCCCACTGACTAGTCCTGCTCAGTATGAAAGCAAATATCCAACATCATAAAAATGTACTGCTCCAAAAGGAATAAATCCCAAAAATCACATAACACCACCCTGTGCGTCTGGTGCGCACGGAAATCAAAATCCATATATGTGCTAAACATGTGCACAAAACAACATCTAGGTGCAACGGGTGTGCACGAAGCATCTGTCATAGGCAACGTGTGCCTGGCAGCCAAAACAGGTGCATCTGACATGCACGAAGAATCTCGATTTAGTGCATCTGGTGTGCCCCAAAATCGTATCTCAAAACATGCGCCCAACATGCGCGAAAATCCAAATCGGTGCATCCATCATGCACGAATGAAAATCTAGACCCTGCGCACTCAATATGCACGGAATCACAAAATCCAATAGCAACGTCGAATATGCGTAAGTCCAGTCAAAAGCACGGAGTGCAAGAATCCACATCAATATCACAATCAAAATCGACATACCGAAAGGCATCAAATCGAAGTCAGGTGCAATCGTAATGCACAAAATATAAATCCGGTGCAACAAAGGCACGAAATATAAATCTGATGCGATAAACGCAAGAAACATAAAACTGGTGCGACAAATGCACGAAGTATAGAACTGGTGCATCCCATGCACAAATACCAAGCAATAACTCAAATACGTAAGCAGCAACACCAAGTGTATCCAGATATGAAGAAAATCATAAACGTGTGCAGCTGCGGGCACAAAACACATATCGATACACTACAAGCACATATAAGCTATACCGAGTGCAAAATCAAAACACTAAAATTACATGAAACTCTGCTGGAAGCGTAAATCAAATCACCAGCATAAAATAGGCATGAAATCGCAATCAACAGCTCAAGAGTAATAACTATGTACAAGGTATAAATACCCAGTAGGTGCAACCATGGTGCACAAAATCAAATATCATGAAACTCAGTCATCAAGACTAAATCATGTGAATAGATCGCCCAAAATACCGAAATCCAAAGCAACGGATACGTGATAATCAAATCACAAAATCACAAATCATAATTACCGTCGTCGGTATACCATCCTTCAGGGTCGAGAAGGTACCGGAACATCCGATGCTAGCTGCGCAAGATATCTACTTGCCTCTTGCTCGCGGCTGGCGTCCTCTGCCTCTGGTTCCTGATCTTTCCTGTAGATTACCAATCTCGCAATCCATCGGCTCATCGGCCCGGTCAGGAGTACTGACAGGAACGATTCCGTTCTGGCACTTTCCTGGTCACCTTTCGGTCAATCCTCACGACCGCTCGTAAGGCAGCGTATCACTGGCGTCGGCCTCTGGCTCTCTGAAAGCACGTCACACATCTGATCCTGGGTGCAAACATCATTGCAGCAATGTCCTGGAAGGAATCCTGCTCAAGGTCTCTTCCGATCATGCCTATGCCGATCTGTACAGAGGCTGGCTTCCTACACAACCTCTTCTCGCTCAAAAACACCTGTGTCCTCAGCACAATATTTTCTCGGAAACTGATCACATTCCAACGTCTCTGTAAGCATATCAGGTCTCTAGTCTCGACGGGAAGCAATGACAGCTCATCAGTGTCTCACACGAACCTCTTGTTCCAACTGTCTCTATCGTCGTCCACTATGACGTCACGCCAAGCTACTACGCACTGCACTGTTCTCGGCCACGGTCAATCTGAAGTCTCTCGCACGGACTCGAAATCGCATATTCTGTAGCTTCATCATTCTGTAGAGGATGTCAGGCCGAACAGGTCCTCGGGAACACGTCCCAACCATCGGAGGAATACTCATCACTCGTCCGTCCCTGATCAATCTGCAACGCATCTGGGTAAGTTCCTTTATCCGAACATGGTCAACTACCTCGTCGACAATGCCGAACTCTGTCCTGCTGGGTGTGCGCAATACGACCACTCCTGGTCTAGGTCTTCTCGTAACGTACTCCAGAAAGGTCCTGTCGAGGTTCCTTTCTCAAATCTCAATCCTGCCGAAATGCCCGGAAGTCATCATCCAATGCTGAAGCTAAAGCTTATTCCGGAACGGCTGCATACCTATCGCGCTTCTCTCTGGAAGATACATCCATATACCACGCCTCGGGGTGCATATCACATCTCTAATGTCAGCGGAGTGGGACGTCATCTCGTCGAAATCTCGTACGAACTCTTTACTCCACCTTGCTCAATGTCGACTGATTCGGACTTAACTCATCGTGGCTACACGAACTGCGCTCCGACGGCTACGCTCGCATCTGGAGTCTCCCAAGCAGTGTCCCATCACGATATCCGAAAGATGTCGAACCATCCGATCGACTCGTCAGATCCTCATAATCCCCCAAGAGATCACATCATGGGTACAGTTTAATAGTATCGAGTACATGCCACAGCGTCGGTGGTCCAGCCGTAGAAGGGCAAACCCAAGCCTCACTAATGGCGCCGAGGAACCGCCGCAAATCCGAAGGTTCAAAGGCTTTCACACGGTCATTAAGTCGAGTTAGGATTTCATTCTTCTAGAGAGTCCATAGAATCACCTGCATGTCTTTCCGTATACTTTAAACTTGGAAAATGGGCTCCTGACATTCGATCGTCTCTATCGACTCTCAACGAACCTGCGTGAAGTCGTCTCTAGCTGGAAACAATCTATCTGATGACCTCGCATCGGTAAACAAACGAACCACCTGTCCTAGTCATTCATCCTCAGGTGACTAGCGACTCGCTATCATCTCTCTAAGTATATGCTCACGCTGCAGTAGCTCCAACCATCTGGGCGACATCTCGTCATTTGCAGCAGCAACTGGCTTATTCGCCTGTACGTCGAACAGCGCCTCAATCCTCCAGGAAAGGCAATACATAGGCGGTCATCTCTGAGTCGGTCTGCTCTAGATCTGAGTAAGACTCTCCACACTGGAAATCTTCAACTCATCAGGGCCCGCTCCGGCGCAAAATCGGACGAATCACCTTCGTCTCTCAAATCGGGTAGACTAGCTATCATCTGTCTCATATCTGCCTGAAAGCTACGGCAATCTCAGCTCGTAAGCTTCGGAAGCGACATCCTGTCAATCTCAGCAACAGCTGGTCCATCTGTCTGCACGGTAGGCGACATCACAATCTCTAAGGTATGCTGTACATCAACAGTCCTCTCTCAACTGGCAGCTCTAACAATGGCCCGATCATCCGGTGCAAGACCAAGCACTCGCCTCCACTAGAGGTCACAATCACCAACACTAACTCGAGACGTTCCCATGTCACCAGAAAACACAATGGTCGGCCCTCGTACCAAACGAGCTCACACCGGCCGTAACCCTAGCAGCAGCCCAAACTGCCCTCAAACATGGTGACAGGAACCTCAATCGAGTATCAAGGAGAGCACATCAATGGCAAGAAAGGAAACAACAGATCCAAAGTGGATACATGATCATGGGAAGGAACAGCATCAATAAAGGTATGATCATGAAACTAATAGAATCGGGGATCTCAAATGGATGTATAATCCTGGATATAAAGAGGATCACTGATCTCGAAAATATGTACATCCTAAGGTTCCTTAAGCGGAGTGGCGTGTCGTAAGTATGCCGCGGAACATACCAACGGTACGTCACTCTACTTTAGTTACCTATTCCATCAACCAAGGGTCATCCTACACGACGAAAGTTCGGGTCTAATACCCCCTCGACCAAGTCTAAGTTCCGTAAGGTCAAGCCTAAGTTCCGTATATATATAAACGCCCTAGGCTCCACATAGTCAAACTTAGACTCGAACCAAGGTCAACCTAGCGCTCTGATACCAACTTTGTCACGACCCGAAAGAGCACGTGACTGGCCCTTGAACCATATGAAGTCTATAGGACTCCATCTGATCCAAGTAAGCCAAAAGCCCAGAAATCTAAAAACATTTTTAAGAATAAGTAAAGAAACTGGTTTAAAAAAGTGAAGAAAAACATGTTTGAAATCAAGGTTTTTAAATAACTAAGCCGAATATGCATTTTTAAAAACAGTACAGTCTTTTCTAAAAATTTCGGCAGAGTTTCTTTTGTAAAACTGGCCCCGAATGGGGTATAACAAGGATAACAATATATGCAATGATAAAGGCATCCCCAAGCGGGAGCTAGCTCTTCGTCAATCGACGGTCACCACCACATGCAACAATAATATACAACGCCAAGTGGCGAGGATCAAATCCAAAAGAAAGCTCAAAAGCAACAAGAAAACCGCAACACTACTAAGCGCGACTCTATGGTCGAATAATACATCACTAGTCTAGGTCTGAAACAATATACGAGTTTTGGTTGATGGATATTCTAGATACAATGAATAATATAAATACAACGGCGGTTCTGATACAAAAGAACCCACCTATCCAAGCAAATCACCCAAAAGGAAGCAGTGTGCCAGAAATGCCGCTATAGAACTGTACGGCAAACCTGCAAGAACTGGGGCACAACGGGGGTGAGTTGCCAACTCGTGAATAGAAAGATATCTACAAGCAGAGATCGAATGCATGACCCAACCTAGGTCAATACGATCAGATATAAAGAAACCTCAATATGAATAAAGCTGAAGCATGCTAAACTGGCAATGTAATCTCTATACGTGAATGTAGTGCCAAGTGCTCGTGCTAGTGCCTCAGGTAATAGTATGTCATGAATATGAGGTATGAATGCATGAAAGCAGAATACATGTAAATGAAGAAACTGTTTTCATAATTTAGTGAGATTTCCCTTGTATTTTTAGTTGAGGTATCATAATGAAATCAGCATAAAACAGTGCCTAGCATCGGCACAAAACGTAATCCCAATATCTCGATATCTCTGTATCACAATCTCTGTACCTCGAAATCTCGAAATCCCAATGTCTCAATCATAATATCTAGGGCGCCGTCAGTCCAGACCGGCCCCTACCATCCATCTCAAGACCACGACGGTATCCTCCGGATATCCGACGCGTCGGGTAAAATCACCGGTAGGTAGTGCTCCCCTGCCAGGCTCACATCGTCATCACCACGCGCTTCTTGCCCCGGGGTACCTTACCGGGTCCACCATGTACCCGAAACGGTTCATCCGTCTCCTCGAATCGGGTTTCCAAATCCATCAGCAAACTCATGGTGGACGACTCATACATCATGGGAAAACCGCACTTTTTATTTTAAAGAGAGAAAAGAAGTTTATATAAGTTTTGCGGTTTTCCCCCAAATCCAGAAAATCTCATGGAAATCCGAATCCAATCCTCAATAGCATGTAAACAGTGCATACAGGCATAAAAATCCAAGAATAATAACATGCATGATGTAACAACTAATAATTACAACGTCTAATCTAGCATATAATGCAAGTACACTAATATCATGTCTAAATTATTAGCTAACAACCTATGTCGATGCAATAATATTTTCTAAGGTGTACGTGACATGGCAATTACCGATGAAGATGTGTGTGAGCCGGCAAGTAAGTGTACGTGGTACATACGCATCATCGGTAATGGTGCTGGTGTCCTAACAGCATAACATCAATAATGGAGTATGAAACATAATATAAGCATGCGATGCGATGCGAACCACAATAATGAGCGGAAGCTGAATACTAGACGCAACTATAACTAATCTGCATTAATCTAAAATAACCTCTACAATTGGTGCCTTTTGAAATAACACGAATCATGGGGTTTTGAAAATAAGGGCTACGGTGTTTTTATGAAAAGATACGTCTTTTGAAATATCCGTAGGATCCCTTGGGCTGTCTTTTAAAATACCCACGATTCGTTAGTTTTTGAAATAGGTAGGAGTCTAATCTAATCTAACAACCATCCTAAACTATACGGCTGAACTAACAAGTAGAGCTATGGGTGAGGAAACCGCCTAACATCTGAGTCGATACATATACATACATGTATATATATTAGTCGGTGATCCCGCCTCAATAATATCATATCCGATACCTTATCTATAATCAGACATCCCAAGTCAAGAGTGCGGATCAATCATCAAAATATAGCTTGTACGTAAATCCGTCGTACGGCATCCCAAATATGGGTACGGGTCAATATCACATTCATCATACTATTTATCTGGTATCCTCTTTATCAAATGTCATGATCGGGGTACTGATCTACGTCTAGTACAATATTGATACCCTCTATGTATGCATGCAGGTGTAAGAATCACTACGTCAAAAGACCCGCTAAAACATCGTGTCGTATCTCAATACGAACCAAATCACATCACCGATCTCCTGGCCTCAAGCCCAATCTCATCGACTCATCTCAAATCCCAAATACTATCCTCAAATCCAGTATATAAACACATAGTCCCATACCCATGTGTAGATATACGCACCATCATATGCACTCTAATAAATGAAAGAATGAATGCAAGTATGTGTGTAAATGTATGTGTGAGTGCAACCACTACTCTAGGGTTCGCACTAAACTAAACCAATATATTCTTATCATCAAAATATCATTATTACCATCAATAACCCTAAACAACACATAAAAAATATTCGTGTGTATACGTATTCGTATACATCACCACGGACTGCGGGGGTGCTATACGCCATCCACCCGACTTCTCCCCACAGATATAAATCTACTCACATTGCTCCTCGTGTGCCAAAGCCGATGTCGCTATCTTCACCTCCTTTGCCTCAACATCACGCGGGGTACCTACAAGTATATCACAATGCTAAAGCACATGAAAATCACATCGGAAACCAAAATAGCACACGCTACCCGCATAGGTAAAAACCTATCGACTCGCATGTAAACACAATCAAAATCCACTTGTCGTTGACGTCCAAACGCCACCCGACAGGAATGAATCACCAAATACCAAAATCCATGCTAAAACAAGTCCCAAATTATACACCAACATAGGAAAATCAACCCAGATTTCACCCTAGATGGAATCAGTCAAAACTAGACATACTCAGGGTCAAAACTAGAGGAAATGGGGGCATGCACAGAAAACGAAGCAATTCCTTAAAATACCTTATTTTAGAATTTTCCATAATTTTTCCCCATTTATCTGTATTTAATTATACCAGAATATTAAAATATTCATTAAAATAATATTAAATTATAAAATTTCCCAAAAATCATATTTTATTATTTTGAAGACGTTACAACACCACATACTACGCTTACGGTCACAGAAAAGAAAGTGTAAAACTACAACAGTTGGAATCCGCAACCTCCTTAGACATCGCATGCCTAACCAAATGAATTCCTTAGACATCGCATGCCTAACAATTATAAACCCCGCATTTTAGTCTCATTATCGAAAAGTCTTTTCAATATCAAGTCCGGCAATTCAACAAGATTCCCGACATCCTGATCGAATGCTCGTCGCAAAATTTAGTAGACGGCCGCACCCCCGGATGTCGTCGACGAAGTGCACTAAGGCGGAACACCGCTGCCGCGAGCACCCGAACGGATGCTTTTGGCAACGGGGTTCTCCTACAGTCACTTGGTCGGGGCTATGGGGCCTGGCTGTCTATTAAGTTTACCCGGCGAGTATCCGCGTACGCTACGTGATTGCGATGGACTTTTGATCACATCAAAATTCTGTGGCAACCGATCATCTGAGACTAAACTGCTATGTTTATAATATTCAAATTAGTTATCTCATAACTACCTGTGGATTCCAAATATAGAATCACATTCTAGATAAATAGACAATGTTAAACTTTCCGATCGAACAATCAAACACCCAAGATTTCCCCAATATATCTCAACACTTGAAATCAGTTTAAAAACATCCATCACATGCCACAGTACCAATGGTCCAGCCGTAGAAGGGTCAAGCCAATGCCTCACATGTGGCACGTCGTACTGCCGCAAACCCTATGGTTTAGAGGCAGTTCAAGACGGTCACATAATTGAGTTAAGGTTTGTTGTCTTCTAGAGGGTCCACCACGTTACTTGCATGACTTAGAACGTTCTTAAACTCGAGAAAAAAAAACCAACTTTTGAAAAAATTTCCGACAGGGGAAAAAGTGAGTTATTGATATCCGTTCGAACTTTTTAACAGTTTCTAAAATTACCCGGACAAAAATAACAAAGTTAAATAATCCGATCGAATCATCCAATCCCCAATACAACCCAGAAAACTCAACACTTGAGTGAAAAATAAAAATTCCCAGAAGAATCAGCAAGTACCAACAGTTATTACTGTGCAAAAACTAACCATTAATCCCCAAGTACGGCCGCGGAACCGCCGCCAATACCCTAATTTGGCCGCGGTTCCGCGGCGCTTTGAGCGATTCAGAGTGTCGTTTTACACACGTGTCCATAGAATTCCCTGCTGATTTTTTTAAGGATTTTTAATTCACAAAAATCACAGTTTTGAAAAAAATTCCAGAAAGGGGTAAAGAAAAAAGCTAGAAAGCTTTTGCTCAAAGGAAGAAGAAGGAAGAAGATGATGAATAATCATAAAATGAATAATTCCTTTTGTGATGAATAATGCAAAGATGATAATGATGAATAATGCAACCATGGTTAACTTAACCTTTGTAGAGATTTAACTAGGGCTAGGGTTTGGGTTGAGTTAAAGATGAGTCACTTGAAATTATCTTTTTCATGACAAAATAAAAACCTTCTAGAAACTTCTAGTAAACATTAACCCAAATCAAACCCAAATCTTGTTTAATCTCCACTAATCATGTTGCATTATTTATCATATCATGTTACTATATTATATATCACATATATAATATTTATTGTAACAAAATAAAATAATACATTTAACATATATCGCAGATATATATCAATGTATTACCCGAGTGAGAAAAAGAATCTTTTAGCGAGCTAATATTAGTTAATGTAATTTAATATATCATATATATTATTATACATTAAATTATCGAATCAACACTTGATCCGACAATCCAACTATATCGCATATAACCGATGAATATTTATTCATACCGATTCATCGAATCAACACTTGATCCGATGACCCGGCTGATATCAAATATCGCGAGAATAGAATACGGTATCTCATATCGTATTATCCTCGGTCCCGCATATATCACATATGTGCTCCTACTCCGTTTTTCCTGAGCCAAGAAACCTCTGTGTAGGACTCTAAAGAATCGTCAATACGCCGGCAGTAGGTGATGATCATATCAAACACCTACAAGTTGCAAGCGGTCAGCTAAACGTAACAGCCACCCAGGTATTGAGCGCTCAGAAGATCAACAAGTAAGCCTGTACATTCTCCTGTGAATCCAAACAGTAACACTCCCGTACAGTCCGGTCTCGTCGTCTGATATGTCGCATATCTCGCCTAGGGGTGGTAAATGTCCGACCCCAGTAGCTCGATAAGTCGTGTCGATTTGACGTCTATAACAGTTCGAGAAACTACTGATAACACTTACCAGTAAATCTCAGCAACCCTGGCCAGGGATTTCCGGTTATAGCCAATCGAACACAGCACAACATCAACTCCCTATACCAGGAGAGACGAATCCCCTCCTATCGCTCATTGCCTCCATGTGATTCGGGACTGTACCTAAAAGCCACCTTTTTGCATGCCCTCTTGGACGTGGTATGATGGAAATCAAAGCACAGTGGGAATCACACAAGACTCTATGACGATCTCGGGTCAACAGACTACTCTGTACCAGTGTCACCGGAGAACTGCCATCTGACGTGAGGTATAATACCATCTGGGAGTTCTCGGCGAGTCCGTCCAGTATACCCAATCTCCACTGAGCACCCGTACACCATCCTTGATGTCAAACACCGATGGTTATGGGATCATCCATCGCCCATCATATGGGTCAAGATGCGTATACGCTAGTCTACTCTGGTGTATCGATGTCCTGTCTCGATACACCCTCGACTAGGAACAGTTATAGGATGTACTCGTCGACTACCGTGGCCCCACTAGTATGATCTCATCATAGTCCAAGTAGTCGAGTACATATCCTAAGGGCTTTATCAACATGTAACATAGAGACAATCAGAGTACATGTTAAGATAAAGTACAACCAGATAGCATACTATCATGTCGAGCAAGAAAGTCCTCCCTATATATGTCCTAGCATCCACTGCAATATACATCGTATATACTGTAATCGCCTCTAGGGCATACATATAACTAACAGTTGAAGTATCTCATACTCAACAATCCCATAAAAGTCTCTACTGGGAAATAGGCCTTTGTGAGTGGATCCGCGCTGTTGTCCTCTGTGTCTACTCTCCTAACCTCGATCTCCCTGGAGATCAACCATCTCCATGATCAGGCGATACTGTCTAAGAATATGTCTGGATCTCTGATGGGACAAGGGTTCCTAGGCATAAGCCACAACTCCATTGTCACACAATGGCAGGAACGAAATTCATCTCATGAACTCATAAATATACATACTGCCTCTTTGGTAGCATCCTTGGTAACGATGTATCTTGCCTTTAATCGTCTAGTAAGTCACGGTATCTATCTTGGAACTCTTCCAACATACCGTCCCTCCACTGAGGGTACAGACAATGCCTGCGACTGACATTCAGTCGTCCTTATCACCTTGTAAACTTTCCGGTGATTCTCCCCAGGATCGATTGATACCATCTCACTATAACTAGTGAGAATCCTAACATCCAATTAGATCTATCTCATAGATCCATAATCCAGGATTTAGGAGGTATCACCTTGATCCTATATGGAGAATCTTTATGATAAGAGGAGATTGACCGAGCGTAGCATAGGAAACTTCTTCCCTATCAAGAGTATGTCATCCACGTACTATACGAGGATCACCACCATACTCCCTACTACCTTTATGTATATACTTGGTTGATCTACCATTTTGATGAAATCAAACTCTTTGACTACTACATCAAAATAGACGTTCCAACTCCGCGATGCCTGATTTATCACACAAAACATCTTGCACACGTTTCCGCTGCTCCCACTGTCTATGAACCCCTCTGGCTGTGTACTTATAGACGCTCTCTTCCAAATCAGCATTTAGAAAAGCTGTCATGACACCCAACCGCCAGATATCATAGTCATGGTATGTAGCAATGGCAAGTAGGATCAGGATGGACTTAAGCATAACATTGAAAGTCTCAACTTTTCCATATACACCAAGTAATCTTCTCAAGATATACTTGCTCCTGATGGGGATTTAACCCTCCAGATAAAGCAACCAAAGTTCATACTTTGTTGGTGTATAAGGATTCCATCTCAGATCGCTAAGCATCTAGCCATTCTCACAGAGTCCCCACTCCTGATGGCCTGCTCGAAACTTGTTGGGTCATCATCTCATGATACAATCCTTGCTCCCACTGTCATAGAAAAACCGAAGTATCTCTCAGGTGGATGAGGAACCCTTTCCAAATCGGTGGAGAGGCTGAGGTTCGTTGGAAACTATTGAATCCTTCGGTTCTACCAAATCATCAGCGGTAGTTTGTTTTAGCTGGAACTACTTCCAGTTCTACCTTATGACCACTAATTTCTTCACAAGAAATTCGCTTTCCCAAAGGTGGCATGCTGAGAAAACATCTTTTGTTCCTCAGTTTGGTAGAAGATATTCCCTTGCGAATGCTTGGGATATCCAACAAACTTCCACAGAACTAATCTTGCCTCGAGCTTGTCCGGATTTTGCTTTTGACATAGGCCGGACAACCCCAAATCTTAACTTCCTTAAGAGATGGGTTATTCCCATACCATATCACATATGGAGTGGTAGGCATCTGATTTGGTTGGAACCCAATTCAATAGGTATGCAACTTCTCAAGTGCATAACCCCAAAAGAAAATAGGTAACTCAGTAGTACTCATCATAGAGCACATCATATCACATAGGGTGCGAATGCTCTGCCCCGATACACCGACGTGTTGTGGTGTATACGGAGGAGTAATGCTGAGAGAGAATCTCATTCTCCTTTAGAATAGTCCAGGAATTCCGTGCTCAAGTATTCTCCTCCTTGATCTCATTAAAGGGCATAATACTTAAACCCGTTTTTGGTTCTCTACTTCTAACTTATAATCTGTGAATATCTCAAAAGCTTCGGACTTGTGTTTCAATAGGAACATATCTGAATCTTGAGAGATCATCAGTGAATGTGATGAAGTACAAAGAACCGGTCCTGGCATGTGTAGACAGGGGACTTTCATATATCAGCATGTATCAATCCCAAGAGTTCAGTAACTATTTCTCTGTTTCCAATAAACGGAGCTATGGTCATCTTATCTTTGTGATATGACCGACAAGTTTCACAAGATGTAAATTCAAACTAATTTAAATATGCATCTTTATGTAACTTTAGCTAGTCGGGTCGCATCGATATAACATAGTCAACAATGCCTCAAGAAGGATTCATTCTTTTCTGAACTCTTCCCCTTGTGTGTGTTCTGTACGTTAAGAATTGTGGTTTGATTTAGAACATCTATGCTTTTAGATAACGTGCCTGAACCGATCAACTCTTGATATAGGAAATGTTCAAAATATTATCCAAAAATACAAAATTATATCCTTCTTTACTAATAAAGAGACCGATATGATGTTATATATCAGGTTCGGTATCTAATAATATTCGTTCAAAATCAATGTATTCTGGTAATACAGGGTGATAACTGCCAACAGACTTGGCTGCAACACTTGCATCATTTCCAACTCTTGAAACTTATCTCCCGTTCTCAGTTCTCTACCTTTCTGTAGCCTATGTAACAAATTACATTTGCGGGATCCTGATCCGGTATCTCATACCCCGGACGTAAAGGATACTGAGAAACAGTTCTCGGTAATGAACACACCCGAAGAAGATGCA
The DNA here is from genome assembly GCA_030015575.1 of Agapanthus africanus. NCBI lineage: Eukaryota > Viridiplantae > Streptophyta > Magnoliopsida > Asparagales > Amaryllidaceae > Agapanthus > Agapanthus africanus. Next base: position 381,456,043 of record JASDDO010000022.1, on the reverse strand, counting down.
TCAACATGTACTTTCTTCGTTTTAGGCGGCACGGGAATTCTGGTAATCCCCTATTTCCTGCTCTGTATTATAACAATTATAAGTTTGAGCGGGACCAATGTTCCCCAGCTCAGTATAATAAGCGGGTTCGGTGAATACATCCATATTAATATCTTGATTAAGGCGTGGCATGGTCGCTATAGAGAGAGAGAGAGATGAAAACACTCAGCGTATGCTCTTGCAAAATTAGATTGGTTATTAATATATCTAATCAGGATGACTCCCACTGTTTTAGTCAAATCTTCCTTCAAACCCTAAAAGGAAAGACTAGCCGGGATTAATTACACCCTACAAGTTCGCCAATCTTTCAGCCAGGCCAGTGCTGGTACTTTGAGGGAGGTTCCCCATGCTTTCGCACGGACCTAATTAAAGTAAACCTCCTTTTCCCAGAGGCATAACCCCGTTGACACCTTTCTAGACACCTACTTGATCGGATAATTGTAATGTGTAAAACTCTTCCAGGAGTAACTCTTACTCGCAGCGGGTATCGGGATCCAACTATCTCATAGAAGGTATGCAATCTCATTGCAAATTTCAACTCTTGAAATTCCCAATAATATTTTTCCCCTAGTGACTTATGACCTTAACAAGGTCAACAAATCATAGGGCTAGCCAAGTTCAACCCGTCAATTCCGGATTGAATTAAACCCACCCGCACGACCCTTAACAAGGTCAACAAAGTCGTAAGACTACCCTAATCCAATCGCATCATATGCTTATGCAGATAAGCACTAGTCAGCTACCGCACACTACACCTTAACATAGTCAACAAACGTAGCACGAATACTAAGTAGTATTTATCTGAAAACACGGAGGGCTACGACAGGTTTTTATGAAAACCTTTTGCGTAATGAACTTGATATCGTCGTAGAATCGAGTGAATTTTAAAAGGAGTGTTTTTGAGACTTTTACTAGTTTTGATAAATAGGTCACTCCCGGCGAAGGGATCTCGGCTCTTTCCTTATAGAATAAGGTGCAGGATATTTCAAAAATACCACTATGCAAAGCAAAAATTATAGAAGCAATCAAAAACAAACCGAGTTTGTAGCATCTTCTAGTTTCGCTAAAGAGGTCACTCCCGGTGAAGGGATCTCGGCTCTTTCCTTATCGAATAAGGTGCTGGATATTCTTCAAGGAATACCTCTCTGCAAAGCAAGAACTAGAGCTACCAATTTTTAAAACAAGTTTCTACAACATCTTTAGGTTTCTTTTATTTCATTAATCTCGTTAATGAATTCCCATTTTATTATGCTTCCCAAGCATCACATTTGAAACGAAATCAACAATATATAATATATATCTCATATATATAATATAAACATTCGTCTCAGGCAGTAATATGATCTCATCACAGAACATTGCAGCAGAAGAACATATATGAAATATTGGATATACTAGGAGGTTCGTGTTTTCTTGCGAGCCTGAATAAAACACGGATTCTACGGTCGCGATGAATAGCCAATCCCACACCCCTAGACCCCTACGAGAGCGGCAAGCAACCCTACCAATTCTAGAGTTAGGACACCCGGTCTCGGCACCTCGATATGGTCTCCCACTGGACCATAGAACCCGGTTACTTGTGCTCCCCGCCTTGGGTCTATCCTAATGCGGAAAAGTAAATAATATACAATGGTGACATCATCCTCAACCCGGAAGTGCCCAAATAAAAGAATATAACATACAATGAATTTTACATGAATGAAAAAGAAAAACTCTCATCTCACATAAAAACCCCGGCCATTCAAAACACGACGATCCAATATAACATATCATATCATCAACGTAAGCAAGTATGCGTATCCCGATTGTCGTTGATATATAGCAACGAAGCCGGCGATACTCCACATATTACACTTACAGTTGCAGAAAAGAAAGTGTAAAACTACAACAGTTGGAATCCGCAACCTCCTTAGACATCGCATGCCTAACCAAATGAATTCCTTAGACATCGCATGCCTAACCAAATGAATTCCTTAGACATCGCAAGCCTAAAAATTATAAACCCCGCATTTTAGTCTCAATATCGAAAACACATTTCAATATCTAATCGGGCAATTCAACAAGATTCCTGACATCCTGATCGAATGCTCGTCGAAAACTTTAGTAGACGGCCGCACGACGAAGTGCACTAAAGCGGAACATCGCTGCCGCGAGCACCCGAACGGATGCTTTTGGCGACGGGGTTCTCCTACAGTCACTTGGTTAGGGCCATGGGGCGTGATTGTCTATTAAGTTTACCCGGCGAGTATCCACGTATGCTATGTGATTGCGACGGACTTTTGATCGCATCAAAATCCCGTGGCAACCGATCATCTGAGACTAAACTGCTAGATTTATAACATTCAAATTAGTTATCTCATAACTACTTATGGATTCCAAATATTGTAACACATTCCAGATAAATAGAAAATGTTAAACTTTTCGATCGAATAATCAAACACCCAAGATTTCCCAAATAGCTCAACACTTGAGCGGAGTTCAAAAATCCCAGAACATGTCACAGCCCCAATGAACCAGCCGTAGAAGGGTCAAACCAACGCTTTACATGTGGCAACGCTAAACTACCACAAATCCTAGGGTTCGGTGACAGTTTCGATGGTCACATAATCGATTTAAGGTTACGTTCTTTTAGAGGGTCCACAGATACGCTTGCATGATTTCCTAAAAGTTTCAAACTCGTGAAAAAATCCAACACTTCAAAGTTTTCCGACAGGGGAAAAAGTGAGTTATTGATATCCGTTCGAACTTTTTAACACGTTCTAAATGACCCGGAAAAACCTAAACGAAGTTAAACTTTCCGATCGAATCAAAGAATCCATAAGATCTCCAGAAAACTCAACACTTGAGTAAAATTAAAAATTCTCAGAAGCATGTAGTAATAGCTACGGATGTTACCTAGAAATATGTGTCCCTAATACCAAAGTACGGCCGCGGAACCACTGCGAAAAGCCCGGTATTTCCGCGGTTCCGCGGCGACTTGAGGGAATTAGGGGTTCGTATTTCACAGTAATCCTTAGAATTCCCAGCTTAATTTTCTGAGTATTTTTAATACGGAAAAAACCACCTTTTTAAAAAAATTCCAGAGAGAGGATCTAAAACGATGTTTCGGGGTTCGATCGGACTTTAAACTTCGTCTAGACAACGCATAAAGCTCTAGCTTGGCTCTGATACCACTGTAGGGTTACTAGGCACTGTCTCAAGGGTCTATAAGGCATCAATCATGACGAATTTAAATTTTTCAAGTGCCGAACAACCCAAGCAAGATCTTAGACTAGAGATTAGGCAAAACAAATAGCAAGTAAACAACTTTACATCTAAGAGAAAGGGATTACAACCTTTATAGTCCGTTCCTTCACTTCATAAGCTCCAAGTAGAAGTCCCTTCGTCACGATCCATGAACTTCTGGACTCTAGAGAGGCTCCACAAGCCGAACGATCCATGCTTGCTTGAAGTCTTCCTTTTCGAAGATGATCTACTTTGAAGAATCTTTAACTCAAGCTCTCACTTCTCTAATCAAGTATTAGTGAAGTGAACACCCAAATCTAAGTGGCTAGAATAGATGAGGATGATGAAGTAGGAATTTAGCTCTCTTTTGTTTTCATTTTCTCACTTTTATTCATCACTTTACAAAAAGCTAGCAAGCTTTTCAAGGAGGAAGAAGAAAAAATCTTCTGTGATGAATAATGAATTATTGTGTGTGGTTAGAAAATGCAACCATGGGTTAAGAATGATGACTTTACCCATGTAGAGAATTAACTATGGTAAAGGGTTTGGGTTCGGTTAAGAAATATCTACACAAAATATCATAGTCAAAGTCAAAGCTTCAAGAAGCTTCTTGAAAGGTTCATCCAAGTTTAACCCTAATCCAAACCCTTACCATATTTAAACTCCACAAAGCATGTCGCATTTGTAACCCTAACTTGTTACAATATTATATATCACATATACAATATTTATTGTAACAAAATAAAATACTACAATTAACATATATCACATATATATCAATGTATTATCCAAGTGAGAAAAAGAATCTTAAAGTGAGCTAATATTAGTTAATGTGATATAATATATCAAATATACAATTATACATTAAATTATCGAATCAACACTTGATCCGATAATCCGGCTATTTCACAAATAACCGACTAATATAATCTGTATCAGTTCATCGAATCAACACTTGATCCGATTACCCGACTATATCACATATACCCGGCCGATATAACATTTCGTGAGAATCTAATACGGTATCACATACACGTATTGTTCTCGGTCCCGCACATATCACATATGTGCTCCTACTCTTTTTTGCCTGAGCCAGGAAACCTCTTTGTAGAACTCTAAAGAATTGTCAATACGCCGGCAGTAGGTGATGATCATATCAAACACCCACAAGCTGCAAGCGGTCAGCTAAACGAAACATCCACCCAGGTATTGAGCGATCAGAAGATCAACAAGCAAGCATGTACATTCTCCTGCGAATCCAATCAGTAAGACTCCCGTACAGTCCAGTCTCTTCGTCTGATATGTCGCATATCTCGCCTAGGGATGGTAGACGTCAGACCCCAGTAGCTTGATAAGTCGTGTCGATATGAGGTCCATAACAGTTCGAGAAACTACTGATAACACTTACCAGTAAATCTCAGCAACCCTGGCCAGGGATTTCCAATTATAGCCAATCGAACACAGCGCAACATCAACTCCCTATACCGGGAGAGACGAAACCCCTCCTATCGCTCATTGCCTCCATGTGATTCGGGACTGTACCCAAAAGCCACCGTTTTGCATGCCCTCTTGGATGTGGTATGATGGAAATCAAAGCATGGTGGGAATCACACAAGACTCTATGACGATCTTGGGTCTACAGACTAACCAGTACCAGTGTCACCAGAGAAGTGCCATCTGACGTGAGGTATAATACCATCTGGGAGTTCTCAGCGAGTCCGTCCAGTGTACCCAGACTCCATTGAGCACCCGTATACCTTCTCTGATGTCAAACACCAATGGATATAGGATCATCCATCGCCCATCATGTGGGTCAAGAAGCGCATATGCTAGTCTACTCTAGAGTATCGATGCCCTGTCTCGGTACTCCCACGACTAGGAACATTTAAAGGATGTACTTAGTGACTACACGGTCCCCACTAGTATGATCTGCATCATAGTCCTGGTAGTCAAGTACTCATCCTAAGGGATTTATCGACATGTAACATAGAGACAATCAGAGTACATGTTAAGATAAAAAGCAACCAGATAGCATACTATCATGTTGAGCAAGAATGTCCTCTCTATATATGTCCAAGCATCCACTACAATATACATCGTATGTACAGTAATGGCCTCTAGGGCATACATATCACTAACAATCTCCCACTTGCACTAGGGCCATCTGTTGTGGTATCGCATACCCAACAATCAGCTGTGGTTGAAGTATCTCATACTCAACCATCCCATAAAAGTCTCTACTGGGAAATAGGCCTTTGTGAGTGGATCCGTGTTGTTGTCCTCTGTGTCTACTATCCTAACCTCGATCTCCTTGGAGATCAACCATCTCCATGATCAGGCGATACTGCCTAAGAATATGTCTGGATCTCTGATGGGACAGGGGTTCCTAGGCATAAGCCACAACTCCATTGTCACACAATGGCAGGAATGAAATTCATCTCATGAACTCATATATATCCAGACTGTCTCTTTGGTAGCATCCTTGGTAACGATGTATCTTGCCTTTAATCATCTAGTAAGTCACGGTATCTAGCTTGGAACACATCCAACATACCGTCCCTCCTCGGAGGGTAAAGACAATGCCTGCGACTGACATTCAGTTGTCGTTATCACCCTGTAATCTTTCCGGTGATTCTCCCCAGGATCGATTGATACCATCTCACTACAACTAGTGAGAATCCTAACATCCAATTAGATCTATCTCATAGATCCAGAATCCAGGATTTAGGAGGTATCACCTTGATCCTATATGGAGAATCTTTGTGATAAGAGGAGATTGACTGAGCGTAGCATATGAAACTTCTTCCCTATCAAGAGTATGTCATCCATGTACTATACGAGGATCGCCACCATACTCCCTATTACCTTTTTGTATATACATGGTTCATCTACCATTTTGATGAAGTCAAACTCTTTGACTACTACATCAAAACAGACATTCCAACTCCGTGATGCCTGATTCATCACATAAAACATCTTGCACACGTTTCCGCTGTTCCCACTGTCTATGAAGCCCTCTAGCTGTGTACTTATAGACACTCTCTTCCAAATCATCATTTAGAAAAGCAGTCATGACACCCAACCGCTAGATATCGTAGTCATGGTATGTAGCAGTGGCAAGTAGGATCTGGATGGACTTAAGCATAGCTTTGAAAGTCTCAACTTTTCCATGTACACCAAGTAATCTTCTCAAGATATACTTTCTCCTGATGGGGATTTAACCCTTTAGATAAAGTAACCAAAGTCCATACTTTGTTGGTGTATAAGGATTCCATCTCAGATCGCTAAGCATCCAGCCATTCTCACAGAGTCCCCACTCCGGATGGCTTGCTCGAAACTTGTTGGGTCATCATCTCATGATGCAATCCTCGCTCCCACTGTCATAGAGAAACCGAAGTATCTCTCAGGTGGATGAGAAACCCTTTCCAGATCGGCGGAGAGGCTAAGGTTCGTTGAAAACTATTGAATCCTCCGGTTCTACCAAATCATCAGCTGCAGTTTGTTTTAGTTGGAACTACTTCCAGTTCTACCTTTGACCACTAATTTCTTCACAAGAAATTCCCTTTTCCCAAAGGTGGCATGCTGAGAAAACATCTTTTGTTCCTCAGTTTGGTAGAAGATATTCCCTTGCGAATGCTTGGGATATCCAACAAACTTCCACAGAACTGACCTTGCCTCGAGTTTGTCCGGATTTTGCTTTTGACATAGGCCGGACAACCCCAAATCTTAACTTACTTAAGAGATGGGTTATTCCCATACCATATCACATATGGAGTGGTAGGCATCTGATTTGGTTGGAACCCTATTCAATAGGTACGCAACTTCTCAAGTGCATAACCCCAAAAGAAAATAGGTAACTCAGTAGTACTCATCATAGAGCACATCATATCACATAGGGTGTGATTGCTCTGCCCCGATACACCGACGTGCTGTGGTGTATACGTAGGAGTAATACTGACAGAGAATCTCATTCTCCTTTAGAACAGTCCAAGAATTCCGTGCTCAATTATTCTCCTCCTTGATCTCATTAAAGGACATAATACTTATACCCGTTTTTGGTTCTCTACTTCTAACTTATATTCTGTGAATATATCAAAAGCTTCGGACTTGTATTTCAACAAGAACATATCTGAATCTTGAGAGATCATCAGTGAATGTAATGAAGTATAAAGAATTGGTCCTGGCATGTGTAGACAGGGGACTTTCATACATCAGCATGTATCAATCCCAAGAGTTCAGTAACTCTTTCTCTGTTTCCAATAAACGGAGCTATGGTCATCTTATCTTTGTGATATGACCGGCAAGTTTCACAATATGTAAATTAAAACTAATTTAAATCTGTATATTTATGTAACTTTAGCTAGTCGGTTCGCATCGATATAACCTAGTCTACAATGCCTCAAGAAGGATTCGTTCATTTCTGAACTCTTCCCCTTGTGTGTGTTCTGTACGTTAAGAACTGTGGTTTGATTTAGAACGTCTATGCTTTTAGATAACGTGCATGAACCGATCAACTCTTGATATTGGAAATGTTCAAAACATTATCCAACAATACAAAATTATATCCTTCTTTACTAATAAAGAGACTGATATGATGTTGTATATCAGGTTCGGAATCTAATAACATTCGTTCAGAATCAATGTATTCTGGTAATACAGGGTGATAACTGCCAACAGACTTGGCTGCAACGCTTGCATCATTTCCAACTCTTGAAACTTATCTCCCGTTCTCAGTTCTTTACCTTTCTGTAGCCCATGTAAAAAATTACATTTACAGGATCCTGATCCAGTATCTCATACCCAGGACGTAAAGGATACTGAGAAACAGTTCTCGGTAATGAACACACCTGAAGAAGATTCATCAGCATGTACTTTCTTCGTTTTGGGCGGCACGGGAATTCTGGTAATCCCCTATTTCCTGCTCTGTCTTATAACAATTATAAGTTTGAACGGGACCAACGTTCCCCAGCTCAGTATAATAAGCGGGTTCGGTCAATACATCCGTATTACTATCTTGATTAAGGCGTGACATGGTCGCTACCTGGAAAGATAGAGGGAGAAGAAAACACTCAGCGTATGCTCTTATAATATTAGATTGGTTATTAATATATCTAATCAGGATGACTCCCACTATTTTAGTCAAATCTTCCTTCAAACCCTAAAAGGAAAGACTAGCCGGGATTAATTACACTCTACAAGTTCGCCAATCTTTCAGCCAGGCCAATGCCGGTACTTTGAGGGAGGTTCCCCGTGCTTTCGCACGGACCTAATTAAAGTAAACCTCGTTTTCCCAGAGGCATAACCCCGTTGACACCTTTCTAGACACCTACTTGATCGGCTAATTGTAATGTGTAAAACTCCCCCTGGAGTAACTCTTACTCGCAGCGGGTATCGGGATCCAACTATCTCATAGAAGGTATGCAATCTCATTGCAAATTTCAACTCTTGAAATTCCCAATAATATTTTTCCCCTAGCGACTTATGACCTTAACAAGGTCAACAAATCATAAGCGCTAGCCAAGTTCAACCCATCAATTCCCGATTGAATTAAACCCACCCGCACGACCCTTAACAAGGTCAACAAAGTCGTACAACTACCATAATCCAATCGCATCATATGCTTATGCAGATAAGCACTAGTCAGCTACCGCACACTACGTCTTAAAATAGTCAACAAACGTAGCACGAATACTAAGTAGTACTTATCTGAAAAGACGGAGGGCTACGACAGGTTTTTATGAAAACCTTTTGCGTAATGAACTTGATATCGTCGTAGAATCGAGTGAATTTTAAAATGAGTGTTTTTGAGACTTTTACTAGTTTTGCTAAAGAGGTCACTCCCGGCGAAGGGATCTCGGCTCTTTCCTTATAGAATAAAGTGCAGGATATTTCACAAATACAACTATGCAAAGCAAAAATTATAGAAGCAATCAAAAACATACCGAATTTGTAGCATCTGCTAGTTTCGCTAAAGTGGTCACTCCCGGTGAAGGGATCTCGGCTCTTTCCTTATCGAATAAGGTGCTGGATATTCTTCAATGAATACCGCTATGCAAAGAAAGAACTAGAGCTACCAGTTTTTAAAACAAGTTTCTACAACATCTTTAGGTTTCTTTTATTTCATTAATCTCATTAATGAAGTCTCATTTTATTATGCTTCACAAGCATCACATTTGAAACGAAATCAACAATATATAATATATATCTCATATATATAATATAAACATTCGGGGCACTGTAGCCTAAAAAGGGTCGCGGAAGGGCCGTCAAATGGGACATTTCGCGGCGGTTCCGCGGTGGAATTTTGGAGTTAGGTCTCCAAACTTTTTCCGTAGCTTTAGTTATGCCTGCATGTATTTTTAAGATGCCTAAAATAATTTTTTGAACAACTTTGAAATTCGACAGCAAGCACACTGAAATGAAAATACGATTTGGAAATTTCGATCGATCAATGTTTTAAACACGTTAGAACAAGCTAGTAAAGGTTAATGGCGTGGCTCTGATACCATGTAAGTCTACGGTAGCGCCCTGGCCGTCGATCCGAGGCCAAAATGCGGAAACAAAAACTTTTCATAAACTTGAAACTGGCACTAACGCAGACTTTAATCCCGGATCGAACCATAACATTAAACTAGCAATCTAAAGAGGGTTAGAAAAGCTATACCGATCGATCCATGTTCTTCGGTCTTTAGCTCCTTACGGCATCTCCGATCTCGCTCGATCTCTGGTCTCCTCGTCGGAAAGGGCACCACATCTTCGAATCCTTTTACGGGCTCCCGCTTCGAACCGAAGCAACTCGGACACGAAGTTTGCTAGCTGACATGTCCAAGGTGAAGTAGAGAATGTGTGTGATAACTTTGTCTCAAGCATCCATTAATTCTCATCATATGAGAGTGTATGGATGGAGGTTGAAGTGGATGCCATTAATGGAGATAGTGAGCTCAAGAAGAAAGGGGAAGAAGAAGAGCTTTCTCTTTCTTTTATGTTGTAATGATAATGTGAGAGTGAGAATGATAAACACAAGAGCAAACCCTTTTCTTTGGCTGCCCTCTCTCTCTCCTCTTATCATTTCAACACATAAATCAAACAATAATGTGACACATGCACAAATAAAGAGACCATGAGTCATCACTTGTGCATGTGTCATAATTAATGCTCCTAATCATGACTTTGAGCTCATTATTTCCATTTGCAAACATTAATCCAAATGTTTGCAATAATAAAAAAGAGAATGGCATCTACCAAAGTAAACTCGTGACGGATCACAAGGATACCCCTCACCTGTACATACACACCTGCATCCGCATTCCGACTGAATGCAAATGCGATGAGACTAAAGTAATCCAACAAATCTAATACTAGGATCCGGCTTAAACCAAAGCCCACTAGTATGATCCGTCCGATCATGATACGTGCACGACTGCACGTATATGATCGAACCCTGCCATAATACCATATGGCCTCTACAACGTTTCGCCCGAAACTTGAGAAACTGTCTGTCGGGGACTCTAAAGACTCGTCAATACACTGGCTGTGGATTTAACCACTAGCACGTCAGTGGTACTAGCTGTCCGTAACGAGCTACCACGTATTGACCAAAAGGGAGGTCGATGAGCGAACTCATCCTGATGCCCTACTGAGCATGTCAGTGACAATATCCGTACAGTCCGGTCAGTTCGTCTATGAGCATCGCATGTCGGGCCTAGAGGGTTAGTAAATATCAGACCCCTAAAAGCGGTACAAGTCGTGTCGGAGTGTAGCCCAGAACACCCTGAGATACTACTGGAATACCTACCAGTAAATCTCCTGCCTTGGCCAAGGACTTCAGGTAATGGCTCTCCTAGACACAGCGCGATCTTACCCCCAATACCGGGAGAGACGAAACCCCTGCCGATCCGCTTACTGCCTCCATGTGGCTCAGGACTGTACCCAACTAAAACCTGTTTGCACGACCCCTTTGAGCCATGGTAGGGTAGTAATCAAAGCACAGTGGGAACTCACACGAGACAAATGACGATCTCAGGTCGATGAACTAACCTGTACACATGTCACCAGGGAACTGCTATTTGACGTCAGGTATAATACCAACTAGTATGTTCCCGGCGAGTCCTGTCCGGTGTACTCATAACCCAATGAGCACCTGTATACATCTTAGGTGATCCAACTGAAACCAATGGCTTGTGAGACCGGCCACCGCCCCTCGTTGGGGTCTCGACTGTATACACTAGTCTACTAATGGAGTGTCGATGCCCAGTCTCGAAACTCCCACGACTAGGGACCACTTTAAGGATGTGCTTATAGACTACCCAACTCTCACGTATATGATCGCCATCATACTGCTGGTAGTCAAGAAAGAATCCTAAGGGCTTTATCAACGTGTAATAGTGATCTATAATATCACCTAAAGCTGTACACGATGATAAAGATAAACCAGATAGCATACTATCATCTTGAGTAAGACTGTCCTACCGGCATAGGTCCTCCCTCAATCATTGCAATCACGTGCCTGCGATCCAATAATTGACATTGAGGGCACTATATCCAACAATCTCCCACTTGGACTCAAGGCTAATTATTGCGATGTCGCATACTCACAGCCCGTGTGATACCGAACACCCAACTCCTCTACTAATCACTCTCACAAAGCCCGTTTATGAAACTATTGCGTCGAGGAATAGCCTCAGTGAGTGGATCCTCCCTGATGTTTCTTTCTATGTCTCTCTTTATCTCAAGTTCGTGGAGAAAGCCATCTCCCGAAATGAGCAATACCTGTCATAGAATATGTCTGGATATCTGATGGGACCTAGTTCATAAATGAACTTCAAATCCAAACTTCTTAGACTGTATCATCAACTGAATTTAATCTGTATCCTGCGCCATGCCTCCCTCAGTAACCCCTTGGACCACCTGTCCAAACTACAGCCCCTCGGCAGCGGGAAAACTATAACTCTGACAGTCACTCTGACATCCAGGTCACATTGGAAGCCTGGAATGATAACTGTCTCCTTAATGAGGCTGTCGTTATCAAATCCCTAGAACATCCACTTATGTTCTTAAACTGCTTCCGAACGCTTCTCCAGGATATGATTAATATCAACTTATTGTATCTAGTGAAAAAACAACATCTGGTGTGGTACTTGATATCTCATGATTGCCTCAATTGCCTAAGCAAGTGATATGTCAATCATGCACATCCCTCTCCTCTTTAGTCTGTAAGACACCTTTAGAGAGAGTGACTCCATCACCTGCAGGTATACTACCGTGCCAGGAGTCGTCCATTCTAAAACACCTGTAGAATGCTGTCTAAGTACACAGATTCGGAAACTACCCAAATCTAGATCTAAAACCATAGATCTAGTAACCAGAATGTCTGATACTATATCTATATCCTATGTAGAGAAACCACTGTGTGACAACCAAAGTATAATTGATCGTAATATAGGAATTTCACTTCCTACTCTGTGTATGTCATCCAAATGCCAGGACATCACACCCTACTACCTTCTTAACATATCCATCCCCTATTCTGATGAAGTCAAACCTATGACTGTCACATCAGAAATAGATGATCTATCTCCGCTAAATCTGCTTTAGTTTATAAATAGACATAAGCTACTTGTCCACTATGCTTCCGCTGCTCCCACTGGCTACGACAACCCTCTGGCAGAGTCATATATGCGTGCACTTATAAAGCTAGTTTAAAACGACGCTATACTCATCCTCCTACTGGGTCTCACAGTCTGGAACAACAGCAATGGCAAGTCTGGGTAAACAAGAACCTCCCTGTCACCGTCCTTGAGGCTACCGGAGTACCTCTCGGGCGCCTGAGGTTACCCACCATATCTGCGTAGTAGCCAATGGAATGTCAATCCAGATTGAATCTTTAGGTCCTATTAAATTTTCAGTAATCGTTTGTGGTTCTGGAATCACTTCCAGTTCTACCATACTCCCACTACTGTTTTCTGAAAAAATCCATTTTTTATCAAAACTGTGGAGAGTCAAGAACAATATCACTATTGATCTTCCAGATGGTAGAAAATCAACCCTCGTCATAGCCCGGGTCAACTCACAAACAGCCATTACAGAAACATGCCTTGAGTTATCCAGAGTATGGTTTTAAGTATAAGTCGGACAACTCCATATACCTTAACATCGTTAAGATGTGAGCCATTCTATATCTAATATAGAAACAGAGACACTGATTTAATTGAAACCAGATTCGAATCATGCAGCTGTCTCCAGTGCATGTCCACTAAATGGAGAGAGGCCGATCAACATTACTCAACTTAGGAGTGCATCCAACACATGAGTAACCTGAAAGAGAAACAAGTTTCTCAAAACCGTTACTATCAACTGAATACCGGATACAAGTATCTACATCTTCGATCACCTTGAAGAATCCTGATACTTGCAACACCTGGTTCTCTACTTTATGCTTATATCTATAACTTCTCAAAATTTGGACCTTGTGTTTCTACGAAACACTTGTCTAAAAACTACAGAAGTCACAAGTAAACAGAATATACTAAGAGGACCAACCCCTCTGTCCCAATGGACACTGGACAACATACATTACTTTGTATAAGTCCGCTAAGTTGAATAACTCAAACCCTGTGCGTCGTAGGTTGAAAACTGTACTATGGTTATGAAGAATTACACCGCTGTTGAATGCTCCTTACCTAACCATCAACTGATATAAGTAAATTTCATGGACATAATTTCAAAAAGTTATATCTCACTTTATAAAAATAAACGTACAGATATATCAATTTGAAATTGGTGCATAACAACGGATATTCACAACCAAATATTTGTCGTCCGGCAAAAACTCAGGTGATTTCCTCAAATATCACCAATTACAACGAATTCCGATATAATGAGGACAATCACCTAATTCCCAATAACTTACTCACACTCATCATCTGTAAAACCATACAGATGTGAGAATCAACCTGGTAAATACATACCCTGAAGTAAGGGCTAATTGGGAAATCAGTTTTCTTTTAACAATACACAGTGAGACTGAAACATGAAAATATTTCGAAAGGGTATCCTGGTATTCCTTGTAATGCCTCTTCCATTATCCAGATTCATGACTGTAACCGTATATTTCTTTGTCATCTCTCCAAATCCCTTTATATGTCTTTAGTCATTACCTTCTGTACACCACCTTTAGGCCAAATGGTTTTCTTCCTTCCCTACCGTTCGGCACCAGCCTATGGTTTGGAAGACAACTATCCAATAAGCATAATAGGTTACTCTCCTAATCCTAGGAGTACCTGCAACCTGAGAGAAGGTAATGATAAAAGACAACTGAATAAACCTTATTCCTGTTTCTCCTGAACCAGAATCCATCCCCGAACTGGAACAAGTTCCTTCGAGTTCGTATATAACCATACGATGGATTTATCCAAATAACTGTGGATCTTCGTAGTGATACGGGGTGTCCTGGATAAATACAAAGGTGAAGTAGGAGTGGCGATGAAATACTTGGTTTGGTCGTGAATAGCAGTCGCAGTTTACTTTGCCCTCTTTCTAATCCCTTTATTTGTCTCAACTTATTACCTTCTGTACACCATCGTTAGGCTAATTGGTTTTCTTCATTCCCCACTGTTCGGCACCTGCCTATGGTTTGGAAGAAGACTATCCAATTAGCATAATAGTTGTATCGTCCTAATCCACGGGGCACTCGCAACCTGAGAGAAGGTAAAAGGAAAAGACAACTAAATAGTCCTATTAATTTTCTCCGGAACCGGAAATCATCCTCGAATCTGGAACAAGTTCCTTCGAGTTCGTATATAACCATACGATGGTTTTATCCAATGGAAGTGGATATTCGTAGTGATACGGGGTGTTCTGGAGAAATCCAAAGGGTAAAAGAAAGAGTGGCAATGATGTATGCAACTCAGACAATCCAAAAGCCAGTGTTTTAAGAAAGTTCGGTTAACTTGGTCACTGAGTCATAGTCTATGGTCGGGCCATGGTCGCTGCTAAAGAGAGAGAGAAAAGAAACACTCTGCGTGCACTCTAACCTAGATCAGAATGGTTATCACTTTATCTAATCAGGAAACCTCCTACTGTATCCTCAAATTCTCCTCCAAACATGAAAGAAGAATTAGTCGGGATCACCCGAGGAGTAAACCAACTCATCAGTGGGAATCGGGATCCAACTATCATCGCATAATAACATGATGGAATCCACTCACGTTATCACACTCCAGAAGGTATGCGCATATCTGGCAAGTTTCAGTTTCTTTAGAAACTCCCGATGTGATTTTTACCCCATGCTCTTTTGACCTTGACTAAGGCCAACAAATCATAAGTCACATGTCAAGTTCTACCCGTCATTGTCCAGGTTAATTTGAACCCACCCGTACAAGCCCTTGACTAGGGCCAACAAGGCTGTACGACTGTCCCAAACCAACGCATCTATCTATGCAGCAGAAAAGTAACAAATAGCTACCATACACCATGCCTTGACTAAGGCCAACAAACATAGCATGAATACTACGTGCTACCCGTCTAAAATGATGGAGGGCTACGAATGGTTTTTGGCGAAAAACCTTTAACGTAATGAACTTGATATCGTTGAAGGAACCGGATAGCTTTTTATAAAAATATAGTGGCGAAAACCTTTGCTAAAGAGGTCACTCCAGGTGAAGGGATCTCGGCTCTTTCCCCGTAGATAGAGGTGCGAGATATTCCAATTGAATACCACGATGCAAAGCAAAAGGCAATCGACTATAGTGAAGTTATTACCCTGACCCAAACTTCTGTCCAAGGGGTCACTCCCGGTGAAGGGATCTCGGACCTTGCCTCGTCGACTGAGGTGCTGGATATTCATAACCGAATAGCACTATGCAAAACAAAAGAGAACGTCCTTGCAATAACTGCTTTTTGAAAATTGTTCCAACAACGTCAAACAGGTTTGTTTAGCTTGCATTGATCCGAATCAATGCAGTCCCATCAATTGATCACACCAATAAAGAACGAAAATATGATGTACGTATATGCCATCCGCATACGCCACTGGGTCCCGTCATCACCCGTTAGGTTACTTAACTAACGACAGAGCGGGGATTGGACTAGCGCGGATGCAAAACATATACAACATCTACTAGTGTATATATAAATATATAATAATCGCTCATGGCATGATAAATGCAACATCATAGAAAATTAATAAGCATCACAGAACAATACAGATAATCTGGGATCCCCGGGGTTTCCTTTGAGCCGCAACTGAAACCCGACGTTCCCCTGGTCGTGTGGATAGCCTGTGCAATGAAACCTAGACCCCTACGGGCGCGGCAAGTTACCCGCCAAAACCTGAAGCGAGGCAGCCCCCTTCGGCAAAGTGAATGGACCACCCAGCACTTCACGGAATCCGGTAGCTTGAGCACCCCTCCTTGGGTCAACCTATACCCCCTACGAGTGCGGCGAATAGCCCGCCAATTCTAGAGTAAAGCTCCCTCCGTCTCAAAGCCATGAGATGCGGACTCGTTGCCCTCTAGAACCCGGCTATCCGTGCACCCCACCGCGGGGTAATCCTAGGACATAAAATAAAATATGTACAACGGGTACATCGACCTCAACCCGGTCGTGCCCTAAAAGAATAATATACAAACAGGCAGTGACGGCAGTCCACATGTCGGACGCTCGCCCAGCAATAACAAATGTACAAATATAACCAAACTGTACTACCATTGCATCCAGGCTATCCACCACGACAAATCCGCAACATCACAGCACAACACAGAACATCAACGTGAATGTCACGTTCGCAAATCCGTCTAAAAGGGCTATAGCGATCAGACAAGATTTACCGATCAAATAAAATCCACGGTCGCAGATATAATGTAAGTACTGTAAACTAACGTATTTAAAATTCCGATCGACAAAACTTCCTGAAGTGGGCCCCAAGTACAATTCCAGCATTCAAAATAATCTGGGCCAAAACTATATATCACAAAAATCATATTTCCATGAAGTAAATCCAGAGAAAAAATTTAGGGTACTGTAGCCCAAAAAGGGACGCGGAAGGGCCGCCAAATGCGACATTTCGCGGCGGTTCCGCTGTGGCATTTTGGAGTTAGGTCTCCAAACTTTTTCCGTAGCTTTAGTTATGCCTGCATGTATTTTTAAGATGCCTAAATAATTTTTTGAATAACTTTGAAATTCGACAGCAAGCACACTGAAATGAAAATACGATTTGGAAATTTTGATCGATCGATATTTTAAATATGTTAGAACAAGCTAGTAAAGGTTAATGGCGTGGCTATGATACCATGTAAGTCAACGGTAGTGCCCCGGCCGTCGATCCGAGGCCAAAATGCGGAAAACAAAAACTTTTCATAAACTTGAAACTGGCACTAACGCAGACTTTAATCCCGGATCGAACCATTAACATTAAACAAGCAATCTAAAGAGGGTTAGAAAAGCTATACCGATCGATCCGTGTCCTTCGGTCTTTAGCCACCATCTTTAGCTCCTTGCGGCATCTCCGATCTCGCTCGATCTCCGGTCTCCTCGTCGGAAAGGGCACCACATCTTCGAATCCTTTTACGGGCTCTCGCTTCGAACCGAAGCAACTCGGACACGTAGTTTGCTAGCCGACGTGTCCAAGGTGAAGTAGAGAATGTGTGTGATAACTTTGTCTCAAGCATCCATTGATTCTCATCATATGAGAGTGTATGGATGGAGGTTGAAGTGGATGCCATTAATGGAGATAGTGAGCTCAAGAAGAAAGGGGAAGAAGAAGAGCTTTCTTTTTCTTTTGCGTTGTAATGATAATGTGAGAGTGAGAATGATAAACACAAGAGCAAACTCTTTTCTTTGGCTGCCCTCTCTCTCTCCTCTTATCATTTCAAGACATAAATCAAACAATAATGTGACACATGCACAAATAAAGAGACCATGAGTCATCACTTGTGCATGTGTCACAATTAATGCTCCTAATCATGACTTTGAGCTCATTATTTCCATTTGCAAACATTAATCCAAATGTTTGCAACAATTAAAAAAGAGAATGGCATCTACCAAAGTAAACTCATGACGGATCAAAAGGATACCCCTCACCTGTACATATGGACCTGCATCCGCATTCCGACTGAATGCAAATGCGTTGAGACTAAAGTAATCCAACAAATCTAATACTAGGATCCGGCTTAAACCAAAGCCCACTAGTATGATCCGGCCGATCATGATACGTGCACGACTGCACGTATATGATCGAACCCTTCCATAATACCATACGGCCACTACAACGTTTCGCCTGAAACTTGAGAAACTGTCTGTGGGGGACTCTAAAGACTCGTCAATACACTGGCTATGGATTTAACCACTAGCACGTCAGTGGTACTAGCTGTCCGTAACGAGCTACCAGGTATTGACCAAAAGGGAGGTCGATGAGCGAACTCATCCTGACGCCCTACTGAGCCTGTCAGTGATAATATCCATACAGTCCGGTCCGTTCGTCTATGAGCATCGCATGTCGGGCCTAGGGGTTAGTAAATGTCAGACCCCCAAAAGCGGTACAAGTCGTGTCGGAGTGTAGCCCAGAACACCCTGAGATACTACTGGAATACCTACCAGTAAATCTCCAGCCTTAGCCAAAGACTTCGTTTAATGGCTCTCCTAGACACAGCGCAATCTCACCCCCAATACCGGGAGAGACGAAACCCCTGCCGATCCGCTCACTGCCTCCATGTGGCTCGGGACTGTACCCAACTAAAACCTGTTTGCACGACTCCTTTGAGCCGTGGTAGGGTAGTAATCAAAGCACAGTGGGAACTCACACGAGACAAATGATGATCTCAGGTCGATGAACTAACCTGTACACATGTCACCAGGGAACTGCTATCTGACATCAGGTATAATACCAACTAGCATGTTCTCGGCGAGTCCTGTCCGGTGTACTCATAACCCAATGAGCACCTGTATACATCTTAGGTGATCCAACTGACACCAATGGCTTGTGAGACCGGCCACCGCCCCTCGTCGGGGTCTCGACTGTATACACTAGTCTACTAATGGAGTGTCGATGCCCAGTCTCGAAACTCCCACGACTAGGGACCACTTTAAGGATGTGCTTATAGACTACCCAACTCTCACGTATATGATCGCCATCATACTGCTGGTAGTCAAGCAAGAATCCTAAGGGCTCTATCAACGTGTAATAGTGATCTATAGTATCACCTAAAGCTGTACACGATGATAAAGATAAACCATATAGCATACTATCATCTTGAGTAAGACTGTCCTACCGGCATAGGTCCTCCCTCAATCATTGCAATCACGTGCCTGCGATCCAATAATTGACTTTGAGGGCACTATATCCAACACGTCCAGTGTACCCAGTCTCCACTGAGCACCCGTATACCTTCTCTGATGTCAAACACCAATGGATATGGGATCATCCATCGCCCATCATATAGGTCAAGAAGCGCATACGCTAGTCTACTCTGGAGTATCGATGCCCTGTCTCGGTACTCCCACGACTTGGAACATTTAAAGTATGTACTTATAGACTACACTGTCCCCACTAGTATGATCTGCATCATAGTCCTGGTAGTCAAGTACTCATCCTAAGGGCTTTATCAACATGTAACATAGAGACAATCAGAGTACATGTTAAGATAAAGAGCAACCAGATAGCATACTATCATGTTGAGCAAGAAAGTCCTCCCTATATATGTCCAAGCATCCACTACAATATACATCGTATGTACAGTAATTGCCTCTAGGGCATACATATCACTAACACGGTGTACTCGTAACCTAACGAGCACCCGCATACTATCTCCAGTACGACGTACTAATGGCTGTGGGACAGACCATTTTCCCTGCTGGGATGAGAAGCGTATACGCTAGTCTAATCCGGAGTATCGATGCCCCGTCTCGATAATCCTACTGTAGGGTTACTAGGCACACACACAAGGGTCTATAAGGCATCAACCATACCGGATTTTGAAATTTAGCCGTGCCGAACAACCCTAAACCAAGATCTTAGACTAGAGATTATGCGAAAAAAAGCATGTTAAACACTTTAACACTAAGTGAGAGGGATTACAACCTTTGTAGATCCGGTCCTTCACTTCATAAGCTCCGTGTTGAGGTCCCTTCGCTGCGATCATCAAGTTCTGGACTCTCGAGAGGCTCCACGAAGAGAAAGATGCAAGCTTGCTTCCGATCTTCGATAACAAAGATGATCTACCTTGAAGTTTCATTAACACAAGCTCTCACTCACTAAATAAAGTGAACACCCTCATCTAAATGGCAAGGATAGATGAGGATGATGAAGTAGGAATTTATCTCTCTTTTGTTTTTAATTACTCACTCATAATCATCACTTAGCAAAAAGCTAGAAAGCTTTTTCCAAGGAAGAAGAAAAAGAAGAATATCCAATTCCATTTGTGATGAATAATGAAAATGTAATAATCATAACTTATGCAACCATGGTTGCTAATAATATAAGCTAACCCATGTAGAGAGTTGACTAGGGTTAAGGGTTTGGGTTGGGTTAAGGATGAGTCACTACAAAATATCTTTGCAAAAACAAAAAGAAATCTTTCTAGAAGCATCATGAAGGAACTAACCCAAATCAAACCCTAACCTTGTTTAATCTCCACTAATCATGTTGCATTAGTAATTATAACATGTTACAATATCATATATAATATATTTTATAACAAAAGAAAATAATACAATTAACATATATCGCATATATATCAATGTATTACCCGAGTGAGAAAATGAATCAATAAATGAGCTAATATTAGTTAATGTAATTTAATATATCAAATATATTATTATACATTAAATTATCGAATCAACACTTGATCCGACTATCCGGCTATATCAAATATAACCGACTAATATATCATGTACCGATTCATCGAATCAACACTTGATCCGATGATCCGGCTCATATCAAAATAACGCGAGAATATAAAACGGTATCTCATATCGCATTATCCTCGGTCCTGCACATATCACATATGTGCCCCTACTCCGTTTTGCCTGAGTCAAGAAACCTCTGTGTAGGACTCTAAAGAATCGTCAATACGCCGGCAGTAGGTGATGATCATATCAAACACCCACAAGCTGCAAGCGGTCAGCTAAGAGTAACAGCCACCCAGGTATTGAGCGCTCAGAAGATCAACAAGCAAGCCTGTACATTCTCCTGCGAATCCAATCAGTAACACTCCCGTACAGTCCGGTCTCTTCGTCTGATATAACGCATATCTCGCCTAGGGGTGGTAAACGTCAGACCCCAGTAGCTTGATAAGTCGTGTCGATATGAGGTCTATAACAGTTTGAGAAACTACTGATAACACTTACTGTTGGGGTAAAAATTTACACCCCGGTTGACCAAGTCAAAATCAAAGTCAACCCTAAGCCAAGTGGGCCCAAGCCCAGATCCAGTGGGCCCATGCCCGGGTCGAGCCCGAACATGAAGCGGCCGGCCTCCGCCCATGCCAAGATAAAAGTTTTGTAATAAATAATTTTGTTGCATTTCTTTTATTTTATTTTTTGGATAAATGTAAAAAAAAAATAGGCATAAAGCCAAATTTTTGTAAAGCCCAAGGCTTATGTGCAAAAAGAAATGGCACATGAGCCATGGGATAGGCAAAATACCATTTTGAGAAGCCCAAGGGGCTATGTGTAAAGTGTATGGCCTATAAATGCAAAGATAATGAAAAAATCTCACTACTTTTCTCTTTCCAAAAAAAAGTTTTAGATCTGAGATCTTTCCTCCTTCTTCAAGGTTCCAAAACCTTCTTCATTCTTTTGAATTAAATCAAGAGTTTTACTCTTCCTTTTTCAAAACTAAATAGTTTTCCACCATAAAACCCACTAAGGGGAACTCAGATCTGCCATCAGATCTCAAAAAGAAAAATATTTTTAAATCTCACGTCTCTTTATCTCCAAGATCCGGCCAGCAAAGGCAGAAGAAGAACCCATTTCCTTAACCCAAAGCATCTTAGGAGTTTAACTCCACCCTATTTTCTCTTTAGAGAATTTCCGGGGCTAAAAGCCCCATTTTCCTCGCCGGTGCGCTAGCGCTCGAGCGCAAAGCGCCCACGTGCCGACACGTGGAGCGCTTGCGCTCCGGAGCCCTGCGCTCGAGCGCAAAACGCCCACGTGCCGACACGTGGCGAGCTTGCGCTCCAGCGCCCACGTGCCGACTGTTAGTTATATGTATGCCCTAGAGGCCATTACTGTACATATGATGTATATTGTAGTGGATGTTTGGACATATATAGGGAGGACTTTCTTGCTCGACATGATAGTATGCTATCTGGTTACACTTTACCTTAACGTGTATACTGATTGTCTCTGTGTTACATGTTGGTAAAGCCCTTAGGATGTGTACTTGACTACCTGGACTATGATGCGGATCATACTAGTGGGGACATGGTAGTCCATAAGTACATCCTTCAAGGTCCCTAGTCGTGGGTGTATCGAGACAGGCATCGATATACCAGAGTAGACTAGCGTATACGCATCTTGACCCATATGATGGGCGATGGATGATCCCATATCCATCGGTGTTTGACATCAAGGATGGTGTACGGGTGCTCAGTGGAGACTGGGTACACTGGACGGACTCGCCGAGAACTCCCAGATGGTATTATACCTCACGTCAGATGGCAGTTCTCCGGTGACACTGGTACAGAGTAGTCTGTTGACCCGATATCGTCATAGAGTCTTGTGTGATTCCCACTGTGCTTTGATTTCCACCTTACCACATCCAAGAGGGCGTACAAAATGGTGGTTTTTGGGTACAGTCCCGAATCACATGGATGCAATGAGCGATAGGAGGGGATTCGTCTCTCCCGGTATAGGGAGTTGATGTTGTGCTGTGTTCGATTGGCTATAACCGGAAATCCCTGGCCAGGGTTGCTGAGATTTATTGGTAAGTGTTACCAGTAGTTTCTCGAACTGTTATAGACCTCATATCGACACGACTTATCGAGCTACTGGGGTCTGACGTTTACCACCCCTAGGCGAGATATGCGACATATCAGACGACGAGACCGGACTGTACGGGAGTGTTACTGATTGGATTCACAGGAGTACTAGCGGGCTTGCTTGTTGATCTTCTGATCGCTCAATACCCGGGTGGCCATTACGTTTAGCACACCGCTTGCGGCTTGTGGGTGTTTGATATGATCATCACCTACTGCCGGCGTATTGACGAGTCTTTAGAGTCCTACACAGGGGTTTCCTGGCTCAAGCGAAACGGTGTAGGAGCACATATGTGATATGTGCGGGACCGAGATTAATACGATATGAGATACCGTATTCTATTCTCGCGATTCATGACATTGATCGGTTGTATGCGATATAGCCGGGTTATCGGATCAAGTGTTGATTCGATAAGTTGTTACTTTTGATATTAGTCGGTTATAGCCGGATTATTAAATCAAGAGTTGATTTAATAATTTAATGCATAATTATATATTTGATATATTACATTGCATTAACTAGTATTAGCTCACTTATGATTTATTTTCTCACTAGTTTGTGCACATTGTTTATATATGATATATGCAAGTGTACATGTTTGTATCATGTTTGATGATACATCAAAGTTGGGTGTATGAGACTCATACCAAGATTAGGGTAAAGATTAGGGTTATTGTTTTATCATAAGATTTAACAAAAGGGTTTAACTTATTCAAAGTAATCAAGCTTGAAGAAGCTTGGAGAAGCTTTGGCAAAGTCCACTCTTTTGTCATTTCTTTTGATATTCTTTAACCTAACCTATAACCTAAAGCCTTGGTTAATTATCTACATGAGTTAAGCATGAGGGCTTAACTCAACCATGGTGCCATTATTTATTGGATAAGTTTTCATTTGGATGGAGAATTCTTTCTTCTTCTTCATCATCATCAAGCTCCATCCAAAAGCTTACTAGCTCCAATGGTGCCATGAGCAAAAGAGTGAGAAAATCAATTCTAAAGTGAGCCCACTTCCTACTTCTTCATCCTCTACCACTTTCCATGTAGTAGAGTGTGTTCTCTTCACAAAGTTTATGACCTGGTGAAGGAATAACTTGAGTTTGTGTCTCCCCGACATAGATAATCTTCGGCCTCGAAGTCAACGTAGAAAGCACGTTCGTTCTTCTCGTGGAGCTTCTCTAGAGTCCGGAGTTCACGATCGCAGTGATGGGGATGTCTACACGGAGCTTATGAAGTGAAGGTCCGGATCTACAAAGGTTGTAATCCCTTTCACTTGTAGTTAAAGTTGTTAACTTGCATGTTTTCGCCTAAACCCTAGTTTAAAGATCCGTATTAGAGTTGTTCGGCACGGCTAAAATTTTAATCGGGCATGGTTGATGCCTCGTAGACACTCATGCGCGTGCCTAGCAACCCTACAGTGGTATCAGAGCCAAGCTAGAGCTTTTGGCGAAGTCTAGACGAAGTTTAAAGTCCGATCGAACCCGTAAACCCCGATGTTTACCCTTCTCTGTACATTTTTCAAAAATGTGTTTTTTCTGAATTGAAAATGCTCAGAAAAACAAGCAGGAAAAAATAAGAATTACTGTGAAGTACGGTCATCTAAGTCAATTATTTGACCGCGTAACCGCGGCCAAACCAAGGGTTTGGCGGTGGTTCCGCGGCCCAAATTGTGACTTAGTCCCTGTAATTTCATGTAATTATTCTTAGGTCCTTTCTTGTTAATTTTTTTTGGGAATGTTTTAATTACACTCAAGTGTTGAGTTTTCTAGGGTTGTATTGGGGACTCGTTGATTCGATCGGATAATTTAACTTTGTTTAGTTTGTCCGGATAATTTTTAGAAACTGTTAAAAAGTTCAAATGGATACCAATAACTCACTTTTTCCCCTGTCGGAAAATTTTCAAAAGTTGGATTTTTTCTCGAGTTTGAAACTTTCGTAAAGTCATGCAAGTAACGCGGTGGACCCTCTAGAAGACAACAAACCTTAACTCGATTATGTGACCGTCTTGAACTTCCTTTAAACCTTAGGGTTTGTGGCAGTACGGCGTGCCACATGTGAGGCGTTGGCATGACCCTTCTACGGCTGGACCATCGGTACTGTGGCATGTGATGGATATTTTTGAACTCCGCTCAAGTGTTGAGCTATTTGGGAAAACTTGGGTGTTTGATTATTCGATCAGAAAGTTTAACACCGTCTATTTATCTGGAATGTGATACAATATTTGGAATCCACAGGTAGTTATGAGATAACTAATTTGAATGTTATAAATCTAGCGGTTTAGTCTCAGATGATCGGTTGCCACGGAATTTTGATGTGATCAAAAGTCCGTCGCAATCACGTGGCGTACGCGGATACTCGCCGGGTAAACTTAATAGACAGCCACGCCCCATAGCCCCGACCAAGTGACTGTAGGAGAACCCCGTCGCCAAAAGCATCCGTTCGGGTGCTCGCGGCAGCGGTGTTCCGCCTTAGTGCACTTCGTCGACGGCATCCGGAGGTGCGGCTGTCTATTAAAGTTTGCGACGAGCATTCGATCAGAATGTCGGGAATCTTGTTGAATTGCCCGACTTGATATTGAAAAGTGTTTTCGATAATGAGACTAAAATGCGGGGTTTATAATTGTTAGGCATGTGATGTCTAAGGAATTCATTTGGTTAGGCATGCGATTTCTAAAGGGGTTGCGGATTCCAACTGTTGTAGTTTTACACTTTCTTTTCTGTGACCGTAAGTGTAATATGTGATATCGCCGGTTTCGTTGCTATATGTCAACGACAATTGGGATACACATGTTTACTTACGTTGATGACATGTGATGTTATGTGTTGCTGGATATGTTATATTGGATCGTCGCGTTTGAATAGCCGGGGGTTTTATGTGAGATGAGAGTTTTTCATTTTCATTCATGTAAATAACTTGTATTTAATATTCTTTTATTGGGGCACTTCCGGGATGAGGTTGATGTCACCACTTGTATATTATTTACTTTTCCGCATTAGGTAGACCCAAGGAGGAGAGCACAAGTAACCGGGTTCTAGGGTCTAGTGGGAGACCATCTCGAGGAGTCGAGACCGGGTCTCCTAACCCTAGAATTGGCAGTGTTACTTGCCGCTCTCGTAGGGGTCTAGGGATGTGGGTTTGGCTATTCATCATGACCGTGGAATCCGTGTATTATATAGGCTCGTATTGAAAACACGGACGTCCTAGTATATACAATATTTCATATATGTTTCTTCTGCTACGATATCTGTGATGTGATCATTTGATATGTTGTGATAGATACTGTATATAGTATATATGATATATTATATAGACGTTACTTATGTTTTACACCCGCGCTAGCCCTGCCCCGCTCTGCCGTTAGTTACCTAACCTAACGGTATACGAGGGGACATCGAGGCGAATGCGGATGACATAAGTGTACGTCGTATTTATCTGTGATGTTTAGGTGACTTAAATGATGGGACTTCATTAATGTGATTAATGAAATAAAAAGAAACCTAAAAGATGTTGTGGAATCGAATTTTCAAAAACAAGTAGCTACAGTTCTTGCTTTGCATCGCGGTGTTCCTTGTAGAACATCCTGCACCTTATTCGATAAGGAAATGGCCAAGATCCCTTCACCGGGAGTTACCCCTTTAGCAATAACTGGAAGATGCTACACCCCTCGGTTTGTCTTTTGATTTCTTTTGGAGTTTTTGATTTGCATAGTGGTATATATGATATACCCTGCACCTTATTCGATGAGGAAAGGGCCGACGATCCCTTCACCGGGAGTGACCCCTTTAGCAAAATTAGAAAAGCCTAAAAAACACTCCATTTAAAATCACTCGATTCTACGACGATATCAAGTTCATTACGCAAAAGGTTTTCTTAAAAACCTGTCGTAGCCCTCCGTCATTTCAGATAAGTACTAGTTAGTATTCATGCTATGTTTGTTGACTATGTTAAGGCGTTGTGTGCGGTAGCTGATTAGTGCTTATCTGTATAAGCATATGATGCGATTGGATTAGGGTAGTCGTGCGACTTTGTTGACTATGTTAAGGGTCGTGCGGGTGGGTTTAATTCAATCGGGAAATGACGGGTTGAACTTGACTAGCATTTTTGATTTGTTGACTATGTTAAGGTCATATAGCTGCTAGGGGCAAAATATTATTGGGAATTTCTAGTGTTGAAATTTACAATGAGATTGCATACCTTCTATGAGATAGTTGGATCCCGATACCCGCTGCGAGTAAGAGTTACTCCTGGGAGAGTTTTACACATTACAATTAGCCGATCAAGTAGGTGTCTAGAAAGGTGTTAACGGGGTTACGCCCCTAGAAAAATGAGGTTTACTTTAATTAGGTTCGTGCGAAAGCACGGGGGACCTCCCTCAAAGTACCGACACTGGCCTGGCTGAAAGATTGGCGAACTTGTAGCGTGTAATTAATCCCGGCTAGTCTTTCCTTTTAAAGTTTGAAGGAAGATTTGATTAAAACAGTGGGAGACATCCTGATTAGATATATTAGATAACCAATCTAATCTTGCAAGAGCATACGCTGAGTGTTTTCTTCTCTCTCTCTCCAGGTAGCGACCATATCACGCCTTAATCAAGATAATAATACGGATGAATTGACCGAACCCGCTTGTTATACTGAGCTGGGGAACGTTGGTCCCGCTCCAACTTATAATTGTTATAAGACAGAGCGGGAAATTGGGGAATACCAGATTTCCCGTGCCGCCCAAACGAAGAAAATGCATGCTGATGCATCTTCTTCGGGTGTGTTCATTACAGTTTCTCAGTTTCTCAGTATCCTTTACATCCTGGGTATGAGATACCGGATCAGGATCCCGCATATGTAATCTGTTACATGGGCTACAGAAAGGTAGAGAACTGAGAACGGGTGATAAGTTTCATGAGACAGAAAACGGTGCAAGTGTTGCAGCCAAGTCTGTTGGTCACTATCACCCTGTATTACCAGAATACATTGATTCTGAACAAATGTTATTAGATACCGAACATGATATACAACATCATATCAGTCTCTTTATTAGTAAAGAAAGGATATAATTTTGTATTGTTGGATAATGTTTTGAACATTTCCTATATCAAGAGTTGATCGGTTCAGGCACGTTATCTAAAAGCATTGACGTTCTAAATCAAACTACAGTTCTTAGTATACGGAACACACACGAGTGGAAGAGTTCAGAAATGAACGAATCCTTCTTGAGGCATTGTAGACTAGGTCATATCAATGCGACCCGACTAGCTAAGTTACATTTAGATGCTCTTAATAATATGTATGCCCTAGAGGCCATTACTGTACATACGATGTATATTGTAGTGGATGCTAGGACATATATAGGGAGGACTTTCTTGCTCGACATTATAGTATGCTATCTGGTTGTACTTTATCTTAACATGTACTCTGATTGTCTCTATATTACATGTTGATAAAGCCCTTAGGATATGTACTCGACTACTGGGACTATGATGAGATCATACTAGTGGGGCTACGGTAGTCGACTAGTACATCCTATAATTGTTCCTAGTCGTGGGTGTATCGAGACAAGGCATCGATGCACCAGTGTAGACTAGCGTATACGCATCTTGACCCATATGATGGGCGATGGATGATCCCATATCCATCGGTGTTTGACATCAAGGATGGTGTACGGGTGCTCAGTGGAGACTGGGTACACTGGACGGACTCGCCGAGAACTCCCAGATGGTATTATACCATACGTCAGATGGCAGTTCTCCAGTGACACTGGTACAGAGTAGTCTGTTGACCCGAGATCGTCATAGAGTCTTGTGTGATTCCCACTGTGATTTGATTTCCATCATACCACGTCCAAGAGGGCGTGCAAAAAGGTGGCTTTTGGGTACAGTCCCGAATCACATGGAGGCAATGAGCGATAGGAGGGGATTCGTCTCTCCCGGTATAGGGAGTTGATGTTGTGCTGTGTTCGATTGGCTATAACCGGAAATCCTTGGCCAGGGTTGCTGAGATTTACTGGTAAGTGTTATCAGTAGTTTCTCGAACTGTTATAGACCTCATATCGACATGACTTATCGAGATACTAGGGTCTGACGTTTACCACCCCTAGGCGAGACATGAAACATATCAGACGACGAGACCGGACTGTACGGGAGTGTTACTGTTTGGATTCACAGAAGAATGTACAGGCTTGCTTGTTGATCTTCTGAGCGCTCAATACCTGGGTAGCTGTTACGTTTAGCTGACCGCTTGCAGCTTGTGGGTGTTTGATATGATCATCACCTACTGCCGGCGTATTGACGATTCTTTAGAGTCCTACACAGAGGTTTCTTGACTCAGGCGAAACGGAGTAGGAGCACATATATGATATGTGCGGGACCGAGGATAATGCGATATGTGATACCGTATTATATTCTCGCGATATTTGATATCAGCCGGGTCATCGGATCAAGTGTTGATTCGATGAATCGGTACAGATAAATATTAGTCGGTTATATACGATATAGCCGGATTGTCGGATCAAGTGTTGATTCGATAATTTAATGTATAATAATATATATGATATATTAAATTACATTAACTACTATTTGCTCACTAAAAGATTCTTTTTCTCACTCGGGTAATACATTGATTTATATGCGATATATGTTAATTGTATTATTTTATTTTGTTACAATAAATATTATATATGTGATATATAATATTGTAACATGATATGATAAATAATGCAACATGTTTAGTAAAGATTAATCAAGATTAGGGTTTGATTTGGGTTAATGTATTCTAGTTGGTTCTAGAAGCTTTTCATTTTGTCATGATAAAGATATTTGTGTGTGACTCATTCTTAACTCAACCCAAAACCCTAACCCTTGGTTAATTCTCTACATTGGTTAAGTGAACCATGGTTGCATAATTGATCATTATCTCCTTTTCCTATTCATCACAAATGGATTCTATGATTATTGTTCATCTTCTTCCTTCATTCTTTCATGGAAAAATGCTTGCTAGAATTTTCCAAGTGATGAATAATTGTGAGAAAAATATAAATAAAGAGAGAAAAAATCCTACTTCATCATCCTCATCTTCCCTTGCCATTTAGATGAGGGTGTTCACATCATTTCATGAGTGTTAGCTTGTGTTAAAGAAACTTCAAGGTAGATCATCTTAGTATCGAAGATCGGAAGCAAAGGTTGCGTCTTTCTCTTCGTGGAACCTCTCGAGAGTCCGGATCCCGATGATCGGAGCGAAGGGACCACAACACGGAGCATATGAAGTGAAGGACCGGATCTACAAAGGTTGTAATCCCTCTCACTTTGTGTTAAAGTTGTTAACATGTTAGTTTTCGCCTAATCTCTAGTTTAAAGTTCCGTATTCGGGTTGTTCGGCATGGCTAAATTTTTAATCGGGCATGGTCGATGCCTCGTAGACCCTTGTGCGCGTGCCTAGAAACCCTACAGTGGTATCAGAGCCAAGCTAGAGCTTTAGGCGAAGTCTAGACGGAGTTTGAAGTCCGATCGAACCAAAAACCTAACCCGAAACATGCTCTCTGGAAATTTTCTAAAAACTGGGATTTTTCAACATTAAAAATGCTTAAAAAATTCAGCAGGGAATTATAAGAATTACGGTGCAAAAAGTTTTTGATGAACAGTATAAAGCGCGGCGGAACCGCGGCAGAAGCATGCCTTCTGCGGCGGTTCCGCGGCGCAATGATGACGTCATCATCCCCTGTTTGCACAGTAACTCCTATTTTATTATTCTGGATTTTCTGGGAATTTTTAATTTTTATTCAAGAGTTGAATTTTCTGGGGTTGTTTTGGGGATTCGATGTTTCGATCGGATTATCAGATTTTGTCTATGTGTGTTTTCCGGATAAATTTTAGAAACTGTTAAAAAGTTCGAACGGATATCAATAACTCACTTTTTCCCCTGTCGGAAAATTTTTCAAAAGTTGGATTTTTTCTCGTGTTTAAGAACATTCTAAGTCGTGCAAGTAACGCGGTGGACCCTCTAGAAGACAACAAACCTTAACTCGATTATGTGACCGTCTTGAACTGCCCTTTGAACCTTAGGGTTTGGGGCAGTACGGCGTGCCACATGTGAGGCGTTGGCTTGACCCTTCTACGGCTGGACCATTGGTACTGCGGCATGTGATGGATGTTTTTAAACTGATTTCAAGTGTTGAGATACATTGGGGAAATCTTGGGTGCTTGATGATTCGATCGGAAAGTTTAACTTTTTCTATTTTATCTGTAATGTGATACAATAATTGGAATCCACAAATAGTTATGAGATAACTAATTCGAATATTATAAACATAGCAGTTTAGTCTCAGATGATCGGTTGCCACGGAATTTTGATGCGATCAAAAGTCCGTCGCAATCACGTAGTGTACGCGGATACTCGCCGGGTAAACTTAATAGACAGCTACGCCCCATAGGCCCGACCAAGTGACTGTAGGAGAACCCCGTCGCCGAAAGCATCCGTTCGGGTGCTCGCGGCAGCGGTGTTCCGCCTTAGTGCACTTCGTCGATGGCATCTGGGGGTGCGGCCGTCTACTAAAGTTTGCGACGAGCATTCGATCAGGATGTCGGGAATCTTGTTGAATTGCCCGACTTGATATTGAAAAGAGTTTTCGATAATGAGACTAAAATGCGGGGTTTATAATTGTTAGGCATGAGATGTCTAAGGAATTCATTTGGTTAGGCATGCGATGTCTAAGGAGGTTGCGGATTCCAACTGTTGTAGTTTTACACTTTCTTTTCTGTGACCGTAAGCGTAGTATGTGGTGTATCGCCGGCTTCGTTGCTATACATCAACGACAATCGGGATACGCATACTTGCTTACGTTGATGATATGAGATATTATGTGTTGCTGTGATATGTTGTATTGGATCGTCGCGTTTGAATAGCCGGGGGTTTTATGTGAGATGAGAGTTTTTCTTTTTCATTCATGTAAAATTCATTTGTATGTAATATTCTTTTATTGGGGCACTTCCAGGTAGCGGAAGATGTCACCGTTGTATATTATTTACTTTTCCGCATTAGGTAGACCCAAGGCGGGGAGCACAAGTAACCGGGTTCTAGGGTCCATTGGGAGACCATCTCGAGGAGTCGAGACCGGGTCTCCTAACCCTAGAATTGGCAGTGTTACTTGCCGCTCTCGTAGGGGTCTAGGGATGTGGGTTTGGCTATTCATCGCGACCGTGGAATCCGTGTTTTATACAGGCTCGTATTGAAAACACGGACGTCCTAGTATATCCTATATTTCATATATGTTCTTCTGCTGCAATGTTCTATGATGAGATCATATTACTGCCTGAGACGAATGTTTATATTATATATGTGAGATATATGTTATATTGCAGATTTCGTTTCAAAAGAGATGCTTGTGAAGCATAATAAAATGGGACTTCATTAATGAGATTAATGAAATAAAAGAAACCTAAGATGTTGTAGAAACTTGTTTATAAAAACTGGTAGCTCTAGTTCTTGCTTTGCATAGCGGTGTTCCTTGTAGAACATCCAGCACCTTATTCGATAAGGAAAGGACCGAGATCCCTTCACCGGGAGTGACCCCTTTAGCAATAACTGGCAGATGCTACAAACTCGGTTTGTCTTTTGATTGCTTCTATAGTTCTTGCTTTGCACAGTGATATATATGATATATCCCGCACCTCATTCGACGAGGAAAGGACCGACGATCCCTTCACCGGGAGTGACTCCTTTAGCAAAACTAGAAAAGCCTCAAAAACACTCCATTTAAAATCACTCGATTCTACAACGATATCAAGTTCATTACGCAAAGGGTTTTCATAAAAACCTGTCGTAGCCCTCCGTCATTTCAAATAAGTAGTAGTTAGTATTCGTGCTACGTTTGTTGGCCTGCGTCAAGACGTAGTGTGCGGTAGCTAACTAGTATTTATCTGCTTATGCATATGATGCAGATTGAGTTAGGGTAGTCGTGCGACTTTGTTGGCCTGCGTCAAGGGTCGTGCGGGTGGG
Organism: Agapanthus africanus; assembly: GCA_030015575.1. NCBI lineage: Eukaryota > Viridiplantae > Streptophyta > Magnoliopsida > Asparagales > Amaryllidaceae > Agapanthus > Agapanthus africanus. The sequence goes on along the minus strand of JASDDO010000022.1, from coordinate 381,422,826 downwards.
TTTAATTCAATCAAGAAATGACGGGTTGAACTCGACTAGCGCACTGTGGTTTGTTGGCCTGCGTCAAGGTCATGGGACGCTAGGGGCAAAATATTATTGGGAATTTCAAGTGTTGAAATTTGCGATGAGATTGCATACCTTCTATGAGATAGTTGGATCCCGATACCCGCTGCGAGTAAGAGTTACTCCTGGGAGAGTTTTACACATTACAATTAGCCGATCAAGTAGGTGTCCAGAAAGGTGTTAACGGGGTTACGCCTCTGGGAAAACGAGGTTTACTTTAATTAGGTTCGTGCGAAAGCACGGGGGACCTCCCTCAAAGTACCGACACTGGCCTGGCTGAAAGATTGGCGAACTTGTAGCGTGTAATTAATCCCGGCTAGTCTTTCCTTTTAGGGTTTGAAGGAAGATTTGACTAAAACAGTGGGAGACATCCTGATTAGATATATTATATAACCAATCTAATCTTGCAAGAGCATACGCTGAGTGTTTTCTTCTCTCTCTCTCTCCAAGTAGCGACCATATCACGCCTTAATCAAGATAATAAATACGGATATATTGACCGAACCCGCTTGTTATACTGAGCTAAGGAACGTTAGTCCCGCTCCAACTTATAATTGTTATAAGACAGAGCAGGAAATTAGGGATTACCAGAATACCCGTGCCGCCCAAACAAAGAAAGTGCATGTTGATGCATCATCTTCGGGTGTGTTCATTACAGAGAACTGTTTCTCAGTATCCTTTACGTCCTGGGTATGTGATACCTGATCAGGATCCCGCATATGTAATCTGTTACATGGGCTACAGATAGGTAGAGAACTGAGAACGGGTGATAAGTTTCATGAGACAGAAAACGGTGCAAGTGTTGCAGCCAAGTCTGTTGGTCACTATCACCCTGTATTACCAGAATACATTGATTCTGAACAAATGTTATTAGATATCGAACCTGATATACAAAATCATGTCAGTCTCTTTATTAGTAAAGAAAGGATATAATTTTGTATTGTTGGATAATGTTTTGAACATTTCCTATATCAAGAGTTGATCGGTTCAGGCACGTTATCTAAAAGCATTGACGTTCTAAATCAAACTACAGTTCTTAGTATATGGAACACACACAAGAGGAAGAGTTCAGAAATGAATGAATCATTCTTGAGGTATTGTAGACTAGGTCATATCAATGCGACCCGACTGGCTGAAGTTACATAAAGATGCATATTCAAATTAGTTTGAATTTACATCTTGTGAAACTTGCCTGTCATGTCATAAAGATAAAATGACCACAACTCTGTTTGTTGGAAACAGAGAAAGAGTTGGTGAACTTTTTGGATTGATACATGCTGATGTATGATAGTCTCCTGTCTACACATGCCAAGACTGGTTCTTTGTACTTCATTACATTCTCTGATGATCTCTTAAGATTCAGACATATGTTCCTGCTGAAACACAAGTCCGAACCTTTTGAGATATTCACAGAATATAAGTTAGAAGTAGAGAACCAAAATACGGGTATAAGTATTATGTCCTATGATGTGATCAAGGAGGAGAATACTTAAGCACGGAATTCCTGGACTATTCTAAAGGAGAATGAGATTCTCTCTCAGCATTACTCCTCCGTATACACCACAGCACGTCGGTGTATCGGGGCGGAGCAATAGCACCCTATTTGATATGGTGTGCTCTATGATGAGTACTACTGAGTTTCTTATTTCCTTTTGGATGTCATGCGCTTGAGAAGCTGCATACCTATTGAATAGGGTTCAAATCAAATCAGTTGTCTACCACTTCATATGTGATATGGAAAGGGAAGAGCCCATATCTTAAGTTTGTTAAGATTTGGGGTTGTCCGGCCTATGCCTAAAAACAAAATCCGGACAAGCTCGAGGCAAGGTCTGTTATGTAGAACTGGAAATGTTCCAGCTATACAAACTGCAGCTGATGATTTGGTAGAACCAAAGGATTCAATAGTTTCCAACGAACCTCAGCCTCTCCGCCGATCTAGTACGGTTCCTCACCCACCTGAGAGATACTTCGGTTTCTCTATGACAGTGGGAGCGAGGATTGCATCATTAGATGATAACCCAACTAGTTTCGAGCTGGCCATCAGGAGTGGGACTCTGTAAGAATGGCTGGATGCTTATCGATCTGAGATGGAATCCTTATACACCAACAAAGTATGGACTTTGCTTGCTCTATCTGAAGGGTTAAATCCCCATCAGGAGCAAGTATATCTTGAGAAGATTACTTGGTGTACATGGAAAAATTGAGACTTTCAAAGCTAGACTTGTTAAAGGTTTGCATCATAGACCAGGTATGGTTTATGTTGAAACCTTTTCTAAGGATCTATGCTTAAGTCCATCCAGATCCTACTTGCCACGGCTACATACCATGACTACGATATCTGAGCTAGACTTGTTAAAGGTTTGCATCATAGACCAGGTATGGTTTATGTTGAAACCTTTTCTAAGGATCTATGCTTAAGTCCATCCAGATCCTACTTGCCACGGCTACATACCATGACTACGATATCTGGTGGTTGGGTGTCATGACTGCTTTTCTAAGTGATGTTTTAGAAGAGAACGTCTATAAGTACACAGCCAGAGGGCTTCTTAGACAGTGGGAGCAGCGGAAACGTATGCAAGATGTTTTATATGATAAAACAGGCATCGCGGAGTTAGAACATCTGTTTTGATGTGGTAGTCAAAGAATTTGACTTCATCAAAATGGTAGATGAACCTTGTATACACAAAAAGGTAGTAGAGAGTATGGTGGTGATCCTCGTAGAGTACGTGGATGACATACTCTTGATAGGGAAGGAGTTTCCTATGCTACGTGTTGGAGATAGTGCCCTCATAGTCAATTATTGGATCACAGGTACGTGATTGCAATGATTGCGGAGGACCTATACCGGTAGGACAGTCTTACTCAAGATGATAGTATGCTATCTGGTTTGCCTTTATCAGTAGTGTACAGGTTCAAGTGACTGATCACTGCTACACTTTGATAGAGCCCTTAGGATCTTGCTTTACCACCAACAGTATGATGGCGATCATATACGTGAGAGTTGGGTGGTTTATACGCATATCCTTAATTGAGGTCCCTAGTCGTGGGAGTTTCGAGACAGGGCATCGATACTCCGGAGTAGACTAGTGTGTACAGTCGAGACCCCGACGAGGGGCGGTGGCCGGTCTCACAAGCCACTGGTTTCAGTTGGATCACCTAAGATGTATACAGGTGCTCATTGGGTTATGAGTACACCGGACAGGACTCGACGGGAATCTGCTAGTTAGTATTATATCTACCGTCAGATAGCAGTTCCCCGGTGACATGTGTACAGGTTAGTTCATCGACCTGAAGTCGTCATTTGTCTCGTGTGAGTTCCCACTGTGCTTTGATTTCTACCCTACCACGGCTCAAAGGAGTCGTGCAAACAGGTAGTTTTTGGGTACAGTCCTGAGCCATATGGAGGCACGTGAGCGGATCGGCAGGGGATTCGTCTCTCCCGGTATTGGGGGCGAGGTCGTACTGTGTCTAGGAGAGCCATTACACAAAGTCCATGGCCATGGCAGGAGATTTACTGGTAGGTACTCCAGTAGTATCTCAGGGTGTTATTGGGCTTCACTCCGACACGACTTATACTGCTATTGGGGGTCTGACGTTACTAGCCCCCTAGGCAGATATGCGATACTCATAGACGAACGGACCGGACTGTATATACATTGTCACTGTTAGGCTCAGTAGGGTTTATGGATGAGTTCGCTCATCAGCCTCACTTGAGGTCAGTCCATGGGCAGCCGTTACGCATTGCTAGTGCCGCTGACGGTTTGTGGTTAAACCCACTGCCAGGGTACTGACGAGTCATTAGAGTCCCCCACAGACAGTTAACCAAGTTCGGGCTAAACGTTGTAGAGGCCGTATGGTTTTATGGCAGGGTTCGGAAAATGCACGTGCGTTTACGCACGTGTTATTTTTCGGGCAGATGATACTGGTCGGTGTTCAGTCGATAAAACTGCACATTTGTAATACATTTTTCCTACCATTTTTATATTAAAAAAGGACTTTATTATAATATATTATACATATGAGGGTTTATGTGTAAAAACATTATTTTCCATATGTTAATATATTTAATTATCATTTGGTAGGAAAATGTATGCAAATAATATTATTGGTCTAATCCTAGTAGAACAAAGTCTACTAAAATCTTATATGAGTTGTTGTGCAGATTATTTCCAAGTTGTTATGAAGGATTTAACAAACAAATCAATTTGTTGAAGAATACTTTCCAAATTAAAGAGCAAACTTGGAGACTAAGTCTGGAAGCAACCGAGGAAATATTTTCAGATTCTGAAGATGCTTAGGAATGCCAAATGTCACCATCAGAGAGCCCAAGAGAAACGGCAGAGAGATCCACACCAATGAGCGCGGATCCGCGGCCAAACCCACCCTGGGGCCGCGGATCCGCCGCAGTTTAAAGAGTTCATGATGCAAGATTTTGGGAGATTTTCAAATGCTGAATTTTACCAACTTCTGAACAAAAAGATTCTGGGTTTTCACTATATAAAGGCACCGAGGGCATCTTGGAAAAGCTATCAAGCCGAAGAGATCACGAAGCTCCCGACGCTCACGCATCCAGGCTGATCATCGACTGTTCGACTACCTCCCTAGGAAGGATCGAGAAGCAAATCAAGTTTTGTAATCATTTTCTATGGATTAAAAGTGTAGTTGAAGGAGTTGATTAATAAAGGTAGTTTTTTTTTATTTAATTGTTTGTTTTTACATTATGTTCTTCCTCTCTTTCTTTTCATCTTCTTCTCCCAACATGCGCGAGTAATTCTCCGCTTGTTAGGGTTCGTAGGATTAGGGTAGGTTAATGGGGGATGAAAATAATTAAACCCTTTTTAAGTCCTATAAAATTTAGGAACTTTATCAAAATAATCATTAACATCCTAATCGGGCGCGCTAGCAATTCCTTGCTAGTTCCGACCACGATTAGAGATTAGATTAATGATTGTTTTGGTAAAGGCTAGATATGAACGGAGTTCCGTGTCGAGATAAGGGTTACGAGTGGGATTCCTTTTCCCTCCAGAAACCCTAATCTACACGCATCACCGTCGTTCTAGTTCTAAATCTATTAATGGATAAAAAGGGTAACTTTTAATTAATCTCTCATAACTACTAAATCCTAACGAACCCTACAAGCCCTTCTTATTATAATTAATCACATCTTTAAACTAATCTAGATCTATATTTACATTCTTATTAAACGTAGATCTAGAAAACATCCTACAACCATTCTTATTTCTTTCTCCTTTTCAACACATCTAAAGTAAAAATAAGAAGTTCCACGTTTCCCAGAGGACGACCCGTACTCATCTCGGTCTAGCTACGCGCGACACCGTTATTGATTGCGGTTAAACTACAAAAACACATCTTTCGCACCAATCAAATGGCGCCGTTGCCGGGGATACGTGCGTAATTTTTTATTTTTACTATTTGTGTTGAATTCTTTGACGAGTTATATCATTATTAACACAAAACTGCAAATTGCATATTTAACGATTTGTGCGTGGATTTTTGCAAGGAGATCTGGAGTCACAGAATTGAGGGAAACAGAGACCTTTTTAGAGATCCAGAGGAGCACAGAGGGACACAGAAAAATTTTCATCAAGTGATCCAAGCACCTCGCGGCGGAAGCGCGGCAGAAGGGCCTCTTTGGCGGCGGAAGCGCGGCAGGGTGGAGGAATTAGGGCTTCTGTCTTCTCTGGTAGCTTTCTTAACTCCTTCTCTCTCTCCTCAAATCCAATAAAATCTATTTTCTGCAGGATTCTTTGCAAAATTGCGCCGCTCAAAAATCTGTTTGCAAAAAGTTTTGTGTTTGGTTTGTTTTGCATATTTAATACGGATTTTAAGGGGCAAAGACCAAATCAAGATTAGGTGGGGATTTCATCACCCTTCCTAAGCCCCACAAATCACAAACCGAGCATATAGCACAACCCTTCATTAATTTAAAAAATATCTAGACCAGACTCTAAGGACTGTCGAGCTCAATAGGAAAAAGACTAGTATAGGCATCGGCCGTTTATCCTAACTGACATTGCGGTGTCTAGGCTAGTGGTTTTTAATTAGGCCCACTGTAGTGGTGGTTCCTTCCCACTTACCTGGCCGTACTTGTCCGTGAAGAGGCGGTTTGAGGTCTATTTCTGTTAGTCTACGCTAGCGCCCCGGCAGTCTACAGACGCCAAATGCGGAACAAAAACTTTTTAACTGGCGCTATCGTATACTTCAACCCGGATCTGCCATTATTGCTAAACTAACATACTGTAAAGAGTGTAGGAAGATTGTACCGAACGATCCGAGTCCTTCGTTCTTCAACCATCATCCCACGCTCCGTTGCGGCTGCTCCGATCGCGTCGATCTCCGATCTCCTCGTCGAGGTTGCACCACATGATCGGTTCTTTAAACGGGCTCCCGCCTCTGACTCGAGGCAACTCGATCGTCAAGTTTGCTAAAAGAGACGACCAAGAATGATGTAGAGAATGAGTAGATGACTTTGTCTCACTTCGTCCAAATCCGTGGACGATCGGTTAATGAAGTTGCCGAGGGAATTGGGTGATGGAATGAAATGAGCTTTGGATTCCATACACCCCAAATCTATCATAATCTTTTTTTTCAACCATGAAAAACTATCAAGTGAGAGAGAGTATGAGGAGAGAGAGGGGTGTGCACTAATATAGAAGAGGGAGGTGACCGTAGGAGCAAGTGGTGACCATAAGGTATGAAGCTTCTCACTCAAAATATCTTAAGCAAAACAAGAAGCATTAAAGAAAACAATGACTCACTAATAACACCTCATCATACCTTTAATGAAACCATTAATGCACTAATGAGTCATATGCCTCATCATCACTTCTAGAAGCTTCTAGAATGATGACTCACTCATATCTGAAGAAAAGATAAATCCGTCTTTAACCGAATGTTAAAAGACGGCTGATAGAAAACTGGAAACTGGCAACTTCCAAAAGTGATCCTGAAACGAATTTCAGGACAACCCCGAAACTGTATAAATATACCCGCATTTGTATTACGACCGAATACAAATGCAACTGAGACAAAGATATTATACCTACTCAATATAATACTCGGATCCGGCTTAAACCAAAGCCGACCAGTATCATCTGTCCGAAAATCGACACGTGCGTAAACGCACGTGCATTTTCCGAACCCTGCCATAAAACCATACGGCCTCTACAACGTTTCGCCCGAACTTGGGAAACTGCCTGTGGGGGACTCTAATGACTCGTCAGCACCCTGGCAGTGGGTTTAACCACAAACCGTCAGCGGCACTAGCTATGCGTAACAGCTGCCCATGGACTGACCTCAAGGGTGGCCGAGGAGTGAACTCAAGGGAGACCGATGAGCGAACTCCTCCGAAAACCCTACTGAGCCTAACAGTGACAATGTATATACAGTCCGGTCCGTTCGTCAATGAGTATCGCATATCCGCCTAGGGGGCTAGTAACGTCAGACCCCCATTAGCAGTATAAGTCGTGTCGGAGTGTAGCCCAGAACGCCCTGAGATACTACTGGAATACCTACCAGTAAATCTCCTGCCTCGGCCGAGGGCTTGGCGTAATGGCTCTCCTAGACACAGCACGATCTCGCCCCCAATACCGGGAGAGACGAATCCCCTGCCGATCCGCTCACGTGCCTCCATATGGCTCGGGACTGTACCCAAAAGCTACCTGTTTGCACGACTCCTTTGAGCCGTGGTAGGGTAGAAATCAAAGCACAGTGGGAACTCACACGAGACAAATGACGACCTCAGGTCGATGAACTAACCTGTACACATGTCACCAGGGAACTGCTATCTGACGATAGGTATAGTACTAACTAGCAGATTCCCGGCGAGTCCTGTCCGGTGTACTCATAACCCAATGAGCACCTGTATACATCTTAGGTGATCCAACTGACACCAGTGGCTTGTGAGACCAGCCACCGCCCCTCGTCGGGGTCTCGACTGTACACACTAGTCTACTCCGGAGTATCGATGCCCTGTCTCGAAACTCCCACGACTAGGGACCACAATTAAGGATATGCATATAAACTACCCAACTCTCACGTATATGATCGCCATCATACAGTTGATAGTAAAGCAAGATCCTAAGGGCTCTATCAAAGTGTAACATGCAATCAGTCACCTGAACATGTACACGACTGATAAAGGCAAGCCAGATAGCATACTATCATTTCGAGTAAGACTGTCCTACCGGGATAGGTCCTCCGCAATCATTGCAATCACGTACCTGCGATCCAATAATTGACTATGAGGGCACTATCTCCAACAATCTCCCACTTGCACTCAAGGCTAATATTGCGATGTCGACTACTCACAGCCCGTGTGAAACCGAACATCCAACTCCTCTACTAATCAGTTTCACAAAGCCCGTTTGTAAAACTATTGTGTTCGAGAAATAGCCTCGGTGAGTGGATCCGCCTAGAAGTTTCTTTCTGTATCTCTCTTAATCTCAAGTTCGCGGAGAAAGCCATCTCCCGAATTGAGTAGTACCTGTCTTAGAACATGTCTGGATATCTGATGGGACCTTAGTTCATAAATGAACTCCATATCCAAACTTCTTAGACTGTATGGATCACTGAACCTAATCAATATCCAGCACCATGCCACCCACAGTATCCTCTGGAACCACCTGTCCATAATACTGTCCCTCTTCGTCAGAGGGAAAAACTAAAACTCTGACAGTCACTCTGTCATCCACGTCACCTTTGAAGCCTGGAATGATAATCGTCTCCCGAAGGAGGCTGCCGTTATCAAATCCATAGAACATGTAATAATGTTCTAAAACTGCTTCCTTATGTTTCTCCAGGATTGGATTAATACAAACTTATTGCATCTAGTGCAAAACCAACATTTGGTGTGGTACTTGACATCACATGATTGACTCAATTGCCTAAGCAAGTGATCTGCCAATCATGCACATCCCTCTCCCCTTTAGTCTATACGACATCTTTAGAGAGGGTGACTCCATCACCTGCAGGTACACCACCATGCTAGGAGTCAAATATTCCAAAAACCATTAGAATATTGTCAAAGTACCCACATTTGGGAAACTACCCAAATCCAGATCTAAAACCATAGATCTAGAGACCAGAATGTCAAATATTATATCCATATCCTGTCTGGAGAAACAACTGTGTGACGACCACAGTACAACCGATCGTAGTATAGGAATTTTACTTCCCACTCTGTGTATGTCATCCAGATACCATGACATCACACCCTACTACCTTCTTAACTGATCCATCCCCTATTCTGATTGAAGTCAAACCCATGACTGTCACATCAAAATTAGATGATCTATCTCCGATATAACTGCTCAAGTCTATAAATAGACATAAGCTACTTGCCCACCATGCTTCCGTTGCTCCCACTGACTACGAAAACCCTCCTACCGGGTCTCATATCCTGGAACAACAGTAGTGTCAAGTCTGGGTAGATAAGAACCTCCCTGTCACCGTCCTTGAGGCTACCGAAGTACCTCTCGGGTGTCTGAGGTTACCTACCATACCTGCGGAGTGGCTATTGGAATGTCAAACCTGATTGAATGTATAGGTCCTATTAAATTTTCCGTAATCGTTCGCGGTTCTGGAATCACTTCCAGTTCTACCATACTCCCACTACTGTTTTCTGAAAAAGATCCATTTTTACTAAAACTATGGCGAGTCAAGAACAATATCACTATTGATCTTCTTAATGGTAGAATATCAACCCTCGTCATAGCCAGGGTCAACCCACAAACAACCATTACAGAAACGTGTCCTGAGTTATCCAGTGTCTGGTTTTAATCATAAGCTGGACAACTCCACGTACCTTAATTTCTTTTAAGGTACGAACTATTCTATATCCAATATAGAAACTTTGGCACTAATTTAATTTGGAACCATATTCAAATCCATGCATCTGTCTCCAGTGCATATCAACTTAATGGAAAGAGGTTAATCAGCATTACTCAACTTAGGAATCCATCCAATTATGAGTAACCTGAAAGAGAAACACGTTTCTCAAAACCATCACTATCATCTGAATACCAATCACAAGAATCTACATCTTCGATCTCTTTGAAGAATCCCGATACTTGTGATACCTGGTTCTCTACTTTATTCTTATACCCACAACTTCTCAAAACTTAGACCTTGTATTTCTACGAAACACTTGTGTAAATACTAGAGAAGTTATAAGTAAACAGAACATAGTACGAGGACCTACCCCTTTGTCCTGATGGACACTTAGACAACATACAATACTCTGTATAAGTCCGCTGAGTTAAACAACTCAAAAACTTGTGCGTCGTAGGTAGAAAACTGTACCCTGGCGATTTGCTCAAATATCACCAATTGCAACGAATTCCGATATAATGAGTATGATCACCTAATTCCCAATATCTTACTCCCACTCATCATCTGTAAAACCATACAGATATGAGAATGAAACCTGGTAAATACATACCCTTGGAGTAAGTGTCTAATCGGAAAAACAGTTTTTCTTTAACAATGCACTGAAACATGAAAATGTTTCGTAGGGGTATCCTAGTATTCATAGCAATGCCTCTTCCATAATCCAATTCATGACTTCAACCGTATATTTTATTGCCATCTCTCCAAATCCCTTTATTTGTCTTTAGTCGTTACCTTCTGTACACCATCGTTAGGCTAGCTGGTTCTCTTCCTTCCCTACCGTTCGGCACCAGCCTATGGTTTGGAAGAAGACTATCCAGTAAGCATAATAGGTGTACCCTCCTAAACCAAGGAGTACTCGCAACTCGAGAGAAGGTGACGATAAAAGACAAATGAATAATACCTTATTCTTTTAAAGGTGAAATAGGAGCGGCGATGAAGTACGCGGTTTTGGTCGTGAATGATATCAGTCGCAATTTACTTTGCCCTCTTTCTAATCCCTTTATTTTGTCTTTACATATTACCTTCTGCACACCCTACTTAGGCTAATTGGTTTTCTTCATTCCCTACCTTTCGGCACCAGCCTATGGTTTGGAATAAGACTATCCAATAGGCGTAATAGGTGTACTCTCCTAAACCAAGGAGCTCTCGCAACCTGAGAGAAGGTGATAATAAAAGACAACTGAATAAACAAATTCTATTTCTCCTGAACCTGGATCCATCCCCGAAGAAGTCCCTTCGAGTTCGTATATAACCATACGATGGATCTATCCAATGGAAGTGGATATCCGTAGTAATACGGGTGTTCTGAGAAATTCAAAGGGTAAAAGAAGGAGTGGCAATGACTTATGCAACTCAGACAATCCAAAAGCCAGTATTTTAAGAAGGTTCGGTCAACCTGGTCACTGAGTCATAGTCTAGGGTCGGTCAAAGGTCACTGCCAAAGAGAGAGAGAGAAAAGAAACACTCTGCGTGCACTCAAACCTAGATCAGAATGGTCATCACTTTATCTAATCCGGAAACCTCCCACTGTCCTGTCAAATTCTCCTCCAAACCTAAAGAAAAATCAATCGGTATCACCCGAAGAGTAAACCAACTCATCAGTGGGAATCAGGATCCAACTCTCATCGCATGATAACGTGATGGAATGCATCCACGTTACTCATACTCCAGAAGGTATGCGCATACTCGGCAAGTTTCAGTTTCTTTAGAAACTCCTGATATAGTTTTTGCCCCATGCTCTTATAACCTTGGCTTTGGTCAAAATGTCATAAGTCACATGCCAAGTTCTACCCATCACTATCTTGTCAATTTGAACCCACCCGCACATGCCCCTGACTTTGGCCAATCGGCAGAACGACTGTCCCAAACTAACTCATCTATCTATGCAACAATTGAATACCCAGCAGCTACCAAACACTATGCCTTAACTTTGGCTAAAATGCATAGCTTGAATACTACTAAATACCCAAAAGAAGCGACGGAGGGCTACGGCTGGTTTTTGGCGCAAAAACCTTTAGCGTAGTGAACTTGATATCGCTGAAGGAACCTGATAGCTTTTTAAAATATAGTGGCGAAAACCTTTTGCTAAAGAGGTCACTCCCGGTAAAGGGATCTCGGCTCTTTCCTCGTGGAATGAGGTGCAGGATATTCCACTGAATACCGCTATGCAAAGCAACTTGTAATCGGCTATAATGAAGTTATTACGCTGACGCAAACTTCTGCCCAAGGGGTCAGTCCCGGTGAAGGGATATCAGCCCTTGCCCCGTCGAATGAGGTGCAGGATATTCCACTGAATACCGCTATGCATAACAAAAGGAAACGACTTTGCAACAACACTTTTTAAATTTGTTCCAACAACTCAAACAGGTTTGTTTAACTTTGCATTGATCAGAATCAACGCAGTCCCATCAATCATCACACCAGAAAAGAACGAAAATAAAATGTACGTATATGCCATCCGCATTCGTCACTGGGTCCCGTCATCACCCGTTAGGTTACTTAACTAACGACAGAGCGGGGGCTGGACTAGCGCGGGTGTAAAACATATACAACATCTAATAGTATATAAACCAATATACAATAATCGCTCCAGGCGTGATAGTATGCAACATTACAGAAAAGTAATAAGCATCACAGAACAATACAGATAATCTGGGATCCCCGAGTTTCACAGAGCCGCTGCTGAAACTCGACGTTCCCCTGTCGTGTGGATAGCCTGTGCAATGAAACCTAGACCCCTACGGGTGCGGCAAGTTACCCGCCAAAACCTGAAGCGAGGCAGTCCCCACAGCATAGTGAATGGAACACCCGGCACTTCACGGAATCCGGTAATCTTGGGCACCCCTCCTTGGGTCAACCTGTACCCCCTACGAGTGCGGCGAATAGTCTGCCAATTCTGAAGTGGGGCCCCTCTGCCTCTCAAAACCATGAGATGCGGACCCGTTGCTTTCCCGAACCCGGCTATCCGTGCACTCCGTCTCGGGGCAAAACCTAGTACAGTAATGAAAAATAGTACAATAGGTACATCGACCGCAACCTGGTCTGCCCCAAAAGAATATTATACAACAGGCAGTGACGGCAGTCCACAAGTTGGACGCTCGCCCCGCAATATCAAATGTACAAATAAACACAAACTGTACTACCATTGCACACTGCTATCCACCACGACAAATCCGCAACAATACAGCACAACACAGAACATCAACGCGAATGTCACGTTCGCAAACCCGTCTAAAAGAACTATAGCAATCAGACGCGGTTTACCGATCAAATGACATTCCCGGTCGGAGATATAATGTAAGCACTGTAAACTAACGTGTTTAAATTTCGATCGACCAAAGACCAAATATCAAAAAGTGGGCCCCACTGCTTACTGGTGAACAGTAACAAAAGCTGGGCGTAAATGATATATACCAAAAATCACAAAATCCTAAATAAAGCCAACTGAGAAAAACTGGTGCACTGTTCCCTCTGAAGCGCGGTGGTTCCGCGGTCAAACCCTAGGTTTGACCGCGGAAGCGCGGCGCTTTGGTGGGATCACATGACCGTCTTTTCTCAGATGTCTTAGAAAACCCTGCACTGATTTTTAAGATATACAGAAATCAATTTTGACACCGTTTAAAATCAACAGAAACTGTCGGCTAGGATTTTTGTGTTTTTCGATTTTCGGTCGGATCGATGTTTTAAACGCGTTAGCACAAGTTAGTATAGCAAAATGGTTAGGCTTTGATACCACTGTTAGTCTACGCTAGCGCCCCGGCAGTCTACAGACGCCAAATGCGGAACAAAAACTTTTTAACTGGCGCTATCGTATACTTTAACCCGGATCTGCCATTATTGCTAAACTAACATACTGTAAAGAGTGTAGGAAGATTGTACCGAACGATCGAAGTCCTTCGTTCTTCAACCATCATCCCACGCTCCGTTGCGGCTGCTCCGATCGCGTCGATCTCCGATCTCCTCGTCGAGGTGGCACCACATGATCGGTTCTTTAAACGGGCTCCCGCCTCTGACTCGAGGCAACTCGATCGTCAAGTTTGCTAAAAGAGACGACCAAGAATGATGTAGAGAATGAGTAGATGACTTTGTCTCACTTCGTCCAAATCCGTGGACGATCGGTTAATGAAGTTGCCGAGGGAATTGGGTGATGGAATGAAATGAGCTTTGGATTCCATACACCCCAAATCTATCATAATCTTTTTTTTCAACCATGAAAAACAATCAAGTGAGAGAGAGTATGAGGAGAGAGAGGGGTGTGCACTAATATAGAAGAGGGAGGTGACCGTAGGAGCAAGTGGTGACCATAAGGTATGAAGCTTCTCACTCAAAATATCTTAAGCAAAACAAGAAGCATTAAAGAAAACAATGACTCACTAATAACACCTCATCATACCTTTAATGAAACCATTAATGCACTAATGAGTCATATGCCTCATCATCACTTCTAGAAGCTTCTAGAATGATGACTCACTCATATCTGAAGAAAAGATAAATCCGTCTTTAACCGAATGTTAAAAGACGGCTGATAGAAAACTGGAAACTGGCAACTTCCAAAAGTGATCCTGAAACGAATTTCAGGACAACCCCGAAACTGTATAAATATACCCGCATTTGTATTACGACCGAATACAAATGCAACTGAGACAAAGATATTATACCTACTCAATATAATACTCGGATCCGGCTTAAACCAAAGCCGACCAGTATCATCTGTCCGAAAATCGACACGTGCGTAAACGCACGTGCATTTTCCGAACCCTGCCATAAAACCATACGGCCTCTACAACGTTTCGCCCGAACTTGGGAAACTGCCTGTGGGGGACTCTAATGACTCGTCAGCACCCTGGCAGTGGGTTTAACCACAAACCTTCAGCGGCACTAGCTATGCGTAACAGCTGCCCATGGACTGACCTCAAGGGTGGCCGAGGAGTGAACTCAAGGGAGACCGATGAGCGAACTCCTCCGAAAACCCTACTGAGCCTAACAGTGACAATGTATATACAGTCCGGTCCGTTCGTCAATGAGTATCGCATATCCGCCTAGGGGGCTAGTAACGTCAGACCCCCATTAGCAGTATAAGTCGTGTCGGAGTGTAGCCCAGAACGCCCTGAGATACTACTGGAATACCTACCAGTAAATCTCCTGCCTCGGCCGAGGGCTTTGCGTAATGGCTCTCCTAGACACAGCACGATCTCGCCCCCAATACCGGGAGAGACGAATCCCCTGCCGATCCGCTCACGTGCCTCCATATGGCTCGGGGCTGTACCCAAAAGCTACCTGTTTGCACGACTCCTTTGAGCCATGGTAGGGTAGAAATCAAAGCACAGTGGGAACTCACACGAGACAAATGACGAACTCAGGTCGATGAACTAACCTGTACACATGTCACCAGGGAACTGCTATCTGACGATAGGTATAGTACTAACTAGCAGATTCCCGGCGAGTCCTGTCCTGTGTACTCATAACCCAATGAGCACCTGTATACATCTTAGGTGATCCAACTGACACCAGTGGCTTGTGAGACCGGCCACCGCCCCTCGTCGGGGTCTCGACTGTACACACTAGTCTACTCCGGAGTATCGATGCCCTGTCTCGAAACTCCCACGACTAGGGACCACAATTAAGAATATGCATATAAACTACCCAACTCTCACGTATATGATCGCCATCATACAGTTGGTAGTAAAGCAAGATCCTAAGGGCTCTATCAAAGTGTAACATGCAATCAGTCACCTGAACATGTACACGACTGATAAAGGCAAGCCAGATAGCATACTATCATTTCGAGTAAGACTGTCCTACCGGGATAGGTCCTCCGCAATCATTGCAATCACGTACCTGCGATCCAATAATTGACTATGAGGGCACTATCTCCAACAATTTCTAGCCTTAGTTAGGAGCTGTCTAGAGACTGACCTAGGTAACCTTAGTTCTAGGGTTGCTTGTGCATTTTAGGGAGATTTGTCTTGAGTCCCACTTTTTCAAAACAAGCCAATTTTAAATCACACACACGCTGCCACTTGCACTAAACCCGCTTAGTGCATGCTCGGCTGGACACGGGATCCTAGTGCCCGTCTTGTCCGCGTTCCTGTTATCGACGCCGAAGTCGGTACTTCTTCATCTTCTTTTCTCCCACCACACACCACATCAACCGAGATGGACGACACTCCATCAGAGTATAACACCACGCTGCCACCGCCCGCAGGTGCGCAGAATCCACCGCGCATCTCTCTCCAAGAGAGATGCTATCCTATTCGTGGTCCCCTCCCTACTTGTCTATCTCTTCCACCACCTAACGGGGATAATTTCGAGATTAAACCCCACTACATCAATCTGCTGCCCAAATTTCACAGGCTTGAATCGGAAGACGCGTACGTTTTCATCACCAAATTCGAAAACGTATGCGCAATGATGGGTACTTCACAATTGACTTTAGATGCTATGCGCTTACGTCTTCTCCCATTCACACTGTGCGACTTGGCAGAAAAATGGCTTTATAATACTGCCGCACACTCTATCGCTAATTGGGATGAATTCGTCGTAGCATTTCTTAAGAAGTTTTACCCAAATCATAAGACTGCACATGTTAGGAGCGAGATTAACCAGTTCACCCAGCTTCCCAATGAACCATTTTGGAAGTGCTTTGAACGTTTCAAAGATCTGCTTGTCCAATGCCCCCATCACGGGATACAAAGATGGGATTTATGTCGGATTATTTATGAGGGCATTAATCCAGCGACAAAGCAGATGCTTGAAACAATGTGTCAATGCAATTTCATGTCTAAAGATGACGGTGAAGCATGGAAATATCTGGAAGATCTCGCTGAACACACGTTGCAGTGGGAAAGCGTAAGACCACCTTCAACTAAGGGAGGTATTCACCAACTCGATGTTTCCATCGCAGTAAAAGCCGAAATGGCAGCGATGCAGAAGAAACTCGATGCTATGGAGAACAAATTTTCATCATTCTCCCTAAATCAGGTTACGCTTCCTAAGACCGTTTGTGGTTGCTGTTCGGATCCTTCACACTTAACGGAAGAATGTCCTATGAATGCTTCGTTTCAAGCTAATGCTGCTTTTCAGCAGCGACCTAGAAACGACCCTTATTCTTCTACGTACAATCAAGGATGGAGGAATCATCCTAACTTTGCTTGGAATCAAAACCAACAAAGTAATTATCAAAGACCTCCTCCACAGCAACCACAACCACAGAATCAGCCCCCCTTTCAGTCACAGAATTTCCAAAATCCGGCCAACATTTCTACACCACAAGTGGCCGGTATTGACAACTCACTTGCACAAACTTTGGATATGTTCATGAAACAATCCATGCAAAATTCGGCTGATATGAGGCCTTCTATTGATGCCCTAACGAAAAACTCCTCCTCCCATGGTGAGAGTATTAAATCAATAGAAAACCAAATCGCACAATTAAACGCCGCAATGAGTGCGAGAGAGAAAGGGAAACTCCCATCTCAACCCCTACCGAATCCTGGCCATTCACAAAGTCATAATGTGAATGCCATTACTACGTTGAGATCGGGGAGAGTGCTGAACAACCAAGTGGGTGAGCAAGTTGATGATAGTGACACATTTGATACCCCTTCTTCTTCTTCTTCCCCTAATTCGTCTAGTCTCCCACCTTCATCCGAGCCTATTCTTCGTTTTCCCCAAGGCTCAAACATTTCACCAAATCTATCTAAGTCGATTCCCACTCCAATTTTGGGATCGAATCCGTCGCCACAGTCTTCTCCACAAACGTTGGACCCAAAACTTATTGATCGTGCTCCATTTCCAAACCGATTAAGGGCCAACCGACCTAACCCGCAAATGGAGAAGATTGTGGAAATGTTTAAGCAAGTTAGCGTGAATATTCCTCTCCTAGATGCTATTCAACAAGTCCCATCTTATGCAAGAATCCTTAAAGACTTGTGCACTAGGAAGAGAAAAACTCAAGTGCCTAAAAAGGTTTTCATGACGAGTAATGTTAGCACAGCTTTTACCCAACAAATACCAAAGAAACGTAAGGACCCCGGCTGTCCTACAATCTCTATTTCTATTGGGGGTAAAAATATAAATCGTGCTTTACTCGATCTAGGCGCTAGCGTCAACTTGCTTCCTTATTCAGTATACGAGCAGTTAGGAATTGGAGAGTTAAAACCAGCCCATTGTACTCTCCAAATGGCTGATCGATCTATCACCAAACCTCGGGGCGAACTAGAGGATGTGTTAATTAAAGTCGGGGAATTCATATTTCCCGTGGACTTTATTGTTTTAGATACACAACCTGTGGCAAACCCACGCAATCAAATCCCGGTGATACTTGGTCGACCCTTCCTAGCAACTTCTAATGCTGTGATTAATTGTCGTAACGGTTCTATGAACTTATCCTTCGGGAAAATGACAATTGAGCTTAATATTTACAAGCTAGGAAGTCAGCCATCAGAACCTTCTGCTCATTTGCTGGATGTTTGCTCCATCCACGAGATAGCTCCCGAAAGCTGCATGGATGAGGAGCTTTGCTTTGATGTTCTCGACAACACTAATGAGACATCGTTTGATCTTGCACCACTTCACAGTGAGGATATGTTCAATGAGTCCGACCTTGAGATTGAACCCGTTGACTCGTTGCAAAAGTCAGCAGCACTTTCCGAGTCAATATCTTATGCAAGTTTTGAACCTCTTAAGGAGTCCGAATATCATTCCGTTACTCCTCCTTCTATTGTCTCTCCGCCAATTCTTGATCTCAAATCGCTACCTTCTCATCTTAAATATGCATATTTAGGAGAGAATGAGACTTTGCCAGTGATTATTTCCGCTTCTCTAGCCTTAGAGCAAGAGAATGCACTTTTGGCAGTGTTGAGATCGAATCGGGAAGCATTTGGTTGGACTATGGCTGACATCAAAGGGATTAGTCCCTTAATTGTTGAACATCACATACATCTGATGGATGAAGCCAAACCAACCCGAGACCCACAAAGACGGTTAAATCCCGTTATGAAGGAGGCGGTAAAGAAAGAAATCGTCAAGTGTCTTGATAGTGGAATAATTTACCCCATATCTGATAGTCAATGGGTAAGTCCAATTCATGTGGTCCCTAAAAAGTCTGGCATCACGGTCATCACTAACGAGGCTAATGAGTTAATCCAAACGCGCACCCAAACTGGGTGGCGCGTATGTATTGATTACAGGAAACTCAATGCCGCGATGAGGAAAGATCACTTCCCTCTACCTTTTATTGACCAGATGTTAGAACGATTAGCAGGACACGAATACTACTGTTTCTTGGACGGATACTCTGGTTACAACCAGGTCCCCATCGCCGAAAAGGATCAAGATAAAACCACTTTTACTTGTCCTTTCGGAACTTTTGCTTATAGACGCATGCCCTTTGGGTTATGCAACGCTCCCGCTACATTTCAGCGGTGCATGATGGGGATATTTTCAGATATGGTGGAAAATTTTCTAGAAATTTTTATGGACGATTTCTCCATTTTTGGGGACTCCTTTGAGGACTGCCTTCGTAATCTTGACGCTGTTCTTACCCGCTGTAAGGATAAGAACTTGACTTTGAATTGGGAAAAATGCCATTTTATGGTTCAAGAAGGTATTGTACTTGGACATATAATTTCACATAATGGCATTGAGGTCGACAGAGCTAAAATAGATGTCATTCAAAACCTCCCTCGTCCCAATTGCGTCAAAGATATACGATCCTTCCTTGGTCATGCAGGATTTTATAGAAGATTTATTAAGGACTTTAGCAAAATTGCTAGACCCTTAACCCTTCTATTGGCCAAGGACACTACTTTTCACTTCGATTCGGATTGTGAGGCTGCTTTTGAATCACTTAAAGAATCACTCACTACAGCCCCCGTTCTATCATCTCCGGATTGGAACCACCCTTTCGAGCTTATGTGTGACGCATCAGATTTTGCTATTGGTGCTGTCTTGGGACAGCATATTGATAAGATGCCACATGTAATTTACTATGCAAGTAGGACCTTGAATGATGAACAAATAAATTACACAACTACCGAGAAAGAACTCTTGGCAGTTGTATTTGCATTAGAGAAATTCAGGCCCTACTTGATTGGCTCGCCTATTGTGGTTTACACTGATCACTCCGCCCTACGACATCTTTTAACGAAGAAGGATGCAAAGGCCAGGCTAATACGTTGGATCCTATTGTTACAAGAATTTGATCTTGTTATCAAAGACAAGAGTGGATGTGAAAACGTAGTAGCCGACCATCTTTCACGCATCACTTCTTCGCCAACTGTGACCGTGCCGATAAATGACTCATTTCCCGACGAACAGCTCTTGAATGTATCCTACGAACCTTGGTTCGTAGATATCGTGAACTATCTTGCAACGGGACTTATACCTAGCGATTGGTCGAAACAAGACAAACTTCGATTTCTATCCCAAGTAAAATATTTTTACTGGGATGAACCATATCTATTCAAGTATTGTTCCGATCAAATCATTCGCAGGTGTGTCCCTAACGATGAGTTCAAGAGCGTGTTATCATTTTGTCATGATCAGGCATGCGGCGGTCACTTTGGACCTCGAAAAACGGCGGAGAAAGTTTTGCAATGTGGCTTTTATTGGCCAACATTATTTAAAGATGCATTTGAACATTGCAAAACTTGTCCGCGATGTCAGCATTTGGGTCGGATTTCACGAAGGAATGAGATGCCGCTCCAACCTATATTGGTTGTGGAAATATTTGATGTTTGGGGTATTGATTTCATGGGCCCTTTTCCCAACTCATTTGGGAATTTATATATCTTGTTAGCGGTTGATTATGTCTCGAAGTGGGTGGAAGCTGTACCGTGTCGCACTAATGACAACAAAGTTGTCATTAAGTTCCTTAAAGAACATATCTTTTCGCGATTCGGACACCCTCGCGCTATCATTAGCGACAACGGGACACATTTCTGCAATAGGTCTTTCGAGGCCTTGATGCGGAAATATTCAATCACTCACAAGCTTTCTACGCCCTATCATCCCCAAACAAGCGGGCAGGCTGAGATCTCAAATAGGCAGATCAAACAGATTTTGGAGAAGACGGTTTCTAAGAACCGTAAAGATTGGTCAACCAAATTGACGGATGCTCTTTGGGCATTCCGCACCGCTTATAAGACCGATCTTGGTATGTCTCCATACCGCCTTGTGTTTGGGAAGGCATGCCACCTCCCTGTCGAGATTGAACATAAGGCAATGTGGGCTATTAAAGAGCTTAATTTTGATCTTGATCATGCAGGCAGCTATCGGAAGCTGCAATTGAATGAGCTAAGCGAACTCCGCGATGAAGCTTACGATAATGCAGTGATAGTAAAGAATAGGACTAAAGTGTTTCACGATAAAAATCTTTCTAGAAAAACCTTCACATCGGGGCAACAAGTCCTTCTTTATGATTCACGTCTCCATCTTCATCCGGGTAAGCTTAAGTCTCGTTGGAAAGGACCTTTTGTGGTGCGGTATGTACACCCGCACGGGGCAGTTGAAGTCGAAAATTTGAAAAACGGTTCGATTTTTAAAGTAAATGGGCATAGATTAAAACCGTATTTTTCTGCTGACCCCGCGGAGGAGCTCCTGTTTTTACAGGAGCCGCTTTATCAAAACTAAATTTCCTCCGCCTCACCTCTATATTTTGATAACTTTTTCACATTTTAAGAATGGAGGTGAGTGAAAAATGATTTGATTGAATATCTGTGCGTGTCAAAGAATAAGTTTGGGGGAATTTATCATTTAACTATTATTTTACCCCTTGTATCTCTCCCTTAGTATACAGGTCCATGTTCTCAAAAGGCTACATCAGTGAGGACACTGCTGAAAACAAGTTTGGGGGGGAGGTTTGTATTCACTGAATTATCTTTGACACCGGGCATTTAAAATAAAAAAAAAATAAATTTTTTTTTATAACAAAAGAATAGAAAGTGAAACATTACATCCAAAAGATAGGAATAGTTTAAGAAAACCAAGAAAATTAGAAGTTTTCTTATACGAACTAGTAATAAGTAGTTATGAGCTGTTGTCCCAAGGGTTAGTAAGATGAAGGAAGTCACTAATCTGAGGATAAAAATAAGTCTGAAAAATAGTTTCTATTCTGGAAGCCAAACATTTGAATGTTGATACCCTACAATATGCACCTACACACGTCTTGAAACTCGGGATAGTAGAGGATACCTTGAAATGCTCTTGTCTAAAAGCCATAGTATGAAGGAAATGATGAAGAAAATATAAAATGGTGAAAAGAAAAGAAAAATGAACACTGGTTTTGTATCGCCAAGGTAGCAATAAAAAAATATAGCGAGGGTGCCTCTTCACCTAGTGCCCTAAGGCCAACTGGTCTGGGAGTCACTGCTTAGCCTTAGGTGGTGCAAGACAAGGAAAATATTATCACCAAATCTGCAAGCACATGAGTAATCGGTCGGTTAGTACCTCAAGAAGTATTAACGGTCGCATGAAAATGTGTAAGCAATTCTAAGTATTCATCAAAGTAAAAAGTACTAAGGTAGATGGACAAGAGTATGATAGCTTGAATTGAATTCTCTGAGTGTAGGGATGTTCTTTACACACACGTGGGGTTATATGATCAATGTTTGGATAAAAGGTAGGAATGAAGAATAAAGACGATGTTTTATTGAGGGATGATGTGATTTCTAACATTTTTTCATGACTATTAAGATAGGGCTCATGACAACTGAAAAGCTAGTATAGTTGGAAACTCTTCTTTTCAAAGTATTTCTTTTATGGTTCTTATCTTTATATGTAAATTTCACCATCTCTCTTTTGTTATAGGATTTTGTGGGTGTAATCCGCTGAAAACCCTCAGGAGACAACACTCCTCCTACTAGGGACACCTAGAGGTTTAACGGCTTGTTGCACGTGCTCAGTGCAATCGTGTCTGCCTACGAAAGTGTGCCTAGTTTTCTCCTTTCTTTTTCTTCTCTTAAATAAACTAATTTGCTCGGGACGATCAAAGATAAGTTTGGGGGTATTTGTTCAGTCGATAAAACTGCACATTTGTAATACATTTTTCCTACCATTTTTATATTAAAAAAGGACTTTATTATAATATATTATACATATGAGGGTTTATGTGTAAAAACATTATTTTCCATATGTTAATATATTTAATTATCATTTGGTAGGAAAATGTATGCAAATAATATTATTGGTCTAATCCTAGTAGAACAAAGTCTACTAAAATCTTATATGAGTTGTTGTGCAGATTATTTCCAAGTTGTTATGAAGGATTTAACAAACAAATCAATTTGTTGAAGAATACTTTCCAAATTAAAGAGCAAACTTGGAGACTAAGTCTGGAAGCAACCGAGGAAATATTTTCAGATTCTGAAGATGCTTAGGAATGCCAAATGTCACCATCAGAGAGCCCAAGAGAAACGGCAGAGAGATCCACACCAATGAGGGCGGATCCGCGGCCAAACCCACCCTGGGGCCGCGGATCCGCCGCAGTTTAAAGAGTTCATGATGCAAGATTTTGGGAGATTTTCAAATGCTGAATTTTACCAACTTCTGAACAAAAAGATTCTGGGTTTTCACTATATAAAGGCACCGAGGGCATCTTGGAAAAGCTATCAAGCCGAAGAGATCACGAAGCTCCCGACGCTCACGCATCCAGGCTGATCATCGACTGTTCGACTACCTCCCTAGGAAGGATCGAGAAGCAAATCAAGTTTTGTAATCATTTTCTATGGATTAAAAGTGTAGTTGAAGGAGTTGATTAATAAAGGTAGTTTTTTTTATTTAATTGTTTGTTTTTACATTATGTTCTTCCTCTCTTTCTTTTCATCTTCTTCTCCCAACATGCGCGAGTAATTCTCCGCTTGTTAGGGTTCGTAGGATTAGGGTAGGTTAATGGGGGATGAAAATAATTAAACCCTTTTTAAGTCCTATAAAGTTTAGGAACTTTATCAAAATAATCATTAACATCCTAATCGGGCGCGCTAGCAATTCCTTGCTAATTCCGACCACGATTAGAGATTAGATTAATGATTGTTTTGGTAAAGGCTAGATATGAACGGAGTTCCGTGTCGAGATAAGGGTTACGAGTGGGATTCCTTTTCCCTCCAGAAACCCTAATCTACACGCATCACCGTCGTTCTAGTTCTAAATCTATTAATGGATAAAAAGGGTAACTTTTAATTAATCTCTCATAACTACTAAATCCTAACGAACCCTACAAGCCCTTCTTATTATAATTAATCACATCTTTAAACTAATCTAGATCTATATTTACATTCTTATTAAACGTAGATCTAGAAAACATCCTACAACCATTCTTATTTCTTTCTCCTTTTCAACACATCTAAAGTAAAAATAAGAAGTTCCACGTTTCCCAGAGGACGACCCGTACTCATCTCGGTCTAGCTACGCGCGACACCGTTATTGATTGCGGTTAAACTACAAAAACACATCTTTCGCACCAATCAGTCGGCTTTGGTTTAAGCCGGATCCGAGTATTATATTGAGTAGGTATAATATCTTTGTCTCAGTTGCATTTGTATTCGGTCGTAATACAAATACGGGTATATTTATACAGTTTCGGGGTTATCCTGAAAGTCGTTTCAGGATCACTTTTGGAAGTTGCCAGTTTCCAGTTTTCTATCAGCCGTCTTTTAACATTCGGTTAAAGACGGATTTATCTTTTCTTGCATGAGGTGAGTCAGTGTTCTGGAAGTTTCTAGAAGCCACTAGAAGAGGTGACTAGGTTCATGAACCTTTAATTGCATTTATGATGTGATGACTATGTTTATATGAGTCATGGTTTACATAAATGCTTTTTGTTTTGGTTTAGATTTTTTCCTTCATGATATGCTTCATGTTATGGTCACCACTTGCTCCTACGGTCACCTCCCTCCTTCTTTAAAGTGGGCGTCCCTCTCTCTCCTCCTCACTTCACTTGTTGATTTCATTTTAGAGAGAAAAGATTATGATAGTATTTGGGGTGTATGGAATTCACAGCTCATTTCATTCCATCACCCGATTCCCTCGGCAACTTCATTTACCGATCGTCCACGGACTTGGACGAAGTGAGACAAAGTCATCTACTCATTCTCTACATCATTCTTGGTCGTCTCTTTTAGCAAACTTGACGATCGAGTTGCCTCAAGTCAGAGGCGGGAGCCCGTTTAAAGAATCGTCGACGTGGTGCTACCTCGACGAGGATATCGGAGATCGAAGAGATCGGAGCAGCCGCAACGGAGCGTGGGATGATGGTTAAAGAACGAAGGACTCGGATCGTTCAGTATAACCTTTCTACACTCTTTACAGTTTGTTAGTTTAGCAATAATGGCAGATCCGGGTTAAAGTATACGATAGCGCCAGATAAAAAGTTTTTTGTTCCGCATTTGGCGTCTGTAGACGGCCGGGGCACTAGCGTAGACTTACAGTGGTATCAGAGCCTAACCATTTTGCTATACTAACTTGTGCTAACGCGTTTAAAATATCGATCGAACCGAAAATCAAAAATCACATTTTTTCAATTTGACAGTTTCTGTTGATTTTAAATGGTGTCCTAAAATTTTTCTACACATCTCAGAAAACTGTGCAGGGTTTTATTAGAACGACGACAAAATTTGGGCTCGTGACCCCACCAAACCGCCGCGGAAACGCGGTCAAACCCATGGTTTGACCGCGCATCCGCGGCCACTTGGTGAGCTCATGCTCCCAAATTTGTACAGTGAGTTCTCTGTTGGATTTTGTGGTTTTTGGTAAATATCGTTTTGGCCTAGATTTTGTTACTGTTCACCAGTAAGTCGTGGGGCCCACTTTTTGATATTTGGTCGATCGAAATTTAAACACGTTAGTTTACAGTGCTTACATTATATCTCCGACCGGGAATGTCATTTGATCGGTAAACCGCGTCTGATTGCTATAGTTCTTTTAGACGGGTTTGCGAACGTGACATTCGCGTTGATGTTCTGTGTTGTGCTGTGATGTTGCGGATTTGTCGTGGTGGATAGCAGTGTGCAATGGTAGTACAGTTTGTGTTTATTTGTACATTTGATATTGCGGGGCGAGCGTCCAACTTGTGGACTGCCGTCACTGCCTGTTGTATAATATTCTTTTGGGGCACGACCAGGTTGCGGTCGATGTACCTATTGTACTATTTTTCATTACTATACTAGGTTTTGCCCCGAGAAGGAGTGCAAGGATAGCCGGGTTCTGAGAAGCAACGGGTCCGCATCTCATGGCTTTGAGAGGCAGAGGGGCCCCACTCTAGAATTGGCAGACTATTCGCCGCACTCATAGGGGGTACAGGTTGACCCAAGGAGGGGTGCCCAAGATTACCGGATTCCGTGAAGTGCTGGGTGGTCCATTCACTATGCTGTAGGGGGCTGCCTCGCTTCAGGTTTTGGCGGGTAACTTGCCGCACCCGTAGGGGTCTAGGTTTCATTGCACAGGCTATCCACAAGACAGGGGAACGTCGGGTTTCAGCAGCGGCTCTGTGAAACCCGGGGATCCCAGATTATCTGTATTGTTCTGTGATGCTTATTACTTTTCTGTAATGTTGCATACTATCACGCCTGGAGCGATTATTGTATATTGGTTTATATACTATTAGATGTTGTATATGTTTTACACCCGCGCTAGTCCAGTCCCCGCTCTGTCGTTAGTTAAGTAACCTAACGGGTGATGACGGGACCCAGTGACGAATGCGGATGGCATATACGTACATTTTATTTTCGTTCTTTTCTGGTGTGATTAAATGGTGGGACTGCGTTGATTCTGATCAATGCAAAGTTAAACAAACATGTTTATAGTTGTTGGAACAAATTTAAAAAGTGTTGTTACAAAGACGTTTCCTTTTGTTATGCATAGCGGTATTCAGTGGAATATCCTGCACCTCATTCGACGGGGCAAGGGCCGATATCCCTTCACCAGGACTGACCCCTTGGGTAGAAGTTTGCGTCAGAGTAATAACTTCACTATAGTCGATTACAAGTTGCTTTGCATAGCGGTATTCAGTGGAATATCCTGCACCTCATTCCACGAGGAAAGAGCCGAGATCCCTTTACCGGGAGTGACCTCTTTAGCAAAAGGTTTTCGCCACTATATTTTAAAAAGCTATCAGGTTCCTTCAGCGATATCAAGTTCACTGCGTTAAAGGTTTTTCGCCAAAAACCAGCCGTAGCCCTCCGTCACTTCTTTTAGGTATTCAGTAGTATTCAAGCTATGTATTTTGACCTAACGCCAAGGCATAGTGTTTGGTAGCTGCTGGGTATTCAATTGTTGCATAGATAGATGAGTTGGTTTGGGACAGCCGTTCTGCCATTTTGACCTAACGCCAAGGGCATGTGCGGGTGGGTTCAAATTAACAAGATAGTGATGGGTAGAACTTGGCATGTGACTTATGACATTTTGACCTAACGCCAAGGTTATAAGAGCATGGGGCAAAAACTATATCGGGAGTTTCTAAAGAAACTGAAACTTGCCAAGTATGCGCATACCATCTAGAGTATGAGTAACGTGGATGCATTCCATCACGTTATCATGCGATGAGAGTTGGATCCCGATTCCCACTGATGAGTTGGTTTACTCTTCGGGTGATCCCGATTGATTCTTCTTTAGGTTTGGAGGAGAATTTGACAGGACAGTGGGAGGTTTCCGGATTAGATAAAGTGATGACCATTCTGATCTAGGTTAGAGTGCACGCAGAGTGTTTCTTTTCTCTCTCTCTTTGGCAGCGACCTTTGACCGACCCTAGACTATGACTCAGTGACCAGGTTGACCGAACCTTCTTAAAATACTGGCTTTTGGATTGTCTGAGTTGCATAAGTCATTGCCACTCCTTCTGTTACCCTTTGAATTTCTCAGAACACCCGTATTACTACGGATATCCACTTCCATTGGATAGATCCATCGTATGGTTATATACGAACTCGAAGGAACTTCTTCGAGGATGGATCCAGGTTCAGGAGAAATAGAATTTGTTTATTCAGTTGTCTTTTATTATCACCTTCTCTCAGGTTGCGAGAGCTCCTTGGTTTAGGAGAGTACACCTATTACGCCTATTGGATAGTCTTATTCCAAACCATAGGCTGGTGCCGAAAGGTAGGGAATGAAGAAAACCAATTAGCCTAAGTAGGGTGTGCAGAAGGTAATATGTAAAGACAAAATAAAGGGATTAGAAAGAGGGCAAAGTAAATTGCAACTGATATCATTCACGACCAAAACCGCGTACTTCATCGCCACTCGTATTTCACCTTTAAAAGAATAAGGTATTATTCAGTTGTCTTTTATCATCACCTTCTCTCAGTTGCGAGTACTTCTTGGTTTAAGAGGGTACACCTATTATGCTTACTGGATAGTCTTCTTCCAAACCATAGGCTGGTGCCGAACGGTAGGGAAGGAAGAAAACCATTTAGCCTAACGATGGTGTACAGAAGGTAACGACTAAAGACAAATAAAAGGATTTGGAGAGATGGCAATAAAATATACGGTTGAAGTCATGAATTGGATTATGGAAGAGGCATTGCTATGAATACCAGGATACCCCTACGAAACATTTTCATGTTTCAGTGCATTGTTAAAAGAAAAACTGTTTTCCCGATTAGACACTTACTCCAAGGGTATGCATTTACCAGGTTTCATTCTCATATCTGTATGGTTTTACAGATGATGAGTAGGAGTAAGATATTGGGAATTAGGTGATCATCCTCATTATATCGGAATTCGTTGTAATTGGTGATACTTAAGGAAATCGCCAGGGTACAGTTTTCAACCTACGACGCACAGGTTTTGAGTTGTTTAACTCAGCGGACTTATACAGAGTATTGTATGTTGTCCAAGTGTCCATCAGGACAAAGGGGTAGGTCCTCGTACTATGTTCTGTTTACTTATAACTTCTCTAGTATTTAGACGAGTGTTTCGTAGAAATACAAGGTCTAAGTTTTAAGAAGTTGTGGGTATAAGAATAAAGTAGAGAACCAGGTGTCACAAGTATCGGGATTCTTCAAAGAGATCGAAGATGTAGATTCTTGTGATTGGTATTCAGATGATAGTGATGGTTTTGAGAAACGAGTTTTCTCTTTCAGGTTACTCATAATTGGATGGATTCCTAAGTTGAGTAATGCTGATTAGCCTCTTTCCATTAAGATGATATGCACTGGAGACAGCTGCATGATTTGAATCTGGTTCCAATTAAATAAGTGCCAAAGTTTCTATATTGGATATAGAATAGTTCATACCTTAAAAGATATTAAGGTACGGGGAGTTGTCCAGCTTATGCTTAAAACCAGACTCTGGATAACTCAGGGCACGTTTCTGTAGTGGCTGTTTGTGGGTTGACCCTGGCTATGACGAGGGTTGATATTCTACCATTTGGAAGATCAATAGTGATATTGTTCTTGACTCGCCACAGTTTTAGTAAAATGGATCTTTTTCAGAAAACAGTAGTGGGAGTATGGTAGAACTGGAAGTGATTCCAGAACCGCGAACGATTACGGAAAATTTAATAGGACCTATATATTCAATCAGGTTTGATATTCCAATAGCCACTCCGCAGATTTGGTGGGTAACCTCAGACACCCGAGAGGTACTTCGGTAGGCTCAAGGACGGTGACAGGGAGGTTCTTATCTACCCAGACTTGACACTACTGTTATTCCAGGATATGAGACCCGGTAGGAGGGTTGTCGTAGTCAGTGGGAGCAGCGGAAGCATAGTGGGCAAGTAGCTTATATCTATTTATAGACTTGAGCAGATATAGCGGAGATAGATCATCTATTTTTTGATGTGACAGTCATGGGTTTGACTTCAATCAGAATAGGGGATGGATCTGTTAAGAAGGTAGTAGGGTGTGATGTCATGGTATTTGGATGACATACACAGAGTAGGAAGTAAAATTCCTATACTACGATCGGTTGTACTGTGGTCGTCACACAGTTGTTTCTCCAGACAGGATATGGATATAATATTTGACATTCTGGTTTCTAGATCTATGGTTTTAGATCTGGATTTGGGTAGTTTCCCAAATGTGGGTACTTTGACAGATATTCTAAGGGTTTTTGGAATAGTTGACTCCTAGCATGGTGGTGTACCTGCAGGTGATGGAGTCACCCTCTCCAAAGGTGTCTTACAGACTAAAGGGGAGAGGGATGTGCATGATTGGCAGATCACTTGCTTAGGCAATTGAGTCAATCATGAGATGTCAAGTACCACACCAAATGTTGGTTTTGCACTAGATGCAATAAGTTTGTATTAATCCAATCCTGGAGAAATATAAGGAAGCAGTTTTAGAACATAAGTACATGTTCTACGGATTTGATGACGGCAGCCTCCTTCGGGAGACGGTTATCATTCCAAGCTTCAAAGGTGACATAGTTGACAGAGTTATAGTTTTTCCCTCTGACGAAGAGGGACGGTATTATGGACAGGTGGTCCAAGAGGATACTGTGGGTGGCATGGTGCCGGATATTGATTAGGTTCAGTGATCGATACAGTCTAAGAAGTTTGGATTTGGAGTTCATTTATGAACTAGGTCCCATCAGATATCCAGACATATTCTAAGACAGGTATTACTCGATTCGGGAGATGGCTTTCTCCGCGAACTTGAGATTAAGAGAGATATAGAAAGAAACTTCTAGGCGGATCCACTCACTAAGGTTATTTCTCGAACACAATAGTTTTACAAACGGGCTTTGTGATACTGATTAGTAGAGGAGTTGGATGTTCGGTTTCACACGGGCTGTGAGTAGTCGACATCGCAATAATTAGCCTTGAGTGCAAGTGGGAGATTGTTGGAGATAGTGCCCTTATAGTCAATTATTGGATCACAGGTACGTGATTGCAATGATTGCGGAGGACCTATACCGGTAGGACAGTCTTACTCAAGATGATAGTATGCTATCTGGTTTGCCTTTATCAGTAGTGTACAGGTTCAGGTGACTGATCACTGCTACACTTTGATAGAGCCCTTAGGATCTTTCTTTACCACCAACAGTATGATGGAGATCATATATGTGAGAGTTGGGTGGTTTATACGCATATCCTTAATTGAGGTCCCTAGTCGTGGGAGTTTCGAGACAGGGCATCGATACTCCGGAGTAGACTAGTGTGTACAGTCGAGACCCCGACGAGGGGCGGTGGCCGGTCTCACAAGCCACTGGTGTCAGTTGGTTCACCTAAGATATATACAGGTGCTCATTGGGTTATGAGTACACCGGACAGGACTCGCCGGGAATCTGCTAGTTAGTATTATATCTACCGTCAGATAGCAGTTCCCTGGTGGCATGTGTACATGTTAGTTCATCGACCTGAGGTCGTCATTTGTCTCGTGTGAGTTCCCACTGTGCTTTGATTTCTACCCTACCACGGCTCAAAGGAGTCGTGCAAACAGGTAGTTTTTGGGTACAGTCCCGAGCTATATGGAGGCACGTGAGCGGATCGGCAGGGGATTCGTCTCTCCCGGTATTGGGGGCGAGGTCATACTGTGTCTAGGAGAGCCATTACACAAAGTCCATGGCCATGGCAGGAGATTTACTGGTAGGTACTCCAGTAGTATCTCAGGGTGTTATTGGGCTTCACTCCGACACGACTTATACTGCTATTGGGGGTCTGACGTTACTAGCCCCCTAGGCAGATATGCGATACTCATAGACGAACGGACCGGACTGTATATACATTGTCACTGTTAGGCTCAGTAGGGTTTATGGATGAGTTCGCTCATCAGCCTCCCTTGAGGTCAGTCCATGGGCAGCCGTTACGCATTGCTAGTGCCGCTGACGGTTTGTGGTTAAACCCACTGCCAGGGTACTGACGAGTCATTAGAGTCCCCCACAGACAGTTTCCCAAGTTCGGGCGAAACGTTGTAGAGGCCGTATGGCTTTATGGCAGGGTTCGGAAAATGCACGTGCGTTTACGCACGTGTTAATTTTCGGGCAGATGATACTGGTCGGCTTTGGTTTAAGCCGGATCCGAGTATTATATTGAGTAGGTATAATATCTTTGTCTCAGTTGCATTTGTATTCGGTCGTAATACAAATACGGGTATATTTATACAGTTTCGGGGTTATCCTGAAAGTCGTTTCAGGATCACTTTTGGAAGTTGCCAGTTTCCAGTTTTCTATCAGCCGTCTTTTAACATTCCGTTAAAGACGGATTTATCTTTTCTTGCATGAGGTGAGTCAGTGTTTTGGAAGTTTCTAGAAGCCACTAGAAGAGGTGACTAGGTTCATGAACCTTTAATTGCATTTATGATGTGATGACTATGTTTATATGAGTCATGGTTTACATAAATGCTTTTTGTTTTGGTTTAGATTTTTTCCTTCATGATATGCTTCATGTTATGGTCACCACTTGCTCCTACGGTCACCTCCCTCCTTCTTTAAAGTGGCCGGCCCTCTCTCTCCTCCTCACTTCACTTGTTGATTTCATTTTAGAGAGAAAAGATTATGATAGTATTTGGGGTGTATGGAATTCACAGCTCATTTCATTCCATCACCCGATTCCCTCGGCAACTTCATTTACCGATCGTCCACGGACTTGGACGAAGTGAGACAAAGTCATCTACTCATTCTCTACATCATTCTTGGTCGTCTCTTTTAGCAAACTTGACGATCGAGTTGCCTCAAGTCAGAGGCGGGAGCCCGTTTAAAGAATCGTCGACGTGGTGCCACCTCGACGAGGATATCGGAGATCGAAGAGATCGGAGCAGCCGCAACGGAGCGTGGGATGATGGTTAAAGAACGAAGGACTCGGATCGTTCGGTATAACCTTTCTACACTCTTTACAGTTTGTTAGTTTAGCAATAATGGCAGATCCGGGTTAAAGTATACGATAGCGCCAGATAAAAAGTTTTTTGTTCCGCATTTAGCGTCTGTAGACGGCCGGGGCGCTAGCGTAGACTTACACTACGCTCGGACAATCTCCGCTTATCATAAGGATTCTCCATATAGGATCAAAGTGATACCTCCTAAATCCTGGGTTTTTGGATCTATGAGATAGATCTAATTGGATGTTAGGACACTCACTAGTTGTAGTGAGATGGTATCAATCGATCCTCGGGAGAATCACTGGAAGGGTTCCAGGGTGATAAGGACGACTGAATGCCAGTCGCAGGCTTGTCTATACCCTCAGTGGAGGGACGGTATGTTGGAAGAGTTCCAAGCTAGATACCATGACTTACTAGATGATTAAAGGCAAGATACATCGTTACCAAGGATGCTACCAAAGAGGCAGTCTGGATATATATAAGTTCATAAGATGAACTTCGTTCCTACCATTGTGTGACAATGGAGTTGTGGCTTTAGCCAAGGAACCCCCGTCCCATCAGAAATCCAGATATAATTCTTTGGAAGTATCACCTGATCATGGAGATGGTTGATCTCCAGGGAGATCGAGGTTAGGAGAGTAGACGCAGAGGACAACAGCGCGAATCCACTCACAAAGGCCTTTTTCCCAGTAGAGACTTCTATGGGATGGTTGAGTATGAGATACTTCAACCGCAGCTAATTGTTGGGTATGCGATACCATAACAGATGGCCCTAGTGCAAGTGGGAGATTGTTAGTTATATGTATGCCCTAGAGGCCATTACTGTACATACGATGTATATTGTAGTGGATGCTAGGACATATATAGGGAGGACTTTCTTGCTCGACATGATAGTATGCTATCTGGTTGTACTTTAACTTAAAATGTACTCTGATTGTCTCTATATTACATGTTGATAAAGCCCTTAGGATATGTACTCGACTACTGGGACTATGATGAGATATACTAGTGGGGCCACGGTAGTCGAAGGGTACATCCTATAATTGTTCCTAGTCGTGGGTGTATCGAGACAGGGCATCGATGCACCAGTGTAGACTAGCGTATACGCATCTTGACCCATATGATGGGCGATGGATGATCCCATATCCATCGGTGTTTGACATCAAGGATGGTGTACGGGTGCTCAGTGGAGACTGGGTACACTGGACGGACTCGCCGAGAACTCCCAGATGGTATTATACCATACGTCAGATGGCAGTTCTCCGGTGACACTGGTACAGAGTAGTCTGTTGACCCGAGATCGTCATAGAGTCTTGTGTGATTCCCACTGTGCTTTGATTTCCATCATACCACGTCCAAGAGGGCGTGCAAAAAGGTGGCTTTTGGGTACAGTCCCGAATCACATGGAGGCAATGAGCGATAGGAGAGGATTCGTCTCTCCCGGTATAGGGAGTTGATGTTGTGCTGTGTTCAATTGGCTATAACCGGAAATCCCTGTCCAGGGTTGCTGAGATTTACTGGTAAGTGTTATCAGTAGTTTCTCGAACTGTTATAGACCTCATATCGACACGACTTATCGAGCTACTGGGGTCTGACGTTTACCACCCTTAGGCGAGATATGCAACATATCAGACGACGAGACCGGACTGTACGGGAGTGTTACTGTTTGGATTCACAGGAGAATGTACAGGCTTGCTTGTTGATCTTCTGAGCGCTCAATACCTGGGTAGCTGTTACGTTTAGCTGACCGCTTGCAGCTTGTGGGTGTTTGATATTATCATCACCTACTGCCGGCATATTGACGATTCTTTAGAGTCCTACACAGTGGTTTCTTGACTCAGGCAAAACGGAGTAGGAGCACATATATGATATGTGCGGGACCGAAGATAATGCGATATGTGATACCGTATTATATTCTCGCGATATTTGATATCAGCCGGGTCATCGGATCTTGTGTTGATTCGATGAATCGGTACGGATAAATATTAGTCGGTTATATGCGATATAGCCGGATTGTCGGATCAAGTGCTGATTCGATAATTTAATGTATAATAATATATATGATATATTAAATTAGATTAACTAATATTTGCTCACTAAAAGATTCTTTTTCTCACTCGGGTAATACATTGATATGTATGCGATATATGTTAATTGTATTATTTTATTTTGTTACAATAAATATTATATATGTGATATATAATATTGTAACATGATATGATAAATAATGCAACATGTTTAGTAAAGATTAATCAAGATTAGGGTTTGATTTGGGTTAATGTATTCTAGTTGATTCTAGAAGCTTTTCATTTTGTCATGATAAAGATATTTGTGTGTGACTCATTCTTAACTCAACCCAAAACCCTAACCCTTGGTTAATTCTCTACATTGGTTAAGTGAACCATGGTTGCATAATTGATCATTATCTCCTTTTCCTATTCATCACAAATGGATTCTATGATTATTGTTCATCTTCTTCCTTCATTCTTTCATGGAAAAATGCTTGCTAGATTTTTCCAAGTGATGAATAATTGTGAGAAAAATATAAATAAAGAGTGCAAAAATCCTACTTCATCATCCTCATCTTCCCTTGCCATTTAGATGAGGGTGTTCACATCATTTCATGTGTGTTAGCTTGTGTTAAAGAAACTTCAAGGTAGATCATCTTAGTATCGAAGATCGGAAGCAAAGGTTGCGTCTTTCTCTTCGTGGAACCTCTCGAGAGTCCGGATCCCGATGATCGCAGCGAAGGGACCACAACACGGAGCATATGAAGTGAAGGACCGGATCTACAAAGGTTGTAATCCCTCTCACTTAGTGTTAAAGTTGTTAACATGTTAGTTTTCGCCTAATCTCTAGTTTAAAGTTCCGTATTCGGGTTGTTCGGCATGGCTAAATTTTTAATCGGGCATGGTTGATGCCTCGTAGACCCTTGTGCGCGTGCCTAGCAACCCTACAGATGCATATTTAAATCTTTTTGAATTTATATCTTGTGAAACTTGCCGGTCATGTCACAAAGATAAGATGACCATAGCTCTGTTTATTAGAAACAGAGAAAGAGTTAGTGAACTCTTGGGATTGATACATGCTGATGTATGAAAGTCCCCTGTCTACACATGCCAAGACCGGTTCTTTGTACTTCATTACATTCTCTGATGATCTCTCAAGATTCAGACATATGTTCCTGTTGAAACACAAGTCCGAACCTTTTGAGATATTCACGGAATATAAGTTAGAAGTAGAGAACCAACATACAGGTAAAAGTATTATGTCCTTTGATGTGATCAAGGAGGAGAATACTTGAGCACGGAATTCCTGGACTATTCTAAAGGAGAATGAGATTCTCTCTCAGCATTACTCCTTCGTATACACCATAGCACGATGGTATATCGGAGCGGAGCAATTGCACCCTATGTGATATGGTGTACTCTATGATGAGTACTACTGGGTTTCCTATTTCCTTTTGGGAGTTATGCACTTGAGAAGCTGCATACCTATTGAATAGGGTTCAAATCAAATCAGTTGCCTGCCACTTCATATGTGATATGGAATGGGAAGAGCCCATATCTTAAGTATGTTAAGATTTAGGGTTGTCCGGCTTATGTCTAAAAGCAAAATCCGGACAAGCTCGAGGCAAGGTCTGTTATGTAGAACTGGAAAGGTTCCAGCTATACAAACTACAGTTGATGATTTGGTAGAACCGAAGGATTCAATAGTAACCAACGAACCTCAGCCTCTCCGCCGATCTAGTAGGGTTCCTCACCCACCTGAGAGATACTTCGGTTTCTCTATGACAGTGGGAGCGAGGATTGCATCATGAGATGATGACCCAACTAGTTTCGAGCTGGCCATCAGGAGTGAGACTTTGTAAGAATGGCTGGATGCTTATCGATCTGAGATGGAATCCTTATACACCAACAAAGTATAGACTTTGGTTGCTTTGGGTTAAATCCCCATCAGGAGCAAGTATATCTTGAGAAGATTATTTGGTGTACATGGAAAAGTTGAGACTTTCAAAGCTAAACTTGTTAAAGGTTTGCATCATTGACCAGGTATGATTATGATGAAACCTTTTCTAAGGATCTATGCTTAAGTCCATCCAGATCCTACCTGCCACAGCTACATACCATGACTACGATATCTGGTGGTTGGGTGTCATGACTTCTTTTCTAAATGATGTTTTAGAACAGAGCGTCTATAAGTACACAGCCAGAGGGCTTCGTAAACAGTGGGAGCAGCGGAAACGTGAGCAAGATGTTTTATATGATAAAACAGGCATCGCGGAGTTGGAACGTCTGTTTTGATGAGGTAGTCAAAGAGTTTGACTTCATCAAAATGGTAGATGAACCCTGTATATACAAAAAGGTAGTAGAGAGTATGGTGGTGATCCTCGTAGAGTACGTGGATGACATACTCTTGATAGGGAAGGAGTTTCCTATGCTACGCTCAGTCAATCTCCGCCTATCACAAGGATTCTCCATATAGGATCAAGGTGATACCTACTTAATCCTGAGTTTTGGATCTATGAGATAGATCTAATTGGATGTTAGGATACTCACTAGTTGTAGTGAGATGGTATCAATCGATCCTGGGGAGAATCACTGGAAAGGTTCCAGGGTGATAAGGACGACTGAATGTCAGTCGCAGGCATTATCTTTACCCTCAGAGGAGGGACGGTATGTTGGAAGAGTTCCAAACTAGATACCGTGACTAACTAGACGATTAAAGGCAAGATACATCGTTACCAAAGATACTACCAAAGAGGAAGTCTGGGTGTATATAAGTTCATGAGATGAACTTCGCTCCTACCATAGTGTGACAATGGAGTTGTGGCTTTAGCCAAGGAACTACCGTCCCATCAGAAATCCAGAAATAATTCTTAGGCGGTATCACCTGATCATGGAGATGGTTGGTCTCCAGGGAGATCGAGGTTAGGAGAGTAGACACAGAGGACAACAGCGGGGATCCACTCACGAAGGCCTTTATCCCAGTAGAGACTTTTATGGGATGGTTGAGTATGAGATATTTCAACCGCAGCTAATTGTTGGGTATGTGATACCACAACAGATGGCCCTAGTGCAAGTGGGAGATTGTTAGTTATATGTATGCCCTAGAGGCCATTACTGTACATACGATGTATATTGTAGTGGATGTTTGTGTAAGTGCACGGCGGCGCCCCGGCCGTCAATCCGACGCCGGAATGCGGAAACGGTGGCAAACTTAAATTTTTGCGGACTTGGCAAAACGGCACCACCGCGCACTAAAACCGGATCGGGCCATTAAACTAAATCTAGCTAACTACAAAGAGAAGGGGAAGAGATATACCGACGATCCAAGTCCTCCGGTCTTCATCTCCTCTCCGATCTCCTCACGGGATCTCCGGTCATCGCCTCCTCGCCGGAAGGGCACCACGTCGCCTGCATCTTTTACGGGCTCCCGCCTCTATACCGAGGTAACTCGAGCATGAAGCCGGCAACTCGACATGCTCAAGATGTGCTGTAGGAAGTGTAGTGCTTTGTCTCTTTGGGGTTTGTTGCCTTTGGATGGAGGAATGGAGAATAGAAAAATGGTGCTTGCATTTTTCTAGCAAGAAAATGAGATCATGGATGAAACTCTCAAGATGAAGCTCTCTTCTTCTTCTTCTCTCTTTCTTTTTCTCTCTTGAATAATGAATAATCTCTCATCCAAAAGAGAATGGTGGAGGAGGTAATATCAAAACATGAAGGGAGGTGAGTGTAGGAGAAGAAGGAGGTGACCACAACCCAAGACAAGAAACATACACCATGCTTCAAACTATTGAACCCATACCCTCACTTTA
Source organism: Agapanthus africanus (assembly GCA_030015575.1). Classification (NCBI taxonomy): domain Eukaryota; kingdom Viridiplantae; phylum Streptophyta; class Magnoliopsida; order Asparagales; family Amaryllidaceae; genus Agapanthus; species Agapanthus africanus. The sequence continues at coordinate 381,384,285 of JASDDO010000022.1, read as the reverse complement.
TCACAATCAAATCTCATAAAGCAAAAGCATGGTTGAAAAGAAATGAAAGCTATCATAATCAATCTTTTACAAGAAACCCCCTCCACAAAAGTTATTTGCACAATTGCAAATAACCCCCTCCATCGGAAAAGTCCGGCCGGGAAAGAACAAAGGAAAACCGGCCGGAACGGAATGCAAACTGGCAACTCCAGAAAACTGGTCCCGTAATAAATTACAGGAAAACCCCAATACTGTGCATACACACCCGCATCTGTATTCCGTCCGGATACAAACGCAAAAAGACAAAATCTACACTGTACTAAACTAGGACCGGCTTAAACCAAAGCCGGCTAGTAATATCCGTTCGATCCTGATCCGTGCAATACCGCACGTATCTGATCGAACCCTGCCATATATCTATACGGCCACTAGTACAAACCGTCCGATCCTGATCCGTGCAATACCGCACGTATCTGATCGGACCCTGCCATATCTCCATACGGCCTCTACAGCGTTTCGCCCGAAAGCTTGAGTAACTGAAAGTGTGGTGGACTCTAAAGACTCGTCAATACTATGGCTGTGGATTTAACCACTAGCACGTCAGAGGTATAAGCCAATACGTGACGGGCCACCAGCTATTGACTAAAAGGGACGTCGATGAGGAAGCTCACCCCGACACCCAACTGAGCCTGTCAGTGACAATATCCGTACAGTCCGGTCCGTTCGTCTATGAGCATCGCATGGCGGGCCTAGGGGGTTGGTAAAAGTCAGACCCCCAAAAGCGGTACAAGTCGTGTCGGAGTGTAGCCCAGAACACCCTGAGATACTACTGGAATACCTACCAGTAAATCTCCTGCCTTGGCCAAGGTCTTCGTGTAATGGCTCTCCTAGACACAGCGCGACCTCACCCCCAATACCGGGAGAGACGAAACCCCCGAAGATCCGCTCACTGCCTCCATGTGGCTCGGGACTGTACCCAACTAAAACCTGTTTGCACGACTCCTTTGAGCCGTGGTAGGGTAGTAATCAAAGTACAGTGGGAACTCACACGAGACAAATGACGATCCCCAGGTCGATGAACTAACCTGTACACATGTCACCTGGGAACTGCTATCTGACGTCAGGTATAGGACCAACTAGCATGTTCCCGGCGAGTCCTGTCCGGTGTACTCATAACCCAATGAGCACCTGTATACATCTTAGGTGAACCAACTGACACCAGTGGCTTGTGAGACCGGCCACCGCCCCTCGTCGGGGTCTCAACTGTATACACTAGTCTACTCTGGAGAATCGATGCCCTGTCTCGAAACTCCCACGACTAGGGACCTTTTAAGGATGTGCTAATAGACTCCAGCTCTCACTTATATGATCGCCCTCATACTGCCGGCAGTCAAGCAAGAATCCTAGGGGCTTTATCAACGTGCAATAGCGACATGTCAGGTCGCCTAAAACAGTACACGATGATAAAGGTAAACCAGATAGCATACTATCATCTCGAGTAAGACTGTCCTACCGGGATAGGTCCTCCCTCAATCATTGCAATCACGTGCCTGTGATCCAATAATTGACTCTGAGGGCACTATCTCCAACAATCTCCCACTTGCACTCAAGGCTAATTATTGCGATGTCGCATACTCACAGCCCGTGTGATACCGAACACCCAACTCCTCTACTAGTCAGTCTCACAAATCCCGTTTGTGAAACTATTGCGGTCGAGGAATAGCCTCAGTGAGTGGATCCGCCTAGAAGTTTCTTTCTATGTCTCTCTATATCTCAAGTTCGCGGAGAAAGCCATCTCCCGAAATGAGCAATACCTGCCTTAGAATGTCTGGATGTCTGATGGGACGTAGCTCATAAATGAACTCCAAATCCAAACTTCTTAGACTGTATCTTCAACTGAACTTAATCAGTATCCTGCGCCATGTCACCCTCAGTATTGCCTTGGACCATCCGTCCAAAATACTGCCCCTCGTCAGAGGGAAAAACTATAACTCTGACAACCTCCTTGTCGTCCAGGTCACCTTGGAAGCCTGGAATGATAACCGTCTCCTAAAAGAGGCAGCCGTTATCATATCCCTAGAACAGCCACTTATGTTCTAAAACTGCTTCCGACTGTTTCTCCAGGATTGGATCAATATCAACTTATTGCATCTAGTGCAAGAACAACATCTGGTGTGGTACTTGACATCTCATGATTGACTCAATTGCCTAAGCAAGTGATCTGCCAATCATGCACATCCCTCTCTACTTTAGTCTAAAAGACACCTTTAGAGAGGGCAACTCCATTACTTGCAGGTACACTACCGTGCCAGGAGTCGTCCATTCTAAATACTCATAGAATGCTGTCAAGGTACCCAGATTAGGAAACCACCCAAATCTAGATCTAAAACCATAGATCTAGTAACCAGTATGTCTGATATAATGTCCAAGTCCTTTGTGGAGAAACCACTGTGTGACGACCAAAGTATAACCGATCGTAGTAAAGGAATATCACTTCCTACTACCTTCTCAACAGATCCATCCCTTATTCTGATGACGTCAAACCTATGACTGTCACATCAGAAACAGATGATCTATCTCCGCTACATCTGCTTTAGTCTATAAATAGACATAAGCCTGATGTCCACCAATGCTTCCGCTGCTCCCACTGACTACGACAACCCTCTGGCAGAGTCATATACACGTACACTTCTGAAGCTAGTTCAGAACGACGCTATACTCATCCTCCTGCCGGGTCTCGCAGCCTGGAACAACAACAATGGCAAGTGTGGGTAAACAAGAACTTCCCTGTCACCGTCCTTGAGGCTACCGAAGTACCTCTCGGGTGCCTGAAGTTACCCACCTTATCTGCGGAGTGGCCAATGGAATGTCAAATCAGATTGAATCTTCAGGTTCCTTATCAAATCTTCAGTAATCGTTTGCGGTTCTGGAATCACTTCCAGTTCTACCATACTCCCACTGCTGTTTTTGAAAAAATCCATTTTTAATAAAACTGTGGCGAGTCTAGAACAATATTGCTATTGTTCATCCAGATGGTAGAAAGTCAACCCGCGTCATAGCCTGGGTCAACCCACAAACAGCCATTACAGAAACGTGCCTTGAGTTGTCCAGTGTCTGGTTTTAAGCATAAGCCGGACAACTCCCCGTACCTTAACAACGTTAAGATATGAACTGTTCTACATCCAATATAGAACCAGAGGCACTGATTTAATTGAACCAGATTCAAATCATGCAGCTTTCTCCAGTGCATGCCAACTAAATGGAAGGAGGTCGATCAGCGTTACTCAACTTAGGAATACTTCCAATTATGAGTAACCTGAAAGAGAAGTAATTTCTCTTTATCATTACTATCAACTGAATACCATACACAAGTATCTACATCTTCGATCACTTTGAAGAATCCCGATACTTGCTATACCTGGTTCTCTACTCTATTCAAATACCTATAACTCCTCAAAACTTAGACCCTGTGTTTCTACGAAACACCTGTCTAAGAACTAGAGAAGTCATAAGTAAATAGAATACAGTACGAGGACCAACCCCTCTGTCCTAATGGACACTGGACAACATACAATACTCTGTATAAGTCCGCTGAGTCTAACAACTCTTTCACTGTGTGTTGTAGGTTGAAAACTGTACTTATGGTTAAGAAGAATTACACCGCTGTTTAATGCTCCTTACCTAACCATCCACTGATATAGGTAAATGTCATCGACATAATATCAAAAGGTATATCTCACTCTATTAAAATAGACGTACAGATATAACAATTTGAAATTGGTGCACAACAGCGGATATTCAAAACCAAATATTTGCCGACCGGCAAACAGCCCAGGTGATTTCCTCAAATATCACTGATTCCAACGAATCCCGATATAATGAGGATGATCACCCAATTCCCAATAACTTACTCACACTCATCATCTGTAAAACCATACAGATGTGAGAATAAAACCTGGTAAATACATACCCTGGAGTAAGTATCCAATCGGGAAATCAGTTTTCTTTTAACATTACACAGTGAGACTGAAACATTGAAATGTTTCGATGGGGTATCCCGGTATTCCTAGTAATGCCTCTTCCAGATTCACGACTGTAACCGTATAGTTCTTTGCCACCTCTCCAAATCCCTTCATATGTCTTTAGTCATTACCTTCTGTACACCCCTTTAGGCCAAATGGTTTTCTTCCTTCCCTACCGTTCGGCACCAGCCTATGGTTTGGAAGAAGACTATCCAAAAAGCATAAAGGGTGTACTGTCCTAATCCTAGGAGCACTCGCAACGCGAGAGAAGGTGAAGATAAAAGACACCTGAATGTACTTTATTCCTATTTCTCCTGAACCAGGATCCATCCCCGAACTGGAACAAGTTCCTTTCGAGTTCGTATATAACCATACGATGGATTATCCAATAAAATGGGATCTTCGTAGTGATACGGAGTGTCCTGGAGAAATACAAAGGTGATTTAGGATTGGCGAAGAAATACTTGGTTTGGTCGTGAATAGCAGTCGCAATTTACTTTGCCCTCTTACTAATCCCTTGCTTTGTCTGAACTTAATACCTTCTGTACACCGCTTAGGCTAACTGGTTTTCTTCATTCCCTACCGGTCGGCACCAGCCTATGGTTTGGAAGAAGACTATCCAATTTGCATAATAGGTGTACTACTCCTAAACTAAGGAGTACTCGCAACCTGAGAGAGGGTGAAAAGGAAAGACAACTGAATAATCCTATCCGTTTTCTCCAGAACCGGAAACCATCCTCGAATTAATTCCTTCGAGTTCGTATATAACCATACGATGGTTTTGTCCAATGGAAGTGGACGTTCGTAGCAATACGGGGTGTCCTGGAGAAAGGGGTAAAAGTAGGAGTGGCAATGAGGTCTGCAACTCTGACAATCCAAAAGCCAGTGTTAAGTAGGTTCGGTCAACTTGGTCACTGAGTCATAGTCTTAGGGTCGGGTCAATGGTCGCTGCCAAAGAGAGAGAGAAAAGAAACACTCAGCGTGCACTCTATCCTAGATCAGAATGGTTACCAATTTATCCAATCTGGAAACCTCCCATTGTACCTCAAATTCTCCTCCAAACCTGAAAGAAGAATTAGTCGGGAACACCCGAGGAGTAAACCAACTCATCAGTGGGAATCGGGATCCAACTCTCATCGCACGATAACGTGACGGAATCCGCTCACGGTATCACACTCCAGAAGGTATGCGCATATCTGGCAAGTTTCAGTTCTTTTGAAACTCCCGATGTGATTTCTGCCCCATGCTCTTATGACCTTGGCGAAGGTCAACAAATCATAAGTCACATGTCAAGTTCTACCCGTCATTATCCAGGTTAATTTGAATCCACCCGTACAAGCCCTTGACGAAGGTCAACAAGGCTATACGACTGTCCCAAACCAACGCATCTACCTATGCAGCAGAAAGGTAACAAGCAGCTACCATGCACTATGCCTTGACGAAGGTCAACAAACATAGCATGAATACTACGTGCTACCCGTCTGAAACGACGGAGGGCTACGAATGGTTTCTGGCGAAAACCTTTAACGTAATGAACTTGATATCGTTGAAGGAACGGATAGCTTTTTAGAAAATATAGTGACGAAAACCATTGCTAAAGAGGTCACTCCCGGTGAAGGGATCTCGGCACTTTCCCCGTAGAATGGGGTGCAGGATATTCCAAATGAATACCACGATGCAAAGCAAAAGTAATCGGCTATAGTGAAGTTAATGCCCTGATGCAAACTTCTGTCCAAGGGGTCACTCCCGGTGAAGGGATCTCGGCCCTTGCCTCGTCGACTGAGGAGCAGGATATTCCAAATGAATACCACGATGCAAAACAAAAGTGAACGTCCTTGCAATAACAGCTTTTTGAAAAGTGTTCCAACAACATCAGATTAGGTTTGTTTTTAAACTTGCATTGATCCGAATCAATGCAGTCCCATCATTTGATCACACCAAAAAGAACGAAAATATACTGATGTACGTATATGCCATCCGCATTCGCCACTGGGTCCCGTCATTACCCGTTAGGTTAGCTAACTAACGACAGAGCGGGGACTGGACTAGCGCGGATGTAAAACATATACAACATCTACTAATATATATACCAATATATTATATTTCGCTCAAGGCGTGAAAAGAAATGCAACATCACAGAAATGTACAGCATCACAGAACAATACAGATATCTGGGATCCCCGGGTTTCACAGAGCCACTACTGAAACCCGACGTTCCCCTGGTCGTGTGGATAGCCTGTGCAATGAAAACCTAGACCCCTACGGGCGCAGCAAGTCACCCGCCAAAATCTGAAGCGAGGCAGCCCCCTTCAGCTCCGTGAATGGACCACCCAGCACTCCACGGAATCCGGCAACTTGGGCACCCATCCTGGGTCAACCTGTACCCCCTACGAGTGCGGCGAATAGCCCGCCAATCCCAGAGTGAAGCCCCCTCCGTCCCAATGCCATGAGATGCGGGCTTGTTGCCCTCTAGAACCCGGCTATCCGTGCACCCCACCGCGGGGTAATCCTAGTACAGAATGTAAAATATACATACACCGGGTACATCGACCGCAACCAGGTCGTGCCCCAAAATAATAATACAAACAGGCAGTGACGGCAGTCCACATGTCGGACGCTCGCCCCGCAATATCAAATGTACATAATACAACAACACTGTACTAACATTGCATCCAGGCTATCCCCATGACCGATCCGCAACATCACAGCATAAACATAGAACATCAACGTGAAAATCACGTTCGCAAATCCGTCTAACCGGGCTATAGCAGTTAGACAGGATTTACCGATCGAGTGACATTCACGGTCGCAGATATAATGTAAATACTGTGAAAAATGTGTTTTAAAATATTCCGATCGATCAAAAATTAACAAGTGGGCCCTCAATCAAAACTGTAGCACTCACAGAAAACCTGGGCCCAATTTTAATATTCCAAAACCCATATTTTAAGCCCAGAAGGCCTCTGGAAAAATTTGGTGATGTGACATGAATAGTGCGCGGCGGAAGGGCCGCACGAGGTGGGGTTTCGCGGCGGATCCGCGCTCCAACTGTGGAATTACATCGTCAAATTTTTACAGAACCCTTAGATTTCCCAGTACATCAATATTTTACAACCAGAAAAATTTTTCGAGACCAAAAATTTTCAACAGAAACTGATTCGAACTAAGATGCAGTTTTGGAACATTCGATCGATCGAAACAGAAAAACACATTACACCAAGCTAGACTATGTTAATGGCGAGGCTCTGATACCAATGTAAGTGCACGGCGGCGCCCCGGCCGTCAATCCGACGCCGGAATGCGGAAACGGTGGCAAACTTAAATTTTTGCGGACTTGGCAAAACGGCACCACCGCGCACTAAAACCGGATCGGGCCATTAAACTAAATCTAGCTAACTACAAAGAGAAGGGGAAGAGATATACCGACGATCCAAGTCCTCCGGTCTTCATCTCCTCTCCGATCTCCTCACGGGATCTCCGGTCATCGCCTCCTCGCCGGAAGGGCACCACGTCGCCTGCATCTTTTACGGGCTCCCGCCTCTATACCGAGGCAACTCGGGCATGAAGCCGGCAACTCGACATGCTCAAGATGTGCTGTAGGAAGTGTAGTGCTTTGTCTCTTTGGGGTTTGTTGCCTTTGGATGGAGGAATGGAGAATAGAAAAATGGTGCTTGCATTTTTCTAGCAAGAAAATGAGATCATGGATGAAACTCTCAAGATGAAGCTCTCTTCTTCTTCTTCTCTCTTTCTTTTTCTCTCTTGAATAATGAATAATCTCTCATCCAAAAGAGAATGGTGGAGGAGGTAATATCAAAACATGAAGGGAGGTGAGTGTAGGAGAAGAAGGAGGTGACCACAACCCAAGACAAGAAACATACACCATGCTTCAAACTATTGAACCCATACCCTCACTTTATCACAATCAAATCTCATAAAGCAAAAGCATGGTTGAAAAGAAATGAAAGCTATCATAATCAATCTTTTACAAGAAACCCCCTCCACAAAAGTTATTTGCACAATTGCAAATAACCCCCTCCATCGGAAAAGTCCGGCCGGGAAAGAACAAAGGAAAACCGGCCGGAACGGAATGCAAACTGGCAACTCCAGAAAACTGGTCCCGTAATAAATTACAGGAAAACCCCAATACTGTGCATACACACCCGCATCTGTATTCCGTCCGGATACAAACGCAAAAAGACAAAATCTACACTGTACTAAACTAGGACCGGCTTAAACCAAAGCCGGCTAGTAATATCCGTTCGATCCTGATCCGTGCAATACCGCACGTATCTGATCGAACCCTGCCATATATCTATACGGCCACTAGTACAAACCGTCCGATCCTGATCCGTGCAATACCGCACGTATCTGATCGGACCCTGCCATATCTCCATACGGCCTCTACAGCGTTTCGCCCGAAAGCTTGAGTAACTGAAAGTGTGGTGGACTCTAAAGACTCGTCAATACTATGGCTGTGGATTTAACCACTAGCACGTCAGAGGTATAAGCCAATACGTGACGGGCCACCAGCTATTGACTAAAAGGGACGTCGATGAGGAAGCTCACCCCGACACCCAACTGAGCCTGTCAGTGACAATATCCGTACAGTCCGGTCCGTTCGTCTATGAGCATCGCATGGCAGGCCTAGGGGGTTGGTAAAAGTCAGACCCCCAAAAGCGGTACAAGTCGTGTCGGAGTGTAGCCCAGAACACCCTGAGATACTACTGGAATACCTACCAGTAAATCTCCTGCCTTGGCCAAGGTCTTCGTGTAATGGCTCTCCTAGACACAGCGCGACCTCACCCCCAATACCGGGAGAGACGAAACCCCCGAAGATCCGCTCACTGCCTCCATGTGGCTCGGGACTGTACCCAACTAAAACCTGTTTGCACGACTCCTTTGAGCCGTGGTAGGGTAGTAATCAAAGTACAGTGGGAACTCACACGAGACAAATGACGATCCCCAGGTCGATGAACTAACCTGTACACATGTCACCTGGGAACTGCTATCTGACGTCAGGTATAGGACCAACTAGCATGTTCCCGGCGAGTCCTGTCCGGTGTACTCATAACCCAATGAGCACCTGTATACATCTTAGGTGAACCAACTGACACCAGTGGCTTGTGAGACCGGCCACCGCCCCTCGTCGGGGTCTCAACTGTATACACTAGTCTACTCTGGAGAATCGATGCCCTGTCTCGAAACTCCCACGACTAGGGACCTTTTAAGGATGTGCTAATAGACTCCAGCTCTTACTTATATGATCGCCCTCATACTGCCGGCAGTCAAGCAAGAATCCTAGGGGCTTTATCAACGTGCAATAGCGACATGTCAGGTCGCCTAAAACAGTACACGATGATAAAGGTAAACCAGATAGCATACTATCATCTCGAGTAAGACTGTCCTACCGGGATAGGTCCTCCCTCAATCATTGCAATCACGTGCCTGTGATCCAATAATTGACTCTGAGGGCACTATCTCCAACAGTTTGGACATATAGGGAGGACTTTCTTGCTCGACAAGATAGTATGCTATCTGGTTACACTTTACCTTAACGTGTATACTGATTGTCTCTGTGTTACATGTTGGTAAAGCCCTTAGGATGTGTACTTGACTACCTGGACTATGATGTGGATCATACTAGTGGGGACATGGTGGTCCATAAGTACATCCTTCAAGGTCCCTAGTCGTGGGTGTATCGAGACAGGGCATCGATGCACCAGAGTAGACTGGCGTATACGCATCTTGACCCATATGACGGACGATGGATGATCCCATATCCATCGGTGTTTGACATAAAGGATGGTGTACGGGTGCTCAGTGGAGACTGGGTACACTGGACGGACTCGCCGAGAACTCCCAGATGGTATTATACCTCACGTCAGATGGCATTTCTCCGGTGACACTGGTACAGAGTAGTCTGTTGACCCGAGATCGTCATAGAGTCTTGTGTGATTCCCACTGTGCTTTGATTTCCACCTTACCACATCCAAGAGGGCATGCAAAACGGTGGTTTTTGGGTACAGTCCCGAATCACATGGAGGCAATGAGCGATAGGAGGGGATTCGCCTTTCCCGGTATAGGGAGTTGATGTTGTGCTGTGTTCGATTGGCTATAACCGGAAATCCCTGGCCAGGGTTGCTGGGATTTACTGGTAAGTGTTACCGGTAGTTTCTCGAACTGTTATAGACCTCATATCAACACGACTTATCGAGCTACTGGGGTCTGACGTTTACCACCCCTAGGCGAGATATGCGACATATCAGACGACGAGACCGGACTGTACGGGAGTGTTACTGATTGGATTCATAGGAGTACTAGCGGTCTTGCTTGTTGATCTTCTAATCGCTCAATACCCGGGTGGCCGTTACGTTTAGCACACCGCTTGCAGCTTGTGGGTGTTTGATATGATCATCACCTACTGCCGGCGTATTGACGAGTCTTTAGAGTCCTACACAGGGGTTTCCTGGCTCAAGCGAAACGGAGTAGGAGCACATATGTGATATGTGCGGGACCGAGATTAATACGATATGAGATACCGTATTCTGTTCTCGCGATTCGTGACATTGATCGGTTGTATGCGATATAGCCGGGTTATCGGATCAAGTGTTGATTCGATAAGTTGTTACTTTTGATATTAGTCGGTTATAGCCGGATTATTAAATCAAGAGTTGATTTAATAATTTAATGCATAATTATATATTTGATATATTACATTGCATTAACTAGTATTAGCTCACTTATGATTTATTTTCTCACTAGTTTGTGCACATTGTTTATATATGATATATGCAAGTGTACATGTTTGTATCAAGCTTGATGATACATCAAAGTTGGGTGTATGAGACTCATACCAAGATTAGGGTAAAGATTAGGGTTATTGTTTTATCTTAAGATTTAACAAAAGGGTTTAACTTAGTCAAAGTAATCAAGCTTGAAGAAGCTTGGAGAAGCTTTGACAAAGTCCACTCTTTTGTCATTTCTTTTGATATTCTTTAACCTAACCTTTAACCTAAAGCCTTGGTTAATTCTCTACATGAGTTAAGCATGAGGGCTTAACTCAACCATGGTGCCATTATTTATTGGATAAGTTTTCATTTGGATGGAGAATTCTTTGTTCTTCTTCTTCTTCATCATCAAGCTCCATCGAAAAGCTTACTAGCTCCAATGGTGCCATGAGCAAAAGAGTGAGAAAATCTATTCTAAAGTGAGCCCACATCCTACTTCTTCATCCTCTACCACTTACCATGTAGTAGAGTGTGTTCTCTTCACAAAGTTTATGACCTAGTGAAGGAATAGCTTGAGTTTGTGTCTCCCCGACGTAGATCATCTTCGGCCTCGAAGTCAACGTAGCAAGCACGTTCGTTCTTCTCGTGGAGCTTCTCTAGAGTCCGGAGTTCACGATCGCAGCGATGGGGATGTCTACACGGAGCTAATGAAGTGAAGGTCCGGATCTACAAAGGTTGTAATCCCTTTCACTTGTAGTTAAAGTTGTTAACTTGCATGTTTTCGCCTAAACCCTAGTTTAAAGATCCGTATTAGAGTTGTTCGGCACGGCTAAAATTTTAATCGGGCATGGTTGATGCCTCGTAGACCCTCGTGCGTGTGCCTAGCAACCCTACAGTGACACGTGGCGCGCTTGCGCCCAAGCGCTCGGCGTCCGAGCGCAAAGCGCCCACGTGCCGACACGTGGCGCGCTTGCGCCCAAGCGCTCAGCGTCTGAGCGTAAAGCGCCCACGTGCCAACATGTGGCGCGTTGCGCTCCAGCACTCTGCGCTCGAGCGCAAAACGCCCACGTGCCGACACGTGGCGCGCTTGCGCTCAAGCGCCCAGCGTCCAAGCGCAAAGCGCCCACGTGCCGACACGTGGCGCGTTGCGCTCCAGCACTCTGCGCTCGAGCGCAAAGCACCCATGTGGCGCGCTTGCGCTCAAGCGCCTAGGCGCTGGCCCCACGCATCCTTTGGATGTCTTTTTCCCCTTTATTTATATATACATGTATATATATACATATGTACACATACACATACTCGGCGACACTGCCCCCGTTGAAAAAAATTTCTAACGGGGCGCTGCCCCGCACCCCGCAAGGGGGCTGCTAGCCCCCTTGACCCCCACCCTGCTATTCGGGTAGCGGGACCCCCGTAAAAACTCTGCGTGGCTCCTGATATATCCAAAACCCCTCTTTCAAAACACAACACACGTACACTACACATTGAGTTCGCATGACCAGTTTAACCCGTCAATCGGAGGTTCCCTCGCTCCAAAGGCGAGGGGTAATTAACGGCAGCTTAGTTCGCGGCTGCCGGAGATTCGGATCACCATAATCATTAAACCCCGGCCTACCCTAGGCAGGGGGAATCTGTAGTACGCTTGACAAGTGCGCGCATATTCCCATCTCAATGGGGTAACGAAAAACACCCTACAGATTCTGGCACGCCCGGTGGGACCTATCTCTCCTCCCATATTTCGGGTTAAACGTTCATGCGAACTCAATCAATATACATATCGATTACCTATACTGAAATGATGTTTTTTTCCCGTGCAGCAATCAACCTTCGACGACAATGTCTCCCCAGACGAATTCAGCTTCCAACGTGACCCCGATTCCGTACGTGGTCAAGATCAACGCTCGTGTGGTTCTCCCCGCAATCCTCAGTCGACAGTGGGAGGAACCGCCCCGCCAGTTTGGCTCCGTCATCATCTACCCTGTCGGAAGCACTCATCTGGCGGAAATCCCGGCGGAACAGGTGGTCAAGCCGGTCTCAAGGGGCAAGATGCCGAATGTTGTGATTGCTAAGGCACCACAACCGAAACTTAAGATGGTGTCTGAACGACTCCCTGGTGCTCTAGATGGGGGCAAGACTTCCGGTGCGAAGGGCAACATCAAATGTCGCGGACGAGCTCAGGCGATGACTCCAACAAATGCGCAATCGAGCGTATCTCCAAGGCCCTCCATCGCCCGGTCTGCGGCGTCTTCCCAAAGAGCCGAAGTCTGCCAGGCGCTTAGAACAGAAAAGTTAAGGCAGAAGCGGCTCAGGTATCGAGCCAACAAAAGGGCCAGGGCTTCGGCCAAATGGAATCGTGTGAAGTTCCAAGTGCAGGGTTGCCCTGCGACGACGGCTGAGTCGGACGTAAGAATCAGCAATTCTTTCGAGCCTCTGAAGTGGGTTCAGAAAAATGCCATGACCGCCAGAATCAAGAAGACAGCTGTCCGAACAGTGCTACAAAGAGACGTGTCCCGGCCCCCACAGGAAAAGTATGACACTTTCTCTTCAAGGGTCTATCAGGAGCTATGTGCCGCAAGAAAGCAGCGGGCAAATCCAGAAAAGAAGCGCCAGCACTATTCAAGAACCTCGTTAGGCCAGCCGCCTTCAATCGACTACCAGCTACCGAAACAAGGGGGTCAAGACAGCAATCCTTGAAATCAGCTGCCAATGATAGAAACACGGCCGGATATATCATCCATACGGTCTATATGGCGGGCGGGCGCCCCAGCGACAACCTTCGCAGCAAAAGCAAGGATGGGGCCACCACATCCCAAGCCTAATCTAGCCTGAATGTGGTTGCCGCTGCCCAAGAACAGCCGCCCCCGCTGGATGAAGAAAACCCTCTCGATGAGGATGATAGGCAGAAAGACCCCTCGGTCCATGCAGAGTCAAGCTCATACAGTGAGGAAGAGCCGACTTTCCGCCCCAGGACTGCGGAGCAAGAGCTGCTTCAAGAGCTTCGAAAACAGCTCAGGAGCAAAGATAAAGAGATGGCCAAGCTCTATTCGAAGATTGACGACTTAACGAACGTGGTGATGCAGCTTACGGCTCAAATTGCTCGAGCGCCTCCCAATCAAGCACAAGCCGCTACTAATCAGCCGGGTGATGACAATCCGAGGCAGCCAATGCATGTTCCTTCGGGTCCAAGACTGGTCGAGCCATATGAAAGCCGGCCACACTCCGCTTCTGGGGATGCCTTGGCCCAGATAGCACTATCCCGCTAACACAGGATCGGATAATGGATTTGGTCACCAGCAAGGTTAAAACATTGGTGGCCGAAGCTGAAGCTCAGAAAGAAATCGGCAGTAGTGGGCGGCCATATCCCGCGCAGTACGATCTGATTGAGTTACGAAGCGGCTACGTCATTCCTAAGTTCGGAAGATTTGATGGAACGGGGAATGCAAATCAGCACATCGCCCACTTCAAAGCATCGTGCAGAAATACAGGGGGTAATGACGCGCTCCTTCTTCGTCAGTTTGTCAACAGCCTGACCGGCGTCGCCTTCGACTGGTATGCGAGTATACTGGACGGGTCCGTCATTACCTTTGCCCAAATGGAGTCCCTGTTTCGGCAAAGGTTCATGAGTGTCAGTGATAAAATCTCCATTGCCGACCTTGTGAGGACCAAGCCGGGGAAGAATGAAAGCAACACCGACTTTATCGCTCGATGGCGTAATCTCACGGTCAAGTACGAACCTCCGCTGGAGCAGGACCAGTCCGTCAGCCTTCTCATTGGGAACCTCAGCAATTGGATGGTCCCATTCTTGTGTACGGCGCGCCTCAAAACATTTCAGGAGCTAACCAAGAAAGTCCAAATGCTGGAACGCTCGAACCAAGAGTCCCCGCCAGATTCTCAAAGAGACAAAACTTGGAAAAGCAAGCGGGACGACAACCGTAGAAGAGGGAGTTCCAGTAGTACCAATGTCTTCAATGCCTCCGACAATGAAGAAAAGCGAAGGGCGGGTGAATCCAAAACCAACCGGTCTCGAAAGCCATTGCTGGGAGGAGATGGGCCTTCCCTAGAGGAGAAAAAGAACAAGGTTTACTCTTTCAGAAGGGACAAGGTCCTCAAGATATTTAAAGATGCCTTGAACAACGGCCTACAATTGCCGGAGTCGAAAAGACCCCAAGAAGCAAAAATGTCCGACAATCCTCTGTATTGCCCGTACCACCGAGTAGTGAGCCATGCGATCAAGGATTACTATATCTTCAAAGACTGGGTCGAGAAGCAGTACAAGGCTGGAGAGATCGAGCTGTCCAAAAGTGTGTTGGTGAACAATCAAGTTGCAACCGCTAACTTTATACAGACAGAAGTTGAAGCCTTCTGGGAGCAGACAGCTGAACCTGCTGCCCTGACAAACGAAACTGACTCATCGTGGCCTCCGTGGAGTACGCACATATCTAATAAGACGAAGAAGATGATAAAGCTACTTCGGAAAGAACCCAGGACGGAATGGGAAGGGCAGAAGAAGCCTACCAGTCCAGCTGCCAATGCGGCTCCATCAGGCTCAAAATCCAAGAAGTTCAAGAAGAAGAAAAGTGCAGCTCGGCATGAAAAAGAGTCTGCACGGAGATCGACCATTCAAAAATATATCGATTCCCTCGAAGAATATGAACAAAAGGAAAGAACATTGATTCAATTGAAGGAGTTCTTCCCTGTACAAGCGGCTGAAATTCTGGAGGAGTTAGAAGAAGACTCCAATGAAGAGATCCCAGTAGTGACCTGCTACGCCATCCATCTTGGCAGCCACTAGTAAAATAGGGGGTTGCCCCTACGGATAGTGTAATCCGTAGGGGCAAAAATAACTTGGACCTACGGATATATCCGTAGGGCTAAATGATTGCCCCTACGGGCAAAGACGTCCAAGAATAAAAATATTAATTCTTAATTAGGTGTTTGCCCCTACGGAGCCGCAAACAAAGGACCTACGGATATATCCGTAGGGGCAATTAAATATCGATTTAATAAAATCCCAGATCTCGATCGCCTACGCTCATTTCCCTCTCTCTCTCGATCGGGCGCGAAAATAAGGTTAGGGTTTCGTCGCCACTGGAGTTCGATCGCCTACCCCAATGCGCCACGCCGTCGCCGCCAAGGTTGTTCTCCTCGTGGCCACCGCCGGTTTCGTCGCCACTGGAGTTCTCGTCGCCACCGCGGTTAAGGTCGTCGCCACCGCCGTTCAGATCGTCGCCCCTGCCCCAGCAGCCGTTCAGGTGAGTAAATCTCGAGGTAAGTTAAAGAATTTATTGGATTATTTTGGGCTTAAGGTTCATGGCGCGCGAGTTGGCCTGGGTTGGGCTGGGGTCGCAGTCGCGGTCGGGTTAGGGTTGGGGCAGGGGCTGGGCTGCGGGGTCGGGTTCGGGGTCGGGGTCGGGGAAGGGGAAGGGGAAGGGGAAGGGTTAGGGTCGGGGTCGGGGTCGGGGTAGGGTTAGGGTCGCAGTCGGGGTCGGGGTAGGGTTAGGGTCGGGGTCGGGGTCGGGGCCGGGTAGAATTTATCAAATTTTTTATTGGGGATGCGGCTGGGGCTGCGGGCTGGGGCTAGGGCTGGGGAAGGGGAAGGTCAATTTATCAAATTTTTAACAAGATTTGTATTAGTTTGCAAGAACACTTAAGTTTATCACAAAATATTGTTTGGGTTTTCGATTTATATCTTGAGAATAATGGAGGAAAGATGCCATAGTAGGGAATTCCCTCCTATGGCGTCGAAAAAATACCCCCTCCATGGTTTTTTCCGACGATCGGCACCCAACATCTTCATTGTCATCATCTAAGATGTGGGTATACCAAATTTCAAGTGATTCTACAACTTTTTCACCGTTGATTTAGCAATGTAAAAAGTTCTATTGTCGGCAAACCGTTAATTTTGAACCCACTAAATCAACGGTGAAAAAGTTGTAAAATCACATGAAATTTGGTGTACCCACATCTTAGATGATGACGATGAAGATGGTGGGTGCCGATCGGCGGAAAAAATTAGGGAGAGGGTATTTTTTCGACGCCATAGGAGGGAATCCCCTCCTATGGCCTCTTCCCTCCATTAATCTCTTATATCTTTTAGCGGTATGTATCCGTTGTCCCAAATTTTGAATTATCTTATACTAGTATTTATGCATGTGCAGATCTTCTTTATCCTGACAAAAGATCCCTATCCATTATCTTAACTTAAAATCCTTTAGAGGGTGCTAATCCTAAATAACAACAAAATGATGTTAAATATTTCATCCGATTTTCACAAGATCATACTTGAAAAAAATGCAACTACTTTCACAATTTCACAATCCTAACCAACTCCCAATTTATTATGGTATTCGATCATAACTTGAGAACAAATTCTCTTTTCTATTGCCATCCCATATCAAACCCTAGAATCGTGGGCCATTTCAAATTACACCAAATTGAGGCAAGAATTGGATGAAACCAACATAACCAACAATAAAGAGCTTTATTTGGTAATATATATTGATGAACAATGGTTGCTGTGTTAAATCCAACCCTCACATCACATGCATATCAATAAAGGAGAGGACTGACCAAAATGTTGAATTTTAACAATTGTGAAAGTTCTTCGGTCAGGATGTAACAGAAATAAGGAAAAAAAACCTAAAATATTTTTCACAAAAAAGAAAAAGCAAGCTTCTCTCCCATATCATTAACAAAGCTTATCACTTTTGATTCTCGAAATTATTTTACATTATATTTTCATTCAAAACGTTTTGCTAGTTTGCTCACCAGCTGTTTGATAAAATTCCTAAACTATTTTTACTTTCCTTGCTCACAATTGCTCTTGACTACGTACAAATCTTGAAAACCCATTAACGCTCTTGCAATAATATGCAAAATCACATGAGGATTCACATTCATCACCACCACCTAAGGCTAGGGTTTGGGCTGGGGCTGCGGCTAGGGTTGTGCGTCCTCAAGAGGGCGATCATAGGATCGGTGAAGTGAGGTGGCTGGATATGAGATACGATGGATTTCCATGTGTTCAATGGAATGCTGAGGGTCAGAGTCGGTTATTTATATATCTCCCAAAAAGGAATGAGTTTGTTATCAAAGGTGTATTGATTTCTACATCAAGGAATATCAGTTATATGTCATTCAGTGATTAAGTCTGTTTCTGGCCCAACCATATTTATGAATCCTTTCTTCTTTTTCCTTCTTACGTATATTTACTAGTTCAAACTGTATGCACCTCTGCAATCAACGCCGAGAACTTATACATTATAGGTTAATAGACATATGCTATGAAATCACGGTGCATATCGAATTCATGATATGTTATAGTCCCTCATTATTTTTACTGTGGTGAGAAAGCAGTCGCTGGTGGCCACAAGCCATAGAATTGGCAGTTGTCCTACCTAAAATAACAACTTTTATACTAAAAAATTATGTATGCCATTAGTTAGTAGTTTATGTTTTTTAGACGCAAAAGCCATTTGAGAAATACTTTTCCAACCCACTATTAATCCATATTCTCAATATAGTCATTGAATTTGCACGCGCACATAATAAGAAGGAGAAGACAATAATGTGGCAGAAGAAGAAGAAGAAGACAGTAATGTGGCAGAAGAAGAAAAAAATGGCATTCCTCGTTCTCTGTTTCAGCATCAATCTTCTGATATGAACTAATGATGGCTTTCACATAGGTTTTTCCCTTTAGAGACTTCTTAGTGTCAAATGGAAAGCATAAATCAGATTTTTGCAGGTCGAGTTCTTCTATGACTTTCAAGAGTCTCAACTGATTCTGTTAATTATACTCTAGTTGGGTGGTACTTTTACCACTTCTCACTGCAGGTGCGCTCTCTAATATCCATTTTGAATGTAATATTATCGATATTCAAAATGGATATTAGAGAGCGCACCTGCAGTGAGAAGTGAGAAGTGGTAAAAGTATCACCCAACTAGGGTGTAATTTACAGAATCAGTTGAGACTCTTAAAAGTCATAGAAGAACCCGACCTGCACAAATCTGATGTATGCTTTCCATTTGACACTAAGAAGTCTCTAAAGGGAAAAGCCTATGTGAAAGCCATCATTAGTTCATATCAGAGGATTGATGCTGAAACAGAGAACGAGAAATGTCATTTTTTTCTTCTTCCGCCACATTACTGTCTTCTCCTTCTGCCACATTACTGTCTTCTCCTTCTTATTATGTTCGCGTGCAAATTCAATGACTATATTGAGAATATGGATTAATAGTGGGTAGGAAAAGTATTTCTCAAATGGCTTTGGCGTCTTAAAACCATAAACTACTAAGTAATGACATACATAATTTTTTTAGTATAAAGGTTGTTATTTTAAGTTTTTCCTTATAGAGATATGATCTAACTGCATCTATCAACTATAAGTGTGCAGAAAATTATGATAAGAAATCATAAGAAAGGGTCGTAGCCATGCATAACCTTGAATCTACATACCAAATCATGCAAAAGCATGCACTTATTGTCATCTTGGCTTGGAATATAAAATATCTTGGAAGACTATAAGCGAGCATTTAAATCTTGTTAGCTTTTGACTTCAACATATATTTTTCTCAAGTACCATGAAATATACTTGCTCCGTATAAACCGTTTTCAGGAAGATGGATTAATAATGACAAATTATCCATTGTGACTCACTAGGTTAGAATTTTCTCTTCTATTAACCATCTTTCTAATCAGCTTGGTAAATTTATTCGGAACCGGCTGCGAATCATTAAAAGACATGCATAAGAAAGAAAACTAAAATACAGATATATAGTATACCGATACATCGAAACTTCATAGTTGCGATGGCAATCCAGAAATATTTATTTCTACACACGTGGTGCGCGTGCGAATGCGTCAGGCATCATGGACAAATATTTCAGAACATGAAAAGTATTATTCGTATAAAGTAATTAAAATTTTTAAACACCTTGGGTAGATATTTTCTTAGTTGATGCAATCATATCATGATGACTAAATTTAAGCTATTATACATATGCTTATGTATTTTTCTAATCTAATATATCACACACACAGAGAGAGAGAGGGGGGGGGAGAATACCAGGTAGATAGAGAAATCAGTTAGCAGGATCCTGAAGAAATGGAGTCCACAGCATTGCTCATCATCATCATCCGTGATCCCTTTGAAAAAATATTATCAAAGGGATCATGGATAATGATGATGAGCAATGCTATGGACTCCATTTCTTCAGGATCCTGCTACCTGATTTTTTTACCTACCAGGTGTTCTCTCTCTCTCTTTCTGTGTGTGTGTGTGATATTTTAGGTTAGAAAAATACATATGCATATATATAATAGCTTAAATTTAGTCCTCATGATATGATTGCATCACCTAAGAAAATATCTCTACCCAAGCTTTTTAAAAGTTTTAATTACTTTATACGAATAATACTTTCCATGTTATGAAATATTTGTCCATGTTGCCTGACGCATTCGCACGCGCACCACGTGTGTAGAAATAAATATCTCTGGATTGCCATCGCAACTATGAAGTTTCGATGTATCGGTATGCTATATATCTGTATTTTAGCTTTCGTTCTTATGCTACTCTTTTAATGATTCACAGCCGGTTCCGAATAAATTTACCCAGCTGATTAGAAAGATGGTTAATAGAAGAGAAAATTCTAACCTAGTGAGTCACAATGGATAATTTGTCATTATTAATCCATCTTCCTGAAAACGGTTTATACGGAGCAAGTATATTTCATGGTACTTGAGAAAAATATATGTTGAAGTCAAAAGCTAACAAGATTTAAATGCTCGCTTATAGTCTTCCAAGATATTTTATATTCCAAGGCAAGGTGACAATAAGTGCATGCTTTTGCATGATTTGGTATGTAGATTCAAGGTTATGCATGGCTACGACCCTTTCTTATGATTTCTTATCATAATTTTCTGCACACTTATAGTTGATAGATGCAGTTAGATCATATCTCTATAAGGGAAAACTTAAAATAACAACCTTTATACTAAAAAAATTATGTATGTCATTACTTAGTAGTTTATGGTTTTAAGACGCAAAAGCCATTTGAGAAATACTTTTCCTACCCACTATTAATCCATATTCTCAATATAGTCATTGAATTTGCACGCGAACATAATAAGAAGGAGAAGACAGTAATGTGGCAGAAGGAGAAGACAGTAATGTGGCGGAAGAAGAAAAAAATGACATTTCTCGTTCTCTGTTTCAGCATCAATCCTCTGATATGAACTAATGATGG
Organism: Agapanthus africanus; assembly: GCA_030015575.1. Classification (NCBI taxonomy): domain Eukaryota; kingdom Viridiplantae; phylum Streptophyta; class Magnoliopsida; order Asparagales; family Amaryllidaceae; genus Agapanthus; species Agapanthus africanus. Next base: position 381,363,311 of record JASDDO010000022.1, on the reverse strand, counting down.
CTTTTCCCTTTAGAGACTTCTTAGTGTCCAATGGAAAGCATACATCAGATTTGTGCAGGTCGGGTTCTTCTATGACTTTTAAGAGTCTCAACTGATTCTGTAATTACACCCTAGTTGGGTGGTACTTTTGCCACTTCTCACTGCAGGTGCGCCCTCTAATATCCATTTTGAATGTAATATTATAGATATCCATGCCTGTTTATGTCAAAATTACTTATATTGTCAATGTTTGATTGTCTAGTTGTTGGTGATGCGTCCATATCAGGGACAGAGGCCACTCCCGTTCCTCCAGGTATGTTTATATATTATATAGGGCATGTATATTGATTTAGAATGCTATATCATAAATATACACACATTTCTTTTGCTCTTAGTCGTCCAACTCATTATCATGGGCTACTTGATGAGATTAGATTTGCGCCTGATGATCTACAAGAGCTCCTTCACTCCCTGTCATATGTGTAAGCAGCGCTATATGCGAGTTTACCTTGTTAGTATGTATGTACTGAAATTAATTAATATTATTCAAATTTTGATACATGCAGATACCAGAGGAGCACATCTTCTATCTCTGTAGGTAAGGCTTTGAATTTGTTGATTTTGGTGTTTCTTGTCAATTTTATAGACCCGTATGTGCTAAATATAATGTTCTGACAGTTGCTAGGGGAAGGCAACATTCGAGGCTGCTGACCCCAGTCCTGGACGCCGCACACGGACGGCACCACGTAGGTTCCCAGAGGCCGAGAACTAGGCTCTAGCAGGGCCCATATGAGGTTGGACTCCACCCCGGTGGTTACTTCCTCCGTCTCCAGTGAGCGACGTATCCATCATGAACTGGATAGCTTGAGGGCCAGCGTTCAGGAGTTGAAGGAGATGCTGGTATGTATACTACTTTATAGTAAAATATCATTTCATATTATATACATATCAACATATCCATAATTAGTACGTAGCTTGAGCTTATTTGGTTTTAGACTTAAGTTTGATTAATCATACATACATATGTAATTGAAAAAAACAACGCTTTTCCAAACTAGATATCCAAACAGGGTTTCGAAATAACTTAATAATGATACGAATTCGAATAATAAACAGTTCTTACACGCTCATGTAGCACACGTTATATCCAGACGCGACAAGGTAGATCGGCCGAGCCTCCACACGCAACTCCTTCGGCTGCGGCTCCGCAAGCCACTACATCGGCTGCGGTTCCGCAGACAGCTCATGTAGCTCCACTGCCCACTCAGACTCCCGCAGCCGCGGCTCCGCAAGCGACTACCTCGACGGCGGCTGCGCAGACCACATGCCGCTCAGACTCTCGCTACCGACAAATTGCATAGTTTATTGACCGAGGAGCAGGCGCGCGTTATTCTATCGATATTCAGAGGTGGAGCTGGACCGAGCTAGGGTAGATTTTTGGTTCTTTTTTTTTGAAACATGTATTTATTTATATCATACACATTGTACTACATTTTGAAACGATATTGATATTGGTTTGTATTTATATCATATTCAGTTTTTGGGTTTCTTTTGTATATTATATATATGCGTGAGATGTGATTATGAATACTGCAATATATGATTTGATTGATGTATATATTATTGTGCACAGGGCGGGAAAAATCAAACAGCCCATTTTTAAAAAAAAAATTCAGATAATATGTACCTACGGATTAATCCGTAGGCCAACATGTTACCCCTACGGATATAGCCGTAGGGGCAAAATATCAGCAGTAACTGATATTTCCCCCAGATCTCAGTACCGGGGGGTTGGGAAAGCCCCTACGGATATATCCGTAGGAGCCACTGACTATCCCCTACGTCTTTAGCCGTAGGGGCTACATATCAGGAATCCTGAATTTATGCCCCTACGGAATCGTACCTACGCATATATCCGTAGGGGATAGTACATACCCCGACGGGTATATCCGTAGGGCAAAGTAATTTATTAAAATAAACCGTAAATAATATAAAATCTTATACCCTACGGCTTAAGCCGTAGGGGCAACTGGACCTACACAGATATCCGTAGGGGCAAGAATTTGCCCGTAGGGGCAAGTTCAGGGCCTCAACTTGCACCTGCGGCCTTTGCACCTACGGGGTATTTTTTCGCCCCTACGTATATATCCGTAGGGGCAGTGGGTTGCCCCGACGGATAAATCCGTAGGGGCAACCCCTATTTGTAGTAGTGAGCGACTCCGAGGATGAGCTCTGTTTTCCCGAAGAGGACGAGGAGCTCACCACAAAGGCCAATCAAATCCAGCTCAGAAGCGGCAGGGCTCTACCGCAAAATCAGGGCAACGCCCCAAAAGGGAAGGAAAAACAAGTAGCTAATGAAGAAGATGGCAGAGAACCGGCTGATGAAAACATAAGTCCTTCCTTGGTGGACTATAATGTCTTGGCACATCTCTAGAAGCTTCCGTCTCTCCTGAGCATCTACGACGCCTTGGTCCTATCTAAGGAGCTTAGAGATGTTCTCATTCACGCTCTACAAAACCCCGAGCGGTATCAGGCTCACATTGCGGAAATTAATATGAAAGAAGCCCAGCACGCTTTGGATGCCGCCGCAGTCACATTTAAGGATGAAAACTTGCTACTGGGAACAGCTGAGCATAATCGGCCGCTTTACGTGATCGGGTACAGCGACGGAGATCGAATTAATCGCATATTGATTGATCCGGGGTCCTCAGTGAACATCATGAACTTGCGAACTCTGAAGAGTTTGTTAATGGACGTCCGACACCTGTCAAGGAAAAGGATTGTCATTCAAGGCTTCAACCAAAATTGCCAGCAAGTTCTGGGGTCTATAGCTTTGCCAATCAAATTCGGGGATCTGCAAACTGAAGCTAAGATATACGTGATCGACGCCGACACGTCTTATAAGATTCTCTTGGGGCGGCCGTGGCTCCACGATTACGGCATCATTCCGTCAACTCTCCATCAATGCATGAAGTATACTAAAAATGGCGAAGAAAGACGCATTGACGGAGACATCCAGCCGTTCGGTGTGCATGAAGTCCGATATGAAGATTCTCGGTATTTTATGAACCACCAAAATGCTAAGCCACAACTAACTGAGGATAGACCGGCCCCAAGACTCAAAAGCAAATCTGCGCCGGCTGTCACTTTCACAAGCAAAAATACCCAAGCGCGCCCGCATTTCGGCAGCGACACTAATGAGTCCGACGATGGAAGCCCGTCCTTCCGTAAAACTCGCCCTCATTTCGGCAGCGATACGAACGAATCTGTTACTGAAGGCCCATCTAGCAGCAAAGTCCGCCCTCATCTTGGCAGTGACACTGAAGAGTCAGAAGAAGAGGGCCTGCCATGCAACAGCTGTGCAGATTGACCCCCCATGCAGCAAGCGAAACTACGAGAGACCTTCGAAGTCGCAGAAGGGTCCCTGGCCATCACAAGGATGCCGGAACGGATGTGCAAAGAGCTCGACGCATTGTCAGTCTCTACCGTAGACCAGCTGAAAACTTTCTACGTGCCCGGGAGGAAAAATGGACAGAAGGGCATCCTGTTTTACAGGTCAAACCCTGTTGTGCACCCGGACGATCTTTCTGTCGCGTGCCTTCCCTATGAAAGAGGCATAAGAGCCATCCTCAATCCCAGATACTATGCGCCCGAGATGCGGGAATAGTTTAAGAAGTGCGGATGCCGGTTATATCAAACGGAGTCCGAAGCAAAGTTTTACGAAGGGCTATGGTATCCGCCCCAGGTCAGAGCACTCATCGATGGACGAATTCCAGATAGACGGGGCATAGGCTACATTCAACCTGATTCCAAAGCATGCTACATGATCCGTGTTGGTGAGGCCAGCGAAAGATCAAATGATGATGACGAGATAGCTGAGCCAGAAGAAGCTCCTCAAGAGCTCGAAGATGGCGGACAAGCAACCTTTGACGAGCTAACCGAGATTGACTTAGGAACGCCCGATAATCCAAGGTCGACCTACATCAGCTCGCTCTTGTCAGAGGAAATGAAAGCGCAGATAATTGCTCTGCTGCATGAGTTCGTCGACTGCTTCGCGTGGACATACAAAGAAATGCCTGGCCTTTCCCCTGAAGTGGCCGTGCATAAGTTAGCTATATCTCCTGATGCTAAGCTAGTCAAACAAGCTCCTCGAAAAATGAGAAGGGAACTAGAAGAAAAGGTTATCGAGGAAACTAAGAAGCTCATCGATGTCGGCTTCATCAGGGAAGAGAAATATACGGACTGGATCGCATGCGTAGTCCCAGTGAAGAAGAAAAATGGGCAGATCCGAGTTTGTGTCGATTTCAGGGACCTCAACAAGGCATGTCCTAAAGACGACTTCCCGCTACCGGTCATGGAAATGATGGTCGATGACACCTCAAATTACGAGTTGTTCACCTTTATGGATGGCTCGTCTTGATACAATCAGATCAAAATGTCGCCTAAGGATGAGAAGCACACAGCATTTCGAACCCCGATCGGAATATATTGCTACAAGGTGATGCCGTTCGGATTGAAGAATGCAGGTGCTACATATCAAAGGGCAATGACCAATATCTTCGATGACCTAATTCATAAAGTCATCGAATGTTATGTTGATGATCTGGTCGTTAAGACTAAAACCAAGGTCGATCATATCCAGGATCTTAGGACCGTTCTCACCAGACTGAGAGAATTTGACCTGAAGATGAATCCTCTGAAATGCTCTTTTGGTGTGTCATCGGGAAAATTCCTGAGCTTCATAGTCTGACATCGAGGGATCGAAGTTGACCCATCAAAGATAAAGGCCATCATGGAGATGCCCCCTCCGAAGAGTCTGACGCAGCTAAGAACTTTTCAAGGCAAGCTTGCTTATATACGGAGGTTTATCTCAAATTTATCGGGGAGATGTAGGCCCTTCTCAAAGCTCATGAAGAAAGGAGCTCCTTTTATCTGGGATGCCGAATGTCAAGCAGCGTTCGAAAGAATCAAACAATACTTGTTGCACCCTCCAGTGCTGGTCGCTCCCATTATAAATAAACCGTTGATTCTCTACACTGCCGCGCTAGACGAGTCACTCGGTGCGCTCCTCGCCCAGAATAACGAGGAGGGAAAGGAAAATGCCCTCTACTACCTCAATCGAACTCTAGTCGGGGCGGAACACAACTATTCCCCAATCGAAAAGCAATGCCTGGCTCTGATATTTGTTGTAAAGAAGCTGAGGCACTATCTGCTGGCTCATCGGGTTATGCTGATCTCCAAGGTCGACCCGCTCAAACACTTGATGACCAAAGCAAGCCTAGCCGGCAGGATGGCAAGATGGGCTGTCATGCTACTTGAGTTTGACATAGTTTATACTCCTCAGAAAGCAGTAAAAGAGCAAGCTCTTGCAGAATTTCTCGCTGCTCATCCCATACCAGAAGGGTCGCCGCTAAATTGTGAGTTACCCGACGAACAAGTGCTGCACCTCGAGGAAGATGGGCCATGTTGGGAGCTCTACTTCGATGGAGCCTCATCAATAAGGAGCTCCGGCAGATCAAGCGTCCCGGAGGTAAAAGCGGGGATAGGATTGGTGTTCATCACGCCATCAATGGGAACCCTACGGCGTTCTTTCGCTCTCACCGAGCCTCGAACGAACAACGAAGCTGAGTATGAAGCTCTGATAGCTGGTTTGGAGCTCAACATAGAAATGGAAATCCGTCGGCTACGGGTTTACGGTGACTCTCGGCTTGTCGTCAACCAAGTAAGTGGCGACTATAAGATATACAAACCCGAGTTAGCTCGGTACAGAGGTCGGGTGGTGGAACTCATGGAACGGTTCACTCACATTGAACTAATGAGAATCCTAGAGCATTGAACGGAAAAGCCGACATACTCGCTCGCTTAGCCAAGGAGCTGGCTGATCCTGACATGGACGAAATTCTGATCACAGTCAGGAGCCGGCAAATTCTACCCCCAGTCTCTCTACAAGAAGAGGAAAGCGCGGAACAGAAGAGCAGTCCCGCCGAAGAAGCTTCGATCATCTAAGACGAGCCCGATTGGAGAGAACCCTTCATAGTGTACCTCCGATACGACGAGCTGCCCGAAGAAAAATCTGTGAGGATTCAGCTGAAGAAAAGAGCTCTCCATACGTGTTTGTAAATGACATGTTATACCGCAGGTCATATGACCAACTCTGGCTCAGGTGTCTGTCATTGGCCGAAGCCCAAAAGGTCATGAAAGATGTTCACTCGGGCGTTTGCGGTGCTCACCAATCTGGCCCCAAGATGCTACTTCAAATCAAACGGCTTGGGTATTACTGGCCCACCATTATACGAGATTGCGGAGAGCATGCAAAGAAATGTCAGATATGCCAAATCCATGGTGATTTCATTCACAAACATTCCAACCCGTTGCATCCTACGGTGGCGTCGTGGCCCTTCGAAATCTGGGGCACCGACATTGTTGGCCCAATTGATCCTCCGTCACCCAAAGGCCACCGGTTCATACTGGCCGCGACAGACTACTTCTCCAGATGGGCTGAAGCTGTCCCGTTGAAAGAAGTCAAGACAAAAGATATTCTGACATTCTTCCAGCATAATATTCTATACCGCTTCGGTACACCAAGAAGAATCATTTCTGACAACGGGCCTTCTTTCAAGAGCTTCAATGTCTCAAGGTTCGCTACTCAGCACAAGATAGACTGGAGATATTCCTCCATCTATAATCCAAGAGCCAATGGGCTCGCCGAAGCCTTCAATAAGACTCTATGCAAGCTCCTGAGGAAAAATGCTCCAGCCAACAAAAGAGACTGGAATCTCAAGCTTCACGAGGCGTTATGGGCATATCGTACCACACACCGTACTCTAACTCAGTCCACTCCATACTCATTTCTCTTTGGAGTGGAGGCGGTCCTCCCCCTCGAAGTCGAAGTTCCAAGCTTAAGAATGGTCGTTCAGCATAAGTTGACGGAGGAGGAAAACGTGCTCCTTCGACTTGAAGAACTCGATGCCCTCGAAGAAAAGAGGCTCGCGGTGTAGCAAAGTCTGGAGCTATACCGAGCCCAAATGTCACGGGCCTATGACAAGATAACCCGTCTCCGCGCTTTCAAGAAAGGTGAATTGGTGTTGGTCCTCAAAAGACCGATCATCCCCGATCGACATGCCAAGGGAAAATTCGAGCCAAACTGGGAAGGACCATACGTCATCGAGAAAGTGTTTGACGGAGGATCCTACCAACTAATAAGTGCCGAGGGAGAAAGGCCCATGCCACCCATCAATGGCCGATATCTCAAGAAATACTACACGTGAATGCTCTAAGTCGCAGGCGAATTGAGCACATCAGCCCTACGGTCTGGATCATACATCCTGCAAAACCGTATACAATCCACGGGCGTAAATGACCCCTATCTCTCCCAAATCCTGCCGGTGAGACTACTTTTAAAGTCCCACCAGCGGCAAAAAAAAAAAGAGAAAAAAAAATAAAAGAAATGAAAAATAAATGGTATGTCCACAAGCAAAACGGGCACGGATGAAAACCCGAAAGGGCTCCGTGAGTAAAAACAGCAGGACTACCAGCGAGTCTGCGAAAACCCGAAATGGCGCAGACTCGTGAAAAGAGATGAAATACATTCGCAAAGTCCTATCGACCTTGTGAGGAGAAAACCCCTGCGTGAGGTCCTTACGACTCACAAAGGAGCAACACACTTAGGAATCCTCACGATTCCTAAGGAGAAAATACACCTGCGGGATCCTTACGACTCGTAGGAAGAAAATGCTTTTATGGGACCCTCACGGCCCATAAAATTGAAAAGCCTTAGGTGATAAGGGCCCAAACCTGTCTCCTAAGCTATCGTTCCCCAACGGGAAATGGCAAATGATGAGTCGCTCCTGGCATTTCGCTTCAGTGTCAGCGGTGCTGATGCCGACCAAAAACCCAAATCCCAAGACCTCCCAAGGCAAATGATGAGTTGCTCCTGGCATTATTCCAGTGCAGCAATGCTGATGCCAAACAAGATCCAAATTCCAAGTCCCCAAACGGCGAATAATGAGTCGCTCCTGGTACCACATTCCAGTGCAGCGATGCAGACGCCAACTAAAATCCAATTTCTCAAAATTCTCTCAACCCTACGGTTAGTCCCCAAATTGACTACCGTATACAATCCACAGGCTCAAATAATTCTCGTCATACCCATGCCCCACCACAACCACCAGTTACGCGGCTGGTCTCCGCCTTTGGAATTATGCTCCATTGAGAGGACCCACTCATGTCTCCTCACAATACATGAGGAGAACAAACCTTTGTGGGATCCTTACGACTCACGAAGGAAAAACACACTTAGGAGTCCCCACGACTCCTAAGGAGAAAATACACCTGCGAGATCCTTACGACTCGTAGGGAGAAAATGCTTTTATGGGACCGTCACAGCCCATAAAATTGAAAAGCCTTAGGTGATAGGGATCTAAACCTGTCTCCTAAGCCATCGCTTCCCAATCCCCAAGTGGCGAATGATGAGTCGCTCCTGGTACCATATTCCCGTTCAGCAATACAGACGCCAACAAAGTCCCGAAATTTTTATGGCCCTACGGTCTGGATCATACATCCTGCAAAACCGTATACAATCCACGGGCGTAAAACAACCCCAATCTCTCTCAAGTCCTACCGGTGAGACCACATTGAAAGTCCCACCACAAAAATTAAAAAAAAAATAAAAAGGATGGTATGTCCATAAGCAAGAGGGGAACGGATGAAAACCCGAAAGGGCTCCGTGAGTAAAAACAGCAGGACTGCCGGCGAGTTTGTGAAAACCCGAATGGGCGCAAACTCGTGAAAAAAAAAGGAAATGAAATGCACTCGCAAAGTCCTCTCGACTTTGTGAGGAGAAAATTCCCGCGTGAGATCCTTACGACTCACAAAGGAGCAACACACTTAGGGGTCCCCACGACTCCTAAGGAGAAAATACACCTACGGGATCCTTATGACCCATAGGGAGAAAATGCTTTTATGGGACCCTCACGGCCAATAAAATTGAAAAGCCTTAGGTGATAGGGATCTAAACCTGTCTCCTAAGCAACCAATTCCCAAATCCTCTCGGGGAAAATGATGAGTTCCTCCTGGCATTATTCCAGTGTTGCAATGCAGATGCCAAACAAAAACCCCAATTCCCAAATCCTCTCAAAGACGGATGATGATTCGCTCCTGGTACCATATTCCAGTGTAGCGATGCTGATATCGACTCAAATCAAACAAATCAGGCCAACCAATTCCGGCACCGACCGTCCACGTCGCTAAAAGGGCAGCATCGACCGTCCAAGTCGCAAAAAGGGCAGAACCGACCGTCCACGTCGCTAAAAGGGCAGCACCGACCGTCCAAGTCGCAAAAAAGGGCAGAACCGACCGTCCACGTCGCTAAAAGGGCAGCACCGACCGTCCAAGTCGCAAAAAGGGCAGAACCGACCGTCCACGTCGCTAAAAGGTCAGCACCGACCGTCCAAGTCGCAAAAAGGGAAGAACCGACCATCCACGTTTCTAAAAGGGCAGCACCGACCGTCCAAGTCGCAAAAAAGGGAAGAACCGACCGTCCACGTCGCTAAAAGGGCAGCACCGACCGTCCAAGTCGCAAAAAAGGGCAGAACCGACCGTCCACGTCGCTAAAAGGGCAGTACCGACCGCCCAAGTCGCAAAAAGGGCAGAACCGACCGTCCACGTCGCTAAAAGGGCAGCACCGACCATCCACGTCCCAAAAAGGGCAGCACCGACCGTCCAAGTCGCAAAAAGGGCAGCATCGACCGTCCACGTCGCTAAAACGGCAGAACCGACCGTCCAAGTCGCAAAAAGGGCAGAACCGACCGTCCAAGTCGCAAAAAGGGCCGCATCGACCGTCCATGTCGTTAAAAGGGCGGTGCTAGCTTCCCAAAAGGTGGGAACCGAATCAAGTCGCCTCCACGTGAAAGAAGATCCATCAATTTCATGCACACGACCCACATATGTGGTGCGCATTTGTTGATGGGGGGCAATTTGTTGGGGTAAAAATTTACACCGCGGTTGACCAAGTCAAAATCAAAGTCAACCCCAAGCCAAGTGGGCCCAAGCCCAGATATAGTGGGCCCATGCCCGGGTCGAGCCCGAACATGAAGCGGCCGGCCTCCGCCCATGCCAAGATAAAAGTTTTGTAATAAATAATTTTGTTGCATTTCTTTTATTTTATTTTATGGATAAATGTAAGAAAAATAGGCATAAAGCCAAATTTTTGTAATGGCCAAGGCTTATGTGCAAAAAGAAATGGCACATGAGCCATGGGATAGGCAAAATGTCATTTTGTCAAGCCCAAGGGGCTATGTGTAAAGTGTATGGCCTATAAAGGCAAAGATAATGAAAAAATCTCACAACTTTTCTCTCTCCAAAAAAAAAGTTTTAGATCTGAGATATTTCCTCCTTTTTCAAGGTTCCAAAACCTTCTTCTTTCTTTTGAATTAAATCAAGAATTTTACTCTTCCTTTTTCAAAACTAAATAGTTTACCACCACAAAACCCACTAAGGGGAACTCAGATCTGCCATCAGATCTCAAAAAGAAAAATATTTTTAAATCTCACATCTCTTTATCTCCAAGATCCGGCCAGCAAAGGCAGAAGAAGAACCCATTTCCTTAACCCAAAGCATCTTAGGAGTTTAACTCCACCCTATTTTCTCTTTAGAGAATTTCCGGGGCTAAAAGCCCCCTTTTCCTCGCCGGTGCGCTAGCGCTCGAGCGCAAAGCGCCCACGTGCCGACACGTGGCGCGCTGCGCTCCGGCGCAAAACGCCCACGTGCCGACACGTGGCGCGCTTGCGCTCCGGCGCCTCGCGCTCGAGCGCAAAGCGCCCACGTGCCGACACGTGGCGCGCTTGCACTCCAGCTCTCTGCGCTCGAGCGTAAAGCGCCCACGTGGCACGCTTGCGCTCCAGCACCCACGTGCCGACACGTGACGCGCTTGGGCCCAAGCGCTCAGCGTCCGAGCGCAAAGCGCCTACGTGCCGACACGTGGCGCGCTTGCGCTCAAGCGCTCAGCGTCCGAGCGCAAAGCGCCCACGTGTCGACACAGGGCGCGTTGCGCTCCAGCATTCTGCGCTCGAGCGCAAAATGCCCACGTGCCGACACGTGGCGCGCTGGCGCTCAAGCGCCCAGCGTCCGAGCGCAAAGCGCCCACGTGCCGACACGTGGCGCGTTGCGCTCCAGCACTCTGCGCTCGAGCGCAAAGCGCCCACGTGGCGCGCTTGCGCTCAAGCACCTAGGCGCTGGCCCCACGCATCCTTTGGATGTCTTTTTCCCCTTTATTTATATATACATGTATATATATACATATGTACACATACACATACACGGCGACACTTCCCGCGTTGAAACAAATTTCTAACGGGGCGCTGCCCCGCACCCCGCAAGGGGGCTGCTAGCCCCCTTGACCCCCAGCCCGCTATACGGGTAGCGGGACCCCCTCAAAAACTCTGCGTGGCTCCCGATATATCCAAAACCCCTCTTTCAAAACACAACACACGTACACTGCACATTGAGTTCGCATGACCAGTTTAACCCGTCAATAGGAGGTTCCTTCGCTCCAAAGGCGAGGGGTAATTAACGCCAGCTTAGTTCGCAGCTGCCGGAGATTCGGATCCCCACAATCATTAAACCCCGGCCTACCCTAGGCAGGGGAAATCGGTAGTACGCCTGACAAGTGCGCGCGTATTCCCATCTCAATGGGGTGACGAAAAACACCCTACACTTACCAGTAAATCTCAGCAACCCTGGCCAGGGATTTCCAGTTATAGCAAATCAAACACAGCACAACATCAACTCCCTATACCGGGAGAGACGAATCCCCTCTTATCGCTCATTGCGTCCATGTGATTCGGGGTTGTACCCAAAAGCCACCTTTTTGCACGCCCTCTTGGACGTGGTATGATGGAAATCAAAGCACAGTGGGAATCACACAAGACTCTATGACGATCTCGGATCTACAGACTACTCTGTACCAGTGTTACCAGAGAACTGCCATCTGACGTGGTGTATAATACCATCTAGGAGTTCTCGGCAAGTACGTCTAGTACCCAGTCTCCACTAAGCACCCGTACACCATCCTTGATGTCAAACACCGACGGATATGGGATCATCCATCTCATCATAGTCCTAGTAGTCGAGTACATATCCTAAGGGCTTTATCAACATGTAACATAGAGACAATCAGAGTACATGTTAAGATAAAGTACAACCAGATATCATACTATCATGGCGAGCAAGAAAGTCTTCCCTATATATGTCCTAGCATCCACTACAATATACATCGTATGTACAGTAATGGCCTCTAGGGCATACATATAACTAACAATCTCCCACTTGCACTAGGGCCATCTGTTGTGGTATCACATACCCAACAATTAGCTGTGGTTGAAGTATCTCATACTCAACCATCCCATAAATAGTCTCTACTGGGAAAAAGGCCGTTGTGAGTGGATCCGCGTTGTTGTCTTCTGTGTCTACTCTGCTAACCTCGATCTCCCTGGAGATCAACCATCTCCATGATCAGGTGATACTTCCTAAGAATTATATCAGGATTTCTGATGGGACGGTAGTTCCTTGGCTAAAGCAACAACTCCATTGTCACACAATGGTAGGAACGAAGTTCATCTCATGAACTTATATATATCCAGACTGCCTCTTTGGTAGCATCCTTGGTAACAATGTATCTTTCCTTTAATCTTCTAGTATGTCACGGTATCTAGCTTGGAACTCTTCCAACATACCGTCCCTCCACTGAGGGTAAAGACAATGCCTGCGACTGACATTCAGTCGTCTTTATCACCCTGGAACCTTTCCAGTGATTCTCCCCAGGATCGATTGATACCATCTCACTACAACTAGTGAGAATCCTAACATCCAATTAGATCTATCTCATAGATCCAAAACCCAGGATTTAGGAGGTATCTCTTTGATCCTATATGGAGAATCCTTGTGATAAGCGGAGATTGACATAGCGTAGCATAGGAAACAACTTTCCTATCAAGAGTATGTCATCCATGTACTCTAAGAGAATCATCACCATACTCTCTACTACCTTTTTGTATATACAAGGTTCATCTACCATTTTGATGAAGTCAAACTCTTTGACTACAACATCAAAACAGACGTTCCAACTCCGCGATGCCTGATTTATCACATAAAACATCTTGCACATGTTTCCGCTGCTCCCACTGTCTGCGAAGCCCTCTGGCTGTGTACTTATAGACGCTCTCTTCCAAATCAACATTTAGAAAAGCAGTCATGATACCCAACCGCCAGATATCGTAGTCATGGTATGTAGCCGTGGCAAGTAGGATCTGGATGGACTTAAGCATAGCTTTGAAAGTCTCAACTTTTCCATGTACACCAAGTAATCTTCTCAAAATATACTTTCTCCTGATGGGGATTTAACCCTTCAGATAAAGCAACCAAAGTCCATACTTTGTTGGTGTATAAGGATTCCATCTCAGATCGCTAAGAATCCAGCCATTCTTACAGAGTCCCACTCCTGATGGCCAGCTCGAAACTAATTGGGTCATCATCTCATGATGCATTCCTTGCTCCCACTGTCATAGAGAAAACCGAAGTATCTCTCAGGTGGGTGAGGAACCCTACTAGATCGGCGGAGAGACTGAGCTTCGTTGGTTACTATTGAATCCTTCGGTTCTACCAAATCATCAGTTGCAGTTTGTATAGCTGGAACTCCTTCCAATTCTACCTCATGACCATTAATTTCTTCACAAGAAATTCCCTTTCACAAAGGTGGCATGCTGAGAAACAAAACATATTTTGTTCCTTGGTTAGGTAGAAGATATTTCCTTGCGTATGCTTGGGATATCCAACAAACTTCCACAGAACTGACTTTGCCTCGAGCTTGTCCGGATTATGCTTTTAGACATAGGCTGGACAACCCCAAATCTTAACAAACTTAAGATATGGGCTCTTCCCTTTCCATATCACATATGAAGTGGTAGGCAACTGATTTGATTAGAACCCTATTCAATAGGTATGCAGCTTCACAAGTGCATAACTCCCAAAAGGAAATAGGAAACTCAGTAGTACTTATCATAGAGCGCACCATATCAAATAGGGTGTGATTGCTCCGCCCCGATACACCGACGCGCTGTGGTGTATACGGAGGAGTAATGCTGAGAGAGAATCTCATTCTCCTTTAGAATAGTCTAAGAATTCCTTCCTCAAGTATTCTCCTCCTTGATCTCATCAAAGGACATAATACTTCTACCCCATTTTGGTTCTCTACTTCTAACTTATATTCTGTGAATATCTCAAAAGCTTTAGACTTGTGTTTCAACAGGAACATAAGTCTGAATCTTGAGAGATAATCAGTGAATGTAATGAAGTACAAAGAACCGGTCTTGGCATATGTACACAGGGGACCTTCATACATCAACATGTCTCAATCCCAAGAGTTCACTAACTCTTTCTCTGTTTCCAATAAACGGAGCTGTGGTCATCTTATCTCTGTGACATGACCGGCAAGTTTCACAAGATGTATATTCAAACTAATTTAAATATGCATCTAGATGTAACTTCAGCTAGTCGGGTCGCATTGATATGACCAAGTCTACAATGCCTCAAGAAGGATTCGTTCATTTCTAAACTCTTCCTCTTGTGTGTGTTCTGTACGTTAAGAACTGTGGTTTGATTTAGAACGTCTATGTTTTAAGATAACGTGCCCGAACCGATCAACACTTGATATAGGAAATGTTCAAAACATTATCCAACAATACAAAATTATATCCTTCTTTACTAATAAAGAGACTGATATGATGTTGTATATTAGGTTCAGTATCTAATAACATCCGTTCAGAATCAATGTATTCTGGTAATACAGGGTGATAACTGCCAACAGACTTGGCTGCAACACTTGCATCATTTCCAACTCTTGAAACTTATCACCCGTTCTCAGTTCTCTACCTATTTGTAGCCCATGTAACAAATTAAATATGCGGGATCCTGATCCAGTATCTCATACCCAGGACGTAAAGGATACTCAGAAACAGTTCTCGGTAATGAACACACCCGAAGATGATGCATCAGCATGCACTTTCTTCATTTGGGCGGTACGGGAATTCCGGTAATCCTTTATTTCCTGCTCTGTCTTATAACAATTATAAGTTGGAGCAGGACCAACGTTCCCTAGCGCAGTATAACAAGCGAGTTCGGTCAATACATCCGTATTATTATCTTGATTAAGGCGTGACTTAGTCGTAACCAGGAGAGAGAGAGAAGAAAACACTCAGCGTGCGCTTTTTACAAGATTAGATTGGTTATCAATTTATCTAATCAGGTTGTCTCCCACTGTTTTAGTCAAATCTTCCTTCAAACCCTAAAAGGAAAGACTAGCCGGGATTAATTACACCCTACAAGTTCGCCAATCTTTTAGCCAGGCCAGTGCCGGTACTTTGAGGGAGGTTCCCCGCGCTTTCGCAGGGACCTAATTAAAATAAACCTCGTTTTCCCAGGGGCGTAACCCCGTTAACACCTTTCTAGACACCTACTTGATCGGCTAATTGTAATGTGTAAAACTCTCCCAGGAGTAACTCTTACTCGCAGCGGGTATCGGGATCCAACTATCTCATAGAAGGTATGCAATCTCATTGCAAATTTCAACATTTGAAATTCCCGATAATATTTTTTTGCCCCGAGCGATCTATGACCTTGACAAGGTCAACAAACCATAGACCGCAAGTCAAGTTCAACCCGTCATTTCCTGATCTGAATTAAACCCACCCGCACGACCCTTGACAAAGTCAACAAAGTCGCACGACTACCCTAATCCAATCGCATCATATGCTTATACAGATAAGCAGTAATCAGCTACCGCACACTACGCCTTGACAAGGTCAACAAACGCAGCACGAATACTAACTATTACTTATCTGAAATGACGGAGGGCTACGACAGGTTTTTAAGAAAACCCTTTGCATAATGAACTTGTTATCGTTGTAGAATCGAGTGATTTTAAATGGAGTTTTTTTTAGGCTTTTCTAGTTTCGCTAAAGAGGTCACTCCCGGTGAAGGGATCGTCGGCTCTTTCCTTATCGAATAAGGTGCAGGATATTTCACAAATACCACTATGCAAAGCAAAAACTATAGAAACAATCAAAAGACAAACCGAGTATGTAGCATCTGCTAGTTTCACTAAAGAGGTCACTCCCGGTGAAGGGATCTCGGCTCTTTCCTTATCGAATAAGGTGTTGGATGTTCTACAAGGAACATCGCTATGCAAAGCAAGAACTAGAGCTACCAGTTTTTAAACAAGTTTCTACAACATCTTTAGGTTTCTTTTAGTTTCATTAATCTCATTAATGAAGTCCCATTTTATTATGCTTCACAAGCATCATATTTGAAACGAAATCTGCAATATAACATATATCTCATATATATAATATAAACATTCGTCTCAGGAAGTAATATGATCTCATCACAGAACATTGCAGCAGAAGAACATATATGAAATATTAGATATACTAGGATGTCTGTGTTTTCAATACAAGCCTGTATAAAACACGGATTCCACGGTCGTGATGAATAGCCAAACCCACATCCCTACACCCCTACGAGAGCGGCAAGTAACACTGCCAATTCTAGTGTTAGGAGACCCGGTCTCGACTCCTCGAGATGGTCTCCCACTGGACCCTAGAACCCGGTTACTTGTGCTCCCCGCCTTGGGTCTACCTAATGCGGAAAAGTAAATAATATACAATGGTGACATCATCCTCATCCCGAAAGTGCCCCAATAAAAGAATATTACATACAATGAATTTTACATGAATGAAAAAGAAAAAACTCTCATCTCACATAAAACCCCCGGCTATTCAGAACACGACGATCCAATATAACATATCACAGCAACACATAATATCTCATATCATAAACGTAAGAAAGTATGCGTATCCCGATTTTCGTTGATTTATAGCAACGAAGCCGGCGATACACCACTTACTACGCTTACGGTCACAGAAAAGAAAGTATAAAACTACAACAGTTGGAATCCGCAACCTCCTTAGACATCACATGCCTAACCAAATGAATTCCTTAGACATCGCATGTCTAACAATTATAAACCCCGCATTTTATTCTCATTATCGAAAACTCTTTTCAATAACTGGTCGGGTAATTCAAAAAGATTCCCGATATCCTGATCGAATGCTCGTCGCAAACTTTAGTAGAGCGCCGCACCCCCGATGCCGTCGACGAAGTGCACTAAGGCGGAACACCGCTACCGCAAGCACCCGAACGGATGCTTTTTGCGACGGGGTTCTCCTACAGTCACTTGGTCGGGGCTTTGGGGCGTGGCTGTCTATTAAGTTTCCCGGCGAGTATCCGCGTACGCTACGTGATTGCGACAGACTTTTGATCACATCAAAATTCTGTGGCAACCGATCATCCGAGACTGAACTGCTAGATTTATAACATTCAAATTAGTTATCTCATAACTATTTGTGGATTCCAAATATAGTATCACATTCCAGATAAAAAGACAGTGTTAAACTTTCCGATCGAATAATCAAACACCCAAGATTTCCCAAATAGCTCAACACTTGAGCGGAGTTCAAAAAGTATCCATCACATGCTACAGTACCAATGGTCCAGCCGTAGAAGGGTCAAGCCAACGCCTCACATGTGGTAACGCCGTACTGCCCCAAACCCTAAGGTTCAGAGGCGGTTCAGACGGTCACATAATCGAGTTAAGGTTTGTGTTCTTCTAGAGGGTCCACCGCGTTACTTGCATGATTTTCTGGAAGTTTCAAACTCGAGAAAAAATCCAACTTTTGAAAAAATTTCCGACAGGGGAAAAAGTGAGTTATTGATATCCGTCCGAACTTTTTAACAGTTTCTAAAATTATCCGGAAAAACTAAACGAAGTTGTACTTTCCGATCAAATCAACGAGCTCCCAATACAACCCAGAAAACTCAACACTTGAGTGAAATTAAAAATTCCCAGAATTGTGCAAAAGAACCCAGGAATAATACTATGAAGTAGCGGGCCCCAATGTCACTATTCAAACGCGGAACCGCGGCCACGTGCGTGGTTTAGCCGCGGTTCCGCGGTCACGTGATCGATTCAGTGGTTCGTACTTCACAGTAATTCCTATATTTCCCTGCATGATTTTCTGAATATTTTTAATACGAAAAAATCAACAATTTTAAAAAAATTCCAGAAACTAGGTTTTATCGGGTATTCGGAGTTCGATCGGACTTTAAACTTCGCCTAGACTTCGCCTAAAGCTCTATCTTGGCTCTGATACCACTGTAGGGTTACTAGACACACGCACAAGGGTTTATAAGGCATCAACCATGCCCGATTTAAAATTTAGCCGTGCCGAACAACCCTAAACCAAGATCTTAGACTAGAGATTATGCGAAAACAAGCATGTTAAACATATTAACACTAAGTGATAGGGATTACAACCTTTGTAGATCCGGTCCTTCACTTCATAAGCTCCGTGTTGAGGTCCATTCGCTGCGATCATCAAGTTTCGGACTCTCAAGAGGCTCCACGAAGAGAAAGATGCAAACTTGCTTCCGATCTTCGATAACAAAGATGATCTACCTTGAAGTTCCATTAACACAAGCTCTCACTCACTAAATGAAGTGAACACCCTCATCTAAATAGCAAGGATAAATGAGGATGATGAAGTAGGAATTTAGCTCTCTTTTGTTTTCAATTACTCACTCATAATCATCACTTAGCAAAAAGCTAGAAAGCTTTTTCCAAGGAAGAAGAAGAAGAAAAATATCCAATTCCATTTGTGATGAATAATGAAAATGTAATAATCATAACTTATGCAACCATGGTTGCTAATAATATAAGCTAACCCATGTAGAGAGTTGACTAGGGTTGGGTTAAGGATGAGTCACTATAAAATATCTTTGCAAAAACAAAAAGAAATCCTTTTAGAAGCATCATGAAGGAACTAACCCAAATCAAACCCTAACCTTGTTTAATCTCCACTAATCATGTTGCATTAGTAATTATAACATGTTACAATATTATATATCACATATATAATATATTTTGTAACAAAAGAAAATAATACAATTAACATATATCGCATATATATCAATGTATTGCCCGAGTGAGAAAATGAATCAATAAGTGAGCTAATATTAGTTAATGTAATTTAATATGTCAAATATATTATTATACATTAAATTATCGAATCAACACTTGATCCGACAATCCGGCTATATCAAATATAACCGACTAATATATCATGTACCGATTCATCGAATCAACACTTGATCCGATGATCCGGCTCATATCAAAATAACACGAGAATATAATACGGTATCTCAAATCGCATTATCCTCGGTCCTGCACATATCACATATGTACCCCTACTCCGTTTTGCCTGAGTCAAGAAACCTCTGTGTAGGACTCTAAAGAATCGTCAATACGCCGGCAGTAGGTGATGATCATATCAAACACCCACAAGCTGCAAGCGGTCAGCTAAACGTAATAGCCATCCAGGTATTGAGCGCTCAGAAGATCAACAAGCAAGCCTGTACATTCTCCTGTGAATCCAATCAGTAACACTCCCGTACAGTCTGGTCCCTTCGTCTGATTTGTCGCATATCTCGCCTAGGGGTGGTAAACGTCAGACCCCAGTAGCTTGATAAGTCGTGTCGATATGAGGTCTATAAAAGTTCGAGAAACTACTGATAACACTTACCAGTAAATCTCAGCAACCCTGGCCAGGGATTTCCAGTTATAACCAATCGAACACAGCACAACATCAACTCCCTATACCAGGAGAGACGAATCCCGTCCTATCGCTCATTGCCTCCATGTGATTCGGGACTGTACCCAAAAGCCACCTTTTTGCACGCCCTCTTGGACGTGGTATGATGGAAATCAAAGCACAGTGGGAATCACACAAAACTCTATGACGATCTCGGGTCTACAGACTACTCTGTACCAGTGTCACCAGAGAACTGCCATCTGACGTGGTATATAATACCATCTGGGAGTTCTCGGCGAGTCCGTCCAGTGTACCCAGTCTCCACTGAGCACCCGTACACCATCCTTGATGTCAAACACCGACGGATATGGGATCATCCATCGCCCATCATATGGGTCAAGATGTGTATACGCTAGTCTACTCTGGTGTATCGATGCTCTGTCTCGATACACCCTCGACTAGGAACAGTTATAGGATGTACTCGTCGACCACCGTGGCCCCACTAGTATGATCCAATCATAGTCCCAGTAGTCGAGTACTTATCCTAAGGGCTTTATCAACATGTAACATAGAGACAATTAGAGTACATGTTAAGATAAAGTACAACCAGATAGCATACTATAATGTCGAGCAAGAAAGTCCTCCCTATATATGTCCAAGCATCCACTACAATATACATCGTATGTACAGTAATGGCCTCTAGGGCATACATATAACTAACACCTACGACTAGGGACCCGTATAAAGATGTGCTTGTAGATTACCCAGCCCCACTAGTGTGACTGCCATCACAACGCTGGTAATCAAGCAAAGATCCTAAGGGCTCTACTAATATGTATAAGCGATATGCTAAAAGAAACACATGCACATATTAAATTAGAAACAAACTATGTAGCATAATACCATTTTGAGCAAGACTGTCTATACAACTGTGAATATCCCAAGCTTCCATTAAGTAATATACAAACCAGTATGATACAGTAATGGCCTCTAGGGCATATACACTAACCTGATCGAACCTTGTCGTAAAACCATACGACCTCTACACGTTTACCCGAAGCAGGGAAACCCTCTATGTTGGACTCTAAAGACTCGACGGTACGCTAGCAGTGGGTTTAACCACAAGTGCGTCAGCGGTACTAGCTGCACGTAATGGCTATCCAGGTATCTGTCGACAAGAATGTCGACGTGCAAACTAATCCGTACCCCTACTGAGCCTGTCTGTGGCAATCTCCGTACAGTCTGGTCTGTTCGTCTAAGAGTGTCGCATATCGGTCCTAGGGGGCGTAAAGCGTCATACCCCTAATAGTGCAATACGTCGTGTCGGAGTACGGCCAAAACCACCCTGAGAAACTACTTGAATCCCTACCAGCAAATCTCACTTGCCCTGGCCAGGGACTTTGTGTAATGGCTTTCCGAACACAGCGCGACATCAACCCCCAATACCGGGAGAGACGAATCCTATCTAACCGCCACTGCCTCCAAGTGCTTCGGGACTGGAGCCAAATACTACCCGTTTGCATGACTCATCAGAGCCGTGATAGGGTAGTAATCTAATAACAGTGGGAACACACTTGAGACAAAGTAGCAGTGTCAAGTCGACAGACTAAGCTGTACTCATGTCACTTGGGAACTGCTTCCTGACGATGGGTATAGTACCAACCAGCAGTTCCCTACGAGTCCGTCCAGTGTAACTTATAACCCAATGAGCACCTGCATACTATCTCCAGTACGACGCACTGATGGATGTAGGATATACCATCTCCCCTCCTGGGATGAGAAGCGTATACACTAGTCTACTCTGGAGTATCGATGGCCTGTCTCGATAATCCTGCTACTAGGGACCTGTGTAAGAATGTGCTTGTAGACTACCCAGCCCCCACTAGTGTGACTGCCATCACAACGCCGATATTTAAGCGAAGATCCTAAGGGCTCTATCAATATATATTAGCGATACGTTAAAAGAAAAATATACACATATTAAGATAGATACAAACCAAGTAGCATACTACTATATCGAGCAAGACTGTTATAAATCCGTATTTATATCCCAAGCTTCCAAAATGTAATATACAAACTAGTACTATACAATAATGGCTTCTAGGGCATATTACACTAACACTCTCTGGGTTGGAAATGGTTCCAATGTACATGCGGTGTCAGTGGGAGAGTATCGCCTGGGGTTGCCATCGGAATGTATATTGGTTTTGAACCCGTGTTATTATGTACCAAGCATACTGTGTAATATAATATCCGTTTCTTTGTAAGACAATGAAGGATATCATTTTGTGTTGCAAAATAATGTTATTAATATTAACCTAAATCAACAGTTGATTGGGTATGGTACACTAAATAACAGGATATACGTCCTAAATCAACACACAGTTTTCAACATACAACACACAAATAGAAGAAAAATTTCAGATATAAATGAAGCTTTTCATTGGTATTATAGACTTGGTCATATTAACGGAACAAGACTAAACGAGCTACATAAAGATGGATATTTAAATCCTTTTGAATATAAATCTTATGCGACTTGTCAGTCTTGTATCAAAGGTAAAATGACCAAAACTCCGTTTATTGGACAAGGAGAGAGAGCTACAGAACTCTTAGGCCTAATACATAGTGATGTATGCGGACCAATGTCTACACATGCTAGAGGCAGTTTTTCTTACTTCATAACTTTTACTAATGATTTCTCAAGGTTCGGACATGTGTTTTTGTTAAAGCATAAGTCTGAAGCTTTCGAGAAATTCAATGAGTACAAACTTGAAGTAGAAAAACAAACTGGTTTGAGCATCAAGAAACATTGATCAGATCGAGGTAGAGAGTATCTGAGTACAGAGTTTTCAGACTTCCTAAAAGAGAATGGGATTCTCTCTCAGCTCACTCCCCCTTACACACCACAGCACAACGGTGTGTCAGAACGGTGGAATCGTACCCTATTAGATATGGTGCGATCCATGATGAGTGATGCTGAGTTACCATTCTCCTTTTGGGGGCATGCATTGGAGACTGCAACATATCTGTTTAACAGGGTTCGAACCAAGACCATGTCTACCACTCCATATGAGATATGGTATGGGAAAAGACTATCTCATAAACGAGTTAAATTTGGGGTTGTTCGGCTTTTGTCAAAAAGCAGAATCCATACAAACTCGAGACACAATCGGTTCAGTGTATATTTGTGGGATATCCAAAACATTCGTATGGATATCTTTTCTACCACAAGGAGGAACAAAGAGTGTTGGTTTCTCAGTATGCCACATTTTTAGAAAATGATTTTTTTTCAAATAATACTGATGGCAATGCGGTAGAACTAGAAGAAGTTCTAGAGACACAAGTTACAAATGACGACTTGGTTGAACCTGATGTTGTAATAAATTCTTATGAACCTCAGCCACTCCGTCGATCTAATAGGACTTCTCGCCCACAGGAGAGATACTACGGTTTCCTCATTGATGGTGATAGAGAAGATTGCATCATGGATGATGATGACCCTACTAGTTTTCATCAAGCTATCATGAGTAATGACTCAGTGAAGTGGCTGGATGCCATGAGATTCGAAATGGAGTTTATGTACACCAACAAAGTATGGACTTTGGAAGTTGTACCCTCTGAGGTAAAACCCATAGGGTGCAAATGGATGTTTAAGAGAAAGATCGGTGTAGATAGACAGGTAGAGACCTATAAGGCAAGGCTTATAGCGAAAGGATTTCGTCAAAGACCAGGATTGGACTATGACGAAACTTTCTCTCCTATAGCAATGCTTAAATCCATTCGGTTCCTACTTGCTATTGCTGCTCACTACGACTATGAAATCTGGTGATGGACGTTAAAACCGCATTTCTAAATGGTGATATAGAAGAGTGCATTTATATGGATCAGCCAGAGGGCTTCGTTGATAGTGGGAGCAGCGAGAAAGCATGTAGGTTGCTTAAATCCATTTATGGATTGAAGCAGGCATCACGGAGTTGGAACATATGCTTTGATGATGCAATCAAAGAGTTTGATTTTATCAAAAATCTAGATGAACCTTGTATTTATAAGAAGATTTTAGGGAGTACTGTCACATTCCTCATATTGTATGTGGATGACATTCTCCTGATAGGAAACGTTGTTCCTATGCTACAATCGGTCAAACTGTTCTTATCACAAAGGTTCTCCATGAAGGACCTAGGTGATGCCTCGTACATTTTGGGCATTAAGATCTATAGAGATATATCTAAAAGGTTGTAGGAATTGTCCCAATCCAGGTACATTAACACCATCTTAAAGAAATTTAGTATGGAAGATTCCAAGCAGGTTGCCTTACCTGCTTGTCATGGAGTCATTCTCTCCAAGGATGTAACACCTTAGAATGTGATTAGTGTTAATTAAGCGATAATGCGGGTTTTAGTAAAAAGCTAACCAACATAGTTTTCACATATTTTATAAAAATTAATTAATATTTTATTATTATTTGTTTTGGCTTGCACACAGTTATGCATGTTAACTTGGGGATTATGGAGGTGTTAACCATGCTTAAGTAGCCATGGTACCCTAAACCAACTTTTAGCCATCTTAACCCACCTCACTTATTATTTGAATAAGGGTTGACTTGAGAGAGAGGGAGAGAGAGAAAGAGTTGACAATGGGGAATGATGAGGCATGGGGCAAGCATGGGAGAATTTAATGATGAGAGAGAATGGGCATGGCTCACTCCTAACCTCACACCCTCATTTTTCCTTCACTACTCTCACACTCACATTTTCCCTTAACACTCATACACTCTCATTTCTTCTTCTCCTTCTCATTTTCCCCATCCCCAAATTGAACCCTTAACCATTTCATCACTAAACCAAGCCAAATCTTCACTAAACTTCACTTAAACCCTCACAAAGTCAAGTTAAGCCACTAGAGATGAGTTGGAGCATGGAAAGCTAGGGTTTTTGAGCAAGTGTTGTAAGGTAGTGATCTCTAACTGTTAATTAGGCACTTATGATATTGTGTTGCTTGTTAGTTGCTGTTTAGAAAACTAAAGTTATAGTTTTTGTGCAATATCGTATTTTTAGTGATAAATTGGAGTCTCTGTGATTTTCTATCACTACGATAGGTTACTGTAAAATCTAGCAATATGGTAGTGTTGTGTTAGAAGCCCTGAGTGTTCGCCTGAAACCCGGACCCGACCCGACCTAGTTGACCCGGCGAGATGAGGAGAAATTCCGGCGTCACCAGATTTTTGGGAGCTTGGGGAGTTGGGGTTTTGAGGGCAGCTGTCTGTATGTTATCCTGGGAGTTTAGTACTGCTTGATTTTTATATATTGACTGTAGGAAAAATCTGGGATCACTTTGCTAATTTTTAGTGTTTCGGCAATGCGCGTTACGGTATCCGACACGGTTCGCATTCTTTGTGTAGCTTGTTGCACATAGGTTTGATTTAGGATGTCGCTACACACGTTAGCCACTAAGCTAACACTTGAGAGTTATAGGAGTCGATGCATTGATCTAAATGTAGTTTGTATGTATTATTGGACGGTTTCTAAGTTGCACTTGTTATGTTTAGTGTGATATTAGGATCGATTGCGGGGACTCTGGACGCTACAAGGAAGGGAAAGCAGGTGGTTGGATTTACCTAGCTCGAAATCATCGGTGAGTAGATTTAACATCTACGGGGGAATCGCCCGTATGGTGTTAAGCCTCGAGGGCTAGATAAGATGTTATAGCCACATGTTGCATATGAGTTGATGTGCATGAGCATCATTGCATACCATTACTTGTTGTACCTTGACTTAGTACCTATTGGACACTGCACCATTACTGACGATTCATGTTGCACGGGCACTAAATTGTATGCCACACACACACCGTTGGTAATTGCCATGACACGCACAACATATACATATACGTGGTACTGCATTCGTTATTGATATTGAGGTAGTTGTTCTTGTACCATCTTACTAAGGGAATATGTATTGTTCCGTCTTCACCGTTATCAATTGTTAGACGTTGATTCTTGTTCTATTGCGCATATGAAATACATCATGCATACATACCTACCTACATGCATACATACATACCTTGCTATATCTACATATACACCTTTATATGATGTTGCATTTGACTTTGGAGAATGTGTGAACCGCATGATATTATTAAAAACTTGATTCATTTAAAAGAGCGGTTTTCCCTTGATATGCTCATATTACTGTTCTATGTTGCATACATCATATTTCATGGATTTACGCATTGAGATACTGATTTCATGTGATTTATGGATTTGAGAACCGTGGTTATATTTCAAAGAAAGTATGCATTGTTTTGAAAACCCGGTTTCTCTTGATATGATATTTCGATGCGTCCACCATGAGTTTTCTCGGTTCTGAGATTGGTTTTAGAAACCCGATTCGAGGAGATGGATGTTCCGTTTGCGGGTTCATGGTGGACCCGGTATGGTACCCCGGGGCAAGAAAGGTATGTTCTGCAGTAGACGATGAGCCTAGCAGAGGGACTACTACCTACCGGTGATAGTTTGGACTCGGCGGTTATCCAGAGGATAACGACCGGATTCGTGAGATGGATATGGGCCGATCCGGACTGAAGGAGCCCGAGTTATATGGATTTACGTGTCGATGTTGGACACAGGTTTTCATGATGTTCCGAGTGTCGATATTGGGCACTCAGGTTCCATAAGATTTATGGATATGAGGGCCGATCAGAGTGACAGCGCCTAAGGTATTAGGATTTGGGGTGTCGTTGATGGACACCGGGTTTTTCCACGATGATGATTCATTGATGATGTTATGTTTTATCCCACACTCAGAATTTATTAGATATGAATTGTTTCATATAGTTGTAGTATCCTGATGGTGTACCTTGATCATGATTGTTGCATATCCATATTGCCATACTTATACTATCAGATTGCATGTTTTAAATTATCGATGTTCGTGCATACCTGCGATTATCTGTATGATGTTACTTGCTATTCATGAGTTGGCAACACACCCCCGTTGTGCCACAGTGTTTTGCAGGCTTGACCCTCAGAGTAGTCGCGGCAGGGCTCCTTATTATATCTAATTCTGCGGATACCGCTACGATTGGCTGTGAGGCCTTTTTGGTGTAGGTGGGTTTGCGGTTATCCGATTACATCTATTGTATTTCCCATTGTATCTAGTACTCTCCATCTACCACTTTCATGTATTGACTTAGAGACGAGTTGTGAGGATCGATATTGTATTATATGTGACTCTGGGTGTCGTGCTCGTGCGAGCCTGCCTTTCTTATGTTGCTTTATCGCTTTTATGGTGTTTTCATTTTATTGTCTATTTCTTCACTACGGCGTCGTATATATGCTGGTGGTGATTGTTTTCCGCCTTTGGGCGTGATTTGCTCCCTTTTAGGAATACTTTATTTATATCCTGTGTTTCTACCCGTTTCGGAGCTAGTTTTACAAAGGGGGTGCTGCCAAAATTTTTAAGAAAATAAACTTAAGCTTTAAGATTTTTACTTGAGATTTCCAAATGTTTTTAACAATGTTTTTATCACTTACTTCTTTTTATGATTTAGATTTATAGGTTTTCGGCTTATTTAAATTGTGTTACGCATGTTGACGTTGTAAGGCTACGGCAGCGCTCCGGCCGTCAATCCGAGGCCAAATGCGGAATAAAAACTTTTCAAACCGGCGCTAACATAACCATAAACTACGGATCGTGCCATTAACCATATGCTAGTAAGCAGTAAAGGGTTTTTTGAGATTATACCGATCGATCCGTGTCCTTCGGTCTTCAATCTCCTCCCCTAACTTATTGCGGCTGCCCCGACGAATTCGATCTCCGGTCTCCATCGTCGAAGAGGCTCCACGTCAATGAATCTTTATACGGGCTCCCGCTTCAAACCGAAGCAACTCGAACAACTAGTTTGCTAGCCTAGGTGACCAAGATGAAATAGAGATTGTGTATGAATACTTTGTCTCAAAGCACCCAATGATTTGGGTTGAGGTAAATGAAGTTGACATGTAGTGAGAATAATGTGAGCACATGGAAAAAAAAACTTGTGAGGCAAAGGAATGGGGCTCGACGATCAGAAGAGAATGGTTCTCTGCGGATTTTTTCAAGTGGTGAGGTGTTGTGAATGAATGATTAATTTAACACTAGAAAATTTTCCATCACACATTCAACACAATAAATTAATCCTTCACAAAAAACCACAGCACCCAAAACTATCAGCCCCTCCCCAAAAGTCACACAAATATCTAACACTTAATATCCTAACCAAATACAAAAGCAATTAATGCATGAACAAAAAAACTCACCCACTCCATAACAACAGCCCATGCCCATGAATTGACCCATGCCATGCCCACGAAATTTTCAGTGAACCAAACCAAATGTTAAAGTCAAATTTGTTTCGCCACGGCAGCGCCCCGGCCGTCTATCCGAGGCCAAAATGCGGAATCAAAAATTTTCCTTACTTGGAAACTGGCGCTACCGCGGACAATATACCAGGATCGTAACCATTAACCGATACTAGCTAACAAGAGAAAGGATGAGAGATATAACGAGTGATCCGAGTCCTCCGGTCTTCTCGTCGTCATCCCGATCTCCCGCGGAAACTCCGGTCATCGTCTCCTTGCCGGAAGGGCACCACATTGTCTGCATCTTTTACGGGCTCCCACCTCAATACCGAGGCAACTCGGGCACGAAGCTGGCTAGTCGACGTGCCCAAGGTTTGCTGTAGAAAGCGTATAGGCTATGTCTCACCTGGGTTTTGTTGCCTTGATGGAGGGATCGAAGGAATGAACTTTGGAGTGATGTGAGAAATTTAGTAGCAAGAAGAATGAGATGAAAATGAATTCCTCATACAAAATGAACCCTCTCATTTTTTCTCTCCCCATGCAAAAAGTGGCCGGCCCCCTCAAATGAGAATGGTGGAGGGATATCAAGAGGGAGGTGAGTGTAGGAGAAAGAGAAGAGGTGACCACATCATAAAGCAAACCTCATATCCAAAACACTTAATCAACTCTAATCAATCCTTTCTCAAAAAGCAAATGAAAAGACTTAGAAAGCATCTCATCATGAGAAACTATCATGATGCCACCAATATGCAAGATACCCCCTCCACAAATGTTATTTGCAAACTTGCAAATAACCCCCTCCATCGGAAAAGTCCGGCCGGGAAAGAACAAAGGAAAAACCGGCCGGAACGGAATGCAAACTGGCAACTCCAGAAAACTGGTCCCGTAATAAATTACAGGAAAACCCCGATACTGTGCATACACACCCGCATCTGTATTCTGACCGGATACAAATGCAATGAGACAAAATCTACACTGTACTAAACTAGGACCGGCTTAAACCAAAGCCGGCTAGTAAAATCTGTTCGATCCTGATCCGTGCAATACCGCACGTATTTGATCGAACCTTGCCATATAACTATACGGCCACTAGTACAAACCGTCCGATCCTGATCCGTGCAATACCGCACGTATCTGATCGGACCCTGCCATATCTCCATACGGCCTCTACAGCGTTTCGCCCGAAAGCTGGAGTAACTGAAAGTGTGGTGGAATCTAAAGACTCGTCAATACTATGGCTGTGGATTTAACCACTAGCACGTCAGAGGTATAAGCCAATACGTGACGGGCCACCAGCTATTGACCAAAAGGGACGTCGATGAGCAAGCTCACCCTGACACCCTACTGAGCCTGTCAGTGACAATATCCGTACAGTCCGGTCCGTTCGTCTATGAGCATCGCATGTCGGTCCTAGGGGGTTGGTGAAAGTCAGACCCCCAAAAGCGGTACAAGTCGGGTCGGAGTGTAGCCCAGAACACCCTGAGATACTACTGGAATACCTACCAGTAAATCTCCTGCCTCGGCCGAGGGCTTTGTGTAATGGCTCTCGTAGACACAGCGCGACCTCACCCCCAATACCGGGAGAGACGAACCCCTGCAGATCCGCTCACTGCCTCCATGTGGCTCGGGACTGTACCCAACTAAAACCTGTTTGCATGACTCCTTTGAGCCGTGGTAGGGTAGTAATCAAAGCACAGTGGGAACTCACACGAGACAAATGACGATCTCAGGTCGATGAACTAACCTGTACACATGTCACCAGGGAACTGCTATCTGACATCTGGTATAAGACCAACTAGCAGGTTCCCGGCGAGTCCTGTCCGGTGTACTCATAACCCAATGAGCACCTGTATACATCTTAGGTGAACCAACTGACACCAGTGGCTTGTGAGACCGGCCACCGTCCCTCGTCGAGGTCTCGACTGTATATACTAGTCTACTAATGGAGTATCGATGCCCTGTCTCGAAACTCCTACGACTAGGGACCATTTAAGGATGTGCTTATAGACTACCAGCTCCCACGTATATGATCGCCATCATACTGCTGGTAGTCAAGCAAGAATCCTAGGGGCTCTATCAACGTGTAATAGCGACATGTCAGGTCACCTAAAGCCGTACACGATGATAAAGATAAACCAGATAGCATACTATCATCTCGAGTAAGACTGTCCTACCGGGATAGGTCCTCCCTCAATCATTGCAATCACGTGCCTGTGATCCAATAATTGACTCTGAGGGCACTATCTCCAACAATCTCCCACTTGCACTCAAGGCTAATTATTGCGATGTCGCATACTCACAGCCCGTGTGATACCGAACACCCAACTCCTCTACTAGTCAGTCTCACAAAACCCGTTTGCGAAACTATTGCGTTCGAGGAATAGCCTCTGTGAGTGGATCCGCTCAGATGTTTCTTTCTATGTCTCTCTATATCTCATGTTCGCGGAGAAAACTATCTCCCGAGATGAGCAATACCTGTCTTAGAATATGTCTGGATATCTGATGGGACCTAGCTCATAAATGAACTCCAAATCCAAACTTCTTAGACTGTATCGATAACTGAACTTAATCAGTACCCAGCGCCATGCCTCCCTCAGTATTGCCTTGGACCACCTGTCCAAAATACTGCCCCTCGTCAGAAGGAGAAACTATAACTCTGACAGGCACTCTGCCATCCATGTCACCTTGGAAGCCTGGAGTGATAACCGTCTCCTAAAAGAGGCCGTCGTTATCACATCCCTAGAACATCAACTTATGTTCTACAACTGCTTCCGACTGTTTCTCCAGGAATTGGATTAATATCAACTTATTGCACCTACTGCAAGAACAACATCTGGTGTGGTACTTGACATCTCATGATTGACTCAATTTCCTAAGCAAGTGATCTGTCAATCATGCGCATCCTCTCCCCTTTAGTCTGTAAGACACCTTTAGAGAGGGTGACTCCATTACCTGCAGGTACACTACCGTGCCAGGAGTCGTCCATTCTAAATACTCATAGAATGCTGTCTAAGTACCCAGATTGGGAAACTACCCAAATCTAGATCTAAAACCAAAGATCTAGTAACCAGAATGTCTGATATAATATCCAAGTCCTGTGTGGAGAAACTACTGTGTGACAACCAAAGTATAACCGATCGTAGTATAGGAATATCACTTCCTACTCTCTGTATGTCATCCAAATACCAGGACATCACACCCTACTACCTTCTCAACAGATCCATCCCCTATTCTGATGAAGTCAAACCTATGACTGTCAGGTCAGAAATAGATGATCTATCTCCGCTGTAACTGCTTTAGTCTATAAATAGACATAAGCCACCTGTCCACCAATGCTTCCGCTGCTCCCACTGACTACGACAACCCTCTGGCAGAGTCATATAGACGTACACTTCTAAAGATAGTTTAGAACGACGCTATACTCATCCTCCTGCCGGGTCTCACAGTCTGGAACAACAGCAATGGTAAGTCTGGGTAAACAAGAACCTCCCTGCCACCGTCCTTGAGGCTACCGGAGTACCTCTCGGGTGCCTGAGGTTACCCACCAAATCTGCGGAGTGGCCAATGGAATGTCAATCCAGATTGAATCTTTAGGTTCCTTATCAAATCTTCAGTAATCGTTTGTGGTTCTGGAATTACTTCCAGTTCTACCATACTCCCACTGCTGTTTTTTGAAAAAATCCATTTTTGTTAAAACTGAGGCGAGTCAAGATGGTAGAAAATCAACCCTCGTCATAGCCTGGGTCAACCCACAAGCAGCCATTACAGAAACGTGCCTTGAGTTATCCAGAGTCTGGTTTTAATCATAAGCCGGACAACACCCCGTACCTTAACAATGTTAAGATATGAACTGTACTATATCCAATATAGAACTTGAGGCACTGATTTAATTGAACCAGATTCAAAATCATGCAACTGTCTCCAGTGCATGTCAACTAAATGGAGAGAGGCCGATCAGCGTTACTCAACTTAGGAATGCTTCCAATTATGAGTAACCTGAAAGAGAAGCAATTTCTCTTTATCATTACTATCAACTGAATACCATACACAAGTATCTACATCTTCGATCACTTTTGAAGAATCCCGATACTTGCTACACCTGGTTCTCTACTCTATTCAAATACCTATAACTCCTCAAAACTTAGACCATGAGTTTCTACGAAACACATGTCTAAGAACTAGAGAAGTTAAAAGTAAACAGAATATAGTATGAGGACCAACCCCTCTGTCCTAATGGACACTGGACAACATACAATACTCTGTATAAGTCCGCTGAGTCTAACAACTCTTTCACTGTGCGTCGTAGGTTGAAAACTGTACTTATGGTTAAGAAGAATTACACCGCTGTTTAATGCTCCTTACCTAACCATCCACTGATATAGGTAAATGTCATCGACATAATATCAAAAGGTATATCTCACTCTATGAAAATAGAAGTACAGATATATCAATTTGAAATTGGTGCACAACAGCGGATATTCAAAACCAAATATTTGCCGACCGGCAAACAGCCCAGATGATCTCCTCAAATATCACCGATTACAACGAATCCCGATATAATGAGGATGATCACCCTATTCCCAATAACTTACTCCCACTCATCATCTATAAAACCATACAGATGTGAGAATCATACCTGGTAAATACATACCCTGGAGTAAGTATCTAATCGGGAAATCAGTTTTTTAACATTACATAGTGAAACTGAAACATTGAAATGTTTCGGTGGGGTATTCCGGTATTCTTAGTAATGCCTCTTCCATTGTCCAGATTCACAACTGTAACCGTATATCTCTTTGCCATCTGTCCAAATCCCTTTATATGTCTTTAGTCATTACCGTCTGCACACCCCTTTAGGCCAAATGGTTTTCTTCCTTACCTACCGTTCGGCACCCGCCTATGGTTTGGAAGAAGACTATCCAATAAGCATAAAAGGTGTACTGTCCTAATCCTAGGAGCACTCGCAAAGCGAGAGAAGGTGAAGATAAAAGACAACCGAATAAACCTTATTCCTATTTCTCCTGAACCAGAATCCATCCCCGAACTGGAACAAGTTCCTTTCGAGTTCGTATATAACCATACGATGGAGTATCCAATATACTGTGGATCTTCGTATTGATACGGAGTGTCCTGGAGAAATACAAAGGTGATTTAGGATTGGCGAAGAAATACTTGGTTTGATCGTGAATAGCAGTCACAATTTACTTTGCCCTCTTACTAATCCCTTGCTTTGTCTTAACTTAATACCTTCTGCACACCATCGTTATGCTAATTGGTTTTCTTCATTCCCTACCGGTCGGCACCAGCCTAAGGTTTGGAAGAAGACTATCCAATTTGCATAATAGGTGTACTATCTCCTAAACCAAGGAGTACTCGCAACTTGAGAGAAGGTAAAAGGAAAAGACAACTGAATAATCCTATTCGTTTTCTCCAGAACCAGAAACCATCCTCGAAGTCCTTCAAGTTCGTATATAACCATACGATGGTTTTGTCCAATGGAAGTGGACGTTCGTAGTAATACGGGGTGTCCTGGAGAAAAGGGTAAAAGTAGAAGTGGCAATGAGGTCTGCAACTCTGACAATCCAAAAGCCAGTGTTAAGAAGGTTCGGTCAACTTGGTTACTGAGTCATAGTCTTAGGGTCGGGTCAAAGGTCGCTGCCAGAGAGAGAGAAAAGAAACACTCAGCGTGCACTCTAACCAAGATCAGAATGGTTACCAATTTATCTAATCAGGAAACCTCCCACTGTACCTCAAATTCTCCTCCAAACCTGAAAGAAGAATTAGTCGGGGTCACCCGAAGAGTAAACTAACTCATCAGTAGGAATCGGGATCCAACTATCATCGCATGATAACTTGACGGAATCCACTCAAGTCACCACACTCCAGAAGGTATGCGCATGCCTGGCAAGTTTCAGTTCTTTTGAAACTCCCGATGTGTGTTTTTACCCCTAGGACCCAAGTGACCTTGACAATGCCAACAAATCAAAGAGTCCTAGTCAAGTTCTACCCGTCATTATCTTGATTGCGTTAAACCCACCCGTACGAGTCCTTGACAATGCCAACAAGACCGTACGACTGTCCTAACCAATCCACTTATTCATGTGACAGAAAAGCATTACATAGCTACCGAACACTACGCCACGGCAATGCACGACAAACGCAGCACGAATACTAAGTAATACTAATCTGAAATGACGGAGGGCTACGACTGGTTTTTGGCGAAAAACCTTTAACGTAATGAACTTGATATCGTTGAAGGAACTGGATAACTTTTTAGAAAATATAGTGACGAAAACCTTTACTAAAGAGCTCACTCCCGGTGAAGGGATCTCGGCTCTTTCCCCGTAGAATGAGGTGCAGAATATTCCAATTGAATACCACGATGCAAAGCAAAAGTAATCGGCTATAGTGAAGTTAATGCCCTGACGCAAACTTATGTCCAAGGGGTCACTCCCGGTGAAGGGATCTCGGCCCTTGCCTCGTCGACTGAGGAGCAGGATATTCCAAATGAATACCACGATGCAAAACAGAAGTGAACGTCCTTGCAATAACAGCTTTTTGAAAAAGTGTTCCAACACCATCAGAATAGGTTTGTTTATCTTGCATTGATCCGAATCAACGCAGTCCCATCAATTGATCACACCACAAAGAACGAAAATATACTGATGTACGTATATGCCATCCGCATTCGCCACTGGGTCCCGTCATTACCCGTTAGGTTAGCTAACTAACGACAGAGCGGGGACTGGACTAGCGCGGATGTAAAACATATACAACATCTACTAATATATATACCAATATATTATATTCGCTCAAGGCGTGATAAAATGCAACATCACAGAAATATACAGCATCACAGAACAATACAGATATCTGGAAGCCCCGGGTTTCACAGAGCCGCTGCTGAAACCCGACGTTCCTCTGGTCGTGTGGATAGCCTGTGCAATGAAAACCTAGACCCCTACGGGTGCGGCAAGTCACCCGCCAAAACCTGAAGCGAGGCAGCCCCCTTCAGCATCGTGAATGGACCACCCAGCACTTCACGGAATCCGGTAACTTGGGCACCCCTCCTGGGTCAACCTGTACCCCCTACGAGTACGGCGAATAGCCCGCCAATCCTAGAGTGAAGCCCCCTCCGTCTCAAAGCCATGAGATGCGGGCCCGTTGCCCTCTAGAACCCGGCTATCTGTGCACCCCTCCGCGGGGTAATCCTAGTACAGAAAGTAAAATATACATACACCGGGTACATCGACCGCAACCAGGCCGTGCCCCAAAAGAATAATACAAACAGGCAGTGACTGCAGTCCACATGTCGGACGCTCGCCCCGCAATATCAAATGTACAAATAAAACAAAACTGTACTAGCATTGCATCCAGGCTATCCCCCACGACCGATCCGCAACATCACAGCATAAACACAGAACATCAACGTGAATGTCACGTTCGCAAATCCGTCTAACCGGGCTATAGCAGTTAGACAGGATTTACCGATCGAGTGACATTCACGGTCGCAGATATAATGTAAATACTGTGAACTAACATGTTTAAAATTTTCGATCGACTGAATTTTCCGAAGTGGGCCCCAAGCACAACTGTAGCACTCAAAAACATCTGGGCCCAAAAAGAATATACCAGAAACCCTATTTTCATGTCAGTAAACCACTGTAGAAATTTGGTACGGTTTGGCCACAAAACGGCGGTGGTTTCGCGGCCAAAACGTGGTTTTAGCCGCTAAACCGCCGCGCTGCAGTAACATCAGCGTACCAAATTTTCACAGAAT
This sequence comes from Agapanthus africanus, assembly GCA_030015575.1. Lineage (NCBI taxonomy): Eukaryota > Viridiplantae > Streptophyta > Magnoliopsida > Asparagales > Amaryllidaceae > Agapanthus > Agapanthus africanus. The sequence continues at coordinate 381,327,514 of JASDDO010000022.1, read as the reverse complement.
TCATAAAAAACCCTGCACGTAATTTTCCAATGTACCAAATAATTTTTAGAGCAAGGAAAAAATCGACAGAAAGTGCGACATGGAAATGTGGTTTTTGGAAAATCCGATCAATCGAACTTGTAAACACGTTAGAGCAAGCTAGACAAGGTTAATGGCGTGGCTCTGATACCATGTTCATGTTTCGCCACGGTAGCGCCCCGGCCGTCTATCCGAGGCCAAAATGCGGAATCAAAAATTTTCCTTACTTGGAAACTGGCGCTACCGCGGACAATATACCCGGATCGTAACCATTAACCGATACTAGCAAACAAGAGAAAGGGTGAGAGATATACCGAGTGATCCGAGTCCTCCGGTCTTCTCGTCGTCGTCCCGATCTCCCGCGGAAACTCCGGTCGTCGCCTCCTTGCCGGAAGGGCACCACATCGTCTGCATCTTTTACGGGCTCCCACCTCAATACCGAGGCAACTCGGGCACGAAGCTGGCTAGTCGACGTGCCCAAGGTTTGCTGTAGAAAGCGTATAGGCTATGTCTCACCTGGGTTTTGTTGCCTTGATAGAGGGATCGAAGGAATGAACTTTGGAGTGATGTGAGAAATTTAGTAGCAAGAAGAATGAGATGAAAATGAATTCCTCATACAAAATGAACCCTCTCATTTTTTTCTCCCCATGCAAAAAGTGGCCGGCCCCCTCAAATGAGAATGGTGGAGGGATATCAAGAGGGAGGTGAGTGTCGGAGAAAGAGAAGAGGTGACCACATCATAAAGCAAACCTCACATCCAAAACACTTAATCAACTCTAATCAATCCTTTCTCAAAAAGCAAATGAAAAGACTTAGAAAGCATCTCATCATGAAAAACTATCATGATGCCACCAATATGCAAGATACCCCCTCCACAAATGTTATTTGCAAACTTGCAAATAACCCCCTCCATCGGAAAAGTCCGGCCGGGAAAGAACAAAGGAAAAACCGGCCGGAACGGAATGCAAACTGGCAACTCCAGAAAACTGGTCCCGTAATAAATTACAGGAAAACCCCGATACTGTGCATACACACCCGCATCTGTATTCTGACCGGATACAAATGCAATGAGACAAAATCTACACTGTACTAAACTAGGACCGGCTTAAACCAAAGCCGGCTAGTAAAATCTGTTCGATCCTGATCCGTGCAATACCGCACGTATTTGATCGAACCTTGCCATATAACTATACGGCCACTAGTACAAACCGTCCGATCCTGATCCGTGCAATACCGCACATATCTGATCGGACCCTGCCATATCTCCATATGGCCTCTACAGCGTTTCGCCCGAAAGCTGGAGTAACTGAAAGTGTGGTGGACTCTAAAGACTCATCAATACTATGGCTGTGGATTTAACCACTAGCACGTCAGAGGTATAAGCCAATACGTGATGGGCCACCAGCTATTGACCAAAAGGGACGTCGATGAGAAAGCTCACCCTGATACCCTACTGAGCCTGTCAGTGACAATATCCGTACAGTCCGGTCCGTTCGTCTATGAGCATCGCATGTCGGGCCTAGGGTGTTGGTGAAAGTCAGACCCCCAAAAGCGGTACAAGTCGTGTCGGAGTGTAGCCCAGAACACCCTGATATACTACTGGAATACCTACCAGTAAATCTCCTGCCTCGGCCGAGGGCTTTGTGTAATGGCTCTCCTAGACACAGCGCGACCTCACCCCCAATACCGGGAGAGACGAACCCCTGCAGATCCGCTCACTGCCTCCATGTGGCTCGGGACTGTACCCAACTAAAACCTGTTTGCACGACTCCTTTGAGCCGTGGTAGGGTAGTAATCAAAGCACAGTGGGAACACACACGAGACAAATGACGATCTCAGGTCGATGAACTAACCTGTACACATGTCACCAGGGAACTGCTATCTGACATCTGGTATAAGACCAACTAGCAGGTTCCCGGCGAGTCATGTCCGGTGTACTCATAACCCAATGAACACCTGTATACATCTTAGGTGAACCAACTGACACCAGTGGCTTGTGAGACCGGCCACCGTCCCTCGTCGGGGTCTCGACTGTATACACTAGTCTACTAATGGAGTATCGATGCCCTGTCTCGAAACTCCTACGACTAGGGACCATTTAAGGATCTGCTTATAGACTACCAGCTCCGACGTATATGATCGCCATCATACTGCTGGTAGTCAAGCAAGAATCCTAGGGGCTCTATCAACGTGTAATAGCGACATGTCAGGTCACCTAAAGCAGTACACGATGATAAAGATAAACCAGATAGCATACTATCATCTCGAGTAAGACTGTCCTACCGGGATAGGTCCTCCCTCAATCATTGCAATCACGTGCCTGTGATCCAATAATTGACTCTGAGGGCACTATCTCCAACAAAATTGCACAAGCCCAAAATTCCCACACTCATAATTTCCACATTAAACATTAAACAAAATGTTTAAGTCGAGAAAAGAAATTGGCAACTTCAAAAGTAAACTCGTAACGAATTACAAGAATACCCCTCGTCCGTATATACATACCTGCATCCGTATTCTTACTGAATACGAATACAACGAGACGAAAATATTCCAACAATTCTAATACTAAGATCCGGCTTAAACCAAAGCCCACTATTATGACCCGTCCGATCATGATCCGTGCAAAAGTGCACGTATATGATTGAACCATGCCATAAAACCATACGGCGTCTACAACGTTTCGTCCGAACTTGGGAAACTCTCTGTAGGGGACTCTAAAGACTCGTCATTACGCTGGCAGTGGGTTTAACCACAAGCACGTCAGTGGCACTAGCTGTACGTAACGGTTGCCCATGTATTGAGCGAAAGGGAAGCTGACGAGCGAACTCATACTGAAACCCTACTGAGCCTGACAGTGACAATATACGTACAGTCCGGTCCGTTCATCTATGAGTATCGCATATCGGGCCTACGGGGATGGTAAATGTCAGACCCCTAATAGCGGTATAAGTTGTGTCGGAGTGTAGCCCAGAACACCCTGAGAAACTACTGGAATACCTACCGGTAAATCTCACTTGCCTTGGCCAAGGACTTTGTGTAATGGCTCTCCAAACACAGCGCAATATCACCCCCAATACCGGGAGAGACGAATCCACTGCCGATCCGCTTACTGCCTCCATGTGGCTCGGGACTGTACCCAACTAAAACCTGTTTGCACGACTCCTTTGAGCCGTGGTAGGGTAGTAGTCAAAGCACAGTGGGAACTCACACGAGACAAATGACGATCTCAGGTCGATAGACTAACCTGTACACATTTCACCAAAGAACTGCTATCTGACGACAGGTAATACCAACTAGCATGTTCCCGTCGAGACCGTCCGGAGTACTCATAACCCAATGAGCACCTGTATACATCTTAGGTGAACCAACTGACACCAATGGCTTGTGAGACCGGCCACCGCCCCTCGTCGGGGTCTCGATCTGTATACACTAGTCTACTCTGGAGTATCGATGCCCTGTCTTGAAACTCCCTCGGCTAGGGACCATTTAAGGATGTGCTTATAGACCCCAGCTCCCACGTATATGATCGCCATCATACTGCTGGCAGTCAAGCAAGGATCCTATAGGCTCTATCAACATATAATAGTGATCTGTAATGTCACGTGAAACATGTACATGATGATAAAGATAAACCAGATAGCATACTATCATCTCGAGTAAGACTGTCCTACCGGTATGGGTCATCCCTCAATCATTGCAATCACATGCCTGCGATCCAATAATTGACTTTGAGGCATTATAGCCAACAATCTCCCACTTGCACGTAAGGCTAATTACTGCGATGTCGCATATTCATAGCCCATGTGATACCGAACACCCAACTCCTCTACTAATCAGTTTCACAAAGCTCGTTTGTAAAACTATTGAGTTCGAGAAATAGCCTCAGTGAGTGGATCCGCCCTGATGTTTCTTTCTATGTCTCTCTTAATCTCAAGTTCGCGGAGAAAGCTATCTCGCGAAATGAGCAATACCTGTCTTAGAATATGTTTGGATATCTGATGGGACCCAGTTCACAAATGAACTCTAAATACAACAAACTTCTTAGACTGTATCGTCAACTGAATTTAATCAGTATCCTACGCCATACCTCCCTCAGTATCCGCTTGGAGCACCTGTCCAAACTACTGCCCCTCGAAAACTATAACTCTGACAGTTACTCTGTCAACCAGGTCACCTTCGAAGCCTGGAATGATAACTGTCTCCCGAAGAAGGCTGTCGTTATCTGTAACGTTTTGAAAATCGTTTAGGTGAAATTTTTGATAACCGGTAAAATAACTGGTGTTTTCCGTAAAAAACCAAGTTATATTTATTTTTCAACATAGACTTAAATATACCTAATCTAGCTATGTAATTGCTAGTATTTGGTATTTCATGGGTCACTTATAAAATTGCTAGTTGTTCATATCATGATTTTACATTATTATATTCCCCATTCTTATTCATTTAGCAAATAAATAGGTGCTTTTGATCCATGTCTGCTAAATAGTTGCAGGTTACAGGTTCTCGAAACAATACAGTGTAAATGGTGAAAAGACGCTACAAAAGTGAGACTACAACCAACAAAAATAAGAATCTTTATGATGCCGCCTGCAGTTTAAGGAACAAGTGAAGATCAATGAACAGTTCAATTGCACAAGGTACGAAGGCAGCACAAAGATTCAAGACTTCAACGCGAAGCAAACGGTGAAAGTCCACAACATTCTGCACTGTGGAAATCTGGGAGAAAATATAAAGATATTCTAAGAAACCAAGTGAAGAAACCAGAAGTAAAATGCAACAGGAAGCAGCCCAGAAGATTTCAGCCAAAGACCCCACCATATGGCCGCGGATCCGTGGCCAAACAAGGCATATGGCCGCGGATCCGCGGCCATGCTAAGCACGTGTCGGTGCAAAATGTCGGTGGGTGGCGGTGCGTTGACCAGGCTTTTCAGGGTAGTTTTGTAAATTTAGATATGGATCAAATGTAAACCCTAGGGTTCCTATAATCTATAAATAGGAATCCTACAGCTCTTTTTGGGGGATGCATCTTTTTAATTCCTAGTTTAGAATTTTTATTCCTTGTAAATGTTCAAAGAGTGCATCAAATAAAAAAGTAAGTTTTTCTTTATCTTGCCTTAGTTTAATTTCTTTTCTGCCCTAGTTATTTATCTAGCAATTTTATTTATCTGTCGTAGTTATAAATTTTATTTATTTGCCGTAGTTGTTAAATTAAAAACAAACAAAAATGAACTCGTTTATCAATTCCCTAATGAGTGAGTAGTTCCTCACTTGTTAGGGTTAGGTTTGGGGAAGGTTTGAGAGATGAAAATCTCTCACCCCTTTCTTGCTTGTTATACATTTTAAAGTAGGACTCTATGCATACATACACACACCGCTCACTACGGCACCCTATCCCACGAGGTAGCGGTGATACCATAGTTAAAGACCGGTTGTGTATGCTTTCAATGGAGGTTAGGGTAAGAGTTAAGAAAGGAAGGACAAGGAACAAGAGGAAGAAACCTAGTTTCTTCCCGATCGTGCTAATCCCCTTTGTTAACTATTACCTTAACACCTAAAAGTTCTTAATTAGGGCATAGAAAGCGGTGAGAATAATTGATTTTCCAAACTAACCTAAACCTAACCCTAGCAAAGTTTTAATCCTAATCAAACTTAACTTTAGTTTTTATTGATAATCAAACCTACCACAATTGGAATTGACTCGTTAGAACAACTAGAAAATACACAAAATCCCTGTGGACCGACCCGTATTCAACCGGATAGCTACCAAGCGACACCGTTCTTGATTGCGGTTAATTCTTTGGTCATAAATAGCGTAAGCACAAAAAATCACATCAATCAAATGGCGCCGTTGCCGGGGATGATGTAGTTATTTTCTTTTTGTAATTTCGGGTTGATTAAAAATTAAAAAATCATAAAAACTGAAAAATATAAATAAATAAAAAAATTATCATCTTGTTATTTTTTGAAGGGTTTTCGTGTGAATTGTGCAAGATCGAAGAGACGAACAGATTCAGATCTGGAAAAATCTAGTGAGCAAAACAGCAAACAGCAGATCTGAACAAACAGAGGAGAACCACAACAGAGAAACAGAAGAATTTTTGGGAACTGAACCGACTAGTCAACCGCGTTTCTGCCGCAGATAAGCACCTTTGACCGTGAATCCGCCGCGCATTGGTGACGTCAGCACGTGGAAATTTCTCTGTAAGCATTCTTTTCCTCTCTGTAACCCCCTGATCTCCTCTGAAAAATTTTCCTGCACGGTTCTTTGCGCAAAAACTTCTCTCCCTTCTCCAATAACTTGATCTTGTGCAGGATTCTTTGTGCCGCAACAAAAGAAAAAAAAATTGGCAAGTGTTTTGTGTGTTTACTGCTTTGCATTTTTAAAACTGACTTTTAAGGAGCTATAACACCAATCCAGATTGGGAGGGGATTTCATTACCCTTCCTAGGACCTCAAAAATCACAAAAAGCATTCGCATCAACCATCGAGTTAATTAAAAAAGATTAGACTCAGCCTATAAGGACTGTCGTGCTCATTAGGACAAAGGAATAGTTGTAGGCATCGGTCGTTTATCTAAACCAGACTTTGTGGTGCCTAGGCTAGACAAGTGGGAAAAGTGATTTTAAAAGGCCCGTCTCACGGTGATTCGTGAGCGGATCCCTCCTTTCTTTACTTGTGCTTACCTGGCCATAATTGGCGGTGAAGAGGCGATTTGAGGATCTCACAACTTGCCCTTTGGAACAGTTAGGAGCAGTCTAGTTGACCTAGGAGACCCTAGATCTAGGCTTGATTGTGCATATTGTGATTGCTTGAACGTATGTCTAAGCTTCTTATAAAAATCTTTTGCAAAAACTCCTTATAAAAAAAACACAAATTAGAAAAATTTTACAAAAAAAAAAAATTGCCACTTTGTCGCTTGAAATCCATTGCACCCCACTTGCACCCACTTCCTTCCATTGATGTTTTCTAACCCCCAACTTGTGTTTTTACTTTTTGACTACACTACACCTCTTTAGTGTATGTCCAGTGGGACTAGGGACACTAGCGCCCGTTTAGTCCGTGTCTCGTTAGTGCCGACTGACGACGCTTTCGACTCCGAAGTCGAAATTCCATCCACTTCTTTACCTTCATCTTCAAATTCATCTTCTTCTAAGGAGATGTCGGGATTCAATCCTAACAACCCCTTACCTGCGGGACTGATTCCACCTCCACTAGGTTTGAATAACCCACCACACCCTCCTGTCGAAGCGCCCCAATGAATCACGCTCCAGGATCTTTTCTATCCTATCCGCACCGCACTTCCCACTTGCCTTTCACTTCCACCGGCTAATGGGGATAACTTTGAAATTAAACCCCACTTCATCAATATGTTGCCCAAATTTCACGGGCTGGAATCCGAAGATGCCTACATCTTCATTAACAAATTCCAGAATGTTTGCGCAATGATGAAGACAACACAACTTTCTGATGATGCTATAAGGCTACGTGTCATTCTATTCACCTTATGTGACCTAGCTGAAAAATAGTTATATAGCACAGCATCACACTCCATAAAAAATTAGGAAGAGTTTGTTAAGGCTTTTCTAAAAAAGTTTTACCCACACCACAAGACCGCGAGAATTCGCAGCGAAATTATTCAATTTTCCCAGCTTCCTTCCGAACCTTTTTGGAAGTGTTTTGAAAGATTTAAAGACCTCCTTGTTCAGTGCCCTCACCACGGTATCGAGAATTGGCAACTTTGCCAAACTTTATACGAAGGACTGAACCCAGCAACTAAGCAGTTGTTGGAAACCATTTCTCAAGGTCACTTTCTTACAAAATCTAGCGAAGAAGCTTGGCAGTTTCTCGACGATCTTGCTGAACAAACACTTCAGTGGGAAATCACTAAGACCACCTCATCTACTTCATCAGGTCAGTCTAGGGCAGGCATACATCAACTTGATATGTCGATTGCAATGAAGGTCGAAATGGCTGCACTTACGAAAATGCTAGAAGCAATTGAGAGCAAATTCTCATCGTCTTCTCCTACCCCCCCCCACCCCCGCACTGTTTACGCTTGTTGTTCGGATCCGTCCCATCTTACTGAAGAGTGTCCTTACAATCCACCTGTTCAAGGACAAGATCAAGTCAATACTGCCTTTCAGCAAAGACAAAGAAATGATCCATACTCTTCAACTTACAATCCTGGTTGGAGGAGCCACCTAAATTTTGCTTGGAATCAAAATCAACAACAATTCCAAGGCAACAACAAATTTCAAAGGCCTCCTCCACAACAACAAGCCCCTCAACAAATTCAATATCAGCAACCTTTCCAACCCCAACCTTACCCAAACCAAATGAACAATTTTGTACCCAACAACTCTTATCCTCAAAACAATTTTGTTCAACCGAATAACGATAAGTTTTCCTTGCTAGAACGAAGTTTGGATACGTTTTTAAAACAATCTACATAATCCGCAGCAAGGTTGGAGACTTCCATTCAGTCTTTGGTGCAAAACAGTGCTTCACATGATCAGAGCATCAAATCAATTGAGGCCTAAATTGCACAACTAAATGCTGCGTTAAGAGAGCGAAAAAAGGGAAAGCTTCCGTCTCAACCATTGCCAAATCCCGGTCACACACACAATGCACATGTTGCTTATGAACAACAAAATCATAATGTAAATGCTGTGACCACGTTGAGATCTGGAAGAGTGTTGCACAATAATATGGGCATTAGTGATGACACCCCGGCTGCCAATTCTTCTTCTTCATCATCTTCTTCTTCATCTTCTTCTTCTTCTTCATTTTCTTCGTCAGAGCTTGTTCTTCATTCTTCACAAGGCTCTACTTCTTCTAATTCAAACGAACCCACATCTCACTCCACGATAACACCACCAATGGGATCCGTTCCAACTCCGCAATCTACTCCACAAACATTGGACTCAACAAATTTTCAAAATGTTCTATTTCCAAACAGGTTGAGATCCAATAAACCTACTCCCCAAATGGAGAAGATTGTGGAGTTATTCAAACAGGTTAGCATTAACATACCTCTCTTGGATGCAATCCAACAAGTCCCTTCTTACGCTAAAATCTTAAAGGACTTATGCACTAAGAAGAGGAAGTCACAAGTACCCAAGAAAGTTTTTGTGGCTAGTGCTGTAAGTGATGCTCTTATCCAACCTTTACCCCAAAATCATAAGGACCCCGGCTGTCCTACAATTTCAATAACAATTGGGGATAAGAGCATCAATCGAGCACTTTTTGATCTTGGTGCTAGTGTTAATTTGCTACCCTATTCAGTATATGAACAATTAGGCGTTGGAGAGCTTAAACCCACACATTGTACTCTCCAAATGGCCGACCGATCCATCACCCATCCTAGGGGTGAGTTAGAGGATGTGTTAATTAAAGTAGGGGATTTCATTTTCCCTGTTGATTTCATTGTTATGGATACACAACCTGTAGCTAACCCCTGGAGTCAAATTCCGGTGATACTCGGTCGACCATTCCTTGCGACTTCTAATGCGGTGATCAATTGTCGAAATGGTTCGATGAACCTATCTTTTGGAAATATGACAATTGAACTCAACATTTTTAAGTTGGGGAATCAGCCCTCCAAGCCTAATGCTAGTATACTTGATGTTTGTTCGATCCAAGAGATCACGCAGGAGGACTGTGAGCTCGAAAAATTTCTGTTCGATCACAGCAGTTTTGACGCCACTAGTGCGTTCCTCCTTGAATCTAACACAGCTTTCACACCAGATAACGATTACAAGTGTTTCACTTTTTTGGACGATTTTGAAGACTCGCCACCTGAGTTTGAGTCCTTTGATTTTTCGGATGAGTTAGCTGAACCATCCGACTCAGTTGCTTACACTCGCTTTGAACCATTGATGGAATCCTTCGAGTTCGAGACAGTTTCACCAATTTTACCCTCAATTTTTTCACCTCCGAAACTCGAACTCAAGCTTTTGGCTGGACTACGGCGGACATCAAGGGGATTAGTCCCCTCATAGTTGAACATCATATACATATGATTGATGATGCCAAGCCAGTAAGGGATCCACAGAGACGCCTCAACCCCATAATGAAGGAGGCTGTCAACAAAGAGATTGTCAAATGTCTTGATAGTGGTATCATTTACCCTATCTTTGATAGCCAGTGGGTTAGCCCCATTCATGTTGCCCCAAAGAAATCAGGCATAACGTTCATAACCAATGAGGCGAATGAGTTAATACCTACTCGCACCCAAACTGGGTGGCAAGTTTGCATCGACTATAGAAAACTCAACGCCGCGACACGGAAAGACCACTTTCCGTTACCTTTTATTGACCAAATACTAGAACGATTGGCTGGGCACGAATTTTACTGCTTTTTGGATGGCTACTCCGGCTATAATCAAGTTCCCATCGCCGAAAAGGATCAAGACAAGACCATATTTACTTGTCCTTTCGATACATTCACTTACCGTCGCATGCCCTTTGGGTTATGCAATGCACCCACTACTTTCCAGCGGTGTATGATGGGGATCTTTTCAGACATGGTGGGAAAAAATTTGGAGATTTTTATGGATGATTTCTCCATTTTTGGTGACTCCTTTGATGATTGTTTGCTACACTTAGACGCAGTTCTTACCCGTTGTAGGGATAAGAACCTCACCTTAAATTGGGAGAAGTGCCACTTTATGGTACGAGAAGGTATTATCTTAGGACATGTCATCTCACAAAATGGCATTGAGGTTGATAAGGCCAAGATTGAAGTCATTTCCAATCTTCCTCCTCCTAAGTGCGTCAAAGACATCCGAGCCTTCCTTGGCCATGCCGGTTTTTTAGACGGTTCATCAAGGATTTTAGCAAGATAGCTAGACCCTTGACTCTTTTGTTGTCTAAGGACACAACTTTTGATCTTGACTCAACCTGCATGAAAGAATTCAAGTCATTGAAACACTCACTTATTTATGCGCCCATTCTTTCATCTCCCGACTAGACGCATCCATTTGAAATTATGTGCGATGCATCTGATTTCGACATTGGTGCTGTCCTTGGACAGCACATTAATAAGATGCCGCACGTAATTTATTACGCTAGCAGAACATTAAATGAGGCCCAATTGAATTACACAACAGAAAAAGAATTCTTAGCCGTTGTGTTTGCACTAGAAAAATTCAGGCCCTATTTAATCGGCTCTCCAGTCATTGTTTACACGGACCACTCAGCTCTTCGCCATCTTTTCGCAAAGAAAGATGCTAAATCTCGGCTAATACGTTGGATCCTCTTGCTACAAGAGTTTGATCTTGTCATAAGAGACAAGAGAGGATGTGAAAACGTAGTCGCCGACCACCTTTCACGACTTCCTTCTTCGCCTACACTTGAAATTCCTATTAAAGACATTTTTCCCGATGAGCAGCTCTTAACCGTGTCAAGCGAACCTTGGTTCGCTGATATAGTGAATTATTTGGCCACCGGACTGATACCAAACGATTGGTCGAATCGGGAAAAACTCCGATTCCTGTCCCAAGTAAAACATTTTTACTGGGATGAACTGTATCTCTTTAAATACTGTTCCGACCAAATCATTCGTCGGTGTGTCCCCGAAAACGAGTTTAGTGTGCTGTCATTCTACCACAATCAAGCGTGTGGCGGGCATTTTGGCCCCAAGAATACAGCAGAAAAAATCTTGCAGTGTGGTTTCTACTGGCCACGACTTTTTAAAGATGCATACGAATATTGCAAGACATGCTCCTGGTGCCAACACTTGGGCCGGATATCTCAGAGAAATGAAATGCCGCTCCAACCAATTTTGGTTGTTGAAATTTTTATGTTTGGGGAATAGACTTCATGGGACCATTTCCCAATTCTTTTGGGAACATGTACATTCTACTTGCTGTTGACTATGTTTCAAAATGGGTCAAGGCTGTGTCCAGCCGAACTAATGACAACAAGGTTGTCGTTAGATTTCTCAAAGAAAACATTTTTTCTCGGTTTGGGCATCCTCGCGCGATCATCAGTGATAATGGATCTCACTTCTGTAATAGGACTTTTGAGTCCTTAATGCGCAAATATTCCATTACTCACAAATTGTCAACACCATATCATCCCCAAACTTGTGGGCAAGCCGAAATTTCGAATCGGTAGATTAAACAAATTTTGGAGAAAACGGTTTCCAAAAACCGTAAATATTGGTCATCAAAACTGATTGATGAACTATGGGCATTCCGTACTGCCTACAAGACCGATCTTGGCATGTCTCCATACAGGCTTGTTTATGGTAAGGCTTGCCACCTTCCTGTTGAGATAGAGCACAAGGCATTTTGGGCTATTAAAGAGTTGAACTTATCCTTGGGAGAAGCGGGCAGTAATAGAAAGCTGCAGATGAATGAATTAGATGAGCTGCGGGATGAAGCCTATGAGAATGCGGTAATTGTTAAAAACCGAACGAAAGTGTTCCACGAAAAACACCTTATACGCAATACTTTCAAACCTGGTCAACAGGTTTTGCTTGACACTCGGTTACACTTCCATCCCAGCAAGCTCAAATCTACATGGAAAGGGCCATTTTTTGTACGCACCGTATATCCGCACGGTGCGGTAGATCTAGAAAACCCGGAGAATGGTACATTGTTTAAAGTAAAAAGACATCGATTTAAACCGTTCCTCACTGCGGACCCGTCTGTCACGACCCGAAATAGCACGTGACTGGCACTTGAATCATATAAAGCCTATAGTACCACATCTAACTCAAGTAAGCCAAAAGCCCAGAAATCTAAAACCATTTTAAGGAGTAAATAAGAAAACTAGTTTTTAAGAAGTAAGGAAAACATGTTTTAAAAACAAGGTTTTTAAATAAGTAAGCCGAATATGCATTTTTAAAATCTATATTCTTTTTTGAAAATTTCGGCAGAGTTTCTTTTGTAAATACTGTCCCTGAACGGGGTACAACAAGAATAATACATATACAATGATAAAAGGCATCCCCAAGCGGGAGCTAGCTCTTCGTCAATCGACGGTCACAACCACGCAAGCAATATAATATACAACGCCAAAGGGCGAGGATCAAAACTCAAAAAGAAACTCAAAATCAAAATGAAAACCATAATACTACAACGCGCGACTCTAAGGTCGAAATAATACATAACTGGTTTTCTAAGTCTGAAACAATATACAAGTTTGGTTGATGGAATTACTAGATACAACTGAATAAAATAATACTAGGGTGGTCACGATGCGAGTGAACCCACCTACCAATGCAATCACCCAGAAAAGAAGCAGTGTGCCAGAAAAACCGCAATGGAACTTGTACGGCAAAACCTGCAAGAACTGTGGCACAACGGGGGTGAGTTGCCAACTCGTGAATAGAAAACATCGCAGAGTAGAAATCGTATGCATAACATAATCCTAGGTCAATATGATCAGTAATAATATATCCTCAATATGAATAAGTCTGAAGCATGATAAGGTGGCTAGGGTAAACATCTATACATAAGTGTAGTACCAAAAGCTCGTGTCAGTGCCTCAGGTGGCAATATATCATAAATATGAGGTATGATCAATGTAATCAATGTCAACTATATGTATGTGGAAATCATCCACATGTCACCCAATGACAATAAGCATCATGCATGTAAATATCAGAAACATGTGCATGGAAGTATGAGAATGTAAATCAACATGTGTCGCTCGCGACATATCAAAATCATGGAACCTGAGTGTCTAGCATCGACACTCGAAAACATCATGAAACTTGTGCCTATCATCGGCACGTAAATCCTCATATATATGGGGCTCCATCAGTCCAGATCGGCCCACATCATCTCTCAACTCCGGTCGGTATCCTCCGGATATCCGCCGAGCTCAAATACAATCACCGGTAGGTAATGGTCCCTCTGTCTGGCTCACCGTCTAGCTACACAGCAGATCCGTTCTTGCCCCGGGGTACCATACCGGGTCCACCATGTACCCGCAATCAGCCTCATCCGCCTCCTCGAATCGGGTTTCACATGTCGCTCTCAGCACCGAGAAAACACATGGTGGACGCACTAAAATATCATATCAAGGGTAACCGGGTTTTTAAAACAATTATATACTCTCTTTTGAAATATCCGCGGTTCCCAAATCCAGAAATATCATGGAAACAACATATCTCAATGCGTATAATCAAAAGCATGATGTATGCGGCATGTAAAAGAAATGTAAGCATATCAGTATATCATGCAATATAGAATAGTAATATGCACATATTGAGAGAAACCGCTCTTTTAAAATGAATCAGTTCTAAAGAGTATCTTGCGGTTCCTGAATTTTCAAATCTAGCGAGAATCATCTATGTATGTGCGAATACGTATGTATGCACGTATGGGTGTACAATAGGTATGTACACAAGTATGCCATGCAAGGGATCATATCCTGAATGCAACAGTACTACAGTGTAGTGACATGGCAATTATCGATGATGAAGTGTGTGAGCCGGCAAGCAGGTGTACGTAGAACATATGCATCATCGATAATGGTGATGGTGTCCTAACAGCATGAGTTTAATATAACAATAACCATTTGCACATGCAATGCGATGCGAATAACAAGAATATGCAGAATCGACTAATAATTGCAACAGTGATGCATCTGCATCAATATAAAGAAAGTCATACAGTTTGCCATTTGGAATAAGACGAATCGGGGTTTTTAGTAAAATAAGGGCTACGGTGTTTTTAAGAAAAGATGCGTCTTTTGAAAATATCCGTAGAATCCTTTTGCATGTCTTTAAAATACTCCCGATTCGTTAGATTGAAATAGGTATGATATCAGCCTAGCCTAACATCTACTAGCAAAACTACAGCTCTAACTAACAAGTCAATCAGGAGGGGTATGGAAACCGCCTAAATCTGAGTCGATATATATATATATATATATATATATATATATATAATAGTCGGTGATCCCGCCTCAAAGGTACCGCGTACGATACAATATCATATGACATCCTCGAGCCATGAGTGCAGATCTATCATCAATATAAAGCTCGTACGGTAAATCATCGTACGGCATCTCAAAAGCTGGGTACGGGTCAATATCACATTCCTCTCATCAATTATCAGGTATCCTTATCATCATATCTCATGATCTGGGGTACTGATCTAAGTCTAGTACGAATCGATACCATCTAAGTAATTATGAATGCGTGTGTGAAACACAAGTCCAAAGGCCCTCTAAAATCACATGTCGTATCCCAAATACGAATCACAATATATCACCGATCTCATGGCACTCTGCCCAATATCATCGACTCATCTCCAAATATCATCCACTATCCTCGTCATCTAGGTATATGTATAACGAATATGCATGTGTGTGCGTGTGGGTGTAAACCTATTCTAGGGTTCGCAACTAGGAACTATACTAGTTTACTTCTACGCCCTAATCTAACCATAGTACACCTAATCTCATCTCAACTATCCACGACACACTATAAGCTATCATAAATAGTACATATATACTATACTAAACATCGAACTGCGGAGGTGCTATACGCCATCCACCCGACTTCCCCCGTAGATATAATCTACTCACCTTGCGTCTTGCTTGTCGATGTTGATGTCGCCATCAATTTCTTCATCGTCTCGAATCGTCGTGGGGGTACCTACATATCACACGTAGCGCATCGCATTAAAACCAAATCAAGACTAAAACGATACGCTAAGGCCTATAGGTTAGAACCTATGGACTACGCTTTCAAAACCATCAAACAATCCTCGACATCGTCGTATAAACGCCAAGTAATCGAGGTAAAACGCAATTATACAAATCCAGAATTTAAAATACGCAAAAAGAAAACACGAATTATAACAGCAACTCAAGAAAAAGGCTCCAGATTATACCCTAGGTCAAATTGGACAATTTTGCATATGACAGGGGTCTAATTTACTGATGACAAAGCTACAGAACAAATACGAGCCAAATCCACCCTTGTCTGGCCCCAATTTGCGGCCAGAATGGATTTAATTGCGGCCACAGTTGGGAATTAGGGGGTAGGGTTTTGGTGGTAGCTTCCTAGGTGCCTGCATGTATCATTGTCCTTGCAAAATAATTTTCAGAGTCTCGGGGTGATAGCAGCGTAGGGTTCCTAGGCACTCTTGTGAAGGTTCATAAGGCATCAAACATGCCCGGATAAAAATTTAGACGTGCCGAACAACCCAAAGCCGGGATCTTTGCTAGATTATTAGGGTTTAACATGCAAGATGATAACTTTTATCTAAGTGTGAGGGATTACAACCTTTGTAGTCCGCTCCTTCGCTTCACAAGCTCCGAGTAGAAGTCCCTTTGCAGCGATCCACGATCTCCCGGACTCATGAGAGGCTCCACGACTCGAACGATCCATGCTAGCTTGAAATGTTCCAAATCTCCGATGATCTACGTCGAAGTTGCAAAGACTCAAGCTTTCTCACTCTAAAGAGATGAACACACTAATCTCATGGGCTAGATGAGATGAGGATGAGAGAGTAGTATTTTTGCTTTCTTTTTAAATCATTTTCTCATATTTATTTATCACATAAAGAATTTCAAGTGAGCTTTTTCAAGAGAGAAGAAGATGATAATGGAAAATGATAATGATCAAAATCCTTTTGTGATGAATAGAAAATAAAGCTATATGATTGATATATAAACCATGGTCAAGGATGAGTGGCTAATAATGTGTAGAGAATAAACTAGAGTTAGGGTTTGGTTAGGTTTAGAAATGTGTCATCAACAAATATCTTAACCATGACAAAAGAAATTGCTTCTAGAAGGTGCATGAAGCAACTAACCCTAATCAAACCCTAACCTCAATTAATCATCCTTAAACATGTTTAACAATTAATCATATCATGTCACAATAATATATATCACATATATATATTATATATTTGCAACAAAAGAAAATAATACAATTAACATATATCGCATATATATCAATGTATCATCCAGTGAGAAAATGAAATAATAAAGCGAGCCAATATTAGATAATGTAATACAATATATCATATATATTATTATACATTAAATCATCGAATCAACACTTGATTCGATGATCCGGCCATATCGAATATTACCGACTAATATATCATGTACCGATTCATCGAATCAACACTTGATCCGATGTCTCAGTTCATATCTAAATATCGCGAGAATATAATACGGTATCCCATATCGCATTATTCTCGGTCCTGTACATATCACATATGTGCCTCTACTCCTTTTCGCCTGAGCCAAGAAACCTCTGTGTAGGACTCTAAAGAATCGTTAATACGCCGGTAGCAGGTGATGATCATATCAAACACCCACAAGCTGCAAGCGGTCAGCTAAACGTAACAGCCACCCAGGTATTGAGCGATCAGAAGATCAACAAGCTAGCCTATGCGTTCTCCTGTGAATCCAATCAGTAACACTCCCGTAGAGTCCGGTCTGTTCGTGTGATATGTCGCATATCAAGTCTAGGGGTGGTAAACGTCAGACCCCAGTAACCGATAAGTCGTGTCGATGTATGGCTCATAACGGGTCGGGAAACTACTAGTAACACTTACCAGTAAATCTCTATATCAGCCCTGGCCAGGGACTTCCAGTTATAGCCAATCGAACACAGCAAAACATCAACTCCCTATACCGGGAGAGACGAATCCCCTCCTATCGCTCATTGCCTCCATGTGATTCGGGACTGTACCCAAAAGCCACCGTTTTGCACGCCCTCTTGGACGTGGTAAGGTGGAAATCAAAGCACAGTGGAAATCACACAAGACTCCATGACGATCTCGGGTCTACAGACTACCCTGTACCAGTGTCACCGGAGAACTGCCATCTGACGTGTGGTATATCACCATCTGGGAGTTCTCGGCGAGTCCGTCCAGTGTACCCAGTCTCCACTGAGCACCCGTACACCATCTCTGATGTCAAACACCGATGGATATGGGATCATCCATCGCCCATCATATGGGTCAAGATGCGTATACGCTAGTCTACTCTGGTGTATCGATGCCCTGTCTCGATATACCCTCGACTAGGAACAGTTATAGGATGTACTCATCGCCTACCGTGGCCCCACTAGTATGATCTCATCATAGTCCCAGTAGTCGAGTACAGATCCTAAGGGCTTTATCAACATGTGAGAGTAAAACAGTAAACCAATACAAGTCAACATGTTAAGATAAAGTGAAACCAAATAGCATACTATCATGACGAGCAAGAAAGTCCTCTCTGTATATATCTAAGCATCCATCATAATATATATCATATGTACAACAATGGCCTCTAGGGCATATACATAACTAACAAGCAGATTTCATATAACCTTCACAGAATCACAGTTTTTTCCGATATCGGCTTTTCTAAATCCGTATTCCGGGTTTCAAGTCTATGGTTTGAGTCTTAATCCTAGCACTAGGGGATTTGTGTGGCCTCTATTGGGCTTAATTACCCACCACAACTCTCAATTTCCAATTACCCTAACTAGGTTTTTCCTAAGTCCACAAAACCACTCGATATCGACAAGAAACAAGTATGGATACATAAAGAATTAAAACACTACTGTAAAGGTGCAGAAATTACCTCCTTTGGAAACTCAAGAAAATTCTTGAGTTGCTCAAAGTCCTCAAAATCTTCTCTTTTTTTGGTCCAATGTGTTTCCCTTGAGCTTGTGCATCTATTTTGTGAAATGGGATTTGGCTTTTTGAGGTGATTTCCATGGTGTTTTGGGGGATTTTGTGAAGAGGGAGAGAGGGGCGGCAGCAGCAGCAGCAATGTGAGGGAGAGGGAGAGAAATGAGTGAGGAAATGGAGAAGGAATGGCCAAGTCAAGATACCCCTCACCTTTCTCTCTCTCACCCATACCCAATATTATATTCCTTTTCCTTTTCTTTTTCTATTCTTTTTCCCTCTCTAATAAACCATCAACCATGAAATAAAACATGTATGAAAGCCATAAGAATATGTAACAAGTGAAAAAAAAAAGATATGGTGCATGTTTTGTACAAATATGCTAAAAATCCGATTAGCGACTTTTAATCACGATTAGCACTAAATTAGCATATAATTAATCATAAAAACTTAAAAATAGTATAATTCACATAAAACACCCTTTTTTAGTAATTTCCATAATTTTCAAAAAAATTCCAATTTTATCAGTATTTAATTATACCGAAATAATAAAATATTCATTAAAAATAATATTAAATTATAAAAATTCCCAAAAATAATATTTTATTTTTTTGAAATGTTACACAGTAGAAGGAGCTCCTGTTTTTGCAGGAGCCGATTTATACCGACTGGTCTTCCTCCATCTACCCCCAAATTTTCGATCATCTAGCCAAAACATTGCTTCGAACAAGTTTGGGGGTATGTATCATTTGTAATTTTATAAATACAAAATAACATAAAAATAAAAATTTGAAAATAAAAAAAATTGGTATTTTTTGTAAATTTCCAGATATAATAAAAAAAATTAATAAATAATAAAATAAAAAAAATTATTTGCAAATAATTTCCTCTTTTTAGAGGGGTTTATTTACAAATAGCCAACACTTTCCCCCTATAAATAAAACCCCGACCCCTCTGTTTTCATAACCCTAAAAACAAATCTCCTCAAACCAAAGCCGTCGCCGCTGTTTTTTCTGAAGGATCTCGTCGTCGCGCCACCCTTCCGCCGCAAATACCCTCATCCGACCGCGCAAGCGCCGCGCCCCCGTGTCTTCACCCCCTGATTTTTTTCAGGGGAGGTTCGATCTCTAATCTCCTCTCTGTTTAAATTTTTTTTTAGATCTGTAGCTTATCCGTATGGCACCAAATATGCAACTAGAGCGTGATTTCTCACAGATCTTTTCACACACGATATATGGGAGTTACTTTGCCGATGAAATCGCACGTAAGGGTTGGAATTTTTTGATATATAATCACCCAAACGCTTACGCCCTTCCAGATCTAGTCACTCATTTTTACGAGTGAATGGAAGACAGCTATCTCGCGCAATATGGCTTTATAAAATTACTGTGGGATGATAGGGAGATCATAATTGATAGAGACTTCATACATGAAGTCACTTTAATCCCTAGGATACCTGTTCATGATCAACCACTTCAGTTTGAGGATTACATGCCCTTAATGGGTAATGATTGCTCAAGGGAACCGCGGAAAGGAATACAAGCGAGGACCCTTTTCGCTAACATTTTAACAGTGTGTCGATGGGTACAAAACAATATTTTTGGGAATTCCCAAAACACCACATTTTTCACACCCTCACTGCATATCGTGCACACACTCATGACAAGGAACCCTCGATTTGACATGTGCACGGTTTTGCTTAACTCAATTGGTGCGGGCAAAAAAGCCGCGAACTACCCTTGCCCCATGCTAGTGACACAACTGTGTCGCTATTTCCTCCCCGTGGAGGAGTTTGAATTTTACATGCTCGGAGGCATACCCGTCAGGCCTCTCATTGAGGGTGTATCTATGTCCTATACACGCTTGACAAATGTTTGGTCAAGAACAGAACTGGCGGAACACGTGCCCGCCAGAACACCTAGCTCCAGCTCGACCGCGAGCGAGGGAGAACTCACCCCCTTAGAACATGCAAATTTAATGAGAAGAGTCGTTAGGGGGATTGACGGGTTGAGGGGAATGATGAGGGAGCATGATCAGCGTTTGACTGAAGTAGAGCAGGGGGTCTGAACCCTGCTAGCTAGAGAGGAGCGTTCCCGTTCACGCTCAAGGGGGCGGCGTGGGGCCGAGCAGTGAGGACACTGCTTTTGGTAAGTTTGGGGGAGAAGGTGGTTGTAAATAGTTATCATTTGCATTGCATATTTTTTTTAATTTTTTGTATATATTTTGTCTTTTTCTTTTGCATGTTTAATTCCGCATTGCATCTTTATAAAAAATTATAAAAATTGAAAAAATAAAAAAAATATTAACAAAGAAAAAAATCAAATAAAAACTGAAAAAAATTTTAAAAAAATTATAAAAATTGAAAAATTCAATTTTTGCCATAATTGACTTGAGTTTAACAAGACGGTTAACTAGCTAGGAAAAACTAGATCCAAAACTTAGTAAATTAAAAACCCTAAAAATAACCTTTCTTAAAATTTAACGGTAGAAAATATATGTCTTTGTAGTTTACTTAGAAATAGGAAAATTTTGAGTTCACTTCTTAGGCTAAGTCAAAATAAAAGAAGAGTATTGATATTTTTATTAAAGTGTAAGTCTGAAAAATAATCCCTAAGCTTAAGTCTAAATTCTGAAAATATATACCCTACAACTTGCACAAACACGAACCTTGAAACTTAGAATAGTAGAGGAGACCTTGAAATGCTCTTGTCTAAAATCCTTAGTACGAAGGAAAATAAAATTATAAGTGTGAATAAAGAGATATAAAAAAAATGAACACCGGTTTTGTAATTACTTAAGGCTGCGTAAAAAAATATATATATAGCGAGGGTGCTTTATCACCTAGTGCCTTAGACCAACTGGTTTGGGAGTTACTGCTAAAGCCTTAGGTATTACAAGACGAGGAATTACGCCTTAATGTGCAAACACATTTTGTAATCGGTCGTTAGTATCTCAAGAAGTATTAACGGTCGCATGAAGGATGTGTGAGAAATTTCATATAAAAAAATTCACCAACTAAAAGTACTTTGGACAATGGACAAGAATATAAGAGCTTGAATTGAATTTCCAAGTGTAGGGGTGATACATACACATACGTAGGGGTATATGATTAGGGTTTGGATGAAAGATAGGAATGAAAAATAGGACTTATATCTTTAGTAGAGATGATAAAAATTCCTAAGTTGAGATGGAACCTTAGAAGGAAAATTCAAAAGGTGCTAAAAGCTAAGTAAATTTACAGAACATATACAATCTTAAGTTAAATGATAAGGAAGCGTGAAAAATATGGGTTGATAATTTCTGAGTTGAGGATAATAGAATTTCTTGCTAGAAAACCGAATTGAAGAATAAAATTCAATAGGCCAAATTGATAGGATTTTGTGGTAGTATCCGCTGAAAACCCTCAGGAGACAACACTCCTCCTACTAGGGACACCTAGAGGTTTAACGGCTTGTTGCACGAGCTCAGTGCAATCGCGTTTCCCTGCGAAAGTGAGGTTAGGCTTTTTCGAGAATAAACTAGTTTTTGCTCGGGACGAGCAAAAGATAAGTTTGGGGGTATTTGTTCATATCATAATTTTGCATTATTATATTCCCCATTCTTATTCATTTATAAAATAAATAGGTGCTTTTGATCCATGTCTACTAAATAGTTGCAGGTTACAGGTTCTCGGAACAATAAAGTGTAAATGGTGAAAAGACGCTACAAAAGTGAGACTACGACCTGTTAGTTATATGTATGCCCTAGAGGCCATTACTGTACATACGATGTATATTGTAGTGGATGCTAGGACATATATAGGGAGGACTTTCTTGCTCGACATGATAGTATGCTATCTGGTTGTACTTTATCTTAACATGTACTCTGATTGTCTCTATATTACATGTTGATAAAGCCCTTAGGATATGTACTCGACTACTGGGACTATGATGAGATCATACTAGTGGGGCCACGGTAGTCGACGAGTATATCCTATAATTGTTCCTAGTCGAGGGTGTATCGAGACAGGGCATCGATGCACCAGTGTAGACTAGCGTATACGCATCTTGACCCATATGATGGGCGATGGATGATCCCATTTCCATCGATGTTTGACATCAAGGATGGTGTACGGGTGCTCAGTAGAAGACTGGGTACACTGGACGGACTCGCCGAGAACTCCCAGATGGTATTATACCATACGTCACATGGCAGTTCTCCGGTGACACTGGTACAGAGTAGTCTGTTGACCCGAGATCGTCATAGAGTCTTGTGTGATTCCCACTGTGCTTTGATTTCCATCATACCACGTCCAAGAGGGCGTGCAAAAAGGTGGCTTTTCGGTACAGTCCCGAATCACATGGAGGCAATGAGCAATAGGAGGGGATTCGTCTCTCCCGGTATAGGGAGTTGATGTTGTGCTGTGTTCGATTGGCTATAACCGGAAATCCCTGGCCAGGGTTGTAGAGATTTACTGGTAAGTGTTATCAGTAGTTTCTCGAACTGTTATAGACCTCATATCGACACGACTTATCGAGCTACTGGGGTCTGACATTTACCACCCCTAGGCGAGATATGCGACATATCAGACGACGAGACCGGACTGTACGGGAGTGTAACTGTTTGGATTCACAGGAGAAGTTACAGGCTTGCTTGTTGATCTTCTGAGCGCTCAATACCTGGGTAGCTGTTACGTTTAGCTGACCGCTTGCAGCTTGTGGGTGTTTGATATGATCATCACCTACTGCCGGCGTATTGACGATTCTTTAGAGTCCTACACAGAGGTTTCTTGACTCAGGCAAAACGGAGTAGGAGCACATATGTGATATGTGCGGGACCGAGGATAATACGATATGAGATACCGTATTCTATTCTCGCGATATTTGATATCAGCCGGGTCATCGGATCAAGTGTTGATTCGATGAATCGGTACGGATAAATATTAGTTGGTTATATGCGATATAGACGGATTGTCGGATCAAGTGTTGATTCGATAATTTAATGTATGATAATATATTTGATATATTAAATTACATTAACTAATATTTGCTCACTAAAAGATTATTTTTCTCACTCGGGTAATACATTGATATATATGCGATATATGTTAAATGTATTATTTTATTTTGTTACGATACATATTATATATGTGATATATAATATTGTAACATGATATGATAAATAATGCAACTTATTTAGTGGAGTTTAAACATGATTAGGGTTTGGATTAGGGTTAAACTTTCTAGATGTTTCTAGAAGGTTTTGTTTTGTTTTGTGAAAGATATTTGTAAGTGACTCATGCTTTAACCCAACCCAAACCCTAACCCTAGTCTATTCTCTACAATGGTTAAGTGAACCATGGTTGCATAATTCTATCATATCATTTCATTTCCTATTCATCACAAAAGGATTAACATTGTTCATCATCTTCTTCCTTCTTCTTCTTTGCTTGAAATGGTTTCTTGCTTTGATTTTTGTGATGAATAATTGTGAGAAAAATATAAATAAAGAGAGCAAAAATCCTACTTCATCATCCTCATCTTCCCTTGCCATTTAGATGAGGGTGTTCACATCATTTCATGAGTGTTAGCTTGTGTTAAAGAAACTTCAAGGCAGATCATCTTAGTATCGAAGATCGGAAGCAAAGGTTGCGTCTTTCTCTTCGTGGAACCACTCGAGAGTCCGGATCCCGATGATCACAGCGAAGGGACCACAACACGGAGCATATGAAGTGAAGGACCGGATCTACAAAGGTTGTAATCCCTCTCACTTAGTGTTAAAATGTTTAGCATGCTTGTTTTCGCCTAATCTCTAGTTTAAAGTTCTGTATTCGGGTTGTTTGGCACGGCTAATTTTTAAATCGGGCATGGTTGATGCCTCGTAGACCCTTGTGCGCATGCCCAGCAACCCTACAGTGGTATCAAAGCCAAGCTAGAGCTTTAGGCGAAGTATAGACGAAGTTTAAAGTCCGATCGAACCCGGAAAACCCGATAAAACCCACTTTCTGGAAATTTTTTCAAAACTGTGATTTTTCCATATTAAAAATATGCAGAAAATTAAGCAGGGTCTAATATGAATTACTGTGAAATACGGGGTCCTAATTCAATTAATCCACCGCGGAACCGCGGCACGGGCCAGGCATGTGCGGCGGTTCCGCGGTCGTACGGTCTCCTGTTGCATTAATATTTGCGCAGTAATTCCTATTTTCTGGTGCTGAGTTCTCTGGGAATTTTTAATATCTTTTCAACTGTTGAATTGTCTGGGTTGTATTGGGGACTTAAAGATTCAATCGGATTTTATAATTTTGTTTAGTTTGTCCGGATAATTTTTAGAAATTGTTAAAAAGTTCGAACGGATATCAATAACTCAATTTTTCCCCTGTCGGAAAATTTTTCAAAAGTTGGATTTTTCTCGTGTTTAAGAATGTTCTAAGTCGTGCAAGTAACTCGGTGGACCCTCTAGAAGACAACAAACCTTAACTCGATTATGTGACCGTCTTGAACTGCCCTTTGAACCTTAGGGTTTGGGGCAGTACGGCGTGCCACATGTGAGGCGTTGGCTTGACCCTTCTACGGCTGGACCATTGGTACTGTGGCATGTGATGGATGTTTTTAAACTGATTTCAAGTGTTGAGATATATTGGGGAAATCTTGGGTGCTTGATGATTCGATCGGAAAGTTTAACTTTTTTTTCTATTTATCTGGAATGTGATACATTAATTGGAATCCACAGGTAGTTATGAGATAACTAATTTGAATATTATAAACATAGCAGTTTAGTCTCAGATGATCGGTTGCCACGGAATTTTGATGTGATCAAAAGTCCGTCGCAATCACGTAGAGTACGCGGATACTCGCCGGGTAAACTTAATAGACAGCCTCACTCCATAGCCCCGACCAAGTGACTGTAGGAGAACCCCGTCGCCGAAAGCATCCGTTCGGGTGCTCCCGGTAGCGGTGTTCCGCCTTGGTGCACTTCGTCGACGGTATCGGGGGTGCGGCCGTCTACTAAAGTTTGCGACGAGCATTCGATCAGGATGTCGGGAATCTTGTTGAATTGCCCGACTTGATATTGAAAAGAGTTTTCGATAATGAGACTAAAATGCGGGGTTTATAATTGTTAGGCATGCGATGTCTAAGGAATTCATTTGGTTAGGCATGCGATGTCTAAGGAGGTTGCGGATTCCAACTGTTGTAGTTTTACACTTTCTTTTCTGTGACCGTAAGCGTAGTATGTGGTGTATCGCCGGCTTCGTTGCTATACATCAACGACAATCGGGATACGCATACTTGCTTACGTTGATGATATGAGATATTATGTGTTGCTGTGATATGTTATATTGGATCGTCGCGTTTTGAATAGCCGGGGGTTTTATGTGAGATGAGAGTTTTTCTTTTTCATTCATGTAAAATTCATTTGTATGTAATATTCTTTTATTGGGACACTTCCAGGTAGCGGAAGATGTCACCGTTGTATATTATTTACTTTTCCGCATTAGGTAGACCCAAGGCGGGGAGCATAAGTAACCGGGTTCTAGGGTCCAGTGGGAGACCATCTCGAGGAGTCGAGACCGGGTCTCCTAACCCTAGAATTGGCAGTGTTATTTGCCGCTCTTGTAGGGGTCTAGGGATGTGGGTTTGGCTATTCATCGCGACCGTGGAATCCGTGTTTTATACAGGCTCGTATTGAAAACACGGACGTCCTAGTATATCCAATATTTCATATATGTTCTTCTGCTGCAATGTTCTGTGATGAGATCATATTACTGCCTGTGACGAATGTTTATATTATATATATGAGATATATGTTATATTGCAGATTTCGCTTCAAAAAGAGATGCTTGTGAAGCATAATTAAAATGGGACTTCATTAATGAGATTAATGAAATAAAAGAAACCTAAGATGTTGTAGAAACTTGTTTATAAAAACTGGTAGCTACAGTTCTTGCTTTGCATAGCGGTGTTCCTTGTAGAATATCCAGCACCTTATTCGATAAGGAAAGGACCGAGATCCCTTCACCGGGAGTGACTCCTTTAGCAATAACTGGCAGATGCTACAAACTCGGTTTGTCTTTTGATTGCTTCTATAGTTTCTGCTTTGCATAGTGGTATATGTGATATATCCTGCACCTTATTCGATGAGGAAAGGGCCGACGATCCCTTCACCGGGAGTGACCCCTTTAGCAAAACTAGAAAAGCCTCAAAAACACTCCATTTAAAATCACTCGATTCTACAACGATATCAAGTTCATTACGCAAAGGGTTTTCTGAAAAACCCGTCGTAGCCCTCCGTCATTTCAGATAAGTACTGGTTAGTATTCGTGCTACGTTTGTTGACCTTAGCCAAGGCGTAGTGTGCGGTAGCTGATTAGTGCTTATCTGTATAAGCATATGATGCGATTGAGTTAGGGTAGTCGTGTGACTTTGTTGACCTTAGCCAAGGGTCGTGCGGGTGGGTTTAATTCAATCGGGAAATGACGGGTTGAACTTGGCTAGCACTTATGATTTGTTGACCTTAGCCAAGGTCATAAGCTGCTAGGGGCAAAATATTATTGGGAATTTCAAGAGTTGAAATTTGCAATGAGATTGCATACCTTCTATTAGATAGTTGGATCCCGATACCCGCTGCGAGTAAGGGTTACTCCTGGGAGAGTTTTACACATTACAATTAGCCGATCAAGTAGGTGTCTAGAAAGGTGTTAACGGGGTTACGCCTCTGGGAAAACGAGGTTTACTATAATTAGGTTCGTGCGAAAGCACGGGGGACCTCCCTCAAAGTACCGACACTGGCCTGGCTGAAAGATTGGCGAACTTGTAGCGTGTAATTAATCCCGGCTAGTCTTTCCTTTTAGGGTTTGAAGGAAGATTTGACTAAAACAGTGGGAGACATCCTGATTAGATATATTATATAACCAATCTAATCTTGCAAGAGCATACGCTGAGTGTTTTCTTCTCTCTCTCTCCAGGTAGCGACCATATCACGCCTTAATCAAGATAATAAAACGGATATATTGACCGAACCCACTTGTTATACTGAGCTGGGGAACGTTGGTCCCGCTCCAACTTATAATTGTTATAGGACAGAGCAGGAAATTGGAAATTACCAGAATTCCTATGCCACCCAAACGAAGAAAGTGCATGTTGATGCATCATCTTCGGGTGTGTTCATTACACAGAACTGTTTCTCAGTATCCTTTACGTCCTGGGTATGTGATACCGGATCAGGATCCCGTATATGTAATCTGTTACAAGGGCTACAAAAAGGTAGAGAACTGAGAACGGGTGATAAGTTTCATGGGACAGAAAACGGTGCAAGTGTTGCAGCCAAGTCTGTTGGTCACTATCGCCCTGTATTACCGGAATACATTGATTCTGAACAAATGTTATTAGATACCGAACCTGATATACAAAATCATATCAGTCTCTTTATTAGTAAAGAAAGGATATAATTTTGTATTGTTGGATAATGTTTTGAACATTTCCTATATCAAGAGTTGATCGGTTCAGGCACGTTATCTAAAAGCATTGACGTTCTAAATCAAACTACAGTTCTTAGTATACGGAACACACACAAGAGGAAGAGTTCAGAAATGAATGAATCCTTCTTGAGGTATTGTAGACTAGGTCATATCAATGCGACCCGACTGGCTAAAGTTACATTTAGATGCATATTTAAATTAGTTTGAATTTACATCTTGTGAAACTTGCCGGTCATGTCACAAAGATAAGATGACCATAGCTCTGTTTATTGGAAACAGAGAAAGAGTTAGTGAACTCTTGGGATTGATACATGCTGATGTATGAAAGTCCCCTGTCTACATATGCCAAGATTGGTTCTTTGTACTTCATTACATTCTCTGATAATCTCTCAAGATTCAAACATATGTTCCTGCTGAAACACAAGTCCGAACCTTTTGAGATATTCACAGAATATA
This sequence comes from Agapanthus africanus, assembly GCA_030015575.1. Classification (NCBI taxonomy): domain Eukaryota; kingdom Viridiplantae; phylum Streptophyta; class Magnoliopsida; order Asparagales; family Amaryllidaceae; genus Agapanthus; species Agapanthus africanus. Next base: position 381,298,976 of record JASDDO010000022.1, on the reverse strand, counting down.
AGTTAGAAGTAGAGAACCAAAATACGGGTAAAAATATTATGTCCTTTGATGAGATCAAGGAGGAGAATACTTGAGCACGGAAATCCTGGACTATTCTAAAGGAGAATGAGATTCTCTCTCAGCATTACTCCTCCTATACACCATAGCACGATGGTATATCGGGGCGGAGCAATAACACCCTATGTGATATGGTGTGCTCTATGATGAGTACTACTGAGTTTCATATTTCCTTTAGGGAGTTATGCACTTGTGAAGTTGCATACCTATTGAATAGGGTTCAAATCAAATCAGTTGCCTACCACTTCATATATGATATGGAAAGGGAAGAGCCCATATCTTAAGTTTGTTAAGATTTGGGGTTGTCCGGCTTGTGTCTAAAAGCAAAATCCGGACAAGCTCGAGGCAAGGTCTGTAATGTAGAACTGGAAATGTTCCATCTATACAAACTACGGCTGATGATTTGGTAGAACCAAAGGTTCAATAGTTTCTAACGAACCTCAGCCTCTCCGCCGATCTAGTAGGGTTCCTCACCCACCTGAGAGATACTTTAGTTTCTCTATAACAGTGGGAGTGAGGATTGCATCATGAGATGATGAACCAACTAGTTTCGAGCTGGCCATCAGGAGTAGGACTCTGTAAGAATGGCTGGGTGCTTATCGATCTGAGATGGAATCCTTATACACCAACAAAGTATGGACTTTGGTTGCTTTATCTGAAGGGTTAAATCCCCATCAGGAGCAAGTATATCTTGAGAAGATTACTTGGTGTACATTGAAAAGTTGAGACTTTCAAAGCTAGACTTGTTAAAGGTTTGCATCATAAGACCAGGTATGGATTATGTTGAAACCTTTTCTAAGGATCTATGCTTAAGTCCATCCAGATCTTACTTGCCACGGCTACATACCATGACTACGATATCTGGTGGTTGGGTGTCATGACTGCTTTTCTAAATGATGTTTTAGAAAAGAGTATATATAAGTACACAGCCAGAGGGCTTCGAAGACAGTGGGAGCAGCGGAAACGTGTGCAAGATGTTTTATATGATAAAACAGGCATCGCGGAGTTGGAACATCTGTTTTGATGTGGTAGTCAAAGAGTTTGACTTCATCAAAATGGTAGATGAACCTTTGTCACGACCCAAAATTGGCCCGTGACGGCCCTAATACTACGCAACGCCTAAAGACGCAACATAGTAAAAGAAAGCCAAACCCAGAAATCTAAACCATGAAAAAATACGGAAAAAAATTATATAAGTTTGAAACAATTGAAATCGCAACCCAAATTCTTTAAAAAGGCTTACTTCTTTCTTTTTAAAGATTTAGCAACACCCCATTTTTATAAAGACTAGTCAAGAAGAATACAACAGAAGAATAAGGACAGTAGAGAAAAAGCTGTATATATAAAAGACATCTAATCCATAATAATACATGCTAACGTCCTCACCAAGTCTCTATGTCAATAATACAATAGCTGATGGAGAGTACAAAATACAACGAATATACAATATGTAATACAGATAACCATCTAACCCACCTAAGCAAAAAGGTACTGTGAGCTAATGCGGTATCTGTAGCAAAAGGTAATAGCTGGATAGCTGAATAGAGGAATAGCCTGCCTCGACTACTCTGGGGAAAAACCTGAAACACCTGTGGCACAACGGGGGTGAGTTGCCAACTCGTGAATAGTATAAAACATATGCAGGTAATCGCAGGAATGCACGTACAACATGAATCTAAGATATGCGATTACAGTAGTAATAATATCATGCAATGCTGGAATAAAGAGAGTACACTAGCAAGTACAATCAATAAGTGAAGCGATAGTAACATGACAATAGTATGCAGTAGAGATGTGAGAAAGCAAATATGCAACTATCATAAGGGTACACTACAAGTACTACCAATATATGAATCTGTGCATAAGATAGGTAATGGTGAGGTATAGGGTGGAATATGTTATTTCCCACGGAAACCTGACGTCGTGGTAGGATCACAATCCATCGAGATACTCCAATCCCAAATCCTCAAACCGGCCCCCACGTTGGGCTGTCACAATATAAAAGTCTCATATCACCTCAATGTACAATATCGAGTAATCTCCTACATCCCGAATGTACAAATCACCAATCACATAGGTATATCCAATGTCCAAATCCCAATGAATCACCTAGTATCCCAAGTCCAATCTCAAGTAAGTTTCTAGCATCCTAAAAGTAAATATATGTACAGAAATAAATATGATGGGGGCAATACACATATATTAGCGTCCCATACCACTAATATTGGTGTAAGGGTATATATAACAACGGCTAAATCCCCTGTTATATATACAAAAAGGGGGTTAAAGAAATATCATGAAACCGTGTGCCAAGCATCGACACAGAAATCCTCGTATATAGGGCTCCGTCAGTCCGGATCAGCCCACGGGGTCCGTCTGCAGTGTCGGCCCTCGGCCTCGACAGTACAGGTCATCCCGTATCCATCTCTCTACTCTGGCCAGTAGCCTCCAGACAACTGCCAGGTCCAAACAATCACCGGTAGGTACTCGCCCGCCTCCAGGCTCAATCGGCAAACCCATCGATCTTCTTGCCGAGGGGAACCATACCGGGCCCCACCATGTACTCTCATACGGCAACCACACATCGTATGGAGCATAGAATCAGCACCGATGAAACTCATGGGGGACGCTCGAAATATCATATCAAGGAAACCGGGTTGTTCATGTATGCATAATTTCATGAACTCCCGCGGTTCCCAAATCCCGAAAACATCATATAAAATCCAGATAAACAATGCATAAATACAGGAATAAATGTATGCGATATATCTGAATGCGAGCAGGTAAACACAAGTATATAGCTGAACCAGATGTAGGCGAAATCATGATAAAGTACAGCTAAGTAACATCAGTAAATGTGAATATGCGACAACAACTGAATATGTATCTAACATACAGGTGTAGCAAAGTATAGGTATCTACCTATAAGAACTGATGTCGTATACCCCTTGGGTATAAGTAACATATGTAGGAAATCCCTCCCGGTATAGGTAAAATATGTAGGAGGTATACCTGTAGCTGTATCGCAAAGTGAAATTATACCTATCACTAAAGGTATGATACACTATAGGTATACTGATAAGCTAGATGTCAAGTATGGCAAGCAATGGTAGCTATAAGGGGTAGTGTGTGACATGGCAATTATTGACGGTGTGTGTGTAGCATGCAATCCGTGCTCGTGCAACATGAACCGTCAATAATGTGTGCAGTGTCCTACGGCTGCTAGTCACAGTATATAGCCATATCTAGGAAATGCAGTAAATGCGCAATTCTACAATGACGTAGAATGTGCGACAGGAAATTGAATCCTAGCCCAGACGCATAACGCCATGCGGGCGATTCCCCTGTAGACGTTATATCTACTCACCTAAACTCCAAGCTGGGTGAATCCTATCATCTGCTCCCCCTGTAGTGGTGTCTGTAGTCCCTGTCTGCAAACCTGCAAATAAGACATGGAAATCACATATAAGCCACATATCTCGCGAAACGCGATATCGAATCGAAACGAGAAACTCGCGTCGCGAACTAAACGCGCGTGTGCACGATACGCTGAATCGTGTGTGTACGCGTCTAAAAACCATCGCGACACGCCGCGATACGCTGGATCACAGAACCCACTCACGTATCGCGCGTATCGCGCAAACACAACTAAACACAAAAGCGACATATAGTCCCAGATTTTCCTACAGGCAAGATATTGCAAAACTATACATGCCAAAGACCTAAACAACACAGCAGGGACCCCTAGCCAAAAGACCAACACCCAACTCCCCAAGTTGGCCGCAAATTGCGGCCAATCTGGAGAAATTGGCGGCCTGAACAAGGGGGTAGGGGCTCGTCTTCTGGTGGTGTGTTCTAGACCTAGGTATCATGTCCCAGTTTCCACAATTTTACTCTGCAAGGTCCGGGTCTATAGCAGATCACAAAAGTCACAAATATCCCTTTAAAAACACCAATTTGCACAATTCACAAACCCTATGGTATTTTAGTGTAATCTGGGGATTTCTCAGAAGAAGTGGCCTTGAAAACACCTAATTATGCTAGGTTAGCCAACACAATCAACAAATTACTACTATATCTCTCAAAACCCCAAAACTAGCACTAAACTAGCTAATTTAGCACTAATCGAATCAATCGATGCACAACTAAGCAAACCATGCAATGGGGTTAAGGAAATATACCCACAGAACCCTAGAAGGCAGGTGAAGGTGTGGAGAAGAGCTCCTGCGAGCACTGGGGTCCCTGTTGCTGCTGCTGCTGCTGCCTGCTAATGCTGCTTCTGTTGTTGCTGCTATTGTTGCTGCTATAGTTGCTGTTGTTGTTGTTGTTATAGTTGCTGCTGTTGTTGTTGTTATTGTGTTGATGATGATGATGTTGCTGCTGCCCCCAGCTGCTGCTGCCGCCTCTCTCTCTCTCACTCTGTTGCTGCTGCTGCTTCTCTCTCTCTCACTCTGTTGCTGCTGCTGCTTCTCTCTCTCTCTCTCTGCAGTGAGTGTGTGTGTGTGTGAGTGTGTGTGTGTGTGAGAGAGTGTGAGGGAAATGAGAGAAAGAAAAGGAAATGGGGAAATGGGCACACCCAAGGACCCCTTCTTACTCTCTCTCTCATAATGAGGCATGGGCAAAGCCATGATGCCCATGCTCACTCTCTCTCTCCCCAAAGTCAACCAAATTCAAAACTCCATTTTAAAACCCTTTTTAAATTAAAAACTATCACGACTAAAACCCATACTAATAACAACCATAACACTTAAACAAATATTAAAACTAGATTAGAGGAAATGGTTAGTTAACCATGTTGCTAATCATGGTTAAACACCAAAAACAAGTCTAGTTATCATGCACAAGTGTGTGTGTGCCTAACAAAATTCTAGTAAAATACTCAATAATTAGGATAAAATATTTAAAAACTAATTTGGTAAACTTTTTATTAAAAATCACATTTTAAAATATAAATAGCTACAAAACACATTCTAAGGTGTTACAACCTTGTATATATGAAAAGGTAGTAGAGAGTATGGTGGTGATCCTCGTAGAGTACGTGGATGACATACTCTTGATAGGGAAGGAGTTTCCTATGCTACGATCGGTCAATCTCCGCTTATCACAAGGATTCTCTATATAGGATCAAAGTGATACCTCCTAAATCCTGGGTTTTGGATCTATGAGATAGATCTGATTGGATGTTAGGATTCTCACTAGTTGTAGTGAGATGGTATCAATCGATCCTGGGGAGAATCACTGGAAAGGTTCCAGGGTGATAAGGACGACTGAATGTCGGTCGCAGGCTTGTCTATACCCTCAGTGGAGGGACGGTATGTTGGAAGAGTTCCAAGCTCGATACCGTGACATACTAGATGATTAAAGGCAAGATACATCGTTACCAAGGATGCTACCAAAGAGGCAGTCTGGATATATATAAGTTCATAAGATGAACTCCGTTCCTACCATTGTGTGACAATGGAGTTGTGGCTTCAGCCAAGGAACTACCGTCCCATCAGAAATCCAGATATAATTCTTAGGCAGTGTCACCTGATCATGGAGATGGTTGATCTCCAGGGAGATCGAGGTTAGGAGAGAAGACACAGAGGACAACAACGCGAATCCACTCACAAAGGCCTTTTTCCCAGTAGAGACTTTTATGGGATGGTTGAGTATGGGATACTTCAACCGCAGCTAATTGTTGGATATGCGATACCATAACAGATGGCCCTAGTGCAAGTGGGAGATTGTTAGTTATATGTATGCCCTAGAGACCATTACTGTACATATGATGTATATTGTAGTGGATGCTAGGACATATATAGGGAGGACTTTCTTGCTCGACATGATAGTATGCTATCTGGTTGTACTTTATCTTAACATGTACTCTGATTGTCTCTATATTACATGTTGATAAAGCCCTTAGGATATGTACTCGACTACTGGGACTATGATGAGATCATACTAGTGGGGCCACGGCAGTCGACGAGTATATCCTATAATTGTTCCTAGTCGAGGGTGTATCGAGACAGGGCATCGATGCACCAGTGTAGACTAGCGTATACGCATCTTGACCCATATGATGGGCGATGGATGATCCCATATCCATCGGTGTTTGACATCAAGGATGGTGTACGTGTGCTCAGTAGAAGACTGGGTACGCTGGACGGACTCGCCGAGAACTCCCAGATGGTATATACCATACGTCAGATGGCAGTTCTCCGGTGACACTGGTACAGAGTTGTCTGTTGACCCGAGATCGTCATAGAGTCTTGTGTGATTCCCACTGTGCTTTGATTTCCATCATACCACGTCCAAGAGGGCATGCAAAAAGGTGTCTTTTGGGTACAGTCATGAATCACATGGAGGCAATGAGCAATAGGAGGGGATTCGTCTCTCCCGGTATAGGGAGTTGATGTTGTGCTGTGTTCGATTGGCTATAACCGGAAATCCCTAGCCAGGATTGTAGAGATTTACTGGTAGGTGTTATCAGTAGTTTCTCGAACTGTTATAGACCTCATATCGACACGACTTATCGAGCTACTGGGGTCTGACGTTTACCACCCCTAGGCGAGATATGCGACATACCAGACGACGAAACCGGACTGTACGGGAGTGTTACTGTTTGGATTCACAGGAGAAGTTACAGGCTTGATTGTTGATCTTCTGAGCGCTCAATACCTGGGTAGCTGTTACGTTTAGCTGACCGCTTGCAGCTTGTGGGTGTTTGATATGATCATCACCTACTGCCGGCGTATTGACGATTCTTTAGAGTCCTACACAGAGGTTTCTTGACTCAGGCAAAACGGAGTAGGAGCACATATGTGATATGTGCGGGACCGAGGATAATACGATATGAGATACCGTATTCTATTCTCGCGATATTTGATATCAGCCGGGTCATCGGATCAAGTGTTGATTCGATGAATCGGTACGGATAAATATTAGTCGGTTATATGCGATATAGCCGGATTGTCGGATCAAGTGTTGATTCGATAATTTAATGTATAATAATATATTTGATATATTAAATTACATTAACTAATATTTGCTCACTAAAAGATTCTTTTTCTCACTCGGGTAATACATTGATATATATGCGATATATGTTAAATGTATTATTTTATTTTGTTACGATAAATATTATATATGTGATATATAATATTGTAACATGATATGATAAATAATGCAACTTATTTAGTGGAGTTTAAACATGATTAGGGTTTGGATTAGGGTTAAACTTTCTAGATGTTTCTAGAAGGTTTTGTTTTATTTTGTGAAAGATATTTGTAAGTGACTCATGCTTTAACCCAACCCAAACCCTAACCCTAGTCTATTCTCTACAATGGTTAAGTGAACCATGGTTGCATAATTCTATCATATCATTTCATTTCCTATTCATCACAAAAGGATTAACATTGTTCATCATCTTCTTCCTTCTTCTTCTTTGCTTGAAATGGTTTCTTGCTTTGATTTTTGTGATGAATAATTGTGAGAAAAATATAAATAAATAGAGCAAAAATCCTACTTCATCATCCTCATCTTCCCTTGCCATTTAGATGAGGGTGTTCACATCATTTCATGAGTGTTAGCTTGTGTTAAAGAAACTTCAAGGCAGATCATCTTAGTATCGAAGATCGGAAGCAAAGGTTACGTCTTTCTCTTCGTGGAACCACTCGAGAGTCCGGATCCCGATGATCGCAGCGAAGGGACCACAACACGGAGCATATGAAGTGAAGGACCGGATCTACAAAGGTTGTAATCCCTCTCACTTAGTGTTAAAATGTTTAGCATGCTTGTTTTCGCCTAATCTCTAGTTTAAAGTTCCGTATTCGGGTTGTTCGGCACGGCTAATTTTTAAATCGGGCATGGTTGATGCCTCGTAGACCCTTGTGCGCGTGCCCAGCAACCCTACACGACCAACAAAAAGAAGAATCTTTATGATGTCGCCTGCAGTTTAAGGAATAAGTGAAGATCAATGAACAGTTCAATTGCACAAGGTACGAAGGCAACACAAAGATTCAAGACTTAAACGCGAAGCAAACGATGAAAGTCCACAACATTCTGCACTATGGAAATCTGGGAGAAAATAGAAAGATATTCTGAGAAACCAAGTGAAGAAACCAGAAGTAAATTGCAACAGGAAGCAGCCCAGAAGATTTCAGCCGAAGACCCCACCATATGGCCACGGATCCGCGGCCAAACAAGGCATATGGCCGCGGATCCGCGGCCGTGCTAAGCACGTGTCGATGCAAAATGTCGGTGGGTGGCGGTGCGTTGACCAGGCTTCTCAGGGTAGTTTTGTAAATTTAGATATGGATCAGATGTAAACCCTTGGGTTCCTATAATTTATAAATAGGAATTCTACAGCTCTTTTTGTGGGATGCCTCTTTTTAATTCCTAGTTTAGAATTTTTATTCCTTGTAAATGTTCAAAGAGTGCATCAAATAAAAAGGTAAGTTTTTCTTTATCTTGCCTTAGTTTAATTTCTTTTCTGCCCTGGTTATTTATCTAGCAATTTTATTTATCTGTCGTAGTTATAAATTTTATTTATTTGCCTTAGTTGTTAAATTAAAAACAAACAAAAATGAACTCGTTTAGCAATTCCCTAATGAGTGAGTAGTTCCCAACTTGTTAGGGTTAGGTTTGGGGAAGGTTTGAGAGATGAAAATCTCTCACCCCTTTCTTGCCTGTTATACATTTTAAAGTAGGACTCTATACATACATACACACATCGCTCACTACGGCACCCTATCCCACAAGGTAGCGGTGATACCATAGTTAAAGACCGGTTGTGTATGCTTTCCATGGAGGTTAGGGTAAGAGTTAAGAAAGGACGGATAAGGACCAAGAGGAAGAAACCTAGTTTCTTCCCGATCGTGCTAATCCCCTTTGTTAACTATTACCTTAACACCTAAAAGTTCTTAATTAGGGCATAGAAAGCAGTGAGAATAATTGATTTTCCAAACTAACCTAAACCTAACCCTAGCAAGGTTTTAATCCTAATCAAACTCAACTTTAGTTTTTATTGATAATCAAACCTACCATAATTGGAATTGACTCGTTAGAACAACTAGAAAATACACAAAATCCCTTTGGACCGACCCGTATTCAACCGGCTAGCTACCAAGCGACACCGTTCTTGATTGCGGTTAATTCTTTGATCATAAATAGCGTAAGCACAAAAAATCACATCAATCACTAGTTTACTAAAATATTTTCCGTAATTAATTATTTTAAATATTATTATAAGCTTTCACTAATAATTTTAATTAGTGATAATTACAAATTCGAATGGGTTAATATAAGTTTTGTGCATCATGACACATTAAACCAAAGGGTAACATGTGGTTTTTGAAAGGAAAAGAATGGTCAAGGTAGTTCTTGAAATTTAAAGAAAAAGGTTAAAGAGAATAATAAATTAAAAGAAATGATGAGACATGTAGGATTTGATGTTGTATGGGGGGGTGGTCACCACTCTCTCTCCCTTACACTCACCCCACTTATCTTTGTTGGCCGAGCCCAATTGTGGCGCTCCCCCCCCTCTCTCTCCAATCATCTCACTTTCTCATCTCATTTAGAAAAGAAAATGAAAAAAAAAAGAAAACAATAATTGAATAAAGCATGGTGCTAGTTGACTTGGGGTTTGGTGTCAATTATTTCCCTCACCCACACACACACTCACTCACCATTTTCCAACCCCAAACCTAGCCGAAATTCTGCAGCCCTCTCTCTCATTTCCCCACCTCCATTTCTCATCAAAAACCTCACAAAAAATGCATCAAAATCAAGTTAAAACCCACACAAACTCCAAATCCAACCCTTACCCATTTTTCCTTGGCTATTCTAGTATGGATCTTGGTGAAAAGAAGCAAGTTTGGGAGGCTTGATTTCAAGTTGGATCTCTTGAATTTGTGAGGTATAATCTAAACCCTATAGTTAAATTGTTGTTTAAATACTTTAAATCAAACATATTTAGTTAATAATATGGGTTTAATTGAATGTTTAGAAATTCAAGTGAGGGTTTTGAATTGAAACTTGGGTTTGATCACTTGATGTTGGTTGTGAGGTGTAAATTCACATCTTAAGCATGCTAGAATCTAAGCTAGTTGCTAATTTGCAAATTGTTATTTTTAAAATTGTTTTAATTAAACTAATTTTTGCAAACTAGGTTTTGGGATTAATGAAGATAAGTGAGATTAAAATCTAATTAATGGTTGTGTGACTTAATTAAGATATTTAGTGAGTATTGTGGCCACTAAAATTGTTAAAACATTTAGAATTGTGCTAAAACGGGAAATTGTGGTTTACTAGGTTTTTGGAAATAAAACGATTTGATTTATTTTGAGCTTTTGGTGATTTACAACCTTTTCCATATAATATTTAGAGTATTGGGAATGTACAATTGGTTCGAGTGGGTACTGAATTTTCACGTATTGCGACCCTAGTGGTGATTTGTGGCGTTGTCGCGGCGTGTTTCGTGTACCAAGTGTGTGCGCGTTTAGTCAGTGCGCGTGGTGAACTTGTATTTGTTTGTGTCCATGAATATATATATTTATTCTCTTATTTCCTTGTATACGTTTCTAGGACGAGTGCAGAGGCGTCGGATGTGGCGCAGAAAGGAGAGAGCTAAAATCGGAGCAGATTAGCCGAGGCGTCCAGGTCAGTAAATATATATCTACGGGGGAAGTCGGGTGGATGGCGTATAGCACCCCCGCATTTTCGTAGGATATGATATATATATATATATATATATATATATATATATTACTTATATGTGAGATGTATATACGTAGCAAGAAAGACTTTAGGAGACTTGGATTGGTTTTAGTATAATTGAAAGAATGTGATTTTAGTTTAGTTTCTTAGTTGCAAAACCCTAGAGTTAAGATATACACACACACATGCACACACGAGATATGTTTTGGTGCATATGATGTGTGTGTGTGTGTGTATGTGTGTGGATGTGTTGCTACAGACACACACACACACACACACACACACACACACACACACACACACACACACGTACGTTTGATGAAGATAGTGTATGATACTTGGAGATGAGTCGATGTGATTGGGCATGATGCCATGAGATCGGTGATGTGATTTGGGTCGTGTGATGAGACACGACATGATATTATAGAGGATCGTTGGGCGATGTGATTTCATACACACGCGGATATATATATATATATATATATATATATATATATATATATATATATGTTGATGGTATCGGAATGTACTAGACTTTAGATCAGTGCCTCTAATTCAAAATATGATGATAATGATACCAGATAAGTAATGTGTTATATGTGATATTGACCCGTACCCCGATTTGGGATGCCGTACGATGGATTTTACCGTACAATGTATAAATATGATGATTGATCCGCACTCTCGAATCGAAGATGTCGTACTATATATTTTATCGTACGTGACGCTATTGAGGCGGGATCACCGAGTACTAGATATATCGATTTAGACTTAGGTGGATTTCCTTACCCCTGTGGTTAGTCTCTTAGCTTGTCATGTACTATACTTAGTAGATGTCAGATCTGGGCTCGAGTCATACTTATTTTCAAAACTAACGAATCGTGAGTATTTTCAAAAGACAACCCGAGAAATATTACGGATTTTTCAAAGGATGTACCTTTTCTTAAAAACACCGTAGCCCCTGCTTACTAAAAACCACGATTCATGCTTTTCTAAATGCCAAAACGGTATGACTCGTATATATATAAATGTTCATTCTTATATGTTGCGTTTACTATTCATTTTCCGTATATTCTTGCTATTCTCATCGCATTGCATACTTAAATGTGTTTTCGTTAGTTATTATGAACACATGCTGTCAGGACACCAGCACCATTACTGATGATGCGTATGCTCCACGCACACTTGCTTTCCGGCTCACACACATCATCATCGGTAATTGCCATGACACGTACACATTATATAATATTATTTCATTGACATAGCAAGCTAGCCAATAGTTCCAATATGTTATTGCTTTCGTATGATAGTTTAATTATTGCATTCCTTACTTGATATCAGATGTATTCATATATTCATTTTTCATGCAATATTATGGAACTTTATGCCGCTAATTCACTATTATTTACTCTTGAGATTGGGATTTCGGATTTCCATGAGATTTCTGGATTTGGAGAAACCACAAAGATTTTATAAACTTGTTATCATTTTAAAGATGGAAAAAAACTGCGGTTTTCTCGTGCTATGATGTGAGATATGTCCACCATGAGTTTTCTCGGCTCTTGAGAAGTATCATACACTCGATTCGAGGAGGAGGATGAACCGTCTGAGGGTGCATGGTGGACCCGGTGCGAGACCCCGAGGCAAGATGGTCAGAGATGATGGCGTTGAGCCTGGCAGGGGAGCACTACCGACCGGTTATTTTTGACGCAGCGGATATCCGGAGGATACCGACGTAGTCGTGAGATATGATGATTGGGGCCAGACCGGATTGCCAGAGCCCGAGATATTGAGACATTGAGATTTTATGATATGGGCCAGTCCGGATTGCCGGAGCCCAAGATATTGTTGATTTCATTGATGATACTTTAATTTTTATGCAGATATCTCACTGAGATAAGAAAACAGTTTTCTCATTTAGATGTATTCTATTTTCATGGATTCATACATCATATATATGATATGTTGTTACCTGAGGCACTGACACGAGCACTTGGTATTACACTTAAGTATAGATGTTTACCCTTGCCATTATTGTATGCTTCAGGTTTTATTATTTTGAGGATATTACTATCGTATAACCAAGGATAGATGTTAGTTATATGTATGCCCTAGAGGCCATTACTGTACATACGTTGTATATTGTAGTGGATGCTTGGACATATATAGGGAGGACTTTCTTGCTCGACATGATAGTATGCTATCTGGTTACTCTTTATCTTAACATGTACTCTGATTGTCTCTATGTCACATGTTGATAAAGCCCTTAGGATGAGTACTTGACTACCAGGACTATGATGCAGATCATACTAGTGGGGACAGAGTAGTCGCCAAGTACATCCTTCAAATGTTCCTAGTCGTGGGAGTACCGAGACAGGGCATCGATACTCCAGAGTAGACTAGCATATGCGCTTCTTGACCCATATGATGGGCGATGGATGATCAGATATCCATTGGTGTTTGACATCAGAGAAGGTATACGGGTGCTCAGTGGAGACTGGGTACACTGGACGGACTCGCCGAGAACTCCCAGATGGTATTATACCTCACGTCAGATGGCAGTTCTCTGGTGACACTGGTACAGGTTAGTTTGTAGACCCGAGATCGTCATAGAGTCTTGTGTGATTCCCACTGTACTTTGATTTCCTTCATACCACGTCCAAGAGTGTTGGGCCACGGCGGCGGCGCGGCCGTCAAACCGACGCCAAATGCGAAACAAAAAACTTTTTACAAAACCGACGCCACCGCAACCCAAATACCCGGATCGTTCCATTAACCGTAAACTAGCAATTGTAAAAGGAGTTAGGAAATTATACCGATCGATCCATGTCCTTCGGTCTTCAATCTCCGCACCAAGCTCCCCGCTGCTGCGCCGACGAAGTTCGCTCCCCGATCTCGCTCGTCGATGTGGCACCACGTCATTGAATCTTTATACGGGATCCTACCTCGAACCGAGACAACTCAGACATGAAGTTTGCTAGCCGACATGTCCAAGATTGAAGTAGAGATAGTGTAGAATATCTTGTCTCAAAACACCCGACAAATCGGGTGGAGGTAAATTAGAGTTGCCAAGATGGGAGAACATGTGAGCAAAGGAAAATTTTGCAAGTAAAGAAGGGAATCAATGGGCTCGGCCAGAGAGGGGATAGCTCTCTATAGAATGGGCAAAGAGAAAAATGGAGAGTCCATTGAACAAGTGAGTGTGTAATGTTATCACCACAAAAAAGCCCCTTCAAATAATACATGCTCAATTGCAGAAAACCACCCATCACCAATCAGCGCAATAAATAATGACATTAAAAAACCATGCCTCATAAATGAAGCATGCCCATGCTGCCCCTACAGTGCACGCAGCCCCCTTGCCCCTACAGTGCAAGGGAAAAGGCCAAAGGAAGAAAAAATTGGTCGCAATAAACAGGGTGTTTAAAAACCGGAAAAGAAAACTGGCAACTCCCAAAATAATCTTGTAACGAATTACGAGATTACACCTCAACTGTAAATATATACCCGCATTTGTATTCCGACCGAATACGAATGCAATGAGACAAAAATATTCCTACACAATAATACTAGGATCCGGCTTGAACCAAAGCCCGCTAATATTATCCATCCGATCCTGATCCGTGCACAAGTGCACAGATATGATCGAACCCCGAACCCCGCCATATATCCATACGGACTCTACAACGTTTCGCCCGAACTTGGAAAACTGTCTGTGGGGGACTCTAATGACTCATCAATACACTGGCACTGGGTATAACCACTAGCACGTCAGAGGTACTAACTGTACGTAACGGTTGCCCATGTATTGATCGGAAAGGAAGCTGACGAGTGAACTCATCCAGAAACCCTACTGAGCCTGACAGTGACAATATCCGTACAGTCCGGTCCGTTCGTCTATGAGTATCGCATATAGGGCCTAGGGGGCTGGTAAATGTCAGACCCCCAATAGCGGTATAAGTCGTGTCAGAGAGTAGCCTAGAACACCCTGAGATACTACTGAAATACCTACCAGTAAATCTTGATTACCCTGGCCAGGGATTTCGTGTAATGGCTCTCCTAAACACAGCGCGATCTCACCCCCAATACCGGGAGAGACGAATCCCCGACGATCCGCTCACTGCCTCCATGTGGCTCGGGACTGTACCCAAATAAAACCTGTTTGCACAACTCCTTTGAGCCATGGTAGGGTAGTAATCAAAGCACAGTGGGAACTCACACGAGACAAATGACGATCTCAGGTCGACAGACTAACCTGTACACATGTCACCAGGGAACTGCTATCTGACGATATGTATAATACCAACTAGCATGTTCCTGGCGAGTCCTGTCCGGTGTACTCATAATCCAATGAGCACCTGTATATATCTTAGGTGAACCAACTGACACCAATGGCTTGTGAGACCGACCACCGTCCCTCGTCGGGGTCTCGACTGTATACACTAGTCTACTGTGGAGTATCGATGCCCTATCTCGAAACTCCCACGACTAGGGACACTTTAAGGATGTGCTTATAGACCCCAGCTCCCACGCATATGATCGCCATCATACTGCCGGCAGTCAAGCAAGAATCCTATGGGCTCTATCAACATGCAATAGTGAACTAAAGCATGTACACGATGATAAAGACAAACCAGATAGCATACTATCATCTCGAGTAAGACTGTCCTATCAGTGTAGGTCCTCCCTCAATCATTGCAATCACATACCTGCGATCCAATAATTGACTTTGAGGGCACTATATCCAACAATCTCCCACTTGAACTTAAGGCTAATTATTGCGATGTAGCGTACTCACAGCTCGTATGATACTGAACATCCAACTCCTCTACTAATCAGTTTCACAAAACTTGTTTGTAAAACTATCGTGTTCGAGAAATAGCCTCAGTGAGTGGATCCGCCCTGATGTTTCTTTCCATGTCTCTCTTTTCTCAAGTTCGTGGAGAAAGCCATCTCCCGAATTGAGTAATACCTGTCTTAGAATATGTCTGGATATCTGATGGGACCTAGCTCATAAGTGAACTCCAAATCCAGCAAACTTCTTAGACTGTATCGTCCACTGAACTTAATTAGTATCCTGCGCCATGCCTCCCTCAGTATCCGCTTGGACCGCTTGTCCAAACTACCGCCCCTCGTCAGAGGGAAAACTATAACTCTGACAGTCACTTTGTCATCCGGGTCACCTTGGAAGCCTGGAATGATAACCGTCTCCTAAAGGAGGCCGCCGTTATCAAATCCCTAGAACAACCATTTATGTTCTAAAACTGCTTCCGAACGTTTCTCCGGGATTGGATTAATATCAAGTTATGTGGAGAAAACACTGTGTGACAACCACAGTATAACAGATCATAGTATAGGAATTCCACTTCCTACTCTGTGTATGTAATCCAAATACCAGGACATCATACCCTACTACCTTCTTAACAGATCCATCCCCTATTCTGATGAAGTCAAAACCTATAACTGTCACACCAGAAATAGATGATCTATCTCTGTTATATCTGCTTTAGTCTATAAATAGACATAAGCTACTTGTTAGTGTATATGCCCTAGAGGCCATTTCTGTATCATACTAGCTTGTATATTACTTAATGGAAGCTTGGGATATTCACAGTTGTAAATACAATCTTGCTCAAAATGGTAGTATGCTACTTGGTTTGTTTCTACTTCAATATGTGCATGTGTTTCTTTTAGCATATCGCTTATACATATTAGTAGAGCCCTTAGGATCTTTGCTTGATTACCAGTGTTGTGATGGCAGTCACACTCGTGGGGGCTGGGTAATCTATAAGCACATCCTTATACAGGTCCCTAGTCGCAGGACTATCGAGATAGGGCATCGATACTCCGGAGTAGACTAGCATATGCACTTCTCGTCCCAGCAGGGGAGATGGTCTGTCCCACAGCCATCAGTACGTCGTACTGGAGATAGTATGCGGGTGCTCGTTGGGTTACGAGTACACTGGACAGGACTCGTCGGGAACTGTTGGTTGGTACAATACCTATCGTCAGTTATCAGTTCCCAGGTGACATGAGTACAGCTTAGTCCGCTGACTTGACACTGTCACTTCGCCTCGAGTGTGTTCCCACTGTACTTTGATTACTACCCTACCACGGCTCAAAGGAGTCATGTAAACAGGTAGTAGTTGGGTGCAGTCCCGAAGCACTTGGAGGCAGTGACGGTTAGACAGGATTCGTCTCTCCAGGTATTGGGGGTTGACATCGCATTGTGTCTAGGAGAGCTATTACACGAGTAGTCACTGGCCAAGGCAAGCGAGATATACTGGTAGGTTTCCAGTGTTATCTCAGGGTGTTCTGGGCTTCACTCCGACACGACTTGTACCGCTATTAGGGGACTGACGTTTACCGCCCCCTAGGCCCGTCATACGATGTATCAGACGAACAGACCGGACTGTACAAAGATTGTCACATTCAGGCTCAGTAGGAGTTCAGATGGGTTTCACCTCGTCCGTCTTCTTGTCGGCATCTAGCTGGGGACCGTTACGCACAGCTAGTGCCGCTTGCGGTCTGTGGTTAAACCCACTGCCAGCGTAGTGTCGAGTCTTTAGAGTCCCACACAGAAAGCTATTCGCCTTTAGGCAAAAGAGTAGAGGTCGCATGGTTTTGCGACAGGTCGCATGGTTTTACGACAGGGTTCGGTCACATCCGTGCACTTGTGCACGTTTGGTGTCCGGACAGTTAACACTAGAGGGTTTTGGTTTAAGCCAGATCCTAGTGTACATTTTGGGATTGGTTTTATCTCGTATGTATTCGTGTTCCTCGGAACGCGGATGCAGGTATGTATGCACAGTTGACAGAGTGACAGAGGCAGAGGATTCTCATTGGGGTTGTTGACTGTTGACAGTTGACCATTGACTTTTTACTAAACCCTAATGAGAATAAGAAATATGATTAGCAATAATATTAATTAAGTATTATAGTGACATGGTTGTTGAGGGGTTGACTTTGTTGACTTGTTGACTTTGTTGACCGGTTGACTAGGTTGGACTAGTTGACCATCATCATTACAATGGTTGTCATCTTTCATGCAAAGACTTTTGCTTGCTTGTTGTGGTTTGCAAAATGAGTGCATGAAAATGATATTGCCTTTGATATGATATGAACCATCACATAATACTTGATTATCATTATGGCTCATGATGCTTTTGGATTATGAGAGGTTGGATGAGAAAAGAGTTGCTCACTTTTCATTTTGGTTTTCTCTCTCTTGAGCTCTCTCATTCTCAAGCTCTCCCTCTTCCTCTTGCTCTCTCTACCTCAAGGCAAACCATTCTCATGTGTTGAGACTCATTGCCTTAGAGATAAAAAGACACTAAAACATTCCTCTACTCATTCTAGTTCACAAGGCCTAGCAAGCCAAGTGATCTAGTTTCTTCAAAGTTCGAAGAAGAAGCCAAAGGTAGAAGCTTTCGGGTGGATCCATCTTCGGCGCAAGGAGACGACGAGGTGAGGCCGATCCGTACACCAGGAGGAGTCGAAGACGAAGGAGTTCAAGAAAGGTATAGCCCCCTAACCGAGTAAGTAAACTCTTGTTAGGTTGTTAGTTAGTAGTTTAACAAAGATCCGTATTGGTAGTCCATGTTACCACCCTCTTGAAAATCATTTTTCACCACTTCTGCAACCCCGTAAGAACCGGGGAAAGGTAGCATGGACTTACAGTGGTATCAGAGCCTAGTTAAACACTATCTAACATGTTAGCTAAGTAAGTAGAAGTTCGATCGGAGAAAAAGTCGCGAAATACACCCGGAACTCAAACTTTCTGTCGATTTTCAAAGTGCTGTAAAAATTATTTGAGATATACCAAAAATCGACTCAGGGTTTTTAGAAGAAACTGCAAAAAATCGGCCCACTGAATCGATCAACGCACCGCGGATCCGCGGCGGGAGCTTGCTCCCACCGCGGATCTGCGGCCAAGTTGACTCGGCCGTGGGGTTTTATTTTTGCAGTTTGTTCATATGGGTATTTTGGGATTTTTGGAGCATGTCTTTTCAGCCCAGATTTTCCAGAAAGAAAAATTTATTTTTGGGGCTTGAAAATCCGTATTTTTATCGAACTTATAAAGACTAAGGCTAACGGGTTTATATCTGTGATGTGATATATATATTGAACGTCCGCTAATCGCTATACGTCAATTAGTGGGGGTTATACATATCTGTGATCTGTAATGTTGATGGTATGTGTATGTGAATTCATTGGATTGTCGCGGATGAATAGCCGGAGGGTTGTGAGATGAGAGTTTTCTTTTATGTTTCAATTCATGTAATATGTAAATTGATGTAATATTATTTTTGGCCGCACAACCGGGTCGGGGTTGTAGTCGTCATTGTATAATTTCTTTTTACTGTTTTTGCTCCTGGGATAGACCCAAGGTGGGGTGCACAAACTACCGGGTATCTCGAAGTGCCGAGTGGCCTACTCACGTCGTTGAGGGAGGTTGCTCCACTTCGGATATTTGGCGGGTAGTTTGCTGCACCCGTAGGGGTCTAGGGTGGGGTTTTGGCTATTCATCGCGACCGTGTAATCCGCTTTTCGTAACAGGCTCGTACGAATTGCGGATTCCTAGTATATCCAATTTATTCATCTGTGATCTGAAATGGCTATCATTGCAATATATCTAAGTATGATATTATTTAGGCGTTGCTTAAGTTTTGCAGCTGCGCTAGCCCATCCCCCGCTCTGTCGTTAGTTAAGTAACCTAACGGGTAATGACGGGGCCCCGTGGCGAATGCGAATGGCATAAGCGTACGTCATATTTTGGTTGTTTTCTGCAATGGTAGGATTAAATGATGGAACGCATTAAAAGAACTAATGCAAGAAAAATACGCATTAAAAGAACTAATGCAAGAAAAATAAACCATGTAAAAGTCATTGGAACACTTTCAAAAAAACCCACTCGGTTTCTTTTCAAAAATAACTTTTAAACGCGGAGCTTAAGCCACTCCTTTTAAAAGCTATCAAGGTTCCTTCGATTATATCAAGTTCACTACGTTCAAGGTTTCGCCAAAACCATTCGTAGCCCTCCATCATTTCATATGAATGTTCAATAGTATTCAAGCTATGTTTGTTGACCTTCGTCAAGGCATAGTGATTGGTAGCTGTTGGGTGTTCGTATGTAGCATAGATAGATGCGTTGGTTTGGGACAGTCGTATTACCTTGTTGACCTTCGTCAAGGGTATATACGGGTGGGTTCAAATTAACCTGGACAATGACGGGTAGAACTTGACATGTGACTTATGATTTGTTGACCTTCGTCAAGGTCATAAGAGCATGGGGCAAAAATCCACATCGGGAGTTTCAAAAGAACTGAAACTTGCTAGCGTTGCATACCATTTGGAGTGTGATGATTCTGGTAGGATTCCTTCAGTTTATCACACGATGATATTTGGATCCCGATCCTACTGTGAGTATATGCTACTCCTCCGGAACTTTCTCACTTAACGATCAATGCTATAAACCAAGTAGGTGCCTAGAAAGGTGTTAGCGGGGCTACGCCCATAGGGAAAAGAGGTTATTTAATTAAGGAACTTCGCGAAAGCGTTGGAAAACCTCCCTCGAAGTACCGACACCAGCCTGGCTGAACGGTTAAGCAAGTATTGTACGGTGAGATTGATCCTGACTAATTCTTCCTTTATGGTTTGAGGAGGGATTCGAGAGACAGTGGGAGCCATCCTGTTTAAATAAATTAAAAACCAATCTAAAATTGCAAGAAGCATCATGCTGAGTGTTCTCTTCTCTCTCTCTTAATTGCAGCGACCCAGTGACCAGACATAGGTTACATCTAGATAATAAAAAGACTGAATCTGACTGTTTTAACTGGCAAAGGTCTGTCCAGATGTCCATTGCCCATGACAAGCTGGGACACCTCTTAACTAATCAAACCCCTACCGTCTCAGGTCCAGTTTCCCCTGTCACGGATATTTACATCCGTAGGACATCGGAAAAAGACTGTGCGAAAGCCAAGTGCCTCGTGTTAGCCTCAGTTAATGGTGCAAACCAGAGGCAGCACGAGAAGATGGACTCAGTTTCTATCTTCCTCCATAACAAAGATTTATATGGAGAGTAATCTCGTATCGCAAGATATGAGACCTCGAACGAATTGCTTCAAGCGAGGTTGGCTGTCGGGTCATCTGTAAGGGGTAACGTCCTTACAGAGACCAGCTATTTTGAGCTCACGGACCTGGAGACCACGTTGGAGAATGGGTCAAGTACTGACTTAATTCTACAGTCCCTGCCCTCTGCTTATACCCTGAAGGAAACCAAGGAAGAAGAAGGAAAAGCAAGGGCAAAAGTTTCAGGACTGGATGTAGTAAAAGAGGGACGTTCCTATTGTAACGGGAATGAACATTGGCAGAAGGATTGCAGGGCCAGTAAAGCCAGTAGCCAGAATTCGAAGCATGTTGTGGCTTCGGCTTCGGGTGTGGTTGTGATAGAGAACTGTATGTCAGTTAACCCTACTTCCTGGGTATTGGATACCGGATCAGGATCTCACATCTGTAATTCATTACAGGCTCTGAGAAACCGTAGGGTTATCAAGAAAGGTGATATAACTCTCAGGGTTGCTAACGGAATGAGCATGGATGCTGAATCCGTAGGGGAATATCATCTTGGACTGACAACTGGGCAGATATTGATTTTGCGTAACTGTTTGTATGTACCAGGTGCGACTTGTAATATCATATATGTATCCTTACTTTCTAAGGAAGGATATGAATTTACTTTTGTAAGCGATGTAGTAAACATCCACCTAAATCAAGTTATGATTGGGTCAGGTACATTAAATAACGGGATATACGTATTAAATCAAGCTCAGATATTCAGTGTCCAGAACACACTTAAAAGAAAGTCTCCGGAAAAAAAATCAGGCTTTCTTATGGCATTGTAGACTGGGTCACATCAATGAGACACGATTAGCTAAGTTACATAAAGAGGGATACTTGAATCCGTTCGAGTATCAGTCTTATGCCACTTGTGAATCTTGTCTCATGGGAAAGATGACAAAGACTCCGTTCACTGGACACGGAGTAAGAGCGAGCGAGCTCTTGGGACTCATACACAGTGATGTGTGTGGTCCAATGTCTACACATGCGCGAAGTGGTTATTCATACTTCATTACTTTCACAGATGATTTCTCTACGTATGGACATGTTTTCTTAATGAAGCACAAATCCGAGGCCTTTGGGAAATTTCGGGAATACAAGAATGAAGTTGAAAAATAAACAGGCAAAAGTATAAAGACACTGAGATCTGATCGAGGTGGTGAATACTTGAGTGCCGAGTTTCTGGACTACTTAAAAGAAAATGGAATTCTCTCTCAGCGTACTCCTCCATACACACCACAACACAACGGTGTATCTAAAAGGCGGAATCGAACCCTATTGGATATGGTTCGTTCCATGATGAGTAAGGCTGAGTTACCGCAATCTTTCTGGGGTTATGCACTAGAAGCAGCTGCATATCTCTTGAACAAGGCTCCAACCAAGACTGTGCCTACCATCCCATATCAGATGTGGAGTGAGAAGAAACCCTGTCTTAAGTATCTTAAGGTATGGGGATGTCCAGCTTTTGTAAAAAAGCAGCATGCGGACAAGCTTGAGGCATGCTCAGTACTGTGTAAGTTTGTGGGATACCCAAAGAACTCCAGGGGGTATCTTTTCTATTCCGCAGAAGAACAAAAAGTTATTGTTTCTCCGCATGCCCACTTCTTGGAAACTGAATTTTTGGAAAATCAGATAAGTGGGAGCGCAATAGAACTGGAAGAAATTCCAGAACCACAAGCTGTTACTGAAAGCTTGGATGAACCAGAAGTTTCAGGAGAACCGGACATTCCTGCGCCGCTCCGCAGGAGTAGTAGGCAGTCTCATCCGCCCGAGAGATACTACGATTTTCTCATAGACGGGGATAGAGAGGATTACACTATCGATTATAATGAGCCTACTAGCTTCCAGCAAGCCATTCAGAGTGGTGACTCGATAAAATGGCTGGATGCAATACGGACCGAAATGGAGTCCATGTATTCCAACAAAGTATAGACGTTGGACGTTGCTCCAGACGGGGTAAAACCCGTAGGATGCAAGTGGATCTTCAAAAGAAAGATTGGTGTAGATGGACAGGTTAAGACCTATAAGGCTAGACTTGTTGCAAAGGGTTTTCGTCAAAGACCTGGTTTGGACTATGACGAAACCTTTTCTCCAGTGGCTATGCTGAAATCCATTCGGGTCCTTCTTGCCATTGCTGCCTTCCACGATTATGAAATCTGGTAGATGGACGTAAAGACGGCTTTCCTAAATGGATATTTGGAAGAGTACGTCTATATGGATCAGCCAGAGGGATTCATTCAGAGTGGGAGCAGCGGTAAAGTGTGCAAGTTGCTCAAGTCCATCTATGGACTCAAACAGGCATCGCGGAGTTGGAACATCCGCTTTAATGATACTGTCAAAGAATTCGACTTTATCAAAAACCCAGATGAACCATGCATTTACAGTAAGATTGTAGGGAGTAATGTGGTATCCTCGTCTTGTACGTCGATGACATTCTCCTAATAGGAAATGATATTCCTATGTTACAGTCAGTCAAAGGATTCTTGTCACAGAGGTTCTCCATGAAGGACCTGGGCGATGCCACCTACATTCTGGGGATCCAGATCTATCGTGATAGATCTAAAAGGATGTTGGGACTTTCACAGTCAAGGTACATCAACACCATACAGAAACGATTCAGTATGGAAGATTCCAAGCGCGGTAATCTACCGGCTTGTCACGGAATCACCCTCTCCAAAGAGATGTCTCCCAAGACTGATTTGGAAAGGGCTCGCATGTCATCAATACCCTACGCATCTGCGGTAGGATCTATTATGTATGCGATGTTGTGTACCAGACCAGATGTAGCATACGCATTGAGCGTTGTAAGCCGGTATCAGTCGAACCCAGGGGAGAAACACTGGATAGCAATAAAGAACATTCTCAAGTATCTGAGAAGGACTAAGGAGATGTTCTTGGTGTATGGCGGAAAAGACCTCCAGATCGAGGCCTTTGCTGACTCCAGCTTCCAGAGTGACAGGGATGACTCCAAGTCCATGTCGGGTTGTGTCTTTACCCTCAATGGAGGGGCGTTTTGCTGGAAGAGTTCCAAGCAGGAAACCGTTGCCGACTCTACCATGGAAGCGGAGTACATAGCTGCTTACGATGCCGCAAAGGAAGCTGTCTGGATGAAGAAGTTCCTCACGGAGCTTCAGGTGGTTCCTACCAGTATTGATCCAATACAATTGTATTGTGACAACAACGGCGCTATAGCTTTAGCGAAGGAACACAGGTCCCATCAGAAGTCCAGGCACATTTTGAGGCGGTACCACCTGATCAGGGAGATCGTAGATCGCCGGGAGATCGAGGTAAAGAGAGTAAATACAGAAGATAACACTGCTGATCCACTCACGAAGGCCTTACCCCAGACTCAGTTCGAGCGGCTCATCGAGATGATAGGTCTTCGATACGCCAGTTCATGGCCTTAGTGCAAGTGGGAGATTGTTAGTGTATATGCCGTAGAGGCCATTACTGTATCATACTAGCTTGTATATTACTTAATGGAAGCTTGGGATATTCACAGTTGTAAATACAATCTTGCTCAAAATGGTATTATGCTACTTGGTTTGTTTCTACTTCAATATGTGCATGTGTTTCTTTTAGCATATCGCTTATACATATTAGTAGAGCCCTTAGGATCTTTGCTTGATTACCAGCGTTGTAATGGCAGTCACACTCGTGGGGGCTGGGTCTATAAGCACATCCTTATACAGGTCCCTAGTCGCAGGACTATCGAGACAGGGCATCGATACTCCGGAGTAGACTAGCGTATGCGCTTCTCGTCCCAGCAGGGGAGATGGTCTGTTCCACAGCCATCAGTACGTCGTACTGGAGATAGTATGCGGGTGCTCGTTGGGTTACGAGTACACTGGACAGGACTCGTCGGGAACTGTTGGTTGGTACTATACCTATCGTCAGTTATCAGTTCCCAGGTGACATGAGTACAGCTTAGTCCGCTGACTTGACACTGTCACTTCGCCTCGAGTGTGTTCCTACTGTACTTTGATTACTACCCTACCACGGCTCAAAGGAGTCGTGTAAACAGGTAGTAGTTGGGTGCAGTCCCGAAGCACTTGGAAGCAGTGACGGTTAGACAGGATTCGTCTCTCCCGGTATTGAGGGTTGACATCGCGCTGTGTCTAGGAGAGCCATTACATGAGTAGTCCCTGGCCAGAGCAAGCGAGATATACTGGTAGGTTTCCAGTGTTATCTCAGGGTGTTCTGGGCTTCACTCCGACACGACTTGTACCGCTATTAGGGGACTGACGTTTACCGCCCCCTAGGCCCGCCATGCGATGTATCAGACGAACAGACCGGACTGTACAAAGATTGTCATATTCAGGCTCAGTAGGAGTTCAGATGGGTTTCACCTCGTCCGTCTTCTTGTCGGCATCTACCTGGGGACCGTTACGCACAGCTAGTGTCACTTGCGGTCTATGGTTAAACCCACTGCCAGCGTAGTGTCGAGTCTTTAGAGTCCCACACAGAAAGCTATTCGCCTTTAGGCAAAAGAGTAGAGGTCGCATGGTTTTGCGACAGGGTTCGGTCACATCCATGCACTTGTGCACGTTTGGTGTCCGGACAGTTAACACTAGCGGGCTTTGGTTTAAGCCAGATCCTAGTGTATATTTTGGGATTGGTTTTATCTCGTATGTATTCGTGTTCCTCGGAACGCGGATGCAGGTGTGTATGCACAGTTGACAGAGTGACAGAGGCAGAGGATTCTCATTGGGGTTGTTGACTGTTGACTGTTGACCATTGACTTTTTGCTAAACCCTAATGAGAATAAGAAATATGATTAGCAATAATATTAATTAAGTATTATAGTGACATGGTTGTTGAGGGGTTGACTTTGTTGACTTGTTGACTTTGTTGACCGGTTGACTAGGTTGGACTAGTTGACCATCATCATTACAATGGTTGTCATCTTTCATGCAAAGACTTTTGCTTGCTTGTTGTGGTTTGCAAAATGAGTGCCTGAAAATGATATTGCCTTTGATATGATATGAACCATCACATAATACTTGATTATCATTATGGCTCATGATGCTTTTGGATTATGAGAGGTTGGATGAGAAAAGAGTTGCTCACTTTTCATTTTGGTTTTCTCTCTCTTGAGCTCTCTCATTCTCAAGCTCTCCCTCTTCCTCTTGCTCTCTCTACCTCAAGGCAAACCATTCTCATGTGTTGAGACTCATTGCCTTAGAGACAAAAAGACACCAAAACATTCCTCTACTCATTCTAGTTCACAAGGCCTAGCAAGCCAAGTGATCTAGTTTCTTCAAAGTTCGAAGAAGAAGCCAAAGGTAGAAGCTTCCGGGTGGATCCATCTTCGGCGCAAGGAGACGACGAGGTGAGGCCGATCCGTACATCGGGAGGAGTCGAAGACGAAGGAGTTCAAGAAAGGTATAGCCCCCTAACCGAGTAGGTAAACTCTTGTTAGGTTGTTAGTTAGTAGTTTAACAAAGATCCGTATTGGTAGTCCATGTTACCACCCTCTTGAAAATCGTTTTTCACCACTTCCGCAACCCCGTAAGAACCAGGGAAGTGTAGCTTGGACTTACACTACTTGTCCACTACGCTTCCGCTGCTCCCACTGACTGAGACAACCCTCTGGCAGAGTCATATACACGTGCACTTCTAAAGCTAGTTTAGAACGACGCTATACTCATCCTCCTGCCGAGTCTCATCGCCTGGAACAACAGTAATGGAAAGTCTGGGTAAACAAGAACCTCCCTGTCACCGTCCTTGAGACTACCAGAGTATCTTTGGGGTGCTGAGGTTACCCACCATATCTACGGAGTGGCTAATGGAATGTCAAACCTGATTGAATGTTTAGGTTCTATTAAATTTTCCGTAATCGTTTGTGGTTCTGGAATCACTTCCAGTTCTACCATACTCCCACTACTATTTTATGGGGGGAAAAGTCTATTTTACTAAAACTGTGGCGAGTCAAGAACAATATTACTATTGATCCTCCAGATGGTAAAATGTTGTCACGTCCCGAAAGTACGGAACATGACCGGCACTTAAACTACGAAACCTCTCGAGGCGTACGTAATCTAAGTAAGCCGAAAACCCAGAAATCCAAACCAAGAAAAGTAGTAGAGTGAAGGAAAAACCGTTTAAATCAAGTAGTTTTAATAGCATAAGCCGAATTATGCGTTTTTTTAAAACATCAAATATTTCTTGAAAATTTCGGCAAAGTCTCCTTTGTAAATACTGGCTCCCAAACGGGATTGTAACGTTTTGAAAATCGTTTCGGTGAAATTTCGGAAAATCGGTAAAATAAGGGGGTTTTCTGTAAAAATTCAAAATACAAATATCTTTATTATAAAATTAAATATATATATATTCTAGCTATGCAATTGCTAGTATTTGGTGTTTATTGAGCCACTGGTGAAATTTCAAATTTTCTGAAAAAAAATTATTTTAATATTATTTTAAGCCGTCACTAATACATTTAATTAGGGAAAATTACAAATTGGAATGGGTTGATACAAATTTTATAATTCATGACACACTAAAGTGACTTGTAAAATATTGTTTCTGAAACGAAATCGTTTGCCAAAACGGTTTAGAAATTATTGAAGAAAAAAGGCTTTTTTAGTGAAATTAGTGTAAATGGTTGTTTGGGGTATAGTATTTATCATTTTCCCTCACCCCACACACTCACACACACCCACTTGCCATCTTGGCCGAGCCTTGCTGTCCCAAACCCCTTTTGGCCCACTTCATTTCTCACAAAACAAAGAAATAAAAAGAATTGAAGTGTAGATTATTATATAGTAATTGAGGTATGGGTTTATATACTTAATGTATGGTTCTTGACTTGGTCAAACTCCCCACACCCTCTCTCTCCTCTCCCCACCTGCATTTGGCCGAGCCCCTCCCCCCATTTAGAACAGCCCTTCACTTCTTCATCTCAGATTCTCTTCAAAAAAATCCACAAAAATGCTTTAAAATCCACAAAATTTCAAAGCAAAATCCAAATGCAACTCCTACCCATTATTTCTTTGCCTTAGCTAACATGGATCTGGGAGCTAGAGAGCAAGTTGGGAGGCTAAGTTTGCATGGGAGATCTCTAAAATTGTGGAGGTAAATCCTAACCCTAGTGTTTAGTTGTAGGTTAATTTCTTTGAATCAACTTAATCAAGTGTTTAATTTAGGTTTTTAAATTGCAAGTTTAAATTCTAGAAAAGGGTTTAATTTTTTTATTAGGGTTGTTATCATTAGATTGTGATCTTAATGAGTAGATTAACATGTTATTGTTATGTAAAACTTAACCTTGTTGCATCTTGCTAATTGCTACTTTTAAATTGTCCAAATTGCATAATATTGCAAACTAGGTTTTAAAAATTAAGTTAAATTGTTAGATAAAAATTCTAATCATGGTTTCATAGCATTATTAACATTATATTGAGTGGTTTAATGCTTTTAGTTCATGAAAATCCAAGCTAAATTGTTGTTTGCGCATTTTTGCTATAAATTGTTAAAATTTGGGTATATTGTAAACTAGAATTTTGGGGTTAATGAAATTTATTGGGATTAAATTATGGAAATTATTTTTATGACTTATTTAAGATATTTAATAAGTATTATGGCCACTAGATTTGTTTAAACGTCGAGTTTTGTACTAAAACGGGTAATTTTTGCTTGCTAGATTTTCGGAAAAATGACTTTTAAGGTGAATTTGGGGTTTTTGTGAATTTTAACCTATTTTATACTATAATTAGTGTTCGTGAATGCGCAAATGATAGTGTTTGGGTTTTTCTCGATGGTTTGACGTTTGTACATTGACATCGAGGGTTGGTTTGGCTATTCTTGCATGCTTAGGCGATAGGTTTTGACCTATGCGTGATACGCGTGCCGATTTGATTTTCGTATGCCGTTTCGATTTCGAATTTGGTTTTAATGCGATACGGTGCGTTATGATATGTAGGTACCCCATGTGAACTTCGAGACGACAAACAAGCGCGTGGCCACGTCGGCACCGGCGAGCAAGGACCAGGTGAATAGATTTATATCTACGGGGAGAAGTCGGGTGGATGGCGTATGGCACCCCCGCAGTTCGTGGTGATGTATACGAATACGTATACACACATATATTTTGATTATATATATTATGTTGATATGAGACTTGATGATAAAGGTGGATTCTAGGTGTTCATGGATTAGTTTAGTGTTAGTTGCGAAAGCCTAGAGTAGTTGTTACACCCACACACACACGCACACACATGCATGCATCTATGTTATTATCTGTGCGTATATGGGGAGATGTGGTTATGTGTTCACCTGGGTATGGGACTAGGTGTTCACATACTGTATTTGTGGATGATACTTGGGTTTGAGATGAGTCGATGAGATTTGAGTTGAGGCCGTTAGATCGGTGATATGGCAGGATTCGTACTTGAGATACGTCCTGATGTTATAGCGGATCTTTGGATGACGATGCCATGTGAATAGTGATATTAGTAGTGTACTAGACGTAGGTTAGTACCCCAGACGATGATCTTGATAAAGAGGATACCGGATGAACAGTGTGATGAGTATGATATTGACCTGTACCCAGATTTGGGGATGCCGTACGACGGATTTACGTACGAGCTATATATTGATGATTGATCCACACTCTTGACTTGGGATGTCTGATTATAGATATGGTATCGGATATGATATTCTTGAGGCGGGATCACCGACTAATATATATACAGGTATGTATACGTATCGACTCAGATGTTAGGCGGTTTCCTTACCTGTAGATCAGCTTGTTAGTTCAGCTGTATAGTTTAGTGTAGTTGTTAGACTAGATTAGACTCCTACCTATTTCAAAACTAACGAATCGTGAGTATTTTAAAAGACAGGTCAAGGGATTTTACGGATATTTCAAAAGACGTATCTTTTCTTAAAAACACCGTAGCCCTTATTTTCAAAACACCGCGATTCGTGTTATTTCAAAAGGCACTATTGTAGAACTTATATTAGGGTAATGCGGTTTAGTTATCGTTGTGTCTAGTGTTCAGCTCCCGCTCATTATTGTTGTTCGCTCCGCATCGCATACTTATATTATAATTTCTTATTGCATTGTTGATATCATACTGTTAGGACACCAGCACCATTACCGATGATGCGTATGTACCACGTACACTTACTTGCCGGCTCACACACATCTTCATCGGTAATTGCCATGTCACGTACACCTTAGAAAATATTATTGCTTGACTTAGCTTGTTAGTTAGTAATTTGACATGATATTAGTGTACCTGCCTTATATGCCAGCTTAACATTGTAGTTATTACTTGTCACTTCATGCATACTGTTATTCATTGTTATGCCTATATTCATGGTTTTACATGCTATTGATGATTTGGATTCGGATTTCCATGAGATTTTCTGGATTTGGGGGGTGGGGGGGGAAACCGCAAAACTTATATAAACTGCTTTCTCTCTTTTTAAATAAAAAGTGTGGTTTTTCCCATGATGTATGAGTCGTCCACCATGAGTTTGCTGATGGATTTCGAGACCCGATTCGAGGAGTGGAGGAACCGTTTCGGGTACATGGTGGGCCCGGTGCGGTACCCCGGGGCAAGAGGATCGTGTTGTTGACGTTGAGCCTTGTAGGGGAGCACTACCGACCGGTGATTTTACCCGACGCGTCGGATATCCGGAGGATACCGTCGTGGTCTTGAGATGGATGGTAGGGGCCGGTCTGGACTGACGGAGCCCAAGATATTGTGATTGATACATTGAGATTTTGAGATATTGAGGTACAGAGATTGTGATACAAAGATATCGAGATATTTGGACACTTGTTTTGTGTCGATGTTGGGCACTGTTTTATGCTGATTTCATTTATGGTACCTCATTTTTAAAATACAAAAATCTCACTGATTTATGAAAGAAGTTTTCTTCAGTACATGCATTCTGTTTCATGCATTCATACATCATCCATATGATACATTGCTACCTGAGGCACTGACACGGGCACATGAGATTACACTTGGGTTAGATATTTGCCCTAGCCTTGGTTATGGGTTGTTGGTTATATATTTGAGGATTATATATTATGATCGTATGACCTAGGATTGCGTCATACATGCGATTTCTATTCGTAGATGTTTTTCTATTCACGAGTTGGTAACTCACCCCCGTTGTGCCCCAGTTTCTTGCAGGTTTGCCGTACAGGTTTCATTACGGCTTTACGGGCACAGTTTCGTTCGGGTGACTTTCTAGTAGGTGGGTTTTTTTGGTATCGTACCCATCATATTACCTTGTATAATATTATTCGGTTGTATCTAGTAAATTCCATCAACCAAACATGTATTTATTTTTGAGATAGAGACCGGTGATGTTATTCTTTCGACCTTAGAGTCGCGCGTTATATTTCGGTGGATTTCTTGTTGTTTTGAGTTTCCTTTTGAGTTTTGATCCTCGCCCTTGGCGTTGTATATTATATTGCTTGTGTGGTTGTGACCGTCGATTGACGAAGTGCTAGCTCCCGCTTGGGGATGCCTTTTATTGATTTCGTATACTATTCATGTTGTATCCCGTTTGGGGGCCAGTATTTACAAAGGAGACTCTGCCGAAATTTTCAGGAAATATTTGATGTTTTAAAAAAAACGCATAATTCGGCTTATGCTAATAAAACTACTTGATTTTAAATTGGTTTTCCTTCACCCTACCATTTTTCTTGGTTTGGATTTCTGGGTTTTCGGCTTACTTAGATTTTGTACGCCTCGAGACGTTTCGTAGTTTAAGTGCCGGTCATGTTCCGTACTTTCGGGACGTGACAAGTTGGTATCAGAGCGTTAGGTTTTACCTTCGGAGCGTAGGATGACCCTTGGTTGATGGAATAGGTGACTAAAGTAGAGTGACGTACCGTGGGTATGTTCCGCGGCATACTTACAATACGCTACTCCACTTAAGAAGCCTTAGGATGTACATTTCTTTGTTCAGTATTATATTCATTCCTGATTTAGCCTCATCGGTACCAGTTATGGTTTGCTGCCGCGATTACGGGAAGGGAGAGCTACGGCTAGAGTTGCGGTCAGCATGAGCTCGTCATGAACGAGGACTGACCAGGGCATAATTCCGGCGACACACGATTGCGGAGATGTGTTTTTCTTATTGTGTTTTCGCGCCACGAGCGTTGGGTGGATTGCTGTATGAGATTACTCAGATGTGCAGATCAGTCCCAGAGGATTGAGCCAATGATAGAGGCCAACCATATTTTGATGACCGTTGGTGTATTGCTTATTCATCATGATTGAGGCACTGTTCAGCGTGCAGACTAGTGAGCCAGTCATTGCTGTGAACGACGAGATTTCGCCCCAGATGTTGGAGCTATTGCAGGACGAGTTGTACTAATAGATGATAGAAGGTCGCTAGTCACCCGAGGATGAATGACTAGGACAGGTGGTTCGTCGCCTATCCCGATGCGAGGTCATCAGATAGATGGATTCCAGCTAGAGACGACTTCACGCGGAAACGTAGAGAGTCGACAGAGACGATCGAATGTCGGAAACCTATTATTCCAGGTTTAAAGTATTTGGAAAGACAAGCAGGCAATTCTATGGACCCTCTAAAAGAATGAAACCCTAACTCGACTTAATGACCGTATGAAAGCCTTTGAACCTTAGGGTTTGCGGCAGTTCCACGGCGCCATTAGTGAGGCTTGGGTTTGCCCTTCTACGGCTGGACCACCGATGCTGTGGTATGTACTCGATACTATTAAACTGTGCCCAAGATGTTGAGCTCTTGGGGGATTATGAGGTTTTGACAAATCGATCGGATGGTTCGACTTCATTCGGATGCCAGGTGGTGAGATGCATTTCTTGGGAGACTCCAGATACGAGGATAGCCGTAGGAGCTCAGTCCATGCAGCCACGACGAGATGAGTCCGAAGCAGTCGACATTAAAGAAAGTGGAGTAAGAGGTTCGTACGAGATCTTGATGAGACGACGTTCCACTCCGCCGACATCAGAGATGCGATACGCATGCCGAGGCATTGTGCTTGGATATACCTTCCAGAAGGAGTCACGATGAGTATGCAGCCGTTCCGGAACAAGAAACAGATATAGTAAAGGACGATGACTCCTGGACGGTTCGGCGGAGACGAAATTTGGGAGAGATCTCGACAGGACCTTTCTGGAATGAATTACGAGAAGACTAGGACCTAGGAGTGGTCATGTTGTGCACACCGGCAGGCCAGAGTTCAGGATCGTCGACGAGACATGCTATGAGTGACCACGACAGTTGGCCAGAGATTCTTGGAGGATGTGCTTGAGCGGGACTATTCCGCCATATTTGATTTCTGTATTTTGGGCAGTCTATTTGCATGATTGATTTTGATGATGGAATTCCATGATATTTGTTTTCATGCGCCATGGTTGCACCTACTGAGTATTTACGATTTTTGCACAGTTGTTGCACTTGAGATAGTTTTCGTGCCTTGGTTCCTCATGTTTGTGATTATATGGATTTCATAAAGTTGAGTTGATTTTGTGCATATGTACGCACACGATTTGATTCTTGCACTCGGTGTAGTTCACATATGCTTGCAGTGCAGTGATTCGCATTTTGTGCACTTAGATGCACTGGACTTCGATTTCGATTGTGATGTTCGATATTTGTTTTGTGCACCTTGTGCACCTGATTGGATTTTGTGCATGTTCGGCGCTTGATATTGGATTTCATGATTTCGTGCACGATGGATGCACCTGATTTGGATTTTCGCGCATGTTGGGCGCATGTTATGAGATACGATTTTGGTGCACACCAGATGCACTAAATCGAGATTCTTCGTGCATGTCAGATGCACCTATTTTGCTATCAGGCACACCTGTTGCTCTTGACAGATGTTTCGTGCACACCCGATGCACTTAGATGTTGTTTCTGTGCATATGTATAGCACATTCATGGATTTTGATTTCCGTGCGCACCAGACGCATGTAGTATTCATATGCATATTTTGGGATTGATTTCTTATAGAGCAGTACGTTTTTATGATATTTGCTATGTGCTTTCATACTGAGCAGGACTAGTCAGAGGACAGTACCTGAATATATTTTGCATGCATTGATAGTTATTGAAGGGATTTCCAAAAAGCGAGCTATAGTCTCAGTATTTACCTACGTGTCTGATATGACACGAAATGTTTAAAACAAGGAGACCCTTCTAAATTGTTTCCAAAACGGCGGGACATACATATTAAACAAAGGATATATATATATGTAGTTATTTTCTTACAATAGACGTCCGCCACTGTGCAGTGCTGCGAGCATCGCACAGCGATTTGAAGAAGATTTGGCATGCATTGCTTCCAGATGTTTTAATGATGTATATCATATTGATTTTCATTTTGGATTTAGACATTGTTTCTTCACCATGACTCCGATGATTGCGGGATGCTTGACGGAGTTTTGATTTTGAGTTATATGCTCATTTTTCATGCGCCTGCGCTGCACTACGATTTATTTTATATATTTATGATTCCGGAGCCCCGACGACTTGATGGTTTTGCTTAGATATTTTAGTATTTGGGGAGGAGTTTTAATTTAAATTCGGGGACCGAATTTCTTTAAGGGGGGAAGATTGTAACGTTTTGAAAATCGTTTCGGTGAAATTTCGAAAAATCGGTAAAATAAGGGGGTTTTCTGTAAAAAGTCAAAATACAAATATCTTTATTATAAAATTAAATATACATATTCTAGCTATGCAATTGCTAGTATTTGGTGTTTATTGAGCCAATGGTGAAATTTCAAATTTTCTGAAAAAAAATTATTTTAATATTATTTTAAGCCGTCACTAATACATTTAATTAAGGAAAATTACAAATTGGAATGGGTTGATACAAATTTTATAATTCATGACACACTAAAGTGACTTGTAAAATATTGCTTCTGAAACGAAATCGTTTGCCAAAACGGTTTAGAAATTATTGAAGAAAAAAGGCTTTTTTAGTGAAATTAGTGTAAATGGTTGTTTGGGGTATAGTATTTATCATTTTCCCTCACCCCACACACTCACACACACCCACTTGCCATCTTGGCCGAGACTTGCTGTCCCAAACCCCTTTTGGCCCACTTCATTTCTCACAAAACAAAGAAATAAAAAGAATTGAAGTGTAGATTATTATATAGTAATTGAGGTATGGGTTTATATACTTAATGTATGGTTCTTGACTTGGTCAAACTCCCCACACCCTCTCTCTCCTCTCCCCACCTGCATTTGGCCGAGCCCCGCCCCCTCCCATTTAGAACAGCCCTTCACTTCTTCATCTCACATTCTCTTCAAAAAAATCCACAAAAATGCTTTAAAATCCACAAAATTTCAAAGCAAAATCCAAATCCAACTCCTACCCATTATTTCTTTGTCTTAGCTAACATGTATCTTGGAGCTAGAGAGCAAGTTGGGAGGCCAAGTTTGCATGGGAGATCTCTAAAATTGTGGAGGTAAATCCTAACCCTAGTGTTTAGTTGTAGGTTAATTTCTTTGAATCAACTTAATCAAGTGTTTAATTTAGGTTTTTAAATTGCAAGTTTAAATTCTAGAAAAGGGTTTAATTTTTTTATTAGGGTTGTTATCATTAGATTGTGATCTTAATGAGTAGATTAACATGTTATTGCATCGATGTAGCGTTTTGAAAATCGTTTCGGTGAAATTTCGGAAAATCGGTAAAATGAGGGGGTTTTCTGTAAAAAGTCAAAATACAAATATCTTATTATAAAAATTAAATATACATATTCTACTTAAGTAATTGCTATCATTTGGTGTTTATTGAGCCGTTGGTGAAATTTCAAATTTTCTGAAAAAAAATATTATTTTATTATTATTTTAAGCCGTCACTAATACATTTAATTAGGGAAAATTACAAATTGGAATGAGTTGACACAAATTTTGTGCATCATAAAACATTAAATAAAAATTTATCATGTGATTTTTGGAACGAAATCATTTGCCAAAATGGTTTAGAAATTATTGAAGAAAAAAGGCTTTTTTTTAGCGTAAATGGATGTTTGGGGTATTGTATTTATCATTTTTCATCACCCCAC
This sequence comes from Agapanthus africanus, assembly GCA_030015575.1. Classification (NCBI taxonomy): domain Eukaryota; kingdom Viridiplantae; phylum Streptophyta; class Magnoliopsida; order Asparagales; family Amaryllidaceae; genus Agapanthus; species Agapanthus africanus. The sequence continues at coordinate 381,263,070 of JASDDO010000022.1, read as the reverse complement.
ACCCGTACCCACACCCACACACCCCCATTCACTTATCCCCTTGAAGAATTCAGCAGCCCCCTCTTTTGTCCCCACTTGGATTTTAAAGAAAAGAAATGAAAGAAAAGAAAAGAAAAAAGAGTAGAAAATGGTATAATTTGAGTTGACTTTGACTTGAACTAACTTTCCCCACCTCACTCTCTCTCCTCCCTCACCCAATCCCCCAAGATTTCTGGCCAAAACCTGAACCAAAACAGCCCCAAATACTTCATCTCATTTTTCCATCAAAATCCCCAAAATTTCTATCAAAAATCCACCTTTTTCTCAAAAATTCAATGCTAATTCTAAATCCAAGCTTTACCCATTATTCTTTAGCTATTCAAGCATGGATCTTGGAGCATGAAATCATTGTTGGAGGCTAAGATTTTTGCAAGTTTGATCTCAAGCTTGTGAGGTATAATCATAACCTTATGCTTAATTTGTTGTTAAATTACTTGAATCTAGCTATTAGGTGTTAAATTAGGGTTTTAAATTTCAAGTTTTGAAATTTAAAGAAAGGATTTTGATTACTAAGTTAGGGTTTGTTGTGGAAATGAGTTGTGTTTGATTGGGTATGGTTTAGTGAGGTGGATTAATATATTTAGTTTTGTAGAAAACTAATCTAGTTGTTAATTACAAGTTGTTACTTGAAAAATGTCCAAATTAAGCTTTTTGTTGCAAACTAGTTTTTTTGATTTAATTCGAAATATGAGATTAAAAATATGGTTAGGGTTTTTATCATATTATTAACTTTATTAAGTGTAGTTTAACACTTTAGTTCATGGAAATCCAACCTAAATTGTAGTTTGTGCATTTTTGCTATGAAATTGTTAAAAAGGGTATTTTGTAAACTAGAATATTAGGATTTTTGGAATTTAATGAGATTAAATTCCGGAAATTTGTTTATACGACTTATTTAAGATATTTAATAAATATATTGGCCGCTACATTCATTTAAACATCCTATTTTGTACAAAAACGGCGAGTTGTGCTTGCTAGATTTTCGGAAAAATGACTTTTTAAGCAAAATTGAGGTTTTTGTGAGTTTTAACCTAGTTTATATTAAAATTAGTGTTCGTGAATGTGCAAATGAGTGTGATTGGATTTTTCTCGATGGTTTGACGTTTGTACATCGACATCGAGGGTTGGTTTGACTATTCTTGCATGCGTAGGCGATAGGTTTGGACCTATGCGTGATACGCGTGCCGATTTGATTTTCGTATGCCGTTTCGATTTCGAATTTAGTTTTAATGCGATATGGTGCGTTATGATATGTAGGTACCCCCATGTGGACTTCGAGACGACAAGCAAGCGCGTGGCGACGTCGGTACCGGCTAGCGAGGACCAGGTGAGTAGATTTATATCTACGGGGAGAAGTCGGGTGGATGGCGTATAGCACCCCCGCAGTCCGTGGTGATGTATACGGATGCGTATACACACCAACAATTTATGATATGTTGTTAGGATTTATTATTGATGATTTTAGATGGATATTGGTGTTGGATTGGTGCATGGTTACGAAACCTTAGGTAGTGGGTGCACTACACTTACACATACACACATATACATACTTGCATACATTCCTTATTTCATATGTGCGTGTATGGGAATATATTTATATGTTCACATGGGTATGAGACTATGTGTTCACATACGGATTTGAGGAGGATACTTGGGATTGAGCTGAGTCGATGAGATTTGTTTGTGGTTGTGATCTCGGTGATATGGCAGGATTCGTACTTAAGGTACGTCCTGGTGTTATAGCGGATCTTGCGGCGGCGATACGGGTGAATAGTGTTATAAATAAATGGTCGACATGTGATCGTGATATGAGGCATAATATGCTAGGATATTGATATTAGGCCGTATCGGGCGATGTATACCCCTTGATCATGATATGTGCTGACGATATCGGTTTGTACGAGATTGTCGATCAGTAGTCAGATCATGAGTATATTGAGGATATTAGTATTGTACTAGACATAGGTCAGTACCCTAGACTATGATCTTGGATAAAGAGGATACCAGAGGAATAGTGTGAGGAATATGATATTGACCCGTACCCAGATTTGGGGATGCCGTACGACGGATTTACGTACGAGCTATATCTTGATGATTGATCCGCACTCTTGACTTGGGATGTCTGATTATAGATATGGTATCGGATATGATATTATTGAGGCGGGATCACCGACTAATATATATACAAGTATGTATATGTATCGACTCAGATGTTAGGCGGTTTCCTTACCTGTAGTCTAGCTTATAGCGTAGCTCTTTAGTTTAGTTAGTTGTTAGATTAGATTCGGTTCCTACCTATTTCAAAGCTTACGAATCGTGCGTATTTTTAAAGACAGTCTAAGGGATCCTATGGATATTTCAAAAAAACGTATCTTTTCTTAAAAACACCGTAGCCCCTATTTCAAAACCCCACGATTCGTGTTATTTCAAAAGGCACCATTGTAGGACTTATATTAGGTTAAAACAGATTAATTATCGTTGCGTCTAGTATTCAGCTCCCGCTCATTATTGTTGTTTGCTCCGCATCACATGCTTATATTATGCTTCATATTCCACTGTTGATATCTTGTGGTTAGGACACCGGCACCATTACCGATGATGCGTATGTACCACGTACACTTACTTGCCGGCTCACACACATCTTCATCGGTAATTGCCATGTCACGTACACCTTAGAAAATATTATTGCTTGACATAGCCTGTTAGCTAATAGTTTAGACATGATATTAGTGTACTTGCCTTATATGTTAGTTTAGACATTATAGTTATTACCTGCTACCTCATGCATACTGTTATTCATTGTTATGCCGCATTCATGGATTCTCATGCATATATTCACTTTTTACGTGCTATTGAGGTTTTGGATTTGGATTTCCATGAGATTTTCTGGATTTGGGGAAAACCGCAAAACATATACAAACTTCTTCTTTCTCTTTTTAAATAAAAAGCGCGGTTTTTTCGCATGATGTATGAGTCGTCCACCATGAGTTTGCTGATAGATTTGGAGACCCGATTCGAGGAGTTGGATGAACCGTTTCGGGTACATGGTGGACCCGGTAAGGTACCCCGGGGCAAGAAGCTCGTGGTGATGACGATGAGCCTGGCAGGGGGAGACTACCTACCGGTGATTTTACCCGACGCGTCGGATATCCGGAGGATACCGTCGTGGTCTTGAGATGGATGGTAGGGGCCGGTCTGGACTGACGGCGCCCTAGATATTGAGATTGAGACATTGAGATTTCGAGATATTGAGGTACTGAGATTTGATGATACAGGCCAGTCCGGATGGCCGGAGCCTGAGGTTTTGAGACATTGAGATTTATGTTTTGTGTCGATGCTAGACACTGTTGATGCTGATTTCATTTATGATACCTCATTTTAAAAATACAAAGGAAATCTCACTAATTTATGAAAACAGTTTCTTCATTTACATGTATTCTGTTTTCATGCATTCATACCTCATTCATATGATATATTGCTACCTGAGGCACTGACACGGGCATATGAGATCACACTCGGGTTAGATATTACCCTAGCCATTGTTATAGGCTGCATGTTATTCATATATTTGAGGATATATTATGATCATTGACCTAGGTTGCGTTATTCATGCGATTTTCTGTTCGTAAATCTTTTTCTACTCACGAGTTGGCAACTCACCCCCGTTGTGCCCCAGTTTCTTGCAGGTGTTGCCGTACGGATTTCATTACGGCTTTGCGGGCACGGTTTCTTTTCGGGTGACTTGCTAGTAGGTGGGTTTATTGTATCTTACCCATCATTATACCTTATATATTATATTTCAGTTGTATCTAGAAGTTCCATCAACCAAACTTGTATTTTTTTGAGATAGAGACCAGTAATGTTATTCTTTCGACCATAGAGTAGCATGTTTTATTTCTTGAGTTTCTTGCTGGTTGAGTTCCATTTCTGTTGTGATCCTCGCCTTTAGGCGTTTTATATTATGTTGCATACAGGTTGATTTGATATGGTTCTTCCTATTCTCTACTACTTCTCTTGGTTTGGATTTCTGGGTTTCGGCTTACTTAGCATACGTACTCCTTGAGACGTTCATAGTCTAAGTGCCGGTCATGTTCCGTACTTTCGGGTCGTGACAATCGATATACCAAAGTAGACTAGCGTGTAGCTTCTCGACCCATACAGATGGGCGATGGATGATCCCATATCCATTGGTGTTTGACATCAGAGATGATATACGGGTGCTCAGTAGAGACTGAGTACACTGGACGGACTCGCCGAGAACTCCCAGATGGTATTATACCTTACGTCAGATGGAAGTTCTCTGGTGACACTGGTACAGGTTAGTCTGTAGACCCGAGATCGTCATAGAGTCTTGTGTGATTCCCACTGTGCTTTGATTTCCATCATACCACGTCCAAGAGGGCGTGCAAAAAGGTGGCTTTTGGGTACAGTCCCGAATCACATGGAGGCAATGAGCGATAGGAGGGGTTTCGTCTCTCCCGGTATATGGAGTTGATGTTGCGCAGTGCTCGATTGGCTATAACAGGAAGTCCTTGGCCAAGGCAGCTTTAGGGATTTACTGGTAAGTGTTACCAGTAGTTTCTCGACCCGTTATGAGCCTCATATCGACACGACTTATCGAGTTATTGGGGTCTGACGTTTACCACCCCTAAACGAGATATGCGACATATCAGACGAACAGACCGGACTGTACGGTAGTGTTACTCGTTGGATTCACTGGAGTGTGAGCGGGCTTGCTCGTTGATCTTCTGATCGCTCAATACCCGGGTGGCCGTTACGTTTAGCAGACCGCTTGCGGCTTGTGGGTGTTTGATATGATCATTACCTACTGCCGGCGTATTGACGAGTCTTTAGAGTCCTACATAGGGGTTTCCTGGCTCAAGCGAAATGAAATAGGAGCGCATATGAGATATGTGCAGGACCGAGAATAATACCAGTATGTGATACTGTATTCTATTCTCGCGATTTGTGACATTGATCGGTTGTATGCGATATAGCCGGGTTATCGGATCAAGTGTTGATTCGATAAGTTGTTACTATTGATATTAGTCGGTTATATGCGATATGACCGGATCGTTAAATCAAGTGTTGATTTAATGATTTAATGTATAATTATATATTTGATATATTACTTTACATTAACTTGTATTGGTTCACTTAAGATTGATTTTCTCACTTGAAAGTGTACATTGTTTATATGCGATATATGCAAGTGTACATGTTTGTATCATGCTTGATGATACAAACAAGTTGTGTGTATGAGACTTGAACCATATCAAGGTTGAATTAGGGTTTACTATTTTCCTAAACAAATAACAAAAGAGAGTGACTTTGGTCAAAGTTATCAAGCTTCATGAAGTTTGATGAACATTGATAAAGTCAACTCTTTTGTCATTTGTTCAAGATATTAGCTAACCCAACCCTTAACCTTATGCTATGGTTAATTCTCTACATGAGTTAAGCATGAGGGATTAACTCAACCATGGTGCCATCATTCATTTGGATAAGTTTCACTTTGGATATTATTCATATGATATTCTTTCTTCTTCATCATCTTCATCAAGCTTGAAAAAGCTTGCTAGCTCCAATGGCATCATGAGAAAAAGAGTGAGAAATCCAATTCTAAAGTGAACCCACTTCCTATTTCTTCATCCTCTACCACTTGCCATGTAGTATAGGGTGTTCTCTTCACAAAGTTTTCGACCGAGTGAAGGAATAGCTTGAGTTTGAGTCTCCCCGACGTAGATCATCTTCGGCCTCGAAGTCAATGACCTAGCCCGATCATTTCTCCGAAGAAACCATCGCTAGAGTCCGGGATCCGACGATCGCAGCGGAGGGACGTCAACACGGAGCTAAAGAAATGGTGGAGCGGATCTACAAAGGTTGTAATCCCTTTCACTAAGTAGCAAAGTCGTTTGCTTCATTACTTTTCGCCTTTACATCTAGTTAACGATCTTGCTAAGGGTTGTTCGGCACCTAGAAAATTTTTGTTTGGCATGGTTGATGCCTTGTGAGACCTCCTTAGGGTGCCTGGGAACCCTACAGTGGTATCAGAGCCTAACTAGAGCTTTAGGCGAAGTGTAGACGATGTTAGAAATCCGATCGAACCCCGAAACCCTAACGTTTAACCCTCTCTGGACATTTTCTGAAAATGAGGATTTTTCAAAATTAAAAATATCCAAAAAATACAGCAGGGTATTGTAAGAGTTACTGTGAAGCACGTGAGCATAAGTCCACCAAAGCAGCGCGGAACCGCGGCCCCACCCAAGCAATGTGCGGCGGTTCCGCGGCCAACAAGTTGGTTCTTCGCACGTGCTTTGCACAGTAATATCCTATATTGAGTGCTGTATTTTATGGGAATTTTTAAAGTTTGCTCAAGAGTTGAGTTTTCTGGGTTGCTTTGGGGAATCGATGATTCGATCGGATTGTTTAGCTTTGTCTATAAGTTTTTCCGGATAATTTTAGAATATGTTAAAAATTTCGACCGGATATAAATACCCACTTTTTCCCCTGTCGGGAAATTTCCAAGTGTTGGATCTTTCCATGGTTTAAAGACGTTCTGAGTAGTGCAAGTAACGCGATGGACCCTCTAGAAGACAACAAACCTTAACTCGATTATGTGATCGTCTTGAACTGCCCTTTGAACCTTAGGGTTTGGGGAAGTACGGCGTGCCACATGTGAGGCGTTGGCTAGACCCTTCTACGGCTGGACCGTTGGTACTGAGGCATGAACTGGATGTTTTTAAACCTATTTCATGTGTTGATTTGTTTCGGGAAAACTTGGGTGTTTGATTGTTCGATCGGAAAGTTTAACATTTTCTGTTTATCTGGAATGTGATACAATATTTGGAATTCACAAATAGTTATGAGATAACTAATATGAATGTTATAAACATAGCACTTTAGTCTCACTTGATCGGTTGCCACGGAATTTTGATGTGATCAAAAGTCCGTCGCAATCACGTAGCGTACGCGGATACTCGCCGGATAAACTTAATAGACAGCTACACCCCTTAGCCCCGACCAAGTGACTTTAGGAGAACCCCGTCGCCGAAAGCATCCGTTCGGGTGCTCGCGGCAGCGGTGTTCCGTCTTGGTGCACTTCGTCGACAGCATAGGGGGTGCGGCCGTCTACTAAAGTTTACGACGAGCATTCGATCAAAATTCCGGGAATCTTGTTGAATTGCCCGACTTGATATTGAAAAGTGTTTTCGATATAGAGACTAAAATGCGGGGTTTATAATTGTTAGGCATGTGATGTCTAAGGAATTCATTTGATTAGGCATACGATGTCTAAAGAGGTTGCGGATTCCAACTGTTGTAGTTTTACACTTTCTTTTTTGTGACCGTAAGTGTAATATGTGATATCGCCGGTTTCGTTGCTATATGTCAACGACAATTGGGATGCGCACATTTACTTACGTTGATGACATGTGATGTTATGTGTTGCTGGATATGTTATATTGGATCGTCGCGTTATGAATAGCCGGGGGTTTTTATGTGAGATGAGAGTTTTTATTTTCATTCATGTAAAATTAACTTGTATGTAATATTCTTTTATTGGGGCACTTCCAGGTAGCGGAAGATGTCACCCATTGTATATTATTTACTTTTCCGCACTAGGATAGACCCAAGGAGGAGAGCACAAGTAACCGGGTTCTGGAGTCCAGTGGGAGACCAACTCGAGGAGTCGAGTCCGGGTCTCCTAACTCTAGAATTGGCAGGGTTGCTTGACGCTCTCGTAGGGGTCTAGGGGTGTGGGTTTGGCTATTCATCACGACCGTGGAATCCGTGTTTTATACTGGCTCGTATTGAAAACACGGACGTCCTGGTATATCCAATATTTCATATGATTCTTCTGCTGCGATATCTGTGATGTGATCATGTGATGTTCTGTGATAGATACAGTATATAGTATACATGATATATTATATAGACGTTACTTATGTTTTACACCCGCGCTAGCCCTGCCCTGCTCTGCCGTTAGTTACCTAACCTAACGGTGCACGAGAGGACATCGAGGCGAATGCGGATGGCATAAGTGTACGTCGTATTTATCTGTGATGATTAGGTACTTAAATGATGGGACTTCATTAATATGATTAATGAAAGAAAAGAAACCTAAAGATGTTGTGGAATCGAATTTTCAAAAACAGGTAGCTACAATTCTTGCTTTGCATCGCGGTGTTCCTTATAGAACATCCTGCACCTTATTCGATAAGGAAAGGACCGAGATCCCTTCACCGGGAGTGACTCCTTTAGCAATAACTGGCAGATGCTACAACTCTCGGTTTGTCTTTTGATTGCTTCTATAGTTTCTGCATTGCACAGTGATGTATATGATATATCCTGCACCTCATTCGACGAGGAAAGGGCCGACCATCCCTTCACCGGGAGTGACCCTTTTAGCAAAACTAGAAAAGCCTCAAAAACACTCCATTTAAAATCATTTGATTCTACAACAATATCAAGTTCATTACGCAAAAGGTTTTCAGAAAAACCTGTCGTAGCCCTCCGTCATTTTAGGAAGTAGAGTACTTAGTATTCGTGCTACGTTTGTCGACCTTAGCCGAGGCGTAGTGTACGGTAGCTAAGTGATGTCTTCCTACACCGCATATGATGCGATTAGTTAGGACAGTCATGTGGCTTTGTTGACCTTAGCCAAGGGTCATGTGGGTGGGTCTAATTAATCACGAAATGACGGGTAGAACATGACTAGTGCTTATGATTTGTTGACCTTAGCCAAGGTCATAGGTGCTAGGGGCAAAATATTATCGGGAATTTCAAGTGTTGAAATTTGCAATGAGATTGCATACCTTCTATGAGATAGTTGGATCCCGATACCCACTGCGAGTAATTGTTACTCCTGGGAGAGTTTTACACATTACAATTAGCCGATCAAGTAGGTGTCTAGAAAGGTGTCAACAGGGTTACGCCTCTGGGAAAACGAGGTTTACATTAATTAGGTCCGTGCGAAAGCACGGGGCACCTCCCTCAAAGTACCGACACTGGCCTGGCTGAAAGATTGGCGAACTTGTAGCGTGTAATTAATCCCGGCTAGTCTTTCCTTTTAGGGTTTGAAGGAAGATTTGATAAAAACAGTAGGAGCCATCCTGATTAGATAAAATAATAACCAATCTGATCTTGCAAGAGCGCACGCAGAGTGTTTTCTTCTCTCTCTCTCCTGGTAGCGACCATGTCAGACCTTAATCAAGATAATAAAACGGATATATTGACGAACCCGCTTGTTATACTGAGCTGGGGAACGTTGGTCCCGCTCCAACTTATAAATGTTATAAGACAGAGCAGGAATTAGGGGATTACCAGAATTCCCTACCAGAATTCCCGTACCGCCCAAACTAAGAAAGTGCATATGATGCATCTCCTTCGGGTGTGTTCATTACAGAGAACTGTTTCTCAAATGTCCTTTACGTCCTGGGTATGTGATACCGCATCAGGATCCCGTATATGTAATATGTTACATGGGCTACAGAAAGGTAAAGAACTGAGAACGGGTGATAAGTTTCATGAGGCAGAAAACGGTGCAAGTGTTGCAGCCAAGTCCGTTGTTTACTGTCACCCTGTATTACCAGAATACATTGATTCTGAACAAATGTTATTAGATACCGAACCTGATATACAAAATCATATCAGTCTCTTTATTAGATAAAGAAGGATATAATTTTGTATTGTTAGATAATGTTTTGAACATTTCCTATATCAAAAGTTGATCGGTTCAGGCACGCTATCTAAAAGCATTGATGTTCTAAATCAAACTGCAGTTCTAAGTATACGGAACACACACAAGAGGAAGAGTTCAGAAATGAACGAATCCTTCTTGAGGCATTGTAGACTAGGTCATATCAATGCGACCCGACTGGCTGAAGTTACATTTAGATGCATATTTAAATCTGTTTGAATTTACATCTTATGAAACTTGCCAGTCATGTCACAGAGATAATATGACCATAACTCCGTTTATTGGAAACAGAGAAAGAGTTAGTAAACTCTTGGGATGATACATGTTGATGTATGTAGGTCCCCTGTCTACATATGCCAAGATTGGTTCTTTGTACTTCATTACATTCTTTGATAATCTCTTAAGATTCAGACATATGTTCCTGTTGAAACACAAGTCCGAACCTTTTGAGATATTCATAGAATATAAGTTAGAAGTAGAGAACCAAAATACGGGTATAAGTATTATGTCCTTTGATGAGATCAAGGAGGAGAATACTTGAGCACGGAAACCCTGGACTATTCTAAAGGAGAATAAGATTCTCTCTCAGCATTACTCCTCCACATACACCATAGCACGATGGTATATCGGGGCGGAGCAATCACACCCTATGTGATATGGTGTGCTCTATGATGAGTACTACTGAGTTTCCTATTTCCTTTTTGGGTGTTATGCACTTATGAAGTTGCATGCCTATTGAATAGGATTCAGATCAAATCAGATGCCTACCATTTCATATGAGATATGGAAAGGGAAGAGCCCATCTCTTAAGTCGGTTAAGATTTGGGGTTGTCTGGCCTATGTCTAAAAGCAAAATCCGGACAAGCTCGAGGCAAGGTCTGTTATGTAGATCTGGAAAAGTTCCAGCTATACAAACTGAAGCAGATGATTCGGTAGAACCAAAGGATTCAATAGCAACCAACGAACCTCAGCCTCTCCGCCGATCTAGTAGGGTTCCTCACCCACCTGAGAGATACTTCGGTTTCTCTATGACAGTGGGAGCGAGGATTGCATCATGAGATGATGACCCAACTAGTTTCGGGCTGGCCATCAGGAGTAGGACTCTGTAAGAATGGCTGGATGCTTATCGATCTGAGATGGAATCCTTATACACCAACAAAGTATGGACTTTAGTTGCTTTATCTGAAGGGTTAAATCCACATCAGGAGCAAGTATATCTTGAGAAGATTACTTGGTGTACATGGAAAAGTTGAGACTTTCAAAACTAGACTCGTTAAAGGTTTGCATAATAAACCACTTGTGGCTAATGATGAAACATTTTCTGGGGCCTATGCTTAAGTCCATCCAGATCCTACTTGCCACGGCTACATACCATGACTACGATATCTGGTGGTTGGGTGTCATGACTGCTTTTCTAAATGATGATTTGGAAGAAAGCGTCTATAAGTACACAGTCAGAGGGCTTCGTAGACAGTGGGAGCAGCGGAAACGTGTGCAAGATGTTTTATGTGATAAAGCAGGCATCGCGGAGTTGGAACATCTGTTTTGATGAGTTAGTCAAAGAGTTTGACATCATCAAAATGGTAGATGAACCTTGTATATACAAAAAGGTAGTAGAGAGTATGGTAGTGATCCTCGTAGAGTACGTGGATGACATACTCTTGATAGGGAAGAAGTTTCCTATGCTACGCTCGGTCAATCTCCGCTTATCACAAAGATTCTCCACATAGGATTAAAGTGATACCTCCTAAATCCTTATTTTTGGATCTATGAGATAGATTTAAATGGATGTTAGGATACTCACAAGTTGTAGTGAGTTGGTATCAATCGATCCTAGGGAGAATCACTGGAAAGGTTCCAGAGTGATAAAGACGACTGAATGTCAGTCGCAGGCATTGTCTTTACCCTCAGTGTAGGGACGGTATGTTGGAAGAGTTCCAAGCTTGATACCGTGACATACTAGACGATTAAAGGCAAGATACATCGTTACCAATGATACTACCAAAGAGGAAGTCTGGGTGTATATTAGTTTATGAGATGAACTTCGTTCCTCCCATTGTGTGACAATGGAGTTGTGGCTTATGCCAAGGAACGTCCATCCCATCAGTGATCCAGACATATTCTTAGGCAGTATCGCCTGATCGTGGAGACGGTTGATCTCCAGGGGATCGAGGTTAGGAGAGTAGACTCAGAGGACAACACGGCGGATCCACTCACGAAAGGCCTTTTCCCAGAGAGAGACTTTTATGGGATGGTTGAGTATGAGATACTACAACCACTGCTATCAGATGGCCCTAGTGCAAGTGGGAGATTGTTAGTAATATGTATGCCCTAGAGGACATTACTATACATAGGATGTATATTGTAGTGGATGCTTGGACATATATAGGGATGACTTTCTTGCTCAATATGATAGTATGCTATCTGGTTACTCTTTACCTTGACGTGTACACGATTGTCTCTCTGTTACATATTGGTAAAGCCCTTAGGATGTGTACTTGACTACCTGGACTATGATGCGGATCATACTAGTGGGGACATGGTAGTCCATAAGTACATCCTTCAAAGTCCCTAGTCGTGTATGTATCGAGACGGGGCATCGATATACCAGAGTAGACTAGCGTGTAGCTTCTCGACCCATACAGATGGGCGATGGATGATCCCATATCCATTGGTGTTTGACATCAGAGATGATATACGGGTGCTCAGTAGAGACTGGGTACACTGGACGGACTCGCCGAGAACTCCCAGATGGTATTATACCTTACGTCAGATGGCAGTTCTCTGGTGACACTGGTACAGGTTAGTCTGTAGACCCGAGATCGTCATAGAGTCTTGTGTGATTCCCACTGTGCTTTGATTTCCATCATACCACGTCCAAGAGGGCATGCAAAAAGGTGGCTTTTGGTTACAGTCCCGAATCACATGGAGGCAATGAGCGATAGGAGGGGTTTCGTCTCTCCCGGTATAGGGAGTTGATGTTGCGCAGTGCTCGATTGGCTATAACAGAAAGTCCTTGGCCAAGGCAGCTTTAGGGATTTACTGGTAAGTGTTACCAGTAGTTTCTCGACCCGTTATGAGCCTCATATCGACACGACTTATCGAGTTATTGGGGTCTGACGTTTACCACCCCTAGACGAGATATGCGACATATCAGACGAACAGACCGGACTGTACGGTAGTGTTACTCGTTGGATTCACTGGAGTGTGAGCGGGCTTGCTCGTTGATCTTCTGATCGCTCAATACCCGGGTGGCCGTTACGTTTAGCAGACCGCTTGCGGCTTGTGGGTGTTTGATATGATCATTACCTACTGCCGGCGTATTGACGAGTCTTTAGAGTCCTACACAGGGGTTTCCTGGCTCAAGCGAAATGAAATAGGAGCGCATATGAGATAAGTGCAGGACCGAGAATAATACTAGTATGTGATACTGTATTCTATTCTCGCGATTTGTGACATTGATCGGTTGTATGTGATATAGCCGGGTTATCGGATCAAGTGTTGATTCGATAAGTTGTTACTATTGATATTAGTCGGTTATATGCGATATGACCGGATCGTTAAATCAAGTGTTGATTTAATGATTTAATGTATAATTATATATTTGATATATTACTTTACATTAACTATTATTGGTTCACTTAAGATTGATTTTCTCACTTGAAAGTGTATATTTTTATATGTGATATATGCAAGTGTACATGTTTGTATCATGCTTGATGATACAAACAAGTTGTGTGTATGAAACTTGAACCATATCAAGGTTGAATTAGGGTTTACTATTTTCCTAAACAAATAACAAAAGAGAGTGACTTTGGTCAAAGTTATCAAGCTTCATGAAGCTTGATGAACATTGACAAAGTCAACTCTTTTGTCATTTGTTCAAGATATTAGCTAACCCAACCCTTAACCTTATGCTATGGTTAATTCTCTACATGAGTTAAGCATGAGGGCTTAACTCAACCATGGTGCCATCATTCATTTGGATAAGTTTCACTTTGGATATTATTCATATGATATTCTTTCTTCTTCATCATCTTCATCAAGCTTGAAAAAGCTTGCTAGCTCCAATGGCATCATGAGAAAAAGAGTGAGAAATCCAATTCTAAAGTGAACCCACTTCCTATTTCTTCATCCTCTACCACTTGCCATGTAGTATAGGGTGTTCTCTTCACAAAGTTTTCGACCAAGTGATGGAATAGCTTGAGTTTGAGTCTCCCCGACGTAGATCATCTTCGGCCTCGAAGTCAATGACCTAGCCCGATCATTCTCCGACGAAACCATCGCTAGAGTCCGGGATCCGACGATCGCAGCGGAGGGACGTCAACACGGAGCTAAAGAAATGGTGGAGTGGATCTACAAAGGTTGTAATCCCTTTCACTAAGTAGCAAAGTCGTTTGCTTCATTACTTTTCGCCTTTACATCTAATTAACGATCTTGCTAAGGGTTGTTCGGCACCTAGAAAATTTTTGTTTGGCATGGTTGATGCCTTGTGAGACCTCCTTAGGGTGCCTGGGAACCCTACACGTATATAACCATACGATGGATTTATCCAATGGAAGTGGATGTTCGTATTGATACGAGGTGTTCTGGAGAAATGCAAAGGGTAAGAGAAGGAGTGGCAATGATGTATGCAACTCAGACAATCCAAAAGCCAGTGTTTTAAGAAAGTTCGGTTAACTTGGTCACTGAGTTATAGTCTAGGGTCGGGTCATGGTCGCAGTCAAAAAGAGAGAGAGAAAGGAAACACTCTGCGTGCACTCTAACCTGAATCAGAATGGTTAATCATTTTATCTAATCAGGAAACCTCCCACTGTTTTCTCAAATTCTCCTCCAAACCTGAAAGAAGAATTAGTCGGAATCACTCGAGGAGTAAACTAACTCATCAGTGGGAATCGGGATCCAACTATCATCGCATGATAACGTGATGGAAGCCACTCACGTCATCACACTCCAGAAGATATGCGCAAGCCTGGCAAGTTTCTTGTATGTTTGAAACTCCCGATGTGATTTTTACCCCAAGCGGCTTATGACCTTGACTAGGTCAACATATCATAATTCGCAAGTCAGGTTCAACCCGTCATTATCCTGGATTAATTTGACCCACCCGTACGAGCCCTTGACTAGGTCAACATGACCGTACGACTGTCCTAACCAATCGCATATCCATACAACAGAAAAGTACTGCAGAGCTACCGAACACTACGCCTTGACTAGGTCAACATACGTAGCACGAATACTAAGCAATACCCGTCTGAAATGACGGAGGGCTACGGCTGGTTTTTGGCGAAAAACCTTTAGCGTAATGAACTTGATATCGTTGAAGGAATACAAGTGGTTTTATAAAAATATATAGTGACGAAAACTTTTGCTAAAGAGGTCACTCCCGGTGAAGGGATCTCGGCTCTTTCCTCGTCGAATGAGGTGCAGGATATTCCAAACTGAATAGCACGATGCAAAGCAAAAGGTAATCGACTATAGTGAAGTTATTATGTTGACGAAAACTTCTGCCCAAGGGGTCACTCCCGATGAAGGGATCTCGGCCCTTGCCTCGTCGAATGAGGTGCTGGATATTCATAACCGAATACCACTGTGCAAAGAAAAAGCGTACGCCTGTAATGTCAGTTTTTAAAAACTTGGTTCCAGCAACATCATATATAGGTTTGTTTTACTTGCATTGATAAGAATCAACGCAGTCCCATCAATTGATCACACCAGAAAAGAACGAAAATATGATGTACGTATATGTCATCCGCATTTGCCACTGGGTCCCGTCATCACCCGTTAGGTTACTTAACTAACGACAGAGCGGGGAGTGGACTAGCGCGGGTGCAAAACATATACAACATCTACTAGTATATATATCAATATATAATAATCGCTCCAGGTATGATAAATGCAACATCACAGAAAATTAATAAGCATCACAGAACAATACAGATAATCTGGGATCCCCGGGTTTCATAGAGCCGCAAATGAAACCCGACGTTCCCCTGGTCGTGTGGATAGCCTGTACAATGAAAACCTAAACCCCTACGAGCGCGGCAAGTTACCCGCCAAAACCTGAAGCGAGGCAGCCCCCTTCAGCAAAGTGAATGGACCACCCAGCACTTCACGGAATCCGGTAGCTTGAACACTCCTCCTTGGGTCAACCTGTACCCCCTACGAGTGCGGCGAATAGCCCTCCAATTCTAGAGTGAAGCCCCCTCCGTCTCAACGTCATGAGATGCGGGCCCGTTGCCCTCTAGAACCCGGCTATCCGTGCACCCCACCGCCGGGTAATCCTAGTACAGAAAAGAAAATATATACAACGGGTACACCGACCTCATCCCGGTCGTGCCCCAAAAAGAATAATATACAAACAGGCAGTGACGGCAGTCTACAAGTCGGACGCTCGCCCCGCAATATTAAATGTACAAGAAAATCCAAACAGCACTACCATTGCACAGGAGCTATCCACCACGACAAATCCGCAACATCACAGCACAACACAGAACATCAACGTGAATGTCACGTTCGCAAAACCCGTCTAAAAGAACTATAGCAATTAGACAAGTTTTATCGATCAAATGACATTCAAGGTCACAGATAGTAATGTAAAGCACTGTTAACTAACACATTTAAAATCTCGATCGACAAAACTTCCCGAAGTGGGGCCCCAAGTACAAATCCAGTACTCAAACAAAATCTGGGCCCAGACAAAATATTCCAGAAACCACAGTTCCAAGTGAAAAACCACCACAAGAAAAATTGTTCACTGAAGCCCCAAACCCGCGGCGGAACCGCGGCAAAGACATGGCCTATGCGGCGGTTCCGCGGTGGTTTCGTGGGTTCAAGTGCCCAAATTTCTTGTGTAGTCTTAAAAAAGGCCTGCATGATTTTTAGAGATACCCAAAATAATTTTTCGATGATAAAAACATTCGACAGAAACCTTAGAACTGAAATTGCTGTTTTTATTCGATCGATATTTTAAACATGATAGAAAAATCTAGTAAGCGGTTAATGGGTGGCTCTAATACCATGTTGGGCCACGGCGGCGCCCCGGCCGTCAAACCGACGCCAAATGCGGAACAAAAAACTTTTTACAAAACCGGCGCCACCGCAACCCAAATACCCGGATCATTCCATTAACCGTAAACTAGCAATTGTAAAAGGAGTTAGGAAATTATACCGATCGATCCATGTCCTTCGGTCTTCAATCTCCGCACCAAGCTCCCCGCTGCTGCGCCGACGAAGTTCGCTTCCCGATCTCGCTCGTCGATGTGGCCCCACGTCATTGAATCTTTATACGGGCTCCCGCCTCGAACCGAGGCAACTCGGAAATGAAGTTTGCTTGCGGACATGTCCAAGATTGAAATAGAGATAGTGTAGAATATCTTGTCTCAAAACACACGACAAATCGGGTGGAGGTAAATTGGAGTTGCCAAGATGGGAGAACATGTGAGCAAAGGAAAATTTTGCAAGTAAAGAAGGGAATCAATGGGCTCGGCCAGAGAGGGGATAGCTCTCTGTAGAATGGGCAAAGAGAAAAATGGAGAGTCCATTGAATAAGTGAGTGTGTAATGTTATCACCACAAAAAAGCCCCTTCAAATAATACATGCTCAATTGCAGAAAACCCCACATCACCAATCAGCGCAATAAATAATGACATTAAAAAACCATGCCTCATAAATGAAGCATGCCCATGCTGCCCGTACAGTGCACGCAGCCCCCTTGCCCCTACAGTGCAAGGAAAAAGGTCAAAGGAAGAAAAAATTGGTCACAATAAACAGGGTGTTTAAAAACCGGAAAAGAAAACTGGCAACTCCCAAAATAATCTCGTAACGAATTACGAGATTACACCTCAACTGTAAATACATACCCGCGTTTGTATTCTGACCGAATACGAATGCAATGAGACAAAAATATTCCTACACAATAATACTAGGATCCGGCTTGAACCAAAGCCCGCTAGTATTATCCGTCCGATCCTGATCCGTGCACAAGTGCACGGATATGATCGAACCCCGAACCCCGCCATATATCCATACGGCCTCTACAACATTTCGCCCGAACTTAGGAAACTGTCTGTGGGGGACTCTAGTGACTCATCAATACACTGGCACTGGGTATAACCACTAGCACGTCAGAGGTACTAGTTGTACGTAACGGTTGCCCATGTATTGATCGGAAGGGGAGCTGACGAGTGAACTCATCCAGAAACCCTACTGAGCCTGACAGTGACAATATCCGTATAGTCCGGTCCGTTCGTCTATGAGTATCGCATATAGGGCCTAAGGGGCTGGTAAATGTCAGACCCCCAATAGCGGTATAAGTCGTGTCAGAGAGTAGCCTAGAACACCCTGAGATACTACTAGAATACCTACCAGTAAATCTCGATTACCCTGGCCAGGGATTTCTTGTAATGGCTCTCCAAAACACAGCGCGATCTCACCCCAATACCGGGAGAGACGAATCCCGGACAATCCGCTCACTGCCTTCATGTGGCTCAGGACTGTACCCAACTAAAATCTGTTTGCACGACTCCTTTGAGCCGTGGTAGGGTAGTAATCAAAGCACAGTGGGAACTCACACGAGACAAATGACGATCTCAGGTCGACAGACTAACCTGTACACATGTCACCAGGGAACTGCTATCTGACGATATGTATAATACCAACTAGCATGTTCCCGGCGAGTCCTGTCCGGTGTACTCATAATCCAATGAGCACCTATATACATCTTAGGTGAACCAACTGACACCAATGGCTTGTGAGACCGGCCACCACCCCTTGTCGGGGTCTCGACTGTATACACTAGTCTACTCTGGAGTATCGATGCCCTGTCTCGAAACTCCCACAACTAGGGACACTTTAAGGATGTGCTTATAGACCCTAGCTCCCACGTATATGATCGCCATCATACTGCCGGCAGTCAAGCAAGAATCCTATGGGCTCTATCAACATGTAATAGTGAACTAAAGCATGTACACGATGATAAAGACAAACCAGATAGTGTACTATCATCTCGAGCAAGAGTGTCCTATCGGTGTAGGTCCTCCCTCAATCATTGCAATCACGTACCTGCGATCCAATAATTGACTTTGAGGACACTATATCCAACAAAGAGGGCGTGCAAAAAGGTGGCTTTTGGGTACAGTCCCGAATCACATGGAGGCAATGAGCGATAGGAGGGGTTTCGTCTCTCCCGGTATAGGGAGTTGATGTTGCACTGTGTTCGATTGGCTATAACTGGAAATCCCTGGCCAGGGTTGCTGAGATTTACTGGTAAGTGTTATCAGTAGTTTCTCGAACTGTTATGGACCACATATCGACACAACTTATCAAGCTACTGGGGTCTGACGTTTACCACCCCTAGGCGAGATATGCGACATATCAGACGAAGAGACCGGACTGTACGGGAGTGTTACTGGTTGGATTCACGGGAGAATGTACAGGCTTGCTTGTTGATCTTCTGATTGCTCAATACCTGGGTGGCTGTTATGTTTAGCTGACCGCTTGCAGCTTGTGGGTGTTTGATATGATCATCACCTACTGCCGGCGTATTGACGATTCTTTAGAGTCCTACACAGAGGTTTCCTGGCTCAGGCAAAACGGAGTAGGAGCACATATGTTATATGTGCGGGACCGAGAACAATACGTGTATGTGATACCGTATTAGATTCTCGTGATATGAGATATCGGCCAGGTATATGTGATATAGTCGGGTCATCGGATCAAGTGTTGATTCGATGAACTGATACAGATTATGTTAGTCGGTTATTTGTGAAATAGCCGGATTATTGGATCAAGTGTTGATTCGATAATTTAATGTATAATTATATATTTGATATATTAAATTGCATTAACTAATATAAGCTCACTTAAAGATTCTTTTTCTCACTCGGGTAATACATTGATATATATGTGTATATGTTAATTGTATTATTTTATTTTGTTACAATAAATATTGTATATGTGATATATAATATTGTAACATGTTATGGTTATAAATGCAACATGATTTGTGGAGAATAAATGTGGTTAGGGTTTGGATTAGGGTTAAGCTTTCAAGAAGCTTCTTGAAGCTTTGACTTTGACCTTGATATTTTGCATAGATATTTCCTTAACCCAACCCAACCCTTTAACCATAGTTGTTTCTCTACATGGGTTAAGTCTTCATACTTAACCCATGGTTGCATTTCTAACCTCACACACGAGTTTCATTATTCATCGCAAATGGTTTTCATCTTCTTCTTCCTCTTGATAAAGCTTTCTAGCTTTTGGTGGTGTGATGAAAATGAGTGAGAAATAGAAAATAAATGAGAGCTAAATTCCTACTTCATCATCCTCATCTATTCTAGCCACTTAGATTAGGGTGTTTTCTTTGTTAATACTTGATTAGCAAAGCAAGAGCTTGGGTTTGAGTTTCTTCAAGGTAGATCATCTTTGTTATCGAAGATCGGAAGCAAGCTTGCATCCTTCTTTTGTGGAGCCTCTCTAGAGTCCGGATACTCGATGATCGCAATGAAGGGACCTCAACACGGAGCTTTAGAAGTAAAGGAATGGACTACAAAGGTTGTAATCCCTAACTCTTAGAAGTAAAGTTGTTTACTGGCTATTTGTTTCGCCTAATCTTTAGTCTAAGATCTTGGTTAGGGTTGTTCGGCACGTCTAAATTTTAAATTAAACCATGGTTGATGCCATATAGACCCTTGTGACAGTGCCTAGTAACCCTAAAGTGGTATCAGAGCCAAGCTAGAGCTTTAGGCGAAGTCTAGACGAAGTTTAAAGTCTGATCGAACCCCGAAACGTCAATATACACCCCCTCTCTGGAAATTTTTTAAAATGTTGATTTTTTTCTATATTAAAAATGCTCAAAAAATTCAGCAGGTAATTTTATGGATTACTGTGAAAAACGAGCCCATAATCCCTTTAATGCGCCGCGGAACCGCGGCAATACCCTGCCTTGCGCGGCGGTTCCGCGGCCGTACAGTGGAATTAGGGTTTGCTTTTTGCACAGTAACATCCGTCTGTATTTCCTGATGCTTCTGGGAATTTTTTATATTACTCAAGTGTTGAGTTTTCTGGAGATCTTTTGTATCCGTTGATTCGATCGGAAAGTTTAACTTCGTTTAAGTTTTTTCCGGATAATTTAGAACGTGTTAAAAAGTTTGACCGGATATCAATAACTCAGTTTTTCCCCTGTCGGAAAATTTTCGAGTGTTGGATTTTTCCTCGAGTTTGAAACTTCCGGAAAATAATGCAAGTAATGCGGTGGACCCTCTAGAAGAACACAAACCTTAACTCGATTATGTGACCGTTTGAACCGCCTTTAAACCTTAGGGTTTGGGGCAGTACAGGGTTGCCACATGTGTGGCGTTGGTTTGACCCTTCTACGGTTGGACCATTGGTACTGTGGTATGTGATGGATACTTTTTGAACTCCGCTCAAGTGTTGAGCTATTTGGGAAACCTTGGGTGTTTGTTTATTCGATCGGAAAGTTTAACATTGTCTATTTATCTGGAATATGATACAATATTTGGAATCCACAAGTAGACAAAGGTTTCAAGAAGAAGGAGTTCAAGTGAGGTATAACATCTTTTCCGAGTAGCTAACTCTCTTTAGCTTTGTAGCTAGTTTAGTTTAGAAAAGATCCCGACTTTTGTTAGTCCATGTTGCCTAATGCGCTAAAAATTTGTTTTTTATACCATTTCCGCCTCCCCGTAAGAACCGGGGTTGGCAACGTGGACTTACAGTGGTATCAGAGACTAACTAAACTTAAACTAGCTTAGTAGTAAAGTGTACGGAAGTTCGATCGGAAAAATCACAAAAACCTAAAAGTTAAAAACCCTAACTTTCTGTTGAAATTTTTTGTGCTCAAAAGATAAAAAGTTTTACTCCTAAAATCGGCTCAGGGTTTTGTGAAGACACCCACCAAAAACGGTCGCCTGATTCCCTCAAACCGCCGCGGTTCCGCGGCGATAGGTATGCATTTGCCGCGGAACCGCTGCCGTTTAGGCTCCTCTCACGACCGGGTTTTGTGCAGTGTTCTTCTGGTAGGGTTTTGGGATTTTTAAGATGGTTTATATGTTCCCAGGTTTTCCAGAAAAGAAACTTGTTTTTGGGGTCCTATAAATCCGTATTTTTGGATCGAACTTCACTATACTTTGACTAATATGTTATATCTGTGATGTTTACATGTATTGAACGTCGTCTAATCGCTATATGTCGATTAGTCGGGGTTATACACATCTGTGATCTGTGATTGATGATGGTATGTGTATATGAATGCGTTGGACTGTCGCGGGTGAATAGCCGGGGTGGATGTGAGATGAGCTTTTCTTTTTCTTTCATTCATGTAATATGTAAATTGATGTAATATTATTATTTGTTTGGCCGCACAACCGGGTCAGGGTTGTAGCCGTCATTGTATAATTCTTTTTATTGTTTTTGCTCCTAGGATAGACCCAAGGAGGGGGTGCACAAACTATCGGGTATCTCGAAGTGCTGAGTGGCCTACTCACGGTGGTGAGGGAGGTTGCTTCGCTTCGGATACTTGGCGGGTAGTTTGTCGCACCCGTAGGGGTCTTGGGTGGGGTTTTGGCTATTCACCGCGACCGTGCAATCCGCTTTTCGTTGCAGGCTCGAACGGATTGCGGATTCCTAGTATATCCAATGTATTCATCTGTGATCTGTAATGTCTATCATTGCTTTACATTTATAACTATTTAGGCGTTGCTTATGTTTTACAGCCGCGCTAGCCCAGCCCCCGCTCTGTCGTTAGTTAAGTAACCTAACGTGTGATGACAGGGCCCCGTGGTGAATGCGAATGGCATAAGCGTACGTCATATTTTGGTTGTTTTCTACAATGGTAGGATTAAATGATGGGACGCATTAAAAAAACTAATGCAAGAATATCACGCATTAAAAGAACTAATGCAAGATAAAAAAAACCAAGCAAAAGTCGTTGGAACACTTTCGAAAAACCACTCGGTTCTTTTCAAAACTAACTTTTAAATGCGGAGCTTGAGCCACTCCTTTTAAAAGCTATCGCGTTCCATCGATATATCAAGTTCACTATGTTCACGGTTTCGCCAAAACCATTCGTAGCCCTCCATCATTTCAGTTAAATATACGGTAGTATTCAAGCTATGTATTTTGACCTCACGCCAAGGCATGGTGATTGGTAGCTGCCGGATATTTATCTGTTGCATAGATAGAATGCGTTGGTTTGAGACAGTCGTACTGCCATTTTGGCCTACGTCAAGGGTAGGTACGGGTGGGTTCAAATTAACCAGGATAATGATGGGAAGAACTTGACATGTGACTTATGACATTTTGACCTCACGCCAAGGTCATAAGAGCATGGGGCAAAAATCCATATCGGGAGTTTCATAAGTACTGAAACCTGCTAAATTTGCATACCATTTGGAGTGTGGTGATTCTGGTAGGATTCCTTCAGTTTCGTCACACGATGATATTTGGATCCCGATCCTACTGTGAGTATATGCTACTCCTCGAGAAAACTCTCACTTAACGATCAATGCTATAAACTTAGTAGGTGTCTAGAAAGGTGTTAGCGGGGCTACGCCCACAGGGAAAAGAGGTTACTTAATTAAGGAACTTCGCGAAAGCGTTGGAAAACCTCCCTCAAAGTATCGACACTGGCCTGGCTGAACGGTTAAGCAAGTATTGTACGGTGAGAGTGATCCTGACTAATCCTTTCTTTACGGTTTGAGAAGGGATTCGAGAGACAGTGGGAGCCATCCAGTTTAGACAAATTAAAAACCACTCTAAACTTGCAAGAGCATCATGCTAAAGTGTTTCTTTTCTCTCTCCTAATTGCAGCGACCATTCAACATGACTGGACTTAAGTTACTACTAGATAAAAATATATTGACAGGGCCAAACTACAAAGATTGGCTCAGGAATGTCAAGATGGCAATCACTTACGACAAGTTGGGGTATGTCCTTACCACCAAAGCTCCCCCTGTCCCAGGTCCTACCTCCAGCGTCGCGGATAAGGAAATCCGTAAGACATGGGAGATAGATTGCGCGAAGGCCAAATGCCTCGTACTTGCCTCGATGGACAATGAACATCAGAGGAGGCACGAGAATATGGACCTAGAGTCCATATTTCTCTATACAAAAGAACTGTATGGAGAGCAGTCTCGTATCGCAAGATACGAAGTATCGAAGAAGTTGTTTTCGGCAAGGTTGGCCGTCGGATCATCGGTAGCGGAACACGTGCTTAAGATGATTAGCTTCATTGAGGAGCTCGCGGACCTTGGGACCACGTTGGAGAATGAACTCTATACTGATTTGATTCTCCAGTCTCTTCCTTCCACTTACGCCCAGTTTATCCTTAACTTCAACATGCAAGGAAAGGAGGTTGAACTCTCCGAACTTCTGAACATGTTGAGGAGTGCTGAGGGCACCCTACAGAAAGGTAGGGAGACATCCACTTTGTTTGTAGGAGGATCTTCCTCTTCTAGATCCAGGGCGAAAGCCAAGGGTAAGAAGAAGAAAGCCCCCGCCAAACCAAGAGGCGGTGTCGGTAAAGTGGATACGAAGGGAAAAGGAAAAGCAACAAAGATAGCGGGAAAGCTGGTGGGGAAGGAAGAATGCTTCTATTGTCACAAAAGTGGTCACTGAAAACAGGATTGCAAGGCTTGGAATGCCAGAACACAGGATTTGAAGCGAGTTGCAGCTTCAGCTTCAGGTGTGTATGTTATTGAAAACTGTCTATCAATAAACTCTACTTCCTGGGTATTGGATACCGGATCAGGATCTCATATCTGTAATTCTTTGCAGGCGTTGAGAAAGCGTAGAGTTTTGAAGGCAGGTGACATGACCCTCAGAGTTGCGAACGGTGCTGGCATGGATGCTGAGGCCGTGGGGGACTATCACCTGGGCTTGTCAGATGGACACTTTTTGGTTTTGCGTAGTTGTTATTATGTACCAAATGCAACCTGTAATATCATTTCTATATCTTTATTATCTAAAGAAGGTTATGAATTTGCATTTGTAAGTAATGTAGTGAACATTCACCTTAATCAAGTTTTGATTGGGTCAGGTACATTGAACAACGGTATATACGTTTTAAACCAACCACAGATTTTCAATGTCCAGAATACACACAAAAGAAAGTCTCCAGAAATTAATAAAACTTTCTTATGGCATTGTAGACTGGGTCACATCAATGAGAGAAGGTTGACTAAGTTACATGCAGAAGGATATTTGGATCCGTTCGAATATCAATCGTATGCAACTTGTCAATCCTGTCTCAAAGGAAAGATGACAAAGACTCCGTTCACTGGACACGGGGTAAGAGCGAGCGAGCTCTTGGGACTCGTACACAGCGACGTGTGCGGTCCAATGTCTACACATGCGCGAAGCGGTTATTCTTACTTCATTACTTTTACGGATGATTTCTCAAGGTTCGGACATGTCTTCTTAATGAAGCATAAATCCGAAGCTTTTGATAAGTTCCAGGAATATAAGAATGAAGTAGAAAAACAAACAGGCAAAAGTATCAAGACACTAAGATCCGATCGAGGTGGTGAATACTTAAGTGCCGAGTTCCTGGGTTACTTAAAAGAGAATGGAATTCTCTCTCAGCTTACTCCTCCATACACTCCGCAACATAACGGTGTATCGGAGAGACGGAACCGAACCCTATTGGATATGGTACGGTCCATGATGAGTAACGCCGAGTTGCCGCGATCGTTCTGGGGATATGCACTAGAATCAGCTGCATACCTTTTGAACCGAGTTCCCACTAAGACTGTGCCTACCACACCATATGAGTTATGGAGTGGGAAGAAACCCTATCTTCAATACCTGAAGATTTGGGGATGTCCAGCTTATGTCAAAAAGCAGCATACGGACAAGCTCGAGGCACGCTCAGTACTGTGCAAGTTTGTGGGATACCCAAAGAACTCCAGGGGGTATCTTTTCTATTACGCAGAGGAACAAAAAGTCCTTGTTTCTCGTAATGCCCATTTTCTAGAACATCAGTTCTTAGAAAAGGAAATAAGTGGGAGCGCAATAGAACTGGAAGAAATTCCAGAACCACAAGCTATTACTGAAAGCTTAGTAGAACCAGAGGGTTCGAACGATCAGGACATTCCCACGCCACTCCGCAGAAGTAGTAAGCAGTCTCATCCGCCCGAGAGATACTACGGTTTTCTCATAGACGGGGATAGAGAGGATTGCATCATAGATTGTGATGAGCCTACTAGCTTCCAGCAAGCCATTCAGAGCGTCGACTCGGTAAAATGGCTGGATGCAATGCGGACCGAAATGGAGTCCATGTACACCAACAAAGTATGGACGTTGTACATTGCTCCAGACGGGGTAAAACCCGTAGGATGCAAGTGGATCTTCAAAAGGAAGATTGGTGTAGATGGACAGGTTGAGACCTATAAAGCTAGACTTGTTGCAAAGGGTTTTAGTCAAAGACCTGGTTTGGACTATGACGAAACCTTTTCTCCAGTGGCTATGCTGAAATCCATTCGGATCCTTCTTGCCATTGCTGCCTTCCACGATTATGAGATTTGGCAGATGGACGTAAAGACCGCTTTTCTAAATGGAAATTTAGAGGAGTGTGTCTATATGGATCAGCCAGAGGGTTTCATTCAGAGTGGGAGCAGCGGAAAGGTGTGCAAGTTGCTTAAGTCCATCTATGGACTAAAGCAGGCATCGCGGAGTTGGAACATCTGTTTTGATGAGACGGTCAAGGAATTTGGCTTTATCAAAAATCCAGATGAACCATGCATCTATAGTAGATTTGTAGCGAGAACTGTAGTATTCCTCGTTTTATACGTGGATGACATTCTCTTAATAGGAAATGACATTCCTATCTACAATCTGTCAAGGGGTTCTTGTCGCACAGCTTCTCCATGAAAAACCTGGGTGATGCCTCATACATCCTGGGGATCCGGATCCATCGTGATAGATCCAAGAGGATATTAGGACTTTCTCAGTCCAGGTACATCGACACCATAGTGAAAAGATTCAGTATGGAAGATTCTAAGCGCGGTAACCTACCGGCTTGTCACGGGATCACCCTCTCTAAAGAGATGTCTCCCAAGACTGATTTGGAGAAGGATCGCATGTCTATTATACCCTACGCTTCTGCGGTAGGTTCTATAATGTATGCGATGTTGTGTACCAGACCGGATGTAGCTTATGCACTGAGTGTAGTAAGCCGGTATCAGTCAAACCTTGGGGAGAAACACTGGATAGCGGTAAAGAACATTCTCAAGTACCTGAGAAGAACTAAGGAGGTGTTCTTGGTGTATGGCGGAAAAGACCTCCAGATCGAGGCCTTTGCTGACTCCAGCTTCCAGAGTGACAAGGATGATTCCAAGTCCATGTCAGGTTTTGTCTTTACCCTCAATGGAGGGGCGGTGTGTTGGAAGAGTTCCAAACAGGAAACCGTTGCAGACTCGACGATGGAAGCGGAATACATCGCTGCATCTGATGCCGCAAAAGAAGCTGTCTGGATAAGGAAGTTCTTGAAAGAACTTCAGGTGGTTCCGTCCATTGTTGATCCAATACCTCTGTATTGCGACAACAACGGGGCTATAGCTTTAGCGAAGGAACCCAGGTCCCATCAGAAATCCAGACACATCTTGAGGAGGTATCACCTGATCAGGGAGATCGTGGATCGCCAGGAGATCGAGGTTCGGAGGGTTGCTTCAGAAGAAAACACTGCAGATCCATTCACCAAAGCCTTGCCCCAGACTCAGTTCGAGCGGCTGATCGAGATGATAGGCCTTCGATACGCCAGTACATGGCCTTAGTGCAAGTGGGAGATTGTTAGTGTATATGCCCTAGAGGCCATTACCGTATCCTACTAGTTTGTATATTACTTGATGGAAGCTTGGGATATTCACCTTGTATAAATAATCTTGCTCAATATAGTAGTATGCTACTTGGTTTGTTTCTACTTCAATGTGTACTTGTGTTTATTTTAGTATATCACCTATACACATTAGTGGAGCCCTTAGGATCTTTGCTTGATTACCAGCGTTGTGATGGCAGTCACTCTAGTGGGGGCTGGGTAATCTACAAGCACATCCTTATACAGGTCCCTAGTCGCAGGACTATCGAGACAGGGCATCGATACTCCGGAGTAGACTAGCGTATGCGCTTCTCATCCCAGTGTGGGAGATGGTCTGTCCCACAGCCATCAGTACGTCGTACTGGAGATAGTATACGGGTGCTCGTTGGGTTACGAGTACATTGGACAGGAATCGTCGGGAACTGACAGGTTGGTATTATACCTATCGTCAGTTATCAGTTCCCAGGTGACATAAGTACAGCTTAGTCCGCTGACTTGACACTGTCACTTCGCCTCGAGTGTGTTCCCACTGTACTTTGATTACTACCCTACCACGGCTCAAAGGAGTCGTGCAAACAGGTAGTAGTTGGGTACAGTCCCGAAGCATTTGGAGGCAGTGATGGTTAGACAGGATTCGTCTCTCCCGGTATTGGGGGTTGACATCGCGCTGTGTCTAGGAGAGCCATTACACGAGTAGTCCCTGGCCAGGGCAATTGAGATATACTGGTAGGTTTCCAGTGTTATCTCAGGGTGTTTTGGGCTTCACTCCGACACGACTTGTACAGCTATTAGGGGACTGACGTTTACCGCCCCCTAGGCCCGCCATGCGATGTATCAGACGAACAGACAGGACTGTACGGAGATTGTCACATTCAGACTCAGTAGGAGTTCAGATGGGGTTCACCTCGTCAGTCTTCTTATCGGCATCTACCTGGGGACCGTTACGCACAGCTAGTGCTGCTTGCGGTCTGTGGTTAAACCCACTGCCAGCGTAGTGTCGAGTCTTTAGAGTCCCACAAAGAGGGCTATTCGCTTTTGGGCAAAACAGAGTAGAGGTCGCATGGTTTTGCGACAGGGTTCGTTCTCATCCGCGCACTTGTGCACGTTTGGAGTCCGGAGGGATATTACTAGCCGGCTCTGGTTTGAGCCAGATACTAGTATATGTTTTGGGGTTAGTTTTATCTCACTGTGTTCATGTTCCTCGGAACAAGAATGCGGGTGTGTATGCACAGTTGTTTGAAGCGGAGGAAGAGGATTTTCATTAGGGTTTCGGAACGGGTGTGTATGCACTGTTGACAGTCGTCTTTTTCCAAACCCTAATGAATTTGTGATATATCAATTAATAATATTAATTAAATGAAATTATGTTATGGTTGGGTTTGTTGACTTGTTGACCAAGGTTGACTTGTTGACCATGGTTGAAAGTTTGACCATTATCATTACATATCAAAGATGCTCTTTGATTCTAGCAAAACCATTTAATGAATGTAATGATAATAGTCATTCCAAACCATCCATCAACTATTTCATTTTTATTATTATTGTTAATTTGATATTCTTTTCATTTTGGTTATGGTTGTAAAATGAGAAGGATATTATTTCCCTTCTCATTTTACAACCATAACCAAAATGAAAAGAATATCAAATTAACAATAATAATAAAAATGAAATAGTTGATGGATGGTTTGGAATGACTATTATCATTACATTCATTAAATGGTTTTGCTAGAATCAAAGAGCATCTTTGATATGTAATGATAATGGTCAAACTTTCAACCATGGTCAACAAGTCAACCTTGGTCAACAAGTCAACAAACCCAACCATAACACAATTTCATTTAATTAATATTATTAATTGATATATCACAAATTCATTAGGGTTTTGAAAAAGACGACTGTCAACTGTGCATACACACCCGTTCCGAAACCCTAATGAAAATCCTCTTCCTCCGCCTCAAACAACTGTGCATACACACCCGCATTCTTGTTCCGAGGAACATGAACACAATGAGATAAAACTAACCCCAAAACATATACTAGTATCTGGCTCAAACCAGAGCCGGCTAGTAATATCCGTCCGGACTCCAAACGTGCACAAGTGCGCGGATGAGAACAAACCCTGTCGCAAAACCATGCGACCTCTACTCTGTTTTGCCCAAAAGCGAATAGCCCTCTGTGTGGGACTCTAAAGACTCGACACTACGCTGGCAGTGGGTTTAACCACAGACCGCAAGCGGCACTAGCTGTGCGTAACGGTCCCCAGGTAGATGCCGATAAGAAGACTGACGAGGTGAACCCCATCTGAACTCCTACTAAGTCTGAATGTGACAATCTCCGTACAGTCCGGTCTGTTCGTCTGATACATCGCATGGCGGGCCTAGGGGGCGGTAAACGTCAGTCCCCTAATAGCGGTACAAGTCGTGTCGGAGTGAAGCCTAAAACACCCTGAGATAACACTGGAAACCTACCAGTATATCTCGATTGCCCTGGCCAGGGACTACTCGTGTAATGGCTCTCCTAGACACAGCGCGATGTCAACCCCCAATACCGGGAGAGACGAATCCTGTCTAACCGTCACTGCCTCTTAATGCTTCGGGACTGTACCCAACTACTACCTGTTTGCACGACTCCTTTGAGCCGTGGTAGGGTAGTAATCAAAGTACAGTGGGAACACACTCGAGGCGAAGTGACAGTGTCAAGTCAGCGGACTAAGCTGTACTCATGTCACCTGGGAACTGATAACTGACGATAGGTATAATACCAACCTGTCAGTTCCCGACGAGTCCTGTCCAGTGTACTCGTAACCCAACAAGCACCCGTATACTATCTCCAGTACGACGTACTGATGGCTGTGGGACAGACCATCTCCCATACTGGGATGAGAAGCGCATACGCTAGTCTACTCCGGAGTATCGATGCCCTGTCTCGATAGTCCTGCGACTAGGGACCTGTATAAGGATGTGCTTGTAGATTACCCAGCCCCCACTAGTGTGACTGCCATCACAACGCTGGTAATCAAGCAAAGATCCTAAGGGCTCCACTAATGTGTATAGGTGATATACTAAAATAAACACAAGTACACATTGA
This sequence comes from Agapanthus africanus, assembly GCA_030015575.1. NCBI lineage: Eukaryota > Viridiplantae > Streptophyta > Magnoliopsida > Asparagales > Amaryllidaceae > Agapanthus > Agapanthus africanus. The sequence goes on along the minus strand of JASDDO010000022.1, from coordinate 381,232,411 downwards.
AGTAGAAACAAACCAAGTAGCATACTACTATATTGAGCAAGATTATTTATACAAGGTGAATATCCCAAGCTTCTATTAAGTAATATACAAACTAGTATGATACAGTAATGGCCTCTAGGGCATATACACTAACAGTTATGAGATAACTAATTTGAATGTTATAAATCTAGCAGTTTAGTCTCATTTGATCGGTTACCACGGGATTTTGATGTGATCAAAAGTCCGTCGTAATCATGTAGCGTACGCGGATACTCACCGGGTAAACTTAATAGATAGCCATGCCCCATAGCCCCGACCAAGTGACTGTAGGAGAACCCCATCGCCAAAAGCATCCGTTCGGGTGCTCGCGGCAGCGGTGTTCCGCCTTAGTGCACTTCGTCGACGGCATCCGGGGGTGCGGCCGTCTACTAAAGTTTGCAATGGGCATTCGATCTGAATGTCGGGAATCTTGTTGAATTGCCCGACTAGATATTGAAAAGTGTTTTCGATATTGAGACTAAAATGCGGGGTTTATAATTGTTAGGCATGCGATGTCTAAGGAATTCATTTGGTTAGGCATGAGATGTCTGAGGAGGTTGCGGATTCCAACTGTTGTAGTTTTACACTTTCTTCTCTGCGACCGTAAGTATAATAAGTGGTGTATCGCCGGTTTCGTTGCTATACATCAACGACAATTGGGATATGCATATTTACTTACGTTGATGACATGTGATGTTATGTGTTGCTGTGATATGTTATATTGGATCGTCGTGTTTTGAATAGCCGGGGGTTTTATGTGAGATGAGGGTTTTTATTTTCATTCATGTAAAATTCATTGTATGTAATATTCTTTTATTGGGGCACTTCCAGGTTAAGGATGATGTCACCATTGTATATTATTTACTTTTCCGCATTAGGTAGACCCAAGGCGGGGATCACAAGTAACCGGGTTCTAGGGTCCAGTGGGAGACCATCTCGAGAAGTCGAGACCGGGTCTCCTAACCCTAGAATTGGCAGTGTTGCTTGCCGCTCTCGTAGAGGTCTAAGGATGTGGGTTTGGCTATTCATCGCGACCGTGGAATCCGCGTTTTATACAGGCTCACATAAAACACGGACCTCCTAATATATCCAATACTTCATATATGTTCTTCTGCTGCAATGTTCTATGATGAGATCATATTACTGCCTGAGACGAATGTTTATATTATATATATGAGATATATGTTATATTACAGATTTCATCTCAAATGTGATGCTTGTGAAGCATAACAAAATGGTGTTAGTTGTATGTATGCCCTAGAGGCCAGTATTGTACAGATTATGTATATTATATTGGATGCTTGGACATATATAGAGATGACTTTCTTGCTCGACATGATAGTATGCTATCTGGTTACTCTTTATCTTAACATGTACACTAGTCTCTTTATACTGTCTTATAGTTACATGTTGGTAAAGCCCTTAGGATTTGTACTTGACTACCTGGACTATGATGCAGATCATACTAGTGGGGACATGGTAGTCCATAAGTACATCCTTCAAGGTCCCTAGTCGTAGGTGTATCGAGACGGGGCATCGATATACCAGAGTAGACTAGCGTATACGCTTCTCGACCTATGTGATGGGCGATGGATGATCCCATATCCATTGGTGTTTGACATCAGAGATGGTATACGGGTGCTCAGTGGAGACTGGGTACACTGGACGGACTCGCCGAGAACTCCCAGATGGTATTATACCTCACGTCAGATGGCAGTTCTCAGGTGACACTTATACAGGTTAGTCTGTAGACCCGAGATCGTCATAGAGTCTTGTGTGATTCCCACTGTGCTTTGATCTCCACCTTACCACGTCCATGAGGGCGTGCAAAACGGTGGTCTTTGGGTACAGTCCCGAGTCACATGGAGGCAATGAGCGATAGGAGGGGTTTCGTCTCTCCCGGTATTGGGGGTAGATGTTGCGCTGTGCTCGATTGGCCGTAACAGGGAAGTCCCTGGCCAGGGCTGATCAGAGATTTGCTGGTAAGTGTTACCAGTAGTTTCTCGACCTGTTACGAGCCTCACATCGGCACGACTTATCGGGTTATTGGGGTCTGACGTTTACCACCCCTAGACCTGATATGCGACGTATCAGACGAAGAGACCGGACTGTATGGTAAGTGTTACTGGTCGGATTCGCAGGAGTGTGAGCGGGCTAGCTTGTCGATCTTCTGATCGCTCAATACCCGGGTGGCCGTTACGTTTAGCAGACCGCTTGCGGCTTGTGGGTGCTTGATATGATCATCATCTGCTACCGGCGTATTGACGAGTCTTTAGAGTCCTACACAGAGGTTTTCTGGCTCAAGCGAAACGAAATAGGAGCGCATATGAGATATGTGCAGGACCGAGAATAATGCGTGTATGTGATACCGCATTTCATTCTCGCGATATATGTTTCGAATGGTTATATTCGATATGACCTAGTTATCGAATCATTGATTCGATAAATCGATGCATTGAATACTAGTCGGTTATGTGCGACATGACCGGATCATTGAATCAAGTGTTGATTTAACGATTTAATGTATAATTATATATTTGATATATTACTTTGCATTAACTAGTATTGGTTCACTTTAAACGGATTTTTCTCACTTGATGCACATTGTATATGTGATATGCTTTCGTGCACTTTTTTGTATCATGTTTGATGATACTTGATCATTTAGTTAAGTGTATAGAATTAATCCATGGTTAATTTGATAATTAGGGTTTTGCATATTCATTTATTTATTTATTTGTTTATTTATTTATTTGAAATGGATTAAGATAAGAATGGTGGCTTTATTTGTTTTATATTGAAGCTTCATGAAGCTTTGACTTTGCTAACCATCCTTATCTTCATGCTTAACCCTAACCCATCCAAGTGACCATGGTTAATTCTCTACACTTAACCCTAGTTCAAGTTATGATAAGTATTTGATTTAAATTTATTTTTATCACAAGACTTATCATATTCTTTTCTTGAGCTCATCTTCTTCTTCTTCTTCAAGCTTGCTACAACAATGGCAACTTGAGATCTAGTGAGATAAATCCAATTCTAAAGTGAACCCACCTCCTATTTCTTCACCCTCTACCTCTTGCCAAGTTGTTTTGGGTGTTTACTTCACAAGTTTCACAAGTTTGTGAAGTCGGAGCTTGAGTTTGTGCAACCTCGACGTAGATCGTCTTTGACATGAAGCCGACGACCTATTCCGCACGTTTTCCCGATGAAGCCGACGGAGGAGTCTAGGATTCATGATGTACAGCGAGAAGACTTCGTTGCGGAGCCGTGGAGGTGGATATCCGGATCTACAAAGGTTGTAATTTCCGTATCCTAGTAGTTAAGTGTTAACTAAGTTTTCTTTTCGCCTAAACATCTAGTTTAAGATCCGTTGTCTAGGGTTTCTCGGCACCAAAAATTTTAAATTGGCATGTTCGATGCCTTGTGAGACCACTATAGGGTGCCTAGGAACCTTTCACTGGTATCAGAGCCTAGCTAGAGCCTTAGGCGAAGTTTAGACGCAATTCGAAGCCCGAACGAACCCGAAACTCTAAACCTTATGAGCTCTCTGGACTTTTTCCGAAAATGGGGTTTTTTCCATATTAAAAATATTCAGAGAAATCAGCAGGAGAATGTAAGATTTACTGTGAAGTTCGATAGCACAATTCAATTGAACGGCCGCGGTTCCGCGGCACGATCATGGCTCGTGCGGCGGTTCCGCGGTCGTAAGGATCCACTGTTCAAAACTTTTCACACAGTAATTCTTACCTTGAAGTGCTGGAATTTCTGGGAATTTTTAATAATTATTCAAGTGTTGAATAATCTGGGATTGTTTTAGAGCTTCGGTGATTCGATCGGGGTATCAAATTTCGTCTTTAGTGTTTTTCCAGATAACTGTAGAATATGTTAAAGAGTTCTACCGGATATAAATACCCAAGTTTTTCCCTGCCGGAATAATTCCAAGTGTTGGATTTTTCTGTGGTTAAAAGACGTTCTGAGTAGTGCAAGTAACGCGATGGTCCCTCTAGAAGACAACAAACCTTAACTCGATTATGTGACCGTCTTGAACTGCCCTTTGAACCTTCGGGTTTGGCGCAGTACGGCGTGCCACATGTGAGGCGTTGGCTTGACCCTTCTATGGCTGGACCGTTGGTACTGAGGTATGAAGTGAATGTCTTTGAACCTATTTCATGTGTTGATCGGTGTCGGGAAAACTTGGGTGTTCGAATATTCGATCGGAAAGTTTGATATATTCTATTTATCCGGAATTGGATACAATAATTGGAATTCACAAACAGTTATGAGATAACTGGATGAATGTTATAAATCTAGCAGTTTAGTCCCATACGATATTGAAAAGAGTTTTCGATAACGAGACTAAAATGCGGGATTTATATCAGTTAGGCATGTGATGTCTAAAGAGGTTGCGGATTCCAACTGTTGTAGTTTTACACTTTCTTTTCTGTGACCGTAAGTGTAATATGTGATATCGCCGGTTTCGTTGCTATATGTCAACGACAATTGGGATGGACATATTTACTTACGTTGATGACATGTGGTGTTATGTGTTGCTGGATATGTTATATTGGATCGTCGTATTCGAATAGCCGGGGGTTTTTATGTGAGATGAGTGTTTTTCATTTTCATTCATGTAAAAACTTGTATGTAATATTCTTTCATTTGGGGCACTTCCAGGTAGCGGGAGATGTCACCTTTTGTATATTATTTACTTTTCCGCATTAGGATAGACCCAAGGAGGGGAGCACAAGTAACCGAGTTCTGGGGTCCAGTGGGAGACCAACTCGAGGAGTCGAGTCCGGGTCTCCTAACCCTAGAATTGGCAGGGTTGCTTGCCGCTCTCGTAGGGGTCTACGGGTGTGGAATTGGCTATTCATCACGACCGTGGAATCCGTGTTTTATACTGGCTCGTATTGAAAACACGGACGTCCTAGTATATCCAATATTTCATATGTTTATTCTGCTGCGATATCTGTGTTGTGACTCTGTGATGGATATAGTATATAGTATATATGATATATTATATAGATGTTACTTATGTTTTACACCCGCGCTAGCCCTGCCCTGCTCTGTCGTTAGTTACCTAACCTAACGGTGCACGAGGGGACATCGAGGCGAATGCGGAAGGCATAAGTGTACGTCATATCTATCTGTGATGTTTAGGTATTTAAATGATGGGACTTCATTAATGTGATTAATGAAAGATAAGAAACCTAAGATGTTGTAGAATCGAATTTTAAAATAAAACAGGTAGCTACAGTTTTTTGCTTTGCACAGCGGTATATATGATATACCCCGTGTTGGAGATAGTGCCCTCATAGTCAATTATTGGATCGCAGGTACGTGATTGCAATGATTGCGGAGGACCTATCCCGGTAGGACAGTCTTACTCGAGATGATAGTATGCTATCTGGTTTGCCTTTATCAGTCGTGTACATGTTCAGGTGACTGATTGCATGTTACACTTTGATAGAGCCCTTAGGATCTTGCTTTACTACCAACAGTATGAGGGCGATCATATACGTGAGAGTTGGGTAGTTTATATGCATATCCTTAATTGTGGTCCCTAGTCGTGGGAGTTTCGAGACAGGGCATCGATACTCCGGAGTAGACTAGTGTGTACAGTCGAGACCCCGACGAGGGGCGGTGGCCGGTCTCACAAGCCACTGGTGTCAGTAGGATCACCTAAGATGTATACAGGTGCTCATTGGGTTATGAGTACACCGGACAGGACTCGCCGGGAATCTGCTAGTTAGTACTTTACCTATCGTCAGATAGCAGTTCCCTGGTGACATGTGTACAGGTTAGTTCATCGACCTGAGGTCGTCATTTGTCTCGTATGAGTTTCCACTGTGCTTTGATTTCTACCCTACCACGGCTCAAAGGAGTCGTGCAAACAGGTAGCTTTTGGGTACAGTCCCGAGGCATATGGAGGCACGTGAGCGGATCGGCAGGGGATTCGTCTCTCCCGGTATTGGGGGCGAGATCGTGCTGTGTCTAGGAGAGCCATTACGCAAAGCCCTCGGCCGAGGCAGGAGATTTACTGGTAGGTATTCCAGTAGTATCTCAGGGCGTTCTGGGCTACACTCCGGCACGACTTATACTGCTAATGGGGGTCTGACGTTACTAGCCCCCTAGGCGGATATGCGATACTCATTGACGAACGGACCGGACTGTATATACATTGTCACTGTTAGGCTCAGTAGGGTTTTCGGAGGAGTTCGCTCATCGGTCTCCCTTGAGTTCGCTCCTCGGCCACCCTTGAGGTCAGTCCATGGGCAGCCGTTACGCATAGCTAGTGCCGCTGACGGTTTGTGGTTAAACCTACTGCCAGGGTGCTGACGAGTCATTAGAGTCCCCCACAGACAGTTTCCCAAGTTCGGGCGAAACGTTGTAGAGGCCGTATGGTTTTATGGCTGGGTTCGGAAAATGCACGTGCGTTTACGCACGTGTTATTTTTCGGGCAGATGATACTGGTCGGCTTTGGTTTAAGCCGGATCCGAGTATTATATTGAGTAGGTATAATATCTTTGTCTCAGTTGCATTTGTATTCGGTCGTAATACAAATGCGGGTATATTTATACAGTTTCGGGGTTGTCCTGAAATTCGTTTCAGGATCACTGTTGGAAGTTGCCAGTTTCCAGTTTTCTATCAGCCGTCTTTTAACATTCGGTTAAAGACGGATTTGTCTTTTCTTGAGATGAGTGTGGATTCTTCTAGAAGGTTCTAGATGAGGTGACTAGGATTAAATGGTGTTAAGTTTTCATTGGTTGCATTTAATGGTTCATTAATGCTTGATGAGGTGTTTAAGTGATTCATCCTTTATCATTAAAGCTTCTTGTTTTCTTTAAGATATTTTTAAAGTGAGAAGGTTTCTCTTATGGTCACCCCCCTCTCCTACGGTCACCTCCCTCTTGCTATATATGGCTTGCCCTCTCTCTCTCCTCATTCTCACTCTCACTTGATGTTTCATTTCGGTTAGAAAAGATTATGATAGCATTTGGGGTGTATGGAATTTTACAGTTCATTTCATTCCATCACCCGATTTCCACGGCAACTTCATTAACCGATCGTCCACGGATTTGGACGAAGTGAGACAAAGTCATCTACTCATTCTCTACATCAATCTTGGTCGTCTCTTTTAGCAAACTTGACGATCGAGTTGCCTCGAGTCAGAGGTGGGAGCCCGTTTAAAGAACCGATCATGTGGTGCCACCTCGACGAGGAGATCGGCGATCGATGAGATCGGAGCAGCCGCAACGGAGCGTGGGATGATGGTTGAAGAACGAAGGACTCGGATCGTTCGGTATAACCATTCTACACTCTATACAGTTTGTTAGTTTAGCAATAATGGCAGATCCGGGTTAAAGTATACGATAGCGCCAGTTTAAAAGTTTTTGTTCCGCATTTGGCGTCTGTAGACGGCCGGGGCGCTAGCGTAGACTTACAGTGGTATCAGAGCCTAACCATTTTGCTATACTAACTTGTGCTAACGCGTTTAAAACATCGATCCGACCGGAAAACTAAAAACTGCAAAATCCATGCCCGACAGTTTCTGTTAATTTTAAACGGTGTCAAAATTGATTTCTGTATATCTTAAAAATCAGTGCAGGGTTTTCTAAGACATCTGAGAAAAAACGGTCACGTGATCCCACTAAAGCGCCGCGCTTCCGCGGTCAAACCTAGGGTTTGACCGCGGAACCGCCGCGCTTCAGAGGGAACAGTGCACCAATTTTTCTCAGTTGGCTTTATTTGGGATTTTGTGATTTTTGGTATATATCATTTGCGCCCAGATTTTGTTACTGTTCACCAGTAAGCAGTGGGGCCCACTTTTTGATATTTGGTCTTTGGTCGATCGAAATTTAAACACGTTAGTTTACAGTGCTTACATTATATCTCCGACCGGGAATGTCATTTGATCGGTAAACCGCGTCTGATTGCTATAGTTCTTTTAGACGGGTTTGCGAACGTGACATTCGCGTTGATGTTCTGTGTTGTGCTGTATTGTTGCGGATTTGTCGTGGTGGATAGCAGTGTGCAATGGTAGTACAGTTTGAGTTTATTTGTACATTTGATATTGCGGGGCGAGCGTCCAACTTGTGGACTGCCGTCACTGTCTGTTGTATTATATTCTTTTGGGGCACGACCAGGTTGCGGTCGATGTACCTATTGTACTATTTTTCATTACTGTACTAGGTTTTACCCCGCGACGGAGTGCACGGATAGCCGGGTTCGGGAAAGCAACGGGTCCGCATCTCATGGCTTTGAGTGGCAGAGGGGCCCTACTTCAGAATTGGCAGACTATTCGCCGCACTCGTAGGGGGTACAGGTTGACCCAAGGAGGGGTGCCCAAGATTACCGGATTCCGTGAAGTGCCGGGTGTTCCATTCACTATGCTGTGGGGACTGCCTCGCTTCAGGTTTTGGCGGGTAACTTGCCGCACCCGTAGGGGTCTAGGTTTCATTGCACAGGCTATCCACACGACAGGGGAACGTCGGGTTTCAGCAGCGGCTCTGTGAAACCCGGGGATCCCAGATTATCTGTATTGTTCTGTGATGCTTATTACTTTTCTGTAATGTTGCATACTATCATGCCTGGAGCGATATTGTATATTGGTTTATATACTATTAGATGTTGTATATGTTTTACACCCGCGCTAGTCCAGTCCCCGCTCTGTCGTTAGTAAAGTAACCTAACGGGTGATGACGGGACCCAGTGACGAATGCGGATGGCATATACGTACATTTTATTTTCGTTCTTTTCTGGTGTGATTATTGATGGGACTGCGTTGATTCTGATCAACGCAAAGTAAAACAAACCTGTTTACAGTTGTTGGAACAATTTAAAAAGTGTTATTGCAAAGACGTTTCCTTTTGTTATGCATAGCGGTATTCAGTGGAATATCCTGCACCTCATTCGACGGGGCAAGGGCTGATATCCCTTCACCGGGACTGACCCCTTGGGCAGAAGTTTGCGTCAGCGTAATAACTTCACTATAGTCGATTACAAGTTGCTTTGCATAGCGGTATTCAGTAGAGTATCCTGCACCTCATTCCACGAGGAAAGAGCCGAGATCCCTTTACCGGGAGTGACCTCTTTAGCAAAAAGTTTTTCGCCACTATATTTTAAAAAAGCTATCAGGTTCCTTCAGCGATATCAAGTTCACTACGCTAAAGGTTTTTTCGCCAAAAACCAGCCGTAGCCCTCCGTCACTTCTTTTGGGTATTCAGTAGTATTCAAGCTATGCATTTTAGCCAAAGTTAAGGCATAGTGTTTGGTAGCTGCTGGGTATTCAATTGTTGCATAGATAGATGAGTTAGTTTGGGACAGTCGTCTGCCGATTGGCCAAAGTCAGGGGCATGTGCGGGTGGGTTCAAATTGACAAGATAGTGATGGGTAGAACTTGGCATGTGACTTATGACATTTTGACCAAAGCCAAGGTTATAAGAGCATGGGGCAAAAACTATATCAGGAGTTTCTAAAGAAACTGAAACTTGCCGAGTATGCGCATACCTTCTGGAGTATGAGTAACGTGGATGCATTCCATCACGTTATCATGCGATGAGAGTTGGATCCTGATTCCCACTGATGAGTTGGTTTACTCTTCGGGTGATCCCGATTGATTCTTCTTTAGGTTTGGAGGAAAATTTGACAGGACAGTGGGAGGTTTCCGGATTAGATAAAATGATGACCATTCTGATCTAGGATAGAGTGCACGCAGAGTGTTTCTTTTCTCTCTCTCTCTTTGGCAGCGACCTTTGACCGACCCTAGACTATGACTCAGTGACCAGGTTGACCGAACCTTCTTAAAATACTGGCTTTTGGATTGTCTGAGTTGCATAAGTCATTGCCACTCCTTCTTTTACCCTTTGAATTTCTCAGAACACCCGTATTACTACGGATATCCACTTCCATTGGATAGAGCCATCGTATGGTTATATACGAACTCGAAGGGACTTCTTCGAGGATGGATCAAGGTTCAGGAGAAATAGAATTGGTTTATTCAGTTGTCTTTTATTATCACCTTCTCTCAGGTTGCGAGAGCTCCTTGGTTTAGGAGAGTACACCTATTACGCCTATTGGATAGTCTTATTCCAAACCATAGGCTGGTGCCGAAAGGTAGGGAATGAAGAAAACCAATTAGCCTAAGTAGGGTGTGCAGAAGGTAATATGTAAAGACAAAATAAAGGGATTAGAAAAAGGGCAAAGTAAATTGCGACTAATATCATTCACGACCAAAACCGCGTACTTCATCGCCGCTCCTATTTCACCTTTAAGAAGAATAAGGTATTATTCAGTTGTCTTTTATCGTCACCTTCTCTCAGTTGCGAGTACTCCTTGGTTTAGGAGGGTACACATATTATGCTTACTGGATAGTCTTCTTCCAAACCATAGGCTGGTGCCGAACGGTAGGGAAGGAAGAAAACCAGTTAGCCTAACGATGGTGTACAGAAGGTAACGACTAAAGACAAATATAGGGATTTGGAGAGATGGCAATAAAATATACGGTTGAAGTCATGAATTGGATTATGGAAGAGGCATTGCTATGAATACCAGGATACCCCTACGAAACATTTTCATGTTTCAGTGCATTGTTAAAGAAAAACTGTTTTCCCGATTAGACACTTACTCCAAGGGTATGTATTTACCAGGTTTCATTCTCATATCTGTATGGTTTTACAGATGATGAGTGGGAGTAAGATATTGGGAATTAGGTGATCATCCTCATTATATCGGAATTCGTTGCAATTGGTGATATTTGAGGAAATCGCCAGGGTACAATTTTCTACCTACGACGCACAGGTTTTGAGTTGTTTAACTCAGCGGACTTATACAGAGTATTGTATGTTGTCCAAGTGTCCATCAGGACAGAGGGGTAGGTCCTCGTACTATGTTCTGTTTACTTATAACTTCTCTAGTATTTAGACAAGTGTTTCGTAGAAATACAAGGTCTAAGTTTTGAGAAGTTATGGGTATAAGAATAAAGTAGAGAACCAGGTATCACAAGTATCGGGATTCTTCAAAGAGATCGAAGATGTAGATTCTTGTGAATGGTATTCAGATGATAGTGATGGTTTTGAGAAACGTATTTCTCTTACAGGTTACTCATAATTGGATGGATTCCTAAGTTGAGTAATGCTGATTAGCCTCTTTCCATTAAGTTGATATGCACTGGAGACAGATGCATGGATTTGAATATGGTTCCAAATTAAATTAGTGCCAAAGTTTCTGTATTGGATATAGAATAGTTCGTACCTTAAAAGAAATTAAGGTACGGGGAGTTGTCCAGCTTATGATTAAAACCAGACACTGGATAACTCAGGGCACGTTTCTGTAATGGCTGTTTGTGGGTTGACCCTGGCTATGACGAGGGTTGATATTCTACCATTTAGAAGATCAATAGTGATATTGTTCTTGACTCGCCACAGTTTTAGTAAAAATGGATCTTTTTCATAAAACAGTAGTGGGAGTATGGTAGAACTGGAAGTGATTCCAGAACCGCAAACGATTACGGAAAAATTTAATAGGACCTATACATTCAATCAGGTTTGACATTCCAATAGCCACTCCGCAGGTATGGTAGGTAACCTCAGACACCCGAGAGGTACTTCGGTAGCCTCAAGGACGGTGACAGGGAGGTTCTTATCTACCCAGACTTGACACTACTGTTGTTCCAGGATATGAGACCCGGTAGGAGGGTTGTCGTAGTCAGTGGGAGCAACGGAAGCATGGTGGGCAAGTAGCTTAAGTCTATTTATAGACTTGAGCAGTTATAGCGGAGATAGATCATCTAATTTTGATATGACAGTCATGGGTTTGACTTCAATCAGAATAGGGGATGGATCAGTTAAGAAGGTAGTAGGGTGTGATGTCATGGTATCTGGATGACATACACAGAGTAGGAAGTAAAATTCCTATACTACGATCGGTTGGACTGTGGTCGTCGCACAGTTGTTTCTCCAGACAGGATATGGATATAATATTTGACATTCTGGTTTCTGGATCTATGGCTTTAGATCTGGATTTGGGTAGTTTCCCAATGTGGGTACTTTGACAGATATTCTAATGGTTTTTAGAATAGTTGACTCCTAGCATGGTAGTGTACCTGCAGGTGATGGAGTCACCCTCTCTAAAGGTGTCGTATAGACTAAAGGGGAGAGGGATGTGCATGATTGGCAGATCACTTGCTTAGGCAATTGAGTCAATCATGTGATGTCAAGTACCACACCAAATGTTGGTTTTGCACTAGATGCAATAAGTTTGTATTAATCCAATCCTGGAGAAACATAAGGAAGCAGTTTTAGAACATTAGTACATGTTCTACGGATTTGATAACGGCAGCCTCTTTCGGGAGACGGTTATCATTCCAGGCTTCAAAGGTGACATGGATGACAGAGTGATTGTCAGAGTTTTAGTTTTCCCTCTGACGAGGGACAGTATTATGGACAGGTGGTCCAATAGGATACTGTGGGAAGCAAGGTGCCCGATACTGATTAGGTTCAGAGGTCGATTCAGTCTAAGAAGTTTGGATATAGAGTTCATTTATGAACTAAGGTCCCATCAGATATCCAGACATATTCTAAGACAGGTACTACTCAATTCGGGAGATGGCTTTCTCCGCGAACTTGAGATTAAGAGAGATACAGAAAGAAACTTCTAGGCGGATCCACTCACCGAGGCTATTTCTCGAACACAATAGTTTTACAAACGGGCTTTGTGAAACTGATTAGTAGAGGAGTTGGATGTTCGGTTTCACACGGGCTGTGAGTAGTCGACATCGCAATATTAGCCTTGAGTGCAAGTGGGAGATTGTTGGAGATAGTGCCCTCATAGTCAATTATTGGATCGCAGGTACGTGATTGCAATGATTGCGGAGGACCTATCCCGGTAGGACAGTCTTACTCGAGATGATAGTATGCTATCTGGTTTGCTTTTATCAGTCGTGTACATGTTCAGGTGACTGATTGCATGTTACACTTTGATAGAGCCCTTAGGATCTTGCTTTACTACCAACAGTATGAGGGCGATCATATACGTGAGAGTTGGGTAGTTTATATGCATATCCTTAATTGTGGTCCCTAGTCGTGGGAGTTTCGAGACAGGGCATCGATACTCCGGAGTAGACTAGTGTGTACAGTCGAGACCCCGACGAGGGGCGGTGGCCGGTCTCATAAGCCACTGGTGTCAGTAGGATCACCTAAGATGTATACAGGTGCTCATTGGGTTATGAGTACACCGGACAGGACTCGCCGGGAATCTGCTAGTTAGTACTTTACCTATCGTCAGATAGCAGTTCCCTGGTGACATGTGTACAGGTTAGTTCATCGACCTGAGGTCGTCATTTGTCTCGTATGAGTTTCCACTGTGCTTTGATTTCTACCCTACCACGGCTCAAAGGAGTCGTGCAAACAGGTAGCTTTTGGGTACAGTCCCGAGGCATATGGAGGCACGTGAGCGGATCGGCAGGGGATTCGTCTCTCCCGGTATTGGGGGCGAGATCGTGCTGTGTCTAGGAGAGCCATTACGCAAAGCCCTCGACCGAGGCAGGAGATTTACTGGTAGGTATTCCAGTAGTATCTCAGGGCGTTCTGGGCTACACTCCGGCACGACTTATACTGCTAATGGGGGTCTGACGTTACTAGCCCCCTAGGCGGATATGCGATACTCATTGACGAACGGACCGGACTGTATATACATTGTCACTGTTAGGCTCAGTAGGGTTTTCGGAGGAGTTCGCTCATCGGTCTCCCTTGAGTTCGCTCCTCGGCCACCCTTGAGGTCAGTCCATGGGCAGCCGTTACGCATAGCTAGTGCCGCTGACGGTTTGTGGTTAAACCCACTGCCAGGGTGCTGACGAGTCATTAGAGTCCCCCACAGACAGTTTCCCAAGTTCGGGCGAAACGTTGTAGAGGCCGTATGGTTTTATGGCTGGGTTCGGAAAATGCACGTGCGTTTACGCACGTGTTATTTTTCGGGCAGATGATACTGGTCGGCTTTGGTTTAAGCCGGATCCGAGTATTATATTGAGTAGGTATAATATCTTTGTCTCAGTTGCATTTGTATTCGGTCGTAATACAAATGCGGGTATATTTATACAGTTTCGGGGTTGTCCTGAAATTCGTTTCAGGATCACTGTTGGAAGTTGCCAGTTTCCAGTTTTCTATCAGCCGTCTTTTAACATTCGGTTAAAGACGGATTTGTCTTTTCTTGAGATGAGTGTGGATTCTTCTAGAAGGTTCTAGATGAGGTGACTAGGATTAAATGGTGTTAAGTTTTCATTGGTTGCATTTAATGGTTCATTAATGCTTGATGAGGTGTTTAAGTGATTCATCCTTTATCATTAAAGCTTCTTGTTTTCTTTAAGATATTTTTAAAGTGAGAAGGTTTCTCTTATGGTCACCCCCCTCTCCTACGGTCACCTCCCTCTTGCTATATATGGCTTGCCCTCTCTCTCTCCTCATTCTCACTCTCACTTGATGTTTCATTTCGGTTAGAAAAGATTATGATAGCATTTGGGGTGTATGGAATTTTACAGTTCATTTCATTCCATCACCCGATTTCCACGGCAACTTCATTAACCGATCGTCCACGGATTTGGACGAAGTGAGACAAAGTCATCTACTCATTCTCTACATCAATCTTGGTCGTCTCTTTTAGCAAACTTGACGATCGAGTTGCCTCGAGTCAGAGGTGGGAGCCCGTTTAAAGAACCGATCATGTGGTGCCACCTCGACGAGGAGATCGGCGATCGACGAGATCGGAGCAGCCGCAACGGAGCGTGGGATGATGGTTGAAGAACGAAGGACTCGGATCGTTCGGTATAACCATTCTACACTCTATACAGTTTGTTAGTTTAGCAATAATGGCAGATCCGGGTTAAAGTATACGATAGCGCCAGTTTAAAAGTTTTTGTTCCGCATTTGGCGTCTGTAGACGGCCGGGGCGCTAGCGTAGACTTACACCCCGCACCTTATTCGATGAGGAAAGGACCGAGATCCCTTCACCGGGAGTGACTCCTTTAGCAATAACTGGCAGATGCTACACACTCGGTTTGCTTTTGACTGCTTTTGGGTTTTTGCTTTGCACAGTGATATATATGATATATCCCGCACCTCATTCGACGAGGAAAGGACCGAGATCCCTTCGCCGGGAGTGACTCCTTTAGCAAAACTAGAAAAGCCTCAAAATCACTCCATTTCAAAACTTCATTTGATTCTACAACGATATCAAGTTCATTACGCTCATGGTTTTCAGAAAAACCTGGCGTAGCCCTCCGTCATTTTAGATGAGTAGTAGTTAGTATTCGTGCTACGTTTGTTGGCCTGCGTCAAGGCGTAGTGTGCGGTAGCTAACTAGTATTTATCTGCTTATGCATATGATGCAGATTGGATTAGGGTAGTCGTGCGACTTTGTTGGCCTGCGTCAAGGGTCGTACGGGTGGGTTTAATTCAATCAGGAAATGACGGGTTGAACTTGACTAGCGCACTATGGTTTGTTGGCCTGCGTCAAGGTCATAGCACGCTAGGGGCAAAAGCATTATCGGGAATTTCAAGTGTTGAAATTTGCAATGAGATTGCATACCTTCTATGAGATAGTTGGATCCCGATACCCACTGCGAGTAAGAGTTACTCCTGGGAGAGTTTTACACATTGCAATTAGCTGATCAAGTAGGTGTCTAGAAAGGTGTCAACGGGGTTACGCCTCTGGGAAAACGAGGTTTACATTAATTAGGTTCGTGCGAAAGCACGGGGGACCTCCCTCAAAGTACCGACACTGGCCTGGCTGAAAGATTGGCGAACTTGTAGTGTGTAATTAATCCCGGCTAGTCTATCCTTTTAGGGTTTGGAGGAAGATTTGATAAAAAGCATTGGGAGCCATCCTGATTAGATAAGATAATAACCAATCTGATCTTGCACGAGCATACGCTAAAGTGTTTTCTTCTCTCTCTCTCCAGGTAGCGACCAGTTCATGCCTTAATCAAGATAATAATATGGATGTATTGACCGAACCCGCATGTTATACTGTGCTGGGGAACGTTGGTTCCGTTCTTTCTTATAAGAGTTATAGGAATGAACAGGTTATAGGGGAATGCCAGGATTCCCATGCCACCCGAATGAAGAAAGTACATGTTGATGCATTTTCTTCGGGTGTGTTCGTTACTGAGAACTGTTTCTCTATTTGCTCTACGTCCTGGGTATTGGATACCGGGTCCGGATCCCATATATGTAATCAGTTACATGGGCTAAGGAAAGGTAGAGAACTTGGGGAAGGTGATAAAGACATTAGAGTTGGAAATGGTGCAATTGTTGCAGCTAAGACTGTCGGGGAATATCACCTTGTATTACCAACTGGTAATACATTGGTTCTGAACGAATGCTATTACATGCCGAACCTGATATGCAACATTATATCAGTTTCTTTATTAAGTAAAGAAGGATATAATTTTGTATTACAGGACAATGTTATGAACATTTTCCATAACCAAAAGTTGGTTGGATCAGGCACGTTATGCAATGGCATTTATGTTCTAAATCAATCAACAGTTCTGAGCATAACAAACACACACAAGAGGAAGAGTTCTGAACTCAACGAATCCTTCTTATGGCATTGTAGACTGGGTCACATCAATGCGACACGACTAGCTAAGTTGCATAAAGATGGATATTTAAATCCGTTTAAATTTTCATCTTATGACACTTGCCAGTCATGTCTCAAAGGCAAGATGACCAAAACTCCGTTTACGGGACACGGAGAAAGAGTTATCGAACTCTTAGGACTGATACATAGTGATGTATGCGGTCCTATGTCTACACATGCCAGGGATGGTTCTTCATACTTCATTACATTCACTGACGATCTCTCTAGGTTCGGGTATGTGTTCCTGATGAAACACAAATCAGAAGCTTTTGAGAAATTTAGGGAATATAAACAAGAAGTTGAGAACCAAACCGGAAAAAGTATTAAAATCCTACGATCTGATCGAGGAGGAGAATACTTAAGCAATGAATTCCTGGACTTCCTAAAAGAGAATGGGATTCTCTCTCAGCTGACTCCTCCATATACACCACAGCACAACGGTGTATCTGAACGGAGGAACCGCACCCTATTAGATATGGTGCGCTCTATGATGAGCACAGCTGAGTTACCTATTTCCTTCTGGGGATATGCACTGGAAACAGCTGCAGACCTATTGAATATGGTTCCTACCAAAACCGTGCCGACCACTCCATATGAGATATGGAAAGGAAAGAGACCATATCTTAATTATGTTAAGATATGGGGTTGTCCGGCCTATGTAAAAACGCAAAATCCGGACAAACTCGCGGCAAGGTCCATTCTGTGTAAGTTTATTGGATATCCCAAACATTCGCGAGGGTATATCTTCTACCACCCTGAGGAACAAAGAGTGCTTGTTTCTCAGCATGCCACCTTTTTAGAAAAGGAATTTCTTGAAAAAGAGATTAGTGGTCATGAGGTAGAACTGGAAGAGGTTCCAGCTGCACAAGCTACAACAGAAGATCTGGTGGAACCAGAGGATTCCATAGTTCCCGATGAACCCCAGCCACTCCGCCGATCTAGTAGGGTTCCTCGCCAACCTGAGAGATACTACGGTTTTCTCATGGACGGTGGGAGCGAGGATTGCATCATGGAGGATGATGACCCAACTAGCTTCGAGCAGGCCATCACGAGTGGGGACTCAGTGAAATGGCTGGATGCTATGCGGTCCGAGATGGATTCCATGTACACCAACAAAGTATGGACTTTGGAAGTTGCTCCTGAAGGGGTAAAACCCATTGGGAGCAAGTGGATCTTTAAGAAGAAACTTGGTGTAGATGGGAAAGTGGAGACTTTCAAAGCTAGACTTGTAGCAAAGGGTTTTCGTCAAAGACCAGGTGTGGACTATGACGAAACCTTTTCTCCAGTGGCTATGCTTAAATCCATCCGAATCATGCTTGCCATTGCTGCCTTTCATGACTACGAAATTTGGCAAATGGATGTTAAGACCGCCTTTCTAAATGGTGATTTAGAAGAGTGCGTGTACATGACTCAGCCAGAGGGCTTCGTAGACAGTGGGAGCAGCGGGAAGGTGTGCAAGCTGCTTAAATCCATTTATGGATTAAAGCAAGCATCGCGGAGTTGGAACATCTGCTTTGACGTCATTATCAAAGAGTTTGATTTCGTCAAAAATCCAGATGAACCTTGTGTCTACAAGAAGGTGGCAGAGAGTAAGGTTGTCTTCCTCGTATTGTACGTAGACGACATACTCTTGATAGGAAATGATATTCCTATGCTGCAATCGGTCAAGCTCTTCTTATCACAAAGATTCTCAATGAAAGATCTTGGTGATGCCTCCTGCATATTGGGAATTAGGATCTATAGAGATAGATCCAAACGGATTTTAGGATTGTCCCAATCCAGGTACATTGACACCATACTAAAGAGGTTTAGTATGGAAGAGTCCAAGCGTGGGAACTTGCCCACGATCTCTGGAGTCACTCTCTCCAAAGAGATGTCTCCCAAGACTGATTTGGAGAGAGCTCGCATGCAAGGTATACCCTATGCTTCGGCAGTAGGCTCTATCATGTATGCGATGCTATGTACCAGACCCGATGTAGCATACTCACTAAGTATAGTGAGCAGGTATCAAGCTGATCCTGGAGAGAGTCACTGGACAGCTGTGAAGAGCATTCTCAAGTACTTGCGAAGGACTAGAGATATGTTCTTGGTGTATGGTAACGGAGAACTCCAAGTGGAGTCCTTTACCGATTCGAGCTTCCAGAGTGATAAGGACGACTCTAAGTCGCAGTCGGGCTTTGTCTTTACCCTTTACGGAGGGGCGGTTAGCTGGAAGAGTTCCAAGCAGGAAACCGTGGCAGACTCGACGATGGAGGCTGAATACATCGCTGCCAACGATGCTGCCAAAGAGGCTGTCTGGATCAAGAAGTTCATTACTGAACTTGGAGTGGTTCCATCCATTGAGCATCCAATACCTTTGTATTGCAATAATAATGGAGCGGTGGCTTTGGCCAAGGAACCCAGGTCCCATCAGCGATCCAGGCATATTCTGAGGCGGTATCACCTGATCCGGGAGATAGTTGATCGCCGGGAGATCGAGGTCAGGAGAGTTGACACGAAGAACAACACGGCGGATCCACTCACGAAGGCCATTCCCCAGATACAGTTTGAGAGACTCTTCGGGATGCTCGGTATGAGATACTACAGCAGCTGGCCCTAGTGCAAGTGGGAGATTGTTAGTTGTATGTATGCCCTAGAGGCCAGTATTGTATAGATTATGTATATTATATTGGATGCTTGGACATATATAGAGATGACTTTCTTGCTCGACATGATAGTATGCTATCTGGTTACTCTTTATCTTAACATGTACACTAGTCTCTTTATACTGTCTTATAGTTACATGTTGGTAAAGCCCTTAGGATTTGTACTTGACTACCTGGACTATGATGCAGATCATACTAGTGGGGACATGGTAGTCCATAAGTACATCCTTCAAGGTCCGTAGTCGTAGGTGTATCGAGACAGGGCATCGATATACCAGAGTAGACTAGCGTATACGCTTCTCGACCTATGTGATGGGCGATGGATGATCCCATATCCATTGGTGTTTGACATCAGAAATGGTATACGGGTGCTCAGTGGAGACTGGGTATACTGGACGGACTCGCCGAGAACTCCCAGATGGTATTATACCTCACGTCAGATGGCAGTTCTCAGGTGACACTTATACAGGTTAGTCTGTAGACCCGAGATCGTCATAGAGTCTTGTGTGATTCCCACTGTGCTTTGATCTCCACCTTACCACGTCCATGAGGGCGTGCAAAACGGTGGTCTTTGGGTACAGTCCCGAGTCACATGGAGGCAATGAGCGATAGGAGGGGTTTCGTCTCTCCCGGTATTGGGGGTAGATGTTGCGCTGTGCTCGATTGGCCGTAACAGGGAAGTCCCTGGCCAGGGCTGATCAGAGATTTGCTGGTAAGTGTTACCAGTAGTTTCTCGACCCGTTACGAGCCTCACATCGGCACGACTTATCGGGTTATTGGGGTCTGACGTTTACCACCCCTAGACCTGATATGCGACGTATCAGACGAAGAGACCGGACTGTATGGTAAGTGTTACTGGTCGGATTCGCAGGAGTGTGAGCTGGCTAGCTCGTCGATCTTCTGATCGCTCAATACCCGGGTGGCCGTTACGTTTAGCAGACCGCTTGCGGCTTGTGGGTGCTTGATATGATCATCATCTGCTACCGGCGTATTGACGAGTCTTTAGAGTCCTACACAGAGGTTTCCTGGCTCAAGCGAAACGAAATAGGAGCGCATATGAGATATGTGCAGGACCGAGAATAATGCGTGTATGTGATACCGCATTTCATTCTCACGATATATGTTTCGAATGGTTATATTCGATATGACCTAGTTATCGAATCATTGATTCGATAAATCGATGCATTGAATACTAGTCGGTTATGTGCGACATGACCGGATCATTGAATCAAGTGTTGATTTAACGATTTAATGTATAATTATATATTTGATATATTACTTTGCATTAACTAGTATTGGTTCACTTTAAACGGATTTTTCTCACTTGATGCACATTGTATATGTGATATGCTTTCGTGCACTTTTTTGTATCATGTTTGATGATACTTGATCATTTAGTTAAGTGTATAGAATTAATCCATGGTTAATTTGATAATTAGGGTTTTGCATATTCATTTATTTATTTATTTGTTTATTTATTTATTTGAAATGGATTAAGATAAGAATGGTGGCTTTATTTGTTTTATATTGAAGCTTCATGAAGCTTTGACTTTGCTAACCATCCTTATCTTCATGCTTAACCCTAACCCATCCAAGTGACCATGGTTAATTCTCTACACTTAACCCTAGTTCAAGTTATGATAAGTATTTGATTTAAATTTATTTTTATCACAAGACTTATCATATTCTTTTCTTGAGCTCATCTTCTTCTTCTTCTTCAAGCTTGCTACAACAATGGCAACTTGAGATCTAGTGAGATAAATCCAATTCTAAAGTGAACCCACCTCCTATTTCTTCACCCTCTACCTCTTGCCAAGTTGTTTTGGGTTTTACTTCACAAGTTTCACAAGTTTGTGAAGTCGGAGCTTGAGTTTGTGCAACCTCGACGTAGATCGTCTTTGACAAGAAGCCGACGACCTATTCCGCACGTTTTCCCGATGGAGCCGACAGAGGAGTCTAGGATTCATGATGTACAGCGAGAAGACTTCGTTGCGGAGCCGTGGAGGTGGATATCCGGATCTACAAAGGTTGTAATTTCCGTATCCTAGTAGTTAAGTGTTAACTAAGTTTTCTTTTCGCCTAAACATCTAGTTTAAGATCCATTGTCTAGGGTTTCTCGGCACCAAAAATTTTAAATTGGCATGTTCGATGCCTTGTGAGACCACTATAGGGTGCCTAGGAACCTTTCAAATGGGACTTCATTAATGAGATTAATGAAATAAAAGAAACCTAAAGATGTTGTAGAAACTTGTTTAAAAACTGGTAGCTCTAGTTCTTGCTTTGCATAGCGGTGTTCCTTGTAGAACATCCAGCACCTTATTCGGTAAGGAAAGAGCCGAGATCCCTTCACCGGGAGTGACCACTTTAGCAAAATTGGCAGATGCTACAAACACGGTTTGTCTTTTGATTGTTTTTATAGTTTCTGCTTTGCATAGTGATATTTGTGAAATATCCTGCACCTTATTCGATGAGGAAAGAGCCGAGATCCCTTCACCAAGAGTGACCTCTTTAGCAAAACTAGAAAAGACCTCAAAAACATTCCATTTAAAATCACTCAATTCTACAACGATATAAAGTTCATTACGCAAAGGGTTTTCTTCAAAACCTGTCGTAACACTCAGTCATTTCAGATGAGTAGTCTTTAGTATTCGTGCTGCGTTTGTTGACTTAGTCAAGGCATAGTGTGCGATAGCTGATTAGTGCTTATCTGTAAAGCATATGATGCAATTGGATTAGGGTAGTCGTGCGGCCTTGTTGACTTAGTCAAGGGTCGTGCGGGCGGGTTTAATTCAATCAGGAAATGACGGGTTGAACTTTACTTGCGGTCTATGGTTTGTTGACTTAGTCAAGGTCATATATCGCTTGGGGAAAAATATTATTGGGAATTTCAAGAGTTGAAATTTGCAATGAGATTGCATACCTTCTATGAGATAGTTGGATCCCGATACCCGCTGCGAGTAAGAGTTACTCCTAGGAGAGTTTTACACATTACAATTAGCCGATCAAGTAGGTGTCTAGAAAGGTGTTATCGGGGTTATGCCTCTGTGAAAATGAGGTTTATTTTTAATTAGGTCCGTGCGAAAGCACGGGGAACCTCCCTCAAAGTACCGGCACTTGCCTGGATGAAAGATTGACGAACTTGTAGAGTGTAATTAATCCCGGCTAGTCTTTCCTTTTAGGGTTTGAAGGAAGATTTGACTAAAACAGTGGGAGAAATCCTGATTAGATATATTAATAACCAATCTAATCTTGCAAGAGCATACGCTGAGTGTTTTCTTCTATCTCTCTCCTGGTAGCGACCATGTCACGCCTTAATCAAGATAATAATACGGATGTATTGACCGAACCCGCTTGTTATACTGCGCTAAGGAACGTTGGCCTCGCTCCAACTTATAATTGTTATAAGACAGAGCAGGAAATAGGGGATTACCAGAATTTCCGTGCCGCCCAAACGAAGAAAGTACATGTTGATGCATCTTCTTCGGGTGTGTTCATTACCGAGAACTGTTTCTCAGTATCCTTTACGTCCTGGGTATGAGATACCGGATCAGGATCCCGCAAATGTAATTATTACATGGGCTACAGAGAGGTAGAGAACTGAGAACGGGTGATAAGTTTCAAGAGTTGGAAATGATGCAAGTGTTGCAGCCAAGTCTGTTGGCAGTTATCACCCTGTATTACTAGAATACATTGATTCTGAACGAATGTTATTAGATACCGAACCTGATATACAACATCATATCAGTCTCTTTATTAGTAAAGAAGGATATAATTTTGTATTGTTGGATAATGTTTTGAACATTTCCTATATCAATAGTTGATCGGTTCAGGCACGTTATCTAAAAGTATAGACGTTCTAAATCAAACCACAGTTCTTAACGTACAGAACACACACAAGGGGAAGAGTTCAGAAATGAACGAATCCTTCTTGAGGTATATAGACTAGGTCATATCAATGTGACCCGACTAGCTGAAGTTACATTTAGATGCATATTTAAATTAGTTTGAATTTACATCTTGTGAAACTTGCCGGTCATGTCACAAAGATAAGATGACCACAGCTCTGTTTATTGGAAACAGAGAAAGAGTTAGTGAACTCTTGGGATTGATACATGCTGATATATGAAGGTCCCCTGTCTACATATGCCAGGACTGGTTCTTTGTACTTCATTACATTCTCTGATGATCTCTCAAGATTCAGACATATGTTCCTGTTGAAACACAAGTCCGAACCTTTTGAGATATTCACAGAATATAAGTTAGAAGTAGAGAACCAAAAATGGGTATAAGTATTACGTTCTTTGATGTGGTCAGGGAGGAGAATACTTGAGCACGGGATTCATGGACTATTCTAAAGGAGAATGAGATTCTCTCTCAGCATTACTCCTCCGTATACTCCACAGCACGTCGGTATATCGGGGCGGAGCAATCGCACCTTATTTGATATGGTGCACTCTATGATGAGTACTACTGAGTTTCCAATTTTCCTTTTGGGAGTTATGCACTTGTGAAGCTGCATACCTATTGAATAGGGTTCCAATCAAATCAGTTACCTACCACTCTATATGTGATATGGTATGGGAAGAGCCCATATCTTAAGTAAGTTAAGATTTGGGGTTGTCCGGCCTATGTCTAAAAGCATATTCCAGACAAGCTCAAGGCAGGGTCAGTTCTGTGGAAGTTTGTTGGATATCACAAGCATTCGCAAGGGAATATCTTCTACCAAACCGAGGAACAAAAGATGTTTTGTTTCTCAGCATGTCACCTTTGTGAAAGGGAATTTCTTGTGAAGAAATTAGTGGTCATGAGGTAGAACTGGAAAGAGTTCCAGCTATACAAACTGCAGCTGATGATTTGGTAGAACCGGAGGATTCAATATCTTCTAACGAACCTCGGCCTCTCCGCCGATCTAGTAGGGTTCCTCATCCACCTGAGAGATACTTCGGTTTCTCTATGACAGTGGGAGCGAGGATTGCATCATGAGATGATGACCCAACTTGTTTCGAGCAGGCCATCAGGAGTGGGGACTCTGTGAGAATGGCTGGATGCTTAGCGATCTGAGATGGAATCCTTATACACCAACAAAGTATGGACTATGGTTGTTTTATCTGAAGGGTTAAATCCCCATCAGGAGCAAGTATATCTTGAGAAGATTACTTGGTGTACATGGAAAAGTTGAGACTTTCAAAGCTATGCTTAAGTCCATCCAGATCCTACTTGCCACGGCTACATACCATGACTACGATATCTGGCGGTTGGGTGTCATAACTGCTTTTCTAAATGTTGATTTGGAAGAGAGCGTCTATAAGTACACAGCCAGAGGGCTTCGTAGACAGTGGGAGCAGCGGAAACGTGTGCAAGATGTTTTATGTGATAAATCAGGCATCGCGGAGTTGAAACGTCTGTTTTGATGGAGTAGTCAAAGAGTTTGACTTCATCAAAATGGTAGATGAACCTTGTATATACAAAAAGGGTAGTAGGGAGTATGGTGGTGATCCTCGTATTGTACGTGGATGACATACTCTTGATAGGGAAGGAGTTTCCTATGCTACGATCGGTCAATCTCCTCTTATCACAAGGATTCTCCATATAGGCTCAAGGTGATACCTCATAAATCCTGGGTTATGGATCTATGAGATAGATCTAATTGGATGTTAGGATTCTCACTAGTTGTAGTGAGATGGTATCAATTGATCCTAGGGAGAATCACTGGAAAGGTTCCACAGTGATAAGGACGACTGAATGTCAGTCACAGGCATTGTCTTTACCCTCAGTGGAGGGACGGTATTCTAGAAGAGTTCCAAGCTAGATACCGTGACTTACTAGACGATTAAAGGCAAGATACATCGTTACCAAGGATGCTACCAAAGAGGCAGTCTGGATATATATTTTAGTTCATGAGATGAACTTCGTTCCTGCCATTGTGTGACAATGGAGTTGTGGCTTATGCCAAGGAACCCCCGTCCCATAAGAGATCCAGACATATTCTTAGGCAGTATCGCCTGATCATGGAGATGGTTGATCTCTAGGGAGATCAAGGTTAGGAGAGTAGACACAGAGGACAACAGAGCGGATCCACTCACAAAGGCCTATTTCCCAGTAGAGACTTTTATGGGATGGTTGAGTATGAGATATTTCAACCACAGCTGATTGTTGGGTATGCGATACCACAACAGATGGCCCTAGTGCAAGTGGGAGATTGTTAGTTATATGTATGCCCTGGAGGCTATTACTGTACATACGTTGTATATTGTAGTGGATGCTTGGACATATATAGGGAGGACTTTCTTGCTCAACATGATAGTATACTATCTGGTTACTCTTTATCTTAACATGTACTCTGATTGTCTCTATGTCACATGTTGATAAAGCCCATAGGATGAGTACTTGACTACCAGGACTATGATGCAGATCATACTAGTGGGGACAGAGTAGTCGCCAAGTGCATCCTTCAAATGTTCCTAGTCGTGGGAGTACCGAGACAGGGCATCGATACTCCAGAGTAGACTAGCGTATGCGCTTCTTGACCCATATGATGGGCGATGGTTGATCCCATATCCATTGGTGTTTGACATCAGAGACGGTATATGGGTGCTCAGTGGAGACTGGGTACACTGGACGGACTCACCGAGAACTCCCAAGTGGTATTATACCTCACGTCATATGGCAGTTCTCTGGTGACACTGGTACAGGTTAGTATGTAGACCCGAGATCGTCATAGAGTCTTGTGTGATTCCCACTGTGCTTTGATTTCCATTATACCACGTCTAAGAGGGCGTGCAAAAAGGTGGCTTTTGGGTACAGTCCCGAATCACTTGGAGGCAATGAGCGATAGGAGGGGTTTCGTCTCTCCCGGTATAGGGAGTTGATGTTGCGCTGTGTTCGATTGGCTATAACTGGAAATCCCT
Organism: Agapanthus africanus; assembly: GCA_030015575.1. Lineage (NCBI taxonomy): Eukaryota > Viridiplantae > Streptophyta > Magnoliopsida > Asparagales > Amaryllidaceae > Agapanthus > Agapanthus africanus. The sequence goes on along the minus strand of JASDDO010000022.1, from coordinate 381,206,202 downwards.
GGCCAGGGTTGCTGAGATTTACTGGTAAGTGTTATCAGTAGTTTCTTGAACTGTTATGGACCTCATATCGACACGACTTATCAAGCTACTGGGGTCTGACGTTTACCACCCCTAGGCGAGATATGCGACATATCAGACGAAGAGACCGGACTGTACGGGAGTGTTACTGGTTGGATTCACGAGAGAATGTACAAGCTTGCTTGTTGATCTTCTGATTGCTCAATATCTGGGTGGATGTTACGTTTAGCTGACCGCTTGGAGCTTATGGGTGTTTGATATGATCATCACCTACTGCCGGTGTATTGACGATTCTTTAGAGTCCTACACAGAGGTTTCCTGGCTCAGGCAAAATGGAGTAGGAGCACATATGTGATATGTGCGGGACCGAGAACAATACGTGTATGTGATACCGTATTAGATTCTCGTGATATGAGATATCGGCCGGGTATATGTGATATAGTCGGGTCTCGGATCAAGTATTGATTCGATGAACTGATACAGATTATGTTAGTCGGTTATTTGTGAAATAGCCGGATTATCGGATCAAGTGTTGATTCGATAATTTAATGTATAATTATATATTTGATATATTAAATTACATTAACTAATATAAGCTCACTTAAAGATTCTTTTTCTCACTCGGGCAATACATTGATATATATGTGATATATGTTAATTGTATTATTTTATTTTGTTACAATAAATATTGTATATGTGATATATAATATTGTAACATGTTATGGTTATAAATGCAACATGATTTGTGGAGAATAAATGTGGTTAGGGTTTGGATTAGGGTTAAGCTTTCATGAAGCTTTCAAGAAGCTTCTTGAAGTTTTGACTTTGACCTTAATATTTTGCATAGATATTTCCTTAACCCAACCCAACCCTTTAATCATAGTTGTTTCTCTACATGGGTTAAGTCTTCATACTTAACCCATGGTTGCATTTCTAACCTCACACACGAGTTTCAATATTCATCACAAATGGTTTTCATCTTCTTCTTCCTCTTGATAAAGCTTTCTAGCTTTTGGTGATGTGATGAAAATGAGTGAGAAATAGAAAATAAATGAGAGTTAAATTCCTACTTCATCATTCTCATCTATTCTAGCCACTTAGATTAGGGTGTTTGCTTTGTTAATACTTGATTAGCAAAGCAAGAGCTTGGGTTTGAGTTTCTTCAAGGTAGATCATCTTTGTTATCGAAGATCGGAAGCAAGCTTGCATCTTTCTTTTGTGGAGCCTCTCTAGAGTCCGGATACTCGATGATCGCAGCGAAGGGACCTCAACACAGAGCTTTAGAAGTGAAGGAACGGACTACAAAGGTTGTAATCCCTAACTCTTAGAAGTAAAGTTGTTTACTTGCTATTTGTTTCGCCTAATCTCTAGTCTAAGATCTTGGTTAGGGTTGTTCGGCACGTCTAAATTTTAAATTAACCCATGGTTGATACCTTATAGACCCTTGTGATAGTGCCTAGTAACCCTACAATAGAGTCATACATGTGATTTCTTCTTGGTGATGTTTTCTACTAACGAGTTGGCAACTCACCCCCGTTGTGCCACAGTTTCTTGCAAGTTTTGTCGTACAGGTTTCGTTGCGGCTTGCTGGCACACTGCTTCCTTCCTGGTGATTGCTTTAGTAGGTGGATTCACTCGCATTGTGACCACCGCGGTACTTTTATTTATTCGGTTGTATCTAGAAAACTCCATCAACCAGACTTGTATTATTGATAGACTTAGAAGACCAGTGTTTATTCTTTCGATCTTAGAGTCGCGCTTGTATTATTATAGTTTTCTTGAGGATATTGGTTTTCTTTCTGAGTTTTGATCCTCGCCCTTCGACGTTGTATATTATATTGCTTGCGTGGTTGATCCGCCAATTGGCGAAGAGCTAGCTCCCGCTTGGGGATGCCTTTATTCTTCATTTGTATATATTTCATGTGTTGTACCCGTTTAGAGCCAGTATTTACAAAGGAGACACTGCCGAAATTTTCGGGAAAATATGACGTTGCTTTTAAATATTTAATGCCAATTATTTATTAAAACCACTTGCTTTAAAATAATTTTTCTTCACTTCTTATTTAAAATGATTTAGATTTATGGGCTTTTGGCTTACTTGAATTAGGTGGGATCCTATAGACTTCACCTAATTCAAGTTCCAGTCACGTGCTATTTCGGGTCGTGACAAAATTAGTATCAGAGCGCTAGGTCTAACCTTGGTTCGAGTCTATGTTTGACTATGCGGAGTCTAGGGAGTTTATATATATTTGGAACCTAGGCTTAACCTTACGGAACTTAGACTTGGTCAAGGGGGTATTAGACCCGACCTTTCGTCGCTTAGGTTGACCTTAGTTGATGGAGTGGGTGACTTAAGTAGAGTGGTGTATCGTGTGTATGTTCCGCGGTATACTTACGATACGCTACTCCGCTTAAGAAGCCTTAGGATGTACATTTCTTTGCACAGTATTCTATTCATTCCTATGATCTATCCTCATCAATATCGGTTGGTGGTTTTGTTACCACGATTGCATAGGCAGAGAGAGCTGCAGCTGGAGTTGCGGTCAGCATGAGCTCGTCTTGGACGAGGACTGACGAGGGCGTAATTCCTGTGACACGCGATTGTATAGATGTGTTGTTTTACTGTGTTTTCGCGCTATAAGCATTTTGATGGGTTGTTTTTACTATGGTTTCTCGGACGTGCAGATCAGCACCAGAGAATTGGGCCACTGCTAGAGGCCGGCTAGAATGTGATGACCGTTAATGTATCGTCTATTCTTAAGGATTGAGGCACTGTTCCATGTGCGGACGAATGAGCCAGCTGTTGCTACGACTGACAAGATACTGCCCCGGATGTTTGAAGCTAATGCATCACGAGTTGTACTTAGGGATATGATAGAAGATCGCTAGTCACCCATGGATGTATGACTAGGACATGTAGTTCATTTGCATACCCCGATGCGAGGTCATTAGATTGATTGATTTTAGCTAGAGGAGACTTCACGCAGGTACGTTGAGAATCAATATAAAACGATCGGATGTCAGAAACCCATTTTTCCAAGTTTAAGGTATTCGGAAAAACATGCAAGTAATTCTGTGGACCCTCTAGAAGAATGAAACCCTAACTCGACATAATGACCATGGGAACGCTTTTGAACCTTAGGGTTTGCAACAGTTCCGTGGTGCCATTAATGAGGCTTGGGTTTGCCCTTTTACGGCTGGTCCATAGATACTGTGGCATGTACTGGATATTATTAAACTGTGCTCAAGTGTTGAGCTCTCGGGGAATTATGGGACTTTGATGAATCGATCAAAAATTTCGACACCGTCCGGATATCATATGATGGGATACTACACGAGGAGACTTGGACCCAGGATCAGTCGTATTACGCACACCTAGTAGGCCAGAGTTCGGCATCATTGACGAGATGTGTTATGAGTGACCATGATAGTGGGCAAAAGATCTTTAGAGGACGTGCCAGAGCAGAACTGTTTCCGTCATCGTTTCAATATTGGGTCGTTGAACCGAAGAGTTATGTAACTGGCAATTCACAGGGAGAAACGAGAGCCTAAGGGCACAAGGCACCAGACCATGAAAAGGAGGCAAGTAGATATCTTGCTCTACTAAGTTTGGAAGCACCGACACTTTCTCGACTTTGAAGGAAGGACATATCGACGACAGTGTTTACGATTTGCGATTTGGTGATTCAAATATCACGTGTCTGTTATTTTGGATTTCGGTGTTTTTGGGCAATTTATTTGCATGATTGAGATTTTGTGCACCACAGTTGCACTCGACTTCGATTTGATGTCATTCGAGATGTTTGATTTTGATTTCATGCCTATGGTATGTATGTGATTTGACTTGTTCCTTCGGTGGAGTTTTCATGTACTTTTGGTACTTTGATTTGATTTTGTGCACACTGATGCATGCGGTTGTGAGATTGTAGACTACGGTATACCTGATTTCGATTGTGATATTCAATTTTTGTTTTCGTGCACCTTGTGCACTTGAGTTGGATTTTTGCGCATACTTGGCACGCTTAATGCGATTTTGGTGCACACTAGATGCACTAAATCGGGATTTTTCGTGCATATCAGATGCATCTGATATTGTTGTCAGACACATCCATTGCCTTTGACAGGTGTTTTCGTGCACACCCGTTGCACTTAGATTTTGGTTTTTGTGCACATACATGGCACATTCATTGATTTCTATTTCTGTGTGCACCAGACGCATGTGGCATTATTACTTATACTATTGAGTATGATTTCCTTTGAGCAGTATGTTTTTATTTTATTTACTATTTGGTATAGTAGCTGAGCAGGACTAGTCGAGGACAGTACCTGAATATGTTTTTGCATGCATCGATAGTTACCGAAGGGATTTCCAAAAAGGAGCTATAGTCTCAGTATTTTCCTGTGTGTCCGAGATGACACGAACATTTTATAAAGGAAACCCTTCTAAAATTATTTTCAAAAACTGCAGGAAATGTATGTTAAACAAAGGATATATATATATATAGTTATTTTCTTACAATGAACGTCCGCTACTTGTGCCGTGATACGCGCATTGCATAGTGATGTGAAAAAGGTTTGGCATGCATTTCTTTTAGATGTTTTGACGAATTTACAACGATGCGTACATGTATAATTTTGATGTATATCATGCTGGTTTTCATATTGGACTTTGACATTGGTGTTTTCACCATGACTCCGATGATTGCAGGATACTTAACGGAGTTTTGATTTTGAGTTATATACTTTTTTTTCATGTGCATGCGTTGTGCTACGATATGTTTTATGTATTTATGATTTCGGAGCCCCGCCGATTTGAGTGTTTTGCTGAACTGTTTTAGTATTTGGGGGAGTTTTAATGTAAATTCGGGGACCGAATTTCTTTAACGGGGGAAGACTGTAACATTTTGAAAATCGTTTAGGTGAAATTTCTGATAACCGATAAAATAACAGGTGTTTTCCGTAAAAAACCAAGATATAATTATTTTTCAACATAGACTTAAATATACCTATTCTAGCTATGTAATTGCTAGTATTTGGTATCTAATGGGTCACTTATAAAATTTCTAGTTTACTAAAATGTTTTCTGTAATTAATTATTTTAAATATTATTATAAGCTTTCACTAATATTTTTAATTAGTGATAATTACAAAATTGAATGGGTTGATACAAGTTTTGTGCATCATTACACATTAAACCAAAGGGTAAACATTAAATCAAAGGGTAACATGTGGTTTTTGAAAGGAAAAGAATAGTCAAGGTGGTCCTTGAAATTTAAAGAAAAAGGTTAAAGAGAATAATAAATTAAAAGAAATGATGAGACATGTAGAATTTGATGTTGTGTGTGTGGGGTGTGGTCACCACTCTCTCTCCCTTACACTCACCCCACTTATCTTTGCTGGCCGAGCCCAATTGTGGCAACCCCCCCGCTCTCTAATCATCTCACTTCCTCATCTCATTTAGAAAAGAAAATGAAAAAAAGAAAACAATAATTGAACAAAGCATGGTACTAGTTGACTTGGGGTTTGGTGTCAATTATTTCCCTCACCCACACACACACACACTCACCATTTTCCAGCCCCAAACCTAGCCGAAATTTTGCAGCCCTCTCTCTCATTTCCCCATCTCCATTTCGCATCAAAAACCTCACAAAAAATGCATTAAAATCAAGTTAAAACTCACATAAACTCCAAATCCAACCCGTAGCCATTTTTCCTTGGCGGTTCTAGTATGGATCTTGGTGAAAAGAAACAAGTTTGGGAGGCTAGATTTCACGTTGGATCTCTTGAATTTGTGAGATATAATCTAAACCCTATAGTTAAATTGTTTTTTAAATACTTTAAATCAAACATATTTAGTTAATAATATAGGTTTAATTGAATGTTTGGAAATTCAAGTGAGGGTTTTGAATTGAAGCTTAGGTTTGATCACTTGATGTTGGTTGTGAGATGTAATTTCACATCTTAAGTATGCTAGAATCTAAGCTAGTTGCTAATTTGCAAATTGTTATTTTTAAAATTGTTCTAATTAAACTATTTTTTGCAAACTAGGGTTTTGGGATTAATGAAGATAAGTGAGATTAAAATACAATTGATGGTTGTGTGACTTAATTAAGATATTTAGTGAGCATTGTGACCACTAAAATTGTTAAAACATTTAGAATTGTGCTACAACAGGAAATTGTGGCTTACTAGGTTTTTGGAAATAAAACGATTTGATTTATTTTGAGTTTTTGGTGATATACAACCTTTTCCATATAATATTTAGAGTATTGGGAATGTACAATTTGTTCGAGTGGGTACTGAAATTAATGATTTTCACGTATTGCGACCCTAGTGGTGATTTGTAGCGTTGTCGCGGCGTGTTTCGTGCACCAAGTGCGCGCGCGTTTAATTAGTGCGCGTGGTGGACTTGTATTTGTTTGTGTCCGTAAATATATATATTTATTCTCTTATTTTCTTGTATACGTTTCTAGGATCGGGTGCAGAGGCGTCGGATGTGGCGCGGAAAGGACAGAGCTGAAATCGGAGCAGATTAGCCGAGGCGTCCAGGTGAGTAAATATATATCTAGGGGGGAAGTCGGGTGGATGGCGTATAGCACCCCCCCCATTTTCGTAGGATATGATATATATATATATATATATATATATATATATATATATTACATATATGTGAGATGTATATACATAGCAAGAAAGACTTTAGCAGACTTGGGTTGGTTTTAGTATAATTGAAAGAATGTGATTTTAGTTTAGTTTCTTAGTTGCGAAACCCTAGAGTTAAGATACACACACACACACATGCACACACGAGATATGTTTTGGTGCATATGATATATGTATGTGTGTGTGTGTGTGTGGATGTGTTGCTATATATATATGTGCATATACGTATACACGTTTGATGAGGATAGTATATGATACTTGGAAATGAGTCGATGTGATTGAGCATGATACTATGAGATCGGTGATGTGATTTGGGTCATGTGATGAGACACGACATGATATTATAGCGGATCGTTAGGCGATGTGATTTCATACACACACGGATATGTGTGTGTGTGTGTGTGTGTGTGTGTGTTGATGGTATCGGAATATATTAGACTTTAGATCAGTACCCCTAATTAAGAATATGATGATAATGATACCAGATAAGTAATGTGTTATATGTGATATTGACACGTACCCCGATTTGGGATGTCGTACGATGGATTTTACCGTACGATGTATAAATATGATGATTGATCCGCACTCTCGACTCGAGGATGTCGTACTATATATTTTTTCGTACGTGACACTATTGAGGCGGGATCACCAACTACTAGATATATCGACTCGGACTTAGGTGGATTTTCTTACCCCTGTGGTTAGTCTCTTAGCTTGTCCTGTAGTTTACTTCGTAGATGTCAGATCTGAGCTCGAGTCATACTTATTTTCAAAACTAACGAATCATAAGTATTTTCAAAAGACAACCCGATGGATATTACGGATTTTTCAAAGGACGTACCTTTTTTCTTAAAAACACCGTAGCCCCTGCTTACTAAAAACCACGATTCGTGCTTTTCCAAATGCCAAAATGGTATGACTCGTATATATATAAATGTTCATTCTTATATGTTGCGTTTACTATTCTTTTTCCGTATATTCTTGTTGTTCGCATCGCATTGCATGCTTAAATGTGTTTTCGTTAGTTATTATGAACCCATGCTGTCAGGACACCAGCACCATTACCGATGATGCGTATGCTCCACGCACACTTGCTTTCCGGTTCATACACATCATCATCGGTAATTTCCATAACACGTACACATTAGATAATATTATTTCATTGACATAACTTGCTAGCTGGTAGTTCCAATATATTATTGCTTTCGTATGATAGTTTAATTATTGCATTCCTTACTTGATATCAGATGCATTCATATATTCATTTGTCATGCAATATTATGGAACTTTATGCCGGTAATTCACTATTATTTACTCTTGAGATTGGGATTTTGGATTTCCATGAGATTTCTGGATTTGGAGAAACCACAAATATTTTATAAACTTATTATCATTTTAAAGATGGAAAAAATTGTGGTTTTCTCATGATATGATGTGAGATATGTCCACCATGAGTTTTCTCGGCTCTTGAGCAGTATCATACACCCGATTCGAGGAGGAGGATGAACCGTCTGCGGGTGCATGGTGGACCCGGTGCGGTACCCCGGGGCAAGATGGTCACAGATGATGGCGTTGAACCTGGCAGGGGAGCACTACCGACCGGTTATTTGTGACGAGGCGGATATCCGAAGGATACCAACGTAGTCGTGAGATATGATGATTGGGGCCAGTCCGGATTGCCGAAGCCCGAGATATTGAGATATTGGGATATATATTTTGTGTCGATGCTTGACACGGATTCCTTGTTGATTTCATTGATGATACTCAATTTTTATGCAGATATCTCACTGAGATAAGAAAACAGTTTTCTCATTTAAATGTATTCTGTTTTCATGCATTCATACATCATATATATGATATGTTGTTACCTGAGGCACTGACACGAGCACTTGGTATTACACTTATGTATAGATGTTTACCCTTGCCATTATTGTATGCTTCAGGCTTTATTATTTTGAGGATATTACTATCGTATGACCTAGGATAGAGTCATACATGCGATTTCTTCTCGGTGATGTTTTCTACTCACGAGTTGGCAACTCACCCCCGTTGTGCCACAGTTTCTTGCTTGTTTTGCCGTACAGGTTTCGTTGCGGCTTACTGGCACACTGCTTTCTTCCAGGTGATTGCTTTGGTAGGTGGGTTCACTCGCATCGTGACCACCGCAGTACTTTTATTTATTCAGTTGTATCTAGAAAACTCCATCAACCAGACTTGTATTATTGATAGACTTAGAAGACCAGTGTTTATTCTTTCGACCTTAGAGTCACGCTTGTATTATTATGGTTTTCTGAAGGATATTGGTTTTCTTTCTGAGTTTTGATCCTCGCCCTTCGGCGCTGTATATTATATTGCTTGCGTGGTTGATCCGCCAATTGGCGAAGAGCTAGCTCCTGCTTGGGGATGCCTTTATTCTTCATTTGTATATATTTTATGTGTTGTACCCGTTTGGGGCCAGTATTTACAAAGGAGACTCTGCCGAAATTTTCGGGAAAATATGACGTTGCTTTTAAATGTTTAATGCCAATTATTTATTAAAACCACTTGCTTTAAAATAAGTTTTCTTCACTTCTTCTTTAAATTGGTTTAGATTTCTGGGCTTTTGGCTTACTTGAATTAGGTGGGGTCCTATAGACTTCACCTGATTCAAGTGCCAATCACGTGCTATTTCGGGTCGTGACAGTATCATATCCCTAGAACATCCACTTATGTTCTAAAACTGCTTCCGAACGTTTCTCCACGATTGGATTAATATCAACTTATTGCAGCTAGTGCAAAAACAACATCCGGTGTGGTACTTGACATCTCATGATTGACTCAATTGCCTAAGCAAGTGATATGCCAATCATGCACATCCCTCTCCCCTTTAGTCTGTAAGACATCTTCAGAGAAGGTGACTCCATCACCTGCAGATATACTACCGTGCCAGGAGTCGTCCATTCTAAAATACCTTTAGAATACTGTCTAAGTACCCAGATTGGGACACTACCCAAATCTAGATCTAAAAACATAGATCTAGTAACCAGAATGCCTGATATTGTATCCATATCCTATGTGGAGAAACCACTGTGTGACAACCAAAGTGTAACCGATCGTAGTATAGGAATTTCACTTCCTACAACATGCATGTCATCCAAATACCAGGACATCACACCCTACTACCTTCTTAACAGATCCATCTCCTATTCTGATGAAGTCAAAACCTTATGACTGTCACATCAAAAATAGATGATCTATCTCTGCTATATCTGCTTTAGTCTATAAATAGACATAAGCTACTTGTCCACTATGCTTCCGCTGCTCCCACTGACTATGACAACCCTCTGGCAGAGTCATATATACGTGCACTTCTAAAGCTAGTTTAGGACGACGCTATACTCATCCTCCTGCTAGGTCTCATAGTCTAGAACAGCAAAAATGGCAAGTCTGGGTAAACAAGAACCTCCTTGTCACCGTCCTTGAGGATACCGGAGTACCTCTCGGGTGCCTGAGGTTACCCACCATACCTGCGGAGTGGCTAATAGAAATTATAACCTGATTGAATCTTTAGGTTCTTATTAAATTTTCAGTAATCTCCTGTGGTTTTGGAATCACTTCCAGTTCTACCATACTCCCACTACTGTTTTTTGAAAAAGTCCATTTTACTAAAACTGTGGCGAGTCAAGAACAATATCACTATTGATCTTCCAGATGGTAGAAAGTTAACCCTTGTCAAAGCCCGGGTTAACCCATAAACTGCCATTACAGAAACGTGCCTTGAGTTATCCAGAGTCTGGTTTTAAGCATAAGCCGGACAACTCCTCATACCTTAACATCGTTAAGATATGAACCATTCTATATACAATATAGAAACAGAGACACTGATTTAATTGGAACCAGATTCAAATCATGCAGTTGTCTCCGGTGCATGTCAACTAAATGGAGAGAGGCCAATCAGCATTACTTAACTTAGGAATGCATCCAGATATGAGTAACCTGAAAGAGAAACAAGTTTCTCAAAACCATTACTATCAACTGAATACCTCACACAAGTATCTACATCTTCGATCTCCTTGAAGAATCCCGATACTTGCAACACCTGGTTCTCTACTTTATTCTTGTACCTATAACTTCTCAAAACTTAGACTTAGTATTTCTACGAAACACATGTCTAAAACTGGAGAAGTCACAAGTAAACAGAATATAGTACGAGTACCAACCCCTCTTTCCTAATGGACACTGGACAACATACAATACTTTGTATAAGTCCCCTGAGATTAATAACTCAAACCCTGTATGTCATAGGTTGAAAACTGTACTATGGTCATGAAGAATTACACCGCTGTTGAATGCTCCTTACCTAACCATCAACTGATATAGGAAAATGTCATGGATATAATTTCAAAAAGTTATATCTCACTTTATAAGATAAACGTACAGATATATCAGTTTGAAATTGGTGCATAACATCGGATATTCAAAACCAAATATTTGTCGTCCGGCAAAAACCCAGGCGATTTCCTCAAATATCACCAATTACAATGAATTCCGATATAATGAAGATGATCACCTAATTCCCAATAACTTACTCCCACTCATCATCCGTAAAACTATACAGATGTGAGAATCAAACCTTGGTAAATGTTGGAGTCGAAAATTGCACCCCGGTTGACCAAGTCAAAGTCAAAGTCAACCCCAAGCCAAACGGGCCCATGCCCAGGTCGAGTCCGAACATGAAGCGGCCGGCCCACCCCCATGCCAAAATATAGATCATGTAATAAATAATTTTTATGTTATTTTTTATGCATGAATGTAAACAAAATGGTCATAAAGCCAAATTTTTGTAAGCCCATGGCTTATGTGCAAAAAGAAATGGCACATGAGTCATGGGATGGGCAAATGCCATTTTGTAAAGCCCAAGGGGCTATATGTAAATATGTAAGCCTATAAGAGGAAATATGATGAAAATATCTTATATACAATTTTTCATTCCCCCAAAAAATAGGGTTCTTTGTGCCTCCTGCTCCTTCTCCAAGGTTCTAAACCTTCTCATTTCTTTTGAATTAAATTAAGAGTTTTACTCTTTCTTTTCCAAAACTAATTAGTTTTTTACCACAAAACCCACAAAGAGGAACTCAGATCTGCCATCAGATCTCAGAAAATAGAGATTTTTAGATCTCACATCTCTTGATCTTCAAGATCCGGTCAACAAAGGAAGAAGAAGGAGACCCATCTCCAGAAACCCCACTTTGGGGAAGAACTAGGGCTCAATGGGAGAAACCCTTCATCAGCTTCAAAACATCTTAGGAGTTTAACTCCTCATATATATATATATATATATATATATATATATATATATATAGAAAGAGAGAGAGAGAGAGAGAATAATAAATTCTCCTTTCTGGGAGTACAACTCCAATTGCAGGGACCAAGTCCCTTTTGCTGCTCGAGCGCCCACGTGCTCACACGTGGCGCGCTAGTGCTCTAGCGCCCGAGCGCCCACGTGCTGACACGTGGCACGCTAGCGCTCATAGCGCTAGCGCGCTTGCGCTCAGAGCGCTAGCGCTCGAGTGCCCATGTGTTGACACATGGCGCTCGAGCGTTCAAAGCGCTAGCGTCCAAAGCGCTAGCGCCCGAGCGCCCACGTGCTGACACGTGGCGCGCTAGTGCTCAGTGCGCTAGCGTTCTTGCGCTCGGAGCGCTAGCACGCCTGAGCGCCCACGTACTGACACGTGGCGCGCTAGCGCTCAGTGCGCTAGCGCCCGAGCGCCTACGTGCTGACACGTGGCGCGCTAGCACTCAGTGCGCTAGCGCTCTTGCGCTAAGAGCGCTAGCGCCCAAAGAGCTAGCGCCCGAGCGCCCACGTGCTGACACGTGGTGCGCTAGCGCTCTTGCGCTCAAAGCGCTGGCGCTGGCCCCACGCATCCTTTGGATGCCTTTCCCCCCTTTTTATATATATATACATATATATATACATATGTATACATATGTACACACACACATACTCCACGACACTGTCCCTATTGGAAAAAAAAATTCTAACGGGGCGCTGCCCCGCACCCCGCAAGGGGGCTGCTAGCCCCCTTGACCCCCAGCCCGCTATCCGGGTAGCGGGACCTCCGTAAAAACTCTGCGGGGCCCCTGATATATCCAAAACCCCTTCAAAATACAACACTGCATATTGAGTTCGCATGACCAGTTTAACCCGTCAATCGGAGGTTCCCTCGCTCCAAAGGCGAGGGGTAATTAACGGAAGCTTAGTCCGCGGCTGCCGGAGATTCGGATCCCCACAATCCTTAAACCCCGTCCTACCCTAGGCAAGGGGAATTTGTAATGCGCCTGACAAGCGCGCGCATATTCCCATCTCAATGGGGTGACGAAAAATACCCTACAGATTCTGGCACGCCCGGTGGGACCAATCTCTCCTCCTATATTTCGGGTTAAACGTTCATGCGAACTCAATCAATATACTTATCTATATTTATACTAAAATAATGCTCTTTCATGCAGGTATTCAAGAAATCACTTTTCAACAATGTCTCCAAGGACGATCTCAGCTCTCAGCACGGCTCATATCTCCTATACGATGAAGATGGACTCCCGGACGGTCCTCCCGGCTAGTCTCGGGCGACAATGGGAAGAGCCGCCGCTACCATTTGTCTCTATTATGTTCGTGTCTGCTAACGCCGTCCCAGCTCGTCAAGCTCCGATAGCAGACAAACCGATCTCAAAAGGGAAAAGGCCGAATGTCATGGTTGCGAGGGCACCTCTGCCCAAGCACAAATCCGTTTCCAAACGACCCTCCATCTCTCCAGCTAGGGGCAAGGCCATCAACGTCAATGAAGCAACGGGGCATCTCGGGAAAGCTCCAGCGGTACCCCCGACAACTGCTCGATCGGGTGTCTTCTCTAAGCTCCCCGCTAATCAACTCACAATGGCTTCCCGGATAACGGATGCCCGCCAAGCCTTCAAAATCGCGAAGCTGAGGCAGAAGAGGCTCAGATATAAAGCCAACAAAAAGGCTAGGGCTCTGGCCATGTTAAAATTTATGAATTTCCAAAGCCCGGACCGCTCTGCGAAACCAGCTGCCTGCGATGAAAGAATGGCTGAATGTGTTATCCACACTATCTACATGGCCGGGCATGAAGAAACGAACCCTCCTCTTCTTCACAGCCATGGGGATGATATGGTTGACGCTGCCCAGCATCGGCTCGATCTAAATGATGAAGAGCCTGCTCAGGCCGATAAGCCAGAGGAGCCCGTGGTTCTTGCGGAATTGTGCTTAGGCAATAAAGATGACCCGGTTGTCATAACCGGAACTATAGAACAAGAATTATTCTGATGGCTTCAGAGGCAGCTTCTGGACAGGGATGAGAAGTTTGCCAGGGTACAGTCCAAGGTCGATGAATTGGCAAACGTCGCGGTAGATCTCGCGACCCAAGTTGCCCGATTGCAATTACAGCAGAATCAAGTTTTGGTTTATGAGCCAGGGATTGATACCCGGAGGCAGCCAACTAACACCCCCTTCAACCTAAGAGCGGAGCGCCTTCACGAAAAACGGTCGCGATCAGCCTCCAGTCCCTCCGATGCGTACACTGAAGGGGAATCTTCTCTGAAAGAGAAGCTGGAAAAAGTCTATTCCTTCAGAAGGGACAAAATCTGTAAAATATTCAAAAACGCCCTGAGAAACGGTCTACAACTGCCAGAGTCAAAAAGGCAGCAGGAAGCGAATAGGACCGACGACCCTAAATACTGCCCCTATCACATAGTGATAGGTCATGCCATTGAGGAATGCTTCTTCTTCAAAGATTGGGTCGAAAAGCAATACAAGGCAGGGGAGATAGAACTGTCCAAAGGGGTGTTAACAAACAGTTCAGCTGCGACCGCCAATTTTATACAAACGGAGACCGAAGTTCTTCGTGAAACCGATTCTCTCAGACATCTGCATTTCTCTGAAAACAATCGACCACCACGTCATTAAACTGGAAATAATTGACCACCACGTCATTAAACTGGGAATAATCGACCTCTAAGTCGTTAAACTAAGAATGTAAAAAAATGTAAATAAACAAAAAAAATGTGTAAATAAAAGAAAAATAAAGAAAAGCCGAAATGATGGGGCAACTCGCAATAAAAATCAGCGAGTAAAAATGAAAATGAAAATAAAGCCGAAATGATGGGGCAACCGCGAATAAATAGCCGAAATGATAGGGCAATCACGACATTCGTGATAAGAAAAGCTGAAATGATAGAGCAATCGCGGTATAAAAAAACGGCGAGTGATGAGTCGCTCCTGGTACCATATTCCAGTGCAGCGATGCAGACGCCAACCAAAATCCAATTTCCAAAATTCTCCCAGCCCTACGGCCAGTCCCTAAGTTGACTACCGTATACAATCCAAGGGCTCAAAAAATTCTCATCATACCCATGCCCCACCGTAATCACCAGTTACGCGGCTGGTCTCCGCTCTCGGAATTATGCTCCATTAGGAAAACCCACTCATGTGTCCTCATGATACATGAGGAGAACAAACCTTTGTGGGATCCTTACGACTCATAAAGGAAAAACACACTTAGGAGTCCTCACGACTCCTAAGGAGAAAATACACATGCGGGATCCTTACGACTCGTAGGGAGAAAATGCTTTTATGGGACCCTCACGGCCCATAAAATTGAAAAGCCTTAGGTGATAGGGATCCAAACCTGTCTCCTAAGCCATCGCTCCCAAATCCCCAAGTGGCGAATGATGAGTCGCTCCTGGTACCATATTCCAGTGCAGCGATGCAGACGCCAACCAAATTCCAAATTCCAACCCTCAAGTAGCGAATGATGAGTCGCTCCTGGTACCATATTCTAGTGCAGCGATGCAGACGCCAACCAAATTCCAAATTCCAACCCCCAAGTAGCGAATGATAAGTCGCTCCTGGTACCATATTCCAGCGCAGCGATACAGACGCCAGCCAAATTCTAAATCCCAACGGCGAAAGATGAGTCGCTCCTGGTACCATATTCCAGTGCAGCGATGCAGACGCCAACAAAGTCCCAAAATGTTTTTGGACCTACGGTCTAGATCATACATCCAGCAAAATCGTATACAATCCACGGGCGTAAAACAATCCCAGTCTCTCCCAAGTCCTACCGGTGAGACCACATTCAAAGTCCCACCAAAAATTAAAAAAAAATTAATAATAAAAAAA
Organism: Agapanthus africanus; assembly: GCA_030015575.1. NCBI lineage: Eukaryota > Viridiplantae > Streptophyta > Magnoliopsida > Asparagales > Amaryllidaceae > Agapanthus > Agapanthus africanus. Next base: position 381,190,346 of record JASDDO010000022.1, on the reverse strand, counting down.
ATGGTATGTCCACAAGCAAAATGGGCACGGATGAAAACCCGAAAGGGCGCCGTGAGTAAAAACAGCAGGACTGCCGGCGAGTTTGTGAAAACCCGAAAGGGCGCAAACTCGTAAAAAAAAGAGATGAAATGCACTCGCAAAGTCCTCTCGACTTTGTGAGGAGAAAATTCCCGCGTGAGATCCTTACGACTCACAAAGGAGAAACACACTTAGGAGTCCCCACAACTCCTAAGGAGAAATACACCTGCGGGATCCTTACGACCCGTAGGGAGAAAATGCTTTGTGAGACCCTTACGGCTCACAAAATTGAAAAGTCTTAGGTGATAGGGACCTAAAACCTGTCTCCTAAGCCATCGTTTCCTAATAAGCAAACGCAAATGATGATTCGCTCCTGGTACCATATTCCAGTGTAGCGATACTGATGCCAAGTAAAAACCAATTCCTAAATCCTCCCGGGGCAAATGATGAGTTGCTCCTGGCATTATTCCAGTGCAGCAATGCAGATGCCAAAACAAAAACCAAAATTCCCAAATCTTCCCGGGACAAATGATGAGTTGCTCCTGGCATTATTCCAGTGCAGCAATGCAGATGCCAAAACAAAAACCAAAATTCCCAAATCTTCCCGGGGCAAATGATGAGTTGCTCCTGGCATTATTCCAGTGCAGCAATGCAGATGCCGACAAAAAAAACCCTAATCCCCCAAATCCTCTCAAAGACAGATGATGATTCGCTCCTGGTACCATATTCCAGTGTAGCGATACTGATGTCGACTCAAATCAAACAAATCAAACCAACCAATTCCAACATCGACCTCTGCGTCAACCAGCCGATACTCCGCCTCGGGGAAACGTCAAGCAGACACTCCGTGCCGGGGGCACATCGACAACAGACACTCCGTCTAGGGGACACGTCAACCAGCCGATACTCCGCCTCGGGGAAACGTCAAGCAGACACTCCGTGCCGGGGGCACATCGACAACAGACACTCCGTCTAGGGGACACGTCAACCAGCCGATACTCCGCCTCGGGGAAACGTCAAGCAGACACTCCGTGCCGGGGGCACATCGACAACAGACACTCCGTCTCGGGGACACGTCAACCAGCCGATACTCCGCCTTGGGGAAACGTCAAGCAGACACTCCGTGCCGGGGGCACATCGACAACAGACACTCCGTCTCGGGGACATGTCAACCAGCCGATACTCCACTTCGGGGAAACGTCAAGCAGACACTCCATGCCGGGGGCACATCGACAACAACAGACACTCCGTCTCGGGGACACGTCAACCAGCCGATACTCCGCCTCAGGGAAACGTCAAGCAGACACTCCGTGCCGGGGGCACATCGACAACAGACACTCCGTCTCGGGGACACGTCAACCAGCCGACACTCCACCTCGGGGAAACGTCGACCAGCGACACTCTGCATCGTGGAAACGTCCAACACAGGCACTCCGCATCAGGGAAACGTCCAACAACGACACTCCGTAACGGGGAAACGTCAAGCCGACACTCCGTGCCGGGGAAAAGCCGATCAACGAATCTCCATCTTGGGGAAACGTCAACCAGCGACACTCTGCATCGGGGAAACATCCAACATAGACACTCCGCATCAGGGAAACATCCAACAACGACACTACGTAATGAGGAAACATAAAGCAGACACTCCGTCTCGGGGACACATCAGCCAGCGACACTCTGCATCGGGGAAACGTCCAAAACAGACACTCCGCATCAGGGAAACGTCCAACAATGACACTCCGTAACGGGGAAACGTCAAGCAGACACTCCGTCTCGGGGACACGGCAACCAGCGACACTCTGCATCGGGGAAACGTCCAACACAGACACTCCGCATCAAGGAAACGTCCAACAAAGACACTCCGTGCAGGGGAAATGTCGATCAATGACACTCCGTCTCGGGGAAACGTCAACCAGCGACACTCTGCATCGGAGAAACGTCCAACACAGACACTCCGTGCCGGGGACAAGTCGAACATCAGTGACACTCCGTGCCGGGGACAAGTCGAACATCAGCGACACTCCGTGCCGGGGACAAGACGACCAGCGACACTCCATGCCGGGGAAACGTCGACCAGCGACACTCCGTGCCGGTGGCACGTCTACTAAATCACTCCGGGCCAGTGAAACTTCTACCACGGACACTCCGTCTCGGAGACGCGTTAAGCGTCGACCGTCCATGTCATAAAAAGGGCAGTGCATCCCAAAAAGTGGGAACCAAAGCAAGTCGCCTCCACGCGAAAGAAGCTCCATCAATTTCATGCACACGACGTGGTGTGCATTTATTGATGGGGGGCACTTTGTTGAAGTCGAAAATTGCACCCCGGTTGACCAAGTCAAAGTCAAAGTCAACCCCAAGCCAAACGGGCCCATGCCCAGGTCGAGTCCGAACATGAAGCGGCCGGCCCTCCCCCATGCCAAAATATATATCATGTAATAAATAATTTTTATGTTATTTTTTATGCATGAATGTAAACAAAATGGTCATAAAGCCAAATTTTTGTAAGCCCATGGCTTATGTGCAAAAAAAATGGCACATGAGCCATGGGATGGGCAAATGCCATTTTGTAAAGCCCAAGGGGCTATATGTAAATATGTAAGCCTATAAGAGGAAACATGATGAAAATATCTTATATACAATTTTTCATTCCCCTAAAAAATAGGGTTCTTTGTGCCTCATGCTCCTTCTCCAAGGTTCTAAACCTTCGCATTTCTTTTGAATTAAATTAAGAGTTTTACTCTTTCTTTTCCAAAACTAAATAGTTTTTTACCACAAAACCCACAAAGGGGAACTCAGATCTGCCATCAGATCTCAGAAAGGAGAGATTTTTAGATCTCACATCTCTTGATCTTCAAGATCTGGCCAACAAAAGAAGAAGAAGGAGACCCATCTCCAGAAACCCCACTTTGGGGAAGAACTAGGGCTCAAGGGGAGAAACCCTTCATCAGCTTCAAAACATCTTAGGAGTTTAACTCCTCATATATATATATATATATATATATATATATATATATATATATATATATATATATATGTACACACACACACACACATATATATATACAGAATAATAAGTGCTCCTTTCTGGGAGTACAACTCCAATTGCAGGGACCAAGTCCCTTTTGCTGCTCGAGCGCCCACGTGCTGACACGTGGTACGCTAGCGCTCAAAGCTCTAGCGCCCTAGCTCCCGAGCGCCCACGTGCTGACACGTAGCGCGCTAGCGCGCTTGCGCCCAGAGCGCTAGATCTCGAGCGCCCACGTGCTGACACGTGGCGCGCTGGTGCTCAGTGCGCTAGCATTCTTGCGCTCAGAGCGCTAGCGCCCAGAGCGCTAGCGCCCGAGCGCCCACGTGCTGACACGTGGCGTGCTAGCGCTCAGTGCGCTAGCGCCCGAGCGCCTACATGCTGACACGTGGCGCGCTAGCGCTCTTGCACTCAGAGCGCTAGCGCCTAAAGAGCTAGCGCCCGAGCGCCCACATGCTGACACGTGGTGCGCTAGCGCTCTTGCGCTCAAAGCGCTGGCGCTGGCCCCACGCATCCTTTGGATGCCTTTCCCCCCTTTTTATATATATACATATATATATACATATGTATACATATGTACACACACACATACTCCACGACACTGAACCTGTTAGAAAAAAAATTTCTAACGGGGCGCTGCCCCGCACCCCGCAAGGGGGCTGCTAGCCCCCTTGACCCCCAGCCCGCTATCCGGGTAGCGGGACCCCCGTAAAAACTCTGCGGGGCCCCCGATATATCCAAAACCCCTTCAAAACACAACACAGCACATTGAGTTCGCATGACCAGTTTAACCCGTCAATCGGAGGTTCCCTCGCTCCAAAGGAGAGGGGTAATTAACGGCAGCTTAGTCCGCGGCTGCCGGAGATTCGGATCCCCACAATCATTAAACCCCGTCCTATCCTAGGCAGGGGGAATCTGTAATGCGCCTAAAAAGCACGCGCATATTCCCATCTCAATGGGGTGACGAAAAACACCCTACTCTGGAGTAATGATCTAATTGGAAAATCAGTTTTCAATTAACAACGCATAGTGAAACTGAAACATGAAAATGTTTCGAAGGGGTATTCGGGTATTCCTAGTAATGCCACTTCCATTATCCAGATTCATGATTGTAACCGTATATTTCCCTGCCATCTCTCCAAATCCCTTTATTTGTCTTTACTCATTACCTTTTGTACACCATTGTTAGGCTAAATGGTTTTCTTCCTTCCCTACCATTCGGCACTAGCATTTGGTTTGGAAGAAGACTATCTAATAAGCGTAATAGGTGTACTGTCCTAATCCTAAGAGCACTCGCAACCTGAGAGAAGGTAAAGATAAAAGACAACTGAATAAACCTTATTCTATTTCTCCTGAACCGGAGAAATGCAAAAGTGAAGTAGGAGTGGCGATGAAATACGTAGTTTGGTCGTGAATGATAGCAGTCGCAATTTACTTTTCCATCTTTTTGATCCCTTTATTTTTCTTTACTCGTTACCTTCTGTACACCACACTTAGGCTAATTGGTTTTCTTCATTCCTTACCTTTCGGCACCTGCCTATGGTTTGAAAGAAGACTATCCAATAAGCGCAATAGGTATACCCTCCTAATCCTAGGAGTACTCGCAACCTGAAAGAAAGTAAAAGGAAAACACAACTGAATAGTCCTATTCATTTTCTCCAGAACCGGAAAACATCCTCGAATCTGAAACAAGTTTCTTCGAGTTCGTATGTAACTATACGATAGTCATATCCAATAAAAATGGGATCTGCGTACTGATACGGAGTGTTCCGGAGAAAATCAAAGGGGAAAAGAAGGAGTGGCAATGTTGTATGCAACTCAGACAATCCAAAAGCCAGTGTTTTAAGAAAGTTCGGTTAACTTGGTCACTGAGTCATAGTCTAGGTCGGGCCATGGTCGCTGCCAGAGAGAGAGAAAAAAGAAACACTCTGCGTGCACTTTAACCTAGATCAGAATGGTTAATCACTTTATCTAATCAGGATGTCTCCCACTGTAACCTCAAATTCTCCTCCAAACCTGAAAGAAGAATTAGTCGGGATCACCCAAGGAGTAAACCAACTCATCAGTGGGATCGGGATCCAACTATCATCGCATGATAACCAGATGGAATCCACTCAAGTTATCACACTCTAGAAGGTATGCGCAAGCCTGGAAAGTTTCCTGTATGTTTGAAACTCCCGATATGATTTTTACCCCATGCTCTTATGACCTTGACGAAGGCCAACATATCATAAGTCACATGTCAAGTTCTGCCCATCATCATGCAGGTTAATTTGAACCCACCCATATATACCCTTGACGAAGGCCAAAATAGTAGTACGACTGTCCCAAACCAACGCATCTATCTATGCAACAGAAAAGTAACAAATAGCTACCATACACTATGCCTTGACGAAGGCCAACATACATAGCATGAATACTAAGTGCTACCTGTCTGAAATGACGGAGGGCTACGAATGGTTTTTGGCGAAAAACCTTTAACGTAATGAACTTGATATCGTTGAAGGAACCGGATAGCTTTTTATAAATATATAGTGGCAAAAACCTTTGCTAAAGAGGTCACTCCCGGTGAAGGGATCTCGGCTCTTTCCTCGTGGAATGAGGTGCAGGATATTCTAACTAAATACCGTGATGAAAAGCAAAAAGTAATCGACTATAGTGAAGTTATTACCCTGACGCAAACCTCTGTCCAAGGGGTCACTCCCGATGAAGGGATCTCGGCCCTTGCCTCGTCGAATGAGGTGCTGGATATTCATAACCAAATACCACTGTGCAAAACAAAAGCGAACGTCCTTGTAATAACAGCTTTTTGAAAATTGTTCCAACAATATCGAATAGGTTTGTTTTCCTTTCATTGATCTAAATCAACGCAGTCCCATCAATTAATCACACCACAAAAGAACAAAAATATGATGTACGTATATGCCATCCGCATTCGCTATTGGGTCTCGTCATCACCCGTTAGGTTACTTAACTAACGACAGAGTGGGGACTGGACTAGCGCGAGTGTAAAACATATACAACATCTACTGGTATATATATCAATATATAATAATCGCTCCAGGCGTGATAAATGCAACATCACAGAAAAGTAATAAGCATCACAGAACAATTCAGATAATATGGGAGCCCCGGGTTTCCTTTGAGCCGCAACTAAAACCCGACGTTCCCCTGGTCGTGTGGATAGCTGTGCAATGAAAACCTAGACCCCTACAAGTGCGGTAAGTTACCCGCCAAAACCAGAAGCGAGGCAGTCCCCTTCAGCAAAGTGAATGGACCACCCAGCACTTCACGGAATCCGGTAACTTGAGCACCCCTCCTTGGGTCAACCTGTACCCCCTACGAGTGCAACGAATAGCCCGCCAATTCTAGAGTGAAGACCCCTCCGTCTCAAAGCCATGAGATGCGGGCCCGTTTCCCTCTAGAACCCGGCCATCCGTGCACTCCACCGTGGGGTAATCCTAGTACAGAAAAGAAAATATGTACAACGGGTACATCGACCTCAACCCGGTCGTGCCCCAAAAGAATAATATACAAACAGGCAGTGACGGCAGTCCACATGTCGGACGCTCACCCCGCGATATCAAATGTACAAATAAATCCAAACTGCACTACTATTACACGCAAGCTATCCGCCACGACAAATCCGCAACAATATAGCACAACACAGAACATCAACGTGAATGTCACGTTCGCAAACCCGTCTAAAAGAGCTATAGCAATTAGACAAGATTTACCGCTCGAATGACATTCACGGTCGCAGATAGTAATGTAAGTACTGCAAATTTTAAACAATGTTAGAAAATATCGACTTCGAAATAACCCTCGAATAGCCCCAAACAACTAGATAAAACCATATCCAAACTGAACTAAACAAACAACATCACTGAACCAACATTATAGAGACTGGACTACACTGCAAATTTCAAAACCAGACCCTTCAAAATGGCCGGCCTGCTCAGATTATTGAGCAATGTGCTCGGATCATTTTTAGTGGAATTGGCTCGTATTTGGGGTGTAGGATAGTGGTCACTTAAGTAGTCTTCTGCAGTTGTTTAAATAATTTTTGAAGACACTTTTTAAATCGACAGAAACTGTAATGCAATGAGTGATGTTTCGGGTTTGTTTCAGTTTCGATACTTTAACATTGTCTAAACCAACTAGTATACGGTTAATGGTTTGGCTCTGATACCATGTAAGGCTACGGCGGCGCCCCGGCCGTCAATCCGAGGCCAAATGCGGAACAAAAACTTTTCAAACCGGCGCTAACGTAACCCTAAACTACGGATCGTGCCATTAACCGTATGCTAGTAAACTGTAAAGGGGTTTTAGAGATTATATCGATCGATCCGTGTCCTTCGGTCTTCAATCTCCTCCCCTAGCTTATTGCGGCTGCCCCGACGAATTCGATCTCCGGTCTCCATCGTTGAAGAGGCTCCACATCAATGAATCTTTATACGGGCTCCCGCTTCAAACCGAAGCAACTCGGACAACTAGTTTGCTAGCCTAGGTGCCCAAGATGAAGTAGAGATAGTGTATGAATACTTTGTCTCAAAGCACTCAATGATTTGGGTGGAGGTAAATGAAGTTGCCATGTAGTGAGAATAATGTGAGCACATGGAAAAAAAAACTTGTGAGGCAAAGGAATAGGGCTCGGCCATCAGAAGAGAATGGTTCTCTGGGGATTTTTTCAAGTGGTAAGGTGTTGTGAATGAATGATTAATTTAACACTAGAAAATTTTCCATCACATTCAACACAATAAATTAATCCTTCACAAAAAACCACAGCACCCAAAACAATCAACCCCGCCCCAAAAGTCACACAAATATCTAACACTTAATATCCTAGCCAAATACAAAAGCAATTAATGCATGAACAAAAAAACTCACCCACTCCATAACAACAGCCCATGCCCATGAATTGACCCATGCCATGCCCACGAAATTTTCAGTGCACCAAGCCAAACGTTAAAGTCAAAATTGCATAAGCCCAAAATTCCCACACTCATAATTTCCACATTAAACATTAAACCAAATGTTTAACTTGAGAAAAGAAATTGGCAATTTCAAAAGTAAACTCGTAATGAATTACAAGAATACCTCCCGTCCGTATATACATACCTGCATCCGTATTCTGACTGAATACGATTACAACGAGACGAAAATATTACAACAATCTAATACTAGGAACCGACTTAAACCAAAGCCTACTAGTATGATCCGTCCGATCATGATCCGTGCAAAAGTGCACGTATATGATCGAATCCTGCCATAAAACCATACGGCCTCTATAACGTTTTGCCCGAACATGGAAAACTCTCTGTGTGGGGCTCTAAAGACTCGTCAATACGCTGGCAGTGGGTTTAACCACAAGCACGTCAGTGGCACTAGCTGTACGTAACGGCTGCCCATGTATTGAGCGAAAGGGAAGCTGACGAGCGAATTCATACTGAAACCCTACTGAGCCTGATAGTGACAATATCCGTACGGTCCGGTCCGTTCGTCTATGAGTATTGCATATCGGGCATAGGGGATGGTAAACGTCAGACCCCTAATAGCGGTATAAGTCGTGTCGGAGTGTAGCCCAGAACATCTTGAGAAACTACTGAAATACCTACCAGTAAATCTCACTTGTCTTGGCCAAGAACTTTGTGTAATGGCTCTCCAAACACAGCGCGATATCACCCCCAATACCGGGAGAGACGAATCCCCTGCTGATCCGCTCACTGCCTCCATACGGCTCGGGACTGTACCCAAGTAAAACCTGTTTGCACGACTCCTTTGAGCCGTGGTAGGGTAGTAGTCAAAGCACAGTGGGAACTCACACGAGAAAAATGATGATCAATCTGTACACATGTCACCAGGGAACTGCTATCTGATAATACCAACTAGCATGTTCCCGGCAAGTCCGTCCGGTGTACTCATAACCCAATGAGCACATGTATACATCTTAGGTGAACCAACTGACACCAATGGCTTGTGAGACCGGCCACCGCCCCTCGTCGGGGTCTCGGTCTGTATACACTAGTCTACTCTGAAATATCGATGCCCTGTCTCGAAACTCCCTCGACTAGGGACCATTTAAGGATATGCTTATAGACCCCAACTCCCACATATATGATCGCCATCATACTGCTGGCAGACAAGCAAGGGTCCTATGGGCTCTATCAACACGTAATAGTGATCTGTAATGTCACCTGAAGCATATACACGATGATAAAGATAAACCAGATAGCATACTATCATATCGAGTAAGACTGTCCTACCGGTATAGGTCCTCCTTCAATCATTGCAATCATGTGCCTGCGATCCAATAATTGACTTTGAGGGCACTATAGCCAACAGACGTCACGTGGTCTAAGTGCCGGTCACGTTCCTAAATTGGGTCGTGACAAAGGACTTTTGCCCAAAATCTGATGAAGAGAGAGCTCGCATGAGTATTATACCCTACGCTTCAGCCGTATGATCTATAATGTATTCGATATTATGTACTCGCCCTGATGTAGCTTATGCACTAGGTGTAGTAAGCAAGTATCAATCCAACCCAGGGGAGAAACACTGGACAGCTGTAAAGAACATTCTTAAGTACTTGCGAAGGACTAAAGAAATGTTCTTGGTATATGGTAACGGGGATCTCCAAATGGAGGCCTTTACCGATTAAAACTTCCAGAGTGATAAGGATGACAACAAATCTATCTCAGGGTTTGTATTTACCCTTAATGGAGGGGCGGTTTGTTGGAAGAGTTCCAAACAGGACACCATTGCAAACTCAACGATGGAAGCTGAGTATATTGCTGCAAATGATGCTGCCAAGGAAGCCATCTGGATGAGCTAGGAGTAGTTCCAACCATTATTGATCCAATACCATTGTATTATGATAATAATGGGGCTATGGCGTTGGCCAAAGAGCCCAGGTCCCATCAGCGATCCAGACACATCCTAAGGCGATATCATTTGATCCGGAAGATAGTTGATCGCCGTGAGATCGTGATTCGGAGAGTAAATACAAAGAATAACATCGCGGATCCACTCACCAAGGCCTTTCCATAGCCTCAACATGAGCGACTATTTGAGATGTTGGGTATGAGATACGCCAATAATTGGCCTTAGTGCAAGTGGGAGATTGTTGGATATATGTATGCCCTAGAGGCCATTATTTGATAGTGTGTGTGTGTGTGTGTATTTATTCAGACGACTTTCTTGCTCGACATTATAGTATGATATCTGGTTACTCTTTATCTTAACATGTTCACTTGATTGTGTATATTGTTCATTTGATACATGTTGGTAAAGCCCTTAGGATATTTGCTTGACTACTGTGATTATAATGCAGATCATACTAATGGGATATGTGTAGTTTATAAGCATATCCTTAAATGTTCCTGGTCGTGGGTGTATCGAGACGGGGTATCGATGTTCCAGAGTAGACTAGCGTATACGTTTCTTGATGCATTTGACGGACGATGGATGATCCCATAACCATTGGTGTTTGACATCAAAGATTGTATACGAATGCTCAGTGAAGACTGGGTACACTGAACGGACTCGCCGAGAACTCCTATATGGTATTATATCTATCGTCGGATAGCAGTTCTCAGGTGACACTTGTATAGATTAGTCTGTAGACCTGAGATCGTCATAGAGCGTTGTGTGTTCTCCCACTGTACTTTGATTTCCACCCTACCACGGCTCTACTGAGTCGTGCAAACAGGTGGCTTTTGGGTACAGTCCCGAGATACATGGAGGCAATGAGCGATAGGAGGAGTTTCGTCTCTCTCGGTATTGGGGGTTGATGTTGCACTATGCTCGATTTGCTATAACAGGAAGTCCCTGCCCAGGGCCGATAAGATTTACTGATAAGTGTTATCAGTAGTTTCTCAATCTGTTATAGGCCATACATCGGCATGACTTATTGAGTTATTAGGGTCGACGATACCATCCCTAGACTCGATATGCAACATGTCTGATGAAGAGACCGGACTGTACGGTAAGTGTTACCAGTTGGCTCTACGGGAGTTTGGACAAGTTCGCTTGTTGATCTTCTGTTCGCTCAATACCTGGGAGCCGTTACATATAGTTAGTACCACTGACGGTTTGTGGGTATCTGATATGATCACTACCTACTGCTAGCGTATTGACGAGTCTTAGAGTCCCACAAAGGGGTTTCCGAGCTCAGGCGAAACAATGTGGGGCGCATATGGGGATATGCGCGGGAACTTGATTAAATACGAGTATATGATACCGTATATTGATCTGGCATTTTCTATTGGTCGGGTCGTATGTGATATGACCGGATTATTAAATCAAGTGTTGATTTAATATAACGTGACCATTAGCTCATTATTAAATCCTTTCTTTATTTGTATGCATGTATGTATGTATGTTTATATTGATATGTATGCACACATGCATGTATACGGTAACATTTCAAAAAAATAAAATATTATTTTTGGGAATTTTTATAATTTAATATTATTTTATTGAATATTTTAATATTTCGGTATAATTAAATACCGATAAATGGGGAAAATTTTGGAAAAAATTATGGAAAATTCTAAAATAGAGTATTTTATGGAATTTTAACATTTTTAAGTTTTTATGATTAGTTATATGCTAATTTAGTACTAATCGCGATTAAAAATCGCTAATCGGTTTTTTAGCATTTGTGGGCAAAACATGCACATATCATTTTTACACTTGTGTTTCATTTGTTTCTTTTCCTTCTCTTCATTTAGCATGGTTGCTTAGGGTTGACCATTGAGTGAGAAGGATATGAAAAGAAAAGAAAAGAAAAGAAAAAGGTAAGTATGATGAAGAGAGAGAAAGAGTGGGTTACTTTTGACTTGTTTGACCTTTCCTCCATCATTCTTCACACCCTTTTCTCTCTCCCCCTCCCATGAGCTGCTGCTGCTCCTGCTCCTCCCCTCTTCCTCCTCCCTCTTCAAGCTTAGATCCACCATGAATACAACTCCAAAACCCTATTCCCATTTCACAAAAAATGTTCCCAAGCCCACTAGCTACACATTAGACCTAGAAAGAGAGGATCTTAAGGACTTTGAGCAACTCAAGAATTTTCTTGAGTTTCCAAAGGAGGTAAATTCTGCATCCTTAGAGTAGTATTTTGATTTCTTGTGCATCTATACTTGTTCCATGTCGATATGGTGTGGTTTTGAAGACTTTGGAAATTTCTAGTTAGGGTTAGGAGTTGAATTGAGTTGTAAAGTGAAATTGAGACTTGTAGTGACCTTAAAATCCTGTTGGTGATGTTACATTGGACCAAACCAGAGATTAAAACCTAGAATACGGTTTTATAGAATCGATATCGGGAAAAACTGTAATTCTATGACTGTTTTTAGAAATCTGCTTTCAACCCGAGACTCCTAAAATAAAATTGGTTTGACAGTAAGATGTGCAGGCACCTAGGAACCACCACCCAAAACCCTAGCCCCTCTCCCCTCTTCCAGGCCACCAATTTATCCCTTCTGGCCACAAATTGCGGCCAGAGCAGGTTGGAACCCCCTCGTTTTTGTTCCAGCGACCTATCTCCAGTAAATTTGACCTTTGGTATGTGCAATTTTGACTGATTCCACATAGGGTAGAATCTGGGGTAGTTTTCATGAGTTGGCGCATGGTTTACGACTTGTTTTAGCATGGATTTTAGTATTTGATGATTCGTTTCTGTCGGATGGCGTTTGAACGTCAACGGCAAAGGGTTATTAGTCGTGTTTGCATGCGAGGCTATAGGTTTTTACCTATGGGCGTAGCGTATGCCGTTTTGGTTTCTGATGTGATTTTCATGTGCTTTAGCATTTGTGATATCCTTGTAGGTACCCCACGTAACGTCGAGGCGTTGAAGATAAAGATGGCGACATCGGCATCGGCATACAAGAAGCAAGGTGAGTAGATTTATATCTACGGGGAGAAGTCGGGTGGATGGCGTATAGCACCCCCGCAGTTCGTGGTGATGTATACGAATACGTATACATAAATATATATATTTTATATGTTGATTTGAGTTTATTGATAATAAAGATGGATATTTGGTGTGTTTGGATTGGTTTAGTGTTGCGAAACCCTAGAGTAGTGGTTGCACCACACATACACACACACCTATACTTGCATACATTCTTCTTTCTTATGTGTGTATATGGGATATATTTATGTGTTCACATGGGTATGGGACTATGTGATCATATACCGGACTTGAGGATAGTGTTTGGGATTTGAGGTGAGTCGATGAGATTTGATTTGAGACCGTGAAATCGGAGATATGGCAGGATTCGTATGTGAGATACGTCATGATGTTATAGCGGATCTTTGGACAACGATACCATGTGAATAGTGATATAAAGGAAATGGTCGACATGTGATCGTGAGATGAGATATGATATGCTAGGATGTTTATAATGGGCCGCATTGGGCGATGTATACTCCTTTATGATGATATGTGCTGATGATATCGGTTTGTACGAGACTGTCGATCAGTAGTCAGATCATGATTATATTGATGATATTAGCATTGTACTAGACGTAGATCAGTACCCCGGATTTGATCTTGATAAAGAGGATACCAGATGAATAATATGATGAATGTGATATTGACCCGTACCCAGATTTGGGATGTCGTACGACGGATTTACGTACGAGACATATATTGATGTTTGATCCTGTTAGTGTTTATGCCCTAGAAGGCCATTACTGTATCATACTAGTTTGTATATTACTTAATGGAAGCTTGGGATTTTCAAAGTTATATAACAGTCTTGCTAAACATGGTGGTATGCTACTTGGTTTTATCTATCTTAATATGTGAGTATACGTATTGATAGAGCTCTTAGAATCTTGCTTGACTACCAGCGTTGTGATGGCAGTCACACTGGTGGGGGCTGGGTAGTCTACAAGCACATCCTTATTCAGGTCCCTAGTCGTAGGATTATCGAGACAGGGCATCGATACTCCGGAGTAGACTAGTGTGTACGCTTCTCATCCCAGTTGGGGAGATGGTCTGTCCCACAGCCGTCAGTACGTCGTACTGGAGATAGTATACAGGTGCTCGTTAGGTTACGGGTACACCGGACAGGACTCACAGGGAACTGTTGGTTGGGATTATACCCGTCGTCAGTTAACAGTTCCCAGGTGACATGAGTACAGCATAGTCCGCAGACTTGACACTGCTACTTCGCCTCGAGTGTGTCCCACTGTTCTTAGATTGCTACCCTACCACGGCTCAAAGGAGTCGTGCAAACAGGTAGCAGTTGGGTGCAGTCCCGAGCACTTGGAGGCAGTGGCGGTTAAACAGGATTCGTCTCTCCCGGTATTGGGAGTTGATATCGCGTTGTGTCAGAGAGCCATTACGCAAAGTCCCTGACCAGGGCAAGCGAGATTTACTGATAGGTTTTCCAGTAGTTTCTCAAGGTGTAATGGGCTACGCTCCGACAAGACTTATACCGCTTTTAGGGGACTGGCGCTTGCCGCCCCCTAGGCCCGATATGCGATAGTCTTAGACGAACAGACCGGACTGTACGGAGATTGTCACAGCAGGCTCAGTAGGAGTTCGGATGGGTTTACTCATCGGCCTTCTTATCGACATCTACCTGGGGACCGTTACGTACAGCTAGTGCCGCTTGTGGTCTGTGGTTAAACCCACTGCCAGCGTAGTGTCGAGTCTATAGAGTCCCACACAGAGAGTTTCTCTGCTTCGGGCGAAACGATATAGAGGTCGTATGGTTTTACGACAGGGTTCGGACGCATACGTGTTTTTACGCACGTACGATGTTCGGACAGTTTTTACTAGTCGGCTTTGGTTTAAGCCAGATTCTAGTATCGGATTATTGGATTTATACAGTCTAAAGTTTTTCCGTGTTTTTAAGGATAGGAGGGGCGTTCTCGTAATTTGTCGGGAAGCTTCTTGAAGCATGGTGACTTGGGGGTTAAGGTGGCATTTGCATTAATTGGATAAGTGAGTCATGGTGTGATTCATACATGGAGTTAATGAATCAATTATGATTTATATGACTCATGTGATGAATCACTTAGTGTATTAATGAAACATGATGATATATCATTATTTGTTATTCATTTAATATATATGATATGTTTCATATATACACACATGATCTATTCATCCAAAATGATTCTCATTATCACCTTCTCTCTCCTCAAGCTCTCTCTCTTCGAACCCTAACCCTAACCTCTCATGTGTTGAGTTCAAGGGTTAGCTAGACTAATACTTCCATAATCCAACTCTATATCACCTAGGTTGCTTAGATTGGCACTTTGAGTAACCTAGTTACCTCAAGTTAGAGGTTAAGCTTGGAGTAGGAGCTCTCGGGTGGATCGTCTTTGACTCGAGGAGGCTGTTGAGGTGCCGACGTTCCAAAGAGCCTACATGGAGTGGAGGACAGTGATGAAGACCCGAAGGACAAGTAACATGAGGTATAACTTCGAATCAGAGTAGTTAAACCTTTCGTAGTTTGCTAGTAACGGTTTCGACACGATTCATGCGCTCAAGTCCGTGTTACGAAGCTTTGATAATCGTTTTTCATATATTCCGCCTCCCTGCAAGTTCGTGGGGTGCGTGACATGGACTTACAGTGGTATCAGAGCCAACTAAACCATTACTAGCTTGTTAGCAACTAAGTAGAACTTCGATAGACGGAAAACACGAAAACAACACCCCGATACCCTTTCAGTTTCTGTTAATTTTAAAAGTGTCAGAAAAATTATTTGATAGACCTTAAAATTCACAGCAGGGTATTATAAGAGTTCTGGGAAAATACGAGGCCACTACTCGGCAAGACGGCCGCGGAACCGCGGCCAAATGGTGCTTTTGGCCGCGGATCCGCCGCCGAGTCAACGCCGAGCTGACTCGGAGTTTCACAGTAATTCTTTATTTCTGGTGTTTTGTTTTCCTGTATATTTTGTTTCTGCCCAGGTTACTTCTGTGCTGGCTTGCATTTGGGGTAGACACGGAAAATGGTTATCGATCGATATTCTAAGTTATTTGCTAATCGGGTTTTTATCTGTAATGATTAATGTGTTCGTAAACCTCCCCTAACTGCTAGTATGTCGGTTGGCAGGGGGTTGCACATTTCTGTAATGTTTACTGTTTGTGTATATGAACTTGATTGGATCGTTGTGATGATTAGCCGGGATTTGAGATGGGTTTTATATTCATTCATTTGATGTAAATTGTAATATGATGTAATATTCTTTTGCGGGGCACATCCAGGTTGCGGTTGTAGCCACCGTTGTATTATTTCATTTACTGTTTTTTGGCTCCTAGGATAGACCCAAGATAGGGTGCACAAACTACCGGGTACGTCGAAGTGTTTAGTGGCCTACTCACGTTGTTGAGGGAGACCGCTTCACTTCGGGTACTTGGCGGGTAGTTTGCCGTACCCGTAGGGGTCTAGGGTGGGGCAAAGGCTATTCATCACAACTGTGTAATCCGTCTTTTGTTGCAGGCTCAAAGCAAACACGGATTGCTTGTATATCCAATAATGTTCATCTGAGATCTGGAATGCCTATTATTGCGTCTGACGCATGTACAATATCTATATATGATAGCTATTTAGACGTCACTTATGTTTTACACCCACGCTAGCCCAGCCCCCGCTCTGTCGTTAGTTAAGTAACCTAACGAGTGATGACGGGACCCAGTGGCGAATGCGGATGGCATAAGAGGACGTTGTATTTTCGTTGTTTTCTGCAATGATAGGTTTTAATAGGACGCATTATTTTAATGCAAAGAAAATAAACCAAAGTTGAATCGTTGGAACAAATTTAAAAGAATCCACTCGGTTATTTTAAAAAAGCAGAATTTTTTAAATTGCGGAGCTTTAACCACTTCTTTTAAAGAAAGCTATCAGGTTCCTTCGATTATATCAAGTTCACTACGTTCACGGTTTCACCAAAACCAGTCGTAGCCCTCCGTCGTTTCTTATGAATGGTCAGTAGTATTCAAGCTATTCTTGTTGGCTTTCGTCAAGGCATAGTGTTTGGTAGCTGCTGGGGTATTCATTTGTTGCATAGATAGATGAGTTGGTTTGGGACAGTCGTATTACCTTGTTGGCTTTCGTCAAGGGTATATACGGATGGGTTCAAATTAACAAGATAATGATGGGCAGAACTTGACATGTGTTTTATGATTTGTTGGCTTTCGTCAAGGTCATAAGAACATGGGGCAAAAATCCACATCAGGAGTTTCTAAAGAAACTGAAACTTGCTAGTGTTGCATACCATTTGGAGTTTGATGAATGTTGGTAGGATTCCTTCAACATTATCATACGATGATATTTGGATCCCGATCCTACTGTGAGTATATGCTACTTATCAGGAGATTCGTCACTTAACGATCAATGCTATAAACCAAGTAGGTGTCGGGAAAGGTGTCAGCGTGGCTACGCCCCCAGAGAAAAGAGGTTATTTAATTAAGGAACTTCGCGAAAGCGTTGGAAAACCTCCCTCGAAGTACCGACACTAGCCTGGCTGAACGGTTAAGCAAGTATTATACAGTGAGAATAGTCATGGCTAATTCTTCTTTTATGGTTTGAGGAAGGATTCGAGAAACAGCGGGAGCCATCCAGTTTAGATAAATTAAAAACCAATCTAAACATGCAACAGCATCATGCTAAAGTGTTTTCTTCTCTCTCTCTCATTGCAGCGACCTTGTGACCATGAGTAGGTTACATCTAGATAACAAGTTGACTGAATCTAACTTATATGACTGGCAAAGGTCTGTCCAGATGTCCATTGCCTATGACAAGCTGGACCACCCTATTACTACTCAAGATCCCGCCGTCCCAGGTCCATTTTCCACCGTCGCGGATATGGATATCCGTCAGACAAGGGAAAAGGATAAAGCGAAAGCTAAGTGCCTCGTGTTGGCTTTAGTTGATGGTGTATACCAGAAGCAACACGAGAAGATGGACTCAGTTTCCACATTTCTCCATAACAAAGATTTATATGGAGAGCAATCTCATATCGCAAGATATGAGACCTCGAACGATTTAAATCAAGCGAGGTTGGCTGTCGGGTCATCTGTAGGGGACAACGTCCTTACAATGACTAGCTATATTGATGAGCTCAAGGACCTGGAAACCACGTTGGGAAACAGGTCATACGCTGACTTATTTCCACAATCCCTACCCTCTACTTGCACCTTGAAAGAAACCAGGGAGACACAAGCTCTGCTTAATGGGGGACCTTCTTCTTCTACATCCAGGGCGAAAGCAAAGGGTGAAAAGAAGAAGACCTCTACAAAACCGATATACGGTGTCAATAAAGTAGGAGGAAAGGGAAGAGCAAAAGTTTCGGGACTTGGTATAGCTAAGGAGGGCTGTTCCTATTGTTATGGGAACGGGCTTTGGCAGAAGGATTGCAGGGCTTTGGAAGCCAGTAGCCAGGATACGAAGCATGTTGTGGCTTCAGCCTCAAGTGAGTTTGTAATTGAGAACTGTTTGTCAATTAACTCTACTTCCTGGGTACTAGATACCGGAGCAGGATCTCATATCTGTAATTCATTACATGCTTTGAGAAACCGTAGAGTTATAAGGGTAGGTGATATGTCTCTCAGAGTTGCTAACGGAATGAGCGTGGACGCTGAATCCGTGGGAGAATATCGCCTAGGTTTGACAAGTGGGCAGATATTGATTCTACGTAACTGTTTGTATGTACCTAGTTTGACTTGTAATATCATATCAGTGTCCTTACTTTCAAAAGAGGGATATGATTTTACATTCGTAAGCGATGTAGTTCACATCCACCTAAATCAAGTTTTGATTGGGTCCGGTACATTAGACGTATATACGTATTGAGTCAAGCTCAGGTTTTCAATGTCCAGAACACACTTAAAAGAAAGTCTCCAGAAATGAATCAGGCTTTCTTATGGCATTGTAGACTAGGTCACATCAATGAAACACGATTAACGAAGTTACATAGAGAAGGATATTTGAATCCGTTCGAATATCAATCTTATGCCACTTGTGAATCTTGTCTCATGGGAAAGATGACAAAGACTCCGTTTACTGGACACGGAGTAAGAGCGAGCGAGCTCTTAGGACTCGTACACAGTGACGTATGCGGTCCAATGTCTACACATGCGCAAGGTGGTTATTCCTACTTCATTACTTTTACGGATGATTTCTCTAGGTATGGACATATCTTCTTAATGAAGCATAAATCCGAGGCCTTTGAGAAATTCCAGGAATACAAGAATGAAGTGGAAAACAAAACAGGCAAAAGTATTAAGACACTGAGATCTGATCGAGGTGATGAATACTTAAGTGCCGAGTTCTTGGGTTACTTATAAGAGAATGGAATTCTCTCTCAGCTTACTCCTCCATACACACCACAACACAATGGTGTATCGGAAAGGAGGAATCGAACCCTATTGGATATAGTTCGTTCCATGATGAGTAAGGCTGAGTTACCGCGATCATTCTAGGGTTATGCGCTAGAATCAGCGGCATATCTTTTGAACAAGGTTCCAACCAAGACTGTGCCTACCACACCATATCAGATATGGAGTGGGAAGAAACCCAATCTTCAGTACCTGAAGACATGGGGATGTCCAGCTTTTGTAAAAAAGCAGCATCCGGACAAGCTCGAGGCATGCTCAGTAGAGTGTAAGTTTGTGGGATATCCAAAGAACTCCATGGGATATTGCTTATATTACGCAGAGGAACAAAAGGTTTTTGTTTCTCGTCATGCCCGCTTCTTAGAAACTGAATTTTTAGAAAATCAGAAGAGTGGGAGCGCAGTAGAACTGGAAGAAATTCCAGAACCACAAGCTGTTACTGAAAGTTTGGTAGAACAAGAAGTTTCAGAAGAAAGGGACATACCAGCGCCTATCCGCAGAAGTAGTAGGCAATCTCATCCGCCCGATATATAATACGGTTTTCTCATAGACGGGGATCGAGAATATTGCGTCATTGATAATGACGACCCTACTAGCTTCCATCAAGCCATTCAGAGCGGCGACTCGGTAAAATGGCTGGATGCAATGCGGACCGAAATGGAGTCTATGTACACTAACAAAGTATGGACTTTGGACACTGCTCCAGATGGGGTAAAACCCGTAGGATGCAAGTGGATCTTCAGAAAGAAGATTGGTGTAGATGGACAGGTTGAAACCTTTTCTCCAGTGGCTATGCTCAAATCCATTCGGGTCCTTCTTGCTATTGCTGCCTTCCATGATTATGAGATCTGGCAGATGGACGTAAAGACGGCATTTCTAAATGGTAATTTGGAAGAGAGCGTCTATATGGATCAGCCAGAGGGATTCATTCAGAGTGGGAGCAGCGGTAAAGTATGCAAGCTGCTTAAATCCATTTATGGACTAAAGCAGGCATCACGGAGTTGGAACATCTGTTTTGATGATACTGTCAAAGAATTCGACTTTATCAAAAATCCAGATGAACAATGCATATACAGTAAGATTGTAGGGAGAGTTGTTGTATTCCTCGTCTTGTACGTGGATGACATTCTCCTAATAGGAAATGATACTCCTATGCTACAGTCAGTCAAAAGATTCTTGTCACAGAAGTTCTCCATGAAAGACCTGGGTGATGCCACCTACATTATGGGGATCCAGATCTATCATGATAGATCAAAGAGGATGTTGGGACTTTCGCAGTCCAGGTACATAGACATCATATTGAAAAGATTCAGTATGGATGATTCTAAGCGCGGTAACCTACCGGCATGTCACGGAATCACCCTCTCCAAAGAGATGTCTCCCAAGACTGATTTGGAAAGGGATCGCATGTCGATTATACCCTACGCTTCTGCAGTAGGCTCTATAATGTATGCGATGTTATGTACCAGACCAGATATAGCATACGCATTGAGCGTTGTAAGCCGGTATCAGGAAAACCCAGGGGAGAAGCACTGGATTGCAGTAAAGAACATTCTCAAGTACCTGAGAAGGACTAAGGAGATGTTCTTGGTGTATGGCAGAAAAGACCTCCAGATCGAGGCCTTTGCTGACTTCAGCTTCCAGAGTGACAAGGATGACTCCAAGTCCATGTCGGGTTATTTCTTTACCCTCAATGGAGGGGCGGTCTGTTGGAAGAGTTCCAAGCAGGACACTGTTGCTGACTCAACGATGGAAGCGGAGTACATAGCTGCTTGCGATGCCGCAAAAGAAGCTGCCTGGATGAAGAAGTTCCTCACAGAACTTCAGGTGGTTCCTACCAGTGGTGGTCCAATACCTCTGTATTGTGACAACAATGGCGCTATAGCTTTAGCGAAGGAACCCAGGTCCCATCAGAAGTCCAGACACATCTTAAGGCGGTATCACCTGATCAGGGAGATCGTCGATCGCCGGGAGATCGAGGTAAAGAGAGTAGATACAGAGAATAACACTGTTGATCCATTCACAAAGGCCATTCCTCAGACGCAGTTCGAGAGGCTATTCGAGATGATAGGTCTGTGATACGCCAGTACATGGCCCTAGTGCAAGTGGGAGATTGTTAGTGTTTATGCCCTAAAAGGCCATTACTGTATCATACTAGTTTGTATATTACTTAATGGAAGCTTGGGATTTTCACAATTATATAATAGTCTTGCTAAACATGGTGGTATGCTGCTTGGTTTTATCTATCTTAATATGTGAGTATACGTATTGATAGAGCTCTTAGGATCTTGCTTGACTACCAGCGTTGTGATGGCAGTCACACTAGTGGGGGCTGGATAGTCTACAAGCACATCCTTATTCAGGTCCCTAGTCATAGGATTATCGAGACAGGGCATCGATACTCCGGAGTAGACTAGTGTGTACGCTTCTCATCCCAGTTGGGGAGATGGTCTGTCCCACAGCCGTCAGTACGTCGCACTGGAGATAGTATACAGGTGCTCGTTAGGTTACGGGTACACCGGACAGGACTCACAGGGAACTGTTGGTTGGGATTATACCCATCGTCAGTTAACAGTTCCCAGGTGACATGAGTACAGCATAGTCCGTAGACTTGACACTGCTACTTCGCCTCGAGTGTGTCCCACTGTTCTTAGATTGCTACCCTACCACGGATCAAAGGAGTCGTGCAAACAGGTAGCAGTTGGGTGCAGTCCCGAGCACTTGGAGGCAGTGGCGGTTAGACAGGATTCGTCTCTCCCGGTATTGGGAGTTGATATCGCGCTGTGTCAGAGAGCCATTACGCAAAGTCCCTGGCCAGGGCAAGCGATATTTACTGGTAGGTTTTCCAATAGTTTCTCAAGGTGTAATGGGCTACGCTCCGACACGACTTATACCGCTTTTAGGGGACTGACGCTTGCCGCCCCCTAGGCCCGATATGCGATAGTCTTAGACGAACAGACCGGACTGTACGAAGATTGTCACAGCAGGCTCAGTAGGAGTTCGGATGGGTTTACTCATCGGCCTTCTTATCGACATCTACCTGGGGACCGTTACGTACAGCTAGTGCCGCTTGCGGTCTGTGGTTAAACCCACTGCCAGCGTAGTGTCGAGTCTTTAGAGTCCCACACAGAGAGTTTTCCTGCTTCGGGCGAAACGATATAGATGTCGTATGGTTTTACGACAGGGTTCGGACGCATACGTGTTTTTACGCACGTACGATATTCGGACAGTTTTTACTAGTCGGCTTTGGTTTAAGCCAGATTCTAGTATCGGATTATTGGATTTATACAGTCTAAAGTTTTTCCGTATTTTTACGGATAGGAGGGGCATTCTCGTAATTTGTCGGGAAGCTTCTTGAAGCATGGTGACTTGGGGGTTAAGGTGGCATTTGCATTAATTGGATAAGTGAGTCATGGTGTGATTCATACATGGAGTTAATGAATCAATTATGATTTATATGACTCATGTGATGAATCACTTAGTGTATTAATGAAACATGATGATATATCATTATTTGTTATTCATTTAATATATATGATATGTTATATATATGCACACATGATCTATTCATCCAAAATGATTCTCATTCTCACCTTCTCTCTCCTCAAGCTCTCTCTCTTCAAACCCTAACCTCTCATGTGTTGAGTTCAAGGGTTAGCTAGACTAATACTTCTATAATCCAACTCTATATCACCTAGGTTGCTTAGATTGGCACTTTGAGTAACCTAGTTACCTCAAGTTAGAGGTTAAGCTTGGAATAGGAGCTCTCGGGTGGATCGTCTTTCACTCGAGGAGGCCGTTGAGGTGCCGACGTTCCAAAGAGCCTACATGGTGTGGAGGACAGTGATGAAGACCCGAAGGACAAGTAACATAAGGTATAACTTCAAATCAGAGTAGTTAAACCTTTCGTAGTTTGCTAGTAATGGTTTAGACACGATTCATGCGCTCAAGTCCGTGTTATGAAGCTTTGATAATCGTTTTTCATATATTCCGCCTCCCCGCAAGTTCGTGGGGTGCGTGATATGGACTTACAGATCCGCACTCTCGACTTGGGATGCCTGATTATAGATATTGTATCGGATGTGATACTATTGAGGCGGAATCACCGACTAATATATATATGTATATGTATCGACTCAGATGTTAGGCGGTTTCCTTACCTTCAGTTAGCCTGTTAGCTCAGCCCTATAGTTTAGTGTAGTAGTTAGACTAGATTTATATTAAATGCATATTAGTTATCGTTGTGTCTAGTATTCAGCTCCCGCTCATTATTGCTGTTCGCTCCGCATCACATACTTATATTGTGATTCATATACCATTATTGATAACATGCTGTTAGGACACCAGCACCATTACCGATGATGCGTATGTACCACTTACACTTACTTGCCGGCTCACACACATTTTCATCAGTAATTGCCATGTCACGTACACTTTAGAAAATACTATTGCATTGACATAGCTTGTTAGGTTATATTTTCGACATGATATTAGTGTACTTGCCTTATATGCCAGTTTATACATTGCAGTTATTACTTGCTACTTCATGCATATTGTTATTCACTGTTATGCCGCATTCATGGATTTTTAGGCCTATATTCATTGTTTTACATGCCATCGATGATTTGGATTCGGATTCGGATTTTCATGAGATTTCCTGGATTTGGGGGGAAAACCGCAAAAACATTTATAAACTTCTTTTCTCTCTTTTTAAATGAAAAGTACGGTTTTCCCATGATGTATGAGTCGTCCACCATGAGTTTGCTGATGGATTTCGAGACCCGGTTCAAGGAGTTGGATGAACCGTTTCGGGTACATGGTGGGCCCGGTGCGGTACCCCGGGGCGAGAAGGTCGCAGAGGATGGCGTTAAGCCTGGCAGGGGAGTACTACCGACCTGTGATTTTACCCGATGCGTCGGATATCCGGAGGATACCGTCGTGGTCTTGAGATTGATGGTAGGGGCCGGTCTGGACTGACGGCGCCCTAGATAGTGAGATTGAGACATTGAGATTTTGAGATATTGAGGTACTGAGATTTGATGATCCAGGTCAGTCCAGGTAGCCGGAGCATGAGATATTGAGATATTTGGATTTATGTTTTGTGTCGATGCTAGACACGGTTTATACTGATTTCATTTATGATACCTCGTTTTGAAAATACAGAAATCTCACTAAATTATGAAAGCAGTTCCTTCGTTTACATGTACTCTGTTTTCATGCATTCATACCTCATCCATATGATACATTGCTACCTGAGGCACTGACACGAGCATTTGATATTACAGTTGTTAAAGGTATACCCTAGCCATTGTTATAGGCTGCAGGTTATATATATTTGAGGATATATTATGATCATATGACCTAGGATTGCGTTGTTCATGCGATTTCTGTTCGTGGATGTTTTTATATTCACGAGTTGGCAACTCACCCCCGTTGTGCCACAGTTTCTTGCAGGTTTTGCCATACAGGTTTCATTACGGCTTTGCTGGCACTACTTTCATTTCCGGGTGATTTGCTAGTAGGTGGGTTCACTTGTATCGTGACCATCAGTATATTTTGTATATTATTATTCAGTTGTATCTAGAAGTTCCATCAACCAAACATATGTTTATTTCAGAGATAGAGATCAGTGATGTTTATTCTTTCGACCTTAGAGTCGCGCGTTGTATTTCTATGGATTTCATGTTGTTTTGAGTTTCCTTTTCTGTTGTGATCCTCGCCTTTCGGCGTTGTATATTATATTGCTTGCGTGGTTGTGACCGTCGATTGACGAAGAGCTAGCTCCCGCTTGGGGATGCACTTATTCATTATATATGCTTTATCAGGTTTTGTACCCGTTTGGGGTCAGTTTTTACAAAGGAAACTCTGCCGAAATTTTTAGAAAAGACTTGTGATTTTAAAATGCATATTTCGGCGTATATTGCAAACTACTTGATTTAAAATGGTTTTCCTTCACTCCACTACTTTTCTTGGTTTGGATTTCTGGGTTTTTGGCTTACTTAGATTACGTACGCCTCGAGACGTTTCGTAGTCTAAGTGTCGGTCATGTTCCGTACTTTCGGGTCGTGACAAAGTTGGTATCAGAGCGTTAGGTTTTACTTTTGGAGCGTAGGATGACCCTTGGTTGATGGAGTAGGTGACTAAAGTAGAGTGACGTACCGTGGGTATGTTCCGCGGCATATTTACGATACGCTACTCCACTTAAGAAGCCTTAGGATGTACATTTCTTTGTTCAGTATCATATTCATTCATGATCTAGCCTCATCGGTACCAGTTATGGTTTGCTGCCACGATTACGGGCAGGGAGAGCTACGGCTAGAGTTGCGGTCAGCACGAGCTCGTCACGAACGAGGATTGACCAGGGCGTAATTCCGGCGACACACGATTGCGGAGATGTGTCTTTTTACTGTGTCTTCGCGCCACGAGCGTTTGATGGATCGCTGTATGAGATTACTCGGACGTGCAAATTAGCACCAGAGGATTGAGCCACTGATAGATGCCAGCCAGATTTTGATGACCGTTGAAGTCTTGCTTATTCATGATGATTGAAGCACGGTTCAGCGTGCAGACGAGTGAGCCCGTTGTTGCAGTGAACGACGAGATATCGCCCCAGATGTTGGAGCTATTGCAGTACGAGTTGTACTAAGAGATGATAGGAGGTCGCTAGTCATCGAGGATGAATGACTAGGACATGTGGTTCGTTCGCTACCCCGATGCGAGGTCATCAGATAGATTGATTCCAGCTAGATACGACTTCACGCGGAGATGTTGAGAGTCGACAGAGACGATCGAATGTCAGAAACCTATTATTCCAAGTTTAAAGTATTCGGAAAGACATGCAGGCAATTCTTTGGACCCTCTAGAAGAATGAAACCCTAACTCGATATAATGACCGTGTGAAAGCCTTTGAACCTTAGGATTTGCGGCAGTTCTGCGGCGCCATTAGTGAGGCTTGGGTTTGCCCTTCTACGGCTGGACCACCGATGCTGTGGTATGTACACGATACTATTAAACTGTACCCAAGATGTTGAGCTCTTGGGGGATTATGAGGTTTTAACGAATCGATCGGATGGTTCGACTTTATTCGGATGCTAGGTGGTGAGATACACTTCTTGGGAGACCCCAGATACGAGGATAGCCGTTGGAGCTCAGTCCATGCAGCCACGACGAGACGAGTCCGAAGCAGTCGACATTAGAGAAAAGTGGAGTAAGTGGTTCGTACAAGATCTGGATAAGATGACGTTCCACTCCGCCGACATCAGAGATGCGATACGCATGCCGAGGTATTGTATTTGGATATACCTTCCAGAAGGAGTCGCGATGAGTATGCAGCCGTTCCGGAGCCAGAAACAGATTTAGTAAAGGACGATGACTTCCGGACAGTTCGGCAGAGACGAGATTTGGGAGAAAGCTCGACAGGAATTTTCTGGAATAAATTACGAGAAGACTTGGACCCAGGAGTGGTCATGTTATGCCCACCAGCAGGCCAGATTTCAGGATCGTCGACGAGACATGCTATGAGTGACCACGACAGTTGGCCAGAGATTCTTGGAGGATGTGCTTGAGCGGGACTATTCCGCCAGACTTGATTGCAGTATTTTGGACGATCTATTTGCATGATTGATTTTGATGATTGAGTTTTATGATATTTTTTTTCATGCACCATGGTTGCACCTACTGAGTATTTACGTTTTTTGCACAGTTGTTGCACTTGATATTGTTTTCGTGCCTTGGTTTCACATGTTTATGATTTTATGGGTTTCATACAGTTGAGTTGATTTTGTGCATATGTACGCACACGATTTGGTTTTTGCACTCGGTATAGTTCACATATGCTTGCAGTGCAGTGATACGCATTTTGTGCACTTAGATGCGCTGGACTTCGATTTCGATGGTGATGCTCGATATTTGTTTTGTGCACCTTGTGCACCTGATTGGATTTTGCACATGTTCGGCGCTTGATATTGGCTTTCATGATTTTGTGCACGATGGATGCACCTGATTTGGATTTTCATGCATGTTGGGCGCATGTTATGAAATGTGATTTTGGTGCACACCAGATGCACTAAATCGAGATTCTTCGTGCATGTCAGATGCACCTGTTTTTGCGGTCAGGCACACACGTTGCCTATGACAGATGTTTCGTGCACACCCGTTGCACCTTGATGTTGTTTCTGTGCGTATGTATGGCACATATATGGATTTTGATTTCCGTGCGCACCAGACGCACGTAGTATTCATATGCATATTTTGGGATTGATTTCTTATGGAGCAGTACGTTTTTGTGATGTTTTATTATTGTTTTTGTACTGAGCAGGACGAGTCAGAGGACAATACCTGAATATATTTTGCATGCAGTGATAGTTATTGAAGGGATTTCCAAAAAGAGAGCCATAGTCTCAGTATTTACTTACGTGTCTGAAATGACACGAAACGTTTAAAACAAGGAAACCCTTCTAAATTGTTTTCAAAACGGCGGAACGTACATATTAAACAAAAGATATATGCGTATATGGTTATTTTCTTATGATAGACGTCCGCCACTGTGCAATGTTATGCGCATTGCACAGCGACTTTAAAAGATTTGGAATGCATTTCCTTTAGATATTTACATATATAGATTTAGTACTTACATATATAGTTCCGATTTATAGCATATCGGTTTTGCTTTGGATTTGGCATTCGTGTCTTCACCTTGACTCCGATGATTGCGAGATGCCTGACAGAGTTTTGATTTTGAGTTATCTGCTCATTACTCATGCGCATGCATTGCGCTATGATGCGTTTTACGTATTGATGATTTCGGAGCCCCGACGACTTGGACATTTTATTGAAATGTTTTAGAATTTGGGGGTTTAAATTTAAATTCGGGGACCGAATTTCATTAAGGGGGGAAGATTGTAACATTTCAAAAAAATAAAATATTATTTTTGGGAATTTTTATAATTTAATATTATTTTATTGAATATTTTAATATTTCGGTATAATTAAATACCGATAAATGGGGAAAATTTTGGAAAAAATTATGGAAAATTCTAAAATAAGCTATTTTATGGAGTTTTGCCATTTTTAAGTTTTTATGATTAGTTATATGCTAATTTAGTGTTAATCGCGATTAAAAATCGCTAATCGGTTTTTTAGCATTTGTGGGCAAAACATGCACATATCATTTTTACACTTGTGTTTCATTTGTTTCTTTTCCATCTCTTCATTTAGCATGGTTGCTTAGGGTTGACCATTGAGTGAGAAGGATATGAAAAGAAAAGAAAAGAAAAAGGTAAGTATGATGAAGAGAGAGAAAGAGTGCGTTACTTTTGACTTGTTTGACCTTTCCTCCATCATTCTTCACACCATTTTCTCTCTCCCCCTCCCATGAGCTGCTGCTGCTCCTGCTCCTCCCCTCTTCCTCCTCCCTCTTCAAGCTTAGATCCACCATGAATACAACTCCAAAACCCTATTCCCATTTCACAAAAAATGTTCCCAAGCCCACTAGCTACACATTGGACCTAGAAAGAGAGGATCTTAAGGACTTTGAGCAACTCAAGAATTTTCTTGAGTTGCCAAAGGAGGTAAATTCTTCACCCTTAGAGTAGTATTTGTTAGTGTATATGCCCTAGAGGCCATTACTGTATCATACTAGCTTGTATATTACTTAATGGAAGCTTGGGATATTCACAGTTGTATAGAAAATCTTGCTCAAAATGGTAGTATGCTACTTGGTTTGTTTCTACTTCAATATGTGCATGTGTTTCTTTTAGCATATCGCTTATACATATTAGTAGAGCCCTTAGGATCTTTGCTTGATTACCAGCGTTGTGATGGCAGTCATACTTGTGGGGGCGAGGTAATCTATAAGCACATCCTTATACAGGTCCCTAGTCGTAGGACTATCGAGACAGGGCATCGATACTCCGGAGTAGACTAGCGTATGCGCTTCTCATCCCAGCATGGGAGATGGTCTGTCCCACAGCCATCAGTACGTCGTACTGGAGATAGTATGCGGGTGCTCGTTAGGTTACGAGTACACTGGACAGGACTCGTCAGGAACTGTTGGTTGGTATTATACCTATCGTCAGTTATCAGTTCCCAGGTGACATGAGTACAGCTTAGTCCGCTGACTTGACACTGTCACTTCGCCTCGAGTGTGTTCCCACTGTATATAGATTACTACCCTACCACGGCTTAAAGGAGTCGTGTAAACAGGTAGTAGTTGGGTGCAGTCCCGAAGCACTTGGAGGCAGTGACGGTTAGACAGGATTCGTCTCTCCCGGTATTGGGGGTTGACATCGCGCTGTGTCTAGGAGAGCCATTACACGAGTAGTCCCTGGCCAGGGCAAGCGAGATATACTGGTAGGTTTCCAGTGTTATCTCAGGGTGTTCTGGGCTACACTCCGACACGACTTGTACCGCTATTAGGGGACTAATGTTCACCACCCCCTAGGCCCGCCATGTGATGTATCAGACGAACAGACCGGACTGTACGGAGATTGTCACATACAGGATCAGTAGGAGTTCGGATGGGTTTACCTCATCGGCCTTCTTATCGACATCTACCTGGGGACCGTTACGTACAGATAGTGCCGCTTGCGGTCTGTGGTTAAACCCACTGCCAGCGTAGTGTCGAGTCTTTAGAGTCCCACACAGAGAGTTTCCCTGCACTGAGCGAAACGTGTAGAGGCCGTATGGTTTTACGGCAGGGCTACGATCGCTTACGTGCACTTGTGTGCGTATGCTGTTCGGGCAGGCAATACGAGTGGGCTTTGGTTTAAGCCAGATCCTAGTATTGCACGGATGGATTTGTTTTGTCTTCTGTGCATTTGCATTCTACGGAATGCGGATGCGGGTGTGTATGCACAGTTTTGAGGAGCGATGAATGAGGAGGTGCCTCATTAGGGTTTTGGCAGTTGGTTCGGCCAAAACCATTATGTGGCAGGCTCATTAGGGTTTTGACAGTTGATTCGGTCAAAACCATTTTGAGGCGGACTCATTAGGGTTTTGGCAATTCGTTTGGTCAAAACCATTATGAGCCGGAGACATTGTTTACTAATCCTTTTAGTGATAGTTTAGTGATGGCTAATTGCATTGACCATTTGACCACCATGACCTCTCTTGACTTTGTTGACCCATTGACCGGAGTTGACCATTGACCTTCATGAGAGGTCTACACTCTTCTTTGGATTTTCTTTTTCTTTTTGATTATGAAAATGGCCAATTCAATGTAGCATCAACTTTATCATGATAGGATTTGTAATGATGTTGTTTTACTATTATTGCAACCATGGTGCCTTTTTCCTTTTGTGATGATATTCATTTTCTCATGCTCATTCTCTCTCTTAGAAAAGAAAAAGAGAAAGAGCTCCATGGTTGAAAAACTCTCCTTCATCTTCCTCCTCTTGAAATCATCCTTTGATCTCATGTGTTGAGAGATAAAGGATCCCACTTGACAAAACCATCCCTCTACTACTTCTACACAACCTAGGGCATCTAGACTAGCGATCTCGTTGCCCTAGTTGCCTCGGCTCGAGGTGGAGCTCGGTGTACAACTCTCGGGTGGATCGTCTTCGACTCAAGGAGGCCGCGGAAGTGACCTAGATCCGGATCGACCCTCGGAGCGTGGATGGACGAGTCGGAAAGCGGAGAGAAGACCCGAAGGACCGGTATCGCGATGTATAATTTCTACAGCATAGTAGTTAAAGCCTCTAGTAGTTTGTTAGTTTCTAGTTTAGCAAAGATCCGGCTTTTAGTCCATGTTGCCTTTGCGCCAAAAAATTGTTTTTCGCCGTTTCCGCCTCCCCGTAAGAACTGGGGTGAGCAACGTGGACTTACAGTGGTATCAGAGCCTAGCTAAACATAAACTAGCAAGTTAGCAAAGTGTTAAGAATATCGATCGGGAAAAATCACAAAACAAGTCCGGGAAAATTTTCACTTTCTGTCGATTTTTTATACTGTTCAAAAAATTATTTGACATACATGAAAAATCGGCTCAGGCTTTTGTTAGAACACCCCGCAAAATTGAGCCGCTGACTCGTCCAACTCACCGCGGAAACACGGCCAAACCATGGGTTTGGCCGCGGATCCGCGGCCGAGTTGACTCGGCCGCGACTCCGTTTTGCTGCAGTGTTCTTATTTGGTTGTTTTGGGATTTTTAATACATGTTGTTTCTACCCAGTTTTTCCAGAGAACAAGATGACTTTTGGGGTGGTTACAAATCCGTATTTTGATCGATATTCCGTAGATTTTGGCTAATGGATATTATCTGTGATGTGATATATGTATTGAACGTCCGCTAATCGCTATACGTCGATTAGTGGGGGTTGCAGTCGTCATTGTATAATTTCCTTTTACTGTTTTTGCTCCTAGGATAGACCCAAGGTGGGGTGCACAAACTACCGGGTATCTCGAAGTGCCGAGTGGCCTACTCACGTTGTTGAGGGAGGTTGCTTCACTTCGGGTACTTGGCGGGTAGTTTGCCGCACCCGTAGGGGTCTAGGGTGGGGTTTGGCTATTCATCGCGACCGTGTAATCCGTTTTTCGTTACAGGCTCGTACGAATTGCAGATTCCTAGTATATCCAATGTATTCATCTGTGATCTGGAATGGCTATCATTGCTTGTGACGAATGTTTATATATATCTATATGATATCTATTTAGGTGTTGCTTATGTTTTGCATCCGCGCTAGTCCAGCCCCCGCTCTGTCGTTAGTTAAGTAACCTAACGAGTGATGACGGGGCCCCGTGGCGAATGCGGATGGCATAAGCGTACGCCATATTTTGGTTGTTTTCTGCAATGGTAGGATTAAATGATAGGACGCATTGGAATTAATGCAAGAAAATAAACCAAGTAAAAGTCGTTGGAACACTTTCAAAACCACTCGGTTCTTTTCAAAAACCAGCTTCTTAAACGCGGAGCTTGAACCACTCCTTTTAAAAAGCTATCTCGTTCCATCGATTATATCAAGTTCACTACGTTCACGGTTTCGCCAAAACCATTCGTAGCCCTCCGTCATTTCGTATGAATATTCAATAGTATTCAAGCTATGTTTATTGACCTTCGTCAAGGCATAGTGATTGGTAGTTGTTGGGTGTTCATATGTAGCACAGATAGATGCGTTAGTTTGGGACAGTCATATTACCTTGTTGACCTTCGTCAAGGGTATATACGGGTGGGTTCAAATTAACCTGGATAATGACGGGTAGAACTTGACATGTGACTTATGATTTGTTGACCTTCGTCAAGGTCATAAGAGCATGGGGCAAAAATCCACATCGGGGGTTTCAAAAGAACTGAAACTTGCTAGCGCTGCATACCATTTGGAGTGTGATGATTCTGGTAGGATTCCTTCAGTTTTGTCACGCAATGATATTTGGATCCCGATCCTACTGTGAGTATATGCTACTCCTCCGGAACTTTCTCACTTAACGATCAATGCTATAAACCAAGTAGGTGTCTAGAAAGGTGTTAGCGGGGCTACGCCCATAGGGAAAAGAGGTTACTTAATTAAGGAACTTCGCGAAAGCGTTGGAAAACCTCCCTCAAAGTACTGACACCAGCCTGGCTGAACAGTTAAGCAAGTATTGTACGGTGAGATTGATCCCGACTAATTCTTCCTTTATGGTTTGAGGAGGGATTCGAGAGACAGTGGGAGCCATCCTGTTTAGATAAATTAAAAACCAAACTTGCAAGAGCATCATGCTAAAGTGTTTTCTTCTCTCTCTCTTAATTGCAGCGACCCAGTGACCACACCTAGGTTACATCTAGATAATAAAATGACTGAATCTGACTATTATGACTGGCAAAGGTCTGTCCAGATGTCCATTGCCCAGACAAGCTGGGACACCCCTTAACTAATCCAACCCCTGCCGTCTTAGGTCCAGTTTCCCCTGTCACGGATATTCATATCCGCAAGACATCGGAAAAGGACTATGCGAAAGCCAAGTGCCTCGTGTTAGCCTCAGTTGATGGTACATACCAGAGGCAGCACGAGAAGATGGACTTAGTTTCTATCTTCCTCCATAACAAAGATTTATATGGAGAGCAATCTCATATCGCAAGATATGAGACCTAGAACGAATTGCTTCCAGCGAGGTTGGCTATCGGGTCATCTGTAGGGGGCAACATCCTTACAAAGACCAGCTCTTTTAAGCTCATGGACCTGAAGACCACGTTGAAGAACGGGTCAGATGCTGACTTAGTTCAACAGTCTCTACCTACTACCCTGAAGGAAACCAGGGAAGTAGAAAGAAAGGGAAGGGCAGAAGTTTCGGGAATGGATGTAGTGAAAGAGGGACGTTCCTATTGTTACAGGAATGAACATTGGCAGAAGGATTGCAGGGCTAGTATAGCCAGTAGCCAGAATTCGAAGCATGTTGTGGCTTCGGCTTCGGGTGTGTTTGTAATTGAGAACTGTATGTCAGTTAACCCTACTTCCTGGGTATTGGATACCGGATCGGGATCTCATATCTGTAATTCGTTACAGGCTCTGAGAAACCGTAGGGTTATCAAGAAAGGTGATATGACTCTCAGGGTTGCTAACAGAATGAGCATGTATGCTGAATCCGTAGGGGAATATCATTTAGGACTGACAACTGGGCAGATATTGATTCTACATAACTGTTTTTATGTACCAGGTGCGACTTGTAATATCATATCTGTATCCTTACTTTCTAGGAAAGGATATGATTTTACTTTTGTAAGTGATGTAGTAAACATCCACCTAAATCATATTCTGATTGGGTCAGGTACATTAGAAAACGGTATATACGTATTAAATCAAGCTCAGATTTTCAGTGTCCAGAACACACTTAAAAGAAAGTCTCCGGAAACAAATCAGGCTTTCTTATGGCATTGTAGACTGGGTCACATTAATGAGACACGGTTAACAAAGTTACATAAAGAGGGATACTTGAATCCGTTCGAGTATCAGTCTTATGCCACTTGTGAATCTTGTCTCATGGGAAAGATGACAAAGACTCCGTTCACTGGACACGGAGAAAGAGCAAGTGAGCTCTTAGGACTCATACACAGTGATGTGTGTGGTCCAATGTCTACACATGCGCGAAGTGGTTATTCATACTTCATTACTTTCACAGATGATTTCTCTAGGTATGGGCATGTCTTCTTGATGAAGCACAAATCCGAGGCCTTTGAGAAATTTCAGGAATACAAGAATGAAGTTGAAAAACAAACAGGCAAAAGTATCAAGACACTGAGATCTGATCGAGGTGGTGAATACTTGAGTGCCGAGTTTCTGGGCTACTTAAAAGAGAATGGAATTCTCTCTCAGCTTACTCCTCCATACACACCACAACACAATGGTGTATCGGAAAGGAGGAATCGAACCCTATTGGATATGGTTCGTTCCATGATGAGTAAGGCTGAGTTGCCGCGATCTTTCTGGGGTTATGCACTAGAAACAGCTGCATATCTCTTGAACAAGGCTCCAACCAAGACTGTGCCTACCACCCAATATCAGATGTGGAGTGGGAAGAAACCCTGTCTTAAGTACCTTAAGACATGGGGATGTCCAGCTTTTGTAAAAAAGCAGCATGCGGACAAGCTCGAGGCATGCTCAGTACTGTGTAAGTTTGTGGGATACCCAAAGAACTCCAGGGGGTATCTTTTCTATTCCGCAGAGGAACAAAAGGTTTTTGTTTCTCAGCATGCCCACTTCTTGGAAACTGAATTTTTTGAAAATCAGATAAGTGGGAGCGCAATAGAACTAGAAGAAATTCCAGAACCACAAGCTATTACTGAAAGCTTGGAGGAACCAGAAGTTTCAAGAGAACCGGACAATCCAGCGCCACTCCGCAGGAGTAGTAGGCAGTCTCATCCGCCCGAGAGATACTACGGTTTTCTCATAGACGGGGATAGAGAGGATTGCACTATGGATTATGGTGAGCCTACTAGCTTCCAGCAAGCCATTCAGAGCGGTGACTCGGTAAAATGGCTGGATGCAATGCGGACCGAGATGGAGTCCATGTACACCAACAAAGTTTGGACTTTGGACTTTGCTCCAGAAGGGGTAAAACCCGTAGGCTGCAAATGGATCTTCAGAAAGAAGATTGGTGTAGATGGGCAGGTTGAAACCTATAAAGCTAGACTTGTAGCAAAGGGTTTTCGTCAAAGACCTGGTTTGGACTATGACGAGACCTTTTCTCAAGTGGCTATGCTCAAATCCATTCGGATCCTCCTTGCCATTGCTGCCTTCCACGACTATGAGATCTGGCAGATGGACGTAAAGACGGCTTTCCTAAATGGAAATTTGGAAGAGTGCGTATTTATGGATCAGCCGGAGGGATTCATTCAGAGTGGGAGCAGCGGTAAAGTGTGCAAGTTGCTCAAGTCCATCTATGGACTGAAGCAGGCATCACGGAGTTGGAACATCTGCTTTGATGATACTGTCAAGGAATTCGACTTTATCAAAAACCCAGATGAACCATGCATTTACAGTAAGATTGTAGGGAGAACTGTGGTATTCCTCGTCTTGTACGTGGATGACATTCTCCTAATAGGAAATGATATTCCTATGCTACAGTCAGTCAAAGGATTCTTGTCACAGAGGTTCTCCATGAAGGACCTGGGCGATGCCAACTACATTCCGGGGATCCAGATCTATCGTGATAGATATAAGAGGATGTTGGGACTTTCACAGTCAAGGTACATCGACACCATACTGAAAAGGTTCAGTATGGAAGATTCCAAGCGCGGTAATTTACCGGCTTGTCACGGGATCACCCTTTCCAAAGAGATATCTCCCAAGACTGATTTGGAAAGGGATCGCATGTCTATTATACCCTACGCTTCTGCGGTAGGCTCTATAATGTATGCGATGTTATGTACCAGACCAGATGTAGCATACGCATTGAGCATTGTAAGCCGGTATCAGTCAAACTCAGGGGAGAAACACTGGATAGCGGTAAAGAACATTCTCAAGTACCTGAGAAGGACTAAGGAGATGTTCTTGGTGTATGGAGGAAAAGACCTCCAGATCGAGGCCTTTGCTGACTCCAGCTTCCAGAGTGACAAGGATGACTCCAAGTCCATGTCGGGTTATGTCTTTACCCTCAATGGAGGGGCGGTTTGCTGGAAGAGTTCCAAGCAGGAGACCGTTGCTAACTCAACTATGGAAGCGGAGTATATAGCTGCTTGCGATGCCGCAAAAGAAGCTGTCTGGATGAAGAAGTTCCTCACAGAGCTTCAGGTGGTTCCTACCATTGTTGATCCAATACCGTTGTATTGCGACAACAACGGCGCTATAGCATTAGCGAAGGAACCCAGGTCCCATCAGAAGTCCAGGCACATTTTGAGGCGGTACCACCTGATCAGGGAGATCGTAGATCGCCGGGAGATCGAGATGAAGAGAGTAAATTCGGAGAACAACACTGCAGATCCACACACGAAGGCCCTACCCAGACTCAGTTTGAGCGGCTGATCGAGATGATAGGTCTTCGATACGCAAGTACATGGCCTTAATGCAAGTGGGAGATTGTTAGTGTATATGCCCTAGAGGCCATTACTGTATCATACTAGCTTGTATATTACTTAATGGAAGCTTGGGATATTCACAGTTGTATAGACAATCTTGCTCAAAATGGTAGTATGCTACTTGGTTTGTTTCTACTTCAATATGTGCATGTGTTTCTTTTAGCATATCGCTTATACATATTAGTAGAGCCCTTAGGATCTTTGCTTGATTACCAGCGTTGTGATGGCAGTCATACTTGTGGGGGCTGGGTAATCTATAAGCACATCCTTATACAGGTCCCTAGTCGTAGGACTAGACAGGGCATCGATACTCCGGAGTAGACTAGCGTATGCGCTTCTCATCCCAGCTGGGGAGATGGTCTGTCCCACAGCCATCAGTACGTCGTACTGGAGATAGTATGCGGGTGCTCGTTAGGTTACGAGTACACTGGACAGGACTCGTCGGGAACTGTTGGTTGGTATTATACCTATCGTCAGTTATCAGTTCCCAGGTGACATGAGTACAGCTTAGTCCGCTGACTTGACACTGTCACTTCGCCTCGAGTGTGTTCCCACTGTACTTAGATTACTACCCTACCACGGCTCAAAGGAGTCGTGCAAACAGGTAGTAGTTGGGTGCAGTCCCGAAGCACTTATAGGCAGTGACGGTTAGACAGGATTCGTCTCTCCCGGTATTGGGGGTTGACATCGCGTTGTGTCTAGGAGAGCCATTACACGAGTAGTCCCTGGCCAGGGCAAGCGAGATATACTGGTAGGTTTCCAGTGTTATCTTAGGGTGTTCTGGGCTACACTCAGACACGACTTGTACCGCTATTAGGGGACTGACGTTCACCACCCTCCTAGGCCCGCAATGCGATGTATCAGACGAACAGACCGGACTGTACGGAGATTGTCACATACAGGCTCAGTAGGAGTTCGGATGGGTTTACCTCATCGGCCTTCTTATCGACATCTACCTGGGGACCGTTACGTACAGATAGTGCCGCTTGCGGTCTGTGGTTAAACCCACTGCCAGCGTAGTGTCGAGTCTTTAGATTCCCACACAGAGAGTTTCCCTGCACTGAGCGAAACGTGTAGAGGCCGTATGGTTTTACGGCAGGGCTACGATCGCTTACGTGCACTTGTGTGCGTATGCTGTTCGGGCAAGCAATACTAGTGGGCTTTGGTTTAAGCCGGATCCTAGTATTGCACGGATGGATTTGTTTTGTCTTCTGTGCATTCGCATTCTACGGAATGCGGATGCGGGTGTGTATGCACAGTTTTGAGGAGCGATGAAGGAGGAGGTGCCTCATTAGGGTTTTGGCAGTTGGTTCGGCCAAAACCATTATGTGGCAGGCTCATTAGGGTTTTGACAGTTGATTCGGTCAAAACCATTTTGAGGCGGACTCATTAGGGTTTTGGCAATTCGTTTGGTCAAAACAATTATAAGCCGGAGACATTGTTTACTAATCCTTTTAGTGATAGTTTAGTGATGGCTAATTGCATTGACCATTTGACCACCATGACCTCTCTTGACTTTGTTGACCCGTTGACCGGAGTTGACCATTGACCTTCATGAGAGGTATACACTCTTCTTTGGATTTTCTTTTTCTTTTTGATTATGAAAATGGTCAATTCAATGTAGCATCAACTTTATCATGATAGGATTTGTAATGATGTTGTTTTACTATTATTGCAACCATGGTGCCTTTTTCCTTTTGTGATGATATTCATTTTCTCATGCTCATTCTCTCTCTTAGAAAAGAAAAATAGAAAGAGCTCCATGGTTGCAAAACTCTCCATCATCTTCCTCCTCTTGAAATCATCCTTTGATCTCATGTGTTGAGAGATAAAGGATCCCACTTGACAAAATCATCCCTCTACTACTTCTACACAACCTAGGGCATCTAGACTAGCGATCTCGTTGCCCTAGTTGCCTCGGCTCGAGGTGGAGCTCGGTGTACAACTCTCGGGTGGATCGTCTTCGACTCAAGGTGGCCGCGGAAGTGACCTAGATCCGGATCGACCCTCGGAGCGTAGATGGACGAGTCGGACAGCGGAGAGAAGACCCGAAGGACCGGTATCGCGAGGTATAATTTCTACGGCATAGTAGTTAAAGCCTCTAGTAGTTTGTTAGTTTCTAGTTTAGCAAAGATCCGGCTTTTAGTCCATGTTGCCTTTGCGCCAAAAAATTGTTTTTCGCCGTTTCTGCCTCCCCGTAAGAACCGGGGTGAGCAACGTGGACTTACAGTATTTTGATTTCTTGTGCATCTATACTTGTTTCATGTCGATATGGTGTGGTTTTGAGGACTTTGGAAATTTCTAGTTAGGGTTAGGAGTTGAATTGAGTTGTAAAGTGAAATTGAGGCTTGTAGTGACCTTAAAATCCTGTTAGTGATGTTACATTGGACCAAATCTGAGATTAAAAACCAGAATACGGTTCTATAGAATCGATATCGGGAAAAACTGTAATTCTGTGACTGTTTTTAGAAATCTGCTTTCAACCCGAGACTCCTAAAATAAAATTGGTTTGACAGTAAGATGTGCAGGCACCTAGGAACCACCACCCAAAACCCTAGCCCCTCTCCCCTCTTCTAGGCCACCAATTTATCCCTTCTGGACGCAAATTGCGGCCAGAGCAGGTTGGAACCCCCTCGTTTTTGTTCCAGGGACCTATCTCCAGTAAATTTGACCTTTAGTATGTGCAATTTTGACTGATTCCACATAGGGTAAAATCTGGGGTAGTTTTCATGAGTTGGCACATGGTTTACGACTTGTTTTAGCATGGATTTTAGTATTTGATGATTCGTTTCTGTCGGATGGCGTTTGAACGTCAACGGCAAAGGGTTATTAGTCGTGTTCTTGTGCATCTATACTTGTTTCATGTCGATATGGTGTGGTTTTGAGGACTTTGGAAATTTCTAGTTAGGGTTAGGAGTTGAATTGAGTTGTAAAGTGAAATTGAGGCTTGTAGTGACCTTAAAATCCTGTTAGTGATGTTACATTGTGTTAGTTATATGTATGCCCTAGAGGCCATTACTATACACAGGATGTATATTGTAGTGGATGCTTGGATATATATAGGGAGGACTTTCTTGCTCGACATGATAGTATGCTATCTGGTTGATCTTTACCTTAACGTGTACACTGATTGTCTCTCTGTTACATGTTGGTAAAGCCCTTAGGATGTGTACTGGACTATGATGCGGATCATACTAGTGGGGACATGGTAGTCCATAAGTACATCCTTCAAGGTCCCTAGTCGTGGGTGTATCGAGACGGGGCATCGATATACCAGAGTAGACTAGTGTATACCTTCTCGACCCATACAGATGGACGATGGATGATCCCATATCCATTGGTGTTTGACATCGGAGATGATATACGGGTGCTCAGTAAAGACTGGGTACACTGGACGGACTCGCCGAGAACTCCCAGATGGTATTATACCTCACGTCAGATGGCAGTTCTCTGGTGACACTGGTACAGGTTAGTCTGTAGACCCGAGATCGTCATAGAGTCTTATGTGATTCCCACTGTGCTTTGATTTCCACCTTACCACGTCCAAGAGGGTGTGCAAAACGGTGGCTTTTGGGTACAGTCCCGAATCACATGGAGGCAATGAGCGATAGGAGGGGATTCGTCTCTCCCGGTATAGGGAGTTGATGTTGCGCTGTGTTCGATTGGCTATAACCGGAAATCCCTGGCCAGGGTTGCTGAGATTTACTGGTAAGTGTTACCAATAGTTTCTCGAACTGTTATAGACCTCATATCGACACGACTTATCGAGCTATTGGGGTCTGACGTTTACCACCCCTAGGCGAGATATGCGACATATCAGACGAACAGACCGGACTGTACGGTAAGTGTTACTGGTTGGATTCACAGGAGTGTGAGCGGGCTTGCTCGTCGATCTTCTGATCGTTCAATACCCGGGTGGCCGTTACGTTTAGCAGACCGCTTGCGGCTTGTGGGTGCTTGATATGATCATCATCTGCTGCCGGCGTATTGACGAGTCTTTAGAGTCCTACACAGAGGTTTCCTGGCTCAAGCGAAACGAAATAGGAGCACATATGAGATATGTGCGGGACCGAGAATAATATCAGTATGTGATACTGTATTTGATTCTCGCGACTTGTGACATTGATCGGTTATATGCGATATAGCCGGGTTATCGGATCAAGTGTTGATTCGATAAGTTGTTACTATTGATATTAGTCGGTTATATGTGATATGACCGGATCATTAAGTCAAGTGTTGATTTAATGATTTAATGTATAATTATATATTTGATATATCACTTTACATTAACTAATATAGGTTCATTTAAATGGATTTTCTCACTTGATGTGCACATTGTATATGTGATATACTTTTGTACACTAGTTTGTATCATGTTTGATGATACATGCTAACTTGAGTATGTGTAAAGATTAGACCATGGTTGTGTAATGGTTAGGGTTTTATTTTTAATTATCTATTTATTTATTTCCTTTTGGAAAGAAATAAAATGGTTGCTACTTTTGTTTTATATTGAAAGTTCATGAAGGTTTGAAAGGTTGACCATTTCGTTTCTTTCTTTTAACCCAACCATTCAACTTAACCCTAGTCTATTCTCTACACCTAACCAAGATTAGGATATGATAAGTATTCATATTATTTTTCTTTTAAAGAAATACTTATGATATTCTTTTCTTCTTCTTCTTCTGCTTCAAGAAGAAGAAAAGCTTGCCTCCATCAATGGCAACTTGAGCAAATGAGTGAGAAATCCAATTCTAAAGTGAACCCACCTCCTATTTCTTCATCCTCTACCTCTTGCCAAGTAGTATAGGGTGTTTTCTTCACAAGTTTCATGACTTGGTGAAGTGGGAGCTTGATCTTGTGATGCCTCGACGTAGATCATCTTCGACATCGTAGTCGATGACCCAGCCCGCCCTTTCTCCGATGAAGCCGACGCTAGAGCCCGGGATCCGATGATCGCAGCGAAGGCACATCATCATGGAGCTATGGAGGTGGAGGACCGGATCTACAAAGGTTGTATTTCCGTTCACTTAGTTAAGTTGTTAACTAGTTGCTTTGTTTCGCCTAAAATCTAGTTAACGATCCGTATTAGGGTTTCTCGGCACTTGTAAAATTTGAAATTGGCATGGTTGATGCCTTGTGAGACCTCTTGATCGTGCCTTGGAACCCTACAGTGGTATCAGAGCCTAGCTAGAGCCTTAGGCGAAGTGTAGACGACGTTTGAAATCCGAACGAACATCGAAACCCTAACTCAAAGTGCTCTCTGGACTTTTTTCAAAAACTGGGTTTTTTCCAGATTAAAAATGCTTAAAAAATTCAGCAGGTAATTATAAGAATTACTGTGCAAACACGATCAAATGATACGCCCATAGTGCGGCGGAACCGCGGCATAAGCATGCCTTATGCGGCGGTTCTGCGGCCAAAAAGTCTCTTCAGTCAACGTTCTTTGCATAGTAACTTCTTTATTGTAATGCTGAGTTTTCTAGGAATTTTTAATATTTACTCAAGAGTTGAGTTTTCTGGGATGTTTTGGAGCTTTGATGATTCGATCGGATTATCAGACTTTGTCTATGAGTTTTCCGGATAATTATTGAATATGTTAAAAAGTTCGACCGGATATAAATACCCAATTTTTCCCCTGCCGGAAAATTTCCAAGTGTTGGATTTTTCCGTGGTTTAATAACGTTCTAAGTAGTGCAAGTAACGTGATGGACCCTCTAGAAGACAACAAACCTTAACTCGATTATGTGACCGTCTTGAACTGCCCTTTGAACCTTAGGGTTTGGGGCAGTACGGCGTTCCACATG
The DNA here is from genome assembly GCA_030015575.1 of Agapanthus africanus. Lineage (NCBI taxonomy): Eukaryota > Viridiplantae > Streptophyta > Magnoliopsida > Asparagales > Amaryllidaceae > Agapanthus > Agapanthus africanus. Next base: position 381,147,651 of record JASDDO010000022.1, on the reverse strand, counting down.
TGAGGCGTTGGCTTGACCCTTCTACGGCTGGACCGTTGGTACTGAGGCATGAACTGGATGTTTTTAAACTTATTTCATGTGTTGAGCTGTTTCGGGAAAACTTGGGTGTTCAATTGTTCGATCGGAAAGTTTAACATTTTCTATTTATCCGGAATGTGATACAATAATTGGAATTCACAATTAGTTATGAGATAACTGAATGAATGTTATAAACACAGCACTTTAGTCTCACTTGATCGGTTGCTACGGAATTTTGATGCGATCAAAACTCCGTCGCAATCACGTAGCGTACGTGGATACTCGCCGGATAAACTTAATAGACAGCTACACCCCATAGCCCCGACCAAGTGACTGTAGGAGAACCCCGTCGCCGAAAGCATCTGTTTGGGTGCTCGCGGCAGCGGTGTTCCGCCTTAGTGCACTTCGTCGACGGTATTGGGGGTGCGGCCGTCTACTAAAGTTTGCGACGAGCATTCAATCAGGATGTCGGGAATCTTGTTGAATTGCCCGACTTGATGTTGAAAAGAGTTTTCGATTTTGAGACTAAAATGCGGGGTTTATAATTGTTAGGCATGCGATGTCTAAGGAATTCATTTGATTAGGCATGCGATGTCTAAAGAGTTTGCGGATTCCAAATGTTGTAGTTTTACACTTTCTTTTCTGTGACCGTAAGTGTAATATGTGATATCGCCGGTTTCGTTGCTATATGCCAACGACAATTGGGATACGCATGTTTACTTACGTTGATGGCATGTGATGTTATGTGTTGCTGGATATGTTATATTGGATCGTCGTGTTTGAATAGCCGGGGGGTTTGTATGTGAGATGAGTGTTTTTCATTTTCATTCATGTAAAAACTTGTATGTAATATTCTTTTATTGGGGCACTTCCAGGTTGCGGAAGTTGTCACCGTTGATGTATATTATTTACTTTTCCGCACTAAGATAGACCCAAGGAGGGGAGCACAAGTAACCGGGTTCTGGAGTCCAGTGGGAGACCAACTCGAGGAGTCGAGTCCGGGTCTCCTAACTCTAGAATTGGTAGGGTTGCTTGCAGCTCTCGTAGGGGTCTAGGGGTGTGGGTTTGGCTATTCATCACGACCGTGGAATCCGTGTTTTATACTGGCTCGTATTGAAAACACGGACGTCCTAGTATATCCAATATTTCATATGTTTCTTCTGCTGCGTTATCTGTGATGTGATCATTGATGTTCTGTGATAAATACTGTATATAGTATATATGATATATTATATAGACGTTACTTATGTTTTGCACCCGCGCTAGCCCTGCCCCGCTCTGTCGTTAGTTACCTAACCTAACGGTGCACGAGGGGACATCGAGGCGAATGCGGATGGCATAAGTGTACGTCGTATTTATCTGTGATGTTTAGGTAATTTAAATGATGGGACTTCATTAATGCGATTAATGAAAGAAAAGAAACCTAAAGATGTTGTAGAATCGAATTTCAAAATAAAACAGGTAGCTACAGTTCTTGCTTTGCACAGCGGTATATGTGATATATCCTGCACCTTATTCGATGAGGAAAGGACCGAGATCCCTTCACCGGGAGTGACTCCTTTAGCAATAACTGGCAGATGCTACACACTCGGTTTGTCTTTTGATTGCTTCTATAGTTTCTGTTTTGCACAGTGATATATATGATATATCCCGCACCTCATTCGACGAGGAAAGGACCGACGATCCCTTCACCGGGAGTGACTCCTTTAGCAAAACTAGAGAAGCCTCAAAAACACTCCATTTCAAAAATCATTCGATCCTACAACGATATCAAGTTCATTACGCAATAGGTTTTCAGAAAAACATGTCGTAGCCCTCCGTCATTTCAGATAAGTTGTATATATTATTCGTGCTGCATTTGTTGGCTTTCGTCAAGGTGCAGTGTGCGGTAGCTATATGCTGCTTATCTGCAGCATACGATGCGATTGGATTAGGGTAGTCGTGCGGCTTTGTTGGCTTTCATCAAGGGTCGTGCGGGTGGGTTTAATTCAATCAGGAAATGACGGGTTGAACTTGACTAGCGGGCTATGGTTTGTTGGCTTTCGTCAAGGTCATAGCACGTTAGGGGCAAAATATTATCGGGAATTTCAAGTGTTGAAATTTGTAATGAGATTGCATACCTTCTATGAGATAGTTGGATCCCGATACCCGCTGCGGGTAAGAGTTACTCCTGGGAGAGTTTTACACATTACAATTAGCCGATCAAGTAGGTGTCTAGAAAGGTGTCAATGGGGTTACGCCTCTGGGAAAATGAGGTTTACATTAATTAGGTTCGTACGAAAGCACGGGGCACCTCCCTCAAAGTACCGACACTGGCCTGGCTGAAAGATTGGCGAACTTGTAGTGTGTAATTAATCCCGGCTAGTCTTTCCTTTTAGGGTTTGAAGGAAGATTTGATAAAAAGCAGTGGGAGCCATCCTGATTAGATAAAATAATAACCAATCTATTCTTGCAAGAGCGCACGCTGAGTGTTTTCTTCTCTCTCTCTCCTGGTAGCGACCATGTCACGCCTTAATCAAGATAATAATACGGATTATTGACCGAACCCGCTTGTTATACTGAGCTGGGGAACGTTGATCCCGCTCCAACTTATAAATGTTATAAGACAGAGCAGGAAATTGGGGAATACCAGATTTCCTGTGCCGCCCAAACGAAGAAAGTGCATGATGATGTATCTTCTTCGGGTGTGTTCATTACAAAGAACCGTTTCTCTGTATCCTTTACGTCCTGGGTATATGATACCGGATCAGGATCCCGCATATGTAATATGTTACATGGGCTACAGATAGGTAAAGAACTGAGAACGGGTGATAAGTTTCATGAGGCAGAAAACGGGGCAAGAGTTGCAGCCAAGTCTGTCGGTCACTGTCACCCTGTATTACCAATACATTGATTCTGAACGAATGTTATTAGATACCGAACCTGATATACAAAATCATATCAGTCTCTTTATTAGTAAAGAAATGATAAAATTTTGTATTATTGGATAATGTTTTGAACATTTCCTATATCAAAAGTTGATCGGTTCAGGCACGTTATCTAAAAGCATTGATGTTCTAAATCAAACTACAGTTCTTTAGTATACTGAACACACACAAGAGGAAGAGTTCAGAAATGAACGGATCCTTCTTGAGGTATTGTAGACTAGGTCATATCAATGCGACCCGACTAGCTAAGTTACATTTAGATGCATATTTAAATCAGTTTGAATTTACATCTTATGAAACTTGCCAGTCATGTCACAAAGATAAAATGACCATAGCTCTGTTTACTGGAAACAGAGAAAGAGTTAATGAACTCTTGGGATGATACATGTTGATGTATGTAGGTCCCCTGTCTACACATGCTAAGACCGGTTCTTTGTACTTCATTACATTCTCTGATGATCTCTTTAGATTCAGACATATGTTCCTGTTGAAACACAAGTCCGAACCTTTTGAGATATTCACAGAATATAAGATAGAAGTAGATAACCAAAATACGGGTATAAGTATTATGACCTTTGATGTGATCGAGGAGGAGAATACTTGAACACGGCAATCCTGGACTATTCTAAAGGAGAATGAGATTCTCTCTCAGCATTACTCCTCCGTATACACCATAGCACGATGGTATATCGGGGCGGAGCAGATACACCCTATTTGATATGGTGTGCTCTATGATGAGTACTACTGAGTTACCTTTTTCCTTTTTGGGGATTATGCACTTGGAAAGTTGCATACCTATTGAATAAGGTTCCAATCAAATCAAAAGCCTACCGCTTCATATATGATATGGAAAGGGAAGAGCCCATCTCTTAAGTTAGTTAAGATTCGGGGTTGTCCGGCCTATGTCTAAAAGCAAAATCCGGACAAGCTCGAGGCAAGGTCTGTTATGTAGAACTGGAAATGTTCCAGCTATACAAACTGCAGCTGATGATTTGACAGAACCAAAGGATTCAGTAGATTCCAACGAACCTCAGCCTTTCCGCCGATCTAGTAGGGTTCCTCACCCACCTAAGAGTTGCTTCGGTTTCTCTATGACAGTGGGAGCGAGAATTGCATCATGAGATGATGACCCAACTAGTTTCGAGCTGGCCATCAGGAGTGAGACTCTGTAAGAATGGCTGGATGTTTATGTAAGTCTATGGTAGCGCCCCGGCCGTCTACAGACGCCAAATGCGGAACATAAAACTTTTAACTGGTGTTATCGTATACTTTAACCCGGATCTTCCATTATTGCTAAACTAACAAACTGTAAAGAGTGTAGAAAGGTTATACCGAACGATCTGAGTCCTTCGTTCTTTAACCATCATCCCACGCTCCGTTGCGGCTGCTTTGATCTCGTCGATCTCCGATCTGCTCGTCCAGGTGGCACCACGTCACTGATTCTTTAAACGGGCTCCCGCCTCTGACTCGAGGCAACTCGGTCGTCAAGTTTGCTAAAAGAGACGACCAAGAATGATGTAGAGAATGAGTAGATGACTTTGTCTCACTTCATCCAAATCCGTGGACGATCGGTTAATGAAGTTGCCGATGGAAATGAAATGGAACAAGAAATGAACTATGAAATTTCCATGCATCCAAAACTTTAGTCTTTTCCTTTTAGCAACCATAATTTTCTCAAGTGAGAGAGTGAGGGAGGAGAGAGAGGGTCGGCCACTATATAGCAAAGAGGGAGGTGAGTGTAGGAGAGGGGAGAGTAACCCTAAGAACAAATATCATATGTGAACACAAAATAAAATATCTTAAGGAAAACAAGAATTATTTGAAATCAAAGCATGAGTCATAATCCTTGTCACCTCATTCTAGAAACTTCTAGAACCTTCTAGAAGCATGACTCACCCTCATCCAAGAAAAGATAAATCCGTCTTTAACCGAATGTTAAAAGACGGCTGATAGAAAACTGGAAACTGGCAACTTCCAAAAGTGATCCTGAAACGACTTTCAGGATAACCCCGTAACTGTATAAATATACCCGCATTTGTATTACGACCGAATACAAATGCAACTGAGACAAAGATATTATACCTACTCAATATAATACTCGGATCCGGCTTAAACCAAAGCCGACCAGTATCATCTGCCCGAAAAATAACACGTGCGTAAACGCACGTGCATTTTCCGAACCCTGCCATAAAACCATACGGCCTCTACAACGTTTCGCCCGAACTTGGAAAACTGTCTGTGGGGAACTCTAATGACTCGTCAGTACCCTGGCAGTGGGTTTAACCACAAACCGTCAGCGGTACTAGCAATGCGTAACGGCTGCCCATGGACTGACCTCAAGGGAGGCCGATGAGCGAACTCATCCGGAAACCCTACTGAGCCTAACAGTGACAATGTATATACAGTCCGGTCCGTTCGTCTATGAGTATCGCATATCTGCCTAGGGGCTAGTAACGTCAGACCCCCAATAGCAGTATAAGTCGTGTCGGAGTGAAGCCCAATAACACCCTGAGATACTACTGGAGTACCTACCAGTAAATCTCTTGCCATGGCCATGGACTTTGTGTAATGGCTCTCCTAGACACAGCACGACCTCGCCCCCAATACCGGGAGAGACGAATCCCCTGCCGATCCGCTCACGTGCCTCCATATGGCTCGGGACTGTACCTAAAAGCTACATGTTTGCATGACTCCTTTGAGCCGTGGTAGGGTAGAAATCAAAGCACAGTGGGAACTCACACGAGACAAATGACGACCTCAGGTCGATGAACTAACCTGTACACATGTCACCAGGGAACTCCTATCTGACGATAGATATAGTACTAACTAGCAGATTCCCGGCGAGTCCTGTCCGGTGTACTCATAACCCAATGAGAACCTGTATACATCTTAGGTGATCCAACTGACACCAGTGGCTTGTGAGACCGGCCACCGCCCCTCGTCGGGGTCTCGACTGTACACACTAGTCTACTCCGGAGTATCGATGCCCTGTCTCGAAACTCCCACCACAATTAAGGATATGCATATAAACTACCCAACTCTCACGTATATGATCGCCATCATACTGTTGGTAGTAAAGCAAGATCCTAAGGGCTCTATCAAAGTGTAACATGTAATCAGTCACCTGAACATGTACACGACTGATAAAGGCAAACCAGATAGCATACTATCATCTTGAGTAAGACTGTCCTACCGGTATAGGTCCTCCGCAATCATTGCAATCACGTACCTGCGATCCAATAATTGACTATGAGGGCACTATCTCCAACAATCTCCCACTTGCACTCAAAGCTAATTATTGCAATGTCGACTACTCACAGCCCGTGTGAAACCGAACATCCAACTCCTCTACTAATCAGTTTCACAAAGCCCGTTTGTAAAACTATTGTGTTCGAGAAATAGCCTCAGTGAGTGGATCCGCCTAGATGTTTCTTTCTATATCTCTCTTAATCTCAAGTTCGCGGAGAAAGCCATCTCCCGAATTGAGTAATACCTGTCTTAGAATATGTCTGGACATCTGATGGGACCTAGTTCATAAATGAACTCCAAATCCAAACTTCTTAGACTGTATCGATCACTGAACCTAATCAGTATCCGGCACCATGCCACCCACAGTATCCTCTTGGACCACCTGTCCATAATACTGTCCCTCTTTGTCAGAGGAAAAAACTATAACTCTGACAATCACTCTGTCAACCATGTCACCTTTGAAGCCTGGAATGATAATCGTCTCCCGAAGGAGGCTGCCGTCATCAAATCCGTAGAACATGTACTTATGTTCTAAAACTGCTTCCTTATGTTTCTCCAGGATTGGATTAATACAAATTTATTGCATCTAGTGCAAAAACAACATCTGGTGTGGTACTTGACATCTCATGATTGACTCAATTGCCTAAGCAAGTGATCTGCCAATCATGCACATCCCTCTCCACTTTAGTCTGTAAGACACCTTTAGAGAGGGTGACTCCATCACCTGCAGGTACACCACCATGCTAGTGTAAGTCGATGTACTTCACCCCAGTACTTGTGGGGAGGCGGAATTTTCAAAAACTTATCACGTTTAAACAACGAACATCGACTAACCGCTTGAATCGAAGCTAAACTATAAATAACCGTATTCAAATGAGTTTCGTCTCACAAGTGATTAGGGATTATACCTAATGAAACCGGTCCTTCTTCTTTACGTCCTCCTTTGTTCTCCTCGGCCTTCTCTAGGTAGTAGACGATCCACCCGAGAGCGAAACTCCAAGCTAAACCTCTAACTTGAGGTAACTAATCAACTTTGATTGCTAATCAAAGATGAGAGGATGATATAGAGTGAAGGTTATGGATTGTTTAGTCTAACTAATCCTTTGATCTCAACACATGAGGATTAAGGATTAGGGTTTGAAGATGAGAGCTTGAGGAGAGAGAATGTGTGATAAGATAATGAGAGAAGAGAGAGAGTGTATCATAATATTATGAAGCATTCTTTTTAAAGAATAATCAATAAAGGAAATGAATAAGCATGCTTCATAAAATATCTTGTGATGATTCATTAGCATGAGTCATTAAGCAATAAATGTGCATTAATGAAGTGAATGAATCACCACCATGACTCACTCTCTTATCCAAAAGAAACCTCCTTAGTCACATCTTCTAGAAGCTTCTCGAGTAATTACGAGAACGCCCCTCCGATCCGTAAAAATACGGAAAAACTTTAGACTGTAAAAATCCAATAACCGGATACCAGTAACTGGCTTAAACCAAAGCCGACTGGTAAAATCTGTCCGAAAGTCGTACGCGCGTAAACGCACGTATGCGTCCGAACCCTTTGTCGCAAAACCATGCAACCTCTATATCGTTTCGCCTGGAGTAGGAAACTCTCTGTGTGGGACTCTAGAGACTCGACTAGTACGCTGGCAGTGGGTTTAACCACAGACCGCAAGCGGCACTAGCTGTACGTAACGGTCCCCAGGTAGTTGTCGATAAGAAGGCCGATGAGTAAACCCATCCGAACTCCTACTGAGTCTGATGTGACAATCTCCATACAGTCCGGTCCGTTCGTCCATGACTATCGCATATCGGGCCTAGGGGGGCGGCAAGCGTCAGTCCCCTAATAGCGGTATAAGTCGTGTCGGAGCAAAACCCATTACACCCTGAGAAACTGCTGGAACCTACCAGCAAATCTCGCTTGCCCTGGCCAGGGACTTTGCGTAATGGCTCTCTGACACAGCACGATATCTACTCCCAATACCGGGAGGGACGAATCCTGTCTAACCGCCACTGCCTCCAAGTGCTCGGGACTGCACCCAACTGCTACCTGTTTGCACGACTCCATAGAGCCGTGGTAGGGTAGCAATCTAAGAACAGTGGGACACACTCGAGGCGAAGTAGCAGTGTCAAGTCTGCGGACTACGCTGTACTCATGTCACCTGGGAACTGTTTACTGACGACTGGTATCAAACCAACCAACAGTTCCCTGTGAGTCCTGTCCGGTGTACCCGTAACCTAACGAGCACCTGTATACTATCTCCAGTACCACGTACTGACGGCTGTGGGACAGACCATCTCCCCAACTGGGATGAGAAGCGTACACACCAGTCTACTCCGGAGTATCGATGCTCTGTCTCGATAATCCAACGACCAGGGACCTAAATAAGGATGTGCTTGTAGACTACCCAGCCCCCACTAGTGTGACTGCCATCACAACGCTGGTAGACAAGCAAGATCCTAAGAGCTCTATCAATACGTATACTCACATATTAAGATAGAAAAACCAAGTAGCATACTACCATGTTTAGCAAGACTGTTATATACATGTGAATATCCCAAGCTTCCATTAAGTAATATACAAGCTAGTATGATACAGTAATGGCCTTCTAGGGCATAAACACTAACAATCTCCCACTTGCACTAGGGCCATGTACTGGCATATCGTAGACCAATGATCTCGAGTAGCCTCTCGAACTGAATCTGAGGAAGGGCCTTCGTGAATGGATCAGCAATGTTCTCTTCTGAAGCAACTCTCCGAACCTCGATCTCCTGACGATCAATGATCTCCCTGATCAGGTGATACCGCCTCAAGATGTGTCTGGACTTCTGATGGGACCTTGGTTCCTTCGCTAAAGCTATAGCTCCGTTGTTGTCGCAATACAGAGGTATTGGATCAACTATGGTAGGAACCACCTGAAGTTCTGTTAGGAACTTCTTCATCCAGACTGCTTCTTTTGCGGCATCGCAAGCAGCTATATACTCCGCTTCCATCGTCGAGTCAGCAACGGTGTCCTGCTTGGAGCTCTTCCAGCACACCGCCCCTCCATTGAGGGTAAAGACATATCCCGACATGGACTTGGAATCGTCCTTATCACTCTGGAAGCCGGAATCAGCAAAGGCCTCCAACCTGAGGTCTTTTCCGCCGTAAACCAAGAACATCTCCTTAGTCCTCCTCAGGTACTTGAGAATGTTCTTTACTACTATCCAGTGTTTCTCCCCTGGGTCTGACTGATACCGGCTTACCACGCTCAGTGCGTAAGCTACATCTGGTCTGGTACACAACATCGCATACATTATAGAGCCTACCGCAGAAGCGTAGGGTATAATAGACATGCGTTCCCTTTCCAAATCAGTCTTGGGAGACATCTCTTTGGAGAGGGTGATTCCGTGACAAGCCGGTAGATTACCGCGCTTAGAATCTTCCATACTGAATCTTTTCAGTACAGTGTCGATATACCTGGACTGCGAAAGTCCCAACATCCTCTTGGATCTATCACGATAGATCCGGATCCCCAGAATGTAAGAGGCATCACCCAGGTCTTTCATGGAGAACCTGTGTGATAAGAATCCTTTGACAGATTGTAGCATAGGAATGTCATTTCCTATCAATAGAATGTCATCCACGTACAAGACGAGGAATACGACACTTATGGCCACAACTTTACTATATATGCACGGTTCATCTGGATTTTTGATAAAGTCATATTCTTTGACTGTCTCATCAAAACAGATGTTCCAACTCCGCGATGCCTGCTTTAGTCCATAAATAGACTTAAGCAGCTTGCATACTTTCCCGCTGCTCCCACTCTGATTGAAACCCTCTGGTTGATCCATATAGACGCTCTCTTCTAAATTTCCATTTAGAAAAGCCGTCTTTACGTCCATCTGCCAGATTTCATAATCATGGAAGGCAGCAATAGCAAGAAGGACCCGAATGGATTTGAGCATAGCCACTGGAGAAAAAGTTTCGTCATAGTCCAAACCAGGTCTTTGACGAAAACCCTTTGCAACAAGTCTAGCCTTATAGGTTTCCACCTGTCCATCTACACCAATCTTTTTCTTGAAGATCCATTTGCATCCTATGGGTTTTGCCCCATCTGGAGCAAAGTCCAAAGTCCATACTTTGTTGGTGTACATGGACTCCATTTCGGTCCGCATTGCATCTAGCCATCGTACCGAGTCGCCGCTCTGGATGGCCTGCTGGAAGTCAGTAGGTTCATCATCATCTATGATGCAATCCTCTCTATCCCCGTCTATGAGAAAACCGTAGTATCTCTCAGGCGGACGAGACGGCCTACTACTCCTGCGGAGGGGTGCGGGAATGTTCTGTTCTTCTTGAACCTCTGGTTCTACCAAACTTTCAGTAGCAGTTTGTGGTTCTGGAATTTCTTCCAGTTCTATTTCGCTCCCACTCTTCTGATTTTCCAAAAATTCAGTTTCTAAGAAGTGGGCATGACGAGAAACAAAAACCTTTTGTTCCTCTGCGTAATAGAAATAATATCCCTTGGAGTTCTTTGGATATCCCACAAGCTTACACAGTACTGAGCGTGCCTCGAGCTTGTCCACATGCTGCTTTTTTACAAAAGCTGGACACCCCTATGTCCTAAAATGTTTTAGACAGGGTTTCTTCCCACTCCACATCTGATATGGTGTGGTAGGCACAGTCTTGGTTGGAACCTGGTTCAAAAGATATGCCGCTGATTCTAGCGCATAACCCCAGAAAGATCGCGGTAACTCAGTATTACTCATCATGGATCGTACCATATCCAATAGGGTTCGATTCCGTCTCTCCGATACACCGTTATGCTGTGGAGTGTATGGAGGAGTAAGCTGAGAGAGAATTCCTTTCTCTTTTAGGTAACCTAGGAACTCGGCACTCAAGTATTCACCACCTCGATCAGATCTTAGTGTCTTAATACTTTTGCCGGTTTGGTTTTCTACTTCATTCTTATACTCCTGGAATTTCTCAAAAGCCTCGGATTTATGTTTCATCAGATAAATGAATCCGTATCTTGAGTAATCATCCGTGAAAGTAATGAAATAGGAAAAACCACCTCTCGCATGTGTAGACATTGGACCGCATACATCACTGTGTATGAGTCCTAAGAGCTCGCTCGCTCTTACTCCTTGTCCAGTGAATGGAGTCTTTGTCATCTTTCCTTTGAGACAAGATTGACAAGTGTCATAAGTTTGATATTCGAACGTGTCCAAATATCCTTCTCTATGCAACTTAGTCAACCTTCTCTCATTGATGTGACCCAGTCTACAATGCCATAAGAAAGCTTTATTTAAATCTGGAGACTTTCTTTTTAGTGTGTTCTGGACATTGAAAATTTGGAGTTGGTTTAAAACATATATGCCGTTATTTAGAGTACCGGACCCAATCAAACCATGATTAAGGTGGATGTTGACAACATCTCTTACAAACGTGAAATCATAACCTTTATTTGATAACAAGGAAACTGATATGATATTACACGTTAAGCTGGGTACAAAATAACAGTTATGTAAAACCAAAATGTGTCCACTCGTCAATCCTAGGTGATAATCCCCGACGGACGCAGCTCCCACGCTAGCTCCGTTAGCAACCCTGAGGATCATATCACCTTCCTTCAGCACTCTACGGTTTCTCAGTGCCTGCAAAGAATTGCAAATATGAGATCCTGATCCGGTATCCAATACCCAGGAAGTAGAGTTGATCGACAGACAATTCTCAATTACAAACACACCTGAAGTCGAAGCCACAGCTTGCTTCGGTTCCTGGTTCTTGGCGTTCCACGCCTTGCAATCCTTCTTCCAGTGCCCTTTCCTGTGACAATGGAAGCATTCATCCAGGCCAACTACCGGTGCTGTAAACTTTTTCTTTCCCTTCTTTCCCACCTTACTAACACCTCCTCTAGGTCTGGGTGCGGCCTTCTTCTTCCTTCCTTTGGCCCTAGCCTTGGACCCGGAAGAAGATGCACCGCCAACAAACATAGCGGGTGTTTCCCTTGCCTTCTGCAAGGTGCCCTCTGCACTCCTTAACATGTTCAGGAGTTCCGCAAGTTCAACTTCTTTTCCTTGAAGATTGAAGTTGAGGATAAACTGGGCGTAGGTGGGAGGAAGGGACTGGAGAACAAGGTCTGTATAGAGCTCATTATCCAAAGTCGTTCCAAGGTCCGCGAGCTCTTCAATATAGCCGATCATCTGTAGGACATGTTCACCTACCGATGACCCGACAGCCAACCTCGCTCGAAACAATTTCTTAGAGGTCTCGTATCTTGCTATACGAGATTGCTCTCCATAAAGTTCCTTTGTATGGAGAAATATGCCATCTAGGGACATATCCTCGTGCCTCCTCTGATGTTCATTGTTCATTAAGGCAAGCACGATGCACTTGGCTCTCGCGCAATCTAAATCCCAGGTTTTGCGGATTTCCTTATCCGCATTGCTGGATTTGGGACCAAGGACAGCAGGTGCTGTAGCGGTGAGGACGTACCCCAGTTTGTCATAGGTCAAAGCCATCTTGACATTCCGCAGCCAATCTTTATAGTTTGGCCCCGTCAGTATATTTTTCTCTAAAAGTAACTTAAGTCCAGTCATTTTCAGGGTCGCTGCAATTAGGAGAGAGAGAAGAAAACTCTTTAGCATGATGCTCTTGCAAGTTTAGAATGGTTTTTAGTTTATCTAAACTGGATGGCTCCCATTGTTTCTCGAATCCTTCCTCAAACCATAAAAGAAGAATTAGCCAAGACTATTCTCACCGTACAATACTTGCTTAACCGTTCAGCCAGGCTGGTGTCGATACTTCGAGGGAGGTTTTCCAACGCTTTCGCGAAGTTCCTTAATTAAATAACCTCTTTTCTCTGGGGGCGTAACCCCGCTGACACTTTTCTGGACACCTACTAGGTTTATAGCATTGATCGTTAAGCGACGAATATCCTGATAAGTAGCATATACTCACAGTAGGATCGGGATCCAAATATCATCGTATGATAATGTTGAAGGAATCCTACCAACATTCATCAAACTCCAAATGGTATGCATCTCTTTGCAAATTTCAGTTTCTTTAGAAATTCCCGATATAAGTTTTTGCCCCATGCTCTTATGATCTTGACTAAGGGCCAACAAATCATAAGTCACATGTCAAGTTCTGCCCATCATTATCCTGTTGATTTGAACCCATCCGTATACTCTTTGACTAAGGGCCAAACAAAGTAATACGACTGTCCCAAACCAACTCATCTATCTATGCAACAAATGAATACCCCAGCAGCTACCAAACACTATGTCTTGACTAAGGGCCAAACAAACATAGTTTGAATACTACTGACCATTCATAAGAAATGACGGAGGGCTACGACTGGTTTTGGCGAAACCGTGAACGTAGTGAACTTGATATAACCGAAGGAACCTGATAGCTTTTAAAAGGAGTGGTTAAGACTCCGCATTTAAAAATATCTGTTTTAAAAATAACCGAGTGGTTTCTTTTAAATTGTTCCAACGATTTAAACTTTGGTTTGTTTTACTTTGCATTATAGATAATGCGTCCCATCATTAACCTATCATTGCAGAAAACAACGAAAATATAACGTCCTCTTATGCCATCCGCATTCGCCACGGGGTCCCGTCATCACCCGTTAGGTTACTTAACTAACGACAGAGCGGGGGCTGGGCTAGCGCGGGTGTAAAACATAAGTGACGTCTAAATAGCTATAATAAATATAGATATTTTACATTCGTCTGACGCAATGATATTCATTCCAGAACACAGATAAACAATATTGGATTTGCAAGCAATCTGTATTTCTTTTGAGCCTGCAAGAAAAGACAGATTACACAGTTGTGATGAATAGCCGTTACCCCACCCTCGACCCCTACGGGTACGGCAAACTACCCACCCGGCAGTCTGTGTACCCCACCTTGGGTCAGTCCTAGGAGCAAAAACAGTAAAATGAAATAATACAACGGTGGCTACGACCGCAACCTGGAAGTGCCCCGCAAAAAATAATATTACAACAAATTACATTTACAACAAATGAATTATTCAATAACCCATTGCTAACCCCGGCTATACACCACAACAGTCCAATACAGTTTATATGCACAAACAGATATAACCATTTCAGAAATGTGCAACCCCCTGCCAACCGACATACTAGCAGTTGGGGAAGGTTTACGAACACATTAAACAATCACAGATATAATCCAATACGCAAATACTGTACAATTCGATCGAATAAACAACATCAATATTGCTCCAAAATCTGCTCTGTTAAACAGTAACCTGAGCAATAATTAAATATTCCAGAAAACCCCAAATGTCACAGGGGACCCACACAAGAAAGACGAGTCCATGACTCGGCCAAAGCGCCGCGGAAGCGCGGCGGATCCCACCGATCCGCCGCGCTTCCGCGGCCGAGTTGCCGATTCATGGGCTCGAATTTCTTGGGTGTTCTCCTGGACTCCTTTCTAGCTCTCTGAATACACCAGAAAAATTTTAGGACTTCATTTTAAGTTCGACAGAAACTAAACAGAATTAGGGTTTTCCGGCTTCGTTTTTTCGTTCGAAATTCGTACAAATTTGCGATTAAGTTATTTAGTGTTTAGCGAGGCTCTGATACCACTGTAAGTCGATGTACTTCACCCCAGTACTTGTGGGGAGGCGGAATTTTCAAAAACTTATCACGTTTAAACAACGAACATCGACTAACCGCTTGAATCGAAGCTAAACTATAAATAACCGTATTCAAATGAGTTTCGTCTCACAAGTGATTAGGGATTATACCTAATGAAACCGGTCCTTCTTCTTTACGTCCTCCTTTGTTCTCCTCGGCCTTCTCTAGGTAGTAGACGATCCACCCGAGAGCGAAACTCCAAGCTAAACCTCTAACTTGAGGTAACTAATCAACTTTGATTGCTAATCAAAGATGAGAGGATGATATAGAGTGAAGGTTATGGATTGTTTAGTCTAACTAATCCTTTGATCTCAACACATGAGGATTAAGGATTAGGGTTTGAAGATGAGAGCTTGAGGAGAGAGAATGTGTGATAAGATAATGAGAGAAGAGAGAGAGTGTATCATAATATTATGAAGCATTCTTTTTAAAGAATAATCAATAAAGGAAATGAATAAGCATGCTTCATAAAATATCTTGTGATGATTCATTAGCATGAGTCATTAAGCAATAAATGTGCATTAATGAAGTGAATGAATCACCACCATGACTCACTCTCTTATCCAAAAGAAACCTCCTTAGTCACATCTTCTAGAAGCTTCTCGAGTAATTACGAGAACGCCCCTCCGATCCGTAAAAATACGGAAAAACTTTAGACTGTAAAAATCCAATAACCGGATACCAGTAACTGGCTTAAACCAAAGCCGACTGGTAAAATCTGTCCGAAAGTCGTACGCGCGTAAACGCACGTATGCGTCCGAACCCTTTGTCGCAAAACCATGCAACCTCTATATCGTTTCGCCTGGAGTAGGAAACTCTCTGTGTGGGACTCTAGAGACTCGACTAGTACGCTGGCAGTGGGTTTAACCACAGACCGCAAGCGGCACTAGCTGTACGTAACGGTCCCCAGGTAGTTGTCGATAAGAAGGCCGATGAGTAAACCCATCCGAACTCCTACTGAGTCTGATGTGACAATCTCCATACAGTCCGGTCCGTTCGTCCATGACTATCGCATATCGGGCCTAGGGGGGCGGCAAGCGTCAGTCCCCTAATAGCGGTATAAGTCGTGTCGGAGCAAAACCCATTACACCCTGAGAAACTGCTGGAACCTACCAGCAAATCTCGCTTGCCCTGGCCAGGGACTTTGCGTAATGGCTCTCTGACACAGCACGATATCTACTCCCAATACCGGGAGGGACGAATCCTGTCTAACCGCCACTGCCTCCAAGTGCTCGGGACTGCACCCAACTGCTACCTGTTTGCACGACTCCATAGAGCCGTGGTAGGGTAGCAATCTAAGAACAGTGGGACACACTCGAGGCGAAGTAGCAGTGTCAAGTCTGCGGACTACGCTGTACTCATGTCACCTGGGAACTGTTTACTGACGACTGGTATCAAACCAACCAACAGTTCCCTGTGAGTCCTGTCCGGTGTACCCGTAACCTAACGAGCACCTGTATACTATCTCCAGTACCACGTACTGACGGCTGTGGGACAGACCATCTCCCCAACTGGGATGAGAAGCGTACACACCAGTCTACTCCGGAGTATCGATGCTCTGTCTCGATAATCCAACGACCAGGGACCTGAATAAGGATGTGCTTGTAGACTACCCAGCCCCCACTAGTGTGACTGCCATCACAACGCTGGTAGACAAGCAAGATCCTAAGAGCTCTATCAATACGTATACTCACATATTAAGATAGAAAAACCAAGTAGCATACTACCATGTTTAGCAAGACTGTTATATACATGTGAATATCCCAAGCTTCCATTAAGTAATATACAAGCTAGTATGATACAGTAATGGCCTTCTAGGGCATAAACACTAACAGCTAGGAGTCATCTATTCTAAAAACCATTAGAATACTGTCAAAGTACCCACATTGGGAAACTACTCAATTCCAGATCTAAAACCATAGATCTAGAAACCAGAATGTCAAATATTATATCCATATCCTGTCTGGAGAAACAACTGTGTGACGACCACAGTACAACCGATCGTAGTATAGGAATTTTACTTCCTACTCTGTGTATGTCATCCAGATACCATGACATCACACCCTACTACCTTCTTAATAGATCCATCCCCTATTCTGATGAAGTCAAACCCATGACTGTCACAACAAAATTAGATGATCTATCTCCGCTATAACAGCTCAGGTCTATAAATAGACATAAGCTTCTTGCCCACTATGCTTCCGATGCTCCCACTGACTACGACAACCCTCCTACCGGGTCTCATAGCCTGGAACAACAGTAGTGTCAAGTCTGGGTAGATAAGAACCTCCCTGTCACCGTCCTTGAGCCTACCGAAGTACCTCTCGGGTGTCTGAGGTTACCTACCATATCTGCGGAGTGGCTATTGGAATGTCAAACCTGATTGAATATATAGGTCCTATTAAATTTTCCGTAATCGTTCGCGGTTCTGGAATCACTTCCAGTTCTACCATACTCCCACTACTGTTTTCTGAAAAAGATCCATTTTTACTAAAACTGTGGCGAGTCAAGAACAATATCACTATTGATCTTCCAAATGGTAGAATATCAATCCTCGTCATAGCCAGGGTCAACCCACAAACAACCATTACAGAAAAGTGCCCTGAGTTATCCAGAGTCTGGTTTTAAGCATAAGCTGGACAACTCCCCGTACCTTAACATCTTTTAAGGTACGAACTATTCTATATCCAATACAGAAACTTTGGCACTTATTTAATTGGAACCATATTCAAATCATACAGCTGTCTCCAGTGCATATCATCTTTAATGAAAAGAGGCTAATCAGCATTACTCAACTTAGGAATCCATCCAATTATGAGTAACCTGAAAGAGAAACACGTTTCTCAAAACCATCACTATCATCTGAATACCAATCACAAGAATCTACATCTTCGATCTCTTTGAAGAATCCCGATACTTGTGACACCTAGTTCTCTACTTTATTCTTATACCCACAACTTCTCAAAACTTAGACCTTGTATTTCTACGAAACACTCGTCTAAATACTAGAGAAGTTATAAGTAAACAGAACATAGTACGAGGACCTACCCCTTTGTCCTGAAGGACACTTGGACAACATACAATACTCTGTATAAGTCCGCTGAGTTGAACAACTCAAAACCTGTGCGTCATAGGTTGAAAACTGTACCCTGGTGATTTCCTCAAATATCACCAATTACAACGAATTCCGATATAATGAGGATAATCACCTAATTCCCAATAACTTACTCCCACTCATCATCTGTAAAACCATACAGATATGAGAATGAAACCTGGTAAATACATACCCTTGGAGTAAGTGTCTAATCGGGAAAACAGTTTTTCTTTAACAATACACTGAAACATGAAAATGTTTCGTAGGGGTATCCTGGTATTCATAGCAATGCCTCTTCCATAATCCAATTCATGACTTCAACCGTATATTTTATTGCCATCTCTCCAAATCCCTTTATTTGTCTTCAGTCGTTACCTTCTGTACACCATCGTTAGGCTAAATGGTTTTCTTCCTTCCCTACCGTTCGGCACCAGCCTATGGTTTGGAAGAAGACTATCCAGTAAGCATAATAGGTGTACCCTCCTAAACCAAGGAGTACTCGCATCACGAGAGAAGGTGATGATAAAAGACAACTGAATAATACCTTATTCTTTTAAAGGTGAAATAGTAGTGGCGATGAAGTACGCGGTTTTGGTCATGAATGATAACAGTCGCAATTTACTTTGCCCTCTTTCTAATCCCTTTATTTTGTCTTTACATATTACCTTCTGCACACCTTACTTAGGCTAATTGGTTTTCTTCATTCCCTACCTTTCGGCACCAGCCTATGGTTTGGAAGAAGACTATCCAGTAAGCATAATAGGTGTACTCTCCTAAACTAAGGAGCTCTCGCAACCTGAGAGAAGGTGATAATAAAAGACAACTGAATAAACCAATTCTATTTCTCCTGAACCTGGATCTATCCTCGAAGAAGTCCCTTCGAGTTCGTATATAACCATACGATGGATCTATCCAATGGAAGTGGATATCCGTAGTAATACGGGTGTTCTGAGAAATTCAAAGGGTAAAAGAAGGAGTGGCAATGACTTAAGCAACATAGACAATCCAAAAGCCAGTATTTTAAGAAGGTTCGGTCAACCTGGTCACTGAGTCATAGTCTAGGGTCGGTCAAAGGTCGCTGCCAAAGAGAGAGAGAAAAGAAACACTCTGCGTGCACTCTAACCTAGATCAGAATGGTCATCACTTTATCTAATCCGGAAACCTCCCACAGTCCTGTCAAATTCTCCTCCAAACCTAAAGAAGAATCAATCGGGATCACCCGAAGCGTAAACCAACTCATCAGTGGGAATCAGGATCCAACTCTCATCGCATGATAACGTAATGGAATGCATCCACGTTACTCATACTCCAGAAGGTATGCGCATACTTGGCAAGTTTCAGTTTCTTTAGAAACTCCTGATATGATTTTTGCCCCATGCTCTTATAACCTTGGCTTTGGTCAAAATGTCATAAGTCACATGCCAAGTTCTACCCGTCACTATCTTGTCAATTTGAACCCACCCGCACATACCCCTGACTTTGGCCAATCGGCAGAACGACTGTCCCAAACTAACTCATCTATCTATGCAACAATTGAATACCCAGCAGCTACCAAACACTATGCCTTAACTTTGGCTAAAATACATAGCTTGAATACTACTGAATACTCAAAAGAAGTGACGGAGGGCTAAGGCTGGTTTTTGACGAAAAACCTTTAACGTAGTGAACTTGATATCGCTGAAGGAACCTGATAGCTTTTTAAAATATAGTGGCGAAAACCTTTTGCTAAAGAGGTCACTCCCGGTAAAGGGATCTCGGCTCTTTCCTCATGGAATGAGGTGCAGGATATTCCACTGAATACCGCTATGCAAAGCAACTTGTAATCGACTATAGTGAAGTTATTACCCTGACGCAAACTTCTGCCCAAGGGGTCAGTCCCGGTGAAGGGATATCGGCCCTTGCCCCGTCGAATGAGGTGCAGGATATTCCACTGAATACCGCTATGCATAACAGAAGGAAACGTCTTTGCAATAACACTTTTTAAATTTTTTCCAACAACTGTAAACAGGTTTGTTTTTGTAACGTTTTGAAAATCGTTTCGGTGAAATTTCGAAAAAACGGTAAAATAAGGGGGTTTTCTGTAAAAAGTCAAAATGCAAATATCTGTATTATAAAATTAAATATACATATTCTAGCTATGTAATTGCTAGTATTTGGTGTTTATTGAGACACTGGAGAAATTTCAAATTTTCTGAAAAAAAATTATTTTATTATTATTTTAAGCCGTCACTAATACATTTAATTAGGGAAAATTACAAATTGGAATGAGATGAAACAAATTTTGTACATCATAAAATATTAAATAAAATTTTATCATGTGGTTTTTGAAATGAAATCGTTTGCTAAAACGGTTTAGAAAATATCGAAGAAAAAGGCTTTTTTTCGGTGAAATTAGTGTTAATGGGAATTGGGGTAATACATTCATCTTTTTTCCTAACCCACACACCCACACCTCACCCTCTCTCCCCCTCCCCACATGGCCGGCCCCACCATGACAGCCCTCCCCCTCTCTCTCTCTCTCCAATCACCAAGAAAAGAAAAGAAAACAAAGGAAAAGAAGAAAGAAATAGATAAGTGAGTGGGCTTTGACTTTTGTGTGGACTTGACTCTATTTTTCCCCACCTCCCTCTCTCTCCTCTCCTCCCCATTTTCTGGCCGAGCCCTCCCTCCACAACAGCCCCCAATTTCCCCTCTCAATTCCTCATCAAAAATCCTCACAAAATGCATCAAAAATCCACCAAAAATCCCACAAAATCAAAATCTAACTCCTACCCATTTTTCCTTAGCCTCTCAAGCATGGATTTTGGTGAAAAGTTTTCATTTTGGAGGCCAAGATTTTGGTGCTAGATTCATGATAGATCTCTTGAAATTGTGAGGTATAAATCTTTGCCCTATAGTTAAATTGTTGCTTTAATACTTCAATTCGACTAAATTAGATGCTTAATTAGGTTCTAAATTTAAAACTTGTGAATTCAAGAGAAGGGTTTCAAAAGTCAAGTTAGGTTTTTAGTGATGAGATTGTGGTTGTGTGATATAGTTAATATGTAGTGGGCGTGCCAAATCAAATCTAGTTGCTAGTTTGCATTTTTGTTAATTTAAATTGTGATAATTATATCAATTGGAAACTAGGTTTTGGAAATTTATTGCAAATGTTAGACTAAAAATCTAATTAGGTTTTTCATGACTTCATTAACATTATTAAGTGTAGTTTAATGTTTTAGATCATGCAAATCTAAGCTAGATTGTAGTTTGTGCATTTTTGCTATGAAATTGTTAAAATTGGTTATGTTTGCAAACTAGATTTCTGAGATTGATATTAAGAATTAAGTTTAAAATCTAATTAACATTGGTATGACTTAATTAAGATGGTTAGTGAGCCTTATGGCCATTAGTTTTGTTAAAACATCATGTTTTGTACAAAAACGGGTAAATTTTGCTTGCTAGATTTTCGGAAAAATAGCTTTTAAAGTGAGTTTGAGGTTTTTGTGAATTGCAACCTATTTCATATTATAATTAGTGCTTGTGATTGTACAAATGAGTGTGTTTGGGTTTTTCTCGATAGTTTGGCGTTTGTACGCCGACGTCGAGGGTTTTTGGGTTGATTTGTGAAAGCAAACCATAGGTTTTGACCTATGTGGGATTCGTGAGTCGTTTTGGTCATGAGTCGGATTTTAATGCGATACGGTGCGTTATGATATGTAGGTACCCCATGTGGACTTCGAGAAGAAAAGCAAGCGCGTGGCGACGTCGGCACCGGCGAGCGAGGACCAGGTGAGTAGATTTATATCTACGGGGAGAAGTCGGGTGGATGGCGTATAGCACCCCCGCAGTCCGTGGTGGTGTATACGGATGCGTATACACACCAACAATTTATTATATATGTTATCTGGGATTAATAACGATTTTTAGGATGGATATTGGTGTGTTGGATTATTTTAGTGTTGCGAACCCTAGGGTAGTGTTGCATTACACATACACACATACATACTTGCATACATTCCTATTTATATGTGCTCATGGGATTCTTTATAGTTATGTGTTCACATGGGTATGGTGTGTTCACATACGGATTTGAGGATGATACTTGGGATTGAGCTGAGTCGATGAGATTTGTTTTGTGGTTGTGATATCGGTGATATGGCAGGATTCGTACTTGAGGTACGTCCTTGTGTTATAGCGGGTCTTGGGACGACGATACAGGTGAATAGTGTTATTATTAAAATGGTCGACATGTGATCGTGATATGAGGCATGATATGCTAGGATATTGATACTAGGCCGTATTGGGCGATGTATACCCCTTGATGATGATATGTGCTAATGATATCGGTTTGTACGAGATTGTCGATCAGTAGTCAGATCATGAGTATCTTGAGGATATTAGTATTGTACTAGACATAGGTCAGTACCCTAGACTACGATCTTCAATAAAGAGGATACCAGAGGAATGGTGTGAGGAATATGATATTGACCCGTACCCAGATTTGGGGATGCCGTACGACGGATTTACGTACGAGCTATATCTTGATGATTGATCCGTACTCTTGACTTGGGATGTCTGATTGTAGATATGGTATCGGATATGATATTATTGAGGCGGGATCACCGACTAATATATATACAGGTATGTATATGGATCGACTCAGATGTTAGGCGGTTTCCTTACCTGTAGTCCAGCTTGTTAGCTTAGCCATTTTAGTTTAGTTTAGTTGTTAGATTAGATTCGATTCTTACCTATTTCAAAAACTAACGAATCGTGGGTATTTTAAAAGACAGCCCAAGGGATCCTACGGATATTTCAAAAGACGTATCTTTTCATAAAAACACCGTAGCCCCTATTTTCAAAACCCCATGATTCGTGTTATTTCAAAAGGCACCATTTGTAGGACTTATATTAGATTAATGCAGGTTAGTTACATTGCGTCTAGTATTCAGCTCCCGTTTATTATTGTGGTTCGCTTCGCATCGCATACTTATGTTATAATTTCTTATTGCAATGTTGATATCATATTGTTAGGACACCAGCACCATTACCGATGATGCGTATGTACCACGTACACTTACTTGTCGGCTCACACACATCTTCATCGGTAATTGCCAAGTCACGTACACCTTAGAAAAATATTATTGCTTGACTTAGCTTGTTAGTTAGTAATTTGACATGATATTAGTGTACCTGCCTTATATGCCAGCTTAACATTGTAGTTATTACTTGTCACTTCATGCATACTGTTATTCATTGTTATGCCTATATTCATGGTTTTACATGCTATTGATGATTTGGATTCGGACTTTCATGAAATTTTCTGGATTTGGGGGGAAAACCGCAAAACTTATATAAACTGATTTTTCTCTTTTTAAATAAAAAAGTGCGGTTTTTCCCATGATGTATGAGTCGTCCACCATGAGTTTGCTGATGGATTTCGAGACCCGATTCGAGGAGACGGATGAACCGTTTCGGGTACATGGTGGACCCGGTAAGGTACCCCGGGGCAAGAAGCGCGTGATGATGACGATGTGAGCCTGGCAGGGGAGCACTACCTACCGGTGATTTTACCCGACGCGTCGGATATCCGGAGGATACCGTCGTGGTCTTGAGATGGATGGTAGGGGCCGGTCTGGACTGACGGCGCCCTAGATATTGTGATTGAGACATTGAGATTTCGAGATATTGAGGTACAGAGACTGTGATACAGAGATATCGAGATATTGGGATTACGTTTTGTGCCGATGCTAGGCACTGTTTTATGCTGATTTCATTGTGATACCTCATTTTAAAAATACAAAGGAAATCTCACTAAATTATGAAAACAGTTCTTCATTTACATGTATTATGTTTCCATGCATTCATACCTCATTCATATGATATATTGCTACCTGAGGCACTGACACGGGCACATGAGATTACACTCGGGTTAGATATTTACCCTAGCCTTGTTATAGGTTGCATGTTATATATTTAATTGAGGATATATTCTGATCTTTGACCTAGGTTGCGTTATTTATGCGATTTCCTTTCGTAGATGTTTTTCTATTCACGAGTTGGCAACTCACCCCCGTTGTGCCCCAGTTTCTTGCAGGTTTGCCGTACAGGTTTCATTACGGCTTACGGGCATAGTTTCCTTCGGGTGATTTGCTAGTAGGTGGGTTTACTTGTATCGTACCCCCCATTATATAACTTGTATATTATTACTCTGTTGTATCTAGAAGTTCCATCAACCAAAAATGTATTTTTTTGAGATAGAGACCAGAGATGCTATTCTTTCGACCTTAGAGTCGCGCGTTTTATTTCTATGGTTTTCTTGTGGTTTTGAGTTTTTGATCCTCGCCGTTGGCGTTGTATATTATATTGCTTGTGTGATTGTGACCGTCGATTGACAAAGTGCTAGCTCCCGCTTGGGGATGCCCTTTTATTGATTTCGTATACTATTCATGTTGTATCCCGTTTGGGGGCCAGTATTTTCAAAGGAGACTCTGCCGAAATTTTCAGGAAATACTTGATGTTTTTTTTAAAACCGCATAATTCGGCTTATGCTATTAAAACTACTTGATTTTAAATTGGTTTTCCTTCACTCTACTACTTTTCTTGGTTTGGATTTCTGGGTTTTCGGCTTACTTAGATTACGTACGCCTCGAGACGTTTCGTAGTTTAAGTGCCGGTCATTTTCCGTACTTTCGGGACGTGACAAAGTTGGTATCAGAGCCTTAGGTTTTACATTCGGAGCGTAGGATGACCCTTGGTTGATGGAATAGATGACTAAAGTAGAGTGACGTACCGTGGGTATGTTCCGCGGCATACTTACGACACGCCACTCCACTTAAGGAGCCTTAGGATGTACATTTCTTTGCTCGGTCTTATATTCATTCCGATCTAGCCTCATCAGTACCAGTTATGGTTTTGCTGCCACGATTACGGGCAGGGAGAGCTACGGCTAGAGTTGCGGTCAGCACGAGCTCGTTACGAACGAGGACTAACCAGAACATAATTCCGGCGACACACAATTGTAGAGATGTGTCTTTTGATTGTGATTTCGCGCCCCGAGCGTTGGATGGATCGCTGTATGAGATTACTTGGAGATGCCAATCAGCACTAGAGGATTGAGCCAATGATAGAGGCCAGCCAGATTTTGATGACCGTTGGTGTGTTGCTTACTCCTGATGATTGAGACACCGTTCAGCGTGCAGACGAGCGAGCCAGTTATTGCTGCGAATGACGAGATATTACCCCAGATGCTGGAGTTAGTGCAGAATGAGTTGTACTAAGAGATGATAGAAGGTCGCTAGTCATCGAAGATGAATGACTAGGAAATGTGGATCGTTCGCCTACCCCGATGCGAGGTCATCAGATAGATTGATTCCAGCTAGAGACGACTTCACGCGGAGACGTTGGGAGTCGACAGAGATGATCGAATGTCAGAAACCTATTATTCCAAGTTTAAAGTAGTCGGAAAGACATGCAGGCAATTCTATGGTCCCTCTAGAAGAATGAAACCCTAACTCGACTTAATGACCGTGTGAAAGCCTTTGAACCTTCGGGTTTGCGGCAGTTCTACGGCGCCATTAGTGAGGCTTGGGTTTGCCCTTCTACGGCTGGACCACCGATGCTGTGGTATGTACTCGATACTATTAAACTGTGCCCAAGATGTTGAGCTCTTGGAGGATTATGAGGTTTTGACGACTCGATCGGATGGCTCGACTTAATTCGGATGCTAGGTGGTGAGATGCATTTCTTGGGAGACTCCAGATACGAGGATAGCCGTTGGAGCTCAGTCCATGCAGCCGCGACGAGACGAGTCCAAAGAAGACGACATTAGAGGAAAGTGAAGTAAGAGGTTCGTACCAGATCTAGATGAGATGACGTTCCACTCCGCCGACATCAGAGATGCGATGCGCATGCAGAGGCATGGTACTTGGATTTACCTTCCAGAAGGAGTCGCGATGAGTATGCAGTCGTTCCAGAGCAAGATGCAGATATAGGTAAGGGACGCTGACTTCCGGACAGTTCGGCAGAGACGAGATTTGGGAGAGATTTCGACAGGACCTTTCTGGAATGAATTACGAGAAGTCTTGGACCCAGGAGTGGTCATGTTACGCACACCGGCAGGCCAGAGTTCAGGATCGACGACGAGACATGCTATGAGTGATCACGACAATTGGCCAGAGGTTCTTAGAGGAAGTGCTTGAGCGGAGACTATTCCGCCATTATTGATTTCGATGTTTTGGATGATTTATTCGCATGATTTGATTTTGATGATTGAGGATTTACGATCTTTGCACAGTGTTGCACTTGATATCGTTTTCGTGCTTGGTTTCACATGTTTGTAATTTTACGGTTTTAGGCATTTGAGTTGATTTTGTGCGTATATACGCACACGATTTAGTTTTTGCACGCGGTATAGTTCATATATGCTTACAGTGCAGTGTTACGTATGTTGTGCATTTAGGTGTCCTGGACTTTGATTTCGATGGTGGTGTTCGATATTTGTTTTGTGCACCTTGTGCACCTGATTTGATTTTGCGCATGTTCGCCACTTGATATTGGATTTCATGATTTCGTGCACGATGGATGCACCTGATTTGGATTTTCGCGCATGTTGGGCGCATGTTTTGAAGTGTGATTTTGGTGCACACCAGATGCACTAAATCGAGATTTTTCGTGCATGTCAGATGCACCTAATTTTGCTGTCAGGCACACATGTTGCCTACGACAGATGTTTCGTGCACACCCGATGCACTTAGATGTTGTTTCTGTGCATATGTATGGCACATAATTGGATTTTGATTTCCGTGCGCACCAGACGCACGTAGTATTCATACGCGTATTTCGGGATTGATTTTTCTTATAGAGCAGTACGTTTTATGATATTGCTATGTGTCTTCGTACTGGGCAGGACTAGTCAAAGGACAGTACCTGAATATATTTGGCATTCATTTCCTTCAGTTATTTACATATATAGATTTGATATTTACGTGTATAGTTTCGAGTTATATCATATTGGTTTTGTATTGGATTTGACATTTGTGTCTTTACCATGACTTCGATGATTGCGGGATGCTTGGCGGAGTTTTGATTTGAGTTATATGCTCATTGCTCATGCGCATGCATTGCGGTATGGTGCGTATTATGTACTTATGGTTTCGGATCCCCGACGACTTGATGATTTTGCTTAGATATATTTGTATTTGGGGGGAGTTTTACTTTAAATTCGGGGACCGAATTTTTTTAAGGGGGGAAGATTGTAGCGTTTTGAAAATCGTTTCGGTGAAATTTCGAAAAAACGGTAAAATAAGGGGGTTTTCTGTAAAAAGTCAAAATGCAAATATCTGTATTATAAAATTAAATATACATATTCTAGCTATGTAATTGCTAGTATTTGGTGTTTATTGAGACACTGGTGAAATTTCAAATTTTCTGAAAAAAAATTATTTTATTATTATTTTAAGCCGTCACTAATACATTTAATTAGGGAAAATTACAAATTGGAATGAGTTGAAACAAATTTTGTACATCATAAAACATTAAATAAAATTTTATCATGTGGTTTTTGAAATGAAATCGTTTGCTAAAACGGTTTAGAAAATATCGAAGAAAAAGGCTTTTTTTCGGTGAAATTAGTGTTAATGGGAATTGGGGTAATACATTCATCTTTTTTCCTAACCCACACACCCACACCTCACCCTCTCTCCCCCTCCCCACATGGCCGGCCCCACCATGACAGCCCTCCCCCCCTCTCTCTCTCTCTCCAATCACCAAGAAAAGAAAAGAAAACAAAGGAAAAGAAGAAAGAAATAGATAAGTGAGTGGGCTTTGACTTTTGTGTGGACTTGACTCTATTTTTCCCCACCTCCCTCTCTCTCCTCTCCTCCCCATTTTCTGGCCGAGCCCTCCCTCCACAACAGCCCCCAATTTCCCCTCTCAATTCCTCATCAAAAATCCTCACAAAATGCATCAAAAATCCACCAAATATCCCACAAAATCAAAATCTAACTCCTACCCATTTTTCCTTAGCCTCTCAAGCATGGATTTTGGTGAAAAGTTTTCATTTTGGAGGCCAAGATTTTGGTGCTAGATTCATGATAGATCTCTTGAAATTGTGAGGTATAAATCTTTGCCCTATAGTTAAATTGTTGCATTAATACTTCAATTCGACTAAATTAGATGCTTAATTAGGTTCTAAATTTAAAACTTGTGAATTCAAGAGAAGGGTTTCAAAAGTCAAGTTAGGTTTTTAGTGATGAGATTGTGGTTGTGTGATATAGTTAACATGTAGTGGGCGTGCCAAATCAAATCTAGTTGCTAGTTTGCATTTTTGTTAATTTAAATTGTGATAATTATATCAATTGGAAACTAGGTTTTGGAAATTTATTGCAAATGTTAGACTAAAAATCTAATTAGGTTTTTCATGACTTCATTAACATTATTAAGTGTAGTTTAATGCTTTAGATCATGCAAATCTAAGCTAGATTGTAGTTTGTGCATTTTTGCTATGAAATTGTTAAAATTGGTTATGTTTGCAAACTAGATTTCTGAGATTGATATTAAGAATTAAGTTTAAAATCTAATTAACATTGGTATGACTTAATTAAGATGGTTAGTGAGCCTTATGGCCATTAGTTTTGTTAAAACATCATGTTTTGTACAAAAACGGGTAAATTTTGCTTGCTAGATTTTCGGAAAAATAGCTTTTAAAGTGAGTTTGAGGTTTTTGTGAATTGCAACCTATTTCATATTATAATTAGTGCTTGTGATTGTACAAATGAGTGTGTTTGGGTTTTTCTCGATAGTTTGGCGTTTGTACGCCGACGTCGAGGGTTTTTGGGTTGATTTGTGAAAGCAAACCATAGGTTTTGACCTATGTGGGATTCGTGAGTCGTTTTGGTCATGAGTCGGATTTTAATGCGATACGGTGCGTTATGATATGTAGGTACCCCATGTGGACTTCGAGAAGACAAGCAAGCGCGTGGCGACGTCGGCACCGGCGAGCGAGGACCAGGTGAGTAGATTTATATCTACGGGGAGAAGTCGGGTGGATGGCGTATAGCACCCCCGCAGTCCGTGGTGGTGTATACGGATGCGTATACACACCAACAATTTATTATATATGTTATCTGGGATTAATAACGATTTTTAGGATGGATATTGGTGTGTTGGATTATTTTAGTGTTGCGAACCCTAGGGTAGTGTTGCATTACACATACACACATACATACTTGCATACATTCCTATTTATATGTGCTCATGGGATTCTTTATAGTTATGTGTTCACATGGGTATGGTGTGTTCACATACGGATTTGAGGATGATACTTGGGATTGAGCTGAGTCGATGAGATTTGTTTTGTGGTTGTGATATCGGTGATATGGCAGGATTCGTACTTGAGGTACGTCCTTGTGTTATAGCGGGTCTTGGGACGACGATACGGGTGAATAGTGTTATTATTAAAATGGTCGACATGTGATCGTGATATGAGGCATGATATGCTAGGATATTGATACTAGGCCGTATTGGGCGATGTATACCCCTTGATGATGATATGTGCTAATGATATCGGTTTGTACGAGATTGTCGATCAGTAGTCAGATCATGAGTATCTTGAGGATATTAGTATTGTACTAGACATAGGTCAGTACCCTAGACTACGATCTTCAATAAAGAGGATACCAGAGGAATGGTGTGAGGAATATGATATTGACCCGTACCCAGATTTGGGGATGCCGTACGACGGATTTACGTACGAGCTATATCTTGATGATTGATCCGTACTCTTGACTTGGGATGTCTGATTGTAGATATGGTATCGGATATGATATTATTGAGGCGGGATCACCGACTAATATATATATAGGTATGTATATGGATCGACTCAGATGTTAGGCGGTTTCCTTACCTGTAGTCCAGCTTGTTAGCTTAGCCATTTTAGTTTAGTTTAGTTGTTAGATTAGATTCGATTCTTACCTATTTCAAAAACTAACGAATCGTGGGTATTTTAAAAGACAGCCCAAGGGATCCTACGGATATTTCAAAAGACGTATCTTTTCATAAAAACACCGTAGCCCCTATTTTCAAAACCCCATGATTCGTGTTATTTCAAAAGGCACCATTTGTAGGACTTATATTAGATTAATGCAGGTTAGTTACAGTTGCGTCTAGTATTCAGCTCCCGTTTATTATTGTGGTTCGCTTCGCATCGCATACTTATGTTATAATTTCTTATTGCAATGTTGATATCATATTGTTAGGACACCAGCACCATTACCGATGATGCGTATGTACCACGTACACTTACTTGTCGGCTCACACACATCTTCATCGGTAATTGCCATGTCACGTACACCTTAGAAAAATATTATTGCTTGACTTAGCTTGTTAGTTAGTAATTTGACATGATATTTGTAAGCCTATGTTAGCGCCCCGGCAGTCTACAGACGCCAAATGCGGAACAAAAAACTTTTAACTGGCGCTATCGTATACTTTAACCCGGATCTGCCATTATTGCTAAACTAACAAACTGTAAAGAGTGTAGAAAAGGTATACCGAACGATCCGAGTCCTTCGTTCTTTAACCATCATCCCACGCTCCGTTGCGGCTGCTCCGATCGCGTCGATCTCCTATATCCTCGTCGAGGTGGCACCACATGATCGGTTCTTTAAACGGGCTCCCGCCTCTGACTTGAGGCAACTCGATCGTCAAGTTTGCTAAAAGAGACGACCGAGAATGATGTAGAGAATGAGTAGATGACTTTGTCTCACTTCGTCCAAATCCGTGGACGATCGGTTAATGAAGTTGCCGTGGAAATCGGGTGATGGAATGAAATGAACTGTAAAATTCCATACACCCCGAATACTATCATAATCTTTTCTAACCAAAATGAAACATCAAGTGAAGTGAGGAGGAGAGAGAAGGCCGGCCACTTATATATGATGGAGGGAGGTGACCGTAGGAGCAAGTGGTGACCATAAGCAAAAAGCTTCTCACTTCAAAATATCTTAACCAAAACAAGAATGCTTTAATACAAAGCATGACTCACTTAAACCTAGTCACCCTTTAATAAATGCAAAGATGAGTCACTAGCTTAGTCACCATCCTAGTCATCATATCTAGAAACTTCTAGAATACTGACTCATCACAACAGAAGAAAAGATAAATCCGTTTTTAACCGAATGTTAAAAGACGGCTGATAGAAAACTGGAAACTGGCAACTTCCAAAAGTGATCCTGAAACGAATTTCAGGACAACCCCGAAACTGTATAAATATACCCGCATTTGTATTACGACCGAATACAAATGCAACTGAGACAAAGATATTATACCTACTCAATATAATACTCGGATCCGGCTTAAACCAAAGCCGACCAGTATCATCTGCCCGAAAAATAACACGTGCGTAAACGCACGTGCATTTTCCGAACCCTGCCATAAAACCATACGGCCTCTACAACGTTTCGCCCGAACTTGGGAAACTGTCTGTGGGGGACTCTAATGACTCGTCAGCACCCTGGCAGTGGGTTTAACCACAAACCGTCAGCGGCACTAGCAATGCGTAACGGCTGCCCACGGACTGACCTCAAGGGAGACCGATGAGCACACTCAAGGGAGGCCGATGAGCGAACTCATCCAGAAACCCTACTGAGCCTAACAGCGACAATGTATATACAGTCCGGTCCGTTCGTCAATGAGTATCGCATATCCGCCTAGGGGGCTAGCAACGTCAGACCCCCAATAGCAGTATAAGTCGTGTCGGAGTGAAGCCCAATAACACCCTGAGATACTACTGGAGTACCTACCAGTAAATCTCCTGCCATGGCCATGGACTTTGTGTAATGGCTCTCCTAGACACAGCACGACCTCGCCCCCAATACCGGGAGAGACGAATCCCCTGCCGATCCGCTCACGTGCCTCCATATGGCTCGGGACTGTACCCAAAAACTACCTGTTTGCACGACTCCTTTGAGCCGTGGTAGGGTAGAAATCAAAGCACAGTGGGAACTCACACGAGACAAATGACGACCTCAGGTCGATGAACTAACCTGTACACATGTCACCAGGGAACTGCTATCTGAAGATAGATATAGTACTAACTAGCAGATTCCCGGCGAGTCCTGTCCGGTGTACTCATAACCCAAGGAGCACCTGTATACATCTTAGGTGATCCAACTGACACCAGTGGCTTGTGAGACCGGCCACCGCCCCTCGTCGGGGTCTCGACTGTATACACTAGTCTACTCCGGAGTATCGATGCCCTGTCTCGAAACTCCCACGACTAGGGACCACAATTAAGGATATGCATATAAACTACCCAACTCTCACGTATATGATCGCCATCATACTGTTGGTAGTAAAGCAAGATCCTAAGGGCTCTATCAAAGTATAACATGCAATCAGTCACCTGAACATGTACACGACTGATAAAGGCAAGCCGGATAGCATACTATCATTTCGAGTAAGACTGTGCTACCGGGATAGGTCCTCCGCAATCATTGCAATCACGTACCTGCGATCCAATAATTGACTATGAGGGCACTATCTCCAACAATCTCCCACTTGCACTCAAGGCTAATTATTGCGATGTCGACTACTCACAGCCCGTGTGAAACCGAACATCCAACTCCTCTACTAATCAGTTTCACAAAGCCCGTTTGTAAAACTATTGTGTTCGAGAAATAGCCTCAGTGAGTGGATCCGCCTAGAAGTATCTTTCTATATCTCTCTTAATCTCAAGTTCACGGAGAAAACCATCTCCCGAATTGAGTAGTACCTGTCTTAGAATATGTCTGGATATCTGATGGGACCTTAGTTCATAAATGAACTCCATATCCAAACTTCTTAGACTGTATGGATCACTGAACCTAATCAGTATCCGGCACCATGCCACCCACAGTATCCTCTGGAACCACCTGTCCATAATACTGTCCCTCGTCAGAGGGAAAACTAAAAAACTCTGACAATCACTCTGTCATCCATGTCACCTTTGAAGACTGGAATGATAACCGTCTCCCGAAAGAGGCTGCCGTTATCCAATCCGTAGAACATGTACTAATGTTCTAAAACTGCTTCCTTATGTTTCTCCAGGATTGGATTAATACAAACTTATTGCATCTAGTGCAAAACCAACATTTGGTGTGGTACTTGACATCTCATGATTGACTCAATTGCCTAAGCAAGTGATCTGCCAATCATGCACTTCCCTCTCCCCTTTAGTCTATACGACACCTTTAGAGAGGGTGACTCCATCACCTGCAGGTACACCACCATGCTAGGAGTCAACTATTCCAAAAACCATTAGAATATCTGTCAAAGTACCCACATTGGGAAACTACCCAAATCCATATCTAAAACCATAGATCTAGAAACCAGAATGTCAAATATTATATCCATATCCTGTCTGGAGAAACAACTGTGTGACGACCACAGTACAACCGATCGTAGTATAGGAATTTTACTTCCTACTCTGTGTATGTCATCCAGATACCATGACATCACACCCTACTACCTTCTTAACTGATCCATCCTCTATTCTGATTGAAGTCAAACCCATGACTGTCATATCAAAATTAGATGATCTATCTCCGCTATAACTGCTCAAGTCTATGAATAGATATAAGCTACTTGCCCACTATGCTTCCGATGCTCCCACTGACTACGACAACCCTCCTACCAGGTCTCATAGCCTGGAACAACAGTAGTGTCAAGTCTGGGTAGATAAGAACCTCCCTGTCACCGTCCTTGAGCCTACCGAAGTACCTCTCGGGTGTCTGAGGTTACCTACCATACCTGCGGAGTGGCTAATGGAATGTCATACCTGATTGAATATATAGGTCCTATTAAATTTTCCGTAATCGTTTGCGGTTCTGGAATCACTTCCAGTTCTACCACACTCCCACTACTGTTTTCTGAAAAAGATCCATTTTACTAAAACTGTGGCGAGTCAAGAACAATATCACTATTGATCTTCCAAATGGTAGAATATCAACCCTCGTCATAGCCAGGGTCAACCCATAAACAGCCATTACAGAAACGTGCCCTGAGTTATCCAGTGTCTGGTTTTAAGCATAAGCTGGACAACTCCCCGTACCTTAATATCTTTTAAGGTACGAACTATTCTATATCCAATATAGTAACTTTGGCACTTATTTAATTGGAACCATATTCAATCCATGCATCTGTCTCCAGTGCATATTAACTTAATGGAAAGAGGCTAATCAGCATTACTCAACTTAGGAATCCATCCAATTATGAGTAACCTGAAAGAGAAACACGTTTCTCAAAACCATCACTATCATCTAAATACCAATCACAAGGATCTACATCTTCGATCTCTTTGAAGAATCCCGATACTTGTGATACCTGGTTCTCTACTTTATTCTTATACCCACAACTTCTCAAAACTTAGACCATGTATTTCTACGAAACACTTGTCTAAAAACTAGAGAAGTTATAAGTAAACAGAACAAAGCACGAGGACATACCCTTTTGTCCTGAAGGACACTTGGACAACATACAATACTCTGTATAAGTCCGCTGAGTTGAACAACTCAAAACCTGTGCGTTGTAGGTGGAAAACTGTACCCTGGCGATTTCCTCAAATATCACCAATTACAACGAATTCCGATATAATGAGGATGATCACCTGATTCCCAATATCTTACTCCCAATCATCATCTGTAAAACCATACAGATATGAGAATGAAACCTGGTAAATACATACCCTTGGAGTAAGTGTCTAATCGGGAAAACAGTTTTTCCTTTAACAATTCACTGAAACATGAAAATGTTTCGTAGGGGTATCCTGGTATTCATAGCAATGCCTCTTCCATAATCCAATTCATGACTTCAACCGTATATCTTATTGTCATCTCTCCAAATCCCTTTATCTGTCTTTAGTCGTTACCTTCTGTACACCATCGTTAGGCTAAATGGTTTTCTTCCTTCCCTACCGTTCGGCACCAGCCTATGGTTTGGAAGAAGACTATCCAGTAAGCATAATAGGTGTACCCTCCTAAACCAAGGAGTACTCGCATCTCGAGAGAAGGTGACGATAAAAGACAACTGAATAATACCTTATTCTTTTAAAGGTGAAATAGGAGCGGCGATGAAGTACGCGGTTTTGGTCATGAATGATATCAGTCGCAATTTACTTTGCCCTCTTTCTAATCCCTTTATTTTGTCTTTACATATTACCTTCTGCACACCCTACTTAGGCTAATTGGTTTTCTTCATTCCCTACCTTTCGGCCTATGGTTTGGAATAAGACTATCCAATAAGCGTAATAGGTGTACTCTCTTAAACCAAGGAGCTCTCGCAACCTGAGAGTAGGTGATAATAAAAGACAACTGAATAAACCAATTCTATTTCTCCTGAACCTGGATCCATCCTCGAAGAAGTCCCTTCGAGTTCGTATATAACCATACGATGGCTCTATCCAATGGAAGTGGATATCCGTAGTAATACGGGTGTTCTGAGAAATTCAAAGGGTAAAAGAAGGAGTGGCAATGACTTATGCAACTCAGACAATCCAAAAGCCAGTATTTTAAGAAGGTTCGGTCAACCTGGTCACTGAGTCATAGTCTAGGGTCGGTCAAAGGTCGCTGCCAAAGAGAGAGAGAGAAAAGAAACACTCTGCGTGCACTCTAACCTAGATCAGAATGGTCATCACTTTATCTAATCCGGAAACCTCCCACTGTCCTGTCAAATTCTCCTCCAAACCTAAAGAAGAATCAATCGGGATCACCCGAAGAGTAAACCAACTCATCAGTGGGAATCGGGATCCAACTCTCATCGCATGTTAACGTGATGGAATGCATCCACGTTATTCATACTCCAGAAGGTATGCGCATACTTGGCAAGTTTCAGTTTCTTTAGAAACTCCCGATATCATTTTCTTGCCCCATGCTCTTATGACCTTGGCGAAAGTCAACAAATCATAAGTCACATGTCAAGTTCTGCCCGTCATTATCTTGTTAATTTGAATCCACCCGTACATACCCTTGACGAAAGCCAACAAGATAATACGACTGTCCCAAACCAACTCATCTATCTATGCAACAAATGAATACCCAGCAGCTACCAAACACTATGCATTGACGAAAGCCAACAAACATAGCTTGAATACTACTGACCATCCATAAGAAACGACGGAGGGCTACGACTGGTTTTTGGCGAAAAAATATTTAACGTAATGAACTTGATCTCGTTGAAGGAACCTGATAGCTTTTTAAAATATAGTGGCGAAAACCTTTTGCTAAAGAGGTCCCTCCCGGTAAAGGGATCTCGGCTCTTTCCTCGTGGAATGAGGTGCAGGATATTCCACTGAATACCGCTATGCAAAGCAACATGTAATCGACTATAGTGAAGTTATTACTCTGACGCAAACTTCTGCCCAAGGGGTCAGTCCCGGTGAAGGGATATCGGCCCTTGCCCCGTCGAATGAGGTGCAGGATATTCCACTGAATACCGCTATGCATAACAAAAGAAAACGTCTTTGCAATAACACTTTTTAAATTTGTTCCAACAACTGTAAACAGGTTTGTTTTACTTTGCATTGATCAGAATCAACACAGTCCCATCATTCAATCACACCAGAAAAGAATGAAAATAAAATGTACGTATATGCCATCCGCATTCGTCACTGGGTCCCGTCATCACCCGTTAGGTTACTTAACTAACGACAGAGCGGGGACTGGACAAGCGCGGGTGTAAAACATATACAACATCTAATAGTATATAAACCAATATACAATAATCGCTCCAGGCATGATAGTATGCAACATTACAGAAAAGTAATAAGCATCACAGAACAATACAGATAATCTGGGATCCCCGGGTTTCACAGAGCCGCTGCTGAAACCCGACGTTCCCCTGTCGTGTGGATAGCCTGTGCAATGAAACCTAGACCCCTACGGGTGCAGCAAGTTACCCGCCAAAACCTGAAGCGAGGCAGCCCCCTACAGCATAGTGAATGGACCACCCTGCACTCCACGGAATCCGGTAAGCTTGGGCACCCCTCCTTGGGTCAACCTGTACCCCCTACGAGTGCGGCGAATAGTCTGCCAATTCTAGAGTGGGACCCCTCTGCCTCTCAAAGCCATGAGATGCGGACCCGTTGCCCTCCCGAACCCGGCTATCCGTGCACTCCGTCGCGGGGCAAAACCTAGTACAGTAATGAAAAATAGTACAACAGGTACATCGACCGCAACCTGGTCGTGCCCCAAAAGAATATTATACAACAGGCAGTGACGGCAGTCCACAAGTTGGACGCTCGCCCCGCAATATCAAATGTACAAATAAACACAAACTGTACTACCATTGCACACTGCTATCCACCACGACAAATCCGCAACATCACAGCACAACACAGAACATCAACGCAAATGTCACGTTCGCAAACCCGTCTAAAAGAACTATAGCAATCAGACGCAGTTTACCGATCAAATGACATTCCCGGTCGGAGATATAATGTAAGCACTGTAAACTAACGTGTTTAAATTTCGATCGACCAAATATCAAAAAGTGGGCCCCATGACTTACTGGTGAACAGTAACAAAACCTGGGCCAAAATGATATATACCAAAAATCACAAAATCTAACAGAAAACCCACTGGAAAAATTTGGGATAATGAACTCCCCAAGTGGCCGCGGATGCGCGGCCAAACCAGGGGTTTGGCCGCGTTTCCGCGGTAATTTGGAGGAATCACAATACCAAATTTTGTCGTGGTTCTTAGAATTCCCTACACGGATTTTTAAGACATGCAGAATTAATTTTTGAGACCGTTTAAAAACAACAGAAACTGTCAAGCAAGGATTTTGCAATTTTCGATTTCCGGTCGGATCGATGTTTTAAACGCGTTAGCACAAGTTAGTATAGCAAAATGGTGAGGCTCTGATACCACTGTAAGCCTACGTTAGCGCCCCGGCAGTCTACAGACGCCAAATGCGGAACAAAAAACTTTTAACTGGCGCTATCGTATACTTTAACCCGGATCTGCCATTATTGCTAAACTAACAAACTGTAAAGAGTGTAGAAAAGGTATACCGAACGATCCGAGTCCTTCGTTCTTTAACCATCATCCCACGCTCCGTTGCGGCTGCTCCGATCGCGTCGATCTCCTATATCCTCGTCGAGGTGGCACCACATGATCGGTTCTTTAAACGGGCTCCCGCCTCTGACTTGAGGCAACTCGATCGTCAAGTTTGCTAAAAGAGACGACCGAGAATGATGTAGAGAATGAGTAGATGACTTTGTCTCACTTCGTCCAAATCCGTGGACGATCGGTTAATGAAGTTGCCGTGGAAATCGGGTGATGGAATGAAATGAACTGTAAAATTCCATACACCCCGAATACTATCGTAATCTTTTCTAACCAAAATGAAACATCAAGTGAAGTGAGGAGGAGAGAGAAGGCCGGCCACTTATATATGATGGAGGGAGGTGACCGTAGGAGCAAGTGGTGACCATAAGCAAAAAGCTTCTCACTTCAAAATATCTTAACCAAAACAAGAATGCTTTAATACAAAGCATGACTCACTTAAACCTAGTCACCCTTTAATAAATGCAAAGATGAGTCACTAGCTTAGTCACCATCCTAGTCATCATATCTAGAAACTTCTAGAATACTGACTCATCACAACAGAAGAAAAGAAAAATCCGTCTTTAACCGAATGTTAAAAGACGGCTGATAGAAAACTGGAAACTGGCAACTTCCAAAAGTGATCCTGAAACGAATTTCAGGACAACCCCGAAACTGTATAAATATACCCGCATTTGTATTACGACCGAATACAAATGCAACTGAGACAAAGATATTATACCTACTCAATATAATACTCGGATCCGGCTTAAACCAAAGACGACCAGTATCATCTGCCCGAAAAATAACACGTGCGTAAACGCACGTGCATTTTCCGAACCCTGCCATAAAACCATACGGCCTCTACAACGTCTCGCCCGAACTTGGGAAACTGTCTGTGGGGGACTCTAATGACTCGTCAGCACCCTGGCAGTGGGTTTAACCACAAACCGTCAGCGGCACTAGCAATGCGTAACGGCTGCCCACGGACTGACCTCAAGGGAGACCGATGAGCACACTCAAGGGAGGCCGATGAGCGAACTCATCCAGAAACCCTACTGAGCCTAACAGCGACAATGTATATACAGTCCGGTCCGTTCGTCAATGAGTATCGCATATCCGCCTAGGGGGCTAGTAACGTCAGACCCCCAATAGCAGTATAAGTCGTGTCGGAGTGAAGCCCAATAACACCCTGAGATACTACTGGAGTACCTACCAGTAAATCTCCTGCCATGGCCATGGACTTTGTGTAATGGCTCTCCTAGACACAGCACGACCTCGCCCCCAATACCGGGAGAGACGAATCCCCTGCCGATCCGCTCACGTGCCTCCATATGGCTCGGGACTGTACCCAAAAACTACCTGTTTGTACGACTCCTTTGAGCCGTGGTAGGGTAGAAATCAAAGCACAGTGGGAACTCACACGAGACAAATGACGACCTCAGGTCGATGAACTAACCTGTACACATGTCACCAGGGAACTGCTATCTGACGATAGATATAGTACTAACTAGCAGATTCCCGGCGAGTCATGTCCGGTGTACTCATAACCCAATGAGCACCTGTATACATCTTAGGTGATCCAACTGACACCAGTGGCTTGTGAGACCGGCCACCGCCCCTCGTCGGGGTCTCGACTGTATACACTAGTCTACTCCGGAGTATCGATGCCCTGTCTCGAAACTCCCACGACTAGGGACCACAATTAAGGATATGCATATAAACTACCCAACTCTCACGTATATGATCGCCATCATACTGTTGGTAGTAAAGCAAGATCCTAAGGGCTCTATCAAAGTGTAACATGCAATCAGTCACCGAACATGTACA
The DNA here is from genome assembly GCA_030015575.1 of Agapanthus africanus. Classification (NCBI taxonomy): domain Eukaryota; kingdom Viridiplantae; phylum Streptophyta; class Magnoliopsida; order Asparagales; family Amaryllidaceae; genus Agapanthus; species Agapanthus africanus. The sequence continues at coordinate 381,107,807 of JASDDO010000022.1, read as the reverse complement.
CGACTGATAAAGGCAAACCGGATAGCATACTATCATTTCGAGTAAGACTGTGCTACCGGGATAGGTCCTCCGCAATCATTGCAATCACGTACCTGCGATCCAATAATTGACTATGAGGGCACTATCTCCAACAATATTAGTGTACCTGCCTTATATGCCAGCTTAACATTGTAGTTATTACTTGTCACTTCATGCATACTGTTATTCATTGTTATGCCTATATTCATGGTTTTACATGCTATTGATGATTTGGATTCGGACTTTCATGAAATTTTCTGGATTTGGGGGGAAAACCGCAAAACTTATATAAACTGATTTTTCTCTTTTTAAATAAAAAAGTGCGGTTTTTCCCATGATGTATGAGTCGTCCACCATGAGTTTGCTGATGGATTTCGAGACCCGATTCGAGGAGACGGATGAACCGTTTCGGGTACATGGTGGACCCGGTAAGGTACCCCGGGGCAAGAAGCGCGTGATGATGACGATGTGAGCCTGGCAGGGGAGCACTACCTACCGGTGATTTTACCCGACGCGTCGGATATCCGGAGGATACCGTCGTGGTCTTGAGATGGATGGTAGGGGCCGGTCTGGACTGACGGCGCCCTAGATATTGTGATTGAGACATTGAGATTTTGAGATATTGAGGTACAGAGACTGTGATACAGAGATATCGAGATATTGGGATTACGTTTTGTGCCGATGCTAGGCACTGTTTTATGCTGATTTCATTGTGATACCTCATTTTAAAAATACAAAGGAAATCTCACTAAATTATGAAAACAGTTCTTCATTTACATGTATTATGTTTCCATGCATTCATACCTCATTCATATGATATATTGCTACCTGAGGCACTGACACGGGCACATGAGATTACACTCGGGTTAGATATTTACCCTAGCCTTGTTATAGGTTGCATGTTATATATTTAATTGGGGATATATTCTGATCTTTGACCTATGTTGCGTTATTTATGCGATTTCCTTTCGTAGATGGTTTTCTATTCACGAGTTGGCAACTCACCCCCGTTGTGCCCCAGTTTCTTGCAGGTTTGCCGTACAGGTTTCATTACGGCTTGCGGGCATAGTTTCCTTCGGGTGATTTGCTAGTAGGTGGGTTTACTTGTATCGTACCCCCCATTATATAACTTGTATATTATTACTCTGTTGTATCTAGAAGTTCCATCAACCAAAAATGTATTTTTTTGAGATAGAGACCAGAGATGCTATTCTTTCGACCTTAGAGTCGCGCGTTTTATTTCTGTGGTTTTCTTGTGGTTTTGAGTTTTTGATCCTCGCCGTTGGCGTTGTATATTATATTGCTTGTGTGGTTGTGACCGTCGATTGACAAAGAGCTAGCTCCCGCTTGGGGATGCCCTTTTATTGATTTCGTATACTATTCATGTTGTATCCCGTTTGGGGGCCAGTATTTACAAAGGAGACTCTGCCGAAATTTTCAGGAAATACTTGATGTTTTTTTTAAAACCGCATAATTCGGCTTATGCTATTAAAACTAGTTGATTTTAAATTGGTTTTCCTTCACTCTACTACTTTTCTTGGTTTGGATTTCTGGGTTTTCGGCTTACTTAGATTACGTACGCCTCGAGACGTTTCGTAGTTTAAGTGCCGGTCATTTTCCGTACTTTCGGGACGTGACAGTTTTCCTTTGCATTGATCAGAATCAACACAGTCCCATCAATTAATCACACCAGAAAAGAACGAAAATAAACTGTACGTATATGCCATCCGCATTTGTTACTGGGTCCCGTCATCACCCGTTAGGTTACTTAACTAACGACAGAGCGGGGACTGGACTAGCGCGGGTGTAAAACATATACAACATCTAATAGTATATAAACCAATATACAATAATCGCTCCAGGCGTGATAATATGCAACATTACAGAAAAGTAATAAGCATCACAGAACAATACAGATAATCTGGGATCCCCGGGTTTCACAGAGCCGCTGCTGAAACCCGACGTTCCCCTGTCGTGTGGATAGCCTGTGCAATGAAACCTAGACCCCTACGGGTGCGGCAAGTTACCCGCCAAAACCTGAAGCGAGGCAGCCCCCTACAGCATAGTGAATGGACCACCCAGCACTTTACGGAATCCGGTAATCTTGGGCACCCCTCCTTGGGTCAACCTGTACCCCCATGAGTGCGGCGAATAGTCTGCCAATTCTAGAGTGGGGCCCCTCTGCCTCTCAAAGCCATGAGATGCGGACCCGTTGCCCCTCCAAAACCCGGCTATCCGTGCACTCCGTCGCGGGGCAAAACCTAGTACAGTAATGAAAAATAGTACAATAGGTACATCGACCGCAACCTGGTCGTGCCCCAAAAGAATATTATACAACAGGTAGTGACGGCAGTCCACAAGTTGGACGCTCGCCCCGCAATATCAAATGTACAAATAAACTCAAACTGTACTACCATTGCACACTGCTATCCACCACGACAAATCCGCAACATCACAGCACAACACAGAACATCAACGCGAATGTCATGTTCGCAAACCCGTCTAAAAGAACTTTAGCAATCAGACGCGGTTTACCGATCAAATGACATTCCCGGTCGGAGATAAAATGTAAGCACTGCAATCTAACATGTTTAAATTTCGATCGACTAAATATCAAGAAGTGGGCCCCACGAACATCTGTTGAACAGTAACAAAATCTGGGCCCAAAAGATATATACCAAAACCCCCAAATTCCAACAGAGAAGACACCGACCAAATTTGGTGCACTGATCCCATAGAAGCGCCGCGGATGCGCGGCCAAACCATGGGTTTAGCCGCGATTCCGCGGCAGTATGGTGGAATCACGTGCTCAAATTTGGTCCGTGTGCTTATAAAACCCTGCACAACTTTCTGTGATATGTAGAATAATTTTAGGACATCATTTAAAATCGACAGAAACTGTGAAGCTAGAATTTTGCAGTTTTTGATTTCCGGTTTGATCGATGTTTTAAACGCATTAGCACAAGTTAGTATAGCAAAATGGTGAGGCTCTGATACCACTGTAAGTCTATGGTAGCGCCCCGGCCGTCTACAGACGCCAAATGCGGAACATAAAACTTTTAACTGGCGCTATCGTATACTTTAACCCGGATCTGCCATTATTGCTAAACTAACAAACTGTAAAGAGTGTAGAAAGGTTATTCCAAATGATCCGAGTCCTTCGTTCTTTAACCATCATCCCACGCTCCGTTGCGGCTGCTTTGATCTCGTCGATCTCCGATCTGCTCGTCCAGGTGGCACCACGTCACTGATTCTTTAAACGGGCTCCCGCCTCTGACTCGAGGCAACTCGGTCGTCAAGTTTGCTAAAAGAGACGACCAAGAATGATGTAGAGAATGAGTAGATGACTTTGTCTCACTTCGTCCAAATCCGTGGACGATCGGTTAATGAAGTTGCCGATGGAAATGAAATGGAACAAGAAATGAACTATGAAATTTCCATGTATCCAAAACTTTAGTCTTTTCCTTTTAGCAACCATAATTTTCTCAAGTGAGAGAGTGAGGGAGGAGAGAGAGGGCCGGCCACTATATAGCAAAGAGGGAGGTGAGTGTAGGAGAGGGGAGAGTAACCCTAAGAACAAATATCATATGTGAACACAAAATAAAATATCTTAAGGAAAACAAGAATTATTTGAAATCAAAGCATGAGTCATAATCCTTGTCACCTCATTCTAGAAACTTCTAGAACCTTCTAGAAGCATGACTCATCCTCATCCAAGAAAAGATAAATCCGTCTTTAACCGAATGTTAAAAGACGGCTGATAGAAAACTGGAAACTGGCAACTTCCAAAAGTGATCCTGAAACGACTTTCAGGATAACCCCGTAACTGTATAAATATACCCGCATTTGTATTACGACCGAATACAAATGCAACTGAGACAAAGATATTATACCTACTCAATATAATACTCGGATCCGGCTTTTAAACCAAAGCCGACCAGTATCATCTGCCCGAAAAATAACACGTGCGTAAACGCACGTGCATTTTCCGAACCCTGCCATAAAACCATACGGCCTCTACAACGTTTCGCCTGAACTTGGGAAACTGTCTGTGGGGGACTCTAATGACTCGTCAGTACCCTGGCAGTGGGTTTAACCACAAACCGTCAGCGGCACTAGCAATGCGTAACGGCTGCCCATGGACTGACCTCAAGGGAGGCCGATGAGCGAACTCATCCGGAAACCCTACTGAGCCTAACAGTGACAATGTATATACAGTCCGGTCCGTTCGTCTATGAGTATCGCATATCTGCCTAGGGGGCTAGTAACGTCAGACCCCCAATAGCAGTATAAGTCGTGTCGGAGTGAAGCACAATAACACCCTGAGATACTACTGGAGTACCTACCAGTAAATCTCTTGCCATGGCCATGGACTTTGTGTAATGGCTCTCCTAGACACAGCACGACCTCGCCCCCAATACCGGGAGAGACGAATCCCCTGCCGATCCGCTCACGTGCCTCCATATGGCTCGGGACTGTACCCAAAAGCTACCTGTTTGCACGACTCCTTTGAGCCATGGTAGGGTAGAAATCAAAGCACAGTGGGAACTCACACGAGACAAATGACGACCTCAGGTCGATGAACTAACCTGTACACATGTCACCAGGGAACTGCTATCTGACGATAGATATAGTACTAACTAGCAGATTCCCGGCGAGTCCTGTCCGGTGTACTCATAACCCAATGAGCACCTGTATACATCTTAGGTGATCCAACTGACACCAGTGGCTTGTGAGACCGGCCACCGCCCCTCGTCGGGGTCTCGACTGTACACACTAGTCTACTCCGGAGTATCGATGCCCTGTCTCGAAACTCCCACGACTAGGGACCACAATTAAGGATATGCATATAAACTACCCAACTCTCACGTATATGATCGCCATCATACTGTTGGTAGTAAAGCAAGATCCTAAGGGCTCTATCAAAGTGTAACATGTAATCAGTCACCTGAACATGTACACGACTGATAAAGGCAAACCAGATAGCATACTATCATCTTGAGTAAGACTGTCCTACCGGTATAGGTCCTCCGCAATCATTGCAATCACGTACCTGCGATCCAATAATTGACTATGAGGGCACTATCTCTAACAGTTTATCGATCTGAGATGGAATCCTTATACACCAACAAAGTATGGACTTTGGTTGCTATATCTGAAGGGTTAAATCCCCATCAGGAGCAAGTATATCTTAAGAAGATTACTTGGTGTACAAGGAAAAGTTGAGACTTTCAAAGCTAGACTTGTTAAAGGTTTTCGTCATCGACCAGGCGTGGATAATGATGAAACCTTTTTCCAGTGGCTATGCTTAAGTCCATCCAGATCCTACTTGCCACGGCTACATACCATGACTACGATATCTGGTGGTTGGGTGCCATGACTGCTTTTCTAAATAATGATTTAGAAGAGAATGTCTATAAGAACACAGCCAGAGGGCTTCGTAAACAGTGGGAGCAGCGGAAACGCGTGCAAGATGTTTTATGTGATAAAGCAGGCATCGCGGAGTTGGAACGTCTGTTTTGATGTCTTAGTCGAAGAGTTTGACATCATCAAAATGGTAGATGAACCTTGTATAAACAAAAAGGTAGTAGGGAGTATGATGGTGATCCTCGGAGAGTACGTGGATGACATACTCCTGATAGGGAAGGAGTTTCCTATGCTACGCTCGGTCAATCTCCACTTATCACAAGGATTCTCCATATAGGATCAAAAAGATACCTCCTAAATCCTGAGTTTTGGATCTATGAGATAGATTTAATTGGATGTTAGGATTCTCACTAGTTGTAGTGAGATGGTATCAATCGATCCAGGGGAGAATCACTGGAAGTGTTCCAGGGTGATAAAGATGACTGAATGTCAGTCGCAGGCATTGTCTTTACCCTCAGTAAAGGGACGGTATGTTGGAAGAGTTCCAAGCTAGATACCGTGACATACTAGACGATAAAGGCTGAATACATCGCTACTTAAGATGCTACCAAAGAGGCTGTTTGGGTGTATATTGGTTCATGAGATGAACTACGTTCCTACCATTGTGAGACAATGGAGTTGTGGCTTATGCCAAGGAACGCAGGTCCCATCAGTGATCCAGACATATTCTAAGGCAGTATCACCTGATCATGGAGATGGTTGATCTCTAAGGGATCGAGGTTATGAGAGTAGACTCAGAGGACAACACGGCGGATCCACTCGCGAAGGCCTATTCCCAAAGAGAGACTTTTATGGGATGGTTGAGTATGAGATACTACAACCACTGCTACAGATGGCCCTAGTGCAAGTGGGAGATTGTTAGTTATATGTACGCCCTAGAGGCCATTACTATACACAGGATGTATATTGTAGTGGATGCTTGGACATATATAGGGAGGACTTTCTTGCTCGACATGATAGTATGCTATCTGGTTGATCTTTACCTTAACGTGTACACTGATTGTCTCTCTGTTACATGTTGGTAAAGCCCTTAGGATGTGTACTTGACTACCTGGACTATGATGCGGATCATACTAATGGGGACATGGTAGTCCATAAGTACATCCTTCAAGGTCCCTAGTCGTGGGTGTATCGAGACGGGGCATCGATATACCAGAGTAGACTAGCGTATACCTTCTCGACCCATACAGATGGACGATGGATGATCCCATATCCATTGGTGTTTGACATCGGAGATGATATACGGGTGCTCAGTAAAGACTGGGTACACTGGACGGACTCGCCGAGAACTCCCAGATGGTATTATACCTCACGTCAGATGGCGGTTCTCTGGTGACACTGGTACAGGTTAGTCTGTAGACCCGAGATCGTCATAGAGTCTTGTGTGATTCCCACTGTGCTTTGATTTCCACCTTACCACGTCCAAGAGGGCGTGCAAAACGGTGGCTTTTGGGTACAGTCCCGAATCACATGGAGGCAATGAGCGATAGGAGGGGATTCGTCTCTCCCGGTATAGGGAGTTGATGTTGCGCTGTGTTCGATTGGCTATAACCGGAAATCCCTGGCCAGGGTTGCTGAGATTTACTGGTAAGTGTTACCAGTAGTTTCTCGAACTGTTATAGACCTCATATCGACACGACTTATCGACCTATTGGGGTCTGACGTTTACCACCCCTAGGCGAGATATGCGACATATCAGACGAACAGACCGGACTGTACGGTAAGTGTTACTGGTTGGATTCACAGGAGTGTGAGCGGGCTTGCTCGTCGATCTTCTGATCGTTCAATACCCGGGTGGCCGTTACGTTTAGCAGACCGCTTGTGGCTTGTGGGTGCTTGATATGATCATCATCTGCTGCCGGCGTATTGACGAGTCTTTAGAGTCCTACACAGAGGTTTCCTGGCTCAAGCGAAACGAAATAGGAGCGCATATGAGATATGTGCAGGACCGAGAATAATATCAGTATGTGATACTGTATTTGATTCCCGCGACTTGTGACATTGATCGGTTATATGCGATATAGCCGGGTTATCGGATCAAGTATTGATTCGATAAGTTGTTACTATTGATATTAGTCGGTTATATGTGATATGACCGGATCATTAAGTCAAGTGTTGATTTAATGAATTAATGTATAATTATATATTTGATATATCACTTTACATTAACTAATATAGGTTCATTTAAATGGATTTTCTCACTTGATGTGCACATTGTATATGTGATATACTTTTGTACACTAGTTTGTATCATGTTTGATGATACATGCTAACTTGAGTATGTGTAAAGATTAGACCATGGTTGTGTAATGGTTAGGGTTTTCTTTTTAATTATCTATTTATTTATTTCCTTTTGGCAAGAAATAAAATGGTTGCTACTTTTGTTTTATATTGAAAGTTCATGAAGGTTTGAAAGGTTGACCATTTTGTTTCTTTCTTTTAACCCAACCATTCAACTTAACCCTAGTCTATTCTCTACACCTAACCAAGGTTAGGATATGATAAGTATTCATATTATTTTTCTTTTAAAGAAATACTTATGATATTCTTTTCTTCTTCTTCTTCTTCTTCAAGAAGAAGAAAAGCTTGCCTCCATCAATGGCAACTTGAGCAAATGAGTGAGAAATCCAATTCTAAAGTGAACCCACCTCCTATTTCTTCATCCTCTACCTCTTGCCAAGTAGTATAGGGTGTTTTCTTCACAAGTTTCATGACTTGGTGAAGTGGGAGCTTGATCTTGTGATGCCTCGACGTAGATCATCTTCGACATCGTAGTCGATGACCTAGCCCGCCCTTTCTCCGATGAAGCCAACGCTAGAGCCCGGGATCCGATGATCGCAGCGAAGGCACATCATCATGGAGCTATGGAGGTGGAGGACCGGATCTACAAAGGTTGTATTTCCGTTCACTTAGTTAAGTTGTTAACTAGTTGCTTTGTTTCGCCTAAAATCTAGTTAACGATCCGTATTAGGGTTTCTCGGTACTTGTAAAATTTGAAATTGGCATGGTTGATGCCTTGTGAGACCTCTTGATCGTGTCTAGGACCCCTACACATTGGACCAAACCTGAGATTAAAACCCAGAATAAGGTTTTATAGAATCGATATCGGGAAAAACTGTAATTCTGTGACTGTTTTTAGAAATCTGCTTTCAACCCGAGACTCCTAAAATAAAATTGGTTTGACAGTAAGATGTGCAGGCACCTAGGAACCACCACCCAAAACCCTAAAATAAAATTGGTTTGACAGTAAGATGTGCAGGCACCTAGGAACCACCACCCAAAACCCTAGCCCCTCTCCCCTCTTCTAGGCCGCCAATTTATCCCTTCTGGCCACAAATTGCGGCCAGAGCAGGTTGGAACCCCCTCGTTTTTGTTCCAGGGACCTATCTCCAGTAAATTTGACCTTTGGTATGTGCAATTTTGACTGATTCCACATAGGGTAAAATCTGGGGTAGTTTTCATGAGTTGGCGCATGGTTTACGACTTGTTTTAGCATGGATTTTAGTATTTGATGATTCGTTTCTGTCGGATGGCGTTTGAACGTCAACGGCAAAGGGTTATTAGTCGTTGGCGCATGCGAGGCTATAAGTTTTTACCATAGCGTATGCCGTTTTGGTTTCCGATGTGATTTTCATGTGCTTTAGCATTTGTGATATCCTTGTAGGTACCCCACGTGACGTCGAGGCGTTGAAGATAAAGATGGCGATATCGGCATCGGCACACAAGAAGCAAGGTGAGTAGATTTATATCTACGGGGAGAAGTCGGGTGGATGGCGTATAGCACCCCCGCAGTTCGTGGTGATGTATACGAATACGTATACATAAATATATATATTTTATATGTTGATTTGAGTTTATTGATGATAAATATGGATATTTGGTGTGTTTGGATTGGTTTAGTGTTGCGAAACCCTAGAGTAGTGGTTGCACCACACATACACACACACATACTTGCATACATTCTTCTTTCTTATGTGCGTATATGGGATATATTTATGTGTTCACATGGGTATGGGACTATGTGATCATATACCGGACTTGAGGATAGTGTTTGGGATTTGAGGTGAGTCGATGAGATTTGATTTGAGACCGTGAGATCGGTGATATGGCAGGATTCGTATGTGAGATACGTCATGATGTTATAGCGGATCTTTGGACGACGATACCATGTGAATAGTGATATAAATGAAATGGTCGACATGTGATCGTGAGATGAGATATGATATACTAGGATGTTTATAATGGGCCACATTGGGCGATGTATACTCCTTTATGATGATATGTGCTGACGATATCGGTTTGTACGAGACTGTCGATCAGTAGTCAGATCATGATTATATTGATGATATTAGCATTGTACTAGACGTAGATCAGTACCCCGGATTTGATCTTGATAAAGAGGATACCAGATGAATAATATGATGAATGTGATATTGACCCGTACCCAGATTTGGGATGCCGTACGACGGATTTACGTACGAGATATATATTGATGTTTGATCCGCACTCTCGACTTGGGATGCCTGATTATAGATATTATATCAGATGTGATACTATTGAGGCGGAATCACCGACTAATATATATATGTATATGTATCGACTCAGATGTTAGGCGGTTTCCTTACCTTCAGTTAGCCTGTTAGCTCAGCCCTATAGTTTAGTGTAGTAGTTAGACTAGATTTATATTAAATGCATATTAGTTATCGTTGTGTCTAGTATTCAGCTCCCGCTCATTATTGTTGTTCGCTCCGCATCACATACTTATATTGTGATTCATATACCATTATTGATAACATACTGTTAGGACACCAGCACCATTACCGATGATGCGTATGTACCACGTACACTTACTTGCCGGCTCACACACATCTTCATCGGTAATTGCCATGTCACATACACTTTAGAAAATACTATTGCATTGACATAGCTTGTTAGGTTATATTTTCGACATGATATTAGTGTACTTGCCTTATATGCCAGTTTATACATTGCAGTTATTACTTGCTACTTCATGCATATTGTTATTCACTGTTATGCCGCATTCATGGATTTTTAGGCATATATTCATTGTTTTACATGCCATCAATGATTTGGATTCGGATTCGGATTTTCATGAGATTTCCTGGATTTGGGGGGAAACCACAAAATCATTTATAAACTTCTTTTCTCTCTTTTTAAATGAAAAGTGCGGTTTTCCCATGATGTATGAGTCGTCCACCATGAGTTTGCTGATGGATTTCGAGACCCGATTCGAGGAGTTGGATGAACCGTTTTGAGTACATAGTGGGCCCGGTGCGGTACCCTGGGGCGAGAAGGTCGCAGAGGATGGCGTTGAGCCTGGCAGGGGAGCACTACCGACCGGTGATTTTACCCGACGCGTCGGATATCCGGAGGATACCGTCGTGGTCTTGAGATTGATGGTAGGGGCCGGTCTGGACTGACGGCGCCCTAGACAGTGAGATTGAGACATTGAGATTTTGAGATATTGAGGTACTGAGATTTGATGATCCAGGTCAGTCCGGGTAGCCGGAGCCTGATATATTTGTTGGAGATAGTGCCCTCATAGTCAATTATTGGATCGCAGGTACGTGATTGCAATGATTGCGGAGGACCTATCCCGGTAGGACAGTCTTACTCAAGATGATAGTATGCTATCTGGTTTGCCTTTATCAGTCGTGTACATGTTCAGGTGACTGATTGCATGTTACACTTTGATAGAGCCCTTAGGATCTTGCTTTACTACCAACAGTATGATGGCGATCATATACGTGAGAGTTGGGTAGTTTATATGCATATCCTTAATTGTAGTCCCTAGTCGTAGGAGTTTCGAGACAGGGCATCGATACTCCGGAGTAGACTAGTGTATACAGTCGAGACCCCGACGAGGGGCGGTGGCCGGTCTCACAAGCCACTGGTGTCAGTTGGATCACCTAAGATGTATACAGGTGCTCATTGGGTTATGAGTACACCGGACAGGACTCGCCGGGAATCTGCTAGTTAGTATTATATCTACCGTCAGATAGCAGTTCCCTGGTGACATGTGTACAGGTTAGTTCATCGACCTGAGGTCGTCATTTGTCTCGTGTGAGTTCCAACTGTGCTTTGATTTCTACCCTACCACGGCTCAAAGGAGTCGTGCAAACAGGTAGCTTTTGGGTACAGTCCCGAGCCATATGGAGGCACGTGAGCGGATCGGCAGGGGATTCGTCTCTCCCGGTATTGGGGGCGAGATCGTGCTGTGTCTAGGAGAGCCATTACACAAAGCCCACGGCCGTGGCAGGAGATTTACTGGTAGGTACTCCAGTAGTATCTCAGGGTGTTATTGGGCTTCACTCCGACACGACTTATACTGCTATTGGGGGTCTGACGTTGCTAGCCCCCTAGGCAGATATGCGATACTCATTGACGAACGGACCGGACTGTATATACATTGTCACTGTGAGGCTCAGTAGGGTTTTCGGAGGAGTTCGCTCATCGGTCTCCCTTGAGTTCGCTCCTCGGCCACCCTTGAGGTCAGTCCGTGGGCAGCCGTTACGCATTGCTAGTGCCGCTGACGGTTTGTGGTTAAACCCACTGCCAGGGTGCTGACGAGTCATTAGAATCCCCCACAGACAGTTTCCCAAGTTCGGGCGAAACGTTGTAGAGGCCGTATGGTTTTATGGCAGGGTTCGGAAAATGCACGTGCGTTTACGCACGTGTCAGTTTTCGGGCAGATGATACTGGTCGGTTTTGGTTTAAGCCGGATCCGAGTATTATATTGAGTAGGTATAATATCTTTGTCTCAGTTGCATTTGTATTCGGTCGTAATACAAATGCGGGTATATTTATACAGTTTCGGGGTTGTCCTGAAATTCGTTTCAGGATCACTTTTTGGAAGTTGCCAGTTTCCAGTTTTCTATCAGCCGTCTTTTAACATTTGGTTAAAGACGGATTTATCTTTTCTACAGATGAGGTGAGTCAGTGTTCTAGATTATTCTAGATGAGGTGACTAGGCTTATTGGTGTAGGGTTTTCATTGGTTGCATTTATTAAAGGGTGACTAGGTTTAGTGATTCATGCTTTGTTATTAAAGCTTCTTGGATTGCTTAAGATATTTTAGAGTGAGAAGCTTTCTCTTATTGTCACCACTTGCTCCTACGGTCACCTCCCTCCTTCATATATATGGCTTGCCCTCTCTCTCTCCTCACTCTCACTCTCTCACTTGATGTTTCATTTTAGAGAGAAAAGATTATGATAGGTTTTATCGGTGTATGGAATTTCACAGTCCATTTCATTCCATCACCCGATTCCTTCGGCAACTTCATTAACCGATCGTCCACGGATTTGGACGAAGTGAGACAAAGTCATCTACTCATTCTCTACATCAATCTTGGTCGTCTCTTTTAGCAAACTTGACGATCGAGTTGCCTCGAGTCAGAGGCGGGAGCCCGTTTAAAGAACCGATCATGTGGTGCCACTTCGACGAGGACATCGGAGATCGACGAGATCGGAGCAGCCGCAACGGAGCGTGGGATGATGGTTGAAGAACGAAGGACTCGGATCGTTCGGTATAACCATTCTACACTCTTTACAGTTTGTTAGTTTAGCAATAATGGCAGATCCGGGTTAAAGTATACAATAGCGCCAAGTCAAAAGTTTTTATTCCGCATTTGGCGTCTGTAGACTGCCGGGGCTCTAGCGTAGACTTACAGTGGTATCAGAGCCTAACCATTTTGCTATACTAACTTGTGCTAACGTGTTCAAAACTTCGATCTAACCGAAAAACCAAAACTGCAAAAATCCTACCTGACAGTTTCTGTTAATTTTAAACGGTCTCAAAATTTATTTCTGGATGTCTTAAAAATCTGTGCAGGGAATTATAAGAGCCACGACGAAATTTGGGGTTTTGATCCCTCCAAGCTGCCGCGGAAGGGCGGCCAAACCCATGATTTGGCCGCGCAACCGCGGCCACGTGGGGAGCACGTGCTCCCAAATTTTGTCAGGATGTTCTTTGTTGGATTTTGGGGTTTTTGGTATATATCATTTTGGCCCAGGTTTTATTACTGTTCACCAGTAAGCAGTGGGGCCCACTTTTTGATAATTGGTCTTTGGTCGATCGTAATTTAAACACGTTAGTTTACAGTGCTTACATTATATCTCCGACCGGGAATGTCATTTGATCGGTAAACCGCGTTTAACTGCTATAGTTCTTTTAGACGGGTTTGCGAACGTGACATTCGCGTTGATGTTCTGTGTTGTGCTGTGATGTTGCGGATTTGTCGTGGTGGATAGCAGTGTGCAATGGTAGTACAGTTTGTGTTTATTTGTACATTTGATATTGCGGGGCGAGCGTCCAACTTGTGGACTGCCGTCACTGCCTGTTGTATAATATTCTTTTGGGGCACGACCAGGTTGCGGTCGATGTACCTATTGTACTATTTTTCATTACTGTACTAGGTTTTACCCCGCGACGGAGTGCACGGATAGCCGGGTTCGGGAAAGCAACGGGTCCGCATCTCATGGCTTTGAGAGGCAGAGGGGCCCCACTTCAGAATTGGCAGACTATTCGCCGCACTCGTAGGGGGTACAGGTTGACCCAAGGAGGGGTGCTCAATTTACCGGATTCCGTGAAGTGCCGGGTGTTCCATTCACTATGCTGTGGGGGACTGCCTCGCTTCAGGTTTTGGCGGGTAACTTGCCACACCCGTAGGGGTCTAGGTTTCATTGCACAGGCTATCCACACGACAGGGGAACGTCGGGTTTCAGCAGCGGCTCTGTGAAACTCGGGGATCCCAGATTATCTGTATTGTTCTGTGATGCTTATTACTTTTCTGTAATGTTGCATACTATCACGCCTGGAGCGATTATTGTATATTGGTTTATATACTATTAGATGTTGTATATGTTTTACACCCGCGCTAGTCCATCCCCCGCTCTGTCGTTAGTTAAGTAACCTAACGGGTGATGACGGGACCCAGTGACGAATGCGGATGGCATATACGTACATTTTATTTTCGTTCTTTTCTGGTGTGATTGATTGATGGGACTGCGTTGATTCTGATCAATGCAAAGTAAAACAAACAAATTTACAGTTGTTGGAATTAATTTAAAAAGTGTTATTGCAAAGACGTTTCCTTTTGTTATGCATAGCGGTATTCAGTGGAATATCCTGCACCTCATTCGACGGGGCAAGGGCTGATATCCCTTCACCGGGACTGACCCCTTGGGCAGAAGTTTGCGTCAGGGTAATAACTTCACTATAGTCGATTACATATTGCTTTGCATAGCGGTATTCAGTGGAATATCCTGCACCTCATTCCACGAGGAAAGAGCCGAGATCCCTTTACCGGGAGTGACCTCTTTAGCAAAAGGTTTTCGCCACTATATTTTAAAAAGCTATCAGGTTCCTTCAGCGATATCAAGTTCACTACGCTAAAGGTTTTTCGCCAAAAACCAGCCGTAGCCCTCCGTCATTTCATATGGATGGTCAGTAGTATTCAAGCTATGTTGGTCTAGCCCTTAGCTAGGACATAGTGATTGGTAGCTGCTGGGGTGTTCACATGTTGCATAGATAGATGAGTTGGTTTGGGAAAGTCGTACAGCCTTGTTGGCCCTTAGTCAAGGGCGAGTATGGGTGGGTTCAAATTAACAAGATAATGATGGGAAGAACTTGACATGTGACTTATGGTGGGCTGGCCCTTAGTCACGATCATAAGAGCATGGGGCAAAAACTATATCGGGAGTTTCTAAAGAAACTGAAACTTGCCAAGTATGCGCATACCTTCTGGAGTATGAGTAACGTGGATGCATTCCATCACGTTAACATGTGATGAGAGTTGGATCCCGATTCCCACTGATGAGTTGGTTTACTCTTCGGGTGATCCCGATTGATTCTTCTTTAGGTTTGGAGGAGAATTTGACAGGACAGTGGGAGGTTTCCGGATTAGATAAAGTGATGACCATTCTGATCTAGGTTAGAGTGCACGCAGAGTGTTTCTTTTCTCTCTCTCTCTTTGGCAGCGACCTTTGACCGACCCTAGACTATGACTCAGTAACCAAGTTGACCGAACCTTCTTAAAATACTGGCTTTTGGATTGTCTGAGTTGCATAAGTCATTGCCACTCCTTCTTCTACCCTTTGAATTTCTCAGAACACCCGTATTACTACGGATATCCACTTCCATTGGATAGAGCCATCGTATGGTTATATACGAACTCGAAGGGACTTCTTCGAGGATGGATCAAGGTTCAGGAGAAATAGAATTGGTTTATTCAGTTGTCTTTTATTATCACCTTCTCTCAGGTTGCGAGGGCTCCTTGGTTTAGGAGAGTACACCTATTACGCCTATCGGATAGTCTTATTCCAAACCATAGGCTGGTGCCGAAAGGTAGGGAATGAAGAAAACCAATTAGCCTAAGTAGGGTGTGCAGAAGGTAATATGTAAAGACAAAATAAAGGGATTAGAAAGAGGGCAAAGTAAATTGCGACTGATATCATTCACGACCAAAACCGCGTACTTCATCACCGCTCCTATTTCACCTTTAAAAGAATAAGGTATTATTCAGTTGTCTTTTATCGTCACCTTCTCTCGAGATGCGAGTACTCCTTGGTTTAGGAGGGTACACCTATTATGCTTACTGGATAGTCTTCTTCCAAACCATAGGCTGGTGCCGAACGGTAGGGAAGGAAGAAAACCATTTAGCCTAACGATGGTGTACAGAAGGTAACGACTAAAGACAAATAAAGGGATTTGGAGAGATGGCAATAAAATATACGGTTGAAGTCATGAATTGGATTATGGAAGAGGCATTGCTATGAATACCAGGATACCCCTACGAAATATTTTCATGTTTCAGTGCATTGTTAAAGGAAAAACTGTTTTCCCGATTAGACACTTACTCCAAGGGTATGTATTTACCAGGTTTCATTCTCATATCTGTATGGTTTTACAGATGATGAGTGGGAGTAAGATATTGGGAATCAGGTGATTATCCTCATTATATCGGAATTCGTTGTAATTGGTGATATTTGAGGAAATCGCCAGGGTACAGTTTTCTACCTACGACGCACAGGTTTTGAGTTGTTTAACTCAGCGGACTTATACAGAGTATTGTATGTTGTCCAGTGTCCATCAGGACAAAGGGGTAGGTCCTCGTACTATGTTCTGTTTACTTATAACTTCTCTAGTATTTAGACAAGTGTTTCGTAGAAATACAAGGTCTAAGTTTTGAGAAGTTATGGGTATAAGAATAAAGTAGAGAACCAGGTATCACAAGTATCGGGATTCTTCAAAGAGATCGAAGATGTAGATTCTTGTGATTGGTATTCAGATGATAGTGATGGTTTTGAGAAACGAGTTTTCTCTTTCAGGTTACTCATAATTGGATGGATTCCTAAGTTGAGTAATGCTGATTAGCCTATTTCCATTAAGTTGATATGCACTGGAGACAGCTGCATGGATTGAATCTTGGTTCCAATTAAATTAGTGCCAAAGTTTCTATATTGGATATAGAATGGATCGTACCTTAAAAGAAATTAAGGTACGGGGAGTTGTCCAGCTTATGATTAAAACCAGACTCTGGATAACTCAGGGCACGATTCTGTAATGGCTGTTTGTGGGTTGACCCTGGCTATGACGAGGGTTGATATTCTACCATTTGGAAGATCAATAGTGATATTGTTCTTGACTCGCCACAGTTTTAGTAAAAATGGATCTTTTTCAGAAAACAGTAGTGGGAGTATGGTAGAACTAGAAGTGATTCCAGAACCGCGAACGATTACGGAAAATTTAATAGGACCTATACATTCAATCAAGTTTGACATTCCAATAGCCACTCCGCAGGTATGGTAGGTAACCTCAGACGCCCGAGAGGTACTTCGGTAGCCTCAGAGACGGTGACAGGGAGGTTCTTATCTACCAAGACTTGACACTACTGTTGTTCCAGGATATGAGACCCGGTAGGAGGGTTGTCATAGTCAGTGGGAGCAGCGGAAGCATAGTGGGCAAGTAGCTTATATCTATTTATAGACTTGAGCAGTTATAGCGGAGATAGATCATCTAATTTTGATGTGACAGTCATGGGTTTGACTTCAATCAGAATAAGGGATGGATCAGTTAAGAAGGTAGTAGGGTGTGATGTCATGGTATCTGGATGACATACACAGAGTAGGAAGTAAAATTCCTATACTACGATCGGTTGTACTGTGGTCGTCACACAGTTGTTTCTCCAGACAGGATATGGATATAATATTTGACATTTTGGTTTCTAGATCTATGGTTTTAGATCTGGATTTTGGTAGTTTCCCAATGTGGGTACTTTGACAGATATTCTAATGGTTTTTGGAATAGATGACTCCTAGCATGGTGGTGTACCTGCAGGTGATGGAGTCACCCTCTCTAAAGGTGTCGTATAGACTAAAGTGGAGAGGGATGTGCATGATTGACAGATCACTTGCTTAGGCAATTGAGTCAATCATGAGATGTCAAGTACCACACCAGATGTTGTTTTTGCACTAGATGCAATAAGTTTGTATTAATCCAATCCTGTAGAAACATAAGGAAGCAGTTTTAGAACATTGGTACATGTTCTACGGATTTGATAACGGCAGCCTCTTTTGGGAGACGGTTATCATTCCAGGCTTCAAAGGTGACATGGATGACAGAGTGATTGTCAGAGTTATAGTTTTTCCCTCTGACAAGGGACAGTATTATGGACAGGTGGTTCCAGAGGATACTGTGGGTGGCATGGTGCCTGATACTGATTAGGTTCAGTGATCGATTCAGTCTAAGAAGTTTGGATATGGAGTTCATTTATGAACTAAGGTCCCATCAGATATCCAGACATATTCTAAGACAGGTACTACTCGATTCGGGAGATGGCTTTCTCCGCGAACTTGATATTAAGAGAGATACAGAAAGAAACTTCTAGGCGGATCCACTCACCGAGGCTATTTCTCGAACACAATAGTTTTTACAAACGGGCTTTGTGAAACTGATTAGTAGAGGAGTTGGATGTTCGGTTTCACACGGGCTGTGAGTAGTCGACATCGCAATATTAGCCTTGAGTGCAAGTGGGAGATTGTTGGAGATAGTGCCCTCATAGTCAATTATTGGATCGCAGGTACGTGATTGCAATGATTGCGGAGGACCTATCCCGGTAGGACAGTCTTACTCAAGATGATAGTATGCTATCTGGTTTGCCTTTATCAGTCGTGTACATGTTCAGGTGACTGATTGCATGTTATACTTTGATAGAGCCCTTAGGATCTTGCTTTACTACCAACAGTATGATGGCGATCATATACGTGAGAGTTGGGTAGTTTATATGCATATCCTTAATTGTAGTCCCTAGTCGTGGGAGTTTCGAGACAGGGCATCGATACTCCGGAGTAGACTAGTGTATACAGTCGAGACCCCGACGAGGGGCGGTGGCCGGTCTCACAAGCCACTGGTGTCAGTTGGATCACCTAAGATGTATACAGGTGCTCATTGGGTTATGAGTACACCGGACAGGACTCGCCGGGAATCTGCTAGTTAGTATTATATCTACCGTCAGATAGCAGTTCCCTGGTGACATGTGTACAGGTTAGTTCATCGACCTGAGGTCGTCATTTATCTCGTGTGAGTTCCCACTGTGCTTTGATTTCTACCCTACCACGGCTCAAAGGAGTCGTGCAAACAGGTAGCTTTTGGGTACAGTCCCGAGCCATATGGAGGCACGTGAGCGGATCGGCAGGGGATTCGTCTCTCCCGGTATTGGGGGCGAGATCGTGCTGTGTCTAGGAGAGCCATTACACAAAGCCCACGGCCGTGGCAGGAGATTTACTGGTAGGTACTCCAGTAGTATCTCAGGGTGTTATTGGGCTTCACTCCGACACGACTTATACTGCTATTGGGGGTCTGACGTTGCTAGCCCCCTAGGCAGATATGCGATACTCATTGACGAACGGACCGGACTGTATATACATTGTCACTGTGAGGCTCAGTAGGGTTTTCGGAGGAGTTCGCTCATCGGTCTCCCTTGAGTTCGCTCCTCGGCCACCCTTGAGGTCAGTCCGTGGGCAGCCGTTACGCATTGCTAGTGCCGCTGACGGTTTGTGGTTAAACCCACTGCCAGGGTGCTGACGAGTCATTAGAGTCCCCCACAGACAGTTTCCCAAGTTCGGGCGAAACGTTGTAGAGGCCGTATGGTTTTATGGCAGGGTTCGGAAAATGCACGTGCGTTTACGCACGTGTCAGTTTTCGGGCAGATGATACTGGTCGGCTTTGGTTTAAGCCGGATCCGAGTATTATATTGAGTAGGTATAATATCTTTGTCTCAGTTGCATTTGTATTCGGTCGTAATACAAATGCGGGTATATTTATACAGTTTCGGGGTTGTCCTGAAATTCGTTTCAGGATCACTTTTTGGAAGTTGCCAGTTTCCAGTTTTCTATCAGCCGTCTTTTAACATTTGGTTAAAGACGGATTTATCTTTTCTACAGATGAGGTGAGTCAGTGTTCTAGATTATTCTAGATGAGGTGACTAGGCTTATTGGTGTAGGGTTTTCATTGGTTGCATTTATTAAAGGGTGACTAGGTTTAGTGATTCATGCTTTGTTATTAAAGCTTCTTGGATTGCTTAAGATATTTTAGAGTGAGAAGCTTTCTCTTATTGTCACCACTTGCTCCTACGGTCACCTCCCTCCTTCATATATATGGCTTGCCCTCTCTCTCTCCTCACTCTCACTCTCTCACTTGATGTTTCATTTTAGAGAGAAAAGATTATGATAGGTTTTATCGGTGTATGGAATTTCACAGTCCATTTCATTCCATCACCCGATTCCTTCGGCAACTTCATTAACCGATCGTCCACGGATTTGGACAAAGTGAGACAAAGTCATCTACTCATTCTCTACATCAATCTTGGTCGTCTCTTTTAGCAAACTTGACGATCGAGTTGCCTCGAGTCAGAGGCGGGAGCCCGTTTAAAGAACCGATCATGTGGTGCCACTTCGACGAGGACATCGGAGATCGACGAGATCGGAGCAGCCGCAACGGAGCGTGGGATGATGGTTGAAGAACGAAGGACTCGGATCGTTCGGTATAACCATTCTACACTCTTTACAGTTTGTTAGTTTAGCAATAATGGCAGATCCGGGTTAAAGTATACGATAGCGCCAAGTCAAAAGTTTTTATTCCGCATTTGGCGTCTGTAGACTGCCGGGGCGCTAGCATAGACTTACAATATTGAGATATTTGGATTTATGTTTTGTGTCGATGCTGGACACAGTTTATACTGATTTCATTTATGATACCTCGTTTTGAAAATACAGAAATCTCACTAAATTATGAAAGCAGTTCCTTCGTTTACATGTACTCTGTTTTCATGCATTCATGCCTCATCCATATGATACATTGCTACCTGAGGCACTGACACGAGCATTTGATATTACAGTTGTTAAAGGTATACCCTAGCCATTGTTATAGGCTGTAGGTTATATATATTTGAGGATATATTATGATCATATAACCTAGGATTGTGTTGTTCATGCAATTTCTGTTCGTGGATGTTTTTCTATTCACGGGTTGGCAACTCACCCCCGTTGTGCCACAGTTTCTTCTAGATTTTGCCGTACAGGTTTCATTACGGCTTTGCTGGCACTACTTCCATTTCCGGGTGATTTGCTAGTATGTGGGTTCACTTGTATCGTGACCATCAGTATATTTTGTATATTATTATTCAGTTGTATCTAGAAGTTCCATCAACCAAACATGTGTTTATTTTAGAGATAGAGATCAGTGATGTTTATTCTTTCGACCTTAGAGTCGCGCGTTGTATTTCTATGGATTTCATACTGTTTTGAGTTTCCTTTTCTGTTGTGATCCTCGCCTTTCGGCGTTGTATATTATATTGCTTGCGTGGTTGTGACCGTCGATTGACGAAGAGCTAGCTCCCACTTGGGGATGCACTTATTTATTATATATGCTTTATCAGGTTTTGTACCCGTTTGGGGTCTGTTTTTACAAAGGAAACTCTGCCGAAATTTTTAGAAAAGACTTGTGATTTTAAAATGCATATTTCGGCGTATGTTGCAAACTACTTGATTTAAAATGGTTTTCCTTCACTCCACTACTTTTCTTGGTTTGGATTTCTGGGTTTCGGCTTACTTAGATTACGTACGCCTCGAGACGTTTCGTAGTCTATATGCCGGTCATGTTCCGTACTTTCGGGTCGTGACATATACATGTGTCATAGTTGATGATACATTGGAGATGGCTATGCAAGACTCACTTGGAAACATTTATGATATTTTTATTATTGAGTTAATGGAAATTAGGAATTAATCCATGGTTGATATTTGTTTCTACACACTTCTTTTAAAATATCTTGTGTAACCATGGTTTCATTTTTAATTCTCCACTAACTCAACTACTAAAAATATCTAGATATTTTCATGTCTTAGTTAAGAGTGAGTGTGACTCTCTCATTATCATTATTTATTATTCTTGTGTTTATTTTTCTTGAGCTCAAGCTAAGCCATTTCCATCTCCTTCTTCCTCCAAACTCTCTACCGTTTTCTAGTGAGTAAAGAGAAAGAAAAAGAAAGGTTTTTTAGTGAGATCATTACCCACTTCATCAATCTATACTAGTCAGCCCACTTGTATAGGTTGTTTGCATCACTTCCATTTAGGTCAAGTGAAGTAACGAGCTTGAGTAAAGAAACTCCGTGGTGGATCATCGTGGACTTCGAAGGCTTCAAGCGGACGCGTTCAAACTCCGAGTGGAACCAAGGAGTCAAGGACATCTACACGGAGCTAAAGACAAGGAGGAGAGGTCTACAAAGGTTGTGTTTCTTTTCTCTTAGTGTTAGACACTTACTTGTATGTGATAACCGTTAGTTATATGCCTAATCCTCTGGTTCGATTCTAGGTTCGGGTTGGTTAGCATCCTAGTTTTTAAAGTTGCATACTTGATGCTTGTTAAAACTTAGTGAGGGTGCTAAGCAACCCCAACAATTGCCTCATTTGGCAACTAAGGAAAATTCTAGGGTTGTCCAAAGTCTTCAAAGTCCCAACTTGATCTACCCATGAGGTTTGTTGTAATGTTGGGATCATTTTTTGTAAAGGGAGCATGGTGGTTTTGTTGTGGATTTGGGGGTGTTTGGGGGTGGTAGAGAAGGTTGATGAGGAATTAGAGAACCATGGAGGGGATGAATAATAATGGGAGGTGAAGAGAAAATGGAGAAGTGAGGAAAAACCAAGAAGGATGTAGAAGTTTCCTTTCTCTCCCCCTCTCTCCCTCTCTCACATGGTCCCATGCCTCATGTCACCCTCTCACACTTATCTTTTGTTTTCTTTTTCAATTTAAAACAAAACCATTTAAATAAAATAAATAAGCCATGGTTCTAAAATATGAAATGTAACAAATTTTTTTGCAACATGTTAAGTTGCATGCTATGAATAAACAAGATTAATGCAAAATTAGTGAAATACTAATCGTGTTTAGTAAATAACCCATTTACAAATAATTGTATAATAATTCATTAAATGTCCAAATCACATAAATACCTTCAAATCAATAATTCTTATTAATTTCTCAATTATTTTCCAAATTATCAGTATATAATTATACATTTTCATTAAAACTAATCTCCATACTTTTAAAATATCCCTAATATTTATTATTTAATTATTTAAATTCCTAAAAATAATATTTCATTTTCTGAAATGTTACAGTTATGATGGCCCTACTAGTTATCTGCAGGTCATAGGAAATGGTAACTTTCAGGTAACAAGATACTTTATTAACAAGATGGACTCCATGCACTCCAGTAAATTATGAATTTTGGACTTTGCTGGATACTCCTAAAAGGGTAAAAACCCATTGGGAGCAAGTAGATCTTTCGAGATCTGTGTAGGTGGAAAAGTATTAACC
Source organism: Agapanthus africanus (assembly GCA_030015575.1). Classification (NCBI taxonomy): domain Eukaryota; kingdom Viridiplantae; phylum Streptophyta; class Magnoliopsida; order Asparagales; family Amaryllidaceae; genus Agapanthus; species Agapanthus africanus. The sequence goes on along the minus strand of JASDDO010000022.1, from coordinate 381,084,466 downwards.
TAATATGGCTAGACTTATTGTAAAGATTCTCATAAAAAAACCTTTGTGGATTGTGATGAGACTTTTACTTCGGTGTCTACGCTAAAGTCCATACGGATATGACTTGGCACTGCTGCTGTTCTTGATTATGATATCTGGCAGGTGGATGACTATAACGTCTTTCTAAATAGGAATTTAGAAGTGCACATGTATATGACTCTGCCAGAGGGTTATCGCAGTCAGTGAGAGCAGTAGAAGGTGTGCAAGTTACTTATGTCTATTCGTATATTAAAGCATGCATAGCGGAGACGGATCATCTATTTTGATGTGACAGTCAAGGTGATTGGCTTCATCAAAACAACAGATGAATCTAATAAGAAGGATGTAGGGAGTTATGTTCTGGGATTTGGATGACATACTCCTGATAGGAAGTGTTCATATACTACAATCGGTCAAACTTTGGTTTTCACAGATATTTCTCCACGTAGGATCTGGATAAAATATCAGGAATTCTGGTGACTAGATCTATAGTTTTAGATCTAGATTTGGAAAGTTTCCCAATTCGGGTACTTGACACCATTCTAAAAGTGTCTTAGAATGGATGACTCCTGGTATGGTAGTGTACCCGCAGGTGATAGAGTCACCCTCTCTAAAGAGATATCTTTCAGACTGATGAGGAGAGGGACTTGCATGAATGGCATATCACTTGCTTATGCAATTGAGTCGATCATGTGATGTCTTGTACCAAACCAGATGTTGCTTCTGCGCTTGCCGTGGTATACAGATATTAATCCAATCCTAGAGAAATAAAAGGAAGCAGTTAAGAATATAAGAGAATGTTCTTGGTATATGGTAACAGCAGCCTTCTCCAGGAGGCGATTATCGGTTCAGGCTTCCAAGATGACCTGGATGACAGAGATTCTGTCAGAGTTTTAAGTTTACCCTCTTCTGAGGAGCAGTATATTGGATAGGGTTCCAGTAGGAATACTGAGGTAGGCATGGTGCAGGATAGTGGTTGTGACTTGACGGTGGATACAGCCCAAAAAGTTTGTTGGATAAAATTGTTCATTTATGAACTTGGTCTCATCATGTATCCAGAAAAATTCTTGAGGCGGGGTATCGCTTAGTTAGTGTTGGAGATAGTGCCCTCAGAGTCAATTATTGGATCACAGGCACGTGATTGCGATGATTGAGGGAGGACCTATCCCGGTAGGACAGTCTTACTCGAGATGATAGTATGCTATCTGGTTTATCTTTATCATCGTGTACTGCTTTAGGTGACCTGACATGTCGCTATTACACGTTGATAGAGCCCCTAGGATTCTTGCTTGACTGCCAGCAGTATGATGGCGATCATATACGTGGGAGCTGGTAGTCTATAAGCACATCCTCAAAAGGTCCCTAGTCGTAGGAGTTTCGAGACAGGGCATCGATACTCCATTAGTAGACTAGTGTATACAGTCGAGACCCCGACGAGGGGCGGTGGCCGGTCTCACAAGCCACTGGTGTCAGTTGGTTCACCTAAGATGTATACAGGTGCTCATTGGGTTATGAGTACACCGGACAGGACTCGCCGGGAACCTGCTAGTTGGTCATATACCAGATGTCAGATAGCAGTTCCCTGGTGACATGTGTACAGGTTAGTTCATCGACCTGAGATCGTCATTTGTCTCGTGTGAGTTCCCACTGTGCTTTGATTACTACCCTACCACGGCTCAAAGGAGTCGTGAAAACAGGTTTTAGTTGGGTACAGTCCCAAGCCACATGGAGGCAGTGAGCGGATCTGCAGGGGTTCGTCTCTCCCGGTATTGGGGGTGAGGTCGCGCTGTGTCTAGGAGAGCCATTACGCAAAGCCCTCGGCCGAGGCAGGAGATTTACTGGTAGGTATTCCAGTAGTATCTCAGGGTGTTCTGGGCTACACTCCGACACGACTTGTACCGCTTTTGGGGGTCTGACTTTTACCAACCCCCTAGGCCCGCCATGCGATACTCATAGACGAACGGACCGGACTGTACGGATATTGTCACTGACAGGCTCAGTTGGGTGTCGGGGTGAGCTTCCTCATCGACGTCCCTTTTGGTCAATAGCTGGTGGCCCGTCACGTATTGGCTTATACCTCTGACGTGCTAGTGGTTAAATCCACAGCCATAGTATTGACGAGTCTTTAGAGTCCACCACACTTTCAGCTACTCAAGTTTCGGGCGAAACGCTGTAGAGGCCGTATGGAGATATGGCAGGGTTCGATCAGATACGTGCGGTATTGCACGGATCGTGATCGGACGGTTTTTACTAGCCGGCTTTGGTTTAAGCCGGATTCTAGTATTTGATAGTGTAGTTTTGTCTTTTTTTTGCATTTGTGTTCAGTGGGAATACAAATGCGGGCATGTATTTGCAGCAGTGGGGTTTTCCTGTAATTTATTACGGGATCGGTTTTCTGAAGTTGCCAGTTTGCATTCTGTTCCGGCCGATTTTCCTTCATTCCTTCTCGGTCGGACTTTCTTGTTGGAAGGGGGTTATTTGCAGTTTGCAAATAACTCTTTTGTGGAGGGTCTTGTTGCTTATGTGCCTTTGTCATGATGAGATTCTTTTTTAATCTCATCACTTGCTTTTCATTTGATGGTTGGTGGAAAGGATTTGGATTAGAATGAGAATGACCATATTCTATATTTGTTTTTGCCTTTATTCATTCTTTTTCTCTCTCCAATCTATTTTGAGTGAGAGAGGGGCCGGCCATATGATAGAGAGAGAGAGAGGGATAATTTTGGGGGGTGTGGCATTTTTCATCTCATTCCATGGTTGCAAAAGATTAGCTTAAAAGCTCATTTTCTTTCTCTCCTTCTCTTCTCCATTCCTCCACATCAAGGCAACCTCATAACCCCAAGAGACAAGTTCACTACACTATTCTATAGCAAGCCTTGGACGCGTCGGCTAGCCAACTTCGCGCCCGAGTTGCCTCGGTCAAGAGGCGGGAGCCCGTAAAAGATTCCGGCTACGTGGTGCCCTTTCCGACGAGCGAGGAGGTGACGGAGATTCCGCGGGAGATCGGAGTGGAGACGAAGACCGAAGGACACGGATCGCTTGGTATATCTCTCACCCCATCTCTAGTTAGCTAGTATAGGTTAATGGTTTACGATCCGGGTTTTCATTGTCCGCGGTAGCGCCGGTTTTCGAGTAAGGAAAAATTTTGATTCCGCATTTTGGCCTCGAGTACGAGGCCGGGGCGCTGCCATGGCGCAACATGGTATCAGAGCCACGCCATTAACCTTACCTAGCTTCGTTTGATGTGTTTGCGTTTCCGATCGACCAAAATTTCCAAAAACCGTATTTTTCTAGCACAATCAGTTTCTGTCGAAATTTTTTGGAGTCTAAAAATTTTTCAGGTGGTCTCAGAATGATGTGCAGGGAGTCCTAAGAACACTGAAAAAAATTGGTGACACGATCCCTCCGTACGACCGCGGAAGGGCGGCCATAACCCCCTTTTGGCCGCGCTTCCGCCGCAGGTGTGTGGGGTCGTGTGATTATTTTTTTGCAGTGGGCTTGTGGGCTTAAATTAAGGGTTTTGGAATATTAAAATTGGGCCCAGGTTTTCTGTGAGTGCTACAGTTTTGATTGGGGGCCCACTTGTTAATTTTTGGTCAATCGGAATATTTTAAACACATTATTTCACAGTATTTACATTATATCTGCGACCGTGAATGTCACTCGATCGGTAAATCCTGTCTAACTGCTATAGCCCGGTTAGACGGATTTGCGAACGTGACTTTCACGTTGATGTTCTATGTTTATGCTGTGTTGTTGCGGATCGGTCGTGGGGGATAGCCTGGATGCAATGCTAGTACTGTTTTGTTGTATTATGTACATTTGATATTGCGGGGCGAGCGTCCGACATGTGGACTGCCGTCACTGCCTGTTTGTATTATTCTTTTGGGGCACGACCTGGTTGCGGTCGATGTACCCGGTATATGTATATTTTATTTTCTGTACTAGGATTACCCCGCGGAGGGGTGCACGGATAGCCGGGTTCTAGAGGGCAACGGGCCCGCATCTCATGGCATTGAGACGGAGGGGGCTTCGCTCTGGGATTGGCGGGCTATTCGCCGCACTCGTAGGGGGTACAGGTTGACCCAGGAGGGGTGCCCAAGTTACCGGATTCCGTGAAGTGCTGGGTGGTCCATTCACGGTGCTGGAGGGGGCTGCCTCGCTTCAGGTTTTGGCGGGTGACTTGCCGCGCCCGTAGGGGTCTAGGATTTCATTGCACAGGCTATCCACACGACCAGGGGAACGTCGGGTTTCAGCAGTGGCTCTGTGAAACCCGGGGCTTCCAGATATCTGTATTGTTCTGTGATGCTGTACATTTCTGTGATGTTGCATTCTTATCACGCCTTGAGCGAATATAATATATTGGTATATATATTAGTAGATGTTGTATATATTTTACATCCGCGCTAGTCCAGTCCCCGCTCTGCCGTTAGTTAGCTAACCTAACGGGTGATGACGGGACCCAGTGGCGAATGTGGATGGCATATACGTACGTCAGTATATTTTCGTTCTTTATTGGTGTGATCATTTGATGGGACTGCGTTGATTCGGATCAATGCAAGATAAACAAACCTAATCTGATGTTGTTGGAACATTTTTCAAAAAAAGCTGTTATTGCAAGGACGTTCACTTTTGTTTTGCATCGTGGTATTCAGTTGGAATACCCTGCTCCTCAGTCGACGAGGCAAGGGCCGAGATCCCTTCACCGGGAGTGACCCCTTGAACAGAAGTTTGCGTCAGGGCATTAACTTCCCTATAGCCGATTACTTTTGCTTTGCATCGTGGTATTCAGTTGGAATATCCTGCACCTCATTCTACGGGGAAAGAGCCGAGATCCCTGTAAGTGCACGGCGGCGCCCCGGCCGTCAATCCGACGGCCAAACGCGGAAACGGTGATAAACTTAAATTTTTGCGGACTTGGCAAAACGGCACCACCGCGCACTAAAACCGGATCGGGCCATTAAACTAAATCTAGCTAACTACAAAGAGAAGGGGAAGAGATATACCGACGATCCAAGTCCTCCGGTCTTCATCTCCACTCCGATCTCCTCGCGGGATCTCCGTCCGTCTCCTCCTCGTCGGAAAGGGCACCACGAAGCCGGATACTTTTACGGGCTCCCACCTCAATACCGAGGCAACTCGCGCATGAAGCCGGCTACTCGACATGCTCAAGATTTGCTGTAGGAATATAGTGTAGAGTGAATGTCTCACTTTGGGGTTGGTTGCCATAGATGGAGGAATGGTGTGTAGAAAATTGTTGCTTTCAATTTTCTAGCAATGGAATGAGATGAAGAATGATATACACCAAATGAATCACTCTCATTTTTCTCCTCTCAAGATGAAGCTCTCATTTTTCCTTCTCTTTCTTTTTCTCATCTCTTTTCTAAAATGAAAACTATCATCCTTAGAAAAATGGTGGAGGATAGATTATGAAGCAAGAAGGGAGGTGATGGTAGGAGAAAGCAAGAGGTGACCTCAACCTTAAACATCATCATAACCAATCTACATCAATCCTAATCCTTTCTTATCACATTAAAGCAAAGGAAAAGACTAAGAAAGAATCAAATGATGGTGGAAAAAGAAAAGATGCTTTCATAATTAAAACATATGCAAGAAAATCCTCCACAAAGTGTAATTTGCAAAACTGCAAATTACCCCCTCCATCGGAAAAGTCCGGCCGGGAAAGAACAAAGAAAAACCGGCCGGAACGGAAAGCAAACTGGCAACTCCAGAAAACTGGTCCCGTAATAAATTACAGGAAAACCCCCATACTGTGCATACACACCAGCATCTGTATTCCGACCGGATACAGATGCAACGAGACAGAATCTACACTGTACTATACTAGGATCCGGCTTAAACCAAAGCCGGCTAGTAAAAACCGTTCGATCCTGATCCGTGCAATACCGCACGTATCTGATCGAACCCTGCCATATAACCATACGGCCACTAGTACAAACTGTCCGATCCTGATCCGTGCAATACCGCACGTATCTGATCGGACCCTGCCATATCTCCATACGGCCTCTACAGCGTTTCGCCCGAAAGCTTGAGTAACTGAAAGTGTGGTGGACTCTAAAGACTCGTCAATACTATGGCTGTGGATTTAACCGCTAGCACGTCAGAGGTATAAGCCAATACGTGACGGGCCACCAGCTATTGACCAAAAGGGACGTCGATGAGGAAGCTCACCCCGACACCCAACTGAGCCTGTCAGTGACAATATCCGTACAGTCCGGTCCGTTCGTCTATGAGCATCGCATGGCGGGCCTAGGGGGTTGGTAAAAGTCAGACCCCCAAAAGCGGTACAAGTCGTGTCGGAGTGTAGCCCAGAACACCCTGAGATACTACTGGAATACCTACCAGTAAATCTCCTGCCTTGGCCAAGGTCTTCGTGTAATGGCTCTCCTAGACACAGCGCGACCTCACCCCCAATACCGGGAGAGACGAAACCCCCGAAGATCCGCTCACTGCCTCCATATGGCTCGGGACTGTACCCAACTAAAACCTGTTTGCACGACTCCTTTGAGCCGTGGTAGGGTAGTAATCAAAGTACAGTGGGAACTCACACGAGACAAATGACGATCCCCAGGTCGATGAACTAACCTGTACACATGTCACCTGGGAACTGCTATCTGACGTCCGGTATAAGACCAACTAGCATATTCCCGGCGAGTCCTGTCCGGTGTACTCATAACCCAATAAGCACCTGTATACATCTTAGGTGATCCAACTGACACCAGTGGCTTGTGAGACCGGCCACCGCCCCTCGTCGGGGTCTCGACTGTATACACTAGTCTACTCTGGAGAATCGATGCCCTGTCTCGAAACTCCCACGACTAGGGACCTATTAAGGATGTGCTTGTAGACTCCAGCTCTCACTTATATGATCGCCCTCATACTGCTGGCAGTCAAGCATGAATCCTAGGGCTCTATCAACGTGCAATAGCGACATGTCAGGTCACCTAAAGCAGTGCACGATGATAAAGGTAAACCAGATAGCATACTATCATCTCGAGTAAGACTGTCCTACCGGGATAGGTCCTCCCTCAATCATTGCAATCACGTGCCTGTGATCCAATAATTGACTCTGAGGGCACTATCTCCAACAATCCCTTCACCGGGAGTGACCTCTTTAGTAAAGGTTTTCGTCACTATACTTTTATAAAAGGCTATGCAGTTCCTTCAACGATATCAAGTTCATTACGTTAAAGGTTTTTCGCCAAAAACCATTCGTAGCCCTCCGTCATTTCAGATTGGTATTACTTAGTATTCGTGCTGCGTATGTCGTGCTTAGCCGAGGCGTAGTGTATGGTAGCTATGTAGTGTCTTTCTGTTGCATGGATATGTGATTGGTTAGGACAGTCGTACGGTCATTTTGGCTCAGTCAAGGACTCGTGCGGGTGGGTCTAATGCAATCAAGATAATGACGGGTTGAACTTGACTAGGATCCTTTGATATGTTGGCTCAGTCAAGGTCACTTGGGTCCTAAGGGTAAAAATCACATCGGGAGTTTCAAAAGAACTGAAACTTGCCAGGCATGCGCATACCTTCTGGAGTGTGGTGACGTGAGTGGATTCCGTCACGTTATCATGCGATGATAGTTGGATCCCGATTCCCACTGATGAGTTAGTTTACTCCTCGGGTGACCCCGACTAATTCTTCTTTCAGGTTTGGAGGAGAATTTGAGATACAGTGGGAGTTTTCCTGATTAAATAAAGTGATAACCATTCTGATCTAGGTTAGAGTGCACGCTGAGTGTTTCTTTTCTCTCTCTCTTTGGCAGCGACCCTTGACCCGACCCTGGACTATGACTCAGTGACCAAGTTGACCGAACCTTCTTAACACTGGCTTTTGGATTGTCAGAGTTGCAGACCTCATTGCCACTCCTACTTTTACCCTTTTCTCCAGGACACCCCGTATTACTACGAACGTCCACTTCCATTGGACAAAACCATCGTATGGTTATATACGAACTCGAAGGACTTCGAGGATGGTTTCTGGTTCTGGAGAAAACGGATAGGACTATTCAGTTGTCTTTTCTTTTCACCTTCTCTCAGGTTGCGAGTACTCCTTGGTTTAGGAGTAGTACACCTATTATGCAAATTGGATTGTCTTCTTCCAAACCATAGGCTGGTGCCGACCGGTAGGGAATGAAGAAAACCAGTTAGCCTAAACGGTGTACAGAAGGTATTAAGTTCAGACAAAGCAAGGGATTAGTAAGAGGGCAAAGTAAATTGCGACTGCTATTCACAACCGAACCAAGTGTTTCTTCGCCAATCCTAAATCACCTTTGTATTTCTCCAGGACACTCCGTATCACTACGAAGATCCCAGTTTATTGGATAATCCATCGTATGGTTATATACGAACTCGAAAGGAACTTGTTCCAGTTCGAGGATGGATTCTGGTTCAGGAGAAATAGGAATAAAGTACATTCAGGTGTCTTTTATCTTCACCTTCTCTCGCGTTGCGAGTGCTCCTAGGATTAGGACAGTACACCCTTTATGCTTTTTGGATAGTCTTCTTCCAAACCATAGGCTGGTGCCGAACGGTAGGGAAGGAAGAAAACCATTTGGCCTAAAGGGGTGTACAGAAGGTAATGACTAAAGACATAGAAAGGGATTTAGAAAGATGGAAAAGAATTACAAGGTTACAGTTGTGAATCTGGATAATGGAAGAGGCATTACTAGGAATACCAGGATACCCCGACGAAATATTTCAATGTTTCAGTTTCACTGTGTACTGTTAAAGGAAAACTGATTTCTCGATTAGACACTTACTCTAGGGTATGTATTTACCAGGTATGATTCTCACATTTGTATGGTTTTACAGATGATGAGTGGGAGTAAGTTATTGGGAATTGGGTGATCATCCTCATTATATCGGGATTCGTTGTAATCGGTGATATTTGAGAAGATCATCTGGGCTGTTTGCCGGTCGGCAAATATTTGGTTTTGAATATCCGCTGTTGTGCACCAATTTCAAATTGTTATATCTGTACGTCTATTTTCATAGAGTGAGATATACCTTTTGATATTATGTCGATGACATTTACCTATATCAGTGGATGGTTAGGTAAGGAGCATTAAACAGCGGTGTAATTCTTCTTAACCATAAGTACAGTTTTCAACCTACGACACACAGTGAAAGAGTTGTCAAACTCAAGGGACTTATACAGAGTATTGTATGTTGTCCAAGGTCCATTAGGACGGAGGGGTAGGTCCTCGTACTATATTCTGTTTACTTTTAACTTCTCTAGTTCTTAGACATGTGTTTCGTAGAAACACAGGGTCTAAGTTTTGAGGAGTTATAGGTATTTGAATAGAGTAGAGAACCAGGTGTAGCAAGTATCGGGATTCGTCAAAGTGATCGAAGATGTAGATACTTGTGTATGGTATTCAGTTGATAGTAATGATAAAGAGAACTAGCTTCTCTTTCAGGTTACTCATAACTGGAAGCATTCCTAAGTTGAGTGACGCTGATCGGCCTCATTCCATTTAGTTTACATGCACTGGAGATAGCTGCATGATTTGAATCTGGTTCAATTAAATCAGTGCCTCTGTTTCTATATTGGATATAGAACAGTTCATATCTTAACGATGTTAAGGTACGGGGAGTTGTCCGGCTTATGCTTAAAACCAGACACTGGACAACTCAAGGCACGTTTCTGTAATGGCTGTTTGTGGGTTGACCCAGGCTATGACGAGGGTTGACTTTCTACCATCTGGATGAACAATAGCAATATTATTCTAAACTCGCCACAGTTTTTATTAAAAATGGATTTTTCAGAAAAAGTAGTGGGAGTATGGTAGAACTGGAAGTGATTCCAGAACCACAAACGATTACTAAAGATTTGATAAGGAACCTAAAGATTCAATCTGATTTGACATTCCATTGGCCACTCCGCAGATAAGGTGGGTAACTTCAGGCACCCGAGAGGTACTACGGTAGCCTCAAGAACGGTGATAGGGAAGTTCTTGTTTACCCAGACTTACCATTGCTGTTGTTCCAGACTGTGAGACCCGGCAGGAGGATGAGTATAGCGTCGTTCTAAACTAGCTTTAGAAGTGCACGTCTATATGACTCTGGCAGAGGGTTGTCGTAGTCAGTGGGAGCAGCGGAAGCATTGGTGGTCATCAGGCTTATGTCTATTTATAGACTAAAGCAGTTACAGCGGAGATAGATCATCTATTTCTGACCTGACAGTCATAGGTTTGACTTCATCAGAATAGGGGATGGATCTGTTGAGAAGGTAGTAGAGTATGATGTCCTGGTATTTGGATGACATACACAGAATAGGAAAAGATACTCCTATACTACGATCGGTTGTACTTTGGTCGTCACACAGTGGTTTCTCCACACAGGACTTGGGTATTATATCAGACATTCTGGCTACTAGATCTATGGCTTTAGATCTAGATTTGGGTGGTTTCCTAATCTGGGTACCTTGACAGCATTCTATGAGTATTTAGAATGGACGACTCCTGGCACGGTAGTACACCTGCAGGTAATGGAGTCACCCTCTCTAAAGCTGTCTTATAGACTAAAGGGGAGAGGGATACTCATGATTGGCAGATCACTTGCTTAGGCAATTGAGTCAATCATGAGATGTCAAGTACCACACCAGATGTTGTTCTTGCAGTAGATGCAATAAGTTGATATTAATCCAATCCTGGAGAAACAATCGGAAGCAGTTTTAGGACATATGTGCATGTTCTAGGGATATGATAACGACAGCCTCATTTGGGAGACAGTTATCATTCCAGGCTTCCAAGGTGACCTGGATGGCAGAATGGCTGTCAGAGTTATAGTTTTCCTTCTGACGAGGGGCAGTATTTTGGACAGGTGGTCTAAGGCAATACTGAGGGTGGCATGGCGCAGGATACTGATTAAGTTCAGTTGACGATACAGTCTAAGAAGTTTGGATTTGGAGTTCATTTATGAGCTAGGTCCCATCAGACATCCAGACATTCTAAGACAGGTATTGCTCATTTCGGGAGATGGCTTTCTCCGCGAACTTGAGATTTAGAGAGACATAGAAAGAAACGTCACAGCGGTCCACTCACTGAGGCTATTCCTCGAACGCAATAGTTTCGCAAACGAGCTTTGTGAGACTGACTAGTAGAGGAGTTGGGTGTTCGGTATCACACGGGCTGTGAGTATGCGGCATCGCAATAATTAGCCTTGAGTGCAAGTGGGAGATTGTTGGAGATAGTGCCCTCAGAGTCAATTATTGGATCACAGGCACGTGATTGCGATGATTGAGGGAGGACCTATCCCGGTAGGACAGTCTTACTCGAGATGATAGTATGCTATCTGGTTTATCTTTATCATCGTGTACTGCTTTAGGTGACCTGACATGTCGCTATTACACGTTGATAGAGCCCCTAGGATTCTTGCTTGACTGCCAGCAGTATGATGGCGATCATATACGTGGGAGCTGGTAGTCTATAAGCACATCCTCAAAAGGTCCCTAGTCGTAGGAGTTTCGGGACAGGGCATCGATACTCCATTAGTAGACTAGTGTATACAGTCGAGACCCCGACGAGGGGCGGTGGCCGGTCTCACAAGCCACTGGTGTCAGTTGGTTCACCTAAGATGTATACAGGTGCTCATTGGGTTATGAGTACACCGGACAGGACTCGCCGGGAACCTGCTAGTTGGTCATATACCAGATGTCAGATAGCAGTTCCCTGGTGACATGTGTACAGGTTAGTTCATCGACCTGAGATCGTCATTTGTCTCGTGTGAGTTCCCACTGTGCTTTGATTACTACCCTACCACGGCTCAAAGGAGTCGTGAAAACAGGTTTTAGTTGGGTACAGTCCCGAGCCACATGGAGGCAGTGAGCGGATCTGCAGGGGTTCGTCTCTCCCGGTATTGGGGGTGAGGTCGCGCTGTGTCTAGGAGAGCCATTACGCAAAGCCCTCGGCCGAGGCAGGAGATTTACTGGTAGGTATTCCAGTAGTATCTCAGGGTGTTCTGGGCTACACTCCGACACGACTTGTACCGCTTTTGGGGGTCTGACTTTTACCAACCCCCTAGGCCCGCCATGCGATACTCATAGACGAACGGACCGGACTGTACGGATATTGTCACTGACAGGCTCAGTTGGGTGTCGGGGTGAGCTTCCTCATCGACGTCCCTTTTGGTCAATAGCTGGTGGCCCGTCACGTATTGGCTTATACCTCTGACGTGCTAGCGGTTAAATCCACAGCCATAGTATTGACGAGTCTTTAGAGTCCACCACACTTTCAGCTACTCAAGTTTCGGGCGAAACGCTGTAGAGGCCGTATGGAGATATGGCAGGGTTCGATCAGATACGTGCGGTATTGCACGGATCGTGATCGGACGGTTTTTACTAGCCGGCTTTGGCTTAAGCCGGATTCTAGTATTTGATAGTGTAGTTTTGTCTTTTTTTTGCATTTGTGTTCAGTGGGAATACAAATGCGGGCATGTATTTGCAACAGTGGGGTTTTCCTGTAATTTATTACGGGATCGGTTTTCTGAAGTTGCCAGTTTGCATTCCGTTCCGGCCGATTTTCCTTCATTCCTTCTCGGTCGGACTTTCTTGTTGGAAGGGGGTTATTTGCAGTTTGCAAATAACTCTTTTGTGGAGGGTCTTGTTGCTTATGTGCCTTTGTCATGATGAGATTCTTTTTTAATCTCATCACTTGCTTTTCATTTGATGGTTGGTGGAAAGGATTTGGATTAGAATGAGAATGACCATATTCTATATTTGTTTTTGCCTTTATTCATTCTTTTTCTCTCTCCAATCTATTTTGAGTGAGAGAGGGGCCGGCCATATGATAGAGAGAGAGAGAGGGATAATTTTGGGGGGTGTGGCATTTTTCATCTCATTCCATGGTTGCAAAAGATTGGCTTAAAAGCTCATTTTCTTTCTCTCCTTCTCTTCTCCATTCCTCCACATCAAGGCAACCTCATAACCCTAAGAGACAAGTTCACTACACTATTCTATAGCAAGCCTTGGACGCGTCGGCTAGCCAACTTCACGCCCGAGTTGCCTCGGTCAAGAGGCGGGAGCCCGTAAAAGATTCCGGCTACGTGGTGCCCTTTCCGACGAGCGAGGAGGTGACGGAGATTCCGCGGGAGATCGGAGTGGAGACGAAGACCGAAAGACACGGATCGCTTGGTATATCTCTCACCCCATCTCTAGTTAGCTAGTATAGGTTAATGGTTTACGATCCGGGTTTTCATTGTCCGCGGTAGCGCCGGTTTCCGAGTAAGGAAAAATTTTGATTCCGCATTTTGGCCTCGAGTACGAGGCCGGGGCGCTGCCGTGGCGCAACAGTTAGGGAGATTGTTGATCTCCACGAAGTTGAGACGTGGAGAGAGGGAGTTGGAACATTGTAGCGGATCCACTCACTGAGATTATTTCTCGAACACGGATGTTTCTCAAACGAGCTTTGCGAAACTGATTAGTAGAGAAATTGGGTATTCGGTAGCACACGGGATGTAGGTATATGATATCGCAATAATTGGCCTTAAGTGTAAGTGGGAGATTGTTGGATATAATGTCCTCAAGGAAATTATTGTAATTGCAAGCAAACGATTATGATAATTGAGAGAGGACCTATACAGATAGAACAGTCTTACTCGAAATGATAGTATGCTATCTGGTTTATTTTTATTATTGATGTGTATACGTTTTACTTCTTATTACGTATCGTTAATACATAATGATGAAGCCTGTAGGATTCTTGCTTGACTATCAGCATTATAATAGCGATCATATACGTGAGAGTTGGGTAGTCCATAAGCACATCGAGCGAGTATCGAGACTGGGCATTGATATTCCAGAGTAGACTAATGTATATGTTTCTAGACCCCGACGAGGGGCGATGGCCGGTCTCACAAACCATTGGTGTTGTGCCACCTAAGATAGTATACAGGTGATCACTGGGGGTGAGTACATTAGACGAACTCGTCAAGAACTTCTAGATGGTATTATATCTATCGTCAGATAGAAATTCTCTAGCGGCATGAGTACAGGTTAGTGTTTGACCTAAGATCGGCATTTTTTTCATGTGAGTTCCCACTATACTTAGATTACTACCCTACCACGGCTCAAAGGAGTCATGCAAATAGGTTTTCGTTGGGTACAGTTCCGAGCCATATGGAGGCAGTGTGCGATTGTCGGGGATTTGTCTCTCCTGGTATTAGGAGTCGATGTCGCGCTGTATTCGGTTGGGCATCACCCTAAATCCGTGGCCACGATGGATGAGATTTACTGATAAGAGTTCAGTAGTTTCTCGGTTGGTGATGAGCTTGACTCCAACACGACTTATCGGATTATTAGGGATCTGATGTTATCCACCCCCTAGACCCGGTATATGATACTCTTAGACGAAGAAACCGGATTGTTCAGGCTCAGTAGGGTATGGACGGACTTGATTGTCGACCTCCCTTTCGGCACATACCTGGGTAGCCATTACGTACAGCAAGTGCCGCTGACGTGCTTGTAGTTATGGATTTATCCAGTAACTCACTGCCAGCGTATTGTCTAGTCTTTAGAGTCCCACATAGAGGGTTTTCCCGATTCAGACGATATGATGTAGATGACGTATATTGGTACATACAGGGGTCTGATTGATACGTGTACAAGCTACACGGACTTTAATCGGACGGTTGATAATACTAGCCGGCTTAGGATTAAAGCAAATTATTAAATCAAGTTTTAATTATATATATATATATATAGAGAGAGAGAGAGAGAGAGAGAATAATGGAGGAAAGATGCCATAGAAGGGAATTTCCTCATGTGGCGTCGAAAAAATACACCCTCCATTTTTTTCGACGATCGGCACCCATCATCTTTATCGTTATCATCTTAAGATGTGGGTACACCAAATTTCATGTGATTCTACAACTTTTTCACCGTTGATTTAGTGGGTTCAAAATTAACGGTTTACCGACAATAGTGGGTTCAAAATTAACGGTTTACCGACAATAGAACTTTTACATTGCTAAATCAACGGTGAAAAAGTTGTAGAATCACATGAAATTTGATATACCCACATCTTAGATGATAATGATGAAGATGGTGGATGACGATCGTCGGAAAAAATGAGGGGGAGAGTATTTTTACACCATAAGAGGAAATTCCCTCATATGGCCTTTTTCCTCCATTATTCTCATATATATATATATATATATATATAGTATTATTTTTCACTATTCGTTTTCTCTCTCTTGGCTATTCGTATTTTTATACGAATATGTATATATGTATTTCGATACGTATACCGGAAAGTATTTTGTATTTATACGGAAGTACTTTTAAAAGGACACCTCATTTATTGATTTTCTTTTTAGAAAAATCAAATATGAGGTGATGAGTGAGTTGGCATTTGAGTATGGTTGAGACATGTACAGCGAGAAATGGGCTTCATTAGTTCATGAAAAAATTGGTGAGATATTTTTCTTTCATGGTTGTAAAATATTATAAAGCCATTCTCTTATTCAACCAACACTTAGTTCATTTTGTTATAGCTACCTCTTGCTCCTCCTTCATCATGCTCTATTGAGCTTGGGTTTTCAAAGAGAAAATGAGAGTGGAAAATTCCTACATCCCCACTTTCCATTCCTAACGAACTTAGAGTGTCGATTGCTTCACTAGGTGAGGCTGGAGTTTGGATCAGTTCCCTCAGATGGATCATCTTAGGAAAGGGCAGTTGCCTCTCAAACTTGTTCCCGACAGCTTACGAGGAGCTTGGAGGGGTCTTCTACGATTGAGTCGATACACATCGAAGGTTGTAATCTCTAAACCTTGCATGCTTGTATTCTAATTTAGTATTTGGAACAATCACTAGGTATTAGTTTCTAATGCTCCACGTAAAAAATTTGTTTTTCGATTCCGCATTGACCACATTCCGCATTGACCACAGTAGTAGCGGCCAGAGCACTATGAACTTTCACAATCCTGTAATACACAATAATGACCTCTAGGACAT
The DNA here is from genome assembly GCA_030015575.1 of Agapanthus africanus. NCBI lineage: Eukaryota > Viridiplantae > Streptophyta > Magnoliopsida > Asparagales > Amaryllidaceae > Agapanthus > Agapanthus africanus. Next base: position 381,068,472 of record JASDDO010000022.1, on the reverse strand, counting down.
ACATATCCAACAGACTTGAGATGGCAGGAAAATAACAAAAGGAAAGCTCAAGGTCGATACAAAAAGGAATGACAGGAAAATGACAAGAGGATAGCTTAAGGCCACCGCCTAAAGGGAAAAAAAGGAAGCGATTCCAAATATGTACATAATCTCCGGTGCGGTTCGCAGTTCAATCCAATCTCGCACACTATGGGGCATGAGTAACCCGTTCCCATTTTTCAGTTGACTGAAAAAAGAGTTTTTAACGTGTATGATAAATCTGTTTATTTATGGATGTTTTTAATTTTTCCAAGCAAAGAATGAGAATATAATGCTACCCATCTGTTGTTTTAAATTAAGCGAAGGTGTTCTTTTCATTGTAATATGAGTTCGCTAGTCTTGGTTTAATTTCCTTTAGCTTAGATATTATATAAATACATAAAAGATAAATGCTAACACATGACATACATACATGTTCATTGATTGCCTATTCTCTTCTTCTTCTTCACTACAGAAATACAGAGAAACATTGATATCACTGATATCACTTCATGATTTATCATAGCAGCTGCTGCTCACTTAATGAAAAGTAAAGGCAAAAAGAAATTTTTTAAAATATAACACAACCCACCAAGAGCTTATTCTTTTTGCTCATATTTTGTAACATAGGTTACAACAACTGGAAGAAAATAAGGTTCGCCTGAGAATAAGATAAAAACTGTGTTGCCTTGAGCAAAAAAAGACGCTACAATTGACAAGGATGTAGTACCAGTCTAACAAACCTCTGTCTGCTCCTTTTGCTGTAAGAGTTGCACATAAGCAAAACTCGAGTACGGCCTAAGCAGAGAGCAGCAAGCATAAGAATCACACTATCGCTCCTTTACAATACAGTTCTTATACTGAAAAGGTTTGCATCTCAACCCTAACAAACTACGCCTCCATTACATTATTAGGAGCTATAAGTTGCATAATTAAAAACCATCAATGCCCGTTTCTTGGCCGGGTATAAATATTTCCGTTTACCCCATTCGTGTAATCTTGAAGCTGATACGAATCTCCCAAACTAAGCGCCGACATGTTGGGATCGCTATAATTCCATCGGTTCTGAATCAACCCCTGCAGCTGCCCATTACCAGACGAAGTAAAAGAAACAGCACTCGAGGATTCATAGACCCGCTCATTATAGTATTGCTCAGTCTCAATATGATTAGGGTTATGAGGGTAATTATTGTAATAATGAAGATTTTCTGCTTCTATGTTTTTGTCGTCATCAAGCAAATCGTAGATGATATCAAGGTGGGGAAATTCATCTGCAGGGATAGCAACACTAGAAGGCATCATCACTCTTGGGTGGTGCTGGCTTTGCAGTGTTTCACTCCTCATCGACCCAAAAGTCAACAAAGATGGATGATAAGCGAAGCCAACAGGGATCGAGCCCGTATCATTCGTACCCGTTATGGCATTTCTGTATGAGTGAGGAATAAAAGCGGGGGCAGGGGCGGATGGGGATGGGTCGGAACCTAATTGACCTGAAACGCTTATAGAGCGGGAGAGTAGAGGTGGGACCTGCATGGGAACAGTTGGCCTCGGAGGTGGAATGAGCGGCGCACTTGAAGGCCGTGACATTGATGTGGTTTGCTTTAACAGAGTGCTAATCTTTGTTGGGGTTGGATGCTTCTCGGCTTCGGATTTAGAAGATGAAACTTGGGGAGATCTTGTTGCTTTATGAATTGATGTAGTAGATGAGGCTCGGATGCTAGTAGAATGTGACTCTTTAATAGGAACTGCTTTAACGGCGGCGGCGGCGCCGTTTTGAGAAGATTGTTTTGGTGTCCCTAGGGCCAAGGGTGTGTCTGCTACCGTTGATATGGAGGGTTGACTGATATGAACTTGATCTTTCGCATTTAGTTCCTTCTCCTGAAGCAAGTCCATAATGTTGTAATATTAGTCAATATGTAAACTAATTCCAGCAATCATTTTGCATTTTTTTACATCAACGGTCATTGATTCCTTGTCTAGCAATAATCACCTCTCGTCTGATTTATCAGCACATAGCGAAAGTTAGTCAGGACAATCAGATCAAATTATTCTCTTCAAAGTCAAATAGAGAGTCAAGACCAACCCAACGGGTGTTATCCGCTAATAAACCGGTTTAGCGGTGATGATAGTTGGATAAGATATATACAAAGGGTGTTATACATAAGTAAACTTATATATTGAAAAAAATACAATAGAACGTTTCAGTATCAGTATCATGATGTTTACATGTGAAGGCCGCATATGCGGAGATATCTTCTTATAATCATGGGAAAAAACAGTGGATGTGAAAATATTTAAAACAGTGGATGTAAGAAGATTAAAAATGGTGTCTGAGAAAGTCAATGTGTGAGAAAACTAATCATTCAAGAAAATGATAGATTTAAACAGAAACAAATCGCCTCCCCTTTGGAAGGCAAATTGAAAAGAATGGGAAAAAACAGTGGATGTGAAAATATTTAAAACAGTGGATGTAAGAAGATTAAAAATGGTGTCTGAGAAAGTCAATGTGTGAGAAAACTAATCATTCAAGAAAATGATAGATTTAAACAGAAACAAATCGCCTCCCCTTTGGAAGGCAAATTGAAAAGAATCAGACTAACCTCATCAATAATATGTTGTTCAAAAAATTGTGTCCTGTCATTCAAGGTTATAGCAGCCTCTGTTTCAGGTGTGGGACTCCCACAACTGCCATTGGAGCCACTTAAATGATTATCATCGGGTGGTTGGTTTTGCGCATCTTTACCCCGCTGATTATTTCCTCTGCATAGCCTCCTCTTCATCAGATACAGGTTCTAAGCCAAACAAGGGGGTAAATTGCAGGAAACCACATTCACTCTTTCCCTTGTAGCAAGGTACCCCTCTGTTTTGATATAACTGCAGTTTGCCAGCTCATTTATTTATTTTTCTTTTGAGGAGAAGTTTGCCGCCTCATTTAACAGAAGCTAGTTTTATCGTTCTCTGTAAATTTTATTCCTACCTTCAACCTTTTGTCAATTTTAATGTCATTTTCTCTCAATTATAGAACTACTGCTTTCATAGAGGGGTATTTTGGGAATAAAAGCCGTAGAATAGGGGGGAAACTAGTTTATTGTCAGATGTGAGGCAAACTGTAGCTTTTCAAACCAGAGGATTATTCTGTTACATGGACAACCATGAGGGAGGTTTAATGCAACCTAGCACCAAAAAAATTTGTTAAAACTTACCTGTTAGGGCTTCTGCTGTCATGCAACGAGTTCCCCTTCTGTGACCTGTTAATTACAACTGAAGGGATCGAGTCAGTCGAACATGTCGAAGAGCTATCATCCACAACAGAAGTGATTCTCTTTTCATTATGCCCGTCTTGTGTCCCGAAATTACAATCTTTGTCCTCAAGATCAGGTTGAACTGGCTCTGCAACATCATCTCCGAGGTCAGACATGTCAGAAGCATTTGCCGAGGCACAAAACTTTTCCAGGATAACTGATTCTTGCTTAGAAGAGATTTCTTCCAATAAAGTTTCATCAGATGGGCTTTGCTCTTGGTGTTTGTCCTGCATCATCATATCAGATTTCTCATCCCTTGTTCGCTCCTTGCCTTGACGACTATTCCTCCGCTGCTTAGCCTGTTGATAATCATGGAAAAGTGGATTCAAAAATATCCAACAGTGAGTAAGGCCGACAGAAACATATGTAAAAACTTTGTGCAACTACGTTACAAAGGGGCTCTTAGCATATACATGCCTATGCCTTTTAAGAAATAAAATATTTCACCTTGCCTAACGTATGTTTCCCTCAAGAGCTTCCTGCTTTGAAGTATTTTGTGAATACATCCTTCCATAAGCTAGTAGTGAATGAAAATTGGTTATATGACTCCCAATGGGTGCGAAAGTTGGTAGGGCATGAGAATTACAACATGGAGGTCAGAAAATCAAGGCAAGCACCTCTTCTACATAGTGGAGGGAGCAGAACCCACATAAGTCCGACTTTAGAATTTGGGGGAAAGAAGAAGAGGATAAACGATGACTTCCCAAAAAAAATCCATAATAAAGCATGAGTTATTTAAACTTTGCAACTTACAGAATGAAACTACCCTCCATTTGTCTATTTAACAATCTCAATTACATTTTAAGCTTTTATAAAGACTAGCTATATCTTACTTGAATACTTGAATAAAGCTAAGCTAAAGCTGCTAATGATGGGTTAAAAGAGAGATGCTTGCTAGAAGGGCACTAAAATAGAAATGTTGACAAAGCTTTATTTATTTTTGCCACTCACAAAAAATAACTAAACAGACAATATGGTTTATTACAATTCACCATTATTTCAAATTTGCTAAATGACAGTTGATAAAACGTATATTTTCAAACTAATTTGAGAAACACTGGATCATAATGCAAAATGCAAAGGTGGAATAAGTAATTTCAAGAAAAAAGGTTGAACTTGTAAAAGTTCAAGTTCAGTCAAATCTGGAACATCCAAAATTTAGTCAGTGATGAGACAATAAAGATACAATCTAGGAAACGGTTGACATGGTGTTGCTGATGCAGCACAGAAATCTGCAACACCAGTAGAATGACACAATTAAGGTTGGAAGCAATATTTTGACACTGACCCAAAATCTAAAAAGTTCCAAGGAACCAACAGATGAACAGATCTTTAGACCAGGAGTATTTGTAGGAATAATTATATTTTAAATTATTTATAGTAGTAACGGCTATGTAGTTTATATCTTCGTTTAAATTACCGATTAAAAGATAGCTCATTTGCTTTATCAAAGAGTTTAATGTTAGGTCAACAGTGTCATTGAGTTTTACCAAATTCTCTATGGCATCTTAGGCAAGTCACTTTGTTGGGAAAAGCTTAGAAGTGAAAGATGATGACATATGCAAGTCTTAACATCAGGATTAGAATGTAAGCAAACCAATTATATGTACTGAAAACACCAAATGAAACTTGCATGGAGCATAAAACATAAAATGAGTATAAAGCACAAAATTGAGAAATTCAGGATGGATTCGGCGAAGCAAAATGTGAACAATGTATTAACTCAACTAATATTGTCACCATTTTACCTAAAAGCTTAAGTTGTTGGATGTGAGCTAATAATGTAGATCAAGCTACCATAATACCAAACACTCCCCATCACGTGGACCTATGTCAAAAGATCTTTTGTAGAATGTATATCGAGATAATTGTAGGATGCATATGGATATAACATATAAGATGGGATAAACCTCCATAAGCCCATGTGCATCCATGTGTGTGCATGTGTTGTGGGCCCAAACCGAGTTTTACATAGAATCAGAGCACATCTTGGAGAATAAATATTTGTTTCTAGGGTATTGAACCCTAGCTGCAACTTGCTAGGGTTCCTACCACTCGCCTTCAGCTCCTAGCCCTCGCCTAGCCCTCGCCTCTTCTCCCACCCTGGATCGCCTGGCCCAGCCCCCTGGATCGCCTGGCCCAGCCCCTGCTCACCACGGTCCCTCCCCCTGCCCTCGTTGTCCCTGCTCCAGCCCCTGCCCTCGCCCTCGCCGCCTGCTTCTCTATGTCGTTTCCTGCCCCTCACCTCTCTCCTACAACGATCCTTTTCCCACTGATCTGAGATCCCTCGATGACTTGAACTTCAGATGAAGTGATTTGTTAAATTTTTCTTACTATTTATTGCATCGCTCGATCTCGCAAGAGGATCCTTTATTTAGCCATTATTGGGTGTGCTTGTTGTGGTGTGTAATCTATTATTTATGGTGAGATGGATGATAAAAATACCAAAACTCTTGTTTCTGCGGAATTCCATCATGGGAAGACCACGGAGTGGAAATTAAATGACGATAACTATCATGAATTGTGTGATATGGTTGAGATATATTTGATTTCTCGTAGGAAAGACAAGCACTTGTCCTCGAAGGGACCAGATCCAATGACCGATGAATGGAGAACTGACGACGCTCAGATTTGTCATCAGATATTCCTGAGTATAGAGCACTCAGTCTAATCCTTAGTTTGACATGAGCGTACTGTGTGGTGTGTGGTGATACTTGAAAGCACTGTTCTCCGGCAAGAATCAGTTGACCTGAGCATTTAATCCGAGGCATAGCATATATACAGAGCAACGATACTCTAAATCTCTACAACAATTCTTTGCAGAGTTTGAGTCGATGGGAGGAGCTTGGTAAGGTGTTTCCAATCACTGCCGATATTCGGGAGATGCAGCGTCAGCGAGAGCATATTAGGGTTTTGGCCTTTATTCGTGACTTAGGCCCTGAGTATGAAGGAGCACGCCCGCAGATCTTAGGAGGGACATGCACCTCTTCATTGGCCGTTACATATCATATACTGCAACAGATATATTCTAGCTCATCTACAAGAGATGATAGAGAGTGATCTGCCCTCCTTACTCAGCCTAGAGTTGCCGGTGCGGGAGGATGTGGACCAGAGGCCATGGAGGTCTCGAAAATTGAGGACATGGAAGTCGTGGACCCAGTAAAGGCTGAGGGAACCGGTTCCCACCACACGAGAGACCTATTTAGGATCATTGTTATCGTCCGGATCTACAGGGTTGTCGAGCACGGCAGCAAGGTTTCGGGAGGCATCGTCCATACCATTTTTTAAAAATTGCCGTATTAGCTAACCCTAACCCTAGAATCGTTACTAGAAAATCCGACAAAACGATATGTAAACACTTTACAACTAAGTGAATGAGGGAATACAACCTTTGTAGACCGGTCCTTGACTTCTAAAGCTCCATGTCGTAGTCCCTTCGCTGCAAGTTGTGAAGACCTGGACTCTAGTAAGGGTTCACATGAAGAAACGAACAAACTTGCTCAATGTCTTCAAGGCCGAAGATGATCTACGTCGAGGAGACTCGAGCTCATGCTAGCTTCACCCTCATCAAGCAGGTGTTGCGGTGTCTCCATATCCTTCTCCACCAGCTCCCGCCGTGGTTCAAGACACCACTTCTATATCGTCACATCTCTCGAGTCTTTGACTTTGAGTGAAGATGACATTTCTCGCTATCAGGAATTCTTGAAGACTCAGGGTGTATCTCTTTATTCGGTGTCATCATTATCCTCTTCCAGCTATCCTACTGCTACTTTGGTGAGAGATAATCATACTATTTGTCTAACCACTGCACCATCACCCAGGACTTAGGTTATTGATTCAGGCGTGACTAACCATATGACTAATCATGTGACTGGAAAGTCAGGTATATTTACATCTTTTTCTCCTACATCTTCATGTGAATCTATCACTTTAGTAGATGGATCCACATCGAGGATAGAGAGTATTGGTAATGTCACTCCTACATCTTCACTAGCACTGTCTTGTGTATTATACTTATCAAGTTTTCCATTTAGTCTACTTTCTGTGTGCAAGTTTACTCATTCTATGAATTAATCAATCTCATTTTCTCCACATGATTGTGTTATACAGGATCTTGGAACTAAGAAGACGATTGACACCAAGTATAAAACTGATGGTCTCTACTATCTTGCCGAGTGTACTAATCCACTAGTCTGTTCGAGTACAACTTTAGCCATTGACCTTCATTCCCGGTTTGGTCATCCATCACAAGAAATTTTGAAGAAAATGGATTCTTCTATGAATTCTATTAATTCAATAAACTGTGAATCGTGTCGGTTGGGTAAGCACCACCATGCGTCTTATCCACCTAGAGTCAATAAATGTGTGGACCAACCCTTTGAACTTGTCATCGGTGATGTTTGGGGTCCTTGTCTTGTTATGTCACAACTTGGTTAGCGTTATTGTTTCTTTTATTGATGATTACTCTCGTGTCACATGGCAATATTTAATTGTTGAGAATGTGGTTAATATTTAGTCCCACATTGGAAAAACTATGAGATGCATATGGTGATAAGATATAAGATGAGATAAACCTCCACAAGGCTTGAGTCTTTTGGATGGAGTCCGACTGTATTAAAATGTGGAAAAACTATGAGATACATATGGTGATAAGATATAAGGTGGGATAAACCTCCACAAGGCTTGAGTCTTTTGGATGGAGTCCCACTATATTAAAAGTCTATGTGCATCCATATGTGGACCCATGTGTTGTAGGCCCCAAACAGAGTTTTACATTAATAAAATCTCATTCTGAAGTTTTATCTGTTTTTCAAGAATTTTATGCTGAAATTAATACTCATTTTGAAAAATCTGTTAGTACTCTTCGTGATAATGCTGAGGATTACTTTAACTCTTTCTTCTAAACGTTCATGGCACAAAATGGTGTTACACATCAATCTTCTTGTCGATACACACCACAACAAAATGGGGTCTTGGAACGAAAAATACATCTTCTAGAGATAACTCGCACTTTATTGCTTCATATACATATCCCTAAGATTTTCTGAGGGATTGTTGTACTTGCTGCGTATTATCTAATTAAGTGTATGTCACCATCTGTGATAGAAGGCCAAGTTCCATATTCTTTATTGTTTCTTTCTGAATCTTTATTTCCTCTAACACCTTACATTTTTTGGTGTACATGTTTTGTTCATGATTTGCGTCCAAGTAGTACCAAACTCGATGCTAAGTACATCAAGTATATCTTTCTTAGTATTCGAGAACTCAGAAGGGCTACAAATGTTATAGTCCTGAGTTAAAGCATGGTTTTGTGTCGTCTGATGCCACTTTCTTTGAGTCTACTTCATACTATGCAGATAATCATTTTCAGCCTGAATTCAATGAAGATTTTCCTATGGAAGATTCTGACGTCATTTTAACCATCAAGAAGCAAATGCTTGATAAGGTTACGAAAACTTACACTCGTCAAAAAGATGAGACTACTCATTTAGATTCAGTGCCGATCCTTTCTATTGTTGTAGATCCAGCAAGCTCGGCTCCTTCCTCTACTGCTCTTGATCTTTCCATTGCTTGTGAACCGATACCCAATCATGCACTTCTCATCCTATTTCTCATTTTGTTTCATATGATCATTTGTCTCCCTCTTATCGAAGCTTCATTTCTGATGTTGAATCCCATCCTTTTCCCAAGTCTATATAAGATATACTGTCTCATCCAGATTGGAAAACAGCTTATAATTGAAGAGATGTCGGCTTTAGAGACGAATGTTACATGGGAGTTGGTTACTCATCCTATTGGAAAGAAAGCAGTGGGATGTCGATGCGTGTATACTGTGGAACTGAATCCAGATGTCTATCTCGTCTTAAAGCCGATTTGTGGCTAAAGGCTATTCTCAGGTTTATGGAAAAGATTTCGAGAAGACCTCTTCAGTTGCTAAATGTAGACACACCAAAGAACCGGCGATCTGCAAATTTACTCTTTTACCCCTACATTTTTGCACCATAACCTTACATCCTCATCACGCCAGTGCATCTACATCATGCCATTCACCTCATTTTTGCATAAAAATAAATATTTGGTATACATGAAAGAAACTTAAGTGCAAGATTTGTTCAAATGACCGAAATACCCCTTTCGGGACACTCAAAAATCCATATCTCATGAATTCTTACACGACTCGGCACGAGAGTTTTTGTAGATTTTTAACAATTTATCATGAATTACTGAACCGTAAAATTATAATAGACTTGTCAAATTACTTGAAATTTGCATTAAACCCCCTTAAACTTTCAAGAATTGCCCAAAAATCACTTCCAACCAATTGATGAGTATTTTCATGATGCCACATTTGACCATGTTATATAAATTAAGACCATTTCCGATCGGCAATTTCACCCGGAACCCGTTAATTTCCCTAATAACCCTTAAATCGACATTAACAGTTCCGTTTTTTTATCTCGTGATTTTTTGAGCCAAATGATATCAAACTTTTCAGATCTTAGTATATCTATTAGGGCATGCCACAAAAATTTCAACTAAAATCGACAACATTTACCCGATGAGCCAAAACACTCATATTATCATTAAAATAATATGGTGGGCCCACGAGGGTAAAATTGCCAATTTTTCTTAATTGATCCTCATAACTTGATTAGATGACCCTCCATATGAAATTTCAAGTCATTTGAACATCGTTTGTTATAAATTTGAATTTACGCGATTAAGGGTTAATTAAGCTAATCATTACATTAAACACATGATTAGCGATAATTAATCACCACTCGACTCGTCAAGCCTATGACATAGGATTCCCCTAGTGAACCATTAACTTAACTTGCATCTCATGAACACCATAACAAGCACTTTCTACCTAAAAGCATACCTAACTTGCATCTTTTTGCTTTATTAGGAAATTGCATGGAAACCAAGCATTTTAGGATGAAATAAGCTTAGAGATCAGTTCATCTGCACAAAAATCTCAATCATTCCACCATCTACAATCAATCACGACCCTCCATTTCATATCCTAACCACCCTTCTATAAATAAGCATTCTCATGCTCATGAGAAAAGGGCTTCTTCCATCTCTCTTGACCCCTTGATCCTTCTTCCCTTAACCTCCTCAAGAGCATAAGCCCCACACCACTCAACAAGAAAAAAAAAACCTTTAGACAAGCATAGAAAAAAACCCAAAAACCCACAAAAATCTCAAAAAACCATAGATTTGAGAAAGAAAGCTATGAACTTTCCTTTCTAAGACTAGAATTTAGAATTGAAGACCCTACTTCTCGGTTTTTGATCGTCTAGTTAAATTTTGAACTCTTCAAACAACCACTAGTTTGAAAAAATGGGGATCCAAAATCCCCCTTGTCTTTTCTTCACTTTCTATGGATCTTAGCTTTGCTTCCTTGTTCATACAAGTGGAGGAGCTCTTCTTTTTACGTTTCTCTTTTGTTTTTCTTGCTATTCACTTGAAATGAGCATCTAAACGGTGAAGAGAAGAGAATTTATCCTAGGGACTCTCCTTGGACCGAAATCTCGCTAAAAACAAAAAAAGGAATTTCAAAAGATAAAAAATGGTTTAGTTCTATGATCAATCACACGTTTCGATCGCTTTTGCAAACTCCGGTCAAGATAAGTAAAACGAGTAGGAGAATACCCGAGGACACTCTGTCATAGACTTCTTTTCGATAGAGACGAGCAAAAATAGTGAGGAAATCTCATTTTTAGCCCTCGGGGTACTCATGCACCTTGTAAGAAGGCGCCCAGGTTCTCAGGGTACCCAGGCGCCTTCTCAGAAGGCGCCCAAGTACCTTGCTCTGCAGACAGGACAGCCTCTATCTGCAAGCATTCTCCATGTCGGCTTCGCCTCTTCTTGACTCCCCCTCTGCTCTTGCACCTCCCAAACCCCTATAGGCGCACACTTACGTTGTGTAGGTGTATTCCGATGGTAAATTCTTCAAAGCAAATCCGAGTCGTACCCGATTGGGACTTCCTCGTAGATAGCCGATTCTGTCAGGTTTCTATGGGGATTTTGAGATTCCTTACCCTCTTCTCTAGTTTTCACCAACCTACTCCATTGCTTTCCATCTCTTCTTTTTTCCCACGTTTTAGACGCGGGTGGCAACTCTGATTAACTAACACGGGCCCCGCCATATTTGTAGCTTTCTCCGTGTTCCTTTGCAAGTTTGGGTGGCTACACTAAGATGACTTCGGTTCACCTTCTCTCTCTTACTGCATCTTATCATTGGTCACTCCATCAGTTACATGTCAATAATGCTTTTCTTTATGGTTATCTGTCCGAGAAAGTTTATATGGAGTAATCTCCGGGGTTTGTTGCTCATGGGAGTCTGGGCATGTATGCAAGCTAAAGAGATTCTTGTATGGATCGAAACACTCCCTAGAGCGTGGTTTGGGAGATTTTTCGATATTGTGAAGTCATTTGGACTTGCTCGGTGTGATATTGATCTTTCTATGTTCTACTGTACTCATCAGGGTAGACGCATTCTCTTGGTTGTGTATGTGGATAATATCGAGATAATGATAAAGGTATTGCAGAGCTAAAGATGTATCTTCAGAGTCATTGACTCTTCAGACGATTTAGGGAGTCCGAAATACTTCCTTCGTATAGAGGTTGTGAGGTCCAAGACATATGTATATATATATATATATATACACATCAGAGAAAATATGTGCTTGATCTATTATTAGAAGCTGATATGTTGGGTTGCAAGCATGTTGATTTGCCTATGGACCCGAATGCTAAGCTGCTACCATGGAAGGTGATAGGTTAAGTGATCGCGGTAGATATAGAAGGCTGGTGGGTAAACTGAATTACTTAACTGTTACCCAACCAGATATCTCATTTCTGGTGAGCGTTGGTCAGTTTATGGCAGATCTATGGATGACTCATTGGGATACAGCTATTAGGATCTTGCGATATTTGAAAGGAGCGCCTGGGAAAGGTTTGGTCTATTCAGATCATAGGTATTCTCAAATAGCTGGATTTACAGATGCTGATTAGACAAAATCACCTATACATCGGAGGTCCTCTACTGGTTACAGTGTTAGTTGGAGGTTACTGAGTTTGTTAGAGGAAATCTTATATCGTGGAGCAAGAACCACTACCTATTATTGTGTTTGTATGACACCTTAGAATGTGTTTTGGGGTTAATTATATTTTAATATATAGTTTTTAATAAAAAGTTTATCAAATTGATTTCCAATCATTTTATCCTATTTAATGAATATTTTTCTAGATTTTTCCTCGCCTTGCACACACTTATGCATGATAACTAGGGTGTAAATTGGGGTTTAACCATGATTAGCAACATGGTGAACTAATCATTTTTCCTAATCTAGTTTAATAATTGTATTAGGGTTGGTTGCTCCTTGGTTACTGCTTTTGGGTTTTAATTGTATATGGTTGTTTTCAAAAAAATGAAATGAATTTAAAATTAAAAAGAATTTGAATATTGGTTTGAATTGTTGACCAAGGAGAGAGAGAGAGATGGGCATGGTGCTACATGGCTTAGGCCATACCCATTTAATGAAGAAAGAGAAAGGGGTGTTTGTGTTGGTTGCTCTCATTTCTCATTCTCCCTCTCATTCCTCTCATTCTCACACTCACACCAGCAGCAGAGGCTTCAGCAGCAACAAAAGAAGCAGCAACTGCAGAGGCAAGCAGCAGCAGCAGCAACAGAAACATCAGCATCAGCAGCACAGGCAGCAGCAGCATGCGCCTGCAACACCAGCAGCAGTAGCAACTTAGTTCCACTTCATCACCTGCTTCCTAGGACCCTTTAGGGTATATTTTCTGAACTCAATTCCCTCTTCGCTTAACTTGTGTGTTAATTAGCTTCGGTTTGTGTTAAATTGTGAGTTTAGTGCTAATTATGGCGATTTGTGAGAGGTTGTGGCAAATTGATGATTATGTTGGTTAACCCTACCTATTTAAGTGTTATTAGGGTCACTTTAACTGAGTTTAACCCCAGGTTTCACTAAAATACCATAGGGTTTCCATCTGTGTGCAAATTGGTGTTTTTAAGCGATATTAGGGATTTCTGTGATCTGCTTTTGACCCGGTTCCTTCAGAACAAAATTGAGAAAACTGCAGTATGCTCACTAGGTTTAGACAACACCACTAGAACACGAGCCACCCATTCCCAACCCAGCCGCCAATTTAATCAATCTTGCCGCAAATTACGGCCAGGAAGAGGAGTTAGGTGTTGGGGTCTTGGCTAGGGTTGTCTGCAGTGTTCTATAGTATTTTGGCATGTGTAGTTTTGTGATATTTGACCTGTAGGAAAATCTGGGACAATATATCGTATTTCTAGTTCGTTGTGTTTGCGCGATACACGCGATACGTGGATGGGTTCTGTGATCCAGCGTGTCACGGCGTGTCGCGGTAGTTTTAGACGCGTATACACACGTTTCAGCGTATCGTGCACACGCGCGTTTAGTTCGCGACGCGAGTTTCTTGTTTAGTGTCGATATCGCGTTTTGCGAGATATTTGGCTTATATGTGGAATTCTTGTTTCATTTTCAGGTTTGCAGGCGGGGACTACGGACACAGCTACAGGGGGAAACAGGTGGTAGGATTCACCTAGCATGGAGCGCTGGTGAGTAGATTTAACATCTACAGGGGAATCACCCGCATGGCGTTATGCGTCTGGGCTAGAATTCTATTACTTTTCGCATATTCTACGTCATTGTTAGAATTGCGCATTTACCCTATTACTTAGATGTTGTACCTGGACTAGTAGCCATAGGACACTGCACAAATTATTGACGATTCATGTTGCACGAGCACTGATTGTATGCTACACACACCATCAATAATTGCCATGTCACACACAAACCCCTTATAGATACTATATTGCTTGGTTAGGGACCTTGTGACATTGATTCGTACTGCTTATCACATATGACATTTACCATACCTGTATACCTATAGAGTATCGTACTATTAGTGATAGGTACATACACATTTTACGATACAGCTACAGGTATACCTTGCTCATATTTTACTTATACCCAGGGGGGTATACTACATCTTTTACTTATAGCTAGACACCTATACTTAGCTGTACCTTATTGATTTCGCATACATCTGGTTTCAGCTACATATTTTCCTTTATATGCTCGCATTTCAGATATATCGCATATATTTATTCCTGGATTTGCGCATTGTTATTTGAATTTTACATGATATTTTCTGGATTTGGGAACCGCGGGAGTTCATGAAATTATGCATTATTTGAAAAACCCGGTTTCCTTGATATGATATTTGCGCATCCACCATGAGATTTATCGGTTCTGATTATATACTCCATACGAGGAGTGGGTGTCGTATGAGGGTACATGGTGGGGCCCGGTATGGTTACCCTCGGCAAGATAATCGATGGACTTTGCCGATTGAGCCTGGAGGTGGGCGAGTACCTACCGGTGACAGTACCAATGACTCGGCGGGGATCATGGGAATACCGTTGGGAGTCATGTACGTATGGATACGTCGAAAGGCGAGGGTCAGAGCTAGGCACTCGTGCTTTCGGGATAGCGTATGATACGTACCTATCAGGATGCTAGTCTCGGTGACGGCATCTGGTAGATCAGTATTTCTGTGAAGATACTTGGCAAATTGGTTTTCATGATATTTCCAATTACTTTGTATATATAACAGGAGATTTAGCCGTTGTTATATATACCCTTACACCAATATTAGTGGAGTAGGACGCTAATATATGTGTATTGATCCCATCATATTTAAATTCTGCAAATATATATATATATATATATATATATTTAAGATGTTAGAATTTTACTTGAGTTTGATTTAGGATATTAGGTGATTCATTGAGATTGGATACCGGATACATATGAGATTACTGATTTGTACATTCGGGATATAGGAGATTACTCGATATTGTACTTTGGGGAGATGTGAGACTTATATGATATGAGAGTCCAACTTGGGGGCTGATTTGAGGAATTGGGATTTGAGTGTCTTGATGGATTGTGATCCTACCACGATGTTAGGTTTCCGTGGGAATGACATATTTTACTCCATACCTCATACCTATTTGCTTATGCACTGTTCCATGTATTAGGAGTACCTGTTAGTGTACCCTTCATGATTGCTGCATATCTACATTCTCATATCCCTATTGCATGATTACTGCATACTATTGTCATATTATTATTGTTAGTGTTTATGCCCTAGAAGGCCATTACTGTATCATACTAGCTTGTATATTACTTAATGGAAGCTTGGGATATTCACATGTATATAACAGTCTTGCTAAACATGGTAGTATGCTACTTGGTTTTTCTATCTTAATATGTGAGTGTACGTATTGATAGAGCTCTTAGGATCTTGCTTGGCTACCAGCGTTGTGATGGCAGTCACACTAGTGGGGGCTGGGTAGTCTACAAGCACATCCTTATTCAGGTCCCTGGTCGTTGGATTATCGAGACAGAGCATCGATACTCCGGAGTAGACTGGTGTGTACGCTTCTCATCCCAGTTGGGGAGATGGTCTGTCCCACAGCCGTCAGTACGTCGTACTGGAGATAGTATACAGGTGCTCGTTAGGTTACGGGTACACCGGACAGGACTCACAGGGAACTGTTGGTTGGTTTGATACCAGTCGTCAGTAAACAGTTCCCAGGTGACATGAGTGCAGCGTAGTCCGCAGACTTGACACTGCTACTTCGCCTCGAGTGTGTCCCACTGTTCTTAGATTGCTACCCTACCACGGCTCTATGGAGTCGTGCAAACAGGTAGCAGTTGGGTGCAGTCCCGAGCACTTGGAGGCAGTGGCGGTTAGACAGGATTCGTCCCTCCCGGTATTGGGAGTAGATATCGTGCTGTGTCAGAGAGCCATTACGCAAAGTCCCTGGCCAGGGCAAGCGAGATTTGCTGGTAGGTTCCAGCAGTTTCTCAGGGTGTAATGGGCTTTACTCCGACACGACTTATACCGCTATTAGGGGACTGACGCTTGCCGCCCCCCTAGGCCCGATATGCGATAGTCATGGACGAACGGACCGGACTGTATGGAGATTGTCACATCAGACTCAGTAGGAGTTCGGATGGGTTTACTCATCGGCCTTCTTATCGACAACTACCTGGGGACCGTTACGTACAGCTAGTGCCGCTTGCGGTCTGTGGTTAAACCCACTGCCAGCGTAGTAGTCGAGTCTCTAGAGTCCCACACAGAGAGTTTCCTACTCCAGGCGAAACGATATAGAGGTTGCATGGTTTTGCGACAAAGGGTTCGGACGCATACGTGCGTTTACGCGCGTACGACTTTCGGACAGATTTTACCAGTCGGCTTTGGTTTAAGCCAGTTACTGGTATCCGGTTATTGGATTTTTACAGTCTAAAGTTTTTCCGTATTTTTACGGATCGGAGGGGCGTTCTCGTAATTACTCGAGAAGCTTCTAGAAGATGTGACTAAGGAGGTTTGTTTTGGAAAGAGAGTGAGTCATAGTGGTGATTCATTCACTTCATTAATGCACATTTATTGCTTAATGACTCATGTTAATGAATCATCACAAGATATTTTGTGAAGCATGCTTATTCATTTCTTTTATTCATTTGTTGAAAATAAGAATGCTTCATAATATTATGATACACTCTCTCTCTTCTCTCATTATCATATCTCACATTCTCTCTCCTCAAGCTCTCATCTTCAAACCCTAATCCTTAATCCTCATGTGTTGAGATCAAAGGATTAGTTAGACTAAACAATCCATAACCTTCACTCTTTATCATCCTATCATCTTTGATTGGCAATCAAAGTTGATTAGTTACCTCAAGTTAGAGGTTTAGCTTGGAGTTTCGCTCTCGGGTGGATCGTCTACTACCTAGAGAAGGCCGAGGAGAACAAAGGAGGACGTAAAGAAGAAGGACCGGTTTCATTAGGTATAATCCCTAATCTTTAGTGAGATGAAACTTTAGAATACGGTTATTTAGAGTTTAGCTTCGATTCAAGCGGTTAGTCGATGTTCGTTGTTTAAACTTGATAAGTTTTTATAAATTCCGCCTCCCCATAAGTACTGGGGTGTACTATATCGACTTACAGTGGTATCAGAGCCTCGCTAAACACTAAATAACTTAATCGCAAATTTGTACGAATTTCGAACGAAAAAACGAACCCGGAAAACCCTAATTCTGTTTAGTTTCTATCGAACTTAAAATGAAGTCCTAAAATTTTTCTGGAGTGTTCAGAGAGCTAGAAAGGGGTCCAGGAGAACACCCAAGAAATTCGAGCAAATGAATCGGCAACTCGGCCGCGGAACCGCGGCGGATCGGTGGGATCTGCCGCGCTTCCGCGGCGCTTTGGCCGAGTCATGGACTCGTCTTTCTTGTGTGGTTCCCCTGTGACATTTGGGGTTTTCTGGAATATTTAATTATTGCTCAGGTTACTGTTTAACAGAGCAGATTTTGGAGCAATTTTGAAGTTGTTTATTCGATCGAAAAATACAGTATTTGCGCATTGGATTATATCTGTGATTGTTTGATGTGTTCGTAAACCTCCCCCAACTGCTAGTATGTCGGTTGGCAGGGGGTTGCACATTTCTGAAATGGTTATATCTGTTTGTGCATATAAACTGTATTGGACTGTTGTGGTGTATAGCCGGGGTTAGCAATCGTTTATTGATTTATTCATTTGTTGTAAATGTAATTTGTTGTAATATTATTTTCGCGGGGCACTTCCAGGTTGCGGTTGTAGCCACCGTTGTATTATTTCATTTTACTGTTTTTGCTCCTAGGACTGACCCAAGGTGGGGTACACAAACTGCCGGGTGGGTAGTTTGCCGTACCCGTAGGGGTCGAGGGTGGGGTAAACGGCTATTCATCACAACTGTGTAATCTGTCTTTTCTTGCAGGCTCAAAAGAAATACAGATTGCTTGCAAATCCAATATTGTTTATCTGTGTTCTGGAATGAATATCATTGCGTCAGACGAATGTAAAATATCTATATTTATTATAGCTATTTAGACGTCACTTATGTTTTACACCCGCGCTAGCCCAGCCCCCGCTCTGTCGTTAGTTAAGTAACCTAACGGGTGATGACGGGACCCCGTGGCGAATGCGGATGGCATAAGAGGACGTTATATTTTCGTTGTTTTCTGCAATGATAGGTTAATGATGGGACGCATTATCTATAATGCAAAGTAAAACAAACCAAAGTTTAAATCGTTGGAACAATTTAAAAGAAACCACTCGGTTATTTTTAAAACAGATATTTTTAAATGCGGAGATTTAACCACTCCTTTTAAAAGCTATCAGGTTCCTTCGGTTATATCAAGTTCACTACGTTCACGGTTTCGCCAAAACCAGTCGTAGCCCTCCGTCGTTTCATTTGGGTATTCAGTAGTATTCAAGCTATGCATTTTGGCCAAAGTCAAGGCATAGTGTTTGGTAGCTACTGGGTTTCCATTTGTTGCATATGATAGATGAGTTAGTTTGGGACAGTCGTATTATCATTTGACCAAAGTCAGGGGTATATACGGATGGGTTCAAATTGACAAGATAATGACGGGTTGAACTTGACATGTGACTTATGACATTTTGACCAAAGCCAAGGTCATAAGAGCATGGGGCAAAAACTTATATCGGGAATTTCTAAAGAAACTGAAATTTGCAAAGAGATGCATACCATTTGGAGTTTGATGAATGTTGGTACGATTCCTTCAACATTATCATACGATGATATTTGGATCCCGATCCTACTGTGAGTATATGCTACTTATCAGGATATTCGTCACTTAACGATCAATGCTATAAACCTAGTAGGTGTCCAGAAAAGTGTCAGCGGGGTTACGCCCCCAGAGAAAAGAGGTTACTTAATTAAGGAACTTCGCGAAAGCGTTGGAAAACCTCCCTCGAAGTATCGACACCAGCCTGGCTGAACGGTTAAGCAAGAATTGTACGGTGAGAATAGTCTTGGCTAATTCTTCTTTTATGGTTTGAGGAAGGATTCGAGAAACAGTGGGAGCCATCCAGTTTAGATAAACTAAAAACCACTCTAAACTTGCAAGAGCATCATGCTAAAGAGTTTTCTTCTCTCTCTCCTAATTGCAGCGACCCTGAAAATGACTGGACTTAAGTTACTTTTAGAGAAAAATATACTGACGGGGCCAAACTATAAAGATTGGCTGCGGAATGTCAAGATGGCTTTGACCTATGACAAACTGGGGTACGTCCTCACCGCTACAGCACCTGCTGTCCTTGGTCCCAAATCCAGCAATGCGGATAAGGAAATCCGTAAAACCTGGGATTTAGATTGCGCGAGAGCCAAGTGCATCGTGCTTGCCTCGATGAACAATGAACATCAGAGGAGGCACGAGGATATGTCCTTAGATGGCATATTTCTCCATACAAAGGAACTTTATGGAGAGCAATCTCGTATAGCAAGATACGAGACCTCTAAGAAATTATTTCGAGCGAGGTTGGCTGTCGGGTCATCGGTAGGTGAACATGTCCTACAGATGATCGGCTATATTGAAGAGCTCGCGGACCTTGGAACGACTTTGGATAATGAGCTCTATACAGACCTTGTTCTCCAGTCCCTTCCTCCCACCTACGCCCAGTTTATCCTCAACTTCAATCTTCAAGGAAAAGAAGTTGAACTTGCGGAACTCCTAAACATGTTAAGGAGTGCAGAGGGCACCTTGCAGAAGGCAAGGGAAACACCCGCTATGTTTGTTGGCGGTTCATCTTCTTCCGGGTCCAAGGCCAGGGCCAAAGGAAGGAAGAAGAAGGCCGCACCCAGACCTAGAGGAGGTGTTAGTAAGGTGGGAAAGAAGGGAAAGAAAAAGTTTACAGCACCGGTAGTTGGCCTGGATGAGTGCTTCCATTGTCACAGGAAAGGGCACTGGAAGAAGGATTGCAAGGCGTGGAACGCCAAGAACCAGGAACCGAAGCAAGCTGTGGCTTCGACTTCAGGTGTGTTTGTAATTGAGAATTGTCTGTCGATCAACTCTACTTCCTGGGTATTGGATACCGGGTCAGGATCTCATATTTGCAATTCATTGCAGGCACTGAGAAACCGTAGAGTGCTGAAGGAAGGTGATATGATCCTCAGGGTTGCTAACGGAGCTAGCGTGGGAGCTGCGTCCGTCGGGGATTATCACCTAGGATTGACGAGTGGACACATTTTGGTTTTACATAACTGTTATTTTGTACCCAGCTTAACGTGTAATATCATATCTGTTTCCTTGTTATCAAATAAAGGTTATGATTTCACGTTTGTAAGAGATGTTGTCAACATCCACCTTAATCATGGTTTGATTGGGTCCGGTACTCTAAATAACGGCATATATGTGTTAAACCAACTCCAAATTTTCAATGTCCAGAACACACTAAAAAGAAAGTCTCCAGATTTAAATAAAGCTTTCTTATGGCATTGTAGACTGGGTCACATCAATGAGAGAAGGTTGACTAAGTTGCATAGAGAAGGATATTTGGACACGTTCGAATATCAAACTTATGACACTTGTCAATCTTGTCTCAAAGGAAAGATGACAAAGACTCCATTCACTGGACAAGGAGTAAGAGCGAGCGAGCTCTTAGGACTCATACACAGTGATGTATGCGGTCCAATGTCTACACATGCGAGAGGTGGTTTTTCCTATTTCATTACTTTCACGGATGATTACTCAAGATACGGATTCATTTATCTGATGAAACATAAATCCGAGGCTTTTGAGAAATTCCAAGAGTATAAGAATGAAGTAGAAAACCAAACCGGCAAAAGTATAAAGACACTTAGATCTGATCGAGGTGGAGAATACTTGAGTGCCGAGTTCCTAGGTTACCTAAAAGAGAAAGGAATTCTCTCTCAGCTTACTCCTCCATACACTCCACAGCATAACGGTGTATCGGAGAGACGGAATCGAACCCTATTGGATATGGTACGATCCATGATGAGTAATGCTGAGTTACCGCGATCTTTCTGGGGTTATGCGCTTGAATCAGCGGCATATCTTCTGAACAGAGCTCCTACCAAGACTGTGCCTACCACTCCATATCAGATGTGGACTGGGAAGAAACCCCATCTTCAGCATATGAAGATTTGGGGATGTCCAGCTTTTGTTAAAAAGCAGCATGTGGACAAGCTCGAGGCACGATCAGTAAAATGTATGTTTGTGGGATATCCAAAGAACTCCAAGGGATATTATTTCTATTACGCAGAGGAACAAAAGGTTTTTGTTTCTCGTAATACCCATTTTCTGGAAAATCAGTTTTTAGAAAAGGAAATAAGTGGGAGCGAAATAGAACTGGAAGAAATTCCAGAACCACAAACTACTGCTGAAAGTCTGGTAGAACCAGAGGTTCAAGAAGAACAGAACATTCCCGCACCCCTCCGCAGGAGTAGTAGGCCGTCTCGTCCGCCTGAGAGATACTACGGTTTTCTCATTGACGGGGATAGAGAGGATTGCATCATAGATGATGATGAACCTACTGACTTCAGGCAGGCCATCCAGAGCGGCGACTCGGTACGATGGCTAGATGCAATGCGGACCGAAATGGAGTCCATGTACACCAACAAAGTATGGACTTTGGACTTTGCTCCAGATGGGGTAAAACCCATAGGATGCAAATGGATCTTCAAGAAAAAGATTGGTGTAGATGGACAGGTGGAAACCTATAAGGCTAGACTTGTTGCAAAGGGTTTTCGTCAAAGACCTGGTTTGGACTATGATGAAACCTTTTCTCCAGTGGCTATGCTCAAATCCATTCGGGTCCTTCTTGCTATTGCTGCCTTCCATGATTATGAAATCTGGCAGATGGACGTAAAGACGGCTTTTTTGAATGGAAATTTAGAAGAGAGCGTCTATATGGATCAGCCAGAGGGTTTCAATCAGAGTGGGAGCAGCGGGAAAGTATGCAAGCTGCTTAAGTCCATTTATGGACTAAAGCAGGCATCGCGGAGTTGGAACATCTGTTTTGATGAGACAGTCAAAGAATATGACTTTATCAAAAATCCAGATGAACCGTGCATATATAGTAAAGTTGTGGCCAGAAGTGTCGTATTCCTCGTCTTGTACGTGGATGACATTCTATTGATAGGAAATGACATTCCTATGCTACAATCTGTCAAAGGATTCTTATCACACAGGTTCTCCATGAAAGACCTGGGTGATGCCTCTTACATTCTGGGGATCCGGATCTATCGTGATAGATCCAAGAGGATGTTGGGACTTTCGCAGTCCAGGTATATCGACACTGTACTGAAAAGATTCAGTATGGAAGATTCAAAGCGCGGTAATCTACCGGCTTGTCACGGAATCACCCTCTCCAAAGAGATGTCTCCCAAGACTGATTTGGAAAGGGAACGCATGTCTATTATACCCTACGCTTCTGCGGTAGGCTCTATAATGTATGCGATGTTGTGTACCAGACCAGATGTAGCTTACGCACTAAGCGTGGTAAGCCGGTATCAGTCAGACCCAGGGGAGAAACACTGGATAGCAGTAAAGAACATTCTCAAATACCTGAGGAGGACTAAGGAGATGTTCTTGGTTTACGGCGGAAAAGACCTCAGGTTGGAGGCCTTTGCTGATTCCGGCTTCCAGAGTGATAAGGACGATTCCAAGTCCATGTCGGGTTATGTCTTTACCCTCAATGGAGGGGCGGTGTGCTGGAAGAGCTCCAAGCAGGACACCGTTGCTGACTCGACGATGGAAGCGGAGTATATAGCTGCTTGCGATGCCGCAAAAGAAGCAGTCTGGATGAAGAAGTTCCTAACAGAACTTCAGGTGGTTCCTACCATAGTTGATCCAATACCTCTGTATTGCGACAACAACGGAGCTATAGCTTTAGCGAAGGAACCAAGGTCCCATCAGAAGTCCAGACACATCTTGAGGCGGTATCACCTGATCAGGGAGATCATTGATCGTCAGGAGATCGAGGTTCGGAGAGTTGCTTCAGAAGAGAACATTGCTGATCCATTCACGAAGGCCCTTCCTCAGATTCAGTTCGAGAGGCTACTCGAGATCATTGGTCTGCGATATGCCAGTACATGGCCCTAGTGCAAGTGGGAGATTGTTAGTGTTTATGCCCTAGAAGGCCATTACTGTATCATACTAGCTTGTATATTACTTAATGGAAGCTTGGGATATTCACATGTATATAACAGTCTTGCTAAACATGGTAGTATGCTACTTGGTTTTTCTATCTTAATATGTGAGTGTACGTATTGATAGAGCTCTTAGGATCTTGCTTGGCTACCAGCGTTGTGATGGCAGTCACACTAGTGGGGGCTGGGTAGTCTACAAGCACATCCTTATTCAGGTCCCTGGTCGTTGGATTATCGAGACAGAGCATCGATACTCCGGAGTAGACTGGTGTGTACGCTTCTCATCCCAGTTGGGGAGATGGTCTGTCCCACAGCCGTCAGTACGTCGTACTGGAGATAGTATACAGGTGCTCGTTAGGTTACGGGTACACCGGACAGGACTCACAGGGAACTGTTGGTTGGTTTGATACCAGTCGTCAGTAAACAGTTCCCAGGTGACATGAGTGCAGCGTAGTCCGCAGACTTGACACTGCTACTTCGCCTCGAGTGTGTCCCACTGTTCTTAGATTGCTACCCTACCACGGCTCTATGGAGTCGTGCAAACAGGTAGCAGTTGGGTGCAGTCCCGAGCACTTGGAGGCAGTGGCGGTTAGACAGGATTCGTCCCTCCCGGTATTGGGAGTAGATATCGTGCTGTGTCAGAGAGCCATTACGCAAAGTCCCTGGCCAGGGCAAGCGAGATTTGCTGGTAGGTTCCAGCAGTTTCTCAGGGTGTAATGGGCTTTACTCCGACACGACTTATACCGCTATTAGGGGACTGACGCTTGCCGCCCCCCTAGGCCCGATATGCGATAGTCATGGACGAACGGACCGGACTGTATGGAGATTGTCACATCAGACTCAGTAGGAGTTCGGATGGGTTTACTCATCGGCCTTCTTATCGACAACTACCTGGGGACCGTTACGTACAGCTAGTGCCGCTTGCGGTCTGTGGTTAAACCCACTGCCAGCGTAGTAGTCGAGTCTCTAGAGTCCCACACAGAGAGTTTCCTACTCCAGGCGAAACGATATAGAGGTTGCATGGTTTTGCGACAAAGGGTTCGGACGCATACGTGCGTTTACGCGCGTACGACTTTCGGACAGATTTTACCAGTCGGCTTTGGTTTAAGCCAGTTACTGGTATCCGGTTATTGGATTTTTACAGTCTAAAGTTTTTCCGTATTTTTACGGATCGGAGGGGCGTTCTCGTAATTACTCGAGAAGCTTCTAGAAGATGTGACTAAGGAGGTTTGTTTTGGAAAGAGAGTGAGTCATAGTGGTGATTCATTCACTTCATTAATGCACATTTATTGCTTAATGACTCATGTTAATGAATCATCACAAGATATTTTGTGAAGCATGCTTATTCATTTCTTTTATTCATTTGTTGAAAATAAGAATGCTTCATAATATTATGATACACTCTCTCTCTTCTCTCATTATCATATCTCACATTCTCTCTCCTCAAGCTCTCATCTTCAAACCCTAATCCTTAATCCTCATGTGTTGAGATCAAAGGATTAGTTAGACTAAACAATCCATAACCTTCACTCTTTATCATCCTATCATCTTTGATTGGCAATCAAAGTTGATTAGTTACCTCAAGTTAGAGGTTTAGCTTGGAGTTTCGCTCTCGGGTGGATCGTCTACTACCTAGAGAAGGCCGAGGAGAACAAAGGAGGACGTAAAGAAGAAGGACCGGTTTCATTAGGTATAATCCCTAATCTTTAGTGAGATGAAACTTTAGAATACGGTTATTTAGAGTTTAGCTTCGATTCAAGCGGTTAGTCGATGTTCGTTGTTTAAACTTGATAAGTTTTTATAAATTCCGCCTCCCCATAAGTACTGGGGTGTACTACATCGACTTACAATTATTGCTTCACATATTGATTGTACCTGCTAACGTACTTTTCATTATTTTGCATTCACATGACCTGTTATCACTGTTAAATTGCATATCTTAGATTCATGTTGTACGTACATACCTGCGATTACCTGCATATGTTATCTACTATTCACGAGTTGGCAACTCACCCCCGTTGTGCCACAGGTGTTTCAGGGTGTTCCCCGGAGTAGTCGAGGCAGGCTATTCATCTATCATCTTTTGCTACAGATACTGCATCGGCTTGGTGAGGACGTTATTGTATATTATTTGTGGATTTGTTGTCTTTTATACAACTTTATCTCTATTGTCTTTATTTCTTCGCTACGGCGTCGTATATTTGTGGTGGTGATTGTTTTCCGCCTTTGGGCGTGTATTTACTCTCGTTTGGGAATGTTTTATTTATCTTATTTGTTGTACCCATTTTAGGGTTAGTTTTTACAAAAGTGGTGCTGCCAAAATTTTAAAGAAAGAAGTTGGACTTTTAAAGAATTTGGGTTGCGATTTCAAATGTTTCAAAAACTTTTATCTTTTCCGTATTTTCATGGTTTAGATTTCTGGGTTTTGGCTTTCTTTTACTGCGTTACGTTTTTAGGCGTTGTGTAGTATTAGAGCCGTCGCGTGCCAATTTCGGATCGTGACAAAGTTGGTATTAGAGCGCTAGGTTTTACCTTTCGGAGTGTAGGATGAAATTGGTATGATGGAGTAAGTAGCTTAAGCAGAGTAACGTAGTGTGTGTATGTCTGCAGCATACCCACGATGCGGTACTTCGCCTTAAGTGACCTAAATACAAATTGCTTGAAATTCCTTCCTTGATGATTCATATCCTTGCGATTCGATTTCCTTATTCTTATCGAATCTTATCTCTATTTATAGCCTTGCCGCCGATGACTATGGGGACTCGGAGTGATGCCGCGAGGGCCGAGGTCAGAGTTGGCTCGGGTGAGACGAGCACTGATCAGGATGGCACGCTAGTTGCACAGGTGCAGACGGATCAGCCTTCGACATATAGTATCGATAGGCTTGTGGCAGAGATGCAGGACTTCCGCCAGACTATGAGTTCATTGGTTGATGTCGTTCGAGCGATGCGATAGGAGGTTGTCACCCTTGTTACTCAGTTGTCCTTTGCGATCAGCATGCAGCAGTCCGTCACCTAAATAGCACCAGTGGTTGCAGCTCCAGTTGACGAGGCACATATTCCAGAGACTTTGGGAGTTCCAGGACAGTGGAGGACTCGTACCAGTGTACCAGCCCAGAGACATAGGTTTAGTCATCGAGACAGATTTCGTGGCCGTCGCGGGAGTAGCAGAGGCTTAAGACGAGGACAGTCGTTCAGCTCTCATTCCCAGAAGGGTCAGCAGTCACCACGTGGATGTTTTCGATGCGGAAGCCTTCAGCACTTCGTCAGGGATTGTTCCTGAGCACCTCGTCAGGATCGTATTCAGAGAGGTCGTGGACGTGGAAGGTTCGCTCAGAGGAGTCAGTCTACCAGAGGAGTTCAGCCAGTTGCGGGTAGGGAGCAGACACAGGAGTTTGCTTCTACTCATCGGGACGCGCTGGCGTCCAATGCAGAGTTTTCAGGTATCCTTAATTCGTATGTTCTTCTGATGTATTTGTTTGCTTTCCACACCTTGTGTCGTGGTTGGGACTAGAGTTGTGTTAGGTAGATTAGCCGTTTTGTGTTAACTTCTGTCAGCGATTCTTTTGTTGCGCGACACGTATTTCAGTTGTGTGCCAATTGGATAGGAGATAGAAATCCGTCCGTCGTTTTGATCCTTCTAGAGATGTTGGATTTGACGTTCTCCTGGGCACGGACTGGTCAGCTACGTGCTAGGCGTCTATGGACTACCGTGAGGAAACAGTCAGGAATTGTTTTCCCGGCGAGTCAGTTCTTGTTGTGCAGGTGGATAGTTGTGCCGCCTCTCACAGCTCGAATTCAGCCTTTTTCGCTAGTCGGCTTTTGAGGAGATGTCGTGGATCCTTGGCGTTCATTCGTGATACCGGAGCCACGGTGAGATTGTTGGACCGGATTCCTATCGTGCGAGAGTTTTCCGACGTTGTTCCAGATGAGCCGGCCAAGCTTAGGGAGCTTAAGGATCAGCTGCAGAGTTGTTGTTGGGGAGTTTCACGCGTCTGAGTGTTTCGCTTTTGGAAGCTCCTATTTCTGTTCGTCAAGAGAAAGACGGCAGTTTGAGGTTGTGTATCGACGGATCGTTAATTGAACCGGCTTACGGTGCGGATAGGTATCATTTACCTCGCATTGACGATTTCTTCGATCAGCTCCAGAGTGCGAGACATTTTCTAAGTTTGTTTGGGATCGGATCATCATTGTTGCGGGTTCGGAGTGATGACATTCCGAAGACTTCCTTGTGCGTGCTACGTGCTTTGTGTGTTTTGGTGGTGTCATTGGATTCACTGATGCCCTGGCAGCATTCGTAGATGTGATGAACCGGATTTCTTCAGGCCGTTCCTCGACCAGTTATTGTTGTGTGATTTACGACATTCTGGTCTAATTAATGTGTCTTGAGGGACAGGAGCAGCACTTGGGGATTTGTTATGCAGATACTGGGAGAGCCCCAGCGGTGTGCTAGATTCTCGGAGTGTTTCTTCAGGCTTGGTTGTGTTGACTCCTAGGTCTTGTAGTTACGGAAGACGGTTTTGTATGGTTCCGAGGGAGATCATGGCCGTACAGCTTAGGCCCAGACTTGTGAGCAGGACGGAGGTCCGCAGATTTTTAGGCTTAACAGGTTTTTACCGCCGTTTCGTGCAGGATTGCTAGTGTATGTAAGTGCACGGCGGCGCCCCGGCCGTCAATCCGACGCCGGAATGCGGAAGCGGTGAAAAACTTTAATTTTGCGGACTTAGCAAACCGGCACCCCGCGCACTAAACATCCGGATCGTAACCATTAACAAGTCTAAGCTACTAACAAGATAGGGAAGAGAAGTATACCGACAGATCCGAGTCCTCCGGTCTTCTCGTCGTCGTCCTGACCTCCTGCGGAATGTCCCGTCTCCTCCTCGTCGCCGGAAGTGCACCACATCGCCTACTTCTTTTACGGGCTCCCACCTCAATGCCGAGGCAACTCGGGCGCGAAGTTGGCTAGCCGACGCGCCCAAGATTTGCTGTAGAATAATGTAGAAACTTGTCTCTTTGGGGTTTAAGAGGTTGCCATGTATGGAGGAATTTTTGCAAGAATAATGATGGATGAGAACTTGATGAAGAATGGAGCATCCCCTAAAAAATATGAGCTCGGCCAGAGCAAGATTTTGCTCACTGGAAAATAATGATGTGAGTACTCACTTGAAAGAATGTGTGTAGGAATTAATACCAAAGAAAAGAAAATGTCTTCACTGCACACACACACACAAAGAGGGGGGGCCCACGAAATTCATCATGAAGGAAAAACACTCCAACACACTCATTTCACAATGTAGCCACATTATTAATTAACATTAAAATAATCCCTCATCACCATGATTCCAACAGTGGCCGGCCCATACCCTCTCATGTCAAAATTAATGCATCATGGAGCAAAGATGTAATCATATCAAAACTTATGCAATAAACCCCTCCACAAAGTGTTATTTGCACAATTGCAAATAACCCCCTCCATCGATGCCTATTTGCAACAATGCAAATAAACCCTCCTCCACCAATCTTCGGCCAATGAACGGAACAAAGGAAATTGGCCGAAACGGAAAGCAAACTGGCAACTCCAAAAAACTGGTCCCGTAATAAATTACAGCAAAACCCCGATACTGTGCATACACACCCGCATCTGTATTTTGACCGAAATACAAATGCAATGAGACAAAATCTCCACTGTACTATACTAGAATCCGGCTTATACCAAAACCGGCTAGCAATGTCTGTTCGATCCTGATCCGTGCAATACCGCACGTATCTGATCGAACCCTGCCATATAACCATACGGCCTATAGTACAAACTGTCAGATCCTGATCCGTGCAATACCGCACGTATCTGATCGGACCTTGCCATATCTCCATACGGCCTCTACAACCTTTCGCCCGAAAGCTGAGTAACTGAATTTGGGGGACTCTAAAGACTCGTCAACACCTTGGTTGTGGATTTAACCACTAGCACGTCAGAGGTATAAGCCAATACGTAACGGGCTACCAGGTGCTGACTAAAAGGGACGTCTGTGAGTGAACTCAGCCAGACAACCCTACTGAGCCTGTCAGTGACAATATCCGTACAGTCCGGTCCGTTCGTCTATGAGCATCGCATGGCGGGCCTAAGGGGTTGGTAAAAGTCAGACCCCCAAAAGCGGTACAAGTCGTGTCGGAGTGTAGCCCAGAACACCCTGAGATACTACTGGAATACCTACCAGTAAATCTCCTTGCCTCGGCCGAGGGCTTCGTGTAATGGCTCTCCTAGACACAGCACGACCTCACCCCCAATACCGGGAGAGACGAACCCCTGAAGATACGCTCACTGCCTCCATGTGGCTCGGGACTGTACCCTACTAAAACCTGTTTGCACGACTCCTTTGAGCCGTGGTAGGGTAGTAATCAAAGTACAGTGGGAACTCACACGAGACAAATGACGATCCCCAGGTCGATGAACTAACCTGCACACATGTCACCAGGGAACTGCCATCTGACGTCTGGTATATGACCAACTAGCATGTTCCCGGCGAGTCCTGTCCGGTGTACTCATAACCCAATGAGCACCTGTATACATCTTAGGTGATCCAACTGACACCAGTGGCTTGTGAGACCGGCCACCACCCCTCGTCGGGGTCTCGACTGTATACACTAGTCTACTATGGAGTATCGATGCCCTGTCTCGAAACTCACACGACTAGGGACCATTTCAGGATATGCTTATAGACCCCAGCTCCCACTTATATGATCGCCCTCATACTGCTGGTGGTCAAGCAAGAATCCTAGGGGCTCTATCAACGTGTAATAGCGACGTGTCAGGTCACCTAAAACAGTACACGATGATAAAGGTAAACCAGATAGCATACTATCATCTCGAGTAAGACTGTCCTACCGGGATAGGTCCTCCATCAATCATTGCAATCACGTACCTGTGATCCAATAATTGACTCTGAGGGCATTATCTCCAACAGTGTAGTGCTGCACCGTCGACCGAATTGACCGGAATGGAGGTTTCTTTTCTTTGGACTGAGGCATGTGTGCAGAGTTTCGGCAGTTGAAGATTCTGTTAACAACCGCATCAGTTCTTTCCTTGCTTTTGGTTCGGGCGACCTTGTTGTTTAACTGTAATGTTTCTTGAGTGGGGCTCGAGTGTGTACTGAGGTGACACTATAGAGTTATCGCTTTTGCTTCCCTACATTTGGAGGAGGTACGAGAAGGATATTCCATTCATGATCTGGAGATGGCCGCGGTGGTTTTGTATCGGGGATTTGGAGACACTATTTGTTCGAGAGTCGTGTCAGATTTTCACGGACCACCAGAGCTTAATGTGCATCTTCCTGCAGCGGATTTTGATTGTTGTGATAGTCTTCTGCAGATTTACAATTCTTGTGCGATCGTTGAGTACAGCTTAAGTTCGTCTCTACTGAGGGAACAGCTTGCTCATGTCCGCGCCCGACCATTTTTCTTAAATCGCTTTCGCGAGACACTGCCCGCCGATGCTCGTTCGTCAGAGATACTTGAGCATACTCGGCTGGGTAATGATTCGTAGTCCTTGATTTGTGACACGGGTGTGCTAAGTTAGGGACGCGTTAGTGTACCTGATATTATCGGGTAGAGACGTGAAATCCTAGAGCAAGCACATCAGTCAACTCTCTGTATTCATTCAAGTTCCACCAACATTGACGTGACTTGTGAGATAGTTACGGGTGGGCAGGGATGTAAAGAGAAGTTTCAGGTTTCGGTTCAAGGTGTCTGTCTTTTGTGTGTTCGGGTTGAGCATCTGAGACCGGCTGGAGAGTTGCAACCTTTAACCGTTCCGAAGTAGGAGTGGGAGCAGATCTCCATGAATTTCGTTATGGTGTCTACCCAGGGTTAGTCAGGGTATGACTCCATTCGGATTCTTGTCGTCCGGTTATACTCAGTGTGCTCAGTTGTTCTTTGTTAAGTTGTGCGTTTGTGTTAATTGTTGTCAGCGGTTGGGGATCGTCACTCGCCATTGTTAGGGTTCTCCTTCGATAGCTGTTATCAGGAGACACTCCAATTGGCAACCTTTAGGTTTAGGGGTTAGGTCGTGTCGATCACCAGTCTGTTGTTTTTCTGACTCTGTGTAAGTAGGATTTTGGACCCCAGCTAGTCTAGAGACTTCGGAGATGATCCAGTTGATTCAGGTCAGGATGAGAATAGCCCAGTGCGGATAAAGGTCTCATGCTGACTATGTTGGTCATAGACTTAAGTGCGCAGTGGTAAATCATGTATTCCTATGGATTTTTCCGATAAATGACGTGTTGAGTTTTGAGAAGCTTATCCCAGGATTGTAGGTCCTTTCGAGATCCTATAAACGAGTTAGTTTCGTTGCCTTTAATTTGGCACTTCCGTCCAGATTATTGAGTTTTCACCCCGTATTCCTTATGATGATACTTTACAATTACCTTCATGATCTTTCTCACATGATTCAGCACAAGACCATTTAGCTTGGACGCGATCGTTTCGCTCACCCGCAGTGTAACGTCTTCAAAATAATAAAATATGATTTTTGGGAAATTTTATAATTTAATATTATTTTAATGAATATTTTAATATTCTGGTAGAATTAAATACAGATAAATGGGGAAAAATTATGGAAAATTCTAAAATAAGGTATTTTAAGGAATTGCCTCGTTTTCTGTGCATGCCCCCATTTCCTCTAGTTTTGACCCTGAGTATGTCTAGTTTTGACTGATTCCATCTAGGGTGAAATCTGGGTTGATTTTCCTATGTTGGTGTATAATTTGGGACTTGTTTTAGCATGGATTTTGGTATTTGGTGATTCATTCCTGTCGGGTGGCGTTTGGACGTCAACGACAAGTGGATTTTGATTGTGTTTACATGCGAGTCGATAGGTTTTTATCTATGCGGGTAGCGTGTGCTATTTTGGTTTCCGATGTGATTTTCATGTGCTTTAGCATTGTGATATACTTGTAGGTACCCCGCGTGATGTTGAGGCAAAGGAGGTGAAGATAGCGACATCGGCTTTGGCACACGAGAAGCAAGGTGAGTAGATTATATCTACAGGGGGAAGTTGGGTGGATGGCGTATAGCACCCCCGCAGTCCGTAGATAGATTATTATGTAGTTATCGTGATATTACGTGTATTATGGATAGTACAGGGTTAGAAGTGACTAGTGCAGTTCATAGTCGCGAACCCTAGGATAGAATTACACCTATACACACACCCTTGCTTATCACTTGTACTTGCACTATGATTGATGATATGTGATGACTTTGGAGATGAGTCGATGATATGGGCTTGGTGCCCTGGGATCGGTGATTTGATACGATTCATATGTGGGATATGACTTGTGATTCTTGCGGGCTTGGGATATGTGTTTACCCCCGCATGCATACTTTACTGATGTTACCGTTTTGTACTAGACATAGAGTAGTACTCCAGACTATATGTTCTGATGATGGTGATATCTGTTATGTGATGAGACAGTGAGATGTTGACCCCTACCCAGCTTTTGGGGATGCCGTACGATGATTTACCGTACGTGCCGATATTGATGATAGATCCGCACTCATAACTCGAGGATATCTTATGATATGACATTGAGGCGAGATCACCGACTATATATCTTTATATATATACCGACTCAGATTTAGGTGGTTTCCACACCTACCCCTCCTGTTTGACCTGATACTTAGGTGTAGTTGCATAGTAGATACTTTACTGTGGTGTTGACTACTAGATTTCTGCATCTTCATGCTATTCGCATTGCTGGCATATGTTCATTGCTATATTATTACCATGCTGTTAGGACACCAGCACCATTATCGATGATGCGTATGTTCCACGTACACTATTTGCCGGCTCACACACTTCATCATCGATAATTGCCATGCCACTACACTGTAGTACTATTGCATTCATGAGATGATTCTTCCTTCGACATATGCACATTACTATTCCATGTTGCATGATTTCCGATATGATTACTGTTCTTTACATGTCGCATACGTCATGGATTGACTGCATAGCACATCGCATTGGATTTACTTCCTGATGTTGGATTTTCATGTGATTTCTGGTTTTTGAGGACCGTGGGGTTATTTAAGAAAAGATGCACTTTTATGAAAACCCGGTACCTCGTGATATGATATTTCGGTGCGTCCACCACGCGTTTTCTCGGTGCTGAGACGTGTGCTTGAAACCCGATTCGAGGAGGTGATGATCCGTTTGCGGGTTCGTGGTGGGCCCGGTATGGTTCCCCTCGGCGAGATTATCGATGGGTTTGCCGATTGAGCCTGGAGGCGGGCGAGTACCTACCGGTGATTGTATTTGAGCTCGGCGGATATCTGGAGGATACCGGCCGCAGTCGAGAGATGGGCTGACCCGTACTGCCGGGGGCCGAGGGCCGATACCGCAGACGGAGCCCAGAGATGGACATGGGTTGACTCGTACTGCCGGGGGCCGAGGGCCGATACCGCCGACGAAGCCCCATATGGATGAGGATTTACGTGTCGATGCTAGGCACGGGTTTTCATGATGTTTTTCCATGATATTGTTTATATCCTCATACTTGCATACTTGATGCTTATCGTCAGTGGGTGACGAGTGGACGGGTTCCACATACATACAGACATGGATTATATACAGACTTGGATCATATACAGACTGGTTTTACATTGATCATACTTTATTTGTATATATAACAGGGTATGAGGGCGCTGTTATATATACCCTTACACCAATATTAGTGGTATGGGACGCTAATATATGTGTATTGATATCATTGATATTTCTTCATGGTTACTTCATGCAGACATACCTTACACTGATGACATGTGATTACCTGAGTACCTGGCACTACATACATGATTAGATGTTACCTTGCCACCCTATTACACTCAGATGTACTCTTGTGGATTATATTATTGATCGTTGACTTAGGTTTATGTCTTGCATTCGGTTTCTGCTTGTAGATGTTTCTATTCACGAGTTGGCAACTCACCCCCGTTGTGCCACAGTTCTTGCAGGTTCTGCCGTACAGGTTCTATTGCGGCATTTCTGGCACACTTTCTTCTTGCGGGTGACTTGCTTTGGTAGGTGGATTCTTTCGCATCAAGAACCACCATTGTATTTATTTATTTCATTGTATCTAGAATTTCCATCAACCAAAACTTGTATTATTTCGACCTTAGAGTCGCGCTTAGTAGTATTGCGTTTTTTTCTTATTGCTTTTGAGTTTTCTTTGGATTTGATCCTCGCCACTAGGCGTTGTATATTATTGCTGCATATGTGGTTGTGACCGTCGATTGACGAAGAGCTAGCTCCCGCTTGGGGATGCCATTATCATTGCATACATATTGTTATACTTGTTGTACCCCATTCGGGGCCAGTTTTTCAAAAGAAACTCTGCCGAAATTTTTAGAAAAGACTTTATTGTTTTCAAAACGTACCTTCGGCTTAGTTATTTAAAAACCTTGATTTCAAACCTGTATTTCTTCACTTCTTTAAACCAGTTTTCTTTACTTATTCTCAAAAATGGTTTTAGATTTCTGGGCTTTTGGCTTACTTGGATCAGATGGAGTCCTATAGGCTTCATATGGTTCAAGGGCCAGTCACGTGCTCTTTCGGATCGTGACAAAGTTGGTATCAGAGCGCTAGGTTGACCTTGGTTCGAGTCTGAGTTTGACTATGTGGAGCCTAGGGCGTTGTTTATATACGAAACTTAGGCTTGACCTTACGGAACTTAGACTTGGTCGAGGGGGTATTCGACCCGAACATTCATCGTATTAGGATGACCCTTGGTTGATGGATCAGGTGACTAAAGTAGAGTGACGTACCGTTGGTATGTTCCGCGGCATACTTACGACACGCCACTCCGCTTAAGGAACCATAGGATGTACATATTTTCGAGATCAGTGATTCTCTTCATATCCTGGATTATACATCCATTTGAGATCCCCGATTCTATTAGTTTCATGATCATACCTCCATTGATGTTGTTCCTTCCTATGATCATGTATCCACTTTGAATCTGTTGTTTCCTTTCTTGCCATTGATGTGCTCTCTTTGATACTCGACTGAGGTTCCTGTCGCCATGTTTGAGCGCAGTTTGGGCTGCTGCTAGGGTTACGGCCGGTGTGAGCTCGTTTGGTACGAGGGCCGATCATTGTGTTTTCTGGTGACATGGGAACGTCTCGAGTTAGTGTTGGTGATTGTGACCTCTAGTGGAGGCGAGTGCTTGGTCTTGCACCGGATGATCGGGCCATTGTTAGAGCTGCCAGTTGAGAGAAGACTGTTGATGTACAGCATACCTCAGAGATTGTGATGTCGCCTACCATGCAGACAGATGGACCAGCTGTGGCTGAGATTGACAGGATGTTGCTTTCAGAGCTTACGAGCTGAGATTGCCGGAGCTTTCGGGCAGTCATGCGACTGATGATAGCTAGTCTACCCGATTTGAGAGACGAAGGTGATTCGTCCGATTTTGCGCCAGAGCGGGCCCAGATGAGTTGAAGATTTCCAGTGTGGAGAGTCTTACTCAGATCTAGAGCAGACCGACTCAGAGATAACCGTTTATGTATTGCCTTTCCTGGAGGATTGAGGCGTTGTTCGGCGTACAGGCGTATGAGCCAGTTGCTACTGCAAATGACGAGATATCGCCCAGATGGTTGGAGCTACTGCAGCATGAGCATGTTCTTGGAGTTATGATAGCGAGTCGCTAGTCACCGAGGATGAATGACTAGGACGTGTGGTGAGTTTGCTTACCCGATGCGAGTCATCAGGTGGATCGATTCCAGATAGAGACGACTTCACGCAGGTTCGTTGAGAGTCGATAGAGACGATCGAATGTCAGGAACATATTTTCCAAGTTTAAAGTATACGGAAAGACATGCAGGTGATTCTATGGACCCTCTAGAAGAATGAAACCCTAACTCGACTTAATGATCGTGTGAAAGCCTTTGAACCTTCGGGTTTGCGGCGGTTCCTCGGCGCCATTAGTGAGGCTTGGGTTTGCCCTTCTACGGCTGGACCACCGACGCTGTGGCATGTACTTGATACTATTAAACTGTACCCGAGATGTGAGCTCTTGGGGGATTATGAGGATCTGGCGAGTCGATCGGATGGTTCGACATCTTCGGATATCGTGATGGGACACTGCTTGGGAGACTCCAGATGCAAGCATAGCCGTTGGAGCACAGTACATGCAGCCATGATGAGACGAGTCCGAATCAGTCGACATTGACGCAGAGTGAAGAAAAGAGTTCGCAAGATATTTCGACGAGATGACGTCCCACTCCGCTGACATCAGAGATGTGATACGCACCCCGAGGCGTGGTATGTGGATAGATCTTCCAGAAAGAAGCGCAATATGTATGCAGCCGTTCCGGAATGAGCTTTAGCTTCAGCATCGGATGACGACTTCCGGGCATTTCGGCAGGTTTGAGATTTGAGAAGGAACCTCGACAGGACCTTTCTGGAGTACGATACGAGAAGACCTAGACCAGGAGTGGTCGTATTGCGCACACCCAGCAGGACAGAGTTCAGCATTGTCGACGGGGTAGTCGACTAAGTTCGGATAAAGGAACTTACCCAGATGCGTTGCGGATTGACCAAGGACGGACGAGTGATAAGTATTCCTCCGATGGTTGGGACGTGTTCCCGAGGACCAGTTCGGCCTGACATCTTCTACGGAATGATGAAGCTACAGAGTACGCGATTTCGAGTCCGTACGAGAGACTTCAGATTGACTGCGGCCGAGAACAGTGCGGTGCATCGTAGCTTAGCATGACGCCATAATGGACGGCGATAGATACAGGTGGAACAAGAGGTTCGTGTGAGACACTGACGAGCTGTCATTGCTTCCCGTCGAGACTAGAGACCTGATATGCTTACAGAGACGTTGGGATGTGACCAGTTTCTGAGAAAATATTGTGCTGAGGACACAGGTGTCTTTTGAGCGAGAAGAGGTTGTGCAGGAAGGCCAGCCTCTGTACAGATCGGCATAGGCATGCTTGGAAGAGACCTTGAGCAGGATCCCTTCCAGGACATTGCTGCCATGATGATTGCACCCAGGATCAGATGTGTGACATGCTTTCAGAGAGCCAGAGGCCGACGCCAGTGATATGCTGCCTTACGAGTGGTCGTGAGGTTTGACCGAGAGGTGACCAGAGAAGTGCCAGAACGGAATCGTCCCCGTTAGCACATCTGACAGGGCCGATGAGCCGGTTGACTGTGAGATTGGAAATCCACGGAGAAGATAAGGACCCAGAGAGCCAGAGGACGCCAGATCGTGAGCAAGAGGCAGGTAGATATCCTGCGCTGCTAGCAGTGGATTGCACCGACTCCTTCTCGACCTTGAAGGAGGAACTACAGACGACGGTATTTATGATTTGTGATTTTGTGATTCGATTATCACGTATCCGTCATTTTGGATTTCGGTATTTTGGGCGTTCTGTTTGCATGATTTAGTTTTGATGACTGAGTTTCATGATATTTGATTTTGTGCACCATGGTTGCACCTACTGGGTATTTATACCTTGTACATAATTATTACTCTTGAGCTGTTGATTGCGATTTCATGCCTATTTTATGCTGGTGATTTGAT
This sequence comes from Agapanthus africanus, assembly GCA_030015575.1. NCBI lineage: Eukaryota > Viridiplantae > Streptophyta > Magnoliopsida > Asparagales > Amaryllidaceae > Agapanthus > Agapanthus africanus. The sequence goes on along the minus strand of JASDDO010000022.1, from coordinate 381,030,476 downwards.
TTACGTTTCCAGCAGAGTTTCATGTAATTTTAGTGTTTTGATTTTGCACTCGGTATAGCTTATATGTACTTGTAGTGCATCGATATGTGTTTTGTGCCCGCAGCTGCACACGTTTATGATTTTCTTCATATCTGGATACACTTGGTGTTGCTGCTTACGTATTTGAGTTATTGCTTGGTATTTGTGCATGGGATACACCAGTTCTATACTTCGTGCATTTGTCGCACCAGTTTTATGTTTCTTGCGTTTATCGCATCAGATTTATATTTCGTGCCTTTGTTGCACCGGATTTATATTTTGTGCATTACGATTGCACCTGACTTCGATTTGATGCCTTTCGGTATGTCGATTTTGATTGTGATATTGATGTGGATTCTTGCACTCCGTGCTTTGGGGTTTGACTTACGCATATTCGACGTTGCTATTGGATTTTGTGATTCCGTGCATATTGAGTGCGCAGGGTCTAGATTTTCATTCGTGCATGATGGATGCACCGATTTGGATTTTCGCGCATGTTGGGCGCATGTTTTGAGATACGATTTTGGGGCACATCAGATGCACTAAATCGAGATTCTTCGTGCATTTCAGATGCACCTGTTTTGGCTGTCAGGCACACATGTTGTCTATGACAGATGCTTCGTGCACACCCGTTGCACCTAGATGTTGTTTTGTGCACATGTTTAGCGCATATATGGATTTTGATTTCCGTGCGCGTCAGACGCACAGGGTGGTGTTATGTGCATTTTTGGAATTTATGATGTGGGATATTTGCTTTCATACTGAGCAGGACTAGTCAGTAGACAGTGCCTGGATATATTTTGCATGCATCGATAGTTATCGAAGGGATTTCCGAAAAGCGAGCTATAGTCTCAGTATATACCTATGTGTCCGATATGACACAAAACGTTTTAAAAACAAGGAAACCCTTCTGATTATTTTCAAAATGGTGGAACGTGCTTATTAAACAAAGGATATATATACACATATATAGTTATTTTCTTATGAGAAACGTCCGCCACTGTGCAGTGTTACGCGCATCGCACAGCAACTTAAAAAGATTTGGCATACAGTTGCATCAGCTAATTACATGTATAGATTGGGTGTCTACATATATAGTCTTGGTCCATATCATATTGATTTTGTATTGGATTTGACATTGTGTCGTTACCATAACTCCGATGATTGCGGATGCTTGATGGAGTGTTGCTTTTGAGTTATCTGCTCAGTACTCATGCGCATGTATTGCGCTATGATGTTTTATGTATAAATGATTTCGGAGCCCCGATGACTTGGAATTTGTATTGAAATATTTTAGTATTTGGGGGTTTAAATTTAAATTCGGGGACCGAATTTCTTTAAGGGGGTAGATTGTAACGTCTTCAAAATAATAAAATATGATTTTTGGGAAATTTTATAATTTAATATTATTTTAATGAATATTTTAATATTCTGGTATAATTAAATACAGATAAATGGGGAAAAATTATGGAAAATTCTAAAATAAGGTATTTTAAGGAATTGCCTCGTTTTCTGTGCATGCCCCCATTTCCTCTAGTTTTGACCCTGAGTATGTCTAGTTTTGACTGATTCCATCTAGGGTGAAATCTGGGTTGATTTTCCTATGTTGGTGTATAATTTGGGACTTGTTTTAGCATGGATTTTGGTATTTGGTGATTCATTCCTGTCGGATGGCGTTTGGACGTCAACGACAAGTGGATTTTGATTGTGTTTACATGCGAGTCGATAGGTTTTTATCTATGCGGGTAGCGTGTGCTATTTTGGTTTCCGATATGATTTTCATGTGCTTTAGCATTGTGATATACTTGTAGGTACCCCGCGTGATGTTGAGGCAAAGGAGGTGAAGATAGCGACATCGGCTTTGGCACACGAGAAGCAAGGTGAGTAGATTATATCTACAGGGGGAAGTCGGGTGGATGGCGTATAGCACCCCCGCAGTCCGTAGATAGATTATTATGTAGTTATCGTGATATTACGTGTATTATGGATAGTACAGGGTTAGAAGTGACTAGTGCAGTTCATAGTCGCGAACCCTAGGATAGAATTACACCTATACATACACCCTTGCTTATCACTTGTACTTGCACTATGATTGATGATATGTGATGACTTTGGAGATGAGTCGATGATATGGGCTTGGTGCCCTGGGATCGGTGATTTGATACGATTCATATGTGGGATATGACTTGTGATTCTTGCGGGCTTGGGATATGTGTTTACCCCCGCATGCATACTTTACTGATGTTACCGTTTTGTACTAGACATAGAGTAGTACTCCAGACTATATGTTCTGATGATGGTGATATCTGTTATGTGATGAGACAGTGAGATGTTGACCCCTACCCAGCTTTTGGGGATGCCGTACGATGATTTACCGTACGTGCCGATATTGATGATAGATCCGCACTCATAACTCGAGGATATCTTATGATATGACATTGAGGCGAGATCACCGACTATATATCTTTATATATATACCGACTCAGATTTAGGTGGTTTCCACACCTACCCCTCCTGTTTGACCTGATACTTAGGTGTAGTTGTATAGTAGATACTTTACTGTGGTGTTGACTACTAGATTTCTGCATCTTCATGCTATTCGCATTGCTGGCATATGTTCATTGCTATATTATTATCATGCTGTTAGGACACCAGCACCATTATCGATGATGCGTATGTTCCACGTACACTATTTGCCGGCTCACACACTTCATCATCGATAATTGCCATGCCACTACACTGTAGTACTATTGCATTCATGAGATGATTCTTCCTTCGACATATGCACATTACTATTCCATGTTGCATGATTTCCGATATGATTACTGTTCTTTACATGTCGCATACGTCATGGATTGACTGCATAGCACATCGCATTGGATTTACTTCCTGATGTTGGATTTTCATGTGATTTCTGGTTTTTGAGGACCGTGGGGTTATTTAAGAAAAGATGCACTTTTATGAAAACCCGGTACCTCGTGATATGATATTTCGGTGCGTCCACCACGCGTTTTCTCGGTGCTGAGACGTGTGCTTGAAACCCGATTCGAGGAGGTGATGATCCGTTTGCGGGTTCGTGGTGGGCCCGGTATGGTTCCCCTCGGCGAGATTATCGATGGGTTTGCCGATTGAGCCTGGAGGCGGGCGAGTACCTACCGGTGATTGTATTTGAGCTCGGCGGATATCTGGAGGATACCGGCCGCAGTCGAGAGATGGGCTGACCCGTACTGCCGGGGGCCGAGGGCCGATACCGCAGACGGAGCCCAGAGATGGACATGGGTTGACTCGTACTGCCGGGGGCCGAGGGCCGATACCGCCGACGGAGCCCCATATGGATGAGGATTTACGTGTCGATGCTAGGCACGGGTTTTCATGATGTTTTTCCATGATATTGTTTATATCCTCATACTTGCATACTTGATGCTTATCGTCAGTGGGTGACGAGTGGACGGGTTCCACATACATACAGACATGGATTATATACAGACTTGGATCATATACAGACTGGTTTTACATTGATCATACTTTATTTGTATATATAACAGGGTATGAGGGCGCTGTTATATATACCCTTACACCAATATTAGTGGTATGGGACGCTAATATATGTGTATTGATATCATTGATATTTCTTCATGGTTACTTCATGCAGACATACCTTACACTGATGACATGTGATTACCTGAGTACCTGGCACTACATACATGATTAGATGTTACCTTGCCACCCTATTACACTCAGATGTACTCTTGTGGATTATATTATTGATCGTTGACTTAGGTTTATGTCTTGCATTCGGTTTCTGCTTGTAGATGTTTCTATTCACGAGTTGGCAACTCACCCCCGTTGTGCCACAGTTCTTGCAGGTTCTGCCGTACAGGTTCTATTGCGGCATTTCTGGCACACTTTCTTCTTGCGGGTGACTTGCTTTGGTAGGTGGATTCTTTCGCATCAAGAACCACCATTGTATTTATTTATTTCATTGTATCTAGAATTTCCATCAACCAAAACTTGTATTATTTCGACCTTAGAGTCGCGCTTAGTAGTATTGCGTTTTTTTCTTATTGCTTTTGAGTTTTCTTTGGATTTGATCCTCGCCACTAGGCGTTGTATATTATTGCTGCATATGTGGTTGTGACCGTCGATTGACGAAGAGCTAGCTCCCGCTTGGGGATGCCATTATCATTGCATACATATTGTTATACTTGTTGTACCCCATTCGGGGCCAGTTTTTCAAAAGAAACTCTGCCGAAATTTTTAGAAAAGACTTTATTGTTTTCAAAACGTACCTTCGGCTTAGTTATTTAAAAACCTTGATTTCAAACCTGTATTTCTTCACTTCTTTAAACCAGTTTTCTTTACTTATTCTCAAAAATGGTTTTAGATTTCTGGGCTTTTGGCTTACTTGGATCAGATGGAGTCCTATAGGCTTCATATGGTTCAAGGGCCAGTCACGTGCTCTTTCGGGTCGTGACACGCAGCCATTTGTGTTAATGGCCCAGCAGGTGGAGAAACGTCGGTCAAGTCTTGCCATCTTTGAAGGGCTTTCTTGGACGTAGCCGTATAGTGAGGTAATCACTTGGGAGGCTGCAAGCGAGATTTGAGAGTTGTAATCTTCTCTTTGAAGGTACGCGTAGCAGTATATTTTTAAATTCGGGGACGAATTTCTTTTAAGGGGGGAGATTGTAACACCTTAGAATGTGTTTTGGGGTTAATTATATTTTAATATATAGTTTTTAATAAAAAGTTTACCAAATTGATTTCCAATCATTTTATCCTATTTAATGAATATTTTACTAGATTTTTCCTAGCCTTGCACACACTTGTGCATGATAACTAGGGTGTAAATTGGGGTTTAACCATGATTAGCAACATGGTGAACTAACCATTTTTCCTAATCTAGTTTAATAATTGTATTAGGTGCTTTTGGGTTTTAATTGTATATGGTTGTTTTCAAAAAAATGAAATGAATTTAAAATTAAAAAGGATTTGAATATTGGTTTGAATTGTTAACCAAGGAGAGAGAGAGATGGGCATGGTGCTACATGGCTTAAGCCATGCCCATTTAATGAAAAGAAAGAGAAGGGGGTGTTTGTGTTCGTTGCTCTCATTTCTCATTCTTCCTCTCATTCCTCTCATTCTCTCACTCTCACACTCACACTCACACTCACACTCACACCAGCAGCAGAGGCTTCAGCAGCAACAAAAGAAGCAGCAGCTGCAGAGGCAAGCAGCAGCAGCATCAGCATCAGCATCAGCAGCACAGGCGGCAGCAGCAGCATGCGCCTGCAACACCAGCAGCAGTAGCAACTTAGTTCCACTTCTTCACCTGCTTCCTAGGACCCTTTAAGGTATATTTTCTGAACTCAATTCCCTCTTCGCTTAACTTGTGTGTTAATTAGCTTCGGTTTGTGTTAAATTGTGAGTTTAGTGCTAATTATGGTGATTTGTGAGAGGTTGTGGCAAATTGATGATTATGTTGGTTAACCCTACCTATTTAAGTGTTATTAGGGTCACTTTAACTGAGTTTAACCCTAGGTTTCACTAAAATACCATAGGGTTTCCATCTGTGTGCAAATTGGTGTTTTTAAGCGATATTGGGGATTTCTGTGATCTGCTTTTGACCCGGACCCTTCAGAACAAAATTGAGAAAACTGCAATATGCTCACTAGGTTTAAGACAACGCCACTAGAACACGAGCCACCCATTCCCAACCCAGGCCGCCAATTTAATCAATCTTGCCGCAAATTGCGGCCAGGAAGAGGAGTTAGGTGTTGGGGTCTTGGTTAGGCTTGTCTGCAGTGTTCTATAGTGTTTTGGCATGTGTAGTTTTGTAATATTTGACCTGTAGGAAAATCTGGGACAATATATCGTATTTCTAGTTCGTTGTGTTTGCGCGATACGCGCGATACGTGAGTGGGTTCTGTGATCCAGCGTGTCGAGGCGTGTCGTGGTAGTTTTAGACGCGTATACACGTTTCAGCGTATCGTGCATACGCGCGTTTAGTTCGCGACGCGAGTTTCTCGTTTAGTGTCGATATCGCGTTTTGCGAGATATTTGGGTTATATATGGAATTCTTGTTTCATTTTCAGGTTTGCAGGCGGGGACTACGGACACAGCTACAGGGGGAAACAGATGGTAGGATTCACCTAGCGTGGAGCGCTGGTGAGTAGATTTAACATCTACAGAGGAATCGCCCGCATGGCGTTATGCGTCTGGGCTAGAATTCTATTACTTTTCGCATATTCTACGTCATTGTTAGAATTGCGATTTTACCCTATTACTTAGATGTTGTACCTGGACTAGTAGCCGTAGGACACTGCACAAATTATTGACGATTCATGTTGCACGAGCACTGATTGTATGCTACACACCCCGTCAATAATTGCGATGTCACACACAAACCCTTATAGATACTATATTGCTTAGTTAGGGACCTTGTGACATTGATTCGTACTGCTTATCACATATGACATTTACCATACATGTATAACCTATAGAGTATCGTACCATTAGTGATAGGTACATACACACTTTACGATACAGCTACAGGTATACCTTGCTCATATTTTACTTATACCCAGAGGGGTATACATCTTTTACTTATAGCTAGACACCTATACTTAGTTGTACCTTATTGATTTCGCATACATCTGGTTTCAGCTACATATTTTCCTTTATATGCTCGCATTTCAGATATATCGCATATATTTATTTCTGGATTTGCGCATTGTTATTTGGATTTTACATGATGTTTTCTGGATTTGGGAACCGCGGGAGTTCATGAAATTATGCATTATTTGAAAAACCCGGTTTCCTTGATATGATATTTGCGCATCCACCATGAGATTTATCTGTTCTGATTATATACTCCATACGAGAAGTGGGTGCCGTATGAGGATACATGGTGGGGCCCGGTATGGTTACCCTCGGCAAGATAATCGATGGACTTTGCTGATTGAGCCTGGAGGTGGGCGAGTACCTACCGGTGACAGTACCAATGACTCGGCGGGGATCATGGGAATACCGTTGGGAGTCATGTACATATGGATACGTCGAAAGGCGAGGGTCAGAGCTAGGCACTCGTGCTTTCGGGATAGCGTATGATACGTACCTATCAGGATGCTAGTCTCGATGACGGCATCTGGTAGATCAGTATTTCTGTGTCGATGCTTGGCACATTGGTTTTCATGATATTTCCAATTACTTTGTATATATAACAGGGGATTTAGCCGTTGTTATATATACCCTTACACCAATATTAGTGGAGTGGGACGCTAATATATGTGTATTGACCCCATCATATTTAAATTCTGCAAATATATATATATATATATATATTTAAGATGTTAGAATTTTACTTGAGTTTGATTTAGGATATTAGGTGATTCATTGAGATTGGATACCGGATACATATGAGATTACTGATTTGTACATTCGGGATATAGGAGATTACTCGATATTGTACTTTGGGGAGATGTGAGACTTATATGATATGAGAGTCCAACTTGGGGGCTGATTTGAGGAATTGGGATTTAAGTGTCTTGATGGATTGTGATCCTACCACGATGTTAGGTTTCCGTGGGAATGACATATTTTACTCCATACCTCATACCTATTTGCTTATGCACTGTTCCATGTATTAGGAGTACCTGTTGCATGATTACTGCATACTATTGCGATGTTATTATTGCTTCACATATTGATTGTACCTGCTAGTGTACTTTTCATTATTTTGCATTCACATGACCTGTTATCACTGTTAAATTGCATATCTTAGATTCATGCTGTACGTACATACCTGCGATTACCTGCATATGTTATCTACTATTCACGAGTTGGCAACTCACCCCCGTTGTGCCACAGGTGTTTCAGGGTGTTCCCCAGAGTAATCGAGGCAGGCTATTCATCTATCATCTTTTGCTACAGATACCGCATCGGCTCACAGTGTGCTATTTTGCTTAGGTGGGTTTTGGTGGTTATCTGTATTTTGTATTGTACATTCGTTGTATCTTGTACTCTCCATCTACTATTATGTTGTTGACTTAGAGACTTGGTGAGGACGTTATTGTATATTATTTATGGATTTATTGTCTTTTATACAGCTTTATCTCTATTGTCTTTATTTCTTCGCTACGGCGTCGTATATTTGTGGTGGTGATTGTTTTCCGTCTTTGGGCGTGTATTTACTCTCGTTTGGGGATGCTTTATTTATCTTATCTGTTGTACCCATTTTGGGGTTAGTTTTTACAAAGCGGGTGCTGCCAAAATTTTAAAGAAAGAAGTTGGACTTTTAAAGAATTTGGGTTGCGATTTCAAATGTTTCAAAAACTTTTATTATCTTTTCCGTATTTTCATGGTTTAGATTTCTGGATATTGGCTTTCTTTTACTGCGTTTCGTCTTAGGCGTTGCGTAGTATTAGGACCGTCGCGTGCCAATTTCGGGTCGTGACAGTTTGTTGGAGGAAATCTTATATCATGGCACAAGAACCACTACCGGTTACTTTGTTTGTTGAAAGGAGCGCCTGGGAGAGGATTGGTCTATTCAGATCATAGACATTTCCAGATAGTTGGATTTACAGATGCCGATTTGGCAGGATCACCTATAGATCGGAGGTCTACTGCTGGTTACTGGTTATTGTGTTTGTTGGAGAAAATCTTATATCGTGGAGGAGAAAGAAGCAGCATGTGGTAGCTCGATCTAGTGCAAATCAGAGTATCGAGCCATGGCTGTTACCTCCTATGAGTTGCTAAGGATTAGTTATCTACTGGGCGAGTTGAGCTTGGTCTTATTCTTCCTATGCGCTTGTACCATAATAATAAGACAACCATCTATATTGCATCCAATCCAGTCTTTCATGAGAGGACAAAGGTGGATTGCCATTTTGTTCGAGATAAAGTAACCCAAGGTATTGATACATATCATGTCTCCTCGATAAATTAGTTAGCAGATTTACTCATTAAGCCACTAGGGAGTACGAGTGACTTTTATCTGTAACAAGTTGGTCATGTTAGATATTTATAGAATACGTGCTTTATACGTATACGTATTACTTTAATTATGCACGTGTGGCTTAGTATATATATAAAGATGGGAGGAAATCTCAATTCTCTACCTCATTTTATTTGTTTGTCCACGTTGCACATGATGTTTGAGCTCTCATTGCGCATGAAGTTCTCGTTGCACGTGAGGTGAAGTGTTAAGAATGTGGATAACATTTAGTCTCATATCGGGAAAATTGTGGGATGCATATGGGTACAAAATATAAGATGGGATAAATCAACATAAGGCTTGAGTCTTTTAGATGAAGTCCCACTATATTAAAAGCCTATGTGCATCCATGTATGGGCTCATGTGTTGTGGGCCCAAACCGAGTTTTACACAGAATATTCACTCATAAAGACGGAATATGTGAAGTAAAAACAAAAGGGTGAAGTTGATGAGATCTAAAACTAGGACCTCATGAAATTTGGTGATATGATACCGTGTCAAGAACCACTTTAGCAAAAAGCATTAGCTGGTGGGTTGTGTGCTAACAATTAATATCAAGACGAAATAAATGGGATATATAAATAAGTATTTGAAGTTGATGAGGTTTGACTAGGAATTCATGAAACTCGGTGCTATGATACCATGTGAAGAACCACTCCACTAAAAAACACAAGCTGGTGGGTTGAACAATCTTATATTAAGTTAACATAATACCTACAAAATACAAAAACACTAACCTGCTTTTTCTTCGAACGTTTTTCCTTGTCGGCAGCGCTGCGTTTCGCCTTGAGCTCATTTTCAGCCTGTTCAGCTGCTTCCTCTTCTCGAATGAGCTCTTCTTGTCTCTTCAAAGCAACTGCTTCCTGGTAGGCAACTTCAACTCTACTGCTGCAGAATAAGATGTAAGAAACATATATATCTCAATGGAACTAAGATATTTAACTTGATCTTGCAGATACCCTAATTTCACACATATAGCATGAATCAATGAACAAGCATGCCAACCAATCTTGGGAGATTAACTTTGGCCGCAGAAAATGAGTGTTGCCAGTTAAAAATTTTTTTATGAATGGAAAAGTTCATGATTTTAGCAAAAATATTTATATTCATATATTAAATGAATATTCAATTAATCTTAATATGCGACAGAGATGATTGTTTCATTACTAATCTGAGTCAAGCATTGTGACAGCGAACCATTATCGAACAAAAAAATAACAAAACCACTTAACAACATTGAGGTTCAGACCATTACCTGAAGATATGAGCTAGAACAAAATATTCAAGTGTCCTTCGACCAAACTCTGTTAAGCGCCTTTCGTCGCGCTCAATGGAATCTTTGTTAAATTCCTCTCCAGAACTTACATCCTGCAACAATGGCATTAAAATCACTACTTTTAGAAGGCCAAAAGAACAAGTTTGATGCATGAATCACATTGCAATAGAAAATGATCATTTAATGAACAAAAAAAAAACTCAACTTAAGCTGAAAAATAAGCATCTCTAACAGGAAGTAGCTGAATTTTATTTAAGAAAAAAAAGTATCTTTTAAAGATTTAGAACACAAGGATGCACCATGGCCATACTAGAAAAGGAGTTGAAGCTCTATAATTTTGGCAATGATGGAATTGCTAGAATACAAATGTGATGCGCCTTGTCTTAAATGACAAACTATGATCAGATTTTCAAAGTTCCAATAGACACAAACTCATTTTATATTGAATTTGAAACCATTAATAACTTGATGCAATTTCATGTTCAGTTAGATATCTATATGCATATTAATAAACTATTTGAATTTAAATGCATCACTATTATGAACCGAACTTATTAACAATAGCAGGCTTTTTTTGGGCTATTGTTTAGACTTTCATTTGAAGTTGGCATCTACAAAATAGTATTTTTTTAGAGCATTTGAAGGATGTGCATGAAAATGGTAAAGGTGGATAGAAGCAAATGCAAGTTTGTGACTATTATGGTCCTGTTTGCGAATGGAGCAAGTTTTCTAAACATGAGTTTCATAAAGTCGGTCTAAATGCTATCTTTACCTTGTTTGGTATATATTTTGGAATTGAGATAACTGCATGCATCTCAATTCACGGTTATCTCAAGTCACAGCTATCTCAACTTCAAACTCATCTAAGTTTTGTAAACTCTATGTTCCCAAACACATCTCTTATGACATAACCATAGTTTGCTTTTAAATGGAGTTCAGGGCTTGCAAACCATAGTTTGCATCCCCTCTACCTCCACTTAATAATAAACTCCAGTTATCCTAACTCCATATCCAAATAGGACCTATGAGGTTCGAGTCATATGGTAGTTGGCGCACACATGTACGCACTTTCCTGCTTCAGTTGTAGGATCAATCCAAGAGTAAGTTGGTTTATTCTTTATTCTATCCACCATCCCATATTCGGTGAATCGTTAGGATTCACTAATAGAATCTCATAGTCACAGGTTTTGTCGCTCCTATAGCTTCTGCATTAATGGTTAGAACTAAACTCCGAATGGTTCCCGACAACATCGGGTCCACCTCCTCGTTTTCTATTAAACTGAGGAGAGAGACACACATACACAGGTAAAGGTGGTTCCTCACCAAACTCATAGAAGAATTAGGTATTCTATTTCCAATTTTCACATGATCATGAATATAGGTTATAAATTTACTATTTTGGTACATCAACAAAAAAATTGGGTTGGGCTGAAAATAGTGTCGCTGGTATTAGGATTGTTTTAAGGATCAGAATGCAGGTGTGGGTAGTCGGGGAAGCACATATAAAGTTGTAATAAAAGAAATGCTACTTTGATTCTTCATTGGCATGTGTAAGACTTAATAAGTCATTTGGAAGGAGGTGCCTAGATCGTTAACCTTCTTATATTGTAAACAAAATTCTGCACTCCTCCCTTCTTTTAGATTTTGCTACTCGACCAGTTGACCTGCTTCTAACCTCTTGGCAAAGAAGGGGACTCTTTAGTCATTCTTCTAGACCTAGATATGGAGATGTCTCCTTAGCTTACTGGGTCAAAAGCTTAGTTAAAATATACTACAAGTCCTCCAGTAGAGAGGCTACCCCAATAAAAGAAAATTTGGGTGAGCAGGTAATGTACTTCACTTGAGGTCATTCCTTTTGCAAAAAAATGAAGGGTAGAAGGTCAAAAAGGTAATGAAGTATGGGTCTTGTTACAATCTATATCAGGAAGAAGGTTGGGTATGTTTATGAACTACAACGAGGGAAAAGTTGTGATTTTTGGTTTCTGAATCCCAAAGGCTAATAATCAGTAAAGTATAACCTTAGGTGACTGCTATCAATTTAAGGTGTAAAAATGAGGTGTGTACACAAACTCTGCTTAGTTGATACAAAAAGGTTTATCTGACACGATTAGAATTGTCAGAAGTAAAAACCTTCTAAGGTTCTTCCTTTTGTTTCCTCTTTATTTGTCAGGAGAATTTTTATATTTCTACTTTTCTGGAACAAGAATGTTGGGCGTAAAGGATAGTGGTTTTTGTTAGAAGTGTTTACTCCCCTAAAAGCTTATATGTTTTCTCTAGTACAGCTAGGGTAATGTCTTTGGTTGGATTATAAAGTCTCTTTCCTCCTCTAACTACCTACATGACTTTCAACTCTGTCAATTTACTGCTCTCTCTTCTTTAATTCTTGCTTTGCTTTTGTAGGTACTGTGGCTGCCTATAAGGATTGCCAGGGTCATACATCAGTCAAGCCCCCCCCCCCCGTCTTTTTTCTTTCTGTTTTAGATTTTGTTCTGAGGATGTACGTGGTAAAACTGTATAATTGCAGTGTGTTGGCTGCTATACACTTGAAACTCATTGAAACTTTGTTTTCAATAAATGTCTGCGTGGGACGGGCTTTTGTACAAGCCGTGCTCTTTCTTCCAATAAAAAACTATGTGAAATTAGAGTTCTCAATATAAATCACAGTTGGAAGCTGCATGAAATAGCCTGCCTGGCAAGTAATATATAACATAAGTACATAAATACAGAAATCACGCGAAAAATGAATAGATGATTTGATAAACTATAAGCAAAAGATAAAATAATGAACTAATTCCAGCAGTCTATCTAATGGCAGGATAAGTATTAAAAACATGTACCAACATAGGGGGGAAATATAACACAGTATCATATCCTACCTTTATACGATTTTGCGAGCCCTTATCATCCTTGGGTGTTAAAGGCTGTAGAGGCACAGGCTCCAATGCCACTCTCTCGAGCAATTTTAAAACATCATCAGCCAGCACAAACATGTCATTCTCACTATATACTATGGGAGCTGGTAATTCCTCCCCTTCTACTAGTTTTGTTTTACCTTTCTTGTCCTTGCTCTGGTATTCTAGAGCTTTCAGGCCACTATACAGAGAATCCATAACTAAGGTAGATGTAACCTCTTTCTCTATGAAAAAGTGTTTAACAACGACTTTCAATATAGCATCGGTTTTGGCTCTTGACATGCGCTGCTTAGCTATCGAATCCTCTTCTGACCAAAAAGAAGAAAAACTGCACCACACCAAGCAAAGTATATTAATGAAATTTTCATCAAATTAAAGGCTAGATAAAGCTATGTGATAATACTAGTAGTTTGACCACCATAATTAGAACTTATAAAAATCTGCAGCACTGATATTACACAATTCTAAAGGAATATCTACCTTGACCACCTCATTTTATCCTCAAATAGCTTGCTAAGCCTTCCCTTTCTGTCATCAATGAAACGCCGGCAAATTTGCTCAACATTGGACAGATATACTCGAACCAGTTCTCTCCTGTACTGGCAATCAAGGCAACGGAACGGGCGATGTGCTTTCTCCCTCGTATATCAAAATGCAGAAGCAGATGCAGTTATGAAAAGGAACAGTATTGAGTCATAATGGCCAAGAAAAATAATTATAAAGAATCAGCTAAAGATAAACTCTCAACCACTTAAACGTTTCATAGTAAATTGCCAACGCCATTAATTAGAGAGGGAGGGAGGGAGGGAACACACTCCAAGCAGAAAGAGTGTATTCATAAATATCACCTTTGACTCATCAAAATAGAATTAAATGGTATATCAACTCATGCACTCCAAAGCAAAACTGTTATAGTAAATGGAGGGAGGCAGAAACTGCATAACAATAATATTAGAAAAATCATAGTTCGTTAATGGAATTTGATCAATGGCTAGAACTAGAAGAGACTATTTGAATGGAAAGTTAGGATGATGGTTTGAAATCTCATTCGATTTCGATCCCAAAAATGACCATCCGATAGGGATGTAAATGGGTACGAATAATCCCTGACTTCGTATCCGTATCTAATCTTTATTAAATACGGATAGTAAGTTTCATTTCCAATGACTATTCATATTCATATCCACATTCGCTAATAGCCACCAGATACGGATAATCCGTATTCAATAACAATAATTGTCATTTTTGACTATATTAGGTATATTTTTTCCAATATTCATTTCATATCCGTATTCGTAGCTGACTTTCATCAAATATGGATAGTATTTTTCATTTGCGAGAACTATCAATTTCGTATTCAAATCCTCTTATGCCGCTCTGTTTACATTTTTACCATCCGAGTTTCGAGACCAATCCCATCTGACACCAAGTAATATTGTGTTAACCATTTTATAATGGGGTTTTTCGTATTAAGATTATTGATGATTAGTGGGTATACTAATGGGTTAATGTGTTCATTGATGGTTTAATGGGTTTATTATAGGTTCTTGGGTTATTACGGTTAATTTGACATCATAAAACTGCTCTAAACATCATTAATTATAAAAGAACTGGGCAAATTGTTTATAGTTACTTTGAATGTTTATTTAAAAGATTCCTAATTCTTTTTCTCAAAAATCCGATACGGCCGAGATTACCGATTCCGATCCTAAAAGTATCCACTATTGCCAAGATTTTAAACCTTGAGGGAATGAAAGAGAATTAGGTTTACGAAAGTTTTTTGAATATAAAGGAAATGCAACTTGTTGATGGTAAAGGTGTTCTCTCCACCAATGGACTCACCTCTCCGCACATCAATTGGAAAGATCCGACGTGGGGAAAAATGCAACTTTTTCATCATCAATTTCACAATCAATTGTGCAGCCAAAATAACAATAGGCCTCGGCCTCTTACATAGGGAAGCCCTAATACAACTACCACTCTGAAATTGTGGAAAAAAGAGAGTATTTCACAAATAAGTAACTAGCTAGAAAGAAAATAAAAATTGCTGCAATAATCCTTGATGTCCGCTTCACCTTCAAATTTGTCATCTTCTTCAAGGGTGGACACCTGACGAGTGGTAGAATTTAGTCTAGGTTTTCATAAGGACTTCTCGGTTTAGGAGTCTCTCTTTTTGGTAGCACCAACTTGGGCCTAATTACCATTGGGCATACCTCATGCGTTCAGAATTTCCTCTCCCAAGTGAGAGGTTACCGGTTCGATTCCCAAAGGGGGTCACACCCAAAAAAGCAAACAACTTGGGCCTAATTTGCATGCATGACCGAAATGTGTGCTGATAATACAAACAAAGTTATAGTGCCTTTTGAGCTTAAAACTCGACCTTAACTATCACAACCGGATATAATACAGGTCTACAAAACATTGGGTTTAAGCTACCAATGTGGATAGTTCAAATTGTCCCTTGTTCAATCTGTTGAAAGACACGATCCAAATCGTGTAGCTCCCTTATTCTCCCTTTATTCTCTTACTTCGCTTAACTATAAGTAAGACCTAAACCTATTATCTAAACTAAGTAACAACGTATGTATCTTGAAAAATTAAGGTAGGTTACTAAAGTCCCCAACTTTATGAGAATAATTAGCGCTATCAATTTGAATAATCCATAAAAGACAACCGACTTATATTATGCCATCATCTTTATGAATCAAATATATATAACATAAGACAATGATAATGGCGGCGAATGTAAACATTGTTTTGAAATAACAAACCATTCTATAAGTCAGCTGATAATTAGATGGAATCAAATAACACAAGCATACAAGATATATTTATGATTCTTATAAATATATATTATGAATGAATAGAACAATCATGATAAAAAAAAAATAAAGTTCAACCACATCATAGAACAAAAAAAAAACCAAAGAATCACAAATAGATTAATTTTTCTTGGGGCAATAAAAGGACAGAACAGTCGCAAGTAAAAAAGGTTTCAACCAAACATATAAAAATGCTTTCTATAATTTGAACTAAACTTAACTTTTAAATGTCAAACTATTATAGAATATAATTTAAAATGTGTACAATAGATCTGTAGTGTTCTTACATAGAACTGACTGGCTGACTCTAACGATATATATTAACAAAAGCCAATATTAAATTTTTGTAGCATTTAATAAGCTAAATAATCCTAGTCAAAGTAAATTTAAGAGATTATGTTATCATCTGAGATTCTACTGAGTAAATTCTAGGTCCTCTTATGTAAAGGCAATAAGAGGACCTAGAATTAAAGTGGTACCTGAGAACTTGTACTTGAGCTTTAATCACAAGAGAGTCGTCATTAATGAATCCGTCCAATACTTTTGATGTCTCTATGAATTTTTTCCACCCCCAATCATGCTCTTTCTTACAAAACCGATGCAGTGTATCTGGATAACATGTATAGACGATAAATGTCTTCGCAGTTCAATTAATCAAGTATGCATGCAGCTACATTAGGACCATTATATACATTGTAATGAAATTCAACTGACCAGAGTATTTAGATTTCTTTGGATCTTTATTTACTACAGCTATAGTAAACTGTGCAAAATGACTCCACCCTGTAAACAATTTAAACAACTAAGAAAAATATACCATTAAGGATAGAAAGTGGAAAACTCTTTTGCATGATGCCAACCTGGAAGGAGTTTGTCATGATTAGCAACACAAAGAAACAAAGAAAGATGATTGCAGACGTCACACCCCTGTGGATAGATTAAAATATACCTGCAAACCATTACATAAGCATGAAGCTAAAATAGCTAACCTGTATCTTCATGAAGAATTTGACAGCATTTGATCATGTTAAAGTACTTGTCACTGGTTTTTCCCATTTCAAGGACATATGGCATATTAAATAGAGCACTAACTGAGTAAATAAGCATAATCTGCAAACAAAGGGAACCGCTAAAATATGTAGTCTCTTAAATTTATGGGAAAACATGCATACATACAGTGATGATTTCAACATGTTAATGAACTATAAACTATGGCTAGCTGTATGACTGTAGGCCCACACCATATGACTGCATGAAAAGTGGGACCCAATGATTAACTGTGAGACATGGTAATTTGCAATTGATTTACTGCAATTTCAAACAGCATTGGAGTATGTTTCAGTTGCTGATGTTGACCACAACAGCAAACTATGTGCTTGATCTATATAATTGAAAACAACAAGAAAAACTATTTTACAGAGAAATAAACGATCAAAAAGATGGTCAAGACTTCTAAGGTAAAGTCTCCAAATTTCTATCAGTAAAAACAAGATGACAAGGTATTCATGATTCACATAAGCACAACAGAATAGGTCAGATGTATTTATTTTATCAGTTAAGAGACCTATTCCCCTAAAATATGATCAGGATTAGAATTTCCGGCACACCGCTTTCTCAGTTCATCACCGCGCTTAGCAGTGAGTTGGCAACGAAGGACTTCGGGCCTCTCAGTTTCTTCTTGAATTAGGTGTCTAGTGTTTGAATATGTTGCTCCTACTTTATGTGTGAACGTCTCTACTATCTATCTCACAGCTGATCCTATGTCTCACGTTCGAGAAAGGGTTGCTCATGAACCAGCAGACTTCCTTGTCAAAGGTCTTTCAACATCACGATTCAATCTTCTTATATCCAAGTTAACTTCCCCCCCCCGGGGGGGGGGGGGGGGGGGGGGAGGGGGGGTAATTGACTAGAAACACTAAATGTATTTGAATTTTCTGTTTCCACTAATTCCTCATATTAAGGATTAGTATATATTGATTTTTGATGGAGGTCCTTTTCGGGTCTCCGTCAGATGTTGTCTTCCGTTGATCTTCCGGTGGACTTTGATGGTTATCTTCTGTTACGTGTGGGTCTCAATGGGTTTTGGTGGAAGAGATGGTATGAGGAGTTTGGTGCCGAGTACCTGCAAAGAAGTCCCGGGATGGTTTGGTACCACCAAGGACCCTCCGACGATCAAGTTAGTGATGAGATCCGAGCAGAGTAACGGCTTAGAAGAGTCAAGAATGGCTTACTTGACCCCTCTGTGATGGGGGTTTATATAGCGGCGGCACGCAGCGTCAAGCGCGAGAATCTCGCCGGCAGTTACGCTCCCGACGTCACGCCCGCGTAAAGAGCGGATCGCCTATTAATGGGGATCGTGATGGCGTGGAACGTGGGACGTTGCTGGCGGAGAATCTGCGCGTGGCGAGATTTGCGGAGCGGCGGTTACGCCTGTGAGTGGTGGAGTTGGTCGGTCGGAAGGACCGAGGAAGACGGCCTCGGCTGGGAAGCTCGGAGACGAGCAAGAGGGCCGAGGAGTCTTGGTCCTGTGGCAGCTCGGGACGAGCTGAGGGGCCGAGGAGGCCAATTTGCAGGGGGGCCCGAGGAGGGCCAGCTTGTGCTTGCGGGTCGGATACGAGGGTGGCTTGGTCGGCTTCTGTGGGCCCTTTCTTCTGGGTCTTGAGACATGTCATCTGCCACGTGTCCTTATCTTCAAGATCGCCAATATTGAGCATCATCATTAGTCCCCCACTCTTATCCCGGCCAGTTAGCGGGTCGGGTCAGGAGTGGACTGCCGGGCCGCCCAGGGTAAGCTCCCTCCTAAGGTTTCGTCGGGACGCGTCCCCGGGCTGTCGGCTGTCTTTTCTGCCAGCAAATTAGGGCGAGATCTCTGCATTTAAGGAAGGTGTGCCGGTTCGTGCATCCTGCCACTGAAGCGACGGTCCACGTGTCAAGCGTCGGTTGACCGACGCGACGTGTGCGGACCTGTGGCGTCTGATGTTGCGCGGTCCAGTGCGGGAACGACAAGTGGAGCAATCGGTCGTCGAGTTGACTTCGATCACCTGATGTCATTTGTTGGGGCTTCGGGTCCGCTGCATGTGATGGGCTCAGTGGCCTCGTTATGAGGGCTACAAACCTGCAGCGTCTGTTGAGCAGGAGGATGCCTGCTGGGGACGATCGAGCAGGGAAGCTGCTCGGTTGATCTTGGCGAGGGCCTTGATCTCTGGCGTCGTGGGTAGGCAACCGCTAGACTCGGACGACCGAGCAGGGAAGCCGCTCGGCTGCCTCTAAGAAGGACTTTGATCCTTGTCTTTGTTGGGTAGGAAGCTACCCGCCAGGATGCGCCGAGTAGGAAGGGGCTCGGCGGCCTCACGAAGAGGGTTTCAGATCCTCAGCGTCTAATGGGCAGGATGACACCCACTGGGGATGCGCCGAGCAGGAAGGAACTCGGCGGCCTCACGATGAGGGCTTCAGACCATCAGCGTCTGATGGGCAGGAGGATGCCCGCTGGGGATGCGCCGAGCAGTAAGGAACTCAGCGGCCTCACGATGAGAGCTTGAGATCCTCAGCATCTGATGGGCAGAAAGATGCCCGCTGGGGATGCGCCGAGCAGGAAGGAACTCGACGGCCTCACGATGAGGGCTTGAGATCCTCAGCATCTGATGGGAAGGAGGATGCCCGCTGAGGATGCGCCGAGCAGGAAGAAACTCGGCGTTCTCACGATGAGGGCTTCAGACCATCAGCGTCTGATGGGCAGGAGGATGCCCGCTAGGGATGCGCCGAGCAGGAAAGAACTCGGCGGCCTCACGATGAGAGCTTGAGATCCTCAGCATCTGATGGGCAGGAGGATGCCCGCTGGGGATGCGTCGAGCAGGAAGGAACTCGGCGGCCTCACGATGAGGGCTTGATCCCTGGCGTTGTGGGGTAGGGAAGCTACCAGCCAGGGATAGTCGAGCAGGGTGGCCGTAGGGCTGCCCCTTCGCGAGGGCTTTGATCCTTGGCACTGAAGGGGCCGTTTGAGGCCTGCGAATGATGGCCGAGCAGGGTAGCTGCTCGGTGCCTCTTGGTGAGGGCTTTGATCCTTGACGCTGGAGGGGCCGTGAGAAGCCTGCGAAGGATGACCGGGCAGTGAAGCTGCGTGGTTGCCTCTTGGCGAGGGCTTTGATCTCTGGCGTCGTGGGTAGGCAACTACCAGCCTGGGATGACCGAGCGGGGCAGCCGCTCGGATGCCTCTTGTGAGGGCTTTGATCCATGGCGTCATAGGTAGGGAGCTACCAGCCGGAGATGACCGAGCAAGGGTCGGGCTCGGTTTCCTCTTGCGAGGGCTTTTGATCCTTCAGGACAGGGACCGAGCAGGGTTACTGCCCAGTGCCTCTTGGCGAGGACTTTGATCCCTGTCGGTTGTGGTAAGAAGCTACCATCCGGGGATAGCCGAGCAAGGACTCGACTGCCTCTGGGAGGACTTTGATCCTTAGCGCGGGAGGGGCTGTAAGAAGCCTACAAAGGACCCTTGGTCGTGCTGGGTTACTGCCTGGTGCCTCTTGGCGAGGGCTTTTGTCCTGAAGGATAGCCGAGCGAGGGACCCTCGGGCTCGACTGCCTCTGGGAGGGCTTTCTGATCCCTGACGCTGCTGTAGGGAAGCTACCCGCCAGGGATAGCCGAGCGAGGGATCCTCGGGCTCGACTGACTCTGGGAGGACTTTCTGATCCCTGGCATTGCGGTAGGAAAGCTACCCGCCAGGGATAGCCGAGCCAGGGATCCTCGGGCTCGACTGCCTCTGGGAGGACTTCCTGATGCCTGGCGTTGCGGTAGGGAAGCTACCCGCCTGGAATAGCCGAGCGAGGGATCCTCGGGCTCGACTGCCTCTGGGAGGGCTTTCTGATCCATGGTGTTGCGGTAGGGAAGCTACCCGTCAGGGATAGCCGAGCAGGATAGCTGCTGGGCTGCCTTTTAGTGAGGGCTTAGATCCTTGGGCGAGGTGGCCCTCGAGCCGCCGTGGCGAGCCCCTTCTGTGCGACCCCGTCAAGGGAGGGGGTGTCGGTCATGCCTGGGGACAGACGAGGTGACCGACATCTCCTCAGGGGGTGACATCTCCTCAGGGGGTGAAGGTCGCGAGGAGGCTCGAGGCGAGGCGCCCTGGCGGAGGATCTTGGCGTGGAGCTGTGGGGTGCCCAGCGGGCCTCAGAGAATATCGGCTCGTGAGACCCGTGGCCATGGGACACAGCCTGCCAGTGTCAGCCGCGCCGATGAGGGCAGAGTCTCCTGGAGGCAGAGGAGCGGCGATCTGAGGCCCTGGCACGGCCATTTGGACGAGGACGAGCGCCTCCGCGATGGACTGTGATCCCTGGCCCGGCGGGATGAAGATCGGAAGGCCAACTTGTGTTTTTGTGGAGCTTTAGTTTCCCACAGACGGCGCCAACTGATGGAGGTCCTTTTCGGGTCTCCGTCAGATGTTGTCTTCCGTTGATCTCCCGGTGGACTTTGATGGTTATCTTCCGTTACGTGTGGGTCTTAATGGGTTTTGGTGGAAGAGGTGGTATGAGGAGTTTGGTGCCGAGTACCTGCAAAGAAGTCCCGGGATGGTTTGGTAACACCAAGGACCCTCCGACGATCAAGTTAGTGATGAGATCCGAGCAGAGTAACGGTTTAGAAGAGTCAAGAATGGCTTACTTGACCCCTCTGTAATGGGGGTTTATATAACGGCTGCAGCACGCAGCAGCAGGCGCGAGAATCTCGCCGGCAGTTACGCTCCCGACGTCACGCCCGCATAAAGAGTGGATCGCCCATTAATGGGGATCGTGATGGCGTGGAACGTGGGACGTTGCTGGCGGAGAATCTGTGCGTGGCGAGATTTGCGGAGCGGCGGTTACGCCTGTGAGTGGTGGAGGTGGTCGGTCGGAAGGACCGAGGAAGACGGCCTCGGCTGGGTAGCTCGGAGACGAGCAAGAGGGCCGAGGAGTCTTGGTCCTGTGGCAGCTCGGGGCGAGCTGAGGGGCCGAGGAGCCCAATTTGCAGGGGGGCCGAGGAGGGCCAGCTTGTGCTTGTGGGTCGGGTACGAGGGTGGCCTGGTCGGCTTCTGTGGGCCATTTCTTCTGGGTCTTGGGACATGTCATCTGCCATGTGTCCTTATCTTCAAGATCGCCAATATTAAGCATCATCAATTTTAGAGTAGATATTGTAGACTGCTATTTAGAAGATCTTGCTAATCTATGCATGTACATCTTACGTTCAATGAGAACATCCTCCATTCAAAGAAATTTTCAAACCTTTCAAATGTGTTTATTGTCTAGATTCCACTCCCTATTTCCAAAGTTTATATATGCTATTCGAGTAGCATCATATAAAGCATAATATGCATATGCATACATGTTCTAAAATTATAGGCAGCAATTTACAAGCACTACTTGAAAAGATCATCCTATCAACAATGAAGCCATTCAGAGCTAGAGACACCATTCGCTCGGGGATACTATAGTTGGTATTTAATTAAATCAAAATATTATGAGTATTTTACAAATAAAACTACATACATATGGATATTGCTATTCTATAAATTACATGAGGATAATAGAAGAAAGGTGCCATAGGAGGGAAGTTCCTCCTATGGCGTCGAAAAAATACACCCTCCAATTTTTTTTCGATCGGTATCCATCACCTCCATCTTCATCATCTAAGATGTGGCTACACCAAATTTCATGTGGTTCTATCACTTTTTCATCGTTGATTTAGTGGATACAAAATTAACGGTTTACCGACAATAGAACTTTTTACATCGCTAGTTCAACGGTGAAAAAGTGGTAGAATCACGTGAAATTTGGTATATCCACATCTTAGATGGTAAAGATGAAGATGATGGGTGCCGACCGTCGAAAAAAATGGTGGAGACAGATTTTTGCCGCCGCCTAACGAAAAAACCTCCCAAGGCCTCTTTTCTCCATTATTCTCAAATTACATTGACTTTTACATGAAGAATCTCAATTGGAATGTCAGTGTTGCATGAGAGTGCGCTTTATAAGAAATCAAGCTGTTGCAAATAATTTAAACGAAAAAATTAGGAAACAATCATGCCTTGTAACTAAAAGAATATTTTCCATACCACTTGTAACCACCGACTTCAAATGCATTACTCCGGAGTTCCCTTTTGTTGATCTGAGAATATTTTTCAATCTTCCAGGTAAATTTTCCATATAGGGCGGAAGGCTTTGGTCCTAAATTTTCAGAAAACAACTTGTGAGTAAAAGCATAACAAATATGAAATATGAAAAACAACAATGCAAACTCACTGATAGATCATGGATTCAACTACCAAAAAAATCTAGTAAGCAGTTGTTAGAGCACAAGCTGTTAGAGACAGAACTAGTATTGCATTTTAAGGAGGAGGGAAGAAGATTATGAAAAGACATTTCAAAATTGGCATAATAAAAAATGGCTTATTTCAACATTACCAGATACTTCATGTTTGGCAACTATCAAAAACTTTGAATACTCCGAAAAATACTATCATGATCAATGGTCGATGTCGGTAAACCTTAAAGGTGTTACCTGTGTGTGTATACAAAAGACCATTCTCCCTTTAACAAATACTAATTTAAATAACTATTGATAATTTACTATTAATCTTAAATACTTTCAATTATTAATTAAACTCTTAATGACGGGAGTGGGTGGAGGTCGTAGGAGGCGATGGGTGATAAGGTCGGCGCTCGCTGGCGGCAAGAGAGGTCAGATGGAGAATTATGATGAAGACGATGGCAAGAAGATGGCGAAGTTGATGATGAAAGATCATGATGAAGATAGAGAGGCTAGGATTTGGGTTTGACTTAGGCAAAACAAGGGGGTGGGGAGAAGGTGGAGGAGCATGGTGGAGGGCAGAGTAAGGGTGGAGGATGACTAAGGGCAGGTCGGAGGCGGAGTTGGGGGTGGGTTGGAGCCGGAGTCGAGGGCAGGGCGGCAATAGGGACGGAGGTGGAGGGAGAAGGTAGAGTTTACGATTAGGATTAGCTTTTAGTGCTAGGGTTTGTTAGTTTGTTAGTGAACAAGAAAGAAGAGGGGAGGGCAGCAACGTCAGTCAAAGAGGGAAGGGAGGTGTAGGGTTAGGTTAGGATAAGAGAAGAGAAAGATGGAAGATGAAGAAGAGGGTATTTTGGGTATATTTTTTAAGGTGACGTGATAACTTGAATGACGTGGAAATGACATGTCACGGTTGACGTTGACATGACTTCACAAATCATGGTAGTTTCTTAATAATAAAAGCTTGCCATGGTTTTCGGATCTTAAAGTTTTAAGTAGCTTTTTTGCCAAACACTAACTATTTGGTAATTGTTTTTAGAAGGCTTAATTAATTCCAAACAAAAAAAAACCAAACCTTTTAGCTAAAATACGAGAAACTACCGCAAAACTTTCAAAATACACAAGAAACTACCGCAAAGACTTTCAAAAACTATGAGCAACCCACAAAATCGGGTCCCACGTCAGCACAAAACTGCATACCATTGGGGTTTCTAGTAATTTTGAAACTATTTCAGGATTTCTCGTATTTAAGCTAAAAGGTTTTGGTTTTTTTTATTGAAATTAAGCCTTTTTAGAAATAAACCCAAAAAATATTTGCATGGAGAAATATCTTAGTATTTTTCTATTTAAACGTGAAACGACAAATTGATATAAAAATTGAAATTCCATTGACTAGCGCTATAGAGACGAAGACAGAAATTGCACTCCAGAAGAAACAATGTCACATAAGGTTATTGACAAACATACAAAAATATTGCAAGATGAAATACGTTGGTTTATTCTCTTTAATAACCTAAGAAACAATGAAATGATAAAAGAAAGTCTTGCAATAAATAAATCTATAATTTAATATCCACTTGAATTTCTAACCATGACGATTCTTTTTATATAGTTGAATGATATGGAATTGAGTTGTAAGATAGATTACCTGTAAGAATTTTAAAATTGAAGTGAGGGAGAAGTGTTTTAGAGACTGATTTGTATATTTTGATGTTCTTATTTTCCTTAACTTTTGGTATAATTTTTTATTATAAAAAATTATAAAAATTAAAGAAGACAACTTTTAAGTTTGACTAGTATGTATATGAAGATATGCATATAAATTAGTTATAAGATTTTGCGAAAAATATCAATACCTACTATTCTACTTTTAATCTAATAGTTCAAATTTAATAATGTTACATTTTTGGAAGATAGTTTAAGGGCTTGATTGTATGGCAGTATTAAAAAATCTGAGTTTGGAATCCTATGAGCTATATAAGGGTCGTGTTTCCATCAAAATCCTAATTACATGTTTGTTTGCAGGGAGTACTGCAGCTTCTTGGAGAAAACTATCAATACTTATTACTTTGTTTGTTTCACTCCAAGATAAAGTCCAGGAGTTAACAAACCAATGAGCAATAGCATAAGAGTGGTCACCACAAGACAAAAAAAATACCAAGTTTTGGAAGTTAATTGCAACTGTATCTCGAAAAACCTAAAATTTTAAGCTGACATGGCAAGCTTGGCTCAAATCCGGGCCGAAGAGATACAATTACAAAGTCAGGATTTTGTTTATGTCAGCTGGCATATCATGAGTAGCTATTAAGAATATCTTTAGAACTATATACATGATTTGAAAATTCACCGAAGAAAAAAGGATTTGCATTCCTAATTTCAACTTTAAGACCAATTCCTATCAAGTCTTTGGAAGTAAACAATAACCTAAATGTGGAACTAAAATAATAAAGATATTTTAAACTGGTTTTGAATAGGTCTACATATGGAATCGTTTATAGAAATGTTTTTTTAAAAGGATCTTAATAATGATAATTGGAATTTATAATGTGATGTTTAAATCGAATGTTTTAACTTCACAATCATATACATTCTTTACTACTAAACTTATTAATGAGTTTACTTTATGCATTATATAATTAATAAATGAGTGAAGATAACAAATCAGCGTTGTTCCAATATGAGTTGCCTAAATATCATTCTCTAATGATTTGCTCTCTTTCTTTTTTTTCTTTTTTTTGGGGGGGGGGGGGGGAGGGGAGGGAGGAGACAGCCAAGTTTTGCGGGAGTTGAATCATCCGGAAAAAAAGATGTATAGTACGTGGAGGGAGCGTGATAGTTCCCTAAGTTCCTCAATAGCTCCATCTCTACAAGCTACAGATAAGGAGCAGATAAAAGTCTATGATTACGTTCCAAATATGAAGTGCAATATCTTTGAGCATCTTTTTATATAAAAGCATGGGTAAGGTAACATAAGTCATGTATTCAGAAGTAGGGATTAAGCGTACAGAAGTAGAGATTAAGTTTTACTTCTAATTGTATATGAATAACCAAGGAAGAACATAGAAGATATTCGAAGGAAAAAACTGTTGGTGAACATTCAAACCTAACTTCAGTCCTTATGCATCCAAACCATGGGCCACAAACCCTCAGCTCTTGAACCATCATATATGGTAGCTTAATCTTATTGTGGTTATCTAACCAATTAAGTAATCATTCAAAAATATTTAATAGAGATGGCACAATAATCGAACCTCACTTTAGCGCTGCACATCCAAACCTTGGCCCTCAAACGGTTGTCTGAAATGTTAACGTATTCTTTTGACAGTTTCTAAACATATAATAAGTCCAAATACACACTTATTCCCGATTTATTAAAACCCATAAATAAAGACAGAACTAGAACTAACTGAGTAAGCAGTTCATACCACGATCGTCGTAGTCATCGTCGCTATCCCAAAAAGGTGGTGAAGTCGAAGGTGTTCCATTCTCTACCTGCCCGCAAGATCGCAACTCTGTGATAGAGTCATCAGGGATGCAGCGTGGCCCGTTTGAGCTTTCCTCAGTACATAACCTACCCCCTGATGCATAATCAGCAACCGCGCTGCTACTAGACATTCTGGATTATTAATTTATTAAAATTAACCTAAATTATCAGCCTCTCCCTCTCTTCTTGACCTGCAGTTGAATAGGGAGATATCAAGATTCAATGCATATTATCTCCCAAAAATCTCATCTCAGACTACAAAAAAATTAAAAATGGGGCAGATGTCATTTTCCCTTTATCTCCCTTGCTCAGCACAAAGTATCCCTAACGACCAAAATTAGGTAAAAGGCAATTCGTACCAAATCTTAGACATTCAGCTCAAAATATCTTGAAGCCCCCCAAAATTGGGTACGAATCGTTTTTCATTCGAATTCATGAAACAAAAAAGAAAGAAACACAAAAAAAAGGTTGAGACAAAATCGAATCCAATCCAAGAACGCATCAAACCCTTTCAAATTTCCAATTCAAGAACAGCTCCAAAACGAACAGGAATCGCATTCGGACACAAATCGATGAAAATAACCTCGCGAGCTCGAGAGAAGCAAAGGGATAAGGATCGAGTACCTAGTTCGATCAAAATCAAAGGCCGGCGCTTGAATCGAAGCGAAGGGGAGAAGCGATTGAAGAAGGAGAAGGAGAATGAACTGAAGCAGCACTGGATTGGAGGCTCAAATGGCAAAATAGAAAAATACTGCAATTATATCGAAGCGAGGGTTTCTTGAAAAAACAAAAAAGGGGGAAAATATAAAAATAATTGGAAATTTGTGAAGCAAAGAATGGTGCACGCATAAGTAGTAGGTTTTTTTTATGCAAACGAATAAAAACAAAATCATAAATTTGCAATTATTACCTGTAATTGATAAATACACCGCTTTGTTTTTTATGATTGTACGCTGTTGAATTAACGGGGAGCGTGCGTTGATGTTATGGAGTGAACAGATTATCAGCTTTATACTATTTATGCAATTTAATCCCTTTGTTGAAATACTCCCAATCGTTAAAATGCAAATCCAAGGATAGGTCTTGCAAATTTTTAAATCCAATCATCCTCGCATGCATCCCTATAAAATATCGTGTTGCCGTCTACTTAAATCCCTGGTTGTTTCTTTTTAAAGACAGTATTTATGTTTGATTTGTATTCTAAAAGAAAATCCAATAAAAAGAGGACCATGAGTTAAATTTTTAAAAAAAATCATTATGTTAAGACCCAGACAAATTAAATTTATCATTTTCCCTTTTTTCTCTTTTATAATGAGAATTTCCTTATTTTGGTTTTAGGATGATTTTTGAGGAAGTAGTTTTTCTTTCTAGGGTTAATTTGGCATCTTATCGAATTCTATGTTTTTTTTTAAATCTTTTTAATATTTATTAACAAAAATGGCTTCCTTTAATTTTAATAATGCTAATCAAATAGTAGTAGGGTCGCCGGCTTGGATTCCTCATATATTGACCTTTTTAGATCGCCGGTAAAGGAGCTGGTTTCACACAGTCGAGGGATCGTTTTAAGACATAGCTGGACCTGCTCCTATTTGGACCCATTAATACTGACTATTTTTCTTCCTTTTCTTATTACCTCGGCATTCCAGAAATCTTTTAGAAAGTACAATTTTATGTCTATAACAAAAAGGGTTTTGGATTTTCTAGATATAGAATTGTGGGCATTGATAGATTAGCACCAAGAGATGCCTCGAGAGAAAGATGCATGAAGACATGCATTTCTTTCTTTTATTCGACGACCACCTGCATTTTGAGTTGTCTGTATCATTTTGGATGTTGTCCAGCTTTTTCTTGGTTGTTATATCTCTATGTCTATGAATTAGTCATTGTACACTTTAGACAGCGTAGATACAAAATTTGCAACCAAGCGCAGCGGAAAATCTATGTATCTACTCTAAAAGTTTACAATATATCTGATCTGATTTGTTGGATAGTTTCTCGCCCACGTCATGTAGAAGATCTGATCATTATTGCCTCAAAGCAACGGCCAGAGGAAAACCACACTTTAGTAGAAAACGAGAATCTCTCTCTTGATCATCCCGCAAGCCAACCCAAACTAGAAGAGGATGAGGAAAGAAGAAGAAGACTCTCTATTGTTTTTCTCTCTAAAAACAACTCTCTATAATGCATGCCTATTTATCATATGTCTCATATGAAACCCTAGCCCCCTATATATAAATATATAGGGTATCCACTCATATGGGCGGATATTGGGCCGGATAGGGCCCAATGGCTAACATACTCTCACCCACACATTCGAGTGGGTGTCGTCAATAGCTCCCTGAGCTGGTTCCCTAAACCATTGATTACATGAATCAATTGTCTCCCTGAGAATCTCATCATTCTCTTCTTCATTCTTACCCATACATATATGTTGGTGCGGAGTGGCCCATTCAGAACCTGCAAGCGGGTAGCCTGCAGCCAGATTCGTTAGGACCGACACAAGGATCTCCCTAAAAGAAGGCAACATAAACCAGAAATATATTAAGCTCGCGAAATCTCATACCCCAGATCCGATCAGACATCTCAAGTACCTTCGTTCCCTCTCAGAAGCGTACTTGAACACCTAGGTATACCTCTCGATTCATCGCACTCTTAAACTTCACCACCGTGACGTCAATAAGAGCTGGTCATGCGATGCAATCATGAGACATTCCAATCAATCTTCCTCCAGCTCCGAATAGTTAGGTCTGTTATTCACCCGCTTTCCAGACACTGCCCCATATATGCGGTATATTGTCATTGCAGTAGGAAACAACAGCCAAAATAGCATACGCTCATAACATGTCTACCCAAACAGCCCGGTGTCGCTAAGGGTATAGACTGTCCGTCCTTCCGTGAAGGAGGTCATCATAAGGGCTCACACAATAAGTGTTAGTGATATGTATGCCCTAGAGGCCATTATTGTAAATTATAGTGGATGCTTGGACATATATATATAGGACTTTTTTGCTCAACATAACAGTATACTGTCTGATCACTCTTTATCTTAACATGTACATTTGCTCTAGTTTACTATTTCACTTATGATTTGTTGACTTCGTTAAGGACATAAGCTGTTAGGGGTAAAAACCATTATCGGGAATTTCAAGTGTTGAAATTTGCAATAAGATTGCATACTTTCTATATGATAGTTGGATCCCGATACCCAATGCGAGTAAGAGTTACTGTAATACCCAGCCCCTTTTATACCAATATCTGTATAGTTGTTATTTTTTTGAATTTTATTTGATTTATTTAAATTCTATTTCTTCTAAACCCTAATTTTTCCTTTTAACCAAATTTCATTTTTCCCTTATATACCCCGGCCCAGCCCTTTTTCCATTTCCCTTAATTCTTTTATTTAATTGTTAGCCCACTCCCTCTGGCCCAACTTTCCCCAGCCCGTTTCTTTTTCCATTTAAATCAATTCCCTATAATTCATTTATTCTATTTTAGCCCAGCAGCCCAACCAAGCCCGGCCCCCTCATCTTATTTATTTTGTTGTTTTCTTTTAAAATTCTCAGGCCCGGCCCATTCTATTCCTTCTCACCCGCTTCCCCAAACCCGACCCGCCTTCTCATCTTCTCCAACGGCTAGTTTCCCACGACTCCCGCTCGCGATCCGTTCCCTCCGCCGTGACCCACGCCGTCGCCTACGCCAGCGCTCGCGAGCGTTACCCATGACGCTTGCCTCGTCTCCATTCCTCTCTCCCTCACTCCCATCGCCTTTCCCTCAACCCTCACTCTCGCAACTTCTCCCGCTCTTTTCTCCTTCACCCACG
The DNA here is from genome assembly GCA_030015575.1 of Agapanthus africanus. NCBI lineage: Eukaryota > Viridiplantae > Streptophyta > Magnoliopsida > Asparagales > Amaryllidaceae > Agapanthus > Agapanthus africanus. Next base: position 380,999,883 of record JASDDO010000022.1, on the reverse strand, counting down.
TCCCCGAGTTTTCCCCACGTCGGCCACGTCTCCGTGCCCGTCGCCACGACCGCGCGCTTCGTAAGCTCCACAAGCGCGACCCCTCCTCGCCTCTCTACCCCCTCCCTGCTCACTTCCAGTCTCGCTCAACCCACACTTCTCTTCTCTCGAAGACACCCAGTTCACACCCCTCGCCGACGAGCTCCGCCACCGCCGCGCACGCCTTCGCTTCCTTCTCATCTGAACCTGACACCACCACCGTCGAGCCCTTCCTTCCCTCCTCCTCCTCTCTTCCTCCACTGCCTCTCCGAGCGCCTTCGCCTGCACCCCCATTCAATCACCACCGAACACCCGAGCCGATCCCCGCCTCATCACCGTTCAATCACCACCGTCGCCAACATCATCCCTCTCTCTCTTTCTCAGACCTCAATCTCTCTTCTTCTCACTCTATTTCTCTCTCTGTGTGTGTCTTCCTCTCTCTCTCTCTCTCAATTTCTCTCTCTCTCTCTGTGTCTTCCTCTCTCTCTCTCTCAATTTCTCTCTCTCTCTGTGTCTTCCCCTCTCTCAATCTCAGATCTCTCTCCCTCTGCTTTCCTCTCTCTCACTCTGTTCTCTCTCTCTCTCTCCTCCTCACTGTCTCTCTCTCTCTCTCCCTGCATCTCATCTCTCTCTCTCTACATTTCTTTCTCTAACACTTCTCTCTCTGACTCATTTCCCTCTCAATATCTCCCTCCCTCTGCAATCTCTCGCCATCGGACGCACAGCACCGTCACCTCCCCACTCTCACGAGCCCTAGCCGTTGCCAAGACGGAACCCCATAGCCGAGCCCAAGCTTGTGGTCATCGTGTAACGTTCGTGACGTTGCCGTCACCGTACATTCCCGAGACTTGTCCAGGCAAGTTCCCTACTTGCTACATGCTACCTTTGTTAATTACAAATCAACATCGTATATAATTCATGCTTTACTTTTCCGTTAGATTATTCGACACAACTGTTCGATGCTTGTTCTAATAGGAAATCATTATCAAATTTGAACGAACTGGATAAATTACTTTGGCCCTTGTAGGGATGGATAACGTGTGCAAATTTCGCTGGAAAATATGACCGTTAACGACTAAAACAACTACCCCCAAGTTTAACCGTAAAACTGGAATTTTATTGTACCTGAAAACCGTTAAATTCACCATAAATTATATACATACTAGAATGGTGCGTTCGAGGGCTCAAATCAAAGACAACTCGACGAACTATTACCCTATACTATTTTCTAGATATTCCTATACTCAAACTGTGTTAATATTTGGATCGGAGTGCGACTCTGGACTGCAGTCCAGAGCGACTCCAGTTGTTGCTTGCTGTTCCATAATGGGTACCACAGGATTTCCTTAACTCGTAGGTTACAGAACTCCACTGTTTATTGTAGGTGAACCTGTTATCTAGACAACACAAGTGGTTTCATTCTGTTTCGTTATCGTTTGTTATTTATTCTGTAATTTAAAAGATCGGGACGCATAGCAATCCTAACAGAATCAGAATTGATATATTAATATTAAACAGTGTATATCTCCTGACGTACAGACGCGATCAAAGATCCGTCTATTGCGTTGAAAACCTTACTGAAAACCCTAGATTTCATTCAACTGTAGTGTTGCTAAAATCTGATCCCAACTGGGATTAAAATGCGTTGCGAAACGGATTTCTGATTCTGAAACCGGATTTCCAGCCGTGAACGCTTAAAATGAAATGGTTATAATTAATGATCCTGGAACCCGATTGGCATGAAACTAAATTCAATGGATAGATAACTGAACATACTATTTATTTCCCTATTCATTGTTTCATTAAACTGTAAACATATGACTTATGATAAATCGTGCAAGTGGTAGAATACTGTTTCATAACATCCCAATCATGCTTATATACTATTCACGCATCATATCATACACATGTCATTGCATTGATAACCTAGTGATAACGTGCATTACCCAGTGTTAGGTTTAGTGATGATTGTGGCAAGTACGTCAGTATTCGTGTATAAGTGATTAAGTGAAAGTGATACGTACTTGTACACAATCAGTAAACCTTATTATTATATTGCATTGTCGACGTCTGTGGGACACGTGTACGTGTGACTATAAGTGGTATGGGACACTTATGGAAGCTCTTGCACGGGTGTCACAGATAAGGCACCAGACACTGCCATTTATCTTAGGTATTAGTCGGGACGTGCTTGATAGAGATCCTACCTCCAGTTCTCGCGCAGACTTGTCACCGACCGATTGGTATTTAGGGTTATGGTTAGCGTTTGACGTAGACCACGGGGTATGGGATAGTTTAAGTGTGAGTTCAACAGAATCTCGGGAGTCCCATGCCGGCTTATATATTTAGGGAGATATATGGAGATTTACAGGGTATGTGATTATCACCGTGATATACATGCTGGGCCCGTGGTCCCTTGCCCTTGGGTGGAGGACACTCGCGAGTGGTTGACTCTCATACTTGAACCGACGATAGGCTTAGTGACTTGTATAGTGAGACTTAGAGACTGATAGGGATACTGGCATTGAGATATCTTATTTACTGTGTTGACATACGTGGCATATCGTTCTACTGCTTTTACTGTTCCGCTGCATTGATTACTGCACATTCACATTCATGTTGTCATTGATTTACTGTCATACATATCTATTACCACTGTTAGAATTGTCACATGATTGTATATATATTATATTGCTATTGTGTCGCTCTGACGACCTGAGTATGCATGCTCAGTGTGAGGAGAAGATTTAGCCTGGACCAGGACTAGACGTATATTACAGACATCTCGATTTGATATCCAGAGTTATATCCATATTTGTTCCCCCTCAGGTCAGTTCTTTACATTGTTTCTTTCAGTTACTGCATCTCTCATTACCTGCGCATTATTTACTGTTTACCATGAAAAACTAAAATCCGAAGTGTGACTACGGCAGGACATTTCCTTGACCGTAGGAGCATGGCTGGCCTTGTCTACCCCTCGTATTCCGTATTTTGGGAAGCGGGGCGTGACAGTTACTCTCAGGATAGTTTTTCACTTTACAATTAGCTAATCCCGTATGTGTCTAGAAAGGTGTTAGCGGGGCTATGCCTCTGCGAAAACGAGGTTATTTAATTAGTTTCGTGCGAAAGCGCGGGAAGACTCCCTCGGAGTATCAACACCAGCCTGGCTGATTGATTAGCGAACCTGCAGGGTGTAATTAATTCCGGCTAATCTTTCCTTTTAGGGTTTGAAGGAAGATTTGATAAAAACAGTGGGAGCCATCCTGATTAGATAAGATAACAACCATTCTAATCTTGCAAGAGCGCACGTTAAAGTGTTTCTTCTCTCTTTCCGGATAGCGACCATGTCACGCCTTAATCAAGGTAATAACATAGATGTATTTACTGAACCCGCTTATTATACTGGGCTGGAGAACATTGGTTCTGCTATAGCTTATGACAATTGTCATAAGTCTAGGCAAGGGATAGGGGAGTGTAAGGATTTCCATACAACCCTAATGAAGAAGGAGCACTCTAATGCATCTTCTTCGGGTATGTTAGTTATTGAGAACCGTTTCTCAGTCTGCTCTACGTTCTGGGTATTGGATACCTGATCAGGATCCCACATTTGTAATATCTTACAAGGGTTAAAGAGAAGTAGAGCACTGGGAAAGGGTGATATGTCTCTCAAAGTGGGGAACGGAGCAATTGTTGCTGCCAAAACTGTCGGCGAATATCACCTTGCATTGCCAACGGGTAATACATTGATTTTGAATGACCGTTATTTCGTACCGTCTATGATGTGCAATATAATATACATTTCTTTATTAGATAAAAATGGATATATCTTTGCATTAGAGAAAAATGTTATGAATATTTTCCTAAATCAAGTGTTGATTGGGTTTGGTACATTGTGTAATGGTTTATATGTTGTAAATCAAAATACAGTTCTAAACATACAAAACACACGCAAGAGGAAAAGTTTAAACATAAACGAAGGCTTCTTATGGTATTGTAGACTTGGTCATATTAATGCGACCAGACCAGCTAAGTTGCATAAGGATGGATTGTTGGGGTCGAAAATTGTACCCCGGTTCACCGAGTCAAAGTCAAGGTCAACCCCAAGCCAGGTGGGGCCAAGCCCAGGTCAGGCGGGCCCATGGCCAAGTCGAGCCCGCGGCCAGCCTCCCCCATGCCAAAATGAAATCATGTAATAAATAATTTTTATGTAATTTTTTATGCATGAATGTAAACAAAATGGGCATAAAGCCAAATTTTTGTAAGCCCATGGCTTATGTGCAAAAAGAAATAGCACATGAGGCATGGGATGGGCAAATGCCATTTTTGTAAAGCCCAAGGGGCTATGTGTAAAGTGTATAGCCTATAAAGGCAAGGATAATGAAAATATCCCAACAACTTTTTCTCTCTCAAAAAAAAATCCAGATTTGTGATCTTCTTCATCCTCAAGGTTCTAAAACCTTCTTTTTTTCTTTTGAATTAAATCAAGAGTTTTACTCTTCCTTTTATAAAACTAAATAGTTTTCCACCACAAAACCCACAAAGGGGAACTCGGATCTTCCATCAGATCTCAAAAAGAAGAGATTTTTAAAATCTCACATCTCTTGATCTTCAAGATCCTGCCAACAGAGGAGGAAGAAGGAGACCCATCTCCAGAAACCCCACTTTGGGGAAGAACTAGGGCTCAAGCCCTTCATCAGCTTCAAAACAGCTTAGGAGTTTAACTCCACTCTAATTTCCCTTTCGGGAGTTTCTGGGGCTAAAAGCCCCTTTTTCTTGCCGGCGCCCGAGCGCGCTGGCGCTCAAGCGCCCAGCGCCCACGTGCCGACACGTGGCGCGCTGGCGCTCGAGCGCCCACGTGTCGACACGTGGTGCGCGAGCGCTGGAGCGCCCAGCGCTCAAGCGCCCACGTGTCGACACGTGGTGCGCTCACGCTCGAGCGCTTAAGCGCCCAGCGCCCACGTGGCGCGTTAGCGCCTAAGCGCACAGCACCTAAGGGGACAGCGCTCAAGGCGCTGGCCCCACGCGTCCTTTGTGCGCTTTTTCTTCCATTTTTTATATATGTATACATGTGTATATATATATAGATATACACATACTCTACAACACTGTCCCTCCCAAAAAAAAATTTGGGCCGGGGCGCTGCCCCGCACCCCGCAAGGGGCTGCTAGCCACTTGACCCCCAGCCTGCTATCCGGGTAGCGGGACCCCCGTAAAAACTCTGCGTGGCTCCCGATGTATCTAAAACAAAACACACGTACACTGCACATTGAGTTCGCATGACCAGTTTAATCCGTTAATCAGAGGTTCCCTCGCTCCAAAGGCGAGGGGTAATTAACGGCAGCTTAGTCCGCGGCTGCCGAAGATTCGGATCCCCACAATCAATAAACCCCCGCCTACCCTAGGCAGGGAGAATCTATAGTACGCCTGACAAGCGCGCGCGTATTCCCATCTCAATGGGGTGACGAAAAACACCCTACAGATTCTGGCACGCCCGGTGGGACGGATCTCTCCTCCCATATTTCGGGTTAAACGTTCATGCGAACTCAATCAATATGCATACCCATATCTATACTAAAATAATGCCCTTTCATGCAGGTTTTCAAGAAATCACTTCTCAACGATGTCTCCAAAGATGAACTCAGCTCCCGTCTCCTACACGATGAAGATGGACGCCAGGACGGTCCTCCCGGCCAGTCTTGGGCGACAATGGGAAGATCCCCCACTACCATTCGGCTCTATTCTGTTCGTGTCAGCTAATGCCATCCCAGCTCCTCAAGCCCCGGTGACAGACAAACCGGTCTCGAAAGGCAAGAGGCCAAATGTGGTGGTCTCGAAGGCGCCCCAACTCAAACGCAAGTCGGTGTTTGAACCACTCTCCTTGGCCCTAGCTGGGGGCAAGGCCATCAACACCAACAAAGCAACAAGGCCTCTCGATCAAGCTCCGGTGGTGCCCCTGACAACTGGTCGATCGGGTGTCTTCTCTAAGCTCCCCGCTAATCGACTCACGGTGGCTTCCCAAGAAATGGATGCCCGCCAAGCCCTTAAAATTGAGAAGCTAAGGCAGAAAAAGCTCAGATACAGAGCCAACAAAAGGGCTAGGGCTCCTGCTAGGCTGAACCTCATGAGGTTCAAAGAACAGGGTTACCCCGCCGAAGATGAGGAAATGGCTGGATATGTGGTCCACACTGTCTACACGGTGGGCACGCGCAGCAAGAGCAAGGACGGGGCCACCACATCTCAAATCCAATCTAGCTTGAATGTGGTTGCCGCTTCCCAAGAACAGCCGCCACTGCTGGGTGATGAAAACCCTCTCGATGATGATGATAGGCAGAAAGACCCTTCGGTCCATGAGGAGTCGGGCTCGGAAAGCGAAGATGAGCCAATCTTCCGTCCCAAGAACGCAGAGCATCAACTTCTCCACGAGCTCCGAAAACAGCTCAGAAGTAAAGATAAGGAGATGGCCAAACTTTACTCCAAAATTGGCGACTTGACGAATGTCGTCTTGCAGCTCACGGCCCGACTTGCCTCTCAGCCGCCCAATCAAGCGCAGGGCTCTGCTCATGAACCGGGAAACGGTGTCCCAAGGCAGCCGACGCCTATTCCCTCAAATCCAAAGGTGGGCGGACCACATGAAAATCAGTCGCATCCTATTTCGGGAAATGTCTTGGCTACCGATGACAGTAGCCCGCTAACTCAAGATCAAATCATGGATTTGGTTGCCAACAAAGTCAAAACCTTGGTAGCCGAAGACGAAGCGCAAAAAGATATCAGCAGTAGTGGGAGACCATATCCTTCTCAGTATGATCTGGTAGAATTTCCTAGCGGCTATGTCATCCCCAAATTTGGAAGATTTGATGGGACGGGAAATGCGAATCAGCACATCGCCCACTTTAAAGCCTCATGCGGGAATACTGGGGGCAATGATGCGCTTCTCCTCCGCCAGTTCGTTAATAGCTTGGCCGATGTTGCTTTCGAATGGTACGCGAGCATACCGGATGGCTCCGTCACAACCTTCGTCCAAATGGAGTCTCTATTTCGGCAGAGGTTCATGAGCGTCAGCGATAAGATCACCATTGCCGAGCTCGTAAGGACCAAGCCAAAGAACAACGAAAGCAACACAGATTTTATAACCCGATGGCGCAATCTCTCCGTCAAATGTGAACCGCCGATAGAGCAGGACCAATCTGTCAGTCTCCTTGTCGGAAATCTCGACAATTGGATGGCCCTGTTCCTATGCACCGCGGGTCTCAAAACATTCCAAGAGCTGACCAGGAAAGTCCAGATGTTGGAGCGCTCAAAGAAGGAGTCCTCCTCGAATTCCCAAAATAACAATAAGTCCTGGAGAAACCGAAAGGACGATAATCGCAAAGGCGGAAATTCTGACAATTCTGAATCTTTCAACACTTCGGCTAACCGAAATAAGCAAGAGATGAGCGGGCCTAGTGCCAACCAGCCTCGGAAGCCAGTGTTCGGAGAGGGAGGAGAATCTCCACTGAAAGAGAAGATGGATAAGGTCTATTCCTTCAGAAGGGACAAAATCCGTAAAATATTCAAAGACGCCCTGAGGAACGGTCTACAACTGCCAGAGTCAAAAAGACCGCAGGAAGCGAATATGACCGACGACCCCAAATACTGCCCCTATCACAGAGTGATAGGTCATGCCATTGAGGACTGCTTCGTCTTCAAAGATTGGGTCGAAAAGCAATACAAGGCAGAAGAGATAGAACTGTCTAAAGGCGTGTTAGTAAATAGTCAAGCTGCGACCGCCAATTTCATACAAACGGAGACCGAAGTTCTTCGCGAAACTGATTCTCTCAGACGTCTGCCTTTCTCTGAAAACAATCGACCACCACGTCATTAAACTGGGAACAATCGACCTCTAAGTCGTTAAACTGGGAATGTAAAAATGTGTAAATAAAACAAAAATAATAAAAAACCGAAATGATAGGGCAACTCGCAATAAAAATCAGCGAGTAAAAATAAACAGCCGAAATGATGGGGCAACCGCGAATAAATAGCCGAAATGATAGGGCAATCGTGACCTTCGCGATAAGAAAAGCTGAAATGATAGAGCAATCGCGGTAAAAAAATATATATATATATATAAAAAAAACGGCGAATGATGAGTCGCTCCTGGTACCATAGTCCAGTGCAGCGATGCAGACGCCAACCAAAATACAATTTCCCAAAATTCTTCCAGCCCTACGGTGAATCCCCAAGTTGACCATCGTATACAATCCATGGGTTCAAATAATTCTCATCATACCCATGCCTCACCGTAATAATCAGTTACGCGGCTAGTCTCCGCCTTTGGAATTATGCTCCATTGAGAAGACCCACTCATGTGTCCTCACGATACATGAGGAGAACAAACCTTTGTGTGATCCTTACGACTCATAAAGGAAAAACACACTTAGGAGTCCTCACGACTCCTAAGGAGAAAATACACATGCGGGATCTGTTCAGTCGATAAAACTGCACATTTGTAATACATTTTTCCTACCATTTTTATATTAAAAAAGGACTTTATTATAATATATTATACATATGAGGGTTTATGTGTAAAAACATTATTTTCCATATGTTAATATATTTAATTATCATTTGGTAGGAAAATGTATGCAAATAATATTATTGGTCTAATCCTAGTAGAACAAAGTCTACTAAAATCTTATATGAGTTGTTGTGCAGATTATTTCCAAGTTGTTATGAAGGATTTAACAAACAAATCAATTTGTTGAAGAATACTTTCCAAATTAAAGAGCAAACTTGGAGACTAAGTCTGGAAGCAACCGAGGAAATATTTTCAGATTCTGAAGATGCTTAGGAATGCCAAATGTCACCATCAGAGAGCCCAAGAGAAACGGCAGAGAGATCCACACCAATGAGCGCGGATCCGCGGCCAAACCCACCCTGGGGCCGCGGATCCGCCGCAGTTTAAAGAGTTCATGATGCAAGATTTTGGGAGATTTTCAAATGCTGAATTTTACCAACTTCTGAACAAAAAGATTCTGGGTTTTCACTATATAAAGGCACCGAGGGCATCTTGGAAAAGCTATCAAGCCGAAGAGATCACGAAGCTCCCGACGCTCACGCATCCAGGCTGATCATCGACTGTTCGACTACCTCCCTAGGAAGGATCGAGAAGCAAATCAAGTTTTGTAATCATTTTCTATGGATTAAAAGTGTAGTTGAAGGAGTTGATTAATAAAGGTAGTTTTTTTTTATTTAATTGTTTGTTTTTACATTATGTTCTTCCTCTCTTTCTTTTCATCTTCTTCTCCCAACATGCGCGAGTAATTCTCCGCTTGTTAGGGTTCGTAGGATTAGGGTAGGTTAATGGGGGATGAAAATAATTAAACCCTTTTTAAGTCCTATAAAGTTTAGGAACTTTATCAAAATAATCATTAACATCCTAATCGGGCGCGCTAGCAATTCCTTGCTAGTTCCGACCACGATTAGAGATTAGATTAATGATTGTTTTGGTAAAGGCTAGATAATGAACGGAGTTCCGTGTCGAGATAAGGGTTACGAGTGGGATTCCTTTTCCCTCCAGAAACCCTAATCTACACGCATCACCGTCGTTCTAGTTCTAAATCTATTAATGGATAAAAAGGGTAACTTTTAATTAATCTCTCATAACTACTAAATCCTAACGAACCCTACAAGCCCTTCTTATTATAATTAATCACATCTTTAAACTAATCTAGATCTATATTTACATTCTTATTAAACGTAGATCTAGAAACCATCCTACAACCATTCGTATTTCTTCCTCCTTTTCAACACATCTAAAGTAAAAATAAGAGGTTCCACGTTTCCCAGAGGACGACCCGTACTCATCTCGGTCTAGCTACGCGCGACACCGTTATTGATTGCGGTTAACTACAAACAAACACTTTTTCGAGTCAATCAAATGGCGCCGTTGCCGGGGAACGTGCGTAATTTTTTTATTTTTACTATTTGTGTTGAATTCTTAGACGAGTCATATCATTATTAAAACAAAACTACAAATTGTATATTTAACGATTATTGTGTGAATTTTTGCGAGGAAATCTGGAGTCACGGACTTGAGGAAACAGGAGATCTAGGGTTCACACTTCTCTGGTAGCTTTCTTAACTCCTTCTCTCTCTCCTCAAATCCAATAAAATCTATTTTCTGCAGGATTCTTTGCAAAAATTGCGCCGCTCAAAAATCTTTTTGCAAAAGTTTTGTGATTGGTTTTGTTTTGCATATTTAATACGGATTCTAAGGGGCAAAGACCAAATCAAGATTAGGTGGGGATTTCATCACCCTTCCTAAGCCCCACAAATCACAAACCGAGCATATAGCACAACCCTTCATTAATTTAAAAAATATCTAGACCAGACTCTAAGGACTGTCGAGCTCAATAGGAAAAAGACTAGTATAGGCATCGGCCGTTTATCCTAACTGACATTGCGGTGTCTAGGCTAGTGGTTTTTAATTAGGCCCACTGTAGTGGTGGTTCCTTCCCACTTACCTGGCCGTACTTGTCCGTGAAGAGGCGGTTTGAGGTCTATTTCTAGCCTTAGTTAGGAGCTGTCTAGAGACTGACCTAGGTAACCTTAGTTCTAGGGTTGCTTGTGCATTTTAGGGAGATTTGTCTTGAGTCCCACTTTTTCAAAACAAGCCAATTTTAAATCACACACACGTTGCCACTTGCACTAAACCCGCTTAGTGCATGCTCGGCTGGACACGGGATCCTAGTGCCCGTCTTGTCCGCGTTCCTGTTATCGACGCCGAAGTCGGTACTTCTTCATCTTCTTTTCCCCCACCACACACCACATTGACCGAGATGGACGGCACTCCATCAGAGTATAACACCACGCTGCCACCACCCGCAGGTGCGCAGAATCCACCGCGCATCTCTCTCCAAGAGAGATGCTATCCTATTCGTGGTCCCCTTCCCACTTGTCTATCTCTTCCACCACCTAACGGGGATAATTTCGAGATTAAACCCCACTACATCAATCTGCTGCCCAAATTTCACGGGCTTGAGTCGGAAGACGCGTACGTTTTCATCACCAAATTCGAAAATGTATGCGCAATGATGGGTACTTCACAATTGACTTTAGATGCTATGCGCTTACGTCTTCTCCCATTCACACTGTGCGACTTGGCAGAAAAATGGCTTTATAATACTGCCGCACACTCTATCGCTAATTGGGATGAATTCGTCGTAGCATTTCTTAAGAAGTTTTACCCAAATCATAAGACTGCACATGTTAGGAGCGAGATTAACCAGTTCACCCAGCTTCCCAATGAGCCATTTTGGAAGTGCTTTGAACGTTTCAAAGATCTGCTTGTCCAATGCCCCCATCACGGGATACAAAGATGGGATTTATGTCGGATTATTTATGAGGGCATTAATCCAGCGACAAAGCAGATGCTTGAAACAATGTGTCAATGCAATTTCATGTCTAAAGATGACGGTGAAGCATGGAAATATCTGGAAGATCTCGCTGAACACACGTTGCAGTGGGAAAGCGTAAGACCACCTTCAACTAAGGGAGGTATTCACCAACTCGATGTTTCCATCGCAGTAAAAGCCGAAATGGCAGCGATGCAGAAGAAACTCGATGCTATGGAGAACAAATTTTCATCATTCTCCCTAAATCAGGTTACGCTTCCTAATACCGTTTGTGGTTGCTGTTCGGATCCTTCACACTTAACGGAAGAATGTCCTATGAATGCTTCGTTTCAAGCTAATGCTGCTTTTCAGCAGCGACCTAGAAACGACCCTTATTCTTCTACGTACAATCAAGGATGGAGGAATCATCCTAACTTTGCTTGGAATCAAAACCAACAAAGTAATTATCAAAGACCTCCTTCACAGCAACCACAACCACAGAATCAGCCCCCCTTTCAGTCACAGAATTTCCAAAATCCGGCCAACATTTCTACACCACAAGTGGCCGGTATTGACAACTCACTTGCACAAACTTTGGATATGTTCATGAAACAATCCATGCAAAATTCGGCTGATATGAGGTCTTCTATTGATGCCCTAACGAAAAACTCCTCCTCCCATGGTGAGAGTATTAAATCAATAGAAAACCAAATCGCACAGTTAAACGCCGCAATGAGTGCGAGAGAGAAAGGGAAACTCCCATCTCAACCCCTACCTAATCCTGGCCATTCACAAAGTCATAATGTGAATGCCGTCACTACGTTGAGATCGGGGAGAGTGCTGAACAACCAAGTGGGTGAGCAAGTTGATGATAGTGACACATTTGATACCCCTTCTTCTTCTTCTTCCCCTAATTCGTCTAGTCTTCCACCTTCATCCGAGCCTATTCTCCGTTTTCCCCAAGGCTCAAACATTTCACCAAATATATCTAAGTCGATTCCCACTCCAGTTTTGGGATCAAATCCATCCCCACAGTCTTCTCCACAAACGTTGGACCCAAAACTTATTGATCAAGCACCTTATCCAAACAGGTTAAGGGGCAACAGACCAAGTCCACAAATGGAGAAGATCGTGGAAATTTTTAAGCAAGTTAACATAAACATTCCTCTTCTAGATGCTATTCAACAAGTTCCGTCATATGCGAAAATCCTAAAGGACTTATGCACTAGGAAGAGAAAAGTTCAAGTACCTAAAAAAGTTTTCCTTGCGAGTAATGTGAGCACAGCTTTTACACAACAACTTCCCAAGAAACGAAAGGACCCCGGAAGTCCTACAATTTCAATCTCTATTGGGGGTAAAAATATCAATCGTGCTCTACTCGATCTAGGTGCTAGTGTTAACTTGCTTCCGTATTCTGTGTATGAGCAATTAGGGATCGGAGAGTTAAAGCCGACGCATTGCACTCTTCAGATGGCCGATCGATCTATCACCCAACCTAGGGGTGAGCTAGAGGATGTGTTAATCAAAGTCGGGGAATTCATATTTCCTGTGGACTTTATAGTTATTGATACACAGCCTGTGGCAAACCCACGCAATCAAATCCCGGTGATACTCGGTCGACCCTTTTTGGCCACTTCCAACGCGGTAATCAATTGTAGAAACGGCTCTATGACCCTATCCTTTGGGAAGAAGTCAATTGAGCTTAACATTTACAAGTTGGGAAGTGAACCCTCCGAACCCTATGCTCATGTGTGTTCTGTCGAATTAATGGATGTCGACAGCAGCGAATTTGATCAACCTCATGATACAGACTCTTTTCATATGTTGTTGTTTGACCCAACCATTTACTCTTCCACCGAATTGTCCGGGTCAACATCTAATGAGGAACTTTATATTGAGTCTGACGATCACCCCATTTTTTCTGATGACATTATTTTTCGGGGTATCGATGAAAGCTTTGAGGAAATTTTCGCTGATGAACTCGCATTTTTACAAGACACGGGTGTTGAGATGAATCAACTCCAAGATGAAGAAATTGGACCTCCACCCCCTCTTTTGGACAATCATGACAATGCGAGTAATCCATCATTACTATCACTGTGTCGTCTCTCCAAATTGAGATGCAATCCTTTTCCATTACACCTCTTGTCACTTCCCCATTTCTTCACATCAAAAGGTGACATGTTCTTCCACCAACCTTGGTACTTCATTGATAAAATTTTTGAATGGTTGGTGTTGACCTTCGGTCTTTGCAAAGCTTGGCATTGACCAATAACCTTAACCCCCTCATGTGATTTTAAAAGATTAAAAATGTTTAACTCAAGTTTGGGGGAGGGGTGGTATATTTTGGCTCTTGAAAGAAAATGATTTTTACAAAATTGTGAGCCTAAAATAAGTTTGGGGGAACATTTTCACTTTCATATATTCTTGCCCCCATTAATAATTTCCTCCCAAGTCTACAGGTTTTTTTTTTGAGCTTAACGGATGACATCAGTGAGGATACTGCTGTAAACAGGTTTGGGGGAGGTTTGTGCTTATTTACACATCAATTTGCATCATATTTTGCATAAGCACAACATTTTCAAAAATTAAATTTTTTTTTATAACAAAAGAGTAGAAAGTGAAAAATTACATCCAAAAGATAGGAATAGTTTAAGAAAACCAAGAAAATTAGAAGTTTTCTTATACGAACTAGTAATAAGTAGTTATGAGCTGTTGTCCCAAGGGTTAGTAAGATGAAGGAAGTCACTAATCTGAGGATAAAAATAAGTCTGAAAAATAGTTTCTATTCTGGAAGCCAAACATTTGAATGTTGATACCCTACAATATGCACCTACACACGTCTTGAAACTCGGGATAGTAGAGGATACCTTGAAATGCTCTTGTCTAAAAGCCATAGTATGAAGGAAATGATGAAGAAAATATAAAATGGTGAAAAGAAAAAAAAAAAATGAACACTGGTTTTGTATCGCCAAGGTAGCAATAAAAAAATATAGCGAGGGTGCCTCTTCACCTAGTGCCCTAAGGCCAACTGGTCTGGGAGTCACTGCTTAGCCTTAGGTGGTGCAAGACAAGGAAAATATTATCACCAAATCTGCAAGCACATGAGTAATCGGTCGGTTAGTACCTCAAGAAGTATTAACGGTCGCATGAAAATGTGTAAGAAATTCTAAGTATTCATCAAAGTAAAAAGTACTAAGGTAGATGGACAAGAGTATGATAGCTTGAATTGAATTCTCTGAGTGTAGGGATGTTCTTTACACACACGTGGGGTTATATGATCAATGTTTGGACAAAAGGTAGGAATGAAGAATAAAGACGATGTTTTATTGAGGGATGATGTGATTTCTAACATTTTTTCATGACTATTAAGATAGGGCTCATGACAACTGAAAAGCTAGTATGGTTGGAAACTCTTCTTTTCAAAGTATTTCTTTTATGGTTCTTATCTTTATATGTAAATTTCACCATCTTTCTTTTTGTTATTGGATTTTGTGGGTGTAATCCGCTGAAAACCCTCAGAAGACAACACTCCTCCTACTAGGGACACCTAGAGGTTTAACGGCTTGTTGCACGTGCTCAGTGCAATCGTGTCTGCCTACGAAAGTGTGCTTAGTTTTCTCCTTTCTTTTTCTCCTCTTAAATAAACTAATTTGCTCGGGACGATCAAAGATAAGTTTGGGGGTATTTGTTCAGTCGATAAAACTGCACATTTGTAATACATTTTT
Source organism: Agapanthus africanus (assembly GCA_030015575.1). NCBI lineage: Eukaryota > Viridiplantae > Streptophyta > Magnoliopsida > Asparagales > Amaryllidaceae > Agapanthus > Agapanthus africanus. Next base: position 380,984,765 of record JASDDO010000022.1, on the reverse strand, counting down.
CCTACCATTTTTATATTAAAAAAGGACTTTATTATAATATATTATACATATGAGGGTTTATGTGTAAAAACATTATTTTCCATATGTTAATATATTTAATTATCATTTGGTAGGAAAATGTATGCAAATAATATTATTGGTCTAATCCTAGTAGAACAAAGTCTACTAAAATCTTATATGAGTTGTTGTGTAGATTATTTCCAAGTTGTTATGAAGGATTTAACAAACAAATCAATTTGTTGAAGAATACTTTCCAAATTAAAGAGCAAACTTGGAGACTAAGTCTGGAAGCAACCGAGGAAATATTTTCAGATTCTGAAGATGCTTAGGAATGCCAAATGTCACCATCAGAGAGCCCAAGAGAAACGGCAGAGAGATCCACACCAATGAGCGCGGATCCGCGGCCAAACCCACCCTGGGGCCGCGGATCCGCCGCAGTTTAAAGAGTTCATGATGCAAGATTTTGGGAGATTTTCAAATGCTGAATTTTACCAACTTCTGAACAAAAAGATTCTGGGTTTTCACTATATAAAGGCACCGAGGGCATCTTGGAAAAGCTATCAAGCCGAAGAGATCACGAAGCTCCCGACGCTCACGCATCCAGGCTGATCATCGACTGTTCGACTACCTCCCTAGGAAGGATCGAGAAGCAAATCAAGTTCTGTAATCATTTTCTATGGATTAAAAGTGTAGTTGAAGGAGTTGATTAATAAAGGTAGTTTTTTTTATTTAATTGTTTGTTTTTACATTATGTTCTTCCTCTCTTTCTTTTCATCTTCTTCTCCCAACATGCGCGAGTAATTCTCCGCTTGTTAGGGTTCGTAGGATTAGGGTAGGTTAATGGGGGATGAAAATAATTAAACCCTTTTTAAGTCCTATAAAGTTTAGGAACTTTATCAAAATAATCATTAACATCCTAATCGGGCGCGCTAGCAATTCCTTGCTAGTTCCGACCACGATTAGAGATTAGATTAATGATTGTTTTGGTAAAGGCTAGATAATGAACGGAGTTCCGTGTCGAGATAAGGGTTACGAGTGGGATTCCTTTTCCCTCCAGAAACCCTAATCTACACGCATCACCGTCGTTCTAGTTCTAAATCTATTAATGGATAAAAAGGGTAACTTTTAATTAATCTCTCATAACTACTAAATCCTAACGAACCCTACAAGCCCTTCTTATTATAATTAATCACATCTTTAAACTAATCTAGATCTATATTTACATTCTTATTAAACGTAGATCTAGAAACCATCCTACAACCATTCGTATTTCTTCCTCCTTTTCAACACATCTAAAGTAAAAATAAGAGGTTCCACGTTTCCCAGAGGACGACCCGTACTCATCTCGGTCTAGCTACGCGCGACACCGTTATTGATTGCGGTTAACTACAAACAAACACTTTTTCGAGTCAATCAGGATCCTTACAACTCGTAGGGAGAAAATGCTTTTATGGGACCCTCATGGCCCATAAAATTGAAAAGCCTTAGGCGATAGGGATTTAAACCTGTCTCCTAAGCCATCGCTCCCCAATCCCCAAGTGGCGAATGATGAGTCACTCCTGGTACCATATTCCGGTGCAGCGACGCAGACGCCAACCAAATTCCACACCCCATACCCCCAGTGGCGAATGATGAGTCGCTCCTGGTACCATATTCTAGTGCAGTGATGCAGACGCCAACCAAATTCCAAATCCCATACCCCAAGTGACGAATGATGAGTCGCTCCTGGTACCATATTCCAGTGCAGCGATGCAGACGCCGACCAAATTCCAAATCCCATACCCTAAGTGGCGAATGATGAGTCGCTCCTGATACCATATTCCAGTGCAACGATGTAGACGCCAACAAAATTCCAAATCCCATACCCCAACGGTGAATGATGAGTCGCTCCTGGTACCATATTCCACTGCAGCGGTGCAGACGCCAACAAAGTTCCAAAAATTTTCCGGCCCTACGGTCTGGATCATACATCCTGAAAAACCATATACAATCCACAGGCGTAAAACAATCCCAATCTCTCCCGAGTCCTACCGGCGAGACCACATTCAAAGTCCCCCGGCGATGAAGATTCAAAAAAAAATGGGTATGTCCACAAGCAAAATGGGCACGGATGAAAACCCGAAAAAGCTCCATGAGTAAAAACAGCGGGGCTGCCGGCGAGTTTGTGAAAACCCGAAAGGGCGCAAACTCGTAAAAAAAGAGGTGAAATGCACTCACAAAGTCCTCTCGACTTTATGAGGAGAAAATTCCCACGTGAGATCCTTACGACTTACAAAGGAGCAACACACTTAGGAGTCCCCACGACTCCTAAGGAGAAAATACACCTACGGGATCCTTACGACCCGTAGGGAGAAAATGCTTTGTGAGACCCTTACGGCTCACAAAATTGAAAAGTCTTAGGTGATAGGGACCTAAAACCTGTCTCCTAAGCCATCGCTTCCTGATAAACAAGCGCAAATGATGATTCGCTCCTGGTACCATATTCCAGTATAGCGATACTGATGCCAAGCAAAAACCAATTCCCAAATCCTCCCGGGGCAAATGATGAGTTGCTCCTGGCATATTCCAGTGTAGCGATACTGATGCCAAACCAAAACCAATTCCCAAACCCTCTCATGACAAATGATGGTTTGCTTCTGGTACCATATTCCAGTATAGCGATGCTGATGTCAACCCAAATAAAATCAAACCAACAACCTCTGCGGCGGAATCATGCTCCGTCCCAGAATTTACCCCATGTCAAATCATGCTTCGCCTCGGGATATCTACCTTCCTTGCCGGAATTATGCTCCTCCTCAGAATCAAATCAACCAACCAGCTCTGCGTCGGAGTCATGCTCCATCTCAGAGTGTACCCCGCGTCGAAATCAAGCTTCGCCTCGGTGTATTTGTCTTCCCTGTCGGAATTATGCTTCGCCTGGGAATCAACCTCTGCATCGAAATTATGCTTCAGTCAGAATGTCTGCCGCTCTTCGGAATGATGCTCCGATCCCCTGGAATCATGCTCCGCTCTTCGGAATGATGCTCCGATCCCCGGAATCATGCTCCGCTCATCGGAATGATGCTCCGATCCCTGGAATCATGCTCCGCTCATCGGAATGATGCTCCGATCCCTGGAATCATGCTCCGCTCATCAGAATGATGCTCCGATCCCTGGAATCATCCTCTGCTCATCGGAATGATGCTCCGATCCCCTAGAATCATGCTCCGCTCTTCGGAATGATGCTCCGATCCCTGGAATTATGCTCCACCCTTCGGAATGATGTTCCGATCCTTGGAATTATGCTCCGCGCTTCGGAATGATGCTCCGATCCCTGGAATCATGCTCCGCCCTTCGGAATGATGCTCCGATCTCTGGAATGATGCTCCGCCCTTCGGAATGATGCTCCGATCTTGGAATTATGCTCCGCACTTCGGAATGATGCTCCGATCTCCTCCGATCCCTGGAATCATGCTCCGCCCTTCGGAATGATGCTCCGATCTCTGGAATCATGCCCCGCCCTTCGGAATGATGCTTCGATCTTTGGAATCATGCCCCGCCCTTCGGAATGATGCTCCGATCTTTGGAATCATGCTCCTCCCTTCGGAATGATGCTCTGATCTCTGGAATCATGCTCCGCAAATCGGAATAATGCTCCGATCCCCGGGAATCATGCTCCCCGAGGGATGCTCCGCCCCCGGAATGATGTTCCACCTCGAAGTCCAGCTTCAAGATTCATCAATTTCATGCACACAACTCAAATGTGCGGTGTGCATTTATTGATGGGGGGCACTTTGTTGGGGTCGAAAATTGTACCTCGGTTGACCGAGTCAAAGTCAAGGTCAACCCCAAGCCAGGTGGGGCCAAGCCCAGATCAGGCGGGCCCATGCCCAAGTCGAGCCCGCGGCCAGCCTCCCCCATGCCAAAATGAAATCATGTAATAAATATTTTTATGTAATTTTTTATGCATGAATGTAAACAAAATGGGCATAAAGCCAAATTTTTGTAAGCCCATGGCTTATGTGCAAAAAGAAATAGCATATGAGGCATGGGATGGGCAAATGTCATTTTTGTAAAGTCCAAGAGGCTATGTGTAAAGTGTATAGCCTATAAAGGCAAGGATAATGAAAATATCCCAACAACTTTTTCTCTCTCCAAAAAAATCCAGATTTGTGATCTTATTCTTCCTCAAGGTTCTAAAACCTTCTTTTTTTCTTTTGAATTAAATCAAGAGTTTTACTTTTCCTTTTATAAAACTAAATAGTTTTCCACCACAAAACCCACAAAGGGGAACTCGGATCTTCCATCAGATCTCAAAAAGAAGAGATTTTTAAAATCTCACATCTCTTGATCTTCAAGATCCTGCCAACAGAGGAGGAAGAAGGAGACCCATCTCCAGAAACCCCACTTTGGGGAAGAACTAGGGCTCAAGCCCTTCATCAGCTTCAAAACAGCTTAGGAGTTTAACTCCACTCTAATTTCCCTTTCGGGAGTTTATGGGGCTAAAAGCCCCTTTTTCTTGCCGGCGCCCGAGCGCCTTGCGCTCAAGCGCCCAGCGCCCACGTGCCGACACGTGGCGCGCTAGCGCTCGAGCGCCCAGCGCCCACGTGCCGACACGTGGCGCGCGGGCGCTCGAGCGCCAAGCGCCCACGTGGCGCGCTAGCGCTCGAGCTTCCAGCGCTCAAGCACCAAGCGCCCACGTGTCGACACGTGGTGCGCCAGCGCTCGAGCGCCCAGCGCCCACATGTCGAACACGTAGCGCGCTAGCGCCTAAGCGCACAGCACCTAAGTGCACAGCGCTCAAGGCGCTGGCCCCACGCGTTCTTTGGGCGCTTTTTCTTCCTTTTTTTTTTATATATGTATACATGTATATATATAGATACACACATACTCTAAAACACTGTCCCTCCCCAAAAAAATTTTGGGCCGGGGCGCTGCCCCGCACCCCGCAAGGGGCTGCTAGCCCCCTTGACCCCCAGCCCGCTATCCGGGTAGCGGGACCCCCGTAAAAACTCTGCGTGGCTCCCGATGTATCCAAAACAAAACACACGTACACTGCACATTGAGTTCGCATAACCAGTTTAACCCGTTAATCGGAGGTTCCCTCGCTCCAAAAGCAAGGGGTAATTAACGGCAGCTTAGTCCGCGGCTGCCGGAGATTCGGATCCCCATAATCAATAAACCCCGGCCTACCCTGGGCAGGGGGAATCTGTAGTACGCCTGACAAGTGCGCGCGTATTCCCATCTCAATGGGGTGACAAAAAACACCCTACATGGATATTTGGATCCGTGAGAATTTACATCTTATGAAACTTGTCAATTTTATCTCAAAGGAAAGATGATCAAAACTCCATTTACAGGATACGGAGCAAGAGCTAATGAACTCTTGGGACTGATAAATAGTGATGTATGCGTTCCTATGTCTACACATGCTATGAGTGATTATTCCTACTTTATTACATTCACGGATGATCTCTCTAGATTCGGACATGTGTTCTTGTTGAAATACAAGTCTGAAACTTTTGAGAAATTCAAGGAATATAAAAGTGAAGTAGAGAACCAGACGGGTAAAGGTACCAAAATTCTTCAATTAGATCGAGGAGGAGAATACTTGAGCACGGAATTCCGAGATTATCTAAAAGAGAATGTGATTCTCTCTCAGCTTACTCCTCCGTATACACCACAGCATAACAGTGTATCAGAGCGGATAAATCGTACCCTATTAGATATGGTGTGCTATATGATGAGTACTACTGAGTCACCTCTATCATTATGGGGTTATGTACTTGAGACAACTGTGTACCTATTGAATTATGCTCCATTAAAATCTGTGCCTAAAACCCCATATGAGATATGGAGTGGAAAGAGACCATATCTTAAACGAGTTAAGATATAAGGTTGTCTTGCTTATGTCAAAAGGAAAAACCCGGACAAACTCAAAGCACGATCGGTACTTTGCAAGTTTGTGGGATATCTAAAGAATTCTCTAGGGTATCTATTCTATTACACCGAGGAACAAAAAGTATTTGTTTCTCAGTATGCCCCTGTTTGGAAAAGGAATTTCTTGTAAAAGAAATTAGTGGTAGTGCAGTAGAATTGGATGAAATTCCAGAAACACAAACTACAACTGAGAATTTGGTAAAACCGAAAGATTCAATAGTCCCCGACGAACCTCAGCTACTCCGTAGATCTAGTAGGGTTTCTCATCTACCTGAGAGATACTACGGGTTTCTCATAGACGGTGGAAGCGAGGATTGCATCATGGAAGGCCCGACTAGTTCGAGCAGGCCATCATAAGTGGGGACTCTGTGAAATGGCTGGATGCTATGCGATCTGAGATGAAATCCATGTACACCAACAAAGTGTGGACTTTGAAGGTTGCTCCTGAAGGGGTAAAACCCATTGGGAGCAAATGGATCTTCAAGAAGAAGATCGGTGTAGATGGAAAGGTTAAGACCTTAAAAACTAGACTTGTAGCAAAAGGTTTTCGTCAATGACCAGGTGTCGACTATGACGAGACCTTTTCTCCAGTGGCTATGCTTAAGTCCATCCAGATCCTACTTACCATTGCTGCATACCATAACTATGAAATCTAGCAGATAGACGTCAAGACCGCTTTTCTAAATGGTAATTTAGAAAAGAGCATGTATATGACACAGCCAGAGGGTTTCGTAGACAGTGGGAGCAGCAGAAAGGCGTGCAAGCCACTTAAATAAATTTATGGATTAAAGCAGGCATCGCGGAGCTGGAACATTTGCTTTGATGTAGCAGTCAAAAAATTTGACTTCATCAAAAACATAGATGAACCATGTATATATAAAATGATGGTAGAGAGTAAGGTCATTTTTCTTGTATTGTACATGGATGACATACTCTTGATAGGAAATGATATTCCTATGCTGCACTCGATCAAACTCTTCCTATCATAAAAGTTATCCATGAAAAATTTAGGTGTTGCTTTCTATATCCTGGGAATAAAGATCTATAGGGATAGATCTAAAGGATATTGGGATTATCCCAATACAGGTACATAGACACCATACTAAAGAGTTTTAGTATGGAAGATTCCAAGTATGGTAACTTACCCGCTTGCTCAGGAATCACCCTCTCTAAAAAGATGTCTCACAAGACTGATGAGGAGAGGACTCGCATGAACATGACACCCTATGCCTCTGTAGTTGGGTCTATCATGGACGCGATGTTATGTACCAGACTGGATGTATCTTACGCACTTAGTGTGGTAAGTAGGTATCAATCAGACCCAGGGAAGAAGCATTGGATAGCTGTGAAGAACATTCTTAAGTACTTGCGAAGGACTAAAAAACTGTTCATGGTGTATGGTAACGGAGAACTCCAAGTAGAGTCCTTTACCGATTAAAGCTTCCATAGTGACAAGGATGGCATCTGTCTCGGGTTTTGGCATCACCCTCAACGGAGGGTCGGTATGTTGGAAGAGCTCCAAGCAAGATATTGTTGCAGATTCGACGATGGAGGATGAATACACCGCTGCTAACGATATTGCCAAAAAGGCTATCTGGATGAAAAAGTTGTTGGATATAGTGCCTTCAAGTCAATTATTGTAATCGCAGGCACACGATTGTGATGATTGAGGGAGGACCTATACGGGTAGAACAGTCTTACTCAAAATGATAGTATACTATTTGGTTTGTCTCTATCATCATGTACATGCATTATGTGGTATTATAGATCACTATTATATGTTGATAGAGCCCATAGGATTCTTGTTTGACACCAGCATTATGATGGCGATCATATACGTGGGAGCTGGGTGGTCTATAAGCACATCCTTAAATGTCCCTAGTCGAGGGAGTATAAGACTGGGCATCGATACTCCGGAACAGACCAGTGTATACTTTTCGAGACCCCGACGAGGAGCGGTGGCCGGTCTCACAAGCTATTGGTGTCAGTTAGTCACCTAAGATAGTATACAGGTACTCATTGGGTTATGAGTTACACTGGACAGATTCGTCGGGAACATGCTAGATGGTATTATACCTATTGTCAGATAGCAGTTCTCAGGTGACATGAGTACAGGTTAGTCTGTCGACCTGAGATCGTCATTTGTCTCGTGCGAGTTCCCACTGTACTTTGATTACTACCTTACCACGGCTCAAAGGAGTCGTGCAAACAGGTTTTAGTTGGGTACAGTCCCGAGCCACATGGAGGCAGTGAGCAGATCGTCGGGGATTCGTCTCTCCCGGTATTAGGGGTTGATGTCACGCTGTGCACGGGTGGCCATCACCAGAAATCCTTGGCCAAGATAGACGAGAATTACTGATTTAGATCAGTAGTTTCTCAGTGGGTGATGGGCTTCACACCGACACGAAATATCGCAATATTACCGATCTGACTTTATCCACCCCCTAGACCCGATATGCGATACTCTTAACGAACAGACCAGAATGTACATAGATTGTCATAGACAGGCTCAGTAGGGGTTCGGATAAGTTTGCTCGTCAGCCTTCCTTTCGCTCAATACTTGCGTAGCCGTTACGTACAGTTAGTGCCGCTGACGTGCTTGTGGTTAAACTCACTGCCAACGTATTGATGAGTTTTTAGGGTCCCACACAAAGGGTTTCCCTAGTTCAGGCAAAATGATGTAGTAGCCATATTTTGATACGTGCAGGGTTCCGATCGAATGATTGTACTAGTTACCCGGACTTTCGATCGGACTGTTGATAATACTACCCGGCTCGGATTTGAGCCGGATTATTAAATCAGGTATTGATTTAATAATTTACGTATATGTATTTTGATATGTATATTCTATTATTATGTTCTTTGTGTTATTCTATCTCTTTGGGTATTCGTATTTTGGTACGAATATAGATATGTATATACAGATGAGTGTAATCCGTATTTATACGGAAAATATTCTAGAAGGTGGACACCTCATTTTGGTTTATCCATTTATTAAATTAAATGGAAATGAGGTGTAAAGGTGATGAAGAGAGAATGGTGAGAACCATGCTTGAATAGTGTTGACAAATGAATTTTCAATTCATTTGTGCAAACTATTCAAGTATGATTGATATATTATATTTGGAAATTGTGTTTTACAAAACCATGTTTGAGGGTTTTCTCTCACTAGAGTTTTTTCTTTCTCACTTGAGTTTCTTCATTTGTGTTTTCTTCACTTGAGCTTTGCATGGTTGGTTTTTGGAAAACACTCTCACCATTTGCTTCTTCTCTCTTCACAACCTTTCTTGAGCTCCTTCTCCTTCTTCTTCATCTTCTATCCTACCATCTCATGTGTTGAGAATCAAGGGTAGAAGAGAAATAGATACACACTTAGAGCAACTCATTACATCCATAGGCACTCTAGATTAGTAACCTAGAATCCCTAGTTGCTTCACTAGATTCTTAGTGTGGAGCTAGAGCCATGAGCTACATCTCTCGGGTAGATCATTTTCGACGGAGGAAGACCGGCGCCTAAGCTCGATCGAGGAGACCTCAAGGAGCCAAAAAAGAGGATTGAAGACCGAAGGACACGTATCAGTCGGTATAACACTTCTATCCTTTTGTTGCTAGTTTTAGGTTTATGGTTCGATTCTAGGACGGGTATTTAGCGCCAAAATTTTTAAATACCATTTTTGTTCCACATCGACCACGGTAGATGGCCAGGGCGCTAGCAAACCCCAACAAAAGTTCATCACTAAACTTGGTGTGGTTCTATCCACTGTTGATCCAATACCCTTATATTGTGATAACAATGGAGCTATGGTTTTGGCCAAGGAACCCCGGCCCCATCAGCAATCCAGACATATTCTGAGGCGGTATCACCTGATCCGGGAGATTATTGATCACCGCGAGATCGAGAAGGATCGGACATGAGCTTCTTCCGCTTCTAGCTCATCCGCTTGACCAATAGGGAAATGAAAGACGGTCAATAGCCAAAGGAGATTCCAGGAATGCTTCTTTCGGGCTGCCTTATTAGTAGATGTTAGCGATATATGCCATAGAGGCCATTATTGTAAAGTACTGGATTGTATATTATGTTTTGGAAGCTTAGGATATTCACAGATTGTAACATTTCAGAAAATAAAATATTATTTTTAGGAATTTAAACAATTAAAATAATAAATATTATGAATATTTTAATGTATGAAGATTAGTTTTAATGAAATGGTATAATTATATACCGATAGTTTGGAAAATATTTGGAAAATTAATATGAATTATTGGTTTTGAAGGTGTTAAGTTGATTTGGATATTTTATAATATTTATACAATTACTTGTATACGAGTTTATTAGTAAACCTGATTAATATGTACTAATTATGCAGTAGGCTTGATTATGCATATGACATGCACCATGTCATGTTTCAAAACACTTGTTACACATTCATGAACCATGCTTCATTTGTATTTATATTGTTTTGTTTTGATTTGAAAAGAAAAGAAAAAGAAAAAAGAGAAGATATTTGGATGAGAGGGTGGGGACATGAGGGTATGGTGGGTGAGAGGGATATATATATATATATATATATATATATATATATATATTACAACCTTTTACACATTTCATCACCCCTTCATTATCTTCATTTTTCCTCATCTTCTTCCTTTTCCTCCTTCATCCTTCATCCTCCATCATCTCCTCACTACCATCCATGGCCACCACCAAAAACTCAAACAAAAACCTATAATCCCTTCATAAAAAAATGTGCACAAGCTCACTACATACCTTATGGAGGCACCAAGTCAAGACTTTGAGCACTTGGGAACATCTAGGGTTTTTCTCTAGTTGCCAAATGAGGTATTTCCTACACCCTTAGCTCAGAATGTGAGTTTCTTTAACTTTTATAGTAGTTTAGAGTTAACACTTGGTGGTTTAGTGATGTTAGAATTTTCCAAGATGATTTTTAGAGGATTTGTGGAGTTGTGAGGGTGCAATTGAGGATTAGTCATGACTACAACCCTGTAGTGTTAGAAATCCTGGACCAAACAGAGACAAAAACCCAAAACTTGAGCTAGAATTGATCCGATGTCGGTTTTCTTAGATTTATGATGCCTACAGGGAATCTGGAGTAACCTGGATTATTTATGAGAAAAACAAACAATTCCAGTAACTTAGATAGACCACTAGAAGACCACCCATGAAGTTCGAGACCAAAAACCTTATTCTAGGCCAGTGACATCGGTAGAAATAGCTTCCTCGCCGGGCCATTGTTAGGGTCTAGTGTTGGGTTTTGTCTTATAACACACACACCCTATATCATTGTTAGTTATATGTATGCCCTAGAGGCCATTACTATACATACGATGTATATTGTAGTGGATGCTTGGACATATATAGGAATGACTTTCTTGCTCGACATGATAGTACGCTATCTGGTTGTACTTTATCTTAATGTGTACTCTGATTATCTCTATGTTACATGTTGATAAAGCCCTTAGGATATGTACTCAACTACTGGGACTATGATGAGATCATACTAGTAGGGCCACGGTAGTCGACGAGTACATCCTATAACTGTTCCTAGTCGAGGGTGTATCGAGACAGGGCATTGATACACCAGAGTAGACTAGCGTATACGCATCTTGTCCCATATGATGGGCGATGGATGATCCCATATCCATCGGTGTATGACATCAAGGATGGTGTACGGGTGCTCAGTAGAGACTGGGTACACTGGACGGACTCGCCGAGAACTCCCAGATGGTATTATACCTCACGTCAGATGGCAGTTCTCCGGTGACATTGGTACAGGTTAGTCTGTAGACCCGAGATCGTCATAGAGTCTTGTGTGATTCCTACTATGCTTTGATTTCCATCATACCACATCCAAGAGGGCGTGCAAAAAGGTGGCTTTTGGGTACAGTCCCGAATCACATGGAGGCAATGAGCGATAGGAGGGGATTCGTCTCTCCCGGTATAGGGAGTTGATGTTGTGCTGTGTTCGATTGGCTATAACTGGAAATCCCTGGCCAGGGTTGCTGAGATTTAATGGTAAGTGTTATCAGTAGTTTCTCGAACTGTTATAGACCTTATATCGACACGACTTATCAAACTACTGGGGTCTGACGTTTACCACCCCTAGGCGAGATATGCGACATATCAGACGACGAGACCGGACTGTACGGGAGTGTTACTGAATGGATTCACAGGAGAATGTACATGCTTGCTTGTTGATCTTCTGAGCGCTCAATACCTGGGTGGCTGTTACGTTTAGCTGACCGCTTGCAGCTTGTGGGTGTTTGATATGATCATCACCTACCGCTGGCGTATTGACGATTCTTTAGAGTCCTACATAGAGGTTTCTTGGCTCAGGCAAAACGGAGTAGGGGCACATATGTGATATGTGCAGGACCGAGAACAATACGTGTATGTGATACCGTATTAGATTCTCGCGATATGAGATATCGGCCGGGTATATGTGATATAGCCGGGTCATCGGATCAAGTGTTGATTCGATGAATTGATACAGATATATTAGTCGGTTATATGCGATATAGCCGGATTGTCGGATCAAGTGTTGATTCGATGATTTAATGTATAATTATATATATGATATATTAAATTACATTAACTAATATAAGCCCACTAAAAGATTCTTTTTCTCACTCGGGTAATACATTGATATATATGCGATATATGTTAATTGTATTATTTTATTTTGTTACAATAAATATTGTATATGTGATATATAATATTGTAACATATTATAATTACTAATGCAACATGATTAGTGGAGATTAAATAAGGTTAGGGTTTGATTTAGGTTAGCTCATTCTTGTAGCTTCTAGAAGCTTTTCTTTTTGTCATGAGCTAAGATATTTTGTAACCCAAACCACACCCTTAACTCAAGTTAACTCTCTACAAAGGTTAGCTATTATTATATTAGCAACCATGGTTGCATAAGGAATTATCACAACATTTCATTATTCATCACAAATGATTATTGATCTTCTTCTTCCTTGAGCCTTTGAGAAAAGCTTTCTAGGTTTTTCTTATGTGATGAAAATGTGTGAGTTAATGAAAACAAATGAGAGCTAAAATCCTACTTCATCATCCTCATCTATCATTGCCATTTAGATGAGGGTGTTCACTTCATTTAGTGAGTGAGAGCTTGTGTTAATGAAACTTCAAGGTAGATCATCTTAGTTATCGAAGATCGGAAGCAAGCTTGCATCTTTCTCTTCGTGGAGCTTTTCGAGAGTCCGGATACTCGATGAGCGCAGTGAAGGGACTTCACGGAGCTTTAGAAGTGAAGGACCGGACTACAAAGGTTGTAATCCCAAACTCTTAGATACTAAAGTGTTTAACATGCTTTGTTTCGCCTAAATCTCTAGTCTAAGATCTTGGTTTAGGGTTGTTCGGCACGACTAAATTTTAAATCGGGCATGGATGATGCCTTATAGACCCTTGTGCGTGTGCCTAGTAATCCTACAGTGATATCAGAGCCAAGCTAGAGCTTTAGACGAAGTCCTGGCGAAGTTTAAATTCCGATCGAACTCCGAATACCCGTAAAACCCTAGTTTCTGGAAATTTTTTCAAAATGTGATTTTTTGTGAATTAAAAATACTCAAAAAAATCAGCAGGGAAATACAAGTATTACTGTGAAACACGTGACACTAATCCCATTAAAGCGCCACAGAACCGCGGCCGTACCATGGCTTGCGCGGCGGTTCCGCGGCCAAACAGTAGAGTTAGGGTTTAGTGTTTGCACAGTAATATCCGTCTGTAGTTCCTGATTCTTCTGGGAATTTTTAATTTTTACTCAAGTATTGAGTTTTCTGGGTTGTATTGGGGACTCGTTGATTCGATCGGATAATTTAACTTCGTCTAATTTTTTTTCGGATAATTTTTAGAAACTGTTAAAAAGTTCGAACGGATATCAATAACTCATTTTTTCCCCTGTCGGAAAATTTTTCAAAAGTTGGATTTTTTCTCGAGTTTGAAACTTCTGGAAAATCATGCAAGTAACGCGGTGGACCCTCTAGACCCTCTAGAAGAATACAAACCTTAACTCGATTATGTGACCGTCTGAACCGCCTCTGAACCTTAGGGTTTGAGGCAGTACGGCGTTGCCACATGTGAGGCGTTGGCTTGACCCTTCTACGGCTAGACCATTGGTACTGTGGCATGTGATGGATATTTTTTGAACTCCGCTCAAGTGTTGAGCTATTTGGGAAATCTTGGGTGTTTGTTTATTCGATCGGAAAGTTTAACATTGTCTATTTATCTGGAATGTGATACAATATTTGGAATCCACAAATAGTTATGAGATAACTAATTTGAATGTTATAAATCTAGCAGTTCAGTCTCAGTTGATCGGTTGCCACGGGATTTTGATGCGATCAAAAGTCCGTCGCAATCACGTAGCGTACGCGGATACTCGCCGGGTAAACTTAATAGATAGCCACGCCCCATAGCCCCGACCAAGTGACTGTAGGAGAACCCCGTCGCCAAAAGCATCCGTTAGGGTGCTCGCGGCAGCGGTGTTCCGCCTTAGTGCACTTCGTCGACGGCATCGGGGGTGCGGCCGTCTACTAAAGTTTACGACGAGCATTCGATCAGGATATCGGGAATCTTGTTGAATTGCCCGACTATATATTGTAAAGAGTTTTCGATAATGAGACTAAAATGCGGGGTTTATAATTGTTAGGCATGCGATGTCTAAGGAATTCATTTGGTTAGGCATGCGATGTCTAAGGAGGTTGCGGATTCCAACTGTTGTAGTTTTACACTTTCTTTTCTGTGACCGTAAGCGTAGTATGTGGTGTATCGCCGGCTTCGTTGCTATACATCAACGACAATCGGGATACGCATACTTGCTTACGTTGATGATATGAGATATTATGTGTTGCTGTGATATGTTATATTGGATCGTCGTGTTCTGAATAGCCGGGGGTTTTATGTGAGATGGGAGTTTTTCCTTTTCATTCATGTAAAATTCATTTGTATGTAATATTCTTTTATTGAGGCACTTCCGGGCTGAGGATGATGTCACCATTGTATATTATTTACTTTTCCCGCATTAGGTAGACCCAAGGCGGGGAGCACAAGTAACCGGGTTCTAGGGTCCAGTGGGAGACCATCTCGAGGAGTCGAGACCGGGTCTCCTAACCCTAGAATTGGCAGTGTTGCTTGTCACTCTCGTAGGGGTCTAGGGATGTGGGTTTGGCTATTCATCGCGACCGTGGAATCCGTGTTTTATACAGGCTCGTATTAAAACACGGACGTCCTAGTATATCCAATATTTCATATATGTTCTTCTGCTGTAATGTTCTGTGATGAGATCATATTACTGCCTGAGACGAATGTTTATATTATATATATGAGATATATGTTATATTGCAGATTTCGTTTCAAATGAGATGCTTGTGAAGCATAATAAAATGGGACTTCATTAATGAGATTAATGAGATAAAAGAAACCTAAAGATGTTGTAGAAAGTTGTTTAAAAACTGGTAGCTCTAGTTCTTTCTTTGCATAGCGGTGTTCCTTGTAGAACATCCAGCACCTTATTCGATAAGGAAAGAGCCGAGATCCCTTCACCGGGAGTGACCTCTTTAGCGAAACTAGCAGATGCTACAAACTCAGTTTATCTTTTGATTGTTTCTATAGTTTTTGCTTTGCATAGTGGTATTTGTGAAATATCCTGCACCTTATTCGATAAGGAAAGAGCCGACGATCCCTTCACCGGGAGTGACCTCTTTAGCAAAACTAGAAAAGGCCTAAAAAACATTCCATTCAAAATCACTCGATTCTACAACGATATCAAGTTCATCACGCAAAGGGTTTTCTTACAAACCTGTCGTAGCCTTCCGTCATTTCAGATAAGTACTACTTAGTATTCGTGCTATGGTAGTTTGGCATTCGTCAAGGCGTAGTGTGCGGTAGCTAACTAATGCTTATCTGCTAGCATACGATGAGATTGGATTAGGGTATTCATACGGCGTTGTTTGGCATTCGTCAAGGGTCGTGCGGGTGGGTTTAATTCAATCAGGAAATGTACGGGTTGAACTTGACTAGCGGACTATGGGTGGTTAGGCATTCGTCAAGGTCATAGGACGCTAAGGGTAAAATATTATTGGGAATTTCAAGTGTTGAAATTTGCAATGAGATTGCATACCTTCTATGAGATAGTTGGATCCCGATACCCACTGCGAGTAAGAGTTACTCCTGGGAGAGTTTTACACATTACAATTAGCCGATCAAGTAGGTGTCTAGAAAGGTGTTAACGGGGTTACGCCCCTGGGAAGACGAGGTTTATTTTAATTAGGTCCGTGCGAAAGCGCGGGGAACCTTTCTCAAAGTACCGGCACTGGCATGACTGAAAGATTGGCGAACTTGTAGGGTGTAACTAATCCCAGCTAGTCTTTCCTTTTAGGGTTTGAAGGAAGATTTGACTAAAACAGTGGGAGACATCCTGATTAGATAAATTGATAACCAATCTAATCTTGTAAAAGCGCACGCTGAGTGTTTTCTTCTCTCTCTCTCCTGGTTGCGACTATGTCACGCCTTAATTAAGATAATAATACGGATGTATTGACCGAACCTGCTTGTTATACTGCGCTAGGGAACGTTGGTCCCGCTCCAACTTATAATTGTTATAAGACAGAGCAGGAAATTGGGGATTACCAGAATTCCCGTGCCGCCCAAACGAAGAAAGTGCATGCTGATGCATCTTCTTCGGGTGTGTTCATTATAGAGAACTGTTTCTCAGTATCCTTTACGTCCTGGGTATGAGATACCGGATCAGGATCCCACATATGTAATTTGTTACATGGGCTACAGATAGGTAGAGAACTGAGAACGGGTGATAAGTTTCATGAGATAGAAACAGTGCAAGTGTTGCAGCCAAGTATGTTGGTAGTTATCACCCTGTATTACTAGAATACATTGATTCTGAACGAATGTTATTAGATACCGAACCTGATATACAACATCATATCAGTCTCTTTATGAGTAAAGAAGGATATAATTTTGTATTGTTGGATAATGTTTTGAACATTTCCTATATCAAGAGTTGATCGGTTCAGGCACGTTATCTAAAAGCATAGACGTTCTAAATCAAACCACAGTTCTTAATGTACAGAACACACACAAGAGGAAGAATTCAGAAATGAACGAATCCTTCTTGAGGTATTGTAGACTAGGTCATATCAATGTGACCCGACTTGCTGAAGTTACATTTAGATGCATATTTAAATTTGTTTGAATTTACATCTTGTGAAACTTGCCGGTCATGTCACTAAGATAAGATGACCAAATCTCTGTTTATTGGAAACAGAGAAAGAGTTAGTGAACTTTTGGGAT
The DNA here is from genome assembly GCA_030015575.1 of Agapanthus africanus. NCBI lineage: Eukaryota > Viridiplantae > Streptophyta > Magnoliopsida > Asparagales > Amaryllidaceae > Agapanthus > Agapanthus africanus. The sequence continues at coordinate 380,967,496 of JASDDO010000022.1, read as the reverse complement.
TAATACATGCTGATGTATGAAGGTCCCCTGTCTACACATGCCAAGACCGGTTCTTTATACTTCATTACATTCACTATTTATCTCTCAAGATTCGGACATATGTTCCTGTTGAAACACAAGTCTGAACCTTTTGAGAAATTCAATGAATATGAGTTAGAAGTAGAGAACCAAAAACGGGTATAAGTATTATGTCCTTTGATGAGATCAGGGAGGAGAATACTTGAGCACGAGATTCCTGGACTATTCTAAAGGAGAATGAGTTTCTCTCTCAGCATTACTCCTCCATATACACCATAGCACAATGGTGTATCGGGGTGGAGCAATCGCACCCTATGTGATATGGTGTGCTCTATGATGAGTACTACTGAGTTTCCTATTTCCTTTTGGGAGTTATGCACTTGAGAAGCTGCATACCTATTGAATAGGGTTCAAATCAAATCAGTTACCTACCACTTCATATGTGATATGGAATGGGAAGAGCCCATATCTTAAGTTTGTTAAGATTTGGGGTTGTCCAGCCTATGTCTAAAAGCATAATCTGGACAAGCTCGAGGCAAAGTCAGATCTGTGGAAGTTTGTTGCATATCCCAAGCATACGCAAGGGAATATCTTCTACCTAACCGAGGAACAAAATATGTTTTGTTTCTCAGCATGCCACCTTTGTGAAAGGGAATTTCTTGTGATGAAATTATTGGTCATGCGGTAGAACTGGAAAGAGTTCCAGCTATACAAACTGCAGCTGATGATTTGGTAGAACCAAAGGATTCAATAGTTTCCAACGAACCTCAGCCTCTCCGCCGATCTAGTAGGGTTCCTCACCCACCTGAGAAATACTTCGGTTTCTCTATGACAGTGGGAGCAAGGATTGCATCATGAGATGATGACCCAACTAGTTTCGAGCTGGCCATCAGGAGTGGGACTCTGTATGAATGGCTGGATGCTTAGCGATCTGAGATGGAATCCTTATACACCAACAAAGTATGGACTTTTGTTGCTATATCTGAAGGGTTAAATCCCCATCAGGAGCGAGTATATCTTGAGAAGATTACTTGGTGTACATGGAAAAGTTGAGACTTTCAAAGCTATGCTTAAGTCTATCCAGATCCTACTTGCCACTGTTAGGTCCACGTTACCCACCCCGGTCCTTTCGGGGAGGCGGAATAGGTAAAACGAAAATTTTTCCTAACTAGGTAACATGGACTGTACAAGAAGGATCATTGCTAAACAAGAACTAACAAATATTCTACAAGTTCTAACTACTATGTAGAATGGTTATACCTTGGTCTTGAACTCCTTCTCTTCTTGTTGTTGTTTTTCCTCTTGCTTGCTCCTTGTAGTTGCTTGAACGGATCCTCCTTGTCGTCTCCTCTTTGCCATAGATGGATCCACCCGAGGGTCTCGAAATTGAGCTCCAATCTCAACCTAGAGATGACTAAGGTGTTTGGTTTGCTAAACCTAATACCTTAGATTGAGTAGAGAAGAGTGATGGTGGTTTTGTCTCAAAGGTTCACGATTTCCAACTCATAGAACACTTGAACCTTGAGAGAGGAAGAGGAAGAGGGAGAGCTTTCTTTCTAGGAGAGAGAAAGAGAATGATAGAATGAGCTCTCATCATGCAACCATCCTCACAAAAGTGAGAATAATGATGATAATAATAATAATTAAGTATGGTGATGGTTAGTTTCAATGACCATTATCATTTCATGCTATTATTTTATTTTGCAAACAACAAGCAAGCAAAAGTCATACCCATGAAATGATAGCCATGAAATGATGATGGTCAACAAGTCCAAAATGGTCAACCGGTCAACAAAGTCAACAAGTCAACAAAAGTCAAACTTTCAACTCAACCATGGCACAATAATACTTAATTAATATTATTAATCATATTCTCATTAGGGTTTAAAGAAAGGTCAACGGTCAACAAGTCAACCAAAGCCAAATGGTCAATAACCCTAATGAGAATCCTCTGCCTCTGCCTCTGCCAACTGTGCATACACACCCGCATCCGTGCTCTAAGGAACACGAATATACTGAGACAAAACCAATCCCAAAACAATTACTAGGATCTGGCTTAAACCAAAGCCCGCTAGTAACTACTGTCCGGACACTAAACGCGCACAAGTGCGCGGATGTGAACGAACCCCGTCGCAAAACCATGCAACCTCTACTCTGTTTTGCCCAAAGGCGAGTAACCCTCTGTGTGGGACTCTAAAGGCTCGACACTACGCTGGCAGTGGGTTTAACCACAGGCCACAAGCGGTACTAGCTGTACGTAACGGTCCCCAGGTAGATGCCGATAAGAAGACTGATGAGGTGAACCCATCGAACTTCTACTGAGCCTGAATGTGACAATCTCCGTACAGTCCGGTCTGTTCGTCTTAGAATATCACATGGCGGGCTTAGGGGGCGGTAAACGTCAGTCCCCTAATAGCGGTACAAGTCGTGTCGGAGTGTAGCACAGAACACCCTGAGATAACACTGGAAACCTACCAGTATATCTCGCTTGCCCTGGCCAGGGACTTTGTGTAATGGCTCTCCTAGACACAACGCGATATCAACCCCCAATACCGGGAGAGACGAATCCTGTCTAACCGTCACTGCCTTCAAGTGCTTCGGGACTGCACCCAACTACTACTTGTTTGCACGACTCAGTAGAGCCGTGGTAGGGTAGTAATCTAAGAACAGTGGGAACACACTCGAGGCGAAATGACAGTGTCAAGTCAGCGGACTAAGCTGTACTCATGTCACCTGGGAACTGTTAACTGACGATAGGTATAATACCAACCAACAGTTCTCGACGAGTCCTGTCCAGTGTACTCGTAACCTAACGAGCACCTGCATACTATCTCCAGTACGACGTACTGATGGCTGTAGGACAGACCATCCCCCCTACTGGGAAGAGAAGCGTATGTACCAGTCTACTCTGGAGTATCGATGTCCTGTCTCGATAATCCTACGACTAGGGACCAAAATAAGGATGTGCTTATGGACTACCCAGCCCCCACTAGTGTGATCGCCATCACAACGCCGGTAGTCAAGAAAAAATCCAAAGGGCTCTACCAATATGTTTTTAGCGATATGTTAAAAGAAACATATACACATATTAAGATAGAAACAAACCAAGTAGTATACTACTATATCGAGCAAGACTGTCGTAAAACCATATATATCCCAAGCCTCCAAAATGTATTATACAAACTAGTACTATACAATAATGGCCTCTAGGGCATACATATCTAACAATCTCCCACTTGCACTAAAGGCCAGCAATTGGTGTACCGCATACCCAACGTCTGCACTAAGGCCAGCTGCCGGCGTACCGCATACCCAATAGCTCAAAAAGTCGCTCGAACTGTGTTTGAGGAAGGGCCTTCGTGAATGGATCCGCTGTGTTGTCTTTTGTGTCCACTCTCCGTACCTCGATCTCCTGGCGATCAATGATCTCCCTGATCAGGTGATACCGCCTTAAGATGTGTCTGGATTTCTGATGGGACCTTGGTTCCTTCGCTAAAGCTATAGCCCCATTGTTATCGCAATACAAAGGTATTGGGTCAACAATGGACGGAACCACCTGAAGTTCACTAATGAACTTCTTCATCCAGACCGCCTTTTTTGCGGCATCGCTTGCAGCAATGTATTCAGCCTCCATCGTCGAGTCTGCGACGGTATCCTGTTTGGAACTCCTCCAACACACCGCCCCTCCGTTGAGGGTAAACACAAAACCCGAGACAGACTTGTTGTCATCTTTGTCACTCTGGAAGCTTGAATCGGTAAAGGACTCGACCCTGAGGTCTCCATTACCGTAAACCAGGAAATCTCCTTAGTCCTTCTCAGGTACTTGAGAATGTTCTTCACGTCCGTCCAGTAGTCCTCACCTGGGTCTGACTGATACCGGCTCACAACGCTCAGCGCGTAAGCTACATCTGGTCTTGTACATAGCATCGCATACATTATAGATCCTACCGCCGAAGCGTAGGGTATAGTGCTCATGCGAACCCTCTCCTCGTCAGTCTTAGGAGACATCTTATTGGAGAGGGTAATTCCGTGCAATGCGGGTATGTTACCGCACTTGGAATCCTCCATACTAAATCTCTTTAGTACGGTCTCTATGTACCTGGACTGCGAAAGTCCCAGTAGTCTCTTGGATCTATCTCTGTAGATCTTGATCCCCAGAATGTATGAGGCATCACCCAGGTCCTTCATGGAGAACCGTTGTGACAAAAATAGCTTGACCGATTGTAGCATAGGAATGTCATTTCCTATCAAAAGAATGTCGTCCACGTACAAGACTAGGAACACGACAGTTCGTCCTACAATCTTCTTATAGACACAAGGTTCATCTTCGTTCTTGATGAAATCAAATTCCTTGATTGCCTCATCAAAATAGATGTTCCAGCTCCGCGATGCCTGCTTTAATCCATAAATGGATTTAAGCAACTTGCATACCTTCCCGCTGCTCCCACCGTCTACGAAACCTTCTGACTGATCCATGTAAACGCACTCTTCCAAACAGCTGTTCAGAAAAGCCGTTTTAACGTCCATCTGCCAGATTTCATAGTCATGGAAGGCAACAATGGCAAGTAGGACCCGAATGGATTTAAGCATAGCCACTGGAGAAAAAGTTTCGTCACAGTCCACACCAGGTCTTTGACGAAAACCTTTTGCAACGAGTCTAGCTTTATAGATTTCTACCTGCCCATCTACACCAAGTTTCCTTTTGTAGATCCATTTGCATCCAACGGGTTTTACCCCAGGTGGAGCAATATCTAAGGTCCACACTTTATTGGTGTACACGGACTTCATTTCGGATTGCATTGCTTTCGGCCACTTATCAGAGTCCCTACTGATAATGGCCTTCCTGAAACTGGTAGGGTCATCTTCTTCCAAGATGCAATCCTCTCGATCCCCGTCTAAGAGAAAACCGTAGTATCTCTCGGGCGGATGAGAAATCCTACCAGATCTGCGGAGTGGCTGAGGTTCGTCTGGGGTTATTGAATCCAGTGGTCCCTCTAAATTTTCAGTTATATTTTGTGGTCGCTTAATTTCTTCCAGTTCTACCGAACTCTCACTAGTTTCTTTTGCAAGAAACTCCCTTTCTAAAAAGGTAGCGTGACGAGATACAAACACCTTCTGTTCCTCAGTGTGGTAGAACAGATATCCTAGTGAGTCTTTAGGATATCCCACAAATTTACATAGAACTGACCGTGCCTCTAGCTTGTCCGGTTTCTGTGTTTTCACATAGGCTGGACAACCCCATATCTTAATAAATTTAAGACATGGCTTCTTACTGCTCCATATTTCATATGGAGTTTTAGGCACAGATTTGGAGGGAACTTGATTCAAAAGGTATGCCGCTGTCTGAAATGCATGTCCCCAAAATAAAAGAGGCAACTCGGCATAAGGTATGTAGTGAGCTTGTGCACATTTTTTTATGAAGGGATTATAGGTTTTTGTTTGAGTTTTTGGTGGTGGCCATGGATGGTAGTGTGGAGATGATGGAGGATGAAGGATGAAGGAGGAAAAGGAAGAAGATGAGGAAAAATGAAGATAATGAAGGGGTGATGAAATGTGTAAAAGGTTGTAATATATATATATATATATGTATATATATATATATATATATATATATATATATATATCCCTCTCACCCACCATACCCTCATGTCCCCACCCTCTCATCCAAATATCTTCTCTTTTTTCTTTTTCTTTTCTTTTCAAATCAAAACAAAACAATATAAATACAAATGAAGCATGGTTCATGAATGTGTAACAAGTGTTTTGAAACATGACATGGTGCATGTCATATGCATAATCAAGCCTACTGCATAATTAGTACATATTAATCAGGTTTACTAATAAACTCGTATACAAGTAATTGTATAAATATTATAAAATATCCAAATCAACTTAACACCTTCAAAACCAATAATTCATATTAATTTTCCAAATATTTTCCAAACTATCGGTATATAATTATACCATTTCATTAAAACTAATCTTCATACATTAAAATATTCATAATATTTATTATTTTAATTGTTTAAATATTCATAATATTTATTATTTTAAGACATGGCTTCTTACTGCTCCATATTTCATATGGAGTTTTAGGCACAGATTTGGAGGGAACTTGATTCAAAAGGTATGCCGCTGTCTGAAATGCATGTCCCCAAAATAAAAGAGGCAACTCGGCATTACTCATCATGGAGCGAACCATATCCAGTAGGGTACGATTCATCCGCTTCGATACACCGTTGTGCTGTGGTGTATAAGGAGGAGTAAGCTGAGAGAGAATACCATTCTCTTTTAAGTAATCTAGGAATTCCGTGCTTAAGTACTCCCCTCCTTTATCAAACCGGAGGATCTTGATACTTTTACCAGCATGGTTCTCTACTTCGTTTCTGAATTCCTTGAATTTCTCAAAACTTCAGATTTGTGTTTTATCAGATACATATATCCGAACCTAGAGAGATCGTCAGTGAATGTGATGAAGTACGAGAACCCACCCCTTGCATGTATAGACATTGGACCACATACATCACTGTGTATGAGTCCCAAGAGCTCTGCTGCCCTTTCTCTATGTCCGGTGAACGGAGATTTGGTCATCTTTCCTTTGAGACAAGACTGACAAGTTTCATAAGATGAAAACTCGAACGTATCCAAGAGTCCATCTTTATGCAACTTACTCAGTCTTCTCTCTCCGATATGACCAAGTCTACAATGCCACAAGTAGGATTCGTTCGTATCTGAACTCTTCCTCTTGCGTGTGTTTTGTATATTGAGAACCGTATTCTGATTTAGAACGTAGATACCATTACACAGTGTACCTTCTGCAACCAGTACCTTGTGAAGGTAGATGTTCATGATATTTCTATCAAGAAAAAAGTTATATCCATCTTTATCGAGTAAAGAAACTGATATGATGTTGCAAACCATGGAAGGTACATAGTAGCAATCGTTCAAAATCATAGTATTGCCATTTGGCAACACTAGGTGATATTCACCGACGGCTGCAGCATTAACTTGTGCTCCGTTCGCTACTCTGAGCGACATATCACTAGGTACAACTCTCCTACTTTTTCTCAGTCCCTGCAATAAATTACAGATATGAGATCCTGATCCGGTATCAAGTACCCAGGAGGTAGGTCTGACCGTAAAACAGTTCTCAATTACAAGAACACCTGAAGTAGATGCAAAACCATGCTTTTTCTTCAACTGGGTATCCTTGGAATCCATACAATCCTCTTTTTCTCGCTCATACTTATGACTATTGTCACAAGTTAGAGCCGAACCAACGTTCCCCGGCCCCGAATAAGAATTCGGATCGGTCAAGCGATACATTTTATTATCTTGATTAGGGCGTGAAATGGTTGCTACCTGGAGAGAGAGAAAAGAAACACTCAGCGTGCGCTCTTGCAAGATTAGATTGGTTTATCAATTTATCTAACCAGGATGGCTCCCACTGTTTCCTCAAATTCTTCTTCAAACCCTAAAAAAAGAATTAGTCAGGATTAATCGCACGTCACAATTCTTGCTTAACCTTTCAGCCAGGCTGGTGTTGGTACTTCGAGGGAGGTTTTCCAACGCTTTTGCGAAGTTCCTTAATTAAATAACCTCTTTTCCTTGGAGGCGTAGCCCCGCTAACACCGTTCTAGACACCTACTTGGTTTATAGCATTGATTGTTAAGTGAAATAATCTTCCGAGAGTAATCCAACTCATCACTGGGATCGGGATCCAACTATCATTGTGCGATGACTTAGATGGAATCCACTCTAGTCACCACACTCCAGAAGGTATGCTGATCTGCAAGTTTCAGTTTCTTTAGAAACTCCCGATGTGGATTTTTTGCCCCTAGGACCCAAGTGACCTTGAAGAATAATCAACAAATCAAAAGGTCCTAGTCAAGTTCAACCCGTCATTATCCAGGATTGCATTAGACCAGCCCGCATGATCCTTGACGAATAATCAACAAAATCATGCGACCGTACTAACCAATCGCATCTATCAGTGCAACAGAGAATTATTACTTAGCTACCGTTCACTGTGCCTTGACGAATAATCAACAAACGCAGCACGAATACTAAGTATTAATTTTCTGAAACGACGGAGGGCTACGGCTGGGTTTTTGGTGAAAAACCCGTTAACGTAATGAACTTGATGTAGTTGAAGGAACATGATCGCCTTTTTGAAAATATAGTGGCGAAAAACTCTTGCAAACTAAATGAGGTGCAGGATATTCCAAACTGAATACCTTGATGCAAAGCAAGAATAATCGACTATAGTGAAGTTATTACCCTGACGCAAACTTTTTGTCCAAGGGGTCACTCCCGGTGAAGGGATCTCGGCCCTTGCCTCGTCGAATGTGGTGCTGGGCATTCATAACCGAATACCTCTATGCAAAACAAAAGAGAGCGTCCTTGCAATAACAGTTTTTTGAAAAATTGTTCCAACAACGTTCTTTTTAGGTTTGTTTTCTTGCATTAATTTAATGCGTCCCATCAATTAATCCTACCATTGCAGAAAACAATGAAAATATGACGTACGCTTATGCCATCCGCATTCGCCATGTGGCCTCGTCATTACCCGCAACAAACACTCACTCGGAAAAGGGCTGGCTAGTTCTATCATCCGAGCTCTTGTTAGGTTACTTAACTAACGACAGAGCGGGGGTCGGACTAGCGCGGATGCAAAACATAAGCAACGCCTAAATAGATATTATATAGATATATACACATCCGTCAGATGCAATGATAGCTATTCCAGATCACAGATGAACACATTGGATATACTAGGAATCCGCATTCCGTACGAGCCTGTAACGAAGAGCGGATTACACGGTCGCGATGAATAGCCAAGACCCCACCCTAGACCCCTACGGGTGCGGCAAACTACCCGCCAAGTACCCGAAGCGAAGCAACCTCCCTCAACACCGTGAGTAGGCCACTCGGCACTTCGAGGTACCCGGTAGTTTATGCACCCCACCTTGGGTCTATCCTAGGAGCAAAAATAGTAAAAGAAATTATACAATGACGGCTACAACCCCATCCCGGTTGTGCGGCCATATAAATAATATTACATCAATTTACATATTACATGAATTGAAAGATAAAGAAAACTCTCATCTCACAACCCCCGGCTATTCATCCGCGACAGTCCAATGAATTCATATACACATACCATCAACATTACAGATCACAGATATGTATAACCCCCACTAATCGACGTATAGCGATTAGCAGACGTTCAATACATATATCACATCACAGATATAACTCGTTAGCTAAAGTCTTTAGAAGTTCGATCAAAATACGGATTTTAAACCACCCCAAAACAAGTTTTGCTTTCTGTAAAATCTGGGCAGAAAAAACATATTGTAAAAATCCCAAAACACCCCACTGAACATACTGCAGGAAAAATTTCCCACGACCGAGTCAACTCGGCCGCGGATCCGCGGCGGGAGCACGCTCCTGCAGACGTTCCGCGGCACTTTGACCGAGTTAGTGGACCATTTTTCTTGCTTGTTCTTTAAAAACCCTAAGCCGATTTTTAGTACATGATTTATTATTTTTTGGACAGAAAACAAAATCGGCAGAAAGTTGATATATCGGGCATGTTTTGTGATTTTTTCTCCGATCGAACTTCCAGTTACTTTGCTAACATGTTAGATAGTGTTTAGCTAGGCTCTGATACCAATGTTAGGTCCACGTTACCCACCCCGGTCCTTTCGGGGAGGCGGAATAGGTAAAACGAATTTTTTTCCTAACTAGGTAACATGGACCGTACAAGAAGGATCGTTGCTAAACAAGAACTAAAAAATATTCTACAAGTTCTAACTACTATGTAGAATGGTTATACCTTGGTCTTGAACTCCTTCTCTTCTTCTTGTTGTTCTTCCTCTTGCTTGCTCCTTGTAGTTGCTTGAACGGATCCTCCTTGTCGTCTCCTCTTTGCCATAGATGGATCCACCAGAGGGTCTCGAAATTGAGCTCCAACCTCAACCTAGAGATGACTAAGGTGTTTGGTTTGCTAAACCTAATACCTTAGATTGAGTAGAGAAGAGTGATGGTGGTTTTGTCTCAAAGGTTCATGATTTCCAACTCATGGAACACTTGTACCTTGAGAGAGGAAGAGGAAGAGGGAGAGTTTTCTTTCTAGGAGAGAGAAAGATAATGATAGAATGAGCTCTCATCATGCAACCATCCTCACAAAAGTGAGAATAATGATAATAATAATAATTAAGTATGGTGATGGTTAGTTTCAATGACCATTATCATTTCATGCTATTATTGCATTTTGCAAACAACAAGCAAGCAAAAGTCATACTGTCACGACCCGAAAGAGCACGTGATTGGCCCTTGAATCCTATGAAGTCTATAGAACTCCATCTGATCCAAGTAAGCCAAAAGCCCAGAAATCTAAAACCATTTAAGGAGTAAATAAAGGAACTGGTTTTTAATAAGTAAAGAAAGCATGTTTGAAATCAAAGTTTTTAAATAACTAAGCCGAAATGCATTTTTAAAAAATGGGTAGTCTTTTCTGAAAATTTCGGCAGAGTTTCCTTTGTAAAAACTGGCCCCAAATGGGGTACAACAAGAATAATATATATGAAATGATAAAAGGCATCCCCAAGCTGGAGCTAGCTCTTCGTCAATCGACGGTCACCACCACGCAAGCAATAATAATATACAACGCCGAAGGGCGAGGATCAAACCCCAAAAGAAACTCAAAACAGCCAGAAAACCATAATACTACAAGCGCGACTCTAAGGTCGAAATAATACATCACTGTCTCTAAGTCTGAAACAATATACAAGTTTTGGTTGATGGAATTTCTAGATACAATGAATAATACAGGAACAAGGGCGGTTCTGATACAAAAGAACCCACCTACCCAAGCAAGTCACCCATATGGAAGCAGTGTGCCAGAAATGCCGCTATGGAACCTGTACGGCAAAAACCTCAAATAACTGTGGCACAACGGGGGTGAGTTGTCAACTCGTGAATAGAAAAATCTACAAGCAGAGATCGAATGTAACCCATCCTAGGTCAATACGATCAGATATAAATAAACTTCAATATGAATAAGTCTGAAGCATGCTAAACTGGCAATGTAATCTCTATACATGAGTGTAGTGCCAAGTTCTCGTGCCAGTGCCTCAGGTAATAGCATATCATAAATGTGAGGTATAATCAATGAAATCAATCTGCATGTACGTGGATCCCGTCCACTCGTCACCCAATGACAATAACCGTCATGCATGTAAATATCATCAGCATATGCATGGAAATATGAGGATATAAACCCCATGTGTCCCTCGCGACACGTCAAAATCATGGAACCGGAGTGGCCAGCATCGACACTCGAAAACATCATGAAAACTGTGCCCAGCATCGGCACGTAAATCCTCATATATCGGGCTCCATCTGCGGAATCGGCCCTCGGCCCCAGCAGTACGCCCATATCCATCTATCGACTCTGGCCGGTATCCTCCGGATAACCACCAGGTCCAACCAATCACCGGTAGGTACTCGCCCGCCTCCAGGCTCAATCGGCAAAATCCTTCGATCATCTTGCCGAGGGGAACCATACCGGGTCCACCATGTACCCGCAATCGGCTCGTCCACTCCTCGAATCGGGTTTCACATGTCGCTCTCAGCACCGAGAAAACACATGGTGGGCGCACTGAAATATCATATCAATGGTAACCGGGTTTTTAAAGCAATGACATATTCTCTTTTGAAATACCCACGGTTCCCGAAATCCAGAAATATCATGGAAATAGCAACTCTCAATGCGTATAATCAGAAAGCATGATGTATATGACATGTAAAAGAAATGTAAGCATATCATTCTGTCATGCAAGAATCATATACCGAATGCAACAGTACTACAGTATAGTGACATGGCAATTATCGATGATGAAGTGTGTGAGCCGGCAACAAGTGTACGCGGAAAATACGCATCATCGATAATGGTGCTGGTGTCCTAGCAGCATGACTGTAATATATCAATAAACACAAGCAATGCAATGCAAATAGCATGAATATGCGGAATCGAATAATCAACGCAACAGTAAAGAATCTGTCTCAATAAATATATCATGCAGCCTTGCCTTTTGAAATAAGACGAATCAGAGTTTTTGGTAAAATAAAGGCTACGGTGTTTTAGGAAAGATGTGTCGTTTGAAAATATCCGTAGAATCCCTTTTGCCTATCTTTAAAATATCCCCGATTCGTTAGTTTTGAAATAGGTATGACTCGGGTCTAGTCTAACGCCTACTATGCGAACTACGGACCCAACAATCAAGTCAATCGGGAGGGGTATGAAAACCACCTAAATCTGAGTCAATATCACATAACAAGTATCACTACCATCATATCACATCTCAAATACAAACTCTGTCATATCGCCGATCTCACGGCCTCAAATCAAATCTCATCGACTAATCTCAATCCCACGTATCATCCTAAAATCCCGTATATGAACACATGGTCCCATACCCATGTGTAGATATACTCACCTCCATATGCGCACAGATAAATGAAAGAATTTATGCAAGTATATGTGTGCGTGCATGTGTGAGTGCACCCACTACTCTAGGGTTTCGCACTACTAAACCAATACATCCTTATCATCGATAATTCTATTATCACCATCAATAATCTTAACAACACATAATAAATATATGTGTGTATACGTATTCGTATACATCACCACGGACTGCGGGGGTGCTATACGCCATCCACCCGACTTCTCCCCGTAGATATAAATCTACTCACCTTGCGTCTTTATCTGTCGACGTCTCCATGCGTTTGCTTGTCATCCCGAAGTCTTCATGGGGTACCTACACATTAACGTATCACAAATGCGTATCAAAACCAATTCAAGACTAAACGGCATACGAAACCCAAAACGATACGCTATGATCTATAGGTTAGAACCTATGGACAACGCTTCCAAAATCATCAACAACCCTCGATATCGTCGTATAAACGCCAAGTAGTCGAGGTAAAACACCATACGCAAACTCAGAATTCACAATACGGAAATACGGAAACACGAATCCAAAACAGCAACTTAGGAAATAGGCTCCAGATTTCACCCTAGGTCAAATTAGATAAATCTATACATGCCAGGGGTCAAGTTTACTGGAGATAGGGCCCTGCACCAAAAACGAGGCAAAACCCTCCTGCTCTGGCCGCAAATTGCGGCCAGAAGGGTTAAATCTGCGGCCTGGGGAAAGAGATAGGGGCTAGGGTTTTGGGGTTGATTTCATTGTGGATCTAGGCTTTTTGTGAAGAGGGAGAGAGAGGGAGCAGGAGCAGCAGCAGCTCATGTTTGAAGAGGGGAGAGAAAATGAGAAGGGAAATGATGGGGGTATGGTTTAAAAAGGTGAAGGTTGACTTGGTCTCTCTCTCTCTCATGAAGCCTTTATCTTTTCTTTTCTTTTCCTTTTCTTCTCACTCCAATAGTGAACCCAAATAAACAACCATGGCAAGAAAAATGTAACACAAGTGTAGAAAAAGATATGTGCATATTTTGCACAAAAATGCCAAAAATCCGATTAGCGATTTTTAATCGCGATTAGCACTAAATTAGTGTCAAACAAATCATAAAAACTTTAAAATGGCATAATTCCATAAAATACCCTATTTTAGAATTTTCCATAATTTTTCCAACTTTTTCTCCATTTATCGATATTTAATTATACCGAAATATTAAAATATTCATTAAAATAATATTAAATTATAAAAATTTCCAAAAATAATATTTTATTATTTTGAAACGTTACAATCTACCCCCCTTAAAGAAATTCGGTCCCCGAATTTAAATTTAAACCCCCAAATACTAAAATATTTCAATACAAATTCCAAGTCATCGGGGCTCCGAAATCATCAATACATAAAACATCATAGCGCAATGCATGCGCATGAGTACTGAGCAGATAACTCAAAAGCAAAACTCCGTCAAGCATCCCGCAATCATCGGAGTCATGGTAAAGACACAAATGTCAAATCCAATACAAAACCAATATGATATAGATCAGAACTATACATGTAGACATCCAATCTATACATGTGAATAGCTGATGTAAATGCATGCCAAATCTCTTTTAAGTCGCTGTGCGATGCGCGTAACACTGCACAATAGCGGACGTTTTCATAAGAAAATAACCATATATGTATATATCTTTTGTTTTCTATGTACGTTCCGCCGTTTTGAAAACAATTTAGAAGGGTTTCCTTGTTTTTAAAACGTTTCGTGTCATATCGGACACGTAGGTATATATGCTGAGACTATAGCTCGCTTTTTGGAATTCCCTTCGATAACTATTAATGCATGCAAAATATATCCAGGTACTGTCCTCTGACTAGTCCTGCTCAGTACAAAACGAATATCAAATATCATAAAAATGTACTGCTCCAAAAGGAATAAATCCCAAAATGCACATAACACCACCCTGTGCGTCTGGTGCGCACGGAAATCAAAATCTATATATGTGTCATACAGGTGCACAAAACAACATCTAGGTGCAACGAGTGTGCACGAAGAATCCCGATTTAGTGCATCTGGTGTGCACCAAAATCGTATCTCAAAACCTGCGCCCAACATGCGCGAAAATCCAAATCGGTGCATCCATCGTGCACGAATGAAAATCTAAACCCTGCGCACTCAACATGGACGGAATCACGAAATCCAATGGCAAATGCCGAACATGCGTAAGTCCAGTCAAAAGCACGGAGTGTAAGAATCAACATCGATATCAGAATCAAAATCGACATATCGAATGACATCAAATCGAAGTCAGGTGCAACCGTAGTGCACAAAATATAAATCCGGTGCAACAAAGGAACGAAATATAAATCTGATGCGATAAACGCAAGAAACATAAAACTGGTGCAACAAACGCACGAAGTATAGAACTGGTGCATCCCATGCACAAATACCAAGCAATAACTCAAATGCGTAAGCAGCAACACCAAGTGTACCCAGGTATAAAGGAAATCATAAACGTGTGCAACTGCGTGCACAAAACACATATCAATGCACTACAAGCACATATAAGCTATACCGAGTGCAAAATCAAATCGTGTGCGTAACATATGCACAACATCAAATCAACCGTATGAAATCCATGAAGTCATAAGCAGGT
This sequence comes from Agapanthus africanus, assembly GCA_030015575.1. NCBI lineage: Eukaryota > Viridiplantae > Streptophyta > Magnoliopsida > Asparagales > Amaryllidaceae > Agapanthus > Agapanthus africanus. Next base: position 380,952,338 of record JASDDO010000022.1, on the reverse strand, counting down.
GCAGCCAAGGCACGAAACGATATACAATGCGGCTTAATCAAAATCAGGTGTACTGCGATGGAAAATCTCACAACCGCGTGCATCAGCGTGCACAAATCAAATCAAAATACTAAAAGTACATGAAAACTATGCTGGAAGTGTAAATCAAATCACCGGCATAAAAAATAAGCATGAAATCACAATCAATACCTCAAGAGTAATAACTATGCGCCAGGTATAAATACCCAGTAGGTGCAACCATGGTGCAAGAAAACAAATAGAATGAAACTCAGTCATCAAGACTAAATCATGCGAATAAATCGCCCAAAATACCGAAATCCAAAGTGACGGATACGTGATAGTCAAATCACAAAATCACAAATCATAAATACCGCCGTCGGTATATCCTTCTTCAAAGTCGAGAAAGTGCCGATACATCCAATGCTAGCGGCGCAAGATATCTACTTGCCTCTTGCTCGCGGCTGGCGTCCTCTGCCTCTGGTTCCTTATCTTCCCTGTGGATTACCAATCTCGCAATCCATCGGCTCATCGGCCCGGTCAGGTGTGCTAACAGGAACGATTCCGTTCTGGCACTTTTCTGGTCATCTCTCGGTCAATCCTCACGACCGCTCGTAAAGCAGCACATCTCTAGCGCCGACCTCTGGTCCTCTGAATGCACATCACACATCGGCTCCTGGTGCAATTCTTATTGCAGCAGTGTACTGGAAGGAATCCTGCTCAAGGTCTCTTCTAATCTCGTCTAAGCCAAACTGTACGGAGGCTGGTACTCTGGCATAATCTTTTCTCACTCTCTGGACATCCGCGTCTTTAGTACAACATCTACTCGAAAGCTGGTCGCATCCCTGTGCCTCTGTATGCATATCCGACCTTTAATCTTAACGGGGAGTAGTAACAGCTCGTCTGCATCTCGCACGAACTTCTTATCCCGCTTGTTTGTATCATCGTCCATTTCGACGTCGCGTCTCTATCTGCGCACTGCAATGTCCTCGGCTACGGTCCATCCGAAGTCCCTCACACGGACTCGAAATCACGAACTCAGTATCTTCATCACTCAGTAGAAGATATCTAGCCGATCACGTCCTCAACGTGCGTATCGCATCTCTGATGTCAGCGGAGTGGAACATCATCTCGTCGAAATCTCATGCGAACTCTTTACTCCACTCTGCTTCAATATCGACAGATTCGAACTCATCTCATCGTGGCTACACGGACTGCGCTCCAACGACTATGCTTGTATCTGGAGTCTCCCAAGCAGTGTCCCATCACAAGATATCCGAATGATATCGAATCGTCCGATCGACTCGTCAGAACCTCACAATCCCCCAAGAGCTCAACATCTCGGGTACAGTTTAATAGTATCGAGTACATACTGTTAGTGTATATGCCCTAGAGGCCATTACTGTATCATACTAGTTTGTATATTACTTGATGGAAGCTTGGGATATTCACAGTTGTATATACAATCTTGCTCGAAATGGTAGTATGCTACTTGGTTTGTCTCTGCTTTAATATGTGCATGTGTTTCTTTTAGCATATCGCTGATATACATATTAGTAGAGCCCTTAGGATCTTTGCTTGATTACCAGCGTTGTGATGGCGCTCACACTCGTGGGGGCTGGGTAATCCATAAGCACATCCTTATACAGGTCCCTAGTCGTTGGACTATCGAGACAGGGCATCGATACTCCGGAGTAGACTAGCGTATGCGTTTCTCATCCCAGCATGGGAGACGGTCTGTCCCACAGCCGTCAGTACGTCGTACTTGAGATAGTATGCGGGTGCTCGTTAGGTTACGAGTACACTGGACAGGACTCGTCGGGAACTGTTGGTTGGTATTATACCTATCGTCAGTTATCAGTTCCCAGGTGACATGAGTACAGCTTAGTCCGCTGACTTGACACTGTCATTTCGCCTCGAGTGTGTTCCCACTGCACTTTGATTACTACCCTACCACGGCTCAAAGGAGTCGTGCAAACAGGTAGTTTTTGGGTGCAGTCCCGAAGCACTTGGAGGCAGTGACGGTTAGACAGGATTCTTCTCTCCCGGTATTGGGGGTTGACATCGCGCTGTGTCCAGGAGAGCCATTACACAAGTAGTCCCTGGCCAGGGCAAGCGAGATATACTGGTAGGTTTCCAGTATTATCTCAGGGTGTTCTGGGCTACACTCCGACACGACTTGTACCGCTATTAGGGGACTGACGTTCACCGCCCCTCTAAGCCCGCCATGCGATGTATCAGACGAACAGACCGGACTGTACGGAGACTGTCACATTCAGGCTCAGTAGGAGTTCAGATGGGGTTCACCTCGTCAGTCTTCTTATCGGCATCTACCTGGGGACCGTTACGTACAGCTAGTGCCGCTTGCGGTCTGTGGTTAAACCCACTGCCAGCGTAGTGTCGAGTCTTTAGAGTCCCACACAGAGAGCTATTCGCCTTTAGGCAAAATGAGTAGAGGTCGCATGGTTTTGCGACAGGGTTCGTTCACATCCGCGCACTTGTGCACGTTTGTTGTCCGGACAGCTTATACTAGCGGGCTTTGGTTTAAGCCAGATCCTAGTATATGATTTGGGATTGGTTTTATCTCTTTGTATTCATGTTCCTCGGATCACGAATACGGGTGCGTATGCACAGTTGCTTGAGACAGAGGGAGAGGACTTTGATTAGGGTTAATGACCATTGTCATTTTATTAATCCTAATGCTTATGTGTGTATTATGGTTAATTGATATTAGTTTAATATAATTGTGCATGGTTATGGTTGTTGACCATTTGACATTCTTGACTTGTTGACCTAGGTTGACACTTTGACCATCATCATTTCATTTGGAAGATGCTCTTTGATCCTTGCAATTTGCATTAAAAATGAAATGATAATGGTCATGTCTTGATTAAGCCATGACAATTATCTCACTAATTATCTATTTACAATAATTCACACATATATGTGAGAATGGCTTATTATTCTCTCATTCTATCATATACTTTCTCTCTCTTGCTCTTCCTCTTCCTCAAGCTCTCCCCTCTCATGTGTTGAGAAACACTTGAGCTTGAGAAAAACCTCTTCTTGATAATCTCTACTCTCTTCTAGGGTTCTAGGATTAGCACTTCTAGCACCCTAGTTACTTCTAGCTTGAAGTTGAAGCCAAAGGTTGAGGCTTTCGGGTGGATCCTTCTTCGACGTGAGAAGACGACAAAGGTGATCCCTTTCTACTACTCCAAGGAGCAAGGAGAGAAGGACATAAAGCCCTAGGTATAACCATTCTTACTTGTAGCTAATTTCTAGTTAGCTTTAGCTAGTTTTTGTTTAGCAAAGATCCTCCTTAGTCTAGTCCATGTTGCCTAGAGTAGTAAAAATCCGATTTTTATTCCGTTTTCCGCCTCCTCGCAAGCACCGGGGTGGGCAACGTGGACTTACAGTGGTATCAGAGCCTAACTAAACATAAACTAGCTAGGTAGTAAAAGTGTATGGAAGTTTGATCGAAAAAATCACAAAACTAAAAACGCAAAACCCTAAGTTTCTGTTGAAATTTTTTCTGCTCAAAATAAAATAAATCTTACGTCAAAAATCATCTCAGGGTTTTGTTAAGAAACTCACCAAACCCGGTCCAGTGAATCGATCAAAGCGCCGCGATTCCGCGGCAATAGCAAGCTATTGCCGTGCAACCGCGGCCGAGTTGACTCGGTTCTGGGTCGGGTTTGGTGCAGTGTTCTTCTGGCTTGGTTTTGGGATTTTTAATATGGTTTATTTGTGCCCAGGTTTTCCAGAAAAGAAATTTGTTTTTGGGGGCCTATAAATCCGTATTTTTTATCGAACTTCACTACACTTTGACTAATGGGTTATATCTGTGTTGTTTATATGTATTGAATGTCGGCTAATCGCTATATGTCGATTAGTGGGGGTTATACATATCTGTGATCTGTGTTTGATGATAGTATGTGTATATGAATACGTTGGATTGTCGCGGGTGAATAGCCGGGGTGGATGTGAGATGAGTGTTTCTTTTTCTTTCATTCATGTAATATGTAAATTGATGTATTATTATTTGTTTGGCCGCACAACCGGGTCGGGGTTGTAGCCGTCATTGTATAATTCTTTTTACTGTTTTTGCTCCTAGGATAGACCCATGGAGGGGGTGCACAAACTACCGGGTATCTCGAAATGCCGAGTGGCCTACTCACGGTGTTGAGGGAGGTTGCTTCGCTTCGGGTACTTGGCGGGTAGTTTGCCGCACCCGTAGGGGTCTTTGGTGGGGATTTGGCTATTCATCACGACCGTGTAATCCGTTTTTCGTTGCAGGCTCGAACGGATTGCGGATTCCTAGTATATCCAATGTATTCATCTGTGATCTGTAATGTCTATCATTGCTATATATTTATATATGATAACTATTTAGGCGTTGCTTATGTTTTACAGCCGTGCTAGCCCAGCCCCCGCTCTGTCGTTAGTTAAGTAACCTAACGGGTGATGACGGAGCCCCGTGGCGAATGTGAATGGCATAAGCGTACGTCATATTTTGGTTGTTTTCTGCAATGGTAGGATTAATTGATGGGACGCATTAAAAGAACTAATGCAAGAAAATAAACCAAGTAAAAGTCGATTGGAACACTTTGAAAAACACTCGGTTCTTTTCAAAACTAAACTTTTAAATGCGGAGCTTGAACCACTCCTTTTTAAAAGCTATCTCGTTCCATCGATTATATCAAGTTCACTACGTTCACGGTTTCGCCAAAACCATTCGTAGCCCTCCATCATTTCAGTTAAATATTCAGTAGTATTCAAGCTATGTATTTTGACCTCACGCCAAGGCATAGTGATTGGTAGCTGCCGGATATTTATCTGTTGCATAGATAGAATGCGTTGGTTTGAGACAGTCGTACTGCCATTTTGGCCTACGTCAAGGGTAGGTACGGGTGGGTTCAAATTAACCGGGATAATGATGGGAAGAACTTGACATGTGACTTATGACATTTTGACCTCACGCCAAGGTCATAAGAGCATGGGGCAAAAATCCACATCGGGAGTTTCATAAGTACTGAAACTTGCTTGCGCTGCATACCATTTGGAGTGTGATGATTCTGGTAGGATTCCTTCGGTTTTATCACGCGATGATATTTGGATCCCGATCTTACTGTGAGTATATGCTACTCCTCGGGAAAACTCTCACTAAACGATCAATGCTATAAACCTAGTAGGTGTCTAGAAAGGTGTTAGCGGGGCTACGCCCACAGGGAAAAGAGGTTACTTAATTAAGGAACTTCACGAAAGCGTTGGAAAACCTCCCTCGAAGTACCGACACTGGCCTGGCTGAACGGTTAAGCAAGTATTGTACGGTGGGATTGATCCTGACTAATCCTTTTCTTTACGGTTTGAGAAGGGATTCGAGAGACAGTGGGAGCCATCCAGTTTAGACAAACTAAAAACCACTCTAAACTTGCAAGAGCATCATGCTAAAGTGTTTCTTTTCTCTCTCCTAATTGCAGCGACCATTCAACATGACCGGACTTAAGTTATTACTAGATAAAAACATACTGACATGGCCAAACTACAAAGATTGGCTCAGGAATGTCAAGATGGCAATCACTTACGACAAGTTGGGGTATATCCTTACCACCTAAGCTCCCCCTGTCCCAGGTCCCACCTCCAGCGTCGCGGATGTAGAAATCCGTAAGACATGGGAAATAGATTGCGCGAAGGCCAAATGCCTCGTACTTGCCTCGATGGACAACGGACATCAGAGGAGGCACGAGAATATGGACCTAGAGTCCATATTTCTCCATACAAAAGAACTGTATTGAGAGCAGTCTCGTATCGCAAGATACGAAGTGTCGAAGAAGCTATTTTCGGCAAGATTGGCCATCGGATCATCGGTAGCGGAACACGTGCTTAAGATGATTGGCTACATAGAGGAGCTCGCGGACCTTGGGACCACATTGGAGAATGAACTCTACACTGATTTGATTCTCCAGTCCCTTCCTTCCACTTACGCCCAGTTTATCCTTAACTTCAACATGCAGGAAAGGAGGTTGAACTTTCCGAACTTCTGAACATGTTGAGGAGTGCTCAGGGCACACTACAGAAGGGTAGGGAGACATCCACTTTGTTTATAGGAGGATCTTCCTCTTCTAGATCCAGGACGAAAGCCAAGGGTAGGAAGAAGAAAGCCCCCGCCAAACCAAGAGGCGGTGTCAGTAAAGTGGATACGAAGGGAAAAGGAAAGGCAACAAAGATAGCGGGAAAACTGGTGGGGAAGGAAGAATGCTTCTATTGTCACAAAAGTGGACACTGGAAACAGGATTGCAAGGCTTGGAAGGCCAGAAGACAGGATTTGAAGCGAGTTGCGGCTTCAGCTTCAGGTGTGTATGTTATTGAAAACTGTCTATCAATAAACTCTACATCCTGGGTATTGGATACCGGATCAGGATCTCATTTCTGTAATTCTTTGCAGGCGTTGAGAAAGCGTAGAGTTTTGAAGGCAGGTAACATAACCCTCAGAGTTGCAAACGGTGCTAGCATGGATGCTGAGGCCGTGGGGGACTATCACCTGGGATTGTCGGATGGACACTTTTTGGTTTTGCGTAGTTGTTATTATGTACCAAATGCAACCTGTAATATCATTTCTGTATCTTTATTATCTAAAGAAGGTTATGAATTTGCATTTGTAAGAAATGTAGTGAACATTCACCTTAATCAAGTTTTGATTGGGTTAGGTACATTGAACAACGGTATATACGTTTTAAACCAACCACAGATTTTCAATGTCCAGAATACACATAAAAGAAAGTCTCCAGAAATCAATAAAACTTTCTTATGGCATTGTAGACTGGGTCACATCAATGAGAGGAGGTTGACTAAGTTACATGCAGAAGGATATTTGGATCTGTTCGAATATCAATCATATGCAACTTGTCAATCCTGTCTCAAAGGAAAGATGACAAAGACTCTGTTCACCGGACACGGAGTAAGAGCGAGCGAGCTCTTGGGACTCGTACACAGCGACGTGTGCGGTCCAATGTCTACACATGCACGAAGCGGTTATTCTTACTTCATTACTTTTATGGATGATTTTTCAAGGTTCGGACATGTCTTCTTAATGAAGCATAAATCCGAAGCTTTTGAGAAATTCCAGGAATACAAGAATGAAGTAGAAAAACAAACAGGCAAAAGTATCAAGACACTAAGATCTGATCGAGGTGGTGAATACTTGAGTGCCGAGTTCCTGGGTTACTTAAAAGAGAATGGAATTCTCTCTCAGCTTACTCCTCCATACACTCCGCAACATAACGGTGTATCGGAGAGACGGAACCGAACCCTATTGGATATGGTACGGACCATGATGAGTAACGCTGAGTTGCCGTGATCGTTCTGGGGATATGCGCTAGAATCAGCTGCATACCTTTTGAACCGAGTTCCCATTAAGACTGTGCCTACCACACCATATGAGTTATGGAGTGGGAAGAAACCCTATCTTCAATACCTGAAGATTTGGGGATGTCCAGCTTATGTCAAAAAGCAGCATGCGGACAAACTAGAGGCACACTCAGTACTGTGCAAGTTTGTGGGATACCCAAAGAACTCTAGGGGGTATCTTTTCTATTACGCAGAGGAACAAAAAGTCCTTGTTTCTCGTAATGCCCATTTTCTGGAACATCAGTTCTTAGAAAAAGAAATAAGTGGGAGCGCAATAGAGCTGGAAGAAATTCCAGAACCACAAGCTATTACTGAAAGCTTAGTAGAACCAGAGGGTTCGAAAGATCAGGACATTCCCACGCCACTCCGCAGGAGTAGTAGGCAGTCTCATCCACCCGAGAGATACTACGGTTTTCTCATTGACGGGGATAGAGAGGATTGCATCATAGATTGTGATGAGCCTACTAGCTTCCAGCAAGCCATTCAGAGCGTCGACTCGGTAAAATGGCTGGATGCAATGCGGACCGAAATGGAGTCCATGTACACCAACAAAGTATGGACGTTGGACATTGCTCCAGATGGGGTAAAACCCGTAGGATGCAAGTGGATCTTCAATAGGAAGATTGGTGTAGATGGACAGGTTGAGACCTATAAAGCTGCAAAGGGTTTTCGTCAGCGACCTGGTTTGGACTATGACGAAACTTTTTCTCCAGTAGCTATGCTGAAATCCATTCGGATCCTTCTTGCCATTGCTGCCTTCCACGATTATGAGATTTGGCAGATGGACGTAAAGACCGCTTTTCTAAATGGACATTTAGAGGAGTGTGTCTATATGGACCAGCCAGAGGGTTTCATTCAGAGTGGGAGCAGCGGAAAGGTGTGCAAGTTGCTTAAGTCCATTTATGGACTAAAGCAGGCATCGCGGAGTTGGAACATCTGTTTTGATGAGACGGTCAAGAAATTTGGCTTTATCAAAAATCCAGATGAACCATGCATCTATTGTAGATTTGTAGCGAGAACTGTAGTATTCCTCGTTTTATACGTGGATGACATTCTCTTAATAGGAAATGCCATTCCTATGCTACAATCTGTCAAGGGGTTCTTGTCACACAGGTTCTCCATGAAAGACCTGGGTGATGCCTCATACATTCTGGGTATCCGGATCTACCGTGACAGATCCAAGAGGATATTAGGACTTTCACAGTCCAGGTACATCGACACCATACTGAAGAGATTCAGTATTGAAGATTCCAAGCGCGGTAATCTACCGGCTTGTCATGGGATCACCCTCTCCAAAGAGATGTCTCCCAAGACTGATTTGGAGAGGGATCGCATGTCTATTATACCCTACGCTTCTGCGGTAGGCTCTATAATGTATGCGATGTTGTGTACCAGACCGGATGTGGCTTATGCACTGAGTGTGGTAAGCAGGTATCAGTCAAACCCTGGGGAGAAACATTGGATAGCGGTAAAGAACATTCTCAAGTACCTGAGAAGGACTAAGGAGATGTTCTTGGTGTATGGCGGAAAAGACCTCCAGATTGAGGCCTTTGCTGACTCCAGCTTCCAGAGTGACAAGGATGATTCCAAGTCCATGTCGGGTTTTGTCTTCACCCTCAATGGAGGGGCGGTGTGTTGGAAGAGCTCCAAACAGGAAACCGTTGCTGACTCAACTATGGAAGCGGAATACATCGCTGCATCTGATGCCGCAAAAGAAGCTGTATGGATGAGGAAGTTCTTGAAAGAACTTCAGGTGGTTCCGTCCATTGTTGACCCAATACCTCTGTATTGCGACAACAACGGGGCTATAGCTTTAGCGAAGGAACCCAGGTCCCATCAGAAATCCAGACACATCTTAAGGCGGTATCACCTGATCAGGGAGATCGTGGATCGCCAGGAGATCGAGGTTCAGAGGGTTGCTTCAGAAGATAACACTGCAGATCCATTCACCAAGGCCTTTCCCCAGACTCATTTCGAGCGGCTGATCGAGATGATAGGTCTTCGATACGCCAGTACATGGCCTTAGTGCAAGTGGGAGATTGTTAGTGTATATGCCCTAGAGGCCATTACTGTATCATACTAGTTTGTATATTACTTGATGGAAGCTTGGGATATTCACAGTTGTATATACAATCTTGCTCGAAATGGTAGTATGCTACTTGGTTTGTCTCTGCTTTAATATGTGCATGTGTTTCTTTTAGCATATCGCTGATATACATATTAGTAGAGCCCTTAGGATCTTTGCTTGATTACCAGCGTTGTGATGGCGCTCACACTCGTTGGGGCTGGGTAATCCATAAGCACATCCTTATACAGGTCCCTAGTCGTTGGACTATCGAGACAGGGCATCGATACTCCGGAGTAGACTAGCGTATGCTCTTCTCATCCCAGCGTGGGAGACGGTCTGTCCCACAGCCGTCAGTACGTCGTACTTGAGATAGTATGCGGGTGCTCGTTAGGTTACGAGTACACTGGACAGGACTCGTCGGGAACTGTTGGTTGGTATTATACCTATCGTCAGTTATCAGTTCCCAGGTGACATGAGTACAGCTTAGTCCGCTGACTTGATAATGTCACTTCGCCTCGAGTGTGTTCCCACTGCACTTTGATTACTACCCTAACACGGCTTAAAGGAGTCGTGCAAACAGGTAGTTTTTGGGTGCAGTCCCGAAGCACTTGGAGGCAGTGGCGGTTAGACAGGATTCGTCTCTCCCGGTATTGGGGGTTGACATCGCGCTGTGTCCAGGAGAGCCATTACACAAGTAGTCCCTGGCCAGGGCAAGCGAGATATACTGGTAGGTTTCCAGTATTATCTCAGGGTGTTCTGGGCTACACTCCGACACGACTTGTACCGCTATTAGGGGACTGACGTTCACCGCCCCCCTAGGCCCGCCATGCGATGTATCAGACGAACAGACCGGACTGTACGGAGACTGTCACATTCAGGCTCAGTAGGAGTTCAGATGGGGTTCACCTCGTCAGTCTTCTTATCGGCATCTACCTGGGGACTGTTATGTACAGCTAGTGCCGCTTGCGGTTTGTGGTTAAACCCACTGCCAGCGTAGTGTCGAGTCTTTAGAGTCCCACACAGAGAGCTATTCGCCTTTAGGCAAAATGAGTAGAGGTCGCATGGTTTTGCGACAGGGTTCGTTCACATCCGCGCACTTGTGCACGTTTGTTGTCCGGACAGCTTATACTAGCGGGCTTTGGTTTAAGCCAGATCCTAGTATATGATTTGGGATTGGTTTTATCTCTTTGTATTCGTGTTCCTCGGATCACGAATACGGGTGCGTATGCACAGTTGCTTGAGACAGAGGGAGAGGACTTTGATTAGGGTTAATGACCATTGTCATTTTATTAATCCTAATGCTTATGTGTGTATTATGGTTAATTGATATTAGTTTAATATAATTGTGCATGGTTATGGTTGTTGACCATTTGACATTCTTGACTTGTTGACCTAGGTTGACACTTTGACCATCATCATTTCATTTGGAAGATGCTCTTTGATCCTTGCAATTTGCATTAAAAATGAAATGATAATGGTCATGTCTTGATTAAGCCATGACAATTATCTCACTAATTATCTATTTACAATAATTCATACATATATGTGAGAATGGCTTATTATTCTCTCATTCTATCATATACTTTCTCTCTCTTGCTCTTCCTCTTCCTCAAGCTCTCCCCTCTCATGTGTTGAGAAACACTTGAGCTTGAGAAAAACCTCTTCTTGATAATCTCTACTCTCTTCTAGGGTTCTAGGATTAGCACTTCTAGCACCCTAGTTACTTCTAGCTTGAAGTTGAAGCCAAAGGTTGAGGCTTTCGGGTGGATCCTTCTTCGACGTGAGAAGACGACAAAGGTGATCCCTTTCTACTACTCCAAGGAGCAAGGAGAGAAGGACAAAAAGCCCTAGGTATAACCATTCTTACTTGTAGCTAATTTCTAGTTAGCTTTAGCTAGTTTTTGTTTAGCAAAGATCCTCCTTAGTCTAGTCCATGTTGTCTAGAGTAGTAAAAAACCGATTTTTATTCCGTTTTCCGCCTCCCCGCAAGCACCGGGGTGGGCAACGTGGACTTACACATACCACAGCATCGGTGGTCCAGCCGTAGAAGGGCAAACCCAAGCCTCACTAATGGCGCTGTGGAACCGCCGCAAACCCTAAGGTTCAAAGGCTTTCACACGGTTATTATGTCGAGTTAGGGTTTCATTCTTCTAGAGGGTCCATAGACTCGCTTGCATGTCTTTCCGAATACTTTAAACTTAGAAAATGGGTTCCTGACATTCGATCGTCTCAATCGACTCTCAACGAACCTTCGTGAAGTCGTCTCTAACTGGAATCAATCTATCTGGTGACCTCGCATCAGGGTACGCGAACGAACCACATGTCCTAGTCATTCATCCTCGGTGACTAGCGACTCACCAACATATCTCTTAGTATATGCTCATGCTGCAGTAGCTCCAATCATCTGGGCGATATCTCATCATTCGCAGCAACAACTGGCTCATTCGTCTATACGCTAAACAGCGCCTCAATCGTCCTGGATAAGCGATATATCAACGGTCATCACATCCTGGCTGGCCTCTATTAGTGGCTCAATCCTCTGGTACCGATCGGTACGCCCGAGAAATCTCGCAAAAGCGATCAGTCCAACGCTCATGGCGCGAAAGCACAATAAGACGACGCCTCTATATGCAATCGTACGTCTCTGGAATCACGCCCTGGTCAGTCCTCGTCCACGACGAGCTCATGCTGACGCAACTCGAGCCGTAGCTCACTCTGCCCGTGCAATCGTGGCAGCAAAACCATAACCAGTATCGATAAGGATAGATCATAGGAAGGAATATAATACGGTGCAAGGAAATGTACATCCTAAGGTTTCTTAAGCGGAGTGGCGTGTCGTAAGTATGCCGCGGAACATACGTACGGTACGTCCCTCTACTCAAGCTACCTACTCCATCAACCAAGGGTCATCCTATGCGACGAAAGTTCGGGTATAATACCTCCTCGACTAAGTCTAAGTTCCGTAAGGTCAAGCCTAAGTTCCGTATATAGATAACGCCCTAGGCTCCACATAGCCAAACTTAGACTCGAACCAAGGTCAACCTAGCGCTTTGATACCAACTTTGTCACGACCCAAAAGAGCACGTGACTGGCCCTTGAATCCTATGAAGTCTATAGAACTCCATCTGATCCAAGTAAGCCAAAAGCCCAGAAATCTAAAACCATTTAAGGAGTAAATAAAGGAACGGGTTTTTAATAAGTAAAGAAAGCATGTTTGAAATCAAAGTTTTCAAATAACTAAGCCGAAATGCATTTTTAAAAAATGGGTAGTCTTTTCTGAAAATTTCGGCAGAGTTTTCTTTGTAAAAACTGGCCCCAAACGGGGTACAACAAGAATAATATATATGAAATGATAAAAGGCATCCCCAAGCGGGAGCTAGCTCTTCGTCAATCGACGGTCACCACCACGCAAGCAATAATAATATACAACGCCGAAGGGCGAGGATCAAACCCCAAAAGAAACTCAAAACAGCCAGAAAACCATAATACTACAAGCGCGACTCTAAGGTCGAAATAATACATCACTGTCTCTAAGTCTGAAACAATATACAAGTTTTGGTTGATGGAATTTCTAGATACAATGAATAATACAGGAACAAGGGCGGTTCTGATACAAAAGAACCCACCTACCCAAGCAAGTCATCCATATGGAAGCAGTGTGCCAGAAATGCCGCTATGGAACCTGTACGGCAAAAACCTGCAAGGACTGTGGCACAACGGGGGTGAGTTGCCAACTCGTGAATAGAAAATATCTACAAGCAGGGATCGAATGTATGACCCATCCTAGGTCAATACGATCAGATATAAATAAACCTTAATATGAATAAGTCTGAAGCATGCTAAACTGGCAATGTAATCTCTATACATGAGTATAGTGCCAAGTGCTCGTGCCAGTGCCTCAGGTAATAGCATATCATAAATATGAGGTATAATCAATGAAATCAATCTGCATGTACGTGGATCCCGTCCACTCGTCACCCAATGACAATAACCGTCATGCATGTAAATATCATCAGCATATGCATGGAAATATGAGGATATAAACCACATGTGTCCCTCGCGACACGTCAAAATCATGGAACCGGAGTGCCCAGCATCGACACTCGAAAACATCATGAAAACTGTGCCCAGCATTGGCACGTAAATCCTCATATATCGGGCTCCATCTGCGGAATCGGCCCTCGGCCCCAGCAGTACGCCCATATCCATCTATCGACTCTGGCTGGTATCCTCCGGATAACCACCAGGTCCAACCAATCACCGGTAGGTACTCGCCCGCCTCCAGGCTCAATCGGCAAAATCCTTCGATCATCTTGCCGAGGGGAACCATACCGGGTCCACCATATACCCGCAATCGGCTCGTCCACTCCTCGAATCGGGTTTCACATGTCGCTCTCAGCACCGAGAAAACACATGGTGGACGCAATGAAATATCATATCAAGGGTAACCGGGTTTTTAAAGCAATGACATATTCTCTTTTGAAATACCTACGGTTCCCGAAATCCAGAAATATCATGGAAATAGCAACTCTCAATGCGTATAATCAGAAAGCATGATGTATATGACATGTAAAAGAAATGTAAGCATATCAGTCTGTCATGCAAGAATCATATACCGAATGCAACAGTACTACAGTGTAGTGACATGGCAATTATCGATGATGAAGTGTGTGAGCCGGCAACAAGTGTACGTGGAACATACACATCATCGATAATGGTGCTGGTGTCCTAGCAGCATGACTGTAATATATCAATAAACACAAGCAATGCAATGCAAATAGCATGAATATGCGGAATCGAATAATCAACGCAACAGTAAAGAATCTGTCTCAATAAATATATCATGCAGCCTTGCCTTTTGAAATAAGACGAATCAGGGTTTTTGGTAAAATAAGGGCTACGGTGTTTTAGGAAAGATGCGTCGTTTGAAAATATCCGTAGAATCCCTTTTGCCTATCTTTAAAATATCCCCGATTCGTTAGTTTTGAAATAGGTATGACTCGGGTCTAGTCTAACGCCTACTATACGAACTACGGACCCAACAATCAAGTCAATCGGGAGGGGTATGAAAACCACCTAAATCTGAGTCAATATTACATAACAGGTATCACTACCATCATATCACATCTCAAATACGAACTCTGTCATATCGCCGATCTCACGGTCTCAAATCAAATCTCATCGACTCATCTCAATCCTACCTATCATCCTAAAATCCCGTATATGAACACATGGTCCCATACCCATGTGTAGATATACACACCTCCATATGCGCACAGATAAATGAAAGAATGTATGCAAGTATATGTGTGCGTGCATGTGTGAGTGCACCCACTACTTTAGGGTTTCACGCTACTAAACCAATACATCCTTATCATCGATAATTCCATTATCACCATCAATAATCCTAACAACACATAATAAATATATGTGTGTATACGTATTCGTATACATCACCACGGACTGCGGGGTGCTATACGCCATCCACCCGACTTCTCCCCGTAGATATAAATCTACTCATCTTGCGTCTTTATCTGTCGACGTCGCCACGCGTTTGCTTGTCATCCCGAAGTCTTCATGGGGTACCTACACATTAACGTATCGCAAATGCGTATCAAAACCAATTCAAGACTAAAACGGCATACGAAACCCAAAATGATACGCTATGATCTATAGGTTAGAACCTATGGACAACGCTTCCAAAACCATCAACAACCCTCGATATCGTCGTATAAACGCCAAGTAGTCGAGGTAAAACACCATACACAAACTCAGAATTCACAATACGGAAATACGGAAATACGGAAACACGAATCCAAAACAGCAACATAGGAAATAGGCTTCAGATTTCACCCTAGGTCAAATTAGACAAATCTATACATGCCAGGGGTCAAGTTTACTGGAGATAGGGCCCTGCACCAAAAATGAGGCAAAACCCTCCTGCTTTGGCCGCAAATTGCGGCCAGAAGGGTTAAATCTGCGGCCTGGGGAAAGAGATAGGGGCTAGGGTTTTGGGGTTGATTTCATTGTGGATCTAGGCTTTTTGTGAAGAGGGAGAGAGAGGGAGCAGCAGTAGCGGCAGCTCATGTTTGAAGAGGGGAGAGAAAATGAGAAGGGAAATGATGGGGGTATGGTTCAAAAAGGTGAAGGTTGACTTGGTCTCTCTCTCTCTCTCATGAAGCCTTTATCTTTTCTTTTCTTTTCCTTTTCTTCTCACTCCAATAGTGAACCCAAATGAACAACCATGGCAAGAAAAATGTAACACAAGTGTAGAAAAAGATATGTGCATATTTTGCACAAAAATGCCAAAAATCCGATTAGCGATTTTTAATCGCGATTAGCACTAAATTAGTGTCAAACAAATCATAAAAACTTTAAAATGGCATAATTCCATAAAATACCCTATTTTAGAATTTTCCATAATTTTTCCAACTTTTTCTCCATTTATCGATATTTAATTATACCGAAATATTAAAATATTCATTAAAATAATATTAAATTATAAAAATTCCCAAAAATAATATTTTATTATTTTGAAACGTTACACATACCCATGAAATGATAGCCATGAAATGATGATGGTCAACAAGTCCAAAATGGTCAACCGATCAACAAAGTCAACAAGTCAACAAAAGTCAAACTTTCAACTCAACCATGGCACAATAATACTTAATTAATATTATTAATCATATATCATATTCTCATTAGGGTTTAAAGAAAGGTCAACAGTCAACAAGTCAACCAAAACCAAATGGTCAACAACCCTAATGAGAATCCTCTGCCTCTGTCTCTGCCAATTGTGCATACACACTCGCATCCGTGCTCCAAGGAACACGAATATACTGAGACAAAACCAATCCCAAAACAATTACTAGGATCTGGCTTAAACCAAAGCCCGCTAGTAACTACTGTCCGGACACCAAACGTGCACAAGTGCGCGGATGTGAACGAACCCCGTCGTAAAACCATGCAACCTCTACTCTGTTTTGCCCAAAGGCGAGTAACCCTCTGTGTGGGACTCTAAAGGCTCGACACTACGCTGGCAGTGGGTTTAACCACAGGCCTAAGCGGTACTAGCTTTATGTAATGGTCCCCAGGTAGATGCCGATAAGAAGACTGATGAGGTGAACCTATCGAACTCCTACTGAGCCTGAATGTGACAATCTCCGTACAGTCCGGTCTGTTCGTCTGAGAATATCGCATGACGGGCCTAGGGGGCGGTAAACGTCAGTCCCCTAATAGCGGTACAAGTCGTGTCGAAGTGTAGCCCAGAACACCCTGAGATAACACTGGAAACCTGTAAGTCCACGGTAGCGCCCCGGCCGTCTAACAGACGCCAAATGCGGAACAAAACTTTTTACAACTGGCGCTATCACGTACTATAACCCGGATCTGCCATTAAAGCTAAACTAACAGACTATCCAGTAAGCATAATAGGTGTACCCTCCTAAACCTAGGAGTACTCACAACTTGAGAGAAGGTGATGATAAAAGACAACTGAATAATACCTTATTCTATTTCTCCCGAACTGGGGAAAAAAGCAAAGGTGAAATAGGAGTGGCGATGAAGTACGTGGTTTAGGTCGTGAATGATAACAGTCGCAATTTACTTTGCCCTTTTTCTAATCCCTTTATTTTGTCTTTAGCTATTACCTTCTGTACACCCTACTTAGGCTAATTGGTTTTCTTCATTCCCTACCTTTCGGCACCTGCCTATGGTTTGGAAGAAGACTATCCAATAAGCGTAATAGGTGTACTCTCCTAACCTAAGGAGCCCTCGCAACCTGAGAGAAGGTGATAATAAAAGACAACTGAATAAACCAATTCTATTTCTCCTGAACCTGGATCCATCCTCGAAGAAGTCCCTTCGAGTTCGTATATAACCATACGATGGATCTATCCAATGGAAGTGGATAGGTGTTCTGAGAAATTCAAAGGGTAAAAGAAGGAGCGGTAATGACTTATGCAACTCGGACAATCCAAAAGCCAGTATTTTAAGAAGGTTCGGTCAACTTGGTCACTGAGTCATAGTCTAGGGTTGGTCAAAGGTCGCTGCCAAAGAGAGAGAGAGAAAAGAAACATTCTGCGTGTACTCTAATCTAGATCAGAATGGTTATCATTTTATCTAATCAGGAAACCTCCCACTGTTTTCTCAAATTCTCCTCCAAACCTGAAAGAAGAATTAGTCGGGATCACCCGAAGAGTAAACCAACTCATCAGTGAGAATCGGGATCCAACTATCATCGCATGATAACTTGATGGAAGCCACTCAAGTTATCACACTCCAGAAGGTATGCACATGCCCGGCAAGTTTCCTGTATGTTTGAAACTCCCGATATGATTTTTGCCTTATGCTCTTATGACCTTGACTTTGGCCAACAAATCATAAGTCACATGTCAAGTTCTACCCGTCATTATCCAGGTTAATTTGAACCCACCCGCACATGCCCTTGACTTTGGCCAACAAGGCAGAACGACTGTCCCAAACCAACGCATCTATCTATGCAGCAGATGAATATTCAGCAGCTACCAAGCACTATGCCTTGACTTTGGCCAACAAACATAGCTTGAATACTACTGACTATCCATAAGAAATGACGGAGGGCTACGGCTGGTTTTTGGCGAAAAACCTTTAACGTAATGAACTTGATCTCGTTGAAGGAACCTGATAGCTTTTTATAAAAATATAGTGATGAAAACCTTTTGCTAAAGAGGTCACTCCCGGTGAAGGGATCTCGGCTCTTTCCTCGTGGAATGAGGTGCAGGATATTCCAACTGAATACCGTGATGCAAAGCAACTTGTAATCGACTATAGTAAAGTTATTACCCTGACGCAAACTTCTGCCCAAGGGGTCACTCCCGGTGAAGGGATCTCGGCCCTTGCCTCGTCGAATGAGGTGCAGGATATTCTAAACTGAATATCACTATGCAAAACAAAAAGAAACATCTTTGTAATAACACCTTTTAAAATTTGTTCCAACAACATCAAATATTGGTTTGTTTTATACTTGCATTGATCAGAATCAACACAGTCCCATCATCTAATCACATCAGAAAAGAACAAAAATAAAATGTACGTATATGCCATCCGCATTCGTCACTGGGTCCCGTCATCACCCGTTAGGTTACTTAACTAACGACAGAGTGGGGGCTGGACTAGCACGGGTGTAAAACATATACAACATCTAATAGTATATATATCAATATACAGTAATCGCTCCAGGCGTGATAATATGCAACATTACAGAAAAAGTAATAAGCATCACAGAACAATACAGATAATCTGGGATCCCCGGGTTTCACAGAGCCGCTACTGAAACCCGACGTTCCCCTGGTCGTGTGGATAGCCTGTGCAATGAAACCTAGACCCCTACGGGTGCGGCAAGTTACCCGCCAAAACCTGAAGCGAGGCAGCCCCTACAGCAAAGTGAATGGACCACCCGGCACTTCACGGAATCCGGTAACTTGAGCACCCCTCCTTGGGTCAACCTGTACCCCATATGAGTGCGGCGAATAGTCTGCCAATTCTAGAGTGAGGCCCCTCTGTCTCTCAAAGCCATGAGATACGGACCCGTTGCCCTCCAGAACCCGGCTATCCGTGCACTCCGTCGCGGGGTAAACCTAGTACAGAAATAAAAATATGTACAACGGGTACATCGACCTCAGCCCGGTCGTGCCCCAAAAGAATATTATACAAACAGGCAGTGACGGCAGTCCACATGTTGGACGCTCGCCCCGCAATATCAAATGTACAATTAAATCCAAACAGCACTACCATTGCACACTGCTATCCACCACGACAAATCCGCAACATCACAGCACAACACAGAACATCAACGCGAATGTCACGTTCGCAAACCCGTCTAAAAGAACTATAGCAATTAGACGCAATTTACCGCTCGAATGACATTCACGGTCGGAGATATAATGTAATTACTGCATACTAACAAGTTTAAAATTTCAATCGACAAAACTTCCCGAAGTGGGCCCCACGTACATCTGCGGTACAATAATAAAATTTGGGCCCAAAAGAAATATTCCATAAACAACAATTTTACAAGAAGAACCTACTGTAGAAAAATGGTTTACTGTAGCTCCAAAACGGCGGCGGAACCGCGTCCAAACTAGGGTTTGCGCGGCGGTTCCGCGGCGCTTTGGAAGCTTCAGTTGACCAAATTTCACCAGAATTCTTAAAAAAGCCTGCTCTCTTTTCTGTGATATGCAAAATAATTTTTACACCCTTTTAAAAATCGACAGAAACTTTAACCCAGAAAATTGCAGTTTTCGAAATTCCGTTCGATCGATATTTTAAACGCGTTAGCACAAGTTAGTAAAGCTTAATGGTGAGGCTCTGATACCACTGTAAGTCCACGGTAGCGCCCCGGCCGTCTAACAGACGCCAAATGCGGAACAAAATTTTTTACAACCGGCGCTATCGCGTACTATAACCCGGATCTGCCATTAAAGCTAAACTAACAAACTACAAAGTGGGTAGAAATGTTATACCGAACGATCCGAGTCCTACGGTCTTCAACCATCATCCCACGCTTTGTTGCGGTTGCTCCGATCTCCTGAATCTCCATTCTTCTCGTCCAGGTGGCACCACGTCGACGGATCTTTAAACGGGCTCCCGCCTCTGAACCGAGACAACTCGATCATCAAGTTTGCTAAAAGAGATGACCAAGATTGATGTAGAGAATGAGTAGAACACTTTGTCTCGTTATGTCCAAAGTTATGGACGAACGGTTAATGAAGTTGCCTTTTTGGATCGGGTGGAAATGTGAAATGAGTATCTATCAAATTTCCATACACTAAAAACTATCATCTTTTTTCTCTCAAGCAACCATAGCTCTTCACCAAGAGGGGCCCGGCCATATTTGTAGAGGAGGGAGGTGAGTGTAGGAGAGGGAAGGGTCACCATAACAATAATGAAGAGGATGAGTCATTTAAATACCTTGTATGAACACAATTAATGAAACAATGAATCATAACCCTTAGTCATCATATCATTAAATGAACATTTAAAGCAATAATGACTCACTAGCCTAGTCACCATCCTAGTCACCATCTAGAAGCTTCCACACTCATCTCAAGAAAAGATAAATCCGCATTTAACCGAATGTTAAATACGGCTGATAGAAAACTGGAAACTAGCAACTTCCAAAAGTGATCCTGAAACGAATTTCAGGATAACCCCGTATCAGTATAAACATACCCGCATTTGTATTACGACCGAATACAAATGCAACTGAGACAAAGATATTATATCTACACAGCATAATACTCGGATCCGGCTTAAACCAAAGCTGACCAGTATTATCCGCCCGAAATATGACACGTGCGTAAACGCACGTGCATTTTCCGAACCCTGCCATAAAACCATACGGCCTGTACAACGTTTCGCCCGAACTTGGGAAAGTGTCTGTGGGGGACTCTAATGACTCATCAACACACTGGCACTGGGTATAACCACTAGCACGTCATAGGTACTGGCTGTACGTAACGGTTGCCTATGTATTGATAGGAGGGAAGCCGACGAGCGAACTCATCCATAAACCCTACTGAGCCTAACAGTGACAATATACATACAGTCCGGTCCGTTCGTCTACGAGTATCGCATATCGGTCTAGGGGCTGGTAACGTCAGACCCCCAATAGCAGTATAAGTCGTGTCAGAGAGTGGCCCAGAACACCCTGAGATACTACTGGAGTACCTATCAGTAAATCTCCTGCCTCGGCCGAGGGCTTTGTGTAATGGCTCTCCTACAGCGCGATCTCACCCCCAATACCGGGAGAGACGAATCCCCTACCGATCCGCTCACTTGCCTCCATGTGGCTCGGGACTGTACCCAAAAAAGACCTGTTTGCACGACTCCTTTGAGTCGTGGTAGGGTAGAAATCAAAGCACAGTGGGAACTCACACGAGACAAATGACGACCTCAGGTTGATGAACTAACCTGTACACATGTCACCAATGAACTGCTATCTGACGATATGTATAATACCAACTAGTATGTTCCCGGCGAGTCCTGTCCGATGTACTCATAACCCAATGAGCACCTGTATACATCTTAGGTGAACTAACTGACACCAATGGCTTGTGAGACCGGCCATTGCCCCTCGTCGGGGTCTCGACTGTATACACTAGTCTACTCTGGAGTATCGATGCCCTGTCTCGAAACTCCCACGACTAGGGACACTTTAAGGATGTGCTTACAGACCCCAGCTCCCACGTATATGATCGCCATCATACTGCTGGTAGTCAAGCAAGAATCCTATGGGCTCTATCATCATGCAATAGTGAACTAAAGCATGTATACGATGATAAAGTCAAACCAGATAGCATACTATCATCTCGAGCAAGACTGTCATATCGGTATAGGTCCTGCCTCAATCATTGCAATCACGTACCTACGATCCAATAATTGACTTTGAAGGCACTATCTCCAGCAAAACCTACCAGTATATCTCGCTTGCCCTGGCCAGGGACTTTGTGTAATGGCTCTCCTAGACACAACGCGATATCAACCCCCAATACCGGGAGAGACGAATCCTGTCTAACCGTCACTGCCTCCAAGTGCTTCGGGACTGCACCCAACTACTACCTGTTTGCACGAATCAGTAGAGCCGTGGTAGGGTAGTAATCTAAGAACAGTGGGAACACACTCGAGGCGAAATGACAGTGTCAAGTCAGCGGACTAAGCTGTACTCATGTCACCTGGGAACTGTTAACTGACGATAGGTATAATACCAACCAACAGTTCCCGACGAGTCCTGTCCAGTGTACTCCTAACCTAACAAGTACCTGCATACTATCTCCAGTACGATGTACTGATGGCTGTGGGACAGACCATCTCCCCTGCTGGGAAGAGAAGCGTATGCACCAGTCTACTCTGGAATATCGATGCCCTGTCTCGATAATCCTATGACTAGGGACCAAAATAAGGATGTGCTTATGGACTACCCAGCCCCCACTAGTGTGATCGCCATCACAACGCCGGTAGTCAAGCAAAAATCCTAAGGGCTCTACCAATATGTTTTTAGCGATATGTTAAAAGAAACATATACACATATTAAGATAGAAACAAACCAAGTAGCATACTACTATATCGAGCAAGACTGTCGTAAAACCATATATATCCCAAGCCTCCAAAATGTATTATACAAACTAGTACTATACAATAATGGCCTCTAGGGCATACATATCTAACAACCACGGCTACATACCATGACTACGATATCTGGCGGTTGGGTGTCATGACTGCTTTTCTAAATGTTGATTTGGAAGAGAGCGTCTATAAGTACACAGCCAGAGGGCTTCGTAGACAGTGGGAGCAGCGAAAACATGTGCAAGATGTTTTATGTGATAAATCAGGCATCGCGGAGTTGGAACATCTGTTTTGATGTGGTAGTCAAAGAGTTTGACTTCATCAAAATGGTAGATGAACCTTGTATATACAAAAAGGTAGTAGGGAGTATGGTGGTGATCCTCGTAGAGTACGTGGATGACATACTCTTGATAGGGAAGGAGTTTCCTATGCTACGCTCGGTCAATCTCCACTTATCACAATGATTCTCCATATAGGATCAAAGTGATACCTTCTAAATCCTGGGTTTTGGATCTATAAGATAGATCTAATTGGATGTTAGGATTCTCACTAGTTGTAGTGAGATGGTATCAATCGATCCTGGGAAGAATAACTGGAAACGGTTCCAGGGTGATAAGGACGACTGAATGTCAGTCGCAGGCATTGTCTTAACCCTCAGTGGAGGGACGATATGTTGGAAGAGTTCCAAGCTAGATACCGTGACTTACTAGACGATTAAAGGCAAGATACATCGTTACCAAGGATGCTACCAAAGAGGCAGTCTGGATATATATAAGTTCATGAGATGAACTTCGTTCCTACCATTATGTGACAATGGAGTTGTGGCTTATGCCAAGGAACCCCCGTCCTATTTGAAATCCAGATATAATTCTTAGGCAGTATCACCTGATCATGGAGATGGCTGATCTCCAGGGAGATCGAGGTTAGGAGAGTAGACACAGAGGACAACAGCGCGGATCCACTCACAAAGGCCTTTTTCCCAGTAGAGACTTTTATGGGAAGGTTGAGTATGAGATACTTCAACCACAGCTAATTGTTGGGTATGCGATACCACAACAGATGGCCCTGGTGTAAGTAGGAGATTGTTAGTTATATGTATGCCCTAGAGTCCATTACTGTACATACGATGTATATTGTAGTGGATGCTTGGACATATATAGGGAGGACTTTCTTGCTCGACATGATATTACGCTATTTGGTTGTACTTTATCTTAATGTGTACTCTGATTGTCTCTATGTTACATGTTGATAAAGCCCTTAGGATATGTACTCAACTACTGGGACTATGATGAGATCATACTAGTGGGGCCACAGTAGTTGACGAGTACATCCTATAACTGTTCCTAGTCGAGGGTGTATCGAGACAGGGCATCGATACACCAGAGTAGACTAGCGTATACGCATCTTGACCCATATGATGGGCGATGGATGATCCCATATCCATCAGTGTATGACATCAAGGATGGTGTACGGGTTCTCAGTAGAGACTGGGTACACTGGACGGACTCGCCGAGAACACCCAGATGGTATTATACCTCACGTCAGATGGCAGTTCTCCGGTGACACTGGTACATGTTAGTCTGTAGACCCGAGATCACCATAGAGTCTTGTGTGATTCCCACTATGCTTTGATTTCCATCATACCACGTCCAAGAGGGCATGCAAAAAGGTGGCTTTTGGGTACAGTCCCGAATCACCTGGAGGCAATACGCGATAGGAGGGGATTCGTCTCTCCCGGTATAGGGAGTTGATGTTGTGCTGTGTTCGATTGGCTATAACTGGAAATCCCTGGCCAGGGTTGCTGAGATTTACTGGTAAGTATTATCAGTAGTTTCTCGAACTGTTATAGACCTCATATCGACACGACTTATCAAGCTACTGGGGTCTGACGTTTACCACCCCTAGGCGAGATATGCGACATATCAGACGACGAGACCGGACTGTACGGGAGTGTTACTGACTGGATTCACAGGAGAATGTACATGCTTGCTTGTTGATCTTCTGAGCACTCAATACCTGGGTGGCTGTTACGTTTAGCTGACCGCTTGCAGCTTGTGGGTGTTTGATATGATCATCACCTACCGCCGGCGTATTGACGATTCTTTAGAGTCCTACACAGAGGTTTCTTGGCTCAGGCAAAACGGAGTAGGGAAACATATGTGATATGTGCAGGACCGAGAACAATACGTGTATGTGATACCGTATTAGATTCTCGTGATATGAGATATAGGCCGGGTATATGTGATATAGCCGGGTCATCGGATCAAGTGTTGATTCGATGAATTGATACATATATATTAGTCGGTTATATGCGATATAGCCGGATTGTCGGATCTAGTTTTGATTCGATGATTTAATGTATAATTATATATATGATATATTAAATTACATTAACTAATATAAGCTCACTAAAAGATTCTTTTTCTCACTCGGGTAATACATTGATATATATGCGATATATGTTAATTGTATTATTTTATTTTGTTACAATAAATATTGTATATGTGATATATAATATTGTAACATGTTATAATTACTAATGCAACATGATTAGTGGAGATTAAACAAGGTTAGGGTTTGATTTGGGTTAGCTCATTCTTGTAGCTTCTAGAAGCTTTTCTTTTTGTCATGAGCTAAGATATTTTGTATGATATTTTGTAACCCAAACCACACCCTTAACTCAAATTAACTCTCTACAAAGGTTAGCTATTATTATATTAGCAACCATGGTTGCATAAGGAATTATCACAACATTTCATTATTCATCACAAATAATTATTGATCTTCTTCTTCCTTGAGCTTTTGAGAAAAGCTTTCTAGGTTTTTCTTATGTGATGAAAATGAGTGAGTTAATGAAAACAAATGAGAGCTAAAATCCTACTTCATCATCCTCATCTATCCTTGCCATTTAGATGAGGGTGTTCACTTCATTTAGTGAGTGAGAGCTTGTGTTAATGAAACTTCAAGGTAGATCATCTTAGTTATCGAAGATCGGAAGCAAGCTTGCATCTTTCTCTTCGTGGAGCTTTTCGAGAGTCCGGATACTCGATGATCGCAGCGAAGGGACTTCAACACGGAGCTTTAGAAGTGAAGGACCGGACTACAAAGGTTGTAATCCCAAACTCTTAGATGCTAAAGTGTTTAACATGCTTTGTTTCGCTTAAATCTCTAGTCTAAGATCTTGGTTTAGGGTTGTTCGGCATGGCTAAATTTTAAATCGGGCATGGATGATGCCTTATAGACCCTTGTGCGTATGCCTAGTAACCCTACAATCATAGCTCCTGTAATGTTAGTTTGATCCCTATTTATTTGAGTAAGAATCTGGGAGCATTTTGGGTTGGAATTTACTATGTTTTCCGATTTTTAAAACATGGGTTTTGGTATTTGAATGTGGATTTGGCCGTTGGACGTTTATATGTCAATGGCGAGGGTTTTATGATTGTTTTCGCATGCGTAGGCCATAGGTTCTTGTAAGTGCACGGCGGCGCCCCGGCCGTCAACCCGACGGCCAAACGCGGAAACGGTGATAAACTTTAATTTTGCGGACTTTGCAAACCGGCACCACCGCGCACTAAACACCCGGATCATGCCATTAAACTAGTCTAAGCTAACAAGAGAATGAGTTAGAGATATACCGACTGATCCGAGTCCTCCGGTCTACATCTCCACTCCGATCTCCTCGCGGGATCTCCGGTCGTCGCCTCCTCGCCGCAAGGGCACCACGTCGCCTGCATCTTTTACGGGCTCCCGCCTCTATACCGAGGCAACTCGGGCATGAAGCCGGCAACTCGACATGCTCAAGATGTGCTGTAGGAAGTGTAGTGCTTTGTCTCTTTGGGGTTTGTTGCCTTTGGATGGAGGAATGAAGATTGAGCTTTGGAGGGAAATGAAGCTATCAATTTTGCATGGAAAAATGATATGAACAAATAAATCTCCTCACAAAATGAACCACCCTCTCTACCCTCCAAAATGATGGCCGGCCAAATATAAGATAGGAAATGGTGGAGGGCAAAGTAAATCATGAAGGGAGGTAAGTGTAGGAGAAATCAAGAGGTGACCACAAACAAACATAAAGACATCGACCATGCTTAAACCTTCTATTCACATCAAATCCCATTAATGCAAAAGCATGGATGAAAGATATCATAATCAACACAATAGCAAGAAACCCCCTCCACAAAAGTTATTTGCACAATTGCAAATAACCCCCTCCATCGGAAAAGTCCGGCTGGGAAAGAACAAAGGAAAACCGGCCGTAACGGAATGCAAACTGGCAACTCCAGAAAACTGGTCCCATAATAAATTACAGGAAAACCCCCATACTGTGCATACACACCCGCATCTGTATTCCGTCCGGATACAAATGCAATGAGACAAAATCTACACTGTACTAAACTAGGACCGGCTTAAACCAAAGCCGGCTAGTAATATCCGTCCGATCCTGATCCGTGCAATACCGCACGTATCTGATCGAACCCTGCCATATAACCATACGGCCACTAGTACAAACTGTCCGATCCTGTTCCGTGCAATACCGCACGTATCTGATCGGACCCTGCCATATCTCCATACGGCCTCTACAGCGTTTCGCCCGAAACCTGAGTAACTGAAAGTGTGGTGGACTCTAAAGACTCGTCAATACTATGGCTATGGATTTAACCACTAGCACGTCAGAGGTATAAGCCAATACGTAACGGGCCACCAGCTATTGACCAAAAGGGACGTCGATGAGCGAACTCATCCTGACACCCAACTGAGCCTGTCAGTGACAATATCCGTACAATCCGGTCCGTTCGTCTATGAGCATCGCATGTCGGGCCTAGGGGGTTGGTAAAAGTCAGACCCCCAAAAGCGGTACAAGTCGTGTCGGAGTGTAGCCCAGAACACCCTGAGATACTACTGGAATACCTACCAGTAAATCTCCCGCCTTGGCCAAGGTCTTTGTGTAATGGCTCTCCTAGACACAGTGCGACCTCACCCCCAATACCGGGAGAGACGAACCCCTGAAGATCCGCTCACTGCCTCCATGTGGCTCGGGACTGTACCCAACTAAAACCTGTTTCCACGACTCCTTTGAGCCGTGGTAGGGTAGTAATCAAAGTACAGTGGGAACTCACACGAGACAAATGACGATCCCCAGGTCGATGAACTAACCTGTACACATGTCACCAGGGAACTGCTATCTGACGTCAGGTATAAGACCAACTAGCATGTTCCCGGCGAGTCCTGTCCGGTGTACTCATAACCCAATGAGCACCTGTATACATCTTAGGTGATCCAACTGACACCAGTGGCTTGTGAGACCGGCCACCGCCCCTCGTCGGGGTCTCGACTGTATACACTAGTCTACTCTGGAGAATCGATGCCCTGTCTCAAAACTCCTACGACTAGGGACCTTTTAAGGATGTGCTTATAGACTCCAGCTCTCACTTATATGATCGCCCTCATACTGCTGGCAGTCAAGCAAGAATCCTAGGGGCTCTATCAACGTGCAATAGCGACATGTCAGGTCACCTAAAGCAGTACACGATGATAAAGGTAAACCAGATAGCATACTATCATCTCGAGTAAGACTGTCCTACCGGGATAGGTCCTCCCTCAATCATTGCAATCACGTGCCTGTGATCCAATAATCGACTCTGAGGGCACTATCTCCAACAATCTCCCACTTGCACTCAAGGCTAATTATTGCGATGTCGCATACTTACAGCCCGTGTGATACCGAACACCCAACTCCTCTACTAGTCAGTCTCACAAAAACCGTTTATGAAACTATTGCGTTCGAGGAATAGCCTCAGTGAGTAGATCCACCTTGATGTTTCTTTCTATGTCTCTCTATATCTCAAGTTCGCGGAGAAAGCCATCTCCCGAAATGAGCAATACCTGTCTTAGAATGTCTGGATGTCTGATGGGACCTAGCTCATAAATGAACTCCAAATCCAAACTTCTTAGACTGTATCGTCAACTGAACTTAATCAGTATTCTGCGCCATGCTACCCTCAGTATTGCCTTGGACCATCTGTCCAAAATACTGCCCCTCGTCAGAGGGAAAAATATAACTCTGACAACCTGCTTGTCGTCCATGTCACCTTGGAAGCCTGGAATGATAACTGCCTCCCGAATGAGGCTGTCGTTATCATATCCTTAGAACATCCACTTATGTTCTAAAACTGCTTCGAATTGTTTCTCCAGGATTGGATCAATATCAACTTATTGCACCTACTGCAAGAACAACATCTGGTGTGGTACTTGACATCTCATGATTGACTCAAT
The DNA here is from genome assembly GCA_030015575.1 of Agapanthus africanus. Taxonomy (NCBI): domain Eukaryota; kingdom Viridiplantae; phylum Streptophyta; class Magnoliopsida; order Asparagales; family Amaryllidaceae; genus Agapanthus; species Agapanthus africanus. The sequence goes on along the minus strand of JASDDO010000022.1, from coordinate 380,923,483 downwards.
TGCCTAAGCAAGTGATCTGCCAATCATGCACATCCCTCTCTACTTTAGTCTATAAGACACCTTTAGAAAGGGTGACTCCATCACCTGCAGGTACACTACCGTGCCAGGAGTCGTCCATTCTAAATACTCTTAGAATGCTGTCAAGGTACCCTGATTGGGAAACCACCCAAATCTAGATCTAAAACCATAGATCCAGTAACCAGTATGTCTGATATAATGTCCAAGTCCTTTGTGGAGAAACTACTGTGTGACGACCAAAGTATAACCGATCGTAGTATAGGAATATCACTTCCTACTACCTTCTCAACAGATCCATCCCCTATTCTGATGACGTCAAACCTATGACTGTCACATCAGAAATAGATGATCTATCTCCGCTACATCTGCTTTAGTCTATAAATAGACATAAGCCTGATGTCCACCAATGCTTCCGCTGCGCCCACTGACTACGACAACCCTCTGGCAGAGTCATATAGACGTGCACTTCTAAAGCAAGTTTAGAACGACGCTATACTCATCCTCCTGCCGAGTCTCGCAGCCTGGAACAACAACAATGGCAAGTGTGGGTAAACAAGAACTTCCCTGTCACCGTCCTTGAGGCTACCAGAGTACCTCTCGGGTGCCTGAAGTTACCCACCTTATCTGCGGAGTGGCCAATGGAAAGTCAAATCAGATTGAATCTTTAGGTTCCTTATCAAATCATCAGTAATCGTTTGCGGTTCTGGAATCACTTCCAGTTCTACCATACTCCCACTACTGTTTTTGAAAAGATTCATTTTTAATAAAACTGTGGCGAGTCTAGAACAATATTACTATTGATCTGCCAGATGGTAGAAAATCAACCCTCGTCATAGCCTGGGTCAATCCACAAACAGCCATTACAGAAACGTGCCTTGAGCTGTCCAGTGTCTGGTTTTAATCATAAGCCAGACAACTCCCCGTACCTTAACAACGTTAAGATATGAACTGTTCTATATCCAATATAGAACCAGATGCACTGATTTAATTGAACCAGATTCAAATCATGCAACTGTCTCCAGTGCATGTCAACTAAATGGAGAGAGGCCGATCAGCGTTACTCAACTTAGGAATGCTTCCAATTATGAGTAACCTGAAAGAGAAGTAATTTCTCTTTATCATTACTATCAACTGAATACCATACACAAGTATCTACATCTTCGATCACTTTGAAGAATCCCGATACTTGCTACACCTGATTCTCTACTCTATTCAAATACCTATAACTCCTCAAAACGTAGACCCTGTGTTTCTACGAAACACATGTCTAAGAACTAGAGAAGTTAAAAGTAAACAGAATATAGTAAGAGGACCAACCCCTCTGTCCTAATGGACACTGGACAACATACAATACTCTGTATGAGTCCGCTGAGTCTAACAACTCTATCACTGTGTGTCGTAGGTTGAAAACTGTACTTATGGTTAAGAAGAATTACACCGCTGTTTAATGCTCCTTACCTAACCATCCACTGATATAGGTAAATGTCATCGACATAATATCAAAAGGTATATCTCATTCTATGAAAATAGACGTACAGATATATCAATTTGAAATTGGTGCACAACAGCGGATATTCAAAACCAAATATTTGCCGACCGGCAAACATCCCAGATGATCTCCTCAAATATCACCGATTACAACGAATCCCGATATAATGAGGATGATCACCTAATTCCCAATAACTTACTCCCACTCATCATCTGTAAAACCATACAGATGTGAGAATCATACCTGGTAAATACATACCCTGGAGTAAGTGTCTAATCGGGAAATCAGTTTTCCAGTAACAGTACACAGTTGAATTGAAACATTGAAATGTTTCGATAGGGTATCCTGGTATTCCTAGTAATGCCTCTTCCAGATTCACGACTGTAACTGTATAGTTATTTGCCACCTCTCCAAATCCCTTCATATGTCTTTAGTCTTTACCTTCTGCACACCCGTTTAGGCCAAATGGTTTTCTTCCTTCCCTACCGTTCGGCACCAGCCTATGGTTTGGAAGAAGACTATCCAATAAGCATAAAGGGTGTACTGTCCTAATCCTAGGAGCACTCGCAACGCGAGAGAAGGTGAAGATAAAAGACACCTGAATGTACTTTATTCCTATTTCTCCTGGACCAGAATCCATCCCCGAACTGGAACAAGTTCCTTTCGAGTTTGTATATGACCATACGATGGATTATCCAATAAAATGGGATCTTCGTAGTGATACGGAGTGTCCTGGAGAAATACAAAGGTGATTTAGGATTGGCGAAGAAATACTTGGTTTGGTTGTGAATAGCAGTCGCAATTTACTTTGCCCTCTTGCTAATCCCTTGCTTTGTCTGAACTTAATACCTTCTGTACACCGTTTAGGCTAACTGGTTTTCTTCATTCCCTACCGGTCGGCACCAGCCTATGGTTTGGAAGAAGACTATCCAATTTGCGTAATAGGTGTACTACTCCTAAACCAAGGAGTACTCGCAACATGAGAGAGGGTGAAACGAAAAGACAACTGAATAATCCTATCCGTTTTCTCCAGAACCGGAAACCATCCTCGAATTCCTTCGAGTTCGTATCTAACCATACGATGGTTTTGTCCAATGGAAGTGGACGTTCGTAGTAATACGGGGTGTCCTGGAGAAAAGGGTAAAAGTAGGAGTGGCAATGAGGTCTGCAACTTTGACAATCCAAAATCCAGTGTTAAGAAGGTTCGGTCAACTTGGTCACTGAGTCATAGTCTAGGGTCGGGTCAATGGTCGCTGCCAAGAGAGAGAGAAAAGAAACACTCAGCGTGCACTCTAACCTAGATCAGAATGGTTACCAATTTATCTAATCTGGAAACCTCCCACTGTACCTCAAATTCTCCTCCAAACCTGAAAGAAGAATTAGTCGGGGTCACCCGAGGAGTAAACCAACTCATCAGTGGGAATCGGGATCCAACTTTCATCGCACGATAACGTGACGGAATCCGCTCACGGTATCACACTCCAGAAGGTATGCGCATATCTGGCAAGTTTCAGTACTTTTGAAACTCCCGATGTGATTTCTGCCCCATGCTCTTATGACCTTGACTTTGGCCAACATATCATAAGTCACATGTCAAGTTCAACCCGTCATTCACCAGGTTAATTTGAACCCACCCGTACATACCCTTGACTTTGGCCAAAATGGCAGTACGACTGTCCCAAACCAACGCATCCATCTATGCTGCATATGAATACCCCAATAGCTACCAATCACTGTGCCTTGACTTTGGCCAACATACACAGCTTGAATACTATTGACCACCCATATGAAACGACGGAGGGCTACGAATGGTTTCTGGCGAAAACCTTTAACGTAATGAACTTGATATCGTCGAAGGAACGGATAGCTTTTTAAAATATAGTGACGAAAACCGTTGCTAAAGAGGTCACTCCCGGTGAAGGGATCTCGGCTCTTTCCCCGTAGAATGGGGTGCAGGATATTCCAACTGAATACCACGGTGCAAAGCAAAAGTAATCGGCTATAGTGAAGTTAATGCCCTGACGCAAACTTCTGTCCAAGGGGTCACTCCCGGTAAAGGGATCTCGGCCCTTGCCTCGTCGACTGAGGAGCAGGATATTCCAAATGAATACCACGATGCAAAACAAAAGTGAACGTCCTTGCAATAACAGCTTTTTGAAAAGTGTTCCAACAACATCAGATTAGGTTTGTTTTTAACTTGCATTGATCCGAATCAATGTAGTCCCATCAATTGATCACACCACAAAGAACGAAAATATACTGATGTACGTATATGCCATCCGCATTCGCCACTGGGTCCCGTCATTACCCGTTAGGTTAGCTTACTAACGACAGAGCGGGGACTGGACTAGCGCGGATGAAAAACATATACAACATCTACTAATATATATACCAATATATTATATTTCGCTCAAGGCGTGAAATGAAATGCAACATCACAGAAATGTACAGCATCACAGAACAATACAGATATCTGGGATCCCCGGGTTTCACAGAACCACTACTGAAACCCGACGTTCCCCTGGTCGTGTGGATAGCCTGTGCAATGAAATCCTAGACCCCTACGGGCGCGGCAAGTCACCCGCCAAAACCTGAAGCGAGGCAGCCCCCTTCAGCTCCGTGAATGGACCACCCAGCACTCCACGGAATCCGGCAACTTGGGCACCCCTCCTGGGTCAACCTGTACCCCCTACGAGTGCGGCGAATAGCCCGCCAATCCTAGAGTGAAGCCCCCTCCGTCCCAATGCCATGAGATGCGGGCTTGTTGCCCTCTAGAACCCGGCTATCCGTGCACTCCTCCGCGGGGTAATCCTAGTACAGAAAGTAAAATATACATACACTGGGTACATCGACCGCAACCAGGTCGTGCCCCAAAAGAATAATACAAACAGGCAGTGACGGCAGTCCACATGTCGGACGCTCGACCCGCAATAACAAATGTACATAATACAACCACAGTACTAGCATTGCATCCAGGCTATCCCCCACGACCGATCCGCAACATCACAGCATAAACATAGAACATCAACGTGAAAGTCACGTTCGCAAATCCGTCTAACCGGGCTATAGCAGTTAGACCGGATTTACCGATCGAGTGACATTCACGGTCGCAGATATAATGTAAATACTGTGAAAAATGTGTTTAAAATTTTCCGATTGATCAAACCTTAACAAGTGGGCCCCCAATCAAAACTGTAGCACTCACAGAAAACCTGGGCCCAATTTTAATATTCCAAAACACCCAAAATAAGTCCAGAAGCCCACTGGAAAATTTCGAAGCAGTGAGCCCACCAACCTGCGGCGGAAGCGCGGCAGAAAGGTGGTTTCTGCCGCCCTTCCGCACTCTGGTTGAGGGGTCACTGTCTCGAATTTTCTCAGAGTTGTTAGAACTCCCTGCACATCAATCTAAGACCACCTGAAAAATTTTTAGACACCAAAAAATCTTAACAGAAAACTGATGTGAACTCAAATTGGGTTTTCAGAATTTTGGTCGATCGGAATTGAAAAACACATCAAACGAAGCTAGACGAAGTTAATGGCGAGGCTCTGATACCACTGTAAGTGAACGGCGGCGCCCCGGCCGTCAACCCGACGGCCAAACGCGGAAACGGTGATAAACTTTAATTTTGCGGACTTTGCAAACCGGCACCACCGCGCACTAAACACCCGGATCATGCCATTAAACTAGTCTAAGCTAACAAGAGAATGAGTTAGAGATATACCGACTGATCCGAGTCCTCCGGTCTACATCTCCACTCCGATCTCCTCGCGGGATCTCCGGTCGTCGCCTCCTCGCCGGAAGGGCACCACGTCGCCTGCATCTTTTACGGGCTCCCGCCTCTATACCGAGGCAACTCGGGCATGAAGCCGGCAACTCGACATGCTCAAGATGTGCTGTAGGAAGTGTAGTGCTTTGTCTCTTTGGGGTTTGTTGCCTTTGGATGGAGGAATGAAGATTGAGCTTTGGAGGGAAATGAAGCTATCAATTTTGCATGGAAAAATGATATGAACAAATAAATCTCCTCACAAAATGAACCACCCTCTCTCCCCTCCAAAATGATGGCCGGCCAAATATAAGATAGGAAATGGTGGAGGGCAAAGTAAATCATGAAGGGAGGTAAGTGTAGGAGAAATCAAGAGGTGACCACAAACAAACATAAAGACATCAACCATGCTTAAACCTTCTATTCACATCAAATCCCATTAATGCAAAAGCATGGATGAAAGATATCATAATCAACACAATAGCAAGAAACCCCCTCCACAAAAGTTATTTGCACAATTGCAAATAACCCCCTCCATCGGAAAAGTCCGGCCGGGAAAGAACAAAGGAAAACCGGCCGTAACGGAATGCAAACTGGCAACTCCAGAAAACCGGTCCCGTAATAAATTACAGGAAAACCCCCATACTGTGCATACACACCCGCATCTGTATTCCGTCCGGATACAAATGCAATGAGACAAAATCTACACTGTACTAAACTAGGACCGGCTTAAACCAAAGCCGGCTAGTAATATCCGTCCGATCCTGATCCGTGCAATACCGCACGTATCTGATCGAACCCTGCCATATAACCATACGGCCACTAGTACAAACTGTCCGATCCTGATCCGTGCAATACCGCACGTATCTGATCGGACCCTGCCATATCTCCATACGGCCTCTACAGCGTTTCGCCCGAAACTTGAGTAACTGAAAGTGTGGTGGACTCTAAAGACTCGTCAATACTATGGCTGTGGATTTAACCATTAGCACGTCAGAGGTATAAGCCAATACGTAACGGGCCACCAGCTATTGACCAAAAGGGACGTCGATGAGCGAACTCATCCTGACACCCAACTGAGCCTGTCAGTGACAATATCCGTACAGTCCGGTCCGTTCTTCTATGAGCATCGCATGTCGGGCCTAGGGGGTTGGTAAAAGTCAGACCCCCAAAAGCGGTACAAGTCGTGTCGGAGTGTAGCCCAGAACACCCTGAGATACTACTGTAATACCTACCAGTAAATCTCCTGCCTTGGCCAAGGTCTTTGTGTAATGGCTCTCCTAGACACAGTGCGACCTCACCCCCAATACCGGGAGAGACGAACCCCTGAAGATCCGCTCACTGCCTCCATGTGGCTCGGGACTGTACCCAACTAAAACCTGTTTCCACGACTCCTTTGAGCCGTGGTAGGGTAGTAATCAAAGTACAGTGGGAACTCACACGAGACAAATGACGATCCCCAGGTCGATGAACTAACCTGTACACATGTCACCAGGGAACTGCTATCTGACGTCAGGTATAAGACCAACTAGCATGTTCCCGGCGAGTCCTGTCCGGTGTACTCATAACCCAATGAGCACCTGTATACATCTTAGGTGATCCAACTGACACCAGTGGCTTGTGAGACCGGCCACCGCCCCTCGTCGGGGTCTCGACTGTATACACTAGTCTACTCTGGAGAATCGATGCCCTGTCTCGAAACTCCTACGACTAGGGACCTTTTAAGGATGTGCTTATAGACTCCAGCTCTCACTTATATGATCGCCCTCATACTGCTGGCAGTCAAGCAAGAATCCTAGGGGCTCTATCAACGTGCAATAGCGACATGTCAGGTCACCTAAAGCAGTACACGATGATAAAGGTAAACCAGATAGCATACTATCATCTCGAGTAAGACTGTCCTACCGGGATAGGTCCTCCCTCAATCATTGCAATCACGTGCCTGTGATCCAATAATCGACTCTGAGGGCACTATCTCCAACAGTTCTAACCTATGTGTGTCCCGTGTGCCGTTTTGGTTTTCGTATTCGATTTTTGTTACGATATGACGCATTTGAAATTTTAGGTACCCATATGGACTTGATACGACAAGGGAAGAGCATGGCGGCATCGACTTCGGCAAGCGAGGATTAAGGTGAGTAGATGTATATCTACAGAGGGAGTTAGGTGGATGGCGTTTAGCACCCCCGCAACCGTAGTTTAGGGTTATATAATTATATATATTTTATGTTGACGTGAGTTTCGGATACTTAGAAAGTAGAATCTTAGGAGATAATAGGATAGTTTATATGTAGCTGTAGGAAGCTATATCCTTAGCCTTTTTACCTTGTCGTGAACCTTAGGTGATATGTTGTTTTGCACACACACACACACTTGGTATACATTGATGTGTGTGTATGCGTATATATATTTTTGTGTGTGTGTGTGTGTGTGTGTTTGTTCTTATATATATATATACATATACACGTGAGATGAGGATAGTATATGTTACATGGATATGAGTCGATATGATCGGGCATGATGCCGTGAGGTTATGATATGAGATTGAGTCAAGACACCGTATATGATATGATATAATGCGATAACATGTGACTTGTTGATATATTAGAATGTACGAGACCTTAGATCCGTACCACTGATTTATGATATTGATATTGTACGATGATTGATACCGTACGAATAATGATTTATTATGATATTTGACCCGTAGCCTCAATTTTGAGGATGTCGTACGATGGATATTACCGTACGAGATGTATATGATGATTGATCCGCACTCTTGACTCGAGGATACAGTGCGATGTATTATTACCGTACGTGATAATATGAGGCTGGATCGCCGACTATTAGATATATCGGTTCGGGATATTATAGATTTCTTATCACCTTCAACTAGGTTCTTAGTTTAGTCTTTAGTTGCGTAGATATAGGTTAACTTAGGCTCGAGTCATACCTATTTTCAAAACCAACGAATCGTAGGCTTTTTCAAAGAACAATACAAGGGAAGCTACGGATTTTCAAAAGACATCATTTTTCTCTAAACACCGTAGTCCCTACTTTTCTAAAAACAACGATTCGTGCTATTTAAACACGATAAACGGTATGGCTCGTATATAGTTTTATATACCTTATTGTTATTTTACTGTTTACTTTCTGTTATGATCTCATCTGTTAGAACACCTGCACCATTACCGATGATGCGTATGTTGCACGTACACTTGCTTGCCGGCTCACACACATCATCATCGGTAATTGCCATGTTACGTACACAGCAGTAACCTTTATTACATTGTATACACTGATAGTTGTAGTTAAGTAGCATTGTTTAGCATCCCGATATCATATGCTAGTTTTGACATTGCATTTTGTACTTAGATGCCACATGCATTTGTTTACCTATATTTTGATCATATAATGCAGTTGGGCTCAATGCCGATATTCGTTATCTCATTATATACTCATTATAAGTCCATGTCGCGCACCCCACGTGTCCGCGGGGAGGCAGAATTTACAAAAAATGATTTTACAAAGCTCACAACACGGACTTAAACTCTAGGATCGATGGTAAACCCTAGCTAACAAAATACTTTATAAAGTTTAACTACTCGGATGAAAGTTATACCTCACGAAACCAAGTCCTTCAGATCTTTTAGTCGCTGTCCTCCTCGTCATCGTAGGCTTCGAGGATCGTTACGGATCGTGGCTTCCTCGAGTCAAAAAATATCCACCCGAGAGTCTATAGTCCGAGCTCCAACCTCAACTCCGAGGTAACTAGGGCAAGTAGCTTGCTAGACTAGATGGCCTAGGTGATGTAGAGAGTGAAGATGGAATGCTTTGTCTTTTGGAACCCTAGATTTCTCAACTCATGAGACAATTAGGGTTTTATGAGAAAAGAAGAAGACTTGAGAAAGTGAGAATGAAGTTGTGAACTTTGAACATCCTTGGCTGCCCTCCAAGAATAGAGTGAGTCTTATTCAATAATTGTGGAGATATTTCTCACACAAATATCTCATGAGTTCACAAATATCTTATGGTGAGTCATAGCCATGAGTCACCAAGTAGCCATGCTAGGTTCAATGTACACATCCACCTCATTTCTCTACCCAATCAGTTTTAATCTCAAAAAGAAATCAAAACCCTAATAGGTGTCCCCTTCTAGAAGCTTTCCCGAACTTTTTACGAGAATGCCCCTCAGCTGTATATACATACCCGCATTCGTATTCCAAAGAATATGAATATAAAGAGACGAAACAAATCCATCATTACAATACTAGGATCCGGCTTAAACCAAAGCCCACTAGTATCATCCGCCCGAACATCATATGCACACAAGTGCACGTAAGTGTTCGAAGCCCTGTCGTAAAACCATACGACCTCTACATCTTTCGCCCGATGCAGGGAAACTCTCTGTGTGGGACTCTAAAGACTCGACAGTACGCTGGCAGTGGGTTTAACCACAAGCCGCAGGCGGTACTAGCTGCACGTAACGGCTACCCAGGTATCTGTCGATAAGAAGGCCGATGAGCAAACCCATCCGAACTCCTACCGAGCCTGCATGTGACAATATCCGTACAGTTCGGTCTGTTCGTCTAATAGTATCGCATATCAGGCTTAGGGGGCGGTAAACGTCAGACCCCTAATAGCGCAATAAGTCGTGTCGGAGTGTAGCCTAGAACACCTTGAGAAACTACTGGAATACCTACCAGTAAATCTCGCTTGCCCTGTTCAGGGACTTTGTGTAATGGCTCTCCAAACACAGCGCGATATCAACCCCCAATACTGGGATAGACGAATCCTATCTAACCGGCACTGCCTCCAAGTGCTTCGGGACCGCACCCAACTACTACCTGTTTGCATGACTCTTTTGAGCCGTGGTAGGATAGTAATCAAAGTATAGTGGAAACATACTTGAGGCGAAGTAGCAGTGTCAAGTCGACGGACTAAGCTGTACTCATGTCACCTGGGAACTGCTACCCGACGATAGGTATAATACCCACCAACAGTTCCCGATGAGTCCTGTCCAATGTACTCATAACCTAATGAGCACCTGCATACTATCTCCAGTACGACGTAATAATGGCTGTGGGACAGACCATCTCCCTTGCTGGGATGAGAAGCGTATACTCTAGTCTACTTCGGAGTATCGATGCCCCGTCTCGATAATCCTATGACCAAGACCTGTATAAGGTTGTGCTTGTAGATTATCCAGCCTCCACTAGTGTGACTGCCATCACAATGATGGTAATCAAGCAAAGATCCTAAGGGCTCTACTAATATGTATAAGCGATATGCTAAAAGAAACACATGCACATATTGAAGTAGAAACAAACCAAGTAGCATACTACCATTTTGAGCAAGACTGTCAATACAACTGTGAATATCCCAAGCTTCCATTAAGTAATATACAAACCGGTATGATACAATAATAGCCTCTAGGGCATACATCACTGACAATCTTCCACTTGCACTAGGGCCATGTACAGGCGTATCGCAGACCTATCATCTCGATCAACCTCTCGAACTATGTCTAAGGGATGGCCTTCGTGAGTGGATCTGCAGTGTTATTCTCCATATCTACTCTCCTCACCTCGATCTCCTGGTGATCAACGATCTCCCTGATCAGGTGGTACCGCCTCAAAATGTGTCTGGACTTCTGATGGGACCTAGGTTCCTTCGCTAAAGTTATAGCGCCGTTGTTGTCGTAATACAGCGGTATTGGATCAACAATGGTTGGAACCACCTGAAGTTCAGTTAAGAACTTCCTCATCCAGACTGCTTCTTTTGCGGCATCGCAAGCAGCTATGTACTCCGCTTCCATCGTCGAGTCAGCAACGATGTCTTATTTGGAGCTCTTCCAACAGACCGCCCCTCCATTGAGGGTATAGTCATAACCCGACATAGACTTAGAGTCATCCTTGTCACTCTAGAAGCTGGAGTCAGCAAAGGCCTCGATCTGGAGGTCTTTTCCGCCATACACCAAGAACATCTCCTTAGTCCTTCTCAGGCACTTGAGAATGTTCTTTACTGCTATCCAGTGCTTCTCCCCTGGGTTTGACTGATACCGGCCTACAACGCTCAATGCGTAGGCTTCATCTGGTCTGGTACACAACATCGCATACATTATAGAGCCTACCGCAGAAGCGTAGTGTATAGATGACATGCTAGCCCTTTCCAAATCAGTCTTTGGAGACATCTCTTTGGAGATGGTGATTCCGTGACAAGCCGGTAGATTACCTCGCTTTGAATCTTCAATCTTTTCAGTATGGTGTCGATATAACTTGACTGTGAAAGTCCAACTATCCGTTTAGATCTATCACGATAGATCTGGATCCCCAGAATGTAGGAGGCATCACCCAGGTCCTTCATGGAGAACCTCCGTGACAAGAATCCTTTGACTGACTGTAGCATAGGAATGTCATTTCCTATTAAGAGAATGTCATCCACGTACAAGACGAGGAATACCACAGTTCTCTCTACAATCTAATTGTAAATGCATGGTTCATCTGGATTTTTGATAAAGTCGAATTCTTTGACTGTCTCATCCAAACATATGTTCCAACTCCACGATACCTGCTTTAGTCCATAAATGGACTTAAGCAACTTACACACTTTACCGCTGCTCTCACTCTGAATGAAACCCTCGGGCTAATCCATATAGACGCACTCTTCCAAATTTCCATTTAGAAAAACGGTCTTTACGTCCATCTGCCAAATCTCATAATCGTGGAAGGCAGCAATGGCAAGAAGGATTCGAATGGATTTGAGCATAGCCACTGGAGAAAAGGTTTCATCATAGTCCAAACCGGGTCTTTGATGAAAACCCTTTGCAACAAGTCCAGCCTTATAGGTTTCAACCCGTCTATCTATACCAATCTTCTTTCTGATGATCCATTTGCAGCCTACGGGTTTTACCCCTTATGGAGCAATGTCCAAAGTCCATACATTGTTGGTGTACATGGAGTCCATCTTGGTCCGCATTGCATCCGGCCATTTTATCGAGTCGCCGCTCTGAATGGCTTGCTGGAAGCTAGTAGGCTCATCATTGTCAATTATGCAATCCTCTCGATCCCCGTCTATGAGAAAATCGTAGTATCTCTAGGGCGGATGAAACTGCCTGCTAGTTCTGAGGGGTAGCGTGGGGACGTCCGGTTCTTTTGAAACCTCTGGTTCTACCAAGATTTCAATAATAGCTTGTGGTTCTGGAATTTCTTCCAGTTCTATTGTGCTCCCACTTATCCGAGTTTCTAAAAATTCAGTTCCCAAGAAGCGGGCATGACGAGAAACAATGACCTTTTGCTCCTCTGCATAATAGAAAAGATACCCCTTGGAGTTCTTTGGGTATCCCACAAACTTACACTGTACTGAGCGTGCCTCGAGCTTGTCCGCATTCTGCTTTTTGACAAAAGATGGACATCCCCGTGTCTTAAAATGTTTAAGACAGGGTTTCTTCCCACTCCACATCTGATATGGTGTGGTAGGCATTGACTTAGTAGGAACTGTTAGTGATATGTATGCCCTAGAGGCCATTACTGTACATACGATGTATATTGTAATGGATGCTTGGACATATATAGGGAGGACTTTCTTGATCGACATGGTAGTATGCTATCTGGTTGATCTTTATCTTAACATGTACTCTGAATGTCTCTATGTTACATGTTGATAAAGCCCATAGGATGAGTACTTGACTACCAGGACTATAATGCAGATCATACTAGTGGGGACAGAGTAGTCGCTAAGTACATCCTTCAAATATTCCTAATCACAGGTGTATCGAGACAGGGCATCGATATACCAGAGTAGACTAGCGTATGCTTCTTGACCCATGTAGATAGGCGATGGAAGATCCCATCTCCATTGATGTTTGACATCAGAGATAGTATACGGGTGCTCAGTGGAGACTAGGTACACTGGACCGACTCGCTGAGAACTCCCAGATGGTATTATACCTCACGTCAGATGGCAGTTCTTCGATGACACTGGTACAGGTTAGTCTGTAGACCCGAGATCATCATAGAGTCTTGTGTGATTCCCACTGTGCTTTGATTTCCATCATACCACGTCCAAGAGGGCATGCAAAACGGTGGCTTTTGGGTACAGTCCCGAATCACATGGAGGCAATGAGCGATAGGAGGGGTTTCATCTCCCGGTATAGGGAGTTGATGTTGCGCTGTGTTCGATTGGCTATAACTGGAAATCCCTGGCCAGGGTTGCTGAGATTTACTGGTAAGTGTTATCAGTAGTTTCTCGAACTGTTATGAACCTCATATCGACACGAATTATCGGTTACTGGGGTCTTACGTTAACCACCCCTAGACTAGATATGCGACATATCAGACGAAGAGACCGGACTGTACGGGAGTGTTACTGATTAGATTCGCAGGAGAATGTATAGGCTTACTTGTTGATCTTCTGATTGCTCAATACCTGGGTGGCTGTTACGTTTAGCTGACCGCTTACAGCTTGTGGGTGTTTGATATGATCATCGCCTACTGCCGGCGTATTGACGATTCTTTAGAGTCCTACACAGAGGTTTCCTGGCTCAGGCAAAACGGAGTAGGAGCATATATGTGATACGTGCGGGACCGAGAATAATACGTGTATGCGATACCGTATTATATTCTCACGATATGTGATATCGGCCGGGTATATGTGATATAGCCGGGTCATCGGATCAAGTGTTGATTCGATGAACTGATACAGATTATATTAGTCGGTTATTTGTGAAATAGCCGAATTATCGGATCAAGTGTTGATTCGATAATTTAATGTGTAATTATATATTTGATATATTATATTACATTAACTAATATAAGCCCACTTAAAGATTCTTTTTCTCACATGGATAATACATTGATGTATATGTGATATATGTTAATTGTATTATTTTATTTTGTTACATTATATATTATATATGTGATATATAATATTGTAACATGTTAGGGTTACAAATGCAACATGTTTTGTGGAGTTTAAACAAGTTAGGGTTTTGTTTTGGGTTAGCTTTTTCATGAAGCTTCATGAAGCTTTCTTTTGTTTTTAGCTAAGATATTTTGTGAAGATATTTCTTAACCCAACCCAAAACCCTTTACCCTATTTAATTCTTTACAAGGGTTAAGCCTTCATTCTTAACCCATGGTTGGATTTGTAACCACAACAAGACTTTCATTATTCATCACAAAAGGATTTGCTTCATCTTCTTCTTCTTTCTTTTGATGAAAACCTTTACTAGGTTTTTGACAAGTGATGATAATGAGTGAGAAATTGAAAACAAAAGAGAGCTAAATTCCTACTTCATCATCCTCATCTATTCTTGCCACTTAGATTAGGGTGTTTGTTTTGCTAATACTTGATTAGTGAAGTAAGAGCTTGGGTTTGAGTTTCTTCAAGGTAGATCATCTTAGTTGTTGCAGATTGGAAGCAAGTTTGCATCTTTCTCTTCATGGAGCCTCTCTAGAGTCTGGGTACTTGATGATCGCAGCGAAGGGACCTCAACACGGAGCTTATGAAGCGAAGGAACGGACTACAAAGGTTTTAATCCCGAACTCTTAGAAGTAAAGTTGTTTAATTGTAAAGTTTACCCTAATTCTCTAGTTATGATCTTGGTTAGGGTTACACAGCACCCCAAATTTTTATAAAATAGCATGTGTGATGCCTTGCTAAACCTTGTTGTCATGTTATACAACCCTACAGTGGTATTAGAGCCAAGCTAGAGCATTAGGTGTTGTCTAGACGAAGTTTAAAGTCCGATCGAACTCCGAAACCCCGAAAAATCCCACTTTCTGGAAATTTTTCATATTAAAAATACTCAGAAAATCATGCAGAGAATTCTAAGAATTACTGTGAAGTACGAAGCCAAACCCATGGTTTGACCACGGAACCGCGGCCAAACCATGGGTTTGGCGGCGGTTCCGCGGCCAGCTTTGGGAGTTTGGGGCTAATACTTCAGGGGTTTATTCTTGGGTACTTTTTCATGCTTCTGGGAATTTTTAATTCTACTCAAGTGTTAAGCTTTCTGGGAAATATTGGGAACTCGTTGATTCGATCGGAAAGTATAACTTCGTTTACGTTTTTTCGGGTAATTTAGAACGTGTTAAAAAGTTCGAACGGATATCAATAACTCACTTTTTCCCTTGTCGGAAAACTTTCAAGTGTTGGATTTTTTCCTGAGTTTAAAACTTTCAGAAAATCATGCAAGCGAATTTGTGGACCCTCTAGAAGAATGTAACCTTAACTCGATTATGTGACTGTCAAAACCGCCACTGAACCATATGGTTTGTGGTAGTTTAGCGTTGCCACATGTGAGGCGTTGGTTTGACCCTTCTACGGCTGGTTCATAGCGGCTGTGACATGTTCTGGGACTTTTTGAACTTCGCTCAAGTGTTGAGCTATTTGGGAAATCTTGGGTGTTTGTTTATTCGATCGGAAAGTTTAACATTTTCTATTTATCTGGAATGTGATACAATATGTGGAATTCATATAGTTAGGCATGAAATGCGAAGTATGTGATATTTCGGATTTTAAGATGTCTAAAGTGATTGTGGATTCCAAATGTTGTAGTTTTTCACTTTCTTTTCTGCGACCGTAAGTGTAATATATGGTGTATTGCCGGCTTCGGTGCTATATGTCAACGACAACTGGGATACGCATATTTACTTACGTTGATGATATGTGATATTATGTGTTGCTGTGATATGTTATATTGGATCGTCGCGTTTTGAATAGCCAGGGGTTTTTTGTGAGATGGGAGTTTTTCTTTTTCATTCATGTAAAATTCATTGTATGTAATATTCTTTTATTAGGGCACTTCCGGGTTGAGGATGATGTCACCATTGTATATTATTTACTTTTCCGCATTAGGATAGACCCAAGACGGGGAGCACAAGTAACTGGGTTCTAGGGTCCAGTGAGAGACCATCTCGAGGAGTCGAGACCGGGTCTCCTAACTCTAGAATTGGTAGGGTTGCTTGTCGTTCTCGTAGGGGTCTAGGGATGTGGGTTTGACTATTCATCGCGACCGTGGAATCCGTGTTTTATACTGGCTTACCTTAAAACACAGAATTCCTAGAATATCCAATATTTCATATGTGTTTCTTCTGCTGCAATGTTCTGTGATGAGATCATATTACTGCCTGAGACGAATGATTATATTATATATATGAGATATATGTTATATTGCTGATTTCGTTTCAAATGTGATGCTTGTGAAGCATAATAAAATGGGACTTCATTAATAAGATTAATGAAATAAAAGAAACCTGAAGATGTTGTAGAAACTTGTCTCGAAAACAGATAGCTCTAGCTGTTGCTTTGCATATTGGTATTCCTTGTAGAATATCCAGCACCTTATTCGATAAGGAAAGAGCCGAGACCCCTTCCCCGGGATTACCTCTTTAGCGAAACTAGCAGATGCTACACACTCGGTTTGTCTTTTGATTGGTTCTATAGTTTTGCTTTGCACAGCGGTATTTGTGAAATATTCTGCACCTTATTCGATAAGGAAAGAGCCGAGATCCCTTCACTGGGAATGACCTCTTTAGCAAAACTAGTAAAGGCCTAAAAAACACTCCATTTTAAATCACTCGATTCTATGACGATATCAACTTCATTACGCAAAGGGTTTTCTTAAAAACCTGTCGTAGCCCTCCGTCATTTCAGATAAGTACTACTTAGTATTCGTGCTGCGGTAGTTTGGCATGCGTCAAGGCGTAGTGTACAATAGCTAACTAGTGCTTATCTGCTAGCATACGATGTGATTGGATTAGGGTATTCGTACGGCATTGTTTGGCATACGTCAAGGGTCGTGTGGGTAGGTTTAATTCAATCAAGAAATGTACGGGTTGAACTTGACTAGCGGACTATGGGTTGTTTGGCATGCGTCAAGGTCATAGGACGCTCGGGGTAAAAGTATTATCGGGAATTTCAAGTGTTGAAATTTGCAATGAGATTGCATACCTCCTATGAGATAGTTTGATCTCGATACCCGCTGCGAGTAAGAGTTACTCCTGGGAGAGTTTTACACATTACAATTAGCCGATCATGTAGGTGTCTAGAAAGGTGTTAACGGGGTTACGCCCCTGGGAAAACGAGGTTTATTTTAATTAGGTCCGTGCGAAAGCACGGGGAACCTCCCTTAAAGTACCGGCACTGGCCTGGCTGAAAGATTGGCGAACTTGCAGCGTGTAATTAATCCCGGCTAGTCTTTCCTTTGAGGGTTTGAAGGAAGATTTGACTAAAACAGTGGGAGCCATCCTGATTAGATATATTAATAACCAATATAATCTTGCAAGTGTTAGGTCCACGTTACCCACCCCGGTTCTTTCGGGGAGGCGGAACAGGTAAAAATCAAAATTTTCCTCAATAGGTAACATGGACCGTTCATGAAGGATCTTTGCTAAACAAAACTAACATATGAACTACAAGATTTACCTACTATGTAGAATGGTAATACCTAGTCTTGAACTCTTTCTCTTCTTGTTATTCTCCTCCTTACTTGCTCCTTGTAGTAGTTTGTACGGCTCCTCCTCGTCGTCTCCTCTTTGCCGAAGATAGATCCACCCGAGGGTTCGAACTTGAGCTCCTACCTCAACCTAGATGTAACTAAGGTGCTTGGTTTGCTAAACCTAGAACCCTAGAAAGAGTAGAGAGTAGTTTTAGTGTTCTATCTCAATGGAAAATGGTTCTCAACTCATGAGAGATTTTTGCCTTGAGCTAGAGGAAGAGGGAGAGCTATGGATGAGAGAGAAGATGCAAGTAAGAATGATACCGTTTTTCAACCATGCTCTCATAATTTAGAAAAATGATAATAATAATAATAATAATTAACAATTTGTGATGGTGAGTTGATGAATGACCATTATCATTTCATTCATTAAATGCTTTTGCAAAGAATAAGGAGCATCTTTGAAAACAAATGATGATGGTCAACAAGTCCACTTTGGTCAACCGGTCAACTAAGTCAACAAAAGTCAAGAATTCAACTCAACCATGGCACAATAATTGTTAACTAAAATTATTAATCATATTTCCTATTCTCATTAGGGTTTGGAAAAAGACAACAGTCAACTGTGCATACACACCCGTACCATAACCCTAATGAGAATCCTCTGCCTCTGCCTCAGTCAACTGTGCATACACACCCACATCCGTGATCCGAGGAACACGAATACAATGAGATAAAACTAACCCCAAAACATATACTAGGATCTGGCTTAAACCAAAGCCCACTAGTAATAACTGTCCGGACACCAAACGTGCACAAGTGCGCGGATGTGAACGAACCCCGTCGCAAAACCATGCGACCTCTACTCTGTTTTTCCCAAAGGCGAATAACCCTCTGTGTGGGACTCTAAAGACTCGACACTACGCTGGCAGTGAGTTTAACCACAGACCGCAAGCGGCACTAGCTGTACGTAACAGTCCCCAGGTAAATGCCGATAAGAAGACTGATGAGGTGAACCCATCCGAACTCCTACTGAGCCTGTATGTGACAATCTCCGTACAGTCCGGTCTGTTCGTCTGAGAGTATCGCATGGCGGGCCTAGGGGGGCGGTAAATGTCAGTCCCCTAATAGCGGTACAAGTCATGTCGGAGTGTAGCCCAAAACACCCTGAGAAACTACTGGTAACACTACCAGCAAATCTCGCTTGCCCTGGCCAGGGACGACTATGTGTAATGGCTCTCCTAGACACAGCACGATATGAACTCCCAATACCGGGAGAGACGAATCCTGTCTAACCGCCACTGCCTCCAAGTGCTTCGGGACTGCACCCAACTACTACCTGTTTGCACGACTCAGTAGAGCCGTGGTAGGGTAGTAATCTAAGAACAGTGGGAACACACTCGAGGCGAAGTGATAATGTCAAGTCAGCGGACTAAGCTGTACTCATGTCACCTGGGAACTGTTAACTGACGATAGGTATAATACCAACCAACAGTTCCCGACGAGTCCTGTCCAGTGCACTCGTAACCTAACGAGCACCTGCATACTATCTCCAGTACGACGTACTGATGGCTGTGGGACAGACCATCTCCCCTGCTGGGAAGAGAAGCATATGCACCAGTCTACTATGGAGTATCGATGCCCTGTCTCGATAATCCTACGACCAGGGACCAAAATAAGGATGTGCTTATAGACTACCCAGCCCCCCACTAGTGTGATCGCCATCACAACGCCGGTAGTCAAGCAAAGATCCTAAGGGCTCCATCAATATGTATTAGCGATATGTTAAAAGAAACATATACACATATTAAGATAGAAACAAACCAAGTAGCATACTACTATGTCGAGCAAGACTGTCGTAAACCCGTATATATATATCCCAAGCCTCCAAAATGTATTATACAAACTAGTACTATACAATAATGGCCTCTAGGGCATACATATCTAACAATCTCCCACTTGCACTAAAGGCCAGTAATTGGTGTACCGCATACCCAACGTCTGCACTAAGGCCAGCTGCTGGCGTACTACATACCCAATAGCTTAAAAAGTCGCTCGAACTGTGTTTGAGGGAGGGCCTTTGTGAATGGATCCGCCGTGTTGTCTTTTGTGTCCACTCTCCGTACCTCGATCTCCTGGCGATCAATGATCTCCCTGATCAGGTGATACCGCCTTAAGATGTGTCTAGATTTCTGATGGGACCTTGGTTCCTTCGCTAAAGCTATAGCCCATTTTTATCGCAATACAAAGGTATTGGGTCAACAATGGACGGAACCACCTGAAGTTCACTAATGAACTTCTTCATCTAGAACGCCTCTATTGCGGCATCGCTTGCAGCAATGTATTCAGCCTCCATCGTCGAGTCTGCGACGGTATCCTGTTTGGAACTCCTCCAACACACCGCCCCTCCGTTGAGGGTAAACACAAAACCCGAGACAGACTTGCTGTCATCCTTGTCACTCTGGAAGCTTGAATCGGTAAAGGACTCGACCCTGAGGTCTCCATTACCGTAAACCAGGAACATCTCCTTAGTCCTTCTCAGGTACTTGAGAATGTTCTTCACTGCCATCCAGTGGTCCTCACCTGGGTCTGACTGATACCGGCTCACTACACTCAGCGCGTAAGCTACATCTGGTCTTGTACATAGCATCGCGTACATTATAGATCGTACCGCCGAAGCGTAGGGTATAGTGCTCATGCGAACCCTCTCCTCGTCAGTCTTAGGAGACATCTTCTTGGAGAGGGTGATTCCGTGCAATGCGGCTATGTTATCGTGCTTGGAATCTTCCATACTAAATCTCTTTAGTACGGTCTCTATGTACCTGGACTGCGAAAGTCCCAGTAGTCTCTTGGATCTATCTCTGTAGATCTTGATCCCCAGAATGTGCGAGGCATCACCCAGGTCCTTCATGGAGAACCGTTGTGACAAGAATAGCTTGACCGATTGTAGCATAGGAATGCCATTTCCTATCAAAAGAATGTCGTCCACGTACAAGACTAGGAATACGACAGTTTGTCCTACAATTTTCTTATAGACACAAGGTTCATCTTCGTTCTTGATGAAATCAAATTCCTTGATTGCCTCACCAAAACAGATGTTCCAGCTCCGCGATGCCTGCTTTAATCGATAAATGGATTTAAGCAACTTGCACACCTTCCCGCTGTTCCCACTGTCTACAAAACCCTCTGGCTGATCCATGTAAACGCACTCTTCTAAACAGCCGTTTAGAAAAGCCGTTTTAACGTCCATCTGCCAGATTTCATAGTCATGGAAGGCAGCAATGGCAAGTAGGATCCGAATGGATTTGAGCATAGCCACTGGAGAAAAAGTTTCGTCATAGTCCAAACCAGGTCTTTGACGAAAACCTTTTGCAACGAGTCTAGCCTTATAGGTTTCCACCTGCCCATCTACACCAAGTTTCCTTTTGTAGATCCATTTGCATCCAACGGGTTTTACCCCAGGTGGAGCAATATCCAAGGTCCACACTTTATTGGTGTACATGGACTCCATTTCGGATTGCATTGCTTCCAGCCACTTATCAGAGTCCCTACTGATAATGGCCTGCTTGAAACTGGTAGGGTCATCTTCTTCCAAGATGCAATCCTCTCGATCCTCGTCTATGAGAAAACCGTAGTATCTCTCGGGCGGATGAGAAATCCTACCAGATCTGTGGAGTGGCTGAGGTTCGTTGGGTGTAACTGAATCTAGCGGTTCCACCAAATCTTTAGTTAAAGTTTGTGTTTCTGGAATTTCATCCAGTTCTACCGTGCTGCCACTAATATTTTTAACAAGAAATTCTTTTTCCAAAAATGTGGCATTCCTGGAAACAATTATCTTCTGTTCCTCTGCATGGTAGAATAGATACCCACTTGAATCTTTTGGGTATCCCACAAACTTACATAAAACTGCCCGTGCCTCAAGTTTGTCTGGGTTCTACTTTTTGACATAAGCTGGGCAAACCCAAATCTTAATACGTTTAAGATACAAACTCTTACCACTCCATATTTCATACGGAGTCTTAGGCACGGATTTGGATGGAACTTGATTCAACAGATGTGCTGTTGTTTGAAGTGCATATCCCCAGAATGAAAGAGGCAACTCAGCATTACTCATCATGGAGCGAACCATATCCAATAGGGTACGATTCCTCCGTTCCGATACACCGTTGTGCTGTGGCGTATAAGGAGGAGTAAGCTGAGAGAGAATACCATTCTCTTTTAAGTAATCTAGGAATTCCCTGCTTAAGTACTCTCCTCCTCTATCTGATCGGAGGATCTTGATACTTTTGCTAGTCTGGTTCTCTACTTCGTTTCTGAATTCCTTGAATTTCTCAAAAGCTTCAGATTTATGTTTCATAAGATACACATATCCGAATCTAGAGAGATCGTCAGTGGATGTGATGAAGTATGAGAACCCACCCCTTGCATGTATAGACATCGGACCACATACATCACTGTGTATGAGTCCCAAGAGCTCTGCTGCCCTTTCTCCATGTCCGGTGAACTGAGATTTGGTCATCTTTCCTTTGAGACAAGATTGACAAGTTTCATAAGATGAAAACTCAAACGTATTCAAGAGTCCATCTTTATGCAACTTACTTAGTCTTTTCTCTCCGATATGACCAAGTCTACAATGCCACAAGTAGGATTCATTCGTATCTGAATTCTTCCTCTTGCGTGTGTTTTGTATATTGAGAACCGTATTCTGATTTAGAACGTAGATACCATTACACAGTGTACCTTTTGCAACCAGTACCTTATGAAGGTAGATGTTCATGATATTTCTATCAAGAACAAAGTTATATCCATCTTTATCGAGTAAAGAAACTGATATGATGTTGCAAACCATGGAAGGTACATAGTAGCAATCGTTCAAAATCATAGTATTGCCATTTGGCAACACTAGGTGATATTCACCGACGGCTGCAGCATTAACTTGTGCTCCGTTCGCTACTCTGAGCGACATATCACTAGGTACAACTTTCCTACTTTTTCTCAGTCCCTGCAATAAATTACAGATATGAGATCCTGATCCGGTATTAAGTACCCAGGAGGTAAGGCTGACCGTAAAGCAGTTCTCAATAATAAGAACACCTGAAGTAGATGCAAAACCATGCTTCTTCTTCAACTGGGTATCCTTGGAATCCATACAATCCTCTTTCTCTTGCTCATACTTATGACTGTTGTCGTAAGTTAGAGCCGAACCAACGTTCCCCAGCCCCGAATAAGAATTCGGATTGGTCAAGCGATACATTTTATTATCTTGATTAGGGCGTGAAATGATTGCTACCTGGAGATAGAGAAAAGAAACACTCAGTGTGCGCTCTTGCACGATTAGATTGGTTTATCAATTTATCTAATCAGGATGGCTCCCACTGTTTCCTCAAATTCTTCTTCAAACCTTAAAAGAAGAATTAGTCAGGATTAATCGCACGTCACAATACTTGCTTAACCTTTCAGCCAGGCTGGTGTTGGTACTTCGAGGGAGGTTTTCCAACGCTTTCGCGAAGTTCCTTAATTAAATAACCTCTTTTCCCTGGAGGCGTAGCCCCGCTAACACCGTTCTAGACACCTACTTGGTTTATAGCATTGATTGTTAAGTGAAATAATCTCCCGAGAGTAATCCAACTCATCAGTGGGATCGGGATCCAACTATCATTGTGCGATGACCTAGATGGAATCCACTCTAGTCACCATACTCCAGAAGGTATGCTAAATCTGCAAGTTTCAGTTTCTTTAGAAACTCCCGATGTGGATTCTTGCCCCTAGGACCCAAGTGACCTTGACACAGTCAACAAATCAAAGAGTCCTAGTCAAGTTCAACCCGTCATTATCTTGATTGCATTAAACCCACCCGCATAACCTTTGACACAGTCAACAAGGTTACACGACTGTCCTAACCAATCATATTGTATCCAACAGATAAGCAATACTCAGCTACCGTTCACTGCTCCTTGACACAGTCAACAAACGCAGCACGAATACTAAGTATAACTTATAATAAATGACGGAGGGCTACGGCTGGGTTTTTTGGTGAAAAACCCGTTAACGTAATGAACTTGATATCGTTGAAGGAACCTGATAACCTTTTTGAAAATATAGTGGCGAAAACATTTGCTAAAGAGGTCACTCCCTGCGAAGGGATCTCGGCTCTTTCCTCGTCGAATAAGGTGCAGGATATTCCAAACTGAATACCTCGATGCAAAGTAAGAATAATCGACTATAGTGAAGTTATTACCCTGACGCAAACTTTTGTCCAAGGGTTCACTCCCGATGAAGGGATCTCGGCCCTTGCCTCGTCGAATGAGGTGCTGGGCATTCATAACCGAATACCTCTATGCAAAACAAAAGAGAACGTCCTTGCAATAACAGCTTTTTGAAAATTGTTCCAACAACGTCTTTTTGGTTTATTTTCTTGCATTAATTTAATGCGTCCCATCAATTAACCCTACCATTGCAAAAAACAACGAAAATATGACGTACGCTTATGCTATCCGCATTTGCCACAGGGTCCCGTCATCACCCGTTAGGTTACTTAACTAACGACAGAGCGGGGGCTGGACTAGCGCGGATGCAAAACATAAGCAACGCCTACTAGATATCATAAATAGATATATACATTCGTCAGATGCAATGATAGCCATTCCAGATCACAGATGAACACATTGGATATGCTAGGAATCCGTGTTTCGTTCGAGCCTGCAACGAAAGACGGATTACACGGTCGCGATGAATAGCCAAAACCCCACCCTAGACCCCTACGGGTGCGGCAAACTATCCGCCAAGTACCCGAAGCGAAGCAACCTCCCTCAACAACGTGAGTAGGCCACTCGGCACTTCAAGGTACCCGATAGTTTGTGCACCCCACCTTGGGTCTATCCTAGAAGCAAAAACAGTAAAAGAAATAATATACAATGGCGGCTACAACCTCATCCCGGATGTGCGGCCATACAAATAATATTACATCAATTTACATATTACATGAATTGAAAGATAAATAAAACTCTCATCTCACAACCCCCGGCTATTCATTCGCGACAATCCAACGAATCCATATACACAAACCATCAACAATACAGATCACAAATATGCACAACCCCCACAAATCGACATATAGCGATTAGCCGACGTTCAGTGCATATATCACATTACAGATATAACCATTAGCCAAAGTCTACAGAACTTCGATCAAAATACGGATTTGCAACCACCCCAAACACAAATTTGTTCTCTGGAAAATCTGGGCAGAAACAACATATTCTAAAAATCCCAAAACACCATTCTAAGAACACTGCAGGAAAAACGATCCACGGCCGAGTCAACTCGGCCGCGGATCCGCGGCAAGAAGCATGTTCTTGCCGCGGTTCCGCGGCGCTTTGACCGAGTCAGTGGGTCGTTTTTCTTGTGTGTTCTTTAAAAACCCTGAGCCGATTTTTAGTGTATGTTAAAATATTTTTTGAACAGATTTGAAAATCGGCAGAAAGTTCAATTTTGTATGTGTTTTGCGGTTTTTTTCTCCGATCGAAATTCTAGATACTTTGCTAACATGCTAGTTTGTGTTTAGCTAGGCTCTGATACCACTGTTAGGTCCACGTTATCCACCCCGGTTCTTTCGGGGAGGCGGAACAGGTAAAAATCAAAATTTTCCTCGATAGGTAACATGGACCGTTCATGAAGGATCTTTGTTAAACAAAACTAACATATGAACTACAAGCTTTACCTACTATGTAGAATGGTTATACCTAGTCTTGAACTCCTTCTCTTCTTGTTGTTCTCCTCCTTACTTGCTCCTTGTAGTAGTTTGTACGGCTCCTCCTCGTCGTCTCCTCTTTGCCGAAGATAGATCCACTCGAGGGTTCGAACTTGAGCTCCTACCTCAACCTAGAGGTAACTAAGGTGCTTGGTTTGCTAAACCTAGAACCCTAGAAAGAGTAGAGAGTAGTTTTAGTATTCTATCTCAATGGCAAATGGTTCTCAACTCATGAGAGATTTTTGCCTTGAGCTAGAGGAAGAGGGAGAGCTATGGATGAGAGAGAAGATGCAAGTAAGAATGATACCATTTTTCAACCATGCTCTCATAATTTAGAAAAATGATAATAATAATAATAATTAACAATTTGTGATGGTGAGTTGATGAATGACCATTATCATTTCATTCATTAAATGCTTTTGCAAAGAATAAGGAGCATCTTTGAAAACAAATGATGATGGTCAACAAGTCCACTTTGGTCAACCGGTCAACTAAGTCAACAAAAGTCAAGAATTCAACTCAACCATGGCACAATAATTGTTAACTAATATTATTAATCATATTTCCTATTCTCATTAGGGTTTGGAAAAAGACAACAGTCAACTGTGCATACACACCCGTACCATAACCCTAATGAGAATCCTCTGCCTCAGTCAACTGTGCATACACACCCGCATCCGTGATCCGAGGAATACGAATACAATGAGATAAAACTAACCCCAAAACATATACTAGGATCTGGCTTAAACCAAAGCCCACTAGTAATAACTGTCCGGACACCAAACGTGCACAAGTGCGCGGATGTGAACGAACCCCGTCGCATAACCATGCGACCTCTACTCTGTTTTACCCAAAGGCGAATAACCCTCTGTGTGGGACTCTAAAGACTCGACACTACGCTGGCAGTGGGTTTAACCATAGACCGCAAGCGGCACTAGCTGTACGTAACGGTCCCCAAGTAGATGCCGATAAGAAGACTGATGAGGTGAACCCATCCGAACTCCTACTGAGCCTGTATGTGAGAATCTCCGTACAGTCCGGTCTGTTCGTCTGAGAGTATCGCATGGCGGGCCTAGGGGGCGGTACAAGTCGTGTCGGAGTGTAGCCCAAAACACCCTGAGAAACTACTGGTAACACTACCAGCAAATCTCGCTTGCCCTGGCCAGGGACGACTATGTGTGGCTCTCCTAGACACAACACGATATCAACTCCCAATACCGGGAGAGACGAATCCTGTCTAACCGTCACTGCCTCCAAGTGCTTCGGGACTGCACCCAACTACTACCTGTTTGCACGACTCAGTAGAGCCGTGGTAGGGTAGTAATCTAAGAGCAGTGGGAACACACTCGAGGCGAAGTGATAATGTCAAGTCAGCGGACTAAGCTGTACTCATGTCACCTAGGAACTGTTAACTGAAGATAGGTATAATACAAACCAACAGTTCCCGACGAGTCCTGTCCAGTGTACTCGTAACCTAACGAGCACCTGCATACTATCTCCAGTACAACATACTGATGGCTGTGGGACAGACCATCTCCCATGCTGGGAAGAGAAGCGTATGCACCAGTCTACTCTGGAGTATCGATGCCCTGTCTCGATAATCCTACGACCAGGGACCAAAATAAAGATGTGCTTATAGACTACCCAGCCCCCACTAGTGTGATCGCCATCACAACGCCGGTAGTCAAGCAAAGATCCTAAGGGCTCCATCAATATGTATTAGCGATATGTTAAAAGAAACATATACACATATTAAGATAGAAACAAACCAAGTAGCATACTACTATGTCGAGCAAGACTGTCGTAAACCCGTATATATATATCCCAAGCCTCCAAAATGTATTATACAAACT
Organism: Agapanthus africanus; assembly: GCA_030015575.1. NCBI lineage: Eukaryota > Viridiplantae > Streptophyta > Magnoliopsida > Asparagales > Amaryllidaceae > Agapanthus > Agapanthus africanus. The sequence goes on along the minus strand of JASDDO010000022.1, from coordinate 380,896,167 downwards.
AGTACTATACAATAATGGCCTCTAGGGCATACATATCTAACAGCAAGACCATACGTCGAGTGTTTTCTTCTCTCTCTCTCCAGGTAGCGACCAAGTCACGCCTTAATCAAGATAATAATATGGATGTATTGACCGAACCCGCTTGTTATACTGTGCTAGGGGATGTTGGTCCTGCTCCAACTTATAATTGTTATAAGACCGAGCAGGAAAGAGGGGATTACCAGAATTCCCGTGCCACCCAAACGAAGAAAGTGCATGCTGATGTATCTTCTTCGGGTGTGTTCGTTACCGAGAACAATATCCTTTACGTCCTGGGTATGAGATACCGGATCAGGATCCCGCAAATGTAATCTGTTACATGGGCTACAGATAGGTAGAAAACTGAGAACGGGTGATAAGTTTCAAGAGTTGGAAATGGTGCAATTGTTGCAAGCCAAGTCTGTTGGCAGTTATCACCCTGTATTAAAAAAATACATTGATTCTGAACGAATGTTATTAGATACCGAACCTGATATACAACATCATATCAGTATCTTTATTTAATAAAGAAGGATATAATTTTGTATTGTTGGATAATGTTTTGAACATTTCTTATATCAAGAGTTGATCAGTTCAGGCACGTTATCTAAAAGCATAAACGTTCTAAATCAAACTACAGTTCTTAATGTACAGAACACACACAAGTGGAAGAATTCAGAAATGAACGAATCCTTCTTGAGGTTTTGTAGACTAGGTCATATCAATGTGACCCGACTAGCTAAGTTACATTTAGATGCATATTTAAATTAGTTTGAATTTACATCTTGTGAAACTTGCCAGTCATGTCACAAAGATAAGATGACCATAGCTCTGTTTATTGGAAACAGAAAAAGAGTTAGTGAACTCTTGGGATTGATACATGATGATGTATGAGGTCCCCTGTCTACACATGCCAGGACTGGTTCTTTGTACTTCAGAAGTAGAGAACCAAAACGTGTATAAGTATTATGTCCTTTGATGTGATCAGGGAGGAGAATACTTGAGTACGAGATTCCTGGACTATTCAAAAGGAGAATGATATTCTCTCTCAGCATTACTCCTCCGAATACACCACAATACGTTGGTATATCGAGGTGGAGCAATCTCACCCTATGTGATAAGGTGTGCTCTATGATGAGTACTACTGAGTTACCTATTTCCTTTTGGGGGTTATGCACTTGAGAAGCTGCATACCTATTGAATAGGGTTCCAACCAAATCAGGTGCCTACCACTCCATATGTGATATGGTATGGGAAGAGCCCATCTCTTAAGGATGCTAAGATTTGGGGTTGTCCGGCCTTTGTCCAAAGCAAAATCCGGACAAACTCGACGCAAGGTCAGTTCTGTGGAAGTTTGTTGGTTATCCCAAGCATTCGCAAGGGAATATCTTCTACCAAACTGGGGAACAAAAGGTGTTTTGTTTCTCAGCATGCCACCTTTTGGAAAGGGAATTTCTTGTGAAGAAATTAGTGGTCATGAGGTAGAACTGGAAAAGGTTCCAGCTATACAAACTGCAGCTGATGATTTGGTAAACCCGAAGGATTCAATAGTTTCTAACGAACCTCAGCCTCTCCGCCGATCTAGTAGGGTTCCTCATCCACCTGAGAGATACTTCGGTTTCTCTATGACAGTGGGAGTGAGGATTGCATCATGAGATGATGACCCAACTTATTTCGAGCAGGCCATCAAGAGTGTGGACTCTGTAAGAATGGCTGGATGCTTAGCGATCTGAGATGGAATCCATATACACTAACAAAGTATGGACTTTGGTTGCTTTATTTGAAGGGTTAAATTCCCATCAGAAGCAAGTATATCTTGAGAAGATTACTTGGTGTAAATGGAAAAGTTAAGACTTTCAAAGCTATGCTTAAGTCCATCCAGATCCTACTTGCCACTACTACATACCATGACTACGATATCTGGCGGTTGGGTGTAAGGACTGCTTTTCTAAATAATGATTTAGAAGAGAGCGTCTATAAGTACACAGCCAGAGGGCTTCGTAGACAGTGGGAGCAGCGGAAACGTGTGCAAGTTGTTTTATGAGATAAATTAGGCATCGCGAAGTAGGAACGTCTGTTTTGATGTGATAGTCAAAAAGTTTGACTTCATCAAAATGGTAGATGAACCTAGTATATACAAAAAGGTAGAAGGGAGTATGGTGGTGATCCTCGTATAGTACGTGGATGACATACTCTTGATAGGGAAGGAGTTTCCTATGCTACGCTCGGTCAATCTCCTCTTATCACAAGGATTCTCCATATAGGATCAACTTGATACCTCCTAAATCCTGGATTTTGGATCTATGAGATAGATCTAATTGGATGTTAGGATTCTCACTAGATGTAGTGAGATGGTATCAATCGATCCTGGGGAGAATCACTGGAAAGCTTCCAGGGTGGTAAGGTCGACTGAATGTCAGTCGCAGGCATTCTTTACCCTCAGTGGAGGGACGGTATGTTGGAAGAGTTCCAAGCTAGATACCGTGACTTACTAGACGATTAAAGGCAAGATACATCGTTACCAAGGATGCTACCAAAAAGGCAGTCTGGATATATATGAGTTCATGAGATGAATTTCGTTCCTACCATTGTGTGACAATGGAGTTGTGGCTTAGGCCTAGGAACCCCCGTCCCATCTGTGATCCAGACATATTCTTAGACGGTATCACCTGATCATGGAGATGGTTGATCTCCAGGGAGATCAAGATCAGGAGAGTAGATACAGAGGACAACATCGCGGATCCACTCACAAAGGCCTATTTCCCAGTAGAGACTTTTATGGGATGGTTGAGTATGAGATACTTCAACCACAGCTGATTGTTGGGTATGCGATACTACAACAGATGGCCCTAGTGCAAGTGGGAGATTGTTAGTGATATGTATGACCTAGAGGCTATTACTGTACATACGATGTATATTGTAGTGGATGCTTGGACATATATAGGGAGGACTTTCTTGCTCGACATGATAGTATGCTATCTGGTTGCTCTTTATCTTAACATGTACTCTGATTGTCTCTATGTTACATATTGATAAAGCCCTTAAGATGAGTACTTGACTACCAGGACTATGATGCAGATCATACTAGTGGGGACAGAGTAGTCTCTAAGTACATCCTTCAAATGTTCCTAGTCGTAGGTGTATCGAGACAGGGCATCGATATACCAAAGTAGACCAGCGTATGCTTCTTGACCCATGTAGATGGGTGATGGAAGATCCCATATCCATTGATATTTGACATTAGAGATAGTATACGGGTGCTCAGTGGAGACTGGGTATACTGGACGGACTCGCCGAGAACTCCCAGATAGTATTATACCTCACGTCAGATGGCAGTTCTCTGGTGACACCGGTACAGGTTAGTCTGTAGACCCGAGATCGTCAGAGTCTTGTGTGATTCCCACTGTTCTTTGATTTCCATCATACCACGTCAAGAGGGCGTGCAAAACGGTGGCTTTTGGGTACAGTCTCGAATCACATGGAGGCAATGAGCGATAGGAGGGGTTTCGTCTCTCCCGGTATAGGGAGTTGATGTTGCGCTGTGTTCGATTGGCTATAACTGGAAATCCCTTGCCAGGGTTGCTGAGATTTACTGGTAAGTGTTATCAGTAGTTTCTTGAACTGTTATGGACCTCATATCGACACGACTTATCGGTTACTGGGGTCTGACGTTAACCACCCCTAGACTAGATATGCGACATATCAGACGAAGAGACCGGACTGTACATGAGTGTTACTGATTGGATTCGCAGGAGAATGTACAGGTTTGCTTGTTGATCTTCTGATTGCTCAATACCTGGGTGGCTGTTACGTTTAGCTGACCGCTTGCAGCTTGTGGGTGTTTGATATGATCATCGCCTACTGCCGGCATATTGACGATTCTTTAGAGTCCTACACAGAGGTTTCCTGGCTCAGGCAAAACGGAGTAGGAGCATATATGTGATACGTGCGGGACCGAGAATAATATGTGTATGTGATACCGTATTAGATTCTCGCGATATGTGATATCGGCCGGGTATATGTGATATAGCCGGGTCATCGGATCAAGTGTTGATTCGATGAACTGATACATATTATATTAGTCGGTTATTTGTGAAATGGCCGGATTATCAGATCAAGTGTTGATTCGATAATTTAATGTATAATTATATATTTGATATATTATATTACATTAACTAATATAAGCTCACTTAAAGATTCTTTTTCTCACATGGATAATACAATGATGTATATGCGATATATGTTAATTGTATTATTTTATTTTGTTACATTATATATTATATATGTGATATATAATATTGTAAAATGTTAAGGTTACAAATGCAACATGTTTTGTGGAGTTTAAACAAGTTAGGGTTTTGTTTTGGGTTAGCTTTTTCATGAAGCTTCATGAAGCTTTCTTTTGTTTTTAGCTAAGATATTTTGTGAAGATATTTCTTAACCCAACCCAAAACCCTTTACCCTAGTTAATTCTCTAGAAGGGTTAAGCCTTCATTCTTAACCCATGGTTGGATTTGTAACCACAACAAGACTTTCATTATTCATCACAAAAGGATTTGCTTCATCTTCTTCTTCTTTCTTTTTTGATGAAAACCTTTACTAGGTTTTTGACAAGTGATGATAATGAGTGAGAAATTGAAAACAAAAGAGAGCTAAATTCCTACTTCATCATCCTCATCTATTCTTGCCACTTAGATTAGGGTGTTTGCTTTGCTAATACTTGATTAGTGAAGCAAGAGCTTGGGTTTGAGTTTCTTCAAGGTAGATCATCTTAGTTGTTGAAGATTGGAAGCAAGCTTGTATCTTTCTCTTCATGGAGCCTCTCTAGAGTCCGGATACTTAATGATCGCAGCGAAGGGACCTCGACACGGAGCTTATGAAGCGAAGGAACGGACTACAAAGGTTGTAATCCCGAACTCTTAGAAGTAAAGTTGTTTACTTGTAAAGTTTACCCTAATTCTCTAGTTATGATCTTGGTTAGGGTTACATAGCACCCCAAATTTTTATAAAATGGCATGTGTGATGCCTTACTAAACCTTGTTGTCGTGCTATACAACCCTACAGGAACCTGGTTCAAAAGATATGCAGCTGATTCTAGTGCATAACCCCAGAAGGATCGTGGCAACTCAGCCTTACTCATCATTGAAAGAACCATATCCAATAGGGTTCGGTTCCGCCTTTCCGATACACCATTGTGTTGTGGCGTGTATGGAAGAGTAAGCTGAGAGAGAATTCCATTCTCTTTTAGGTAATCCAGGAACTCGGCACTCAAGTATTCACCACCTCGATCAGATCTTAGTGTCTTGATACTTTTGCCTGTTTGTTTTTCCACTTCATTCTTATATTCCCAGAATTTCTCAAAGGCCTCGGATTTTTTCTTTATCAAGAAGACATGTCCATACCTAGAGAAATCATCCGTAAAAGTAATGAAGTAAGAATAACCACTTCGCACATGTGTAGACATTGGACCACACACATCTTGTGTATGAGTCCCAAGAGCTCGCTCTTACTCCGTGTCCAGTGAACGGAGTCTTTGTCATCTTTCCTATGAGACAAGATTGACAAGTTGCATAAGACTGATATTCAAACGGATCCAAATATCCTTCTCTATGTAACTTCGTCAACCGTATTTCATTGATGTGACCCAGTCTACAATGCCATAAGAAAGCCCGATTTAGTTCCGGAGACTTTCTTTTAAGTGTGTTCTGGACACTGAAAACCTAAGCTTGATTTAATACGTATATACTGTTATCTAATGTACCTGACCCAATCAAAACTTGATTTAGGTGGTGTGGACCACATCGCTTACAAATGTAAAATCATATCCTTCCTTAGAAAGTAAGGATACATATATGATATTACAAGCTAGACTAGGTACATACAAAAAGTTACGTAGAATTAATATTTGCCCACTTGTCAATCCAAGGTGATATTCCCCTACGGATTCAGCATCCACGCTCATTCCGTTAGCAACCCTGAGAGTCATATTACCTACCTTGATAACTCTACGGTTTCTCAAAGCCTGTAATGAATTACAGATATGAGATCCTGATCCGGTATCTAGTACTCAGGAAGTAGAGTTAATTGACATACAGTTTTCTATTACAAACACACCAGAAGTCGAAGCCACAACATGCTTCGGATCCTGGATTCTGGCTTTCAAAGCCCTGCAGTCCCTCTGCCAATGCCCCTTCCCGTGACAATAGAACATCCCTCCTTCCCTACTGTCAATCCTGAAACTTTTGTCTTTCCCTGTCCCTCTACCTTACTGACACCGCCTATCGGCTTTGTGGAGGTCTTCTTCTTCTCACCCTTGGCTTGCGCCTTGGATTCAGAAGAGGAAGATTCCTCAATAAGCTGAGCGGGTGTCACGCTGGTTTCCTTCAGGGTGCTCTCATATGGAAGTATAACTTTCTTCCCTTGGGCGTAAGTAGAAGGTAGGGACTGTAGAATCAAATCATCATATGACCCGTTCTTCAACGTGGTCTCCACGTCCGTTAACTCATCTATATAGCCAGTCATCGTAAGGACGTTGTCCCCTACAGATAACTCGATAGCCAACCTCGCCTGAAGCAATTCTTTCGAGATCTCATATCTTGCGATACGAGATTGCTCTCTATATAAATCTTTGTTATGGAGGAAGATGGAAGCTAAGTCCATCTTCTCGTGCTGCCTCTGGTTTACACCATCTACTGAGGCCAACACGAGGCACTTGGCATTCACACTGTCTTTTTCCGATGTCTTATGGATATCAATATCCACAACGGTGAAAACTAGACCTAAGAAGGCGGGGGATTGAATAGTAAAGAGGTTTCCCAGCTTGTCATAGGTAATGGACATCTGGACAGACCTTTGCCAGTCATTATAGTCAGATTCAGTCATTTTATTATCTAGATGTAACCTAGTCTTGGTTACTGGGTCGCTGCAATTAAGAGAGAGAGAAGAAAACACTTAGCATGATGATCTTGCAAGTTTAGATTGGTTTTTAATTTATCTAAATGGGATGGCTCCCACTGTTTCTCGAATCCTTCCTTAAACCATAAAAGAAGAATTAGTCAGGATTGATCTCACCGTACAATTCTTGCTTAACCGTTCGGCCAGGCTAGTGTCGGTACTTAGAATGAGGTTTTATGATGCTTTCATGAAGTTCCTTAATTAAATAACCTCTTTTCCCTAGAGGCATAGCTCCGCTAACACTGTTCTAGACACCTACTTGGTTTATAGCATTGATCGTTAAGTGAAAAATCTCCCGAGGAGTAGCATATTCTCACAGTAGGATCGGGATCCAAATATCATTATACGATAATCCTGAAGGAATCCTACCAACATTATCACACTCCAAATGGTATGCAGCACTAGCAAGTTTCAGTTTCTTTAGAAACTCCCGATGTGGATTTTTGCCTTATGCTCTTATGACCTTGACTAAGGCCAAAAAATCATAAGTCACATGTCAAGTTCTACCCGTCATTGTCCAGGTTAATTTGAACACACCCGTACATACCCTTGACTAAGGCCAACAAAGTAGTACGACTGTCTCAAACCAACGCATCTATCTATGCAACATATGAATACCCAGCAGCTACCAATCACTATGCCTTAACTAAGGCCAACAAACATAGCTTGAATACTATTGAATATTCATATGAAATGACGGAGGGCTACGACTGGTTTTGGTGAAACCGTGAACGTAGTGAACTTGATATAATCGAAGGAACCTGATAGCTTTTAAAAGGAGTGGTTTAAGCTCCGCATTTAAAAGTCTGCTGTTTTGAAAAAATCGAGTGGTTTTAAAATTGTTCCGACGATTCAACTATGGTTTATTTACTTTGCATTAATGTAATGCAGTCCCATCATTTACACCTATCATCACAGAAAGAAATAAAAATATGACGTACGCTTATGCCATCCGCATTCGCCACTGAGCCCCGTCTAACACCGTTAGGTTACTTAACTAACGCCAGAGCGAGGGCTGGACTAGCATGGATGCAAAACATAAGCAACATCTAATATATAATATATATATTATAACCATTCGTCTCATGCAATAATAGGCATTCCATATCACAGATGAACATATTAGATATACTAGGAATTCCACGTTTCATTTAAGCCTGTAACGAAAGAAGGATTACACGGTCGTGATAAATAGCCAAACCCCACCCTAGACCCCTACGATTGCGACAAACTACCCGCCAAATATCCAAAGTGAAGCAACCTCCCTCATTAAAGTGAGTAGGCCACTCGGCACTTCAAAGTACCCGGTAGTTTGTGCACCCCACCTTGGGTCTATCCTAGGAGCAAAATAGTAAAAGAAATAATATACAACGGTGGCTACAACCTCAACCCGGATGTGCCCCGCAAAATAATATTATATCATTTCACAATTTTACATCGAATGAAAGAAAAGAAAACTCTCATCTCATATCCCCCGGCTATTTATCTACGACGATCCAATAAGTTCATATACACAAACCACAAGAACAGTAACACAGATATGTGCAACCCCGACTAACCGACGTATAGCAATTAGTCGACGTTTCCAAACACATATATCACAATTTAAAACTTTAAATGATGTTAAAACTACGACTTCGAAACACTCCGTATTGCCATAGTAGATAATAAACAGTATATCAAAAATTGGCAAAAACAAACAACACCTGAGACCTTAGATCCAAGCAACTAGAACACAGACCAAAATTCAAAGCATTTCACCACAACAAAAAATGTGACACCCGTTTTATTGAGCTTTTGGTCGGTCCTATTCCGGTGAAACTACTTCAATTTTGGTGTGTGGTCATATCACAACAAGTAGAGCACTCTGTAGCTGTTTAAAAATTTTTTAGAGGCTCGGAAAAATTTGAAAGAAACTTGGACCTTTGTCTCGATGTTTCGGAGTTATTTCGGTTTCGTAGTTTTACACTTTGTCTAAACTGTTAGGTATAGTTTAGTAGGCTCTGATACTAAAGTAAGTCCATGTGGCGCACCCCACATGTCCGCGGGGAGGCGGAATTTATAAAAAATGATTTTAAAAAACTCACAACACGGACTTAAACTCCAGGATCGATGCTAAACCCTAGCTACCAAAATACTGTGTGAAGTTTAACTGCTCGGATGAAAGTTATACCTCATGAAACTAAGTCCTTCGGGTCTTTTAGTCGCTGTCCTCTTCATCATCGTAGGTTCCGAGGATCGTTACGGATCGTGGCTTCCTCGTCGGCTTCCTCGAGTCAAAGACAATCCACCCGAGAGTGTCCGAGCTCCAACCTCAACTCCGAGGTAACTAGGGCAAGTAGCTTGCTAGACTAGATGGCCCAGGTGATGTAGAGAGTGAAGATGGAATGCTTTGTCTCTTGGAACCCTAGGTTTCTCAACTTATGAGACAATTAGGGTTTTATGAGAAAAGAAGAAGACTTGAAAAAGTGAGAATGGAGTTGTGAACTTTGAACATCCTTGGCTGCCCTCCAAGAATAGAGTGAGTCTTATACAATAATTGTGGAGATATATCTCACACAAATATCTTATGAGTTCACAAATATCTTATGGTGAGTCAAAGCCATGAGTCACCAAGTAGCCATGCTAGGTTCAATGTTCACATCCACCTCATTTCTTTACACAATTAGTTTTAATCTCAAAAAGAAATCAAAACCCTAATAGGTGTCCCCTTCTAGAAGCTTTCCTGAACATTTACGAGAATGCCCCTCAGCCGTATATACATGCCTGCATTCGTATTCCGAAGAATACGAATACAAAGAGACGAAATAAATCCATCAGTACAATACTAGGATCCGGCTTAAACCAAAGCCCACTAGTATCATCCGCCCGAACATCATACGCACACAAGTGCACGTAAGTGTTCGAATCCCTGTCGTAAAACCATACGACCTCTACATCTTTCGCCCGATGCAGGGAAATTCTCCGTGTGGGACTCTAAAGACTCGATAGTATGGTGGCAGTGGGTTTAACCACAAGCCGAAAGCGGTACTAGCTGCACGTAACGTCTACCCAGGTATCTGTCGATAAGAAGGCCGATGAGCAAACCCATCCGAAATTCTACTGAGCCTGCATGTGACAATATCCGTACAGTCCGGTCTGTTCTTCTAAGAGTATCGCATATCGGGCCTAGGGGGCGGTAAATGTCAGACCCCTAATAGCGCAATAAGTCGTGTCGGAGTGTAGCCTAGAACACCTTGAGAAACTAATGGAATACCTACCAGTAAATCTTGCTTGCCCTGTTCAGGGACTTTGTGTAATGGCTCTCCAAACACAGTGCGATATCAATCCCCAATACCGGGAGAGACGAATCCTATCTAACCGGTGTAAGTGCACGGCGGTGCCCCGGCCGTCAATCCGACGCCGGAATGCGGAAACGAAACTTTTTACGAACTTGTAAACCGGCACCACCGCGCACAAAAATCCCGGATCGGGCCATTAAACTAGTCTTAGCTATCTAGAGAAGGGGGTAGAGAGATATACTGAGCGATCCGTGTCCTTCGGTCTTCTCGTCGTCGTCCCGATCTCCCCGCGGAATCTCCGGTCTTCAACTCCTCGTCGGAAGGGCACCACATCGCCGGGTTCTTTTACAGGCTCCCACCTCTGGACCGAGGCAACTCGGGCACGATGTTGGCGAGCCGACGTGCCCAAGGATTGCTGTAGAATACGTGTAGTGCTCTATGTCTCATTTGGGGTTACTAGAAGTTGCCTTTGGTGGAGGAAATGAACTAAACCTTTTTGGAGATGAACTTGGGATTTTTGCAAACATGAGGAGAACAAAATCCCACCACAAAAACATTGGGCAGCCCCACCCTCTATCATGGCCGGCCAAAATGGTGAGGGGAGTGAGTGTGAGGGAGACTAACAATAATGCAAGGGATAGGAATGATATGTGATCATGAGAAGAAAAAAATGATCACAAGCCAAAGTCCACACTCAACAACCATCTCACAACATCAAGTCAAAAAGTCAAGCAATCATGAAGCACAATCATGAAGCAAGAAGTCAAGGAAGTAAGAACCATCATGATCCAACAATTTGCAAAGACAACCCTCCAAAATGCTTATTTGCACAAATGCAAATAAGCCCTCCTCCACCTATCTTCAGCCAATGAAAGATACAAAGAAATATGGCCGAAACGGAAAACAAACTGGCAACTCCAAAAACTAATCCCGTAATAAATTACAGGAAAACCCCGCTACTGTATATACATACCCGCATTTGTATTCCGACCGAAATACAAATGCAATGAGACAAAATCTATACTGTATAATACTAGGATCCGGCTTAAACCAAAGCCCTCTAGTATTAACCGTCCGATCCTGATCCGTGCAATACCGCACGTATCTGATCGAACCCTGCCATATCTCCATACGGCCTCTACAGCGTTTCGCCCGAAAATTGAGAAAAAGGTCTGTGGGGGACTCTAAAGACTCGTCAATACTATGGCTGTGGATTTAACCACTAGCACGTCAGAGGTATTAGCCATACGTGACGGGCTACTAGCTATTGACCAAAAGGGACGTCGATGAGCGAACTCATCCTGACACCCTACTGAGCCTGTCAGTGACAATATCCGTACAGTCCGGTCCGTTCGTCTATGAGCATCGCATGGCGGGCCTAGGGGGTTGGTAAAAGTCAGACCCCCAAAAGCGGTACAAGTCGTGTCGGAGTGTAGCCCAGAACACCCTGAGATATTACTGGAATACCTACCAGTAAATCTCCTGCCTCGGCCGAGGGCTTCGTGTAATGGCTCTCCTAGACACAGCGCGACCTCACCCCCAATACCGGGAGAGACGAACCCCTGAAGATCCGCTCACTGCTTCCATGTGGCTCGGGACTGTACCCAACTAAAACCTGTTTGCACGTCTCCTTTGAGCATGGTAGGGTAGTAATCAAAGTACAGTAGGAACTCACACGAGACAAATGACGATCCTCAGGTCGATGAACTAACCTGTACACATGTCACCAGGGAACTGCTATCTGACGTCAGGTATAAGACCAACTAGCATGTTCCCGGCAAGTCCTGTCCGGCGTACTCATAACCCAATGAGCACCTGTATACATCTTAGGTGAACCAACTGACACAAGTGGCTTGTGAGACCGGCCACAGCCCCTCGTTGGGGTCTCGACTGTATACACTAGTCTATTCTGGAATATCGATGCCCTGTCTCGAAACTCCCACGACTAGGGACCTTTTAAGGATATGCTTATAGACTACCAGCTCTCACGTATATGATCGCCCTCATACTGCTGGCAGTCAAGCAAGAATCCTAGGGGCTCTATCAACATGCAATAGTGACCTGTAAGGTCACCTGAAGCAGTACACGATGATAAAGGTAAACCAGATAGCATACTATCATCTTGAGTAAGACTGTCCTACCGGAATAGGTCCTCCCTCAATCATTGCAATCACGTGCCTGTGATCCAATAATTGACTCTGAGGGCACTATCTCCAACAATCTCCCACTTGCACTCAAGGCTAATTATTGCGATGTCGCATACTCACAGCCCGCGTGATACCGAACACCCAACTCCTCTACTAGTCAGTCTCACAAAGCTCGTTTGCGAAACTATTGCGTTCGAGGAATAGCCTCAGGGAGTGGATCCGCTTTGATGTTTCTTTCTATGTCTCTCTATATCTCAAGTTCGCGGAGAATGCCATCTCCCAAAATGAGCAATACCTATCTTAGAATATGTCTGGATGTCTGATGGGACCTAGCTCATAAATGAACTCCAAATCCAAACTTCTTAGACTGTATCGTCAACTGAACTTAATCAGTATCCTGCGCCATGCCTCCTTCGGTATCCTCCTGGACCACCTGTCCATAATACCGCCCCTCGTCAGAGGGAAAACTATAACTCTGACAACCTCTCTGTCATCCAGGTCACCTTGGAAGCCTGGAATGATAACTGTCTCCCGAACGAGGCTGTCGTTATCATATCCCTAGAACATCCACTTATGTTCTAAAACTGCTTCCGATCGTTTCTCCAGGATTGGATTAATATCAATTTATTGCATCTACCGCAAAAACAACATCTAGTGTAGTACTTGACATCTCATGATTGACTCAATTGCCTAAGCAAGTGATCTGTCAATCATGCACATCCCTCTCCCCTTTAGTCTGTAAGACAACTTTAGAGAGGGTGACTCCATCACCTGCAGGTACACTACCGTGCTAGGAGTCGTCCATTCTAAAGTACCTGTAGAATGCTGTCTAAGTACCCTGATTGGGAAACCACCCAAATCTAGATCTAAAACCATAGATCTAGTAACCAGAATGTCTGATATAATATCCAAGTCCTAGGTGGAGAAACTACTGTGTGACAACCAAAGTATAACCGATTGTAGTATAGGAATATCACTTCCTACTCTGTGTATGTCATCCAAATACCAGGACATCACACCCTACTACCTTCTTAACAGATCCATCCCCTATTCTGATGAAGTCAAACCTATGACTGTCACATCAGAAATAGATGATCTATCTCCGCTATATCTGCTTTAGTCTATAAATAGACATAAGCCACCTGTCCACCAATGCTTCCGCTGCTCCCACTGACTATGACAACCCTCTGGCAGAGTCATATACACGTATACTTCTAAAGCTAGTTTAGAACGACGCTATACTCATCCTCCTGCCGGGTCTCGCAGCCTAGAACAACAGCAATGGCAAGTCTGGGTAAACAAGAACCTCCCTGTCACCATCCTTGAGGCTACCGGAGTACCTCTCGGGTGCCTGAGGTTACCCATCTTATCTGCGGAGTGGCCAATGGAATGTCAAGCCAGATTGAATCTTTAGGTTCCTATCAAACTTTCAGTAATCGTTTGCGGTTCTGGAATCACTTCCAGTTCTACCATACTCCCACTACTGTTTTTCTGAAAAAAAATCCATTTTTGTTAAAACTGTGGCGAGTCAAGAACAATATCACTATTGATCTTCCAGATGGTAGAAAGTCAACCCTCGTCATAGTCTGGGTCAACCCACAAACAGCCATTACAGAAACGCGCCTTGAGTTATCCAGAGTCTGGTTTTAAGCATAAGCCAGACAACTCCCCGTACCTTAACATCGTTAAGATACGAACTGTTCTATATCCAATATAGAAACAGAGGCACTGATTTAATTGAACCAGATTCAAATCATGCAGCTGTCCCCAGTGCATGTCAACTAAATGGAAAGAGGCCGATCAGCGTTACTCAACTTAGGAATGCTTCCAATTATGAGTAACCTGAAAGAGAAGCCAGTTCTCTAAATCATTACTATCAACTGAATACCACACACAAGTATCTACATCTTCGATCACTTTGAAGAATCCCGATACTTGCAATACCTGGTTCTCTACTTTATTCAAATACCTATAACTTCTCAAAATTCGGACCCTGTGTTTCCACGAAACACCTGTCTAAAAACTAGAGAAGTCATAAGTAAACTGAATATAGTACGAGGACCATCCCCTCGTCCTTATGGACACTGGACAACATACAATACCCTGTATAAGTCCCTTGAGTCTAATAACTCACTCCCTGTGTGTCGCAGGTTGAAAACTGTACTTATGGTTAAGAAGAATTACACCGCTGTTTAATGCTCCTTACCTAACTAATATAGGTAAATGTAACGGACATAATTTCAAAAAGGTATATCTCACTCTATAAAAATAGACGTACAGATATATCAATTTGAAATTGGTGCATAACAACGGATCTTCAAAACCAAATATTTGCCGTCCGGCAAACCGCCCAGATGACTTCCTCAAATATCACCGATTACAACGAATTCCGATATAATGAGGATGATCACCTAATTCCTAATAACTTACTCCCACTCATCATCTGTAAAACCATACAGATGTGAGAATCAAACCTGGTAAATACATACCCTGGAGTGAGTATCTAATCGGGAAATCAGTTTTCCTTTAACAGTACACAGTGAAACTGAAACATTGAAATGTTTCGATGGGGTATCCCGGTATTCCTAGTAATGCCTCTTCCATTATCCAGATTCACAACTGTAACCGTATAATTCTTTGCCATCTTTCCAAATCTTTTTATATGTCTTTAGTCATTACCTTCTGTACACCCCTTTAGGCCAAATGGTTTTCTTCCTTCCCTACCGTTCGGCACCAGCCTATGGTTTGGAAGAAGACTATCCAATAAGCATAATGGGTGTACTGTCCTAATCCTAGGAGCACTCGCAATGCGAGAGAAGGTGAAGATAAAAGACAACCGAATAAACCTTATTCCTATTTCTCCTGAACCAGAATCCATCCCCGAACTGGAACAAGTTCCTTTCGAGTTCGTATATAACCATACGATGGAGTATCCAATAAACTGTGGATCTTCGCAGTGATACGGAGTGTCCTGGAGAAATACAAAGGTGATTTAGGATTGGCGAAGAAAATACTTGGTTTGGTCGTGAATAGCAGTCGCAATTTACTTTGCCCTCTTACTAATCCCTTGATATGTCTTTACTTAATACCTTCTGTACACCATCGTTATGCTAATTGGTTTTCTTCATTCCCCACCGTTCGGCACCTGCCTATGGTTTGGAAGAAGACTATCCAATTTGCGTAATAGGTGTACTATCTCCTAAACCAAGGAGTACTCGCAACCTGAGAGAAGGTAAAAGGAAAAGACAACTGAATAGTCCTATCCGTTTTCTCAAGAACCAGAAACCATCCTCGAATAAATTCCTTCGAGTTCGTATATAACCATACGATGGTTTTATCCAATGGAAGTGGACGTTCGTAGTAATACGGGGTGTCCTAGAGAAAAGGGTAAAAGTAGGAGTGGCAATGAGGTTTGCAACTCTGACAATCCAAAAGCCAGTGTTTAAGAAGGTTCGGATAATTTTGCTCACTGAGTCATAGTCTTAGGGTCGGGTCAATGGTCGCTGCCAAAGAGAGAGAGAAAAGAAACACTCAGCGTGCACTCTAACCTAGATCAGAATGGTTACCAATTTATCTAATCTGGAAACCTCCCACTGTAACCTCAAATTCTCCTCCAAACCTGAAAGAAGAATTAGTCAGGGTCACCCGAGGAGTAAACTAACTCATCAGTGGGAATCGGGATCCAACTATCATCGTATGATAACGTGACGGAATCCGCTCACGTCATCACACTCCAGAAGGTATGCGCATATCTGGCAAGTTTCAGTTTCTTTAGAAACTCCCGATGTGATTTCTGCCCCATGCTCTTATGACCTTGACGAAGGCCAACAAATCATAAGTCACATGTCAAGTTCTACCCGTCATTGTCCAGGTTAATTTGAACCCACCCGTACAAGCCCTTGACTTTGGCCAACAAGGCTATACGACTGTCCCAAACTAACGCATCTATCTATGCTGCAGAAAGGCAACAAGCAGCTACCATACACTATGCCTTGACGAAGGCCAACAAACATAGCATGAATACTACTTGCTACCCGTCTGAAATGACGGAGGGCTACGAATGGTTTCTGGCGAAAACCTTTAACGTAATGAACTTGATATCGTTGAAGGAACCGAATAGCTTTTATAAAAATATAGTAACGAAAACCTTTGCTAAAGAGGTCACTCCCGGTGAAGGGATCTCGGCTCTTTCCCCGTAGAATAAGGTGCAGGATATTCCAACTGAATACCACGATGCAAAGAAAAAGTAATCGGCTATAGTGAAGTTATTGCCCTGACGCAAACTTCTGTCCAAGGGGTCACACCCGGTGAAGGGATCTCGGCCCTTGCTTCGTCGACTGAGGAGTAGGATATTCCAACTGAATACCACTGTGCAAAACAAAAGTGAACGTCCTTGCAATAACAACTTTTTGAAAAGTGTTCCAACAACATCAGAATAGGTTTGTTTAACTTGCATTGATCCGAATCAACGCAGTCCCATCAATTGATCACACCAATAAAGAACGAAAATAATGATGTACGTATATGCCATCCGCATTCGCCACTGGGTCCCGTCATTACCCGTTAGGTTACTTAACTAACGACAGAGCGGGGACTGGACTAGCGCGGATGCAAAACATATACAACATCTACTAGTATATATATCAATATATAATATTTCTCTCAAGGCGTGATAAAATGCGACATCACAGAAATGTACAGCATCACAGAATAATACAGATATCTGGGATCCCCGGGTTTCACAGAGCCGCTACTGAAACCCGACGTTCCCCTGGTCATGTGGATAGCCTGTGCAATGAAATCCTAGACCCCTACGGGCGCGGCAAGTTACCCGCCAAAACCTGAAGCGGAACAGCCCCCTTCAGCAACGTGAATGGACCACCCATCACTTCACAGAATCCGGTAACTTGGGCACCCCTCCTTGGGTCAACCTGTACCCCCTACGGGTGCGGCGATAGCCCGCCAATTCTAGAGTAAAGCCCCCTCCGTCCCAATGCCATGAGACGCGGGCTTGTTTCCCTCTAGAACCCGGCTATCCGTGCACCCCACCTTGGGGTAATCATAGTACAGAAAGTAAAATATACATACAACGGGTACATCGACCTCAACCTGGTCGTGCCCCAAAAGAATAATATATAATCAGGCAGTGACGGCAGTCCACATGTCGGACGCTCGCCCCGCAATATCAAATGTACATAATACAACCAAATCTGTACTAGCATTGCATCCAGGCTATCCCCCACGACCAATCCGCAACATCACAGCACAACACAGAACATCAACGTGAATGTCACGTTCGCAAATCCGTCTAACCGGGCTATAGCAGTTAGACAGGATTTACCGATCGAGTGACATTCACGGTCGCAGATATAATGTAAATACTGTGAACTAATGTGTTTAAAATTCTTGATCGATCAAATTTATCGAAGTGGGCCCCAAGCACTACTTTAGCACTCACAGAAAATCTGGGCCCAAAAAGAATGTTCCAAAACCCCTATTTTCAACACAGAGACACTCTGTAGAAATTTGATACACTGAACAGTAAAGACTGCGGCGGAACCGCGGCCCAAGCATGGGTTTTGTCACGCCCCGAAAGTACGGAACTTGACCGGCACTTAAACTACGAACGTCTCGAGGCGTACGTAATCTGAGTGAGCCGAAAACCCAGAAATCCAAACCAAGAAAAGTAGTAGAGTGAAGGAAAACCAATTTAAAACAAGTAGTTTTAATAGCATAAGCCGAATTATGCGGTTTAAAAAAAACATCAAACATTTCCCAAAAATTTCGGCAGAGTCTCCTTTGTAAATACTGGCTCCCAAACGGGATACAACATGAATAGTATACGAAATCAATAAAAAGGCATCCCCAAGCGGGAGCTAGCTCTTCGTCAATCGGCGGTCACAACCACACAAGCAATATAACATACAACGCCAACGGCGAGGATCAAAATTCAAAAGGAAACTCAAAACCATAAGAAAACCACAGAAATATAACACGCGACTCTAAGGTCGAAGGAATAGTATCACTGGTCTCTATCTCAAAATAAATACATGTTTGGTTGATGGAACTACTAGATACAACAGAATAATGATATACAAGATATAATGATGGGTACGATACAAATAAACCCACCTACTAGCAAGTCACCCGAACGAAACTGTACCCGCAAAGCCGTAAAGAAACCTGTACGGCGAAACCTGCAAGAAACTGGGGCACAACGGGGGTGAGTTGCCAACTCGTGAATAGAAAAACATCTACGAATAGAAATTGCATGTATGACGCAATCCTAGGTCATACGATCAATATATATAATCCTCAAATAAAACCAGCAGTCTATAACAATGACTAGGGTAAATATCTAACCCGAGTGTAATCTCATGTGCCCGTGTCAGTGCCTCAGGTAGCAATATATCATGAATGAGGTATGAATGCATGAAAACAGATTACATGTAAATGAAGAAACCGTTTTCATAATTTAGTGAGATTTCCTTTGTATTTTTTAAAATGAGGTATCATAAATGAAATCAGCATCAACAGTGTCTAGCATCGACACAAAACATAAATCTCAAAGTCTCGAAACCTCAGGCTCCGGCTATCCGGACTGGCCTGTATCATCAAATCTCAGTACCTCAATATCTTGAAATCTCAATGTCTCAATCTAAATATCTAGGGCGCCGTCAGTCCAGACCGGCCCCTACCATCCATCTCAAGACCACGACGGTATCCTCCGGATATCCGACGCGTCGGGTAATATCACCGGTCGGTAGTGCTCCCCTGCCAGGCTCAATGTCAACAACACGATCCTCTTGCCCCGGGGTACCGCACCGGGCCCACCATGTACCCGAAACGGTTCATCCAACTTCTCGAATCGGGTCTCGAAATCCATCAGCAAACTCATGGTGGACGACTCATACATCATGGGAAAACCGTATTTTTATTTAAAAAGAGAGAAAGCAGTTTATATATGTTTTGCGGTTTTCCTCCAAATCCAGAAAATATCATGGAAATCCAAATCATCAATAGCATGTAAAACCATGAATATAAGCATGAGAATGAATAACAGTATGCATGAAGCGACAAGTAATAACTACAATATCTAAGCTGGCATATAAGGTATGTACACTAATATTATGTCAAACTACTGGCTATCAAGCTAAGTTAAGCAATAATATTTTCTAAGGTGTACGTGACATGGCAATTACCGATGAAGATGTGTGTGAGCCGGCAAGTAAGTGTATGTGGTACATACGCATCATCGGTAATGGTGCTGGTGTCCTAACAGCATAATGTCAACAATGCAATATGAAATAACAATGTAAATATGCGGTGCGGAGCGAGCAACCAAAATGAGCGGGAGCTAAATATTAAACAATGGTACCATTTGAAATAACACGAATCGTGGGGTTTTGAAAATAGGGGCTACGGTGGTTTTTAAGAAAGGATACGTTTTTTGAAATATCCGTAGATCCCTTGACCTGTCTTTTAAAATACCCACGATCCGCTAGTTTTGAAATAGATAGGAGTCTAATCTAATCTAACAACTACACTAAATTATACGGCTGAACTAACAAGCTAAACTACAGGTAAGGAAACCGCCTATCATCTGAGTCGATACATATACATACCTGTATATGTATAGTCGGTGATCCCGCCTCAATAATATCATATCCGATACCATATCTATAATCAGGCATCCCAAGTCAAGAGTGCGGATCAATCATCAATATAGCTCGTACGTAAATCCGTCGTACGGCATCCCAAATCTGGGTACGGGTCAATATCACATTCATCATACTATTCACCTGGTATCCTCTTTATCAAATATCATGATCGGGGTACTGATCTACGTCTAGTACAATACTGATACCGCCTAAGTATGCATGGACGTGTGTGAAACACTACGTCAAGGACCCGCTACAACGTCATGTCGTATCTCAAATACGAATCCTGCCATATCACCGAATTCACAACCTCAATACAGATCTCATCGACTCATCTCAAACCCAAATATCATCCTCAAATCCGTATGTGAACACATAGTCCCATACCCATGTGAACACATAACTATGTATTCCTGTATAAGCACAAATGAAAGAAGAAAGTATGCGAGTATGGGTAGGTGTGTGCATGCGTGGTACGACCACTACTCTAGGGTTTCGCGACACTAAATATCCAAGAACACCAAATATCCATATTATCATCAATGTGCTCAAACAATATATAAACAATATATATATGTGTGTATACGTATTCGTATACATCACCATGAACTGCGGGGGTGCTATACGCCATCCACCCGACTTCTCCCCGTAGATATAAATCTACTCACCTGGTCCTCGCTAGCCGGTGCCGACGTCGCCACGCGCTTGCTTGTCGTCTCGAAGTCCACATGGGTTACCTACATATCATAACGTACCGTGTCGTATTAAAATCCGACTCATGACCCAAAACGACACGTGAATCCCACATAGGTCAAAACCTATGGTTGCTTTCACAAATCAACCCAAAAATCCTCGACGTCGGCGTACAAACGCCAAACAATCGAGAAAACTCCCAACACACTCATTTGTACAATTACAAGCACTAATTATAATATAAAATAGCTTAAAATTCACAAAAACCCCAATTTCACTTAAAAGGTCATTTTTCCGAAAATATAGCAAGCACAAATTACCGTTTTTGTACAAAACATGATGTTTTAATAATTCTAGTGACCAAGATGATAACTTAATATCTTAATTATGTCATAGAAACCATTACGAAAATTTTAAACCCACAATTTAATTCGATTTCAAAAACCTAGTTTGCAATATTAACCAATTTTAACAATTTTATAGCAAAAATGCTCAAACTACAATCTAGCTTGGATTTTCATGAACTAAAGTATTAAACTACACTTTAAAATGTTAATGATATCATGAATACCCTAATTAGATTTTTCTCTTAATTAATTAATAATTTTCCCAAAACCTAGTTAACAAAATTAGCATAATTAGCAAAATGATAAACTAACAATTAGCAACTAGACTAGGTTTTTACATGACTAGAAATATTAATCTACACTTACAAACTTGATTTATATAAGAACCAAAAACCTTAGTTCAAACCCTTTTCTTGAAATATAATGTTAAAATTAAACCCATACTTAAACACTTAAATAGCTTAGATTACAACAATGCTAACAAGGTAACAAATTGAGTAAGATTATACCTCACAAATCTTGTAGATCTCATAGAAAACTTAGCCCCTAACAACCCATCTTGCTCCAAGATCCAAGCTTGATTTGGCCAAGGAAAAATGGTTAAAGTTTAAACTAGGGATTAATGAGACTTGAATTGATTTTTAATGCAATTTTTGAGATTTTTTTGAAGTGGCAAAGAGGTGAGGAAATGGGGAGGGCAGCAGCAGAATTTCGGCCAGATGAGGGAGGAAGAGGTGTGTGTGTGTGTGTGGGAGAGAAAAACATAAGTCAAAGAACACCATACATCACATGCACAAGCCGATGCTTCATTAATTATTGTTTTCTTTTCATATCATTGACCTTTGGAAGAGGCAAAGAAATGGGCAGCCCCCCCTCTTTTGGTCGGCCAGAAATGTGAGGAGAGAGAGAGTGTGTGTGAGGGGTGAGTTTGGGTGAGGAAAAATGATAAATGTTATACCCCATTCTCCATTAACACTAAATTCACAAATTAAGCCTTTTCTTTTCTTTTAAATTTCTCACCCGCTTTGACAAATTCATTTCAATTCAGAACCCACATGATAAAATTTTATTTAATGTGTTAAGATGCACAAAATTTGTTTCAACTCATTCCAATTTGTTATTTTCCCTAATTAAATATATTAGTGACGGCTTAAAATAATATTAAAATAATTAATTTCGGAAAAATTTTCAGAAAATTTGAAATTTCACCAGTGGCTCAATGAACACTAAATACTAGCAATTACATAGCTAGAATATGTATATTTAATTTTATAATAAAGATATTTGCATTTTGACTTTTTACAGAAAACCCCCTTATTTTACCGTTTTTTTCGAAATTTCACCGAAACGATTTTCAAAACGTTACAGGTTTGGCCGCGGTTCCGCGATCGTATAGTGTGTTCACGTGATCAAATTTCTACAGAAGTCTTAGAATTCCCTGCACATCATTCTGCAACTACCTGAAAAATTTTTGGAGCCAAAAAAAATTCGACAGAAACTGATGCACATGAAAACGCGGTTTTTGGAATTTTGTTCGATCGGAAATGTAAACACATTAGACCAAGCTAGACTAGGTTAATGGCGTGGCTCTGATACCATGTAAGTGTACGGCGGCGCCCCGGCCGTCAATCCGACGCCGGAATGCGGAAACGAAACTTTTTACGAACTTGTAAACCGGCACCACCGCGCACAAAAATCCCGGATCGGGCCATTAAACTAGTCCTAGCTATCTAGAGAAGGGGGTAGAGAGATATACCGAGCGATCCGTGTCCTTCGGTCTTTTCGTCGTCGTCCCGATCTCCCCGCGGAATCTCCGGTCTTCAACTCCTCGTCGGAAGGGCACCACATCGCCGGGTTCTTTTACGGGCTCCCACCTCTGGACCGAGGCAACTCGGGCACGAAGTTGGCGAGCCGACGTGCCCAAGGATTGCTGTAGAATACATGTAGTGCTCTATGTCTCATTTGGGGTTACTAGAAGTTGCCTTTGGTGGAGGAAATGAACTAAACCTTTTTGGAGATGAACTTGGGATTTTTGCAAACATGAGGAGAACAAAATCCCACCACAAAAACATTGGGCAGCCCCACCCTCTATCATGGCCGGCCAAAATGGTGAGGGGAGTGAGTATGAGGGAGACTAACAATAATGCAAGGGATAGGAATGATATGTGATCATGAGAAGAAAAAAATGATCACAAGCCAAAGTCCACACTCAACAACCATCTCACAACATCAAGTCAAAAAGTCAAGCAATCATGAAGCACAATCATGAAGCAAGAAGTCAAGGAAGTAAGAACCATCATGATCCAACAATTTGCAAAGACAACCCTCCAAAATGCTTATTTGCACAAATGCAAATAAGCCCTCCTCCACCAATCTTCAGCCAATGAAAGATACAAAGAAATATGGCCGAAACGGAAAACAAACTGGCAACTCCAAAAACTAATCCCGTAATAAATTACAGGAAAACCCCGCTACTGTATATACATACCCGCATTTGTATTCCGACCGAAATACAAATGCAATGAGACAAAATCTACACTGTACAATACTAGGATCCGGCTTAAACCAAAGCCCTCTAGTATTAACCGTCCGATCCTGATCCGTGCAATACCGCACGTATCTGATCGAACCCTGCCGTATCTCCATACGGCCTCTACAGCGTTTCGCCCGAAACTTGAGAAAAGGGTCTGTGGGGGACTCTAAAGACTCGTCAATACTATGGCTGTGGATTTACCCAGTAGCACGTCAGAGGTATTAGCCATACGTGACGGGCTATCAGCTATTGACTAAAAGGGACGTCGATGAGCGAACTCATCCTGACACCCTACTGAGCCTGTCAGTGACAATATCCGTACAGTCCGGTCCGTTCGTCTATGAGCATCGCATGGCGGGCCTAGGGGGTTGGTAAAAGTCAGACCCCCAAAAGCGGTACAAGTCGTGTCGGAGTGTAGCCCAGAACACCCTGAGATACTACTGGAATACCTACCAGTAAATCTCCTGCCTCGACCGAGGGCTTCGTGTAATGGCTCTCCTAGACACAGCGCGACCTCACCCCCAATACCGGGAGAGACGAACCCCTGAAGATCCGCTCACTGCTTCCATGTGGCTCGGGACTGTACCCAACTAAAACCTGTTTGCACGTCTCCTTTGAGCGTGGTAGGGTAGTAATCAAAGTACAGTGGGAACTCACACGAGACAAATGACGATTCTCAGGTCGATGAACTAACCTGTACACATGTCACCAGGGAACTGCTATCTGACGTCAGGTATAAGACCAACTAGCATGTTCCCGGCGAGTCCTATCCGGTGTACTCATAACCCAATGAGCACCTGTATACATCTTAGGTGAACCAACTGACACCAGTGGCTTGTGAGACCGGCTACCGCCCCTCGTCGGGGTCTCGACTGTATACACTAGTCTACTCTGGAGTATCGATGCCCTGTCTCGAAACTCCCACGACTAGGGACCTTTTAAGGATATGCTTATAGACTACCAGCTCTCACGTATATGATCGCCCTCATACTGCTGGCAGTTAAGAAAGAATTCTAGGGGCTCAATCAACGTGCAATAGTGACCTGTAAGGTCACCTGAAGCAGTACACGATGATAAAGGTAAACCAGATAGCATACTATCATCTTGAGTAAGACTGTCCTACCGGAATAGGTCCTCCCTTAATCATTGCAATCACGTGCCTGTGATCCCATAATTGACTCTGAGGGCACTATCTCCAACAACCGGCACTGCCTCCAAGTGCTTCGGGACCGCACCCAACTACTATCTGTTTGCATGACTCTTTTGAGCCGTGGTAGGATAGTAATCAAAGTATAGTGGAAACACACTTGAGGCGAAGTAGCAGTGTCAAGTCGACGGACTAAGCTGTACTCATGTCACCTGGGAACTGCTACCCGACGATAGGTATAATACCCACCAACAGTTCCCAACGAGTCCTGTCCAGTGCACTCATAACCTAATGAGCACCTGCATACTATCTCCAGTACGATGTACTAATGGCTGTGGGACAGACCATCTCCCCTGCTGGGATGAGAAGCATATACACTAGTCTACTCTGGAGTATCGATGCCCCGTCTTGATAATCCTATGACTAGGGACCTGTATAAGGATGTGCTTGTAGATTACCCAGTCCCCACTAGTGTGACTGCTATCACAACGATGGTAATCAAGCAAAGATCCTAAGGGCTCTACTAATATGTATAAGCGATATGCTAAAAGAAACACATGCACATATTGAAGTAGAAACAAACCAAGTAGCATACTACCATTTTGAGCAAGATTGCTAATACAACTGTGAATATCCCAAGCTTCCATTAAGTAATATACAAACCGGTATGATACAATAATGGCCTCTGGGGCATACATCGCTAACACTCATGATTATGAGATTTCGGTTTTTCCATTAGATTTTTGGATTTGGGGAAACCGCATGTGAATTTGAAAACATATACTAAATTTTAAAGGAAATTGCGGTTTCTCGTGATATGATGTATGGCGTCCATTGTTAGGTCTACGTTACCTTTCCCGGTACTTTCGGGGTTGCGGAAACGGTAAAACAAAATTTTTTCTAGACTTTGTAACATGGACCGTAAAAGCCGGATCTTTGCTAAACTAGAAACTAGCAAACTAAAGGAGGTGCTAACTACTATGCCGTAGAAATTATACCTCACGATACCGGTCCTTCGGGTCTTCACTCCGCTGCGCCGTTTGTCCATCCATGCTCCGAGGGTTGATCCGGACTTTGGTCACCTCCGCGGCCTTCTTGAGTCGAAGACGATCCACCCGAGAGATGTACACCGAGCTCCACCTCGATCCAAGGTAACTAGGGCAACAAGATTGCTAGTCAAGAAGCCCTACGATGTGTAGAGGAGATATATGGAAGTGTTTGTCTTTGTGGGATCTTTTTCTCTCAACACATGGGATCAAATGATGAATCAAGAAGAGGAAGAAGGAGGAGCTAGCAACCATGGAGCATTTCTTTTCTTCTCATGAGAAAGAGCAAGAGAGAGTGAGAAAAGAAAAAAAAAGTGAGCTAAAGAAAATGAACCATGGTTCAATAATCCAAAAACATCATCATTACTAATCCTATCAAGATAAAGTTGATGGCTACATTGAAATGACCATTATCATAATCAAAAAGAAAAAGAAAATGAAAAGAAGAGTGTAGACCTCTCATGAAGGTCAATGGTCAACACCGGTCAACCGGTCAACAAAGTCAAGAGAGGTCATGGTGGTCAAATGGTCAATGCAATTAGCCATCATAAAATTATCACTAAAAGGATTAGTAAATGATGTCCGCGGCTCATAATGATTTTGACCAAACGAATTGCCAAAACCCTAATGAGTCCGCCTCAAAATGGTTTTGACCGAATCAACTGTCAAAACCCTAATGAGCCTGCCACATAACGGTTTTGGCCGAACCAACTGCCAAAACCCTAATGAGGCACCTCCTCCTTCATCGCTCCGGAAAACTGTGCATACACACCTGCATCCGCATTCCGTAGAATGCGGATGCACAGAAGACAAAACAAATCCATCCGTGCAATGCTAGGATCTGGCTTAAACCAAAGCCCACTAGTATTGCCTGCCCGAACACCACACGCACACAAGTGTACGTAGGTGATCGCAACCCTGCCGTAAAACCATACGGCCTCTACACATTTCGCTCAGTGCAGGGAAACTCTCTGTGTGGGACTCTAAAGACTCGACACTACGCTGGCAGTGGGTTTAACCACAGACCGCAAGCGGCACTAGTTGTACGTAACGGTCCCCAGGTAGATGTTGATAAGAAAGCCGATGAGGTAAACCCATCCGAACTCCTACTGAGCCTGTATGTGACAATCTCCGTACAGTCCGGTCTGTTCGTCTGATACATCGCATGGAGGGCCTAGGGGGTGGCGAACGTCATTCCCCTAATAGCGGTACAAGTCGTGTCGGAGTGTAGCCCAGAACACCCTGAGATAACACTGGAAACCTACCAGTATATCTCGCTTGCCCTGGCCAGGGACTACATGTGTAATGGCTCTCCTAGACACAGCGCGATGTCAACCCCTAATACCGGGAGAGACGAATCCTGTCTAACCGTCACTGCCTCCAAGTGCTTCGGGACTGCACCCAACCACTACCTGTTTGCACGACTCAGTAGAGCCGTGGTAGGGTAGTAGTCAAAGAACAGTGGGAACACACTTGAGGCAAAGTGACAGTGTCAAGTCAGCGGACTAAGCTGTACTCATGTCACCTGGGAACTGTTAACTGACGATAGGTATAATACCAACCAACAGTCCCCGACGAGTCCTGTCCAGTGTACTCGTAACCTAACGAGCACCCATATACTATCTCAAGTACGACGTACTGACGGCTGTGGGACAGACCGCCTCCCGCACTGGGACGAGAAGCGCATACGCTAGTCTACTCCGGAGTATCGATGCCCTGTCTCGATAATCCCACGACTAGGGACATGCATAAGGATGTGCTTGTGGATTACCCAGCCCCCACGAGTGTGATCGCCATTACAACGCCGGTAATCAAGCAAAGATCCTAAGGGCTCTACTAATGCGTATAGGTGATATAATAAAGAAACACATGTACACATTAAAGCAGAGACAAACCAAGTAGCATACTACTATTTCGAGCAAGATTGTCTATACAACTGTGAATATCCCAAGCTTCCATCAAGTAATATATATACTAGTATGATACAGTAATGGCCTCTAGGGCATATACACTAACAATCATCATGAGTTTTCTCAGTTCTTGAGCCACGTATGTACACATACCCAATTCGAAGGGGGGTGCACTGTCTGCGGGTACATGGTAGACCTGGTAAGGTACCCCGGGGAAAGAAGGCCATATAGAGAGATGTTGAGCCCGGTATGGGAGCACTACCGACCGGTGATATTTGACGTGGCGGATATCTGGAGGATACCGACCATAGTCGTGTGATCAGATGATTTGGGCCGATCTGAACTGACGGAGCTCAAGATTTATGAGGATGATGTGTCGCTGATGGACACGGTTTTCATGATATTTTCGAGTGTCGATGCTTGGCACTCACTTTTATCCTGATTTTCTGTGTCGTTGCTTGACACACCCATTTAGTGATACATTCATACAAAATACAAATGACATGTAGTTGCTTTATGATATAGACACGAGTACTAGACCTTACACATATGTCTATTTTATCATCTCTACTGTTACTCGATGTTACCGTGCTACTATTATTATTGTACTGTACTGTATGACCTAGGAGATCGTCATACATGCGATTTCTACTCGGTGATGTCTTCTACTCACGAGTTGGCAACTCACCCCCGTCGTGCCACAGTTCTTGCAGGTTTAGCCGTACAGGTTCCATAGCGGCATGCTGGTACTTCACTTTCTTCCGGGTGATTGCTTGGTTGGTGGTTTTCACTTGCATCGTAATCACCGTTGTTTATGTACTTTACAGTTCAGTTGTACTTGTTATTTATTTCAATTGTATCTAGT
Source organism: Agapanthus africanus (assembly GCA_030015575.1). Taxonomy (NCBI): domain Eukaryota; kingdom Viridiplantae; phylum Streptophyta; class Magnoliopsida; order Asparagales; family Amaryllidaceae; genus Agapanthus; species Agapanthus africanus. The sequence goes on along the minus strand of JASDDO010000022.1, from coordinate 380,867,565 downwards.
TAAAGGCTCCATCAATCAGACTTGTATATTTAGTAAACTTAGAAAACCTCAGTTGTATATTCTTTCGGCCTTAGAGTCACGCTCATGCATCTATTCATGTTTCTGGTTTTCTTAATGATGTTTAGTTTTCTTTCCTTCTTTCTGTGTTTTGATCCTCGCCCTTTGGCATTGTATATTTGCATTACTTGCGTGGTTGTTTCCACCAATTGGCGAAGAGCTAGCTCCCGCATGGGGATGTCTATATTTATTATTGCTTGTATTCGTTTTCGGGTTAAAAATATACAAAGGAGGTGCTGCCGAAATTTTCAATGACGAAACATGTTTTCAAGATAGCTACAAAACATTGGGTTTTCGTATACTATTACTTATCTTTTAAAAAAGGAACCTGTTTTCATTATACCATTATTTCAAAACTTCACCTCCACTATTTTCCCTAAAAGGTTTAGATTTCTGGGCTTTTGGCTTACTGGAATTAGGTGGGGTCCTATAGACTTCACATGATTCAAGTGCCAGTCACGTGCCTTTTTCGGGTCATGACATAGATATAATAACAGTCTTGCTCAAAATGGTAGTATGCTACTTTGTTTGATTCTACCTCAATATGTGTATATATTTCTTTTAGCATATCACTAATACATATTGGTAGAGCCTTTATGATCTTTGCTTGACTACCAGCGTTGTGATGGCAGTCACACTAGTGGGGGCTGGGTAGTCTATAAGCACATCCTTATAAAAGTCCTTAGTCGTAGGATTATCGAGACGGGGTATCGATACTCCAGAGTAGACTGGTGTATACGTTTCTCATCCCAGCAGGGGAGATGGTCTGTCCTACAGCCATTGGTATGACGTACCGGAGATAGTATACAGATGCTCATTGTTGGATATAGTGCCCTCAGAGTCAATTATTGGATCACAGGCACGTGATTGCAATGATTGAGGGAGGACCTATACCGATATGACAGTCTTACTCGAGATGATAGTATGCTATCTGGTTTATCTTTATCATCGTGTACTGCTTCAGATGACCTTACAGGTCACTATTGCACGTTGATAGAGCCCTTAGGATTCTTGCTTGACGGCTAGCAGTATGATGGCGATCATATACGTGGGAGCTGGGGTCTATAAGCACATCCTTAAAGTGGTCCCTAGTCGTGGGAGTTTCGAGACTGGGCATCGATACTCCATTAGTAGACTAGTGTATACAGTCGAGACCCTGACGAGGGGCGGTGGCCGGTCTCACAAGCCATTGGTGTCAGTTGGATCACCTAAGATGTATACAGGTGTTCATTGGGTTATGAGTACACCGGACAGGACTTGCCAGGAACATGCTAGTTGGTATTATACCTGACGTCAGATAGCAGTTCCCTGGTGACATGTGTACAGGTTAGTTCATCGACCTGAGATCGTCATTTGTCTCGTGTGAGTTCCCACTGTGCTTTGATTACTATCCTACCACGGCTCAAAGGAGTCGTGCAAACAGGTTTTAGTTGGGTACAGTCCTAAGCCACATGGAGGCAGTGAGCGGATCGGCAGGCGTTTCGTCTCTCCCGGTATTAGGGGTGAGATCATGCTGTGTCTAGGAGAGCCATTACAGAAGTCCTTAGCCAAGGCAGGAGATTTATTGGTAGGTATTCCAGTAGTATCTCAGGGTGTTCTGGGCTACACTCCGACATGACTTGTACCGCTTTTGGGGGTCTGACTTTTACCAACCCCCTAGGCCCGCCATGCGATGCTCATAGACGAACGTGCCGGACTTTATGGATATTGTCACTGACAGGCTCAGTAGGGTGTCAGGATGAGTTCTCTCATCGACCTCCCTTTTGGTCAATACCTGGTAGCCCGTTACGTACGGCTAATACTTCTGACGTGCTAGTGGTTAAATCCACAACATTGATGAGTCTTTAGAGTCCCCCACAGACAGTTTCTCAAGTTTTGGGCGAAACGTTGTAGAGGCCGTATGATATATGGCAGGGTTCGATCATATACGTGCGGTAGTGCACGGATCATGATCGGGAGGATCATACTAGTGGGCTTTGGTTTAAGCCGGATCCTAGTATTAGATTTGTTGGATTACTTTAGTCTCATCGCATTCGCATTCAGTCGGAATGCGGATGCAGGTATGTATATACAGGTGAGGGGTATCCTTGTGATCCGCCACGAGTTTACTTTAAATGTTGCCGTATCTTTTTATTGTTGTAAACATTTGGGTTAATGTTTACAAATGGAAATTGTGAGCTTAAGCCATCATTTTGTGCATTAAATGATACATGTACTTCAGAGGTGACTCATGGTATCATTTCTTGTGCATACGTCACTTTGTTTGATGGATTTGAGTGTTGAAATGAGAAGGAGAGAGAGGGGGCCTGCCATGATATGGTTGCTAGCTCTTGTATTTTTTCATTCTAACTCTAACTCTCTCACTCTCATTATCATCACAAAGCAAAAGGAAAAGAAAAAGAAAGCTTCTTCTTCTCCTTCTTCTAGCTCATAACCTCCATTAATGGCAACACCTTCAACCTCCATCCAAGCAATGGATGCAATAGACAAAGTGATCACAAACATTCTCTACAACACTTTGGACACGTCGGCTAGCACACTTCGTGCCCGAGTTGCTTCGGATGAAGCGGGAGCCCATAAAAAGACTCGTAGATGTGGTGCCCTTTCCGACGAGGCGATCAAGACCGGAGATGCCACGAGAAGCTTGGGATGGTGGCCAAAGACCGAAGGACACGGATCGAACGGTATAGCTTTCTAACCCTTTCTTTAGTAGCTAGTTGTAGGTTAATGGTTCGATCCGGATTTTAAGCAAACGATAGCCCCGGTTTCTAGTTTGAAAAAGTTTCGTTTCCGCATTTTGGCCTCGGAATGACGGCCGGGGCGCTACCGTAGACTTAATTGGTATCAGAGCCACACCATTAACCTTTACTAGCTTGCTCTAAAGTGTTTAGAACTTCGATCAGACAAATTTTCCAAAACTGCAATTTCAAAGTCACAGTTTCTGTCGAATTTTTCCTGTGGTCAAAAGATTATTTAGTGTGCTGCAGAAAAACAGGCAGGGTTTTTTAAGAGTTCTGTGAAAATTTGGTATGCTGTTGTCACTGTAGTGCGGCGGAACCACGGCCGCACCCTCGTTTTGGCCGCGGTTCCACCGCAGGACTGTAGCAACAGTGTGCCATTTTTTCTACAGAGGTTTCTGAATTGGAAATGGGGTTTCTGGTATTTTTTTTGGCCCAGATTATTTTGAGTATTGGGTATTGTACTTGGGGCCCACTTCGGGAAATTTTATCGATCGAAATTTTTTAAACATGTTAGTTCACAGTATTTACATTATATCTGCGACCGTGAATGCCATTTGATCGGTAAATCCTGTCTAATTGCTATAGTTCTTTTAGACGGATTTGCGAACGTGACATTCACGTTGATGTTCTGTGTTGTGCTGTGATGTTGCGGATTTGTCGTGGTGGATAGCCTGGGTGCAATGTTAGTACAGTTTGGTTATATTTGTACATTTGATATTGCGGGGCGAGCGTCCGACATGTGGACTGCCGTCACTGCCTGTTTGTATATTATTCTTTTGGGGCACGACCGGGCTGAGGTCGATGTACCCGTTGTATATTTTACTTTTTGTACTAGGATTACCCCGCGGAGGGGTGCACGGTTAGCCGGGTTCTAGAGGGCAACGGGCCCGCATCTCATGTCTTTGAGACGGAGGGGGACTTTACTCTAGAATTGGCGGGCTATTCGCCGCACTCGTAGGGGGTACAAGTTGACCCAAGGAGGGGTGCTCAAGTTACCGGATTCCGTGAAGTGCTGGGTGGTCCATTCACTTTGTTGAAGGGGGCTGCCTTGCTTCAGGTTTTGGCGGGTAACTTTCCGCGCCCGTAGGGGTCTAGGATTTCATTGCACAGGCTATCCAGACGACCAGGGGAACGTCAGGTTTCAGTAGCGGCTCTATGAAACCCGGGGATCCCAGATTATCTGTATTGTTCTGTGATGCTTATTACATTTCTGTGATGTTGCATTTTATCACGCCATGTGCGAATATTATATATTGATATATATACTAGTAGATGTTGTATATGTTTTACACCCGCGCTAGTCCAGTCCCCGCTCTGTCATTAGTTAAGTAACCTAACGGGTGATGACGGGACCCAGTGGCGAATGCGGATGGCATATACATACATCATATTTTCGTTCTTTTGTGGTGTGATTAATTGATGGGACTGCATTGATTCGGATCAATGCAAGCTAAACAAACCTATTCTGATGTTGTTGGAACATTTTTCAAAAAGCTGTTATTGCAAGGACGTTCTCTTTTGTTTTGCACAGTGGTATTCAGTTGGAATATCCTGCACCTCAGTCGACGAGGCAAGGGCCGAGATCCCTTCACCGGGAGTGACCCCTTGGACAGAAGTTTGCATCAGGGTAATAACTTCACTATAGTTGATTACTTTTTGCTTTGCATCGTGGTATTCAGTTGGAATATCCTGCACCCCATTCTACGGTGAAAGAGCCGAGATCCCTTTACCGGGAGTGACCTCTTTAGCAAAGGTTTTCGCCACTATATTTTTATAAAAAGCTATCCGTTTCCTTCAACGATATCAAGTTCATTACGTTAAAGGTTTTTCGCCAAAAACCATTCATAGCCCTCCGTCATTTCAGACGGGTAGCACTTAGTATTCATGCTATGTTTGTTGACCTTCGTCAAGGCATAGTGAATTGTAGTTGCTTGTTACCTTTCTGTTGAATAGATAGACGCGTTGGTTTGGGACAGTCATATAGCCTTGTTGGCCTTCGTCAAGGGCTTATACGGGTGGGTTCAAATTAACCTGGACACTGACGGGTAGAACTTGACATGTGACTTATGATTTGTTGACCTTCGTCAAGGTCATAAGAGCATGGGGTAAAAATCACATCGGGAGTTTCTAAAGAAACTGAAACTTGCCAGATATGCGCATACCTTCTGGAGTATGATAACGTGAGTGGATTCCATCACGTTATCATGCGATGATAGTTGGATCCCGATTCCCACTGATGAGTTGGTTTACTCCTCAGGTGATCCCGACTAATTCTTCTTTTGGGTTTGGAGGAGAATTTGAGGTTACAGTGGGAGGTTTCCTGATTGGATAAAGTGATAACCATTCTGATCTAGGTTAGAGTGCACGCATAGTGTTTCTTTTCTCTCTCTCTTTGGCAGCGACCATGGCCCGACCCTATACTATGACTCAGCGACCAAGATTAACCGAACCTTCTTATAACACTGGCTTTTGGATTGTCAGAATTGCATACCTCATTGCCACTCCTACTTTTACCCTTTTCTCCAGAACACCCCGTATTACTACGAACACCCACTTCCATTAGATAAAACCATCGTATGGTTATATACGAACTCGAAGGAACTTATTCGATGATGGTTTCCGGTTCTGGAGAAAACGAATAGGACTATTCAGTTGTCTTTTCCTTTTACCTTCTCTCAGGTTGCGAGCGTTCCTTGGATTAGGACGGTACACCTATTACGCTAATTGGATAGTCTTCATCCAAACCATAGGCAGGTGCCGAAAGGTAGGGTATGAAGAAAACCATTCAGCCTAAAAGGTGTACAGAAGGTATTAAGTAAAGACAAATAAAGGGATTAGTAAGAGGGCAAAGTAAATTACGACTGCTATTCACGACCAAACCAAGTATTTCTTCGCCAATCCTACATCACCTTTGTATTTCTCCAGAACACTCCGTATCACTACGAAGATCCACAGTTATTTGGATACTCCATCGTATGGTTATATACGAACTCGAAGGAACTTGTTCCAGTTCGGGGATGGATTCTGGTTCAGGAGAAATAAGAATAAGGTTTATTCAGTTGTCTTTTATCTTTACCTTCTCTCGCGTTGCGAGTGCTCCTAGTATTAGGACAGCACACCTATTACGCTTATTGGATAGTCTTCTTCCAAACCATAGGCTGGTGCCGAACGGTAGGGAAGGAAGAAAACCATTTAGCCTAACGATGGTGTACAGAAGGTAATGACTAAAGACATATAAAGGGATTTGGAGAGATGGCAAAGAAATACACGGTTACAGTTGTGAATCTGATAATGGAAGAGGCATTACTAGGAATACCCGGATCCCCTTCGAAACATTTACATGTTTCAGTTTCACTGTGTATTGTTAAAAGAAAACTGATTTCCCAATTAGCCCTTACTCCAGGGTATGTATTTACCAGGTTTGATTCTCACATCTGTATGGTTTTACAGATGATGAGTGGGAGTAAGTTATTGGGAATTGGGTGATCATCCTCATTATATCGGGATTCGTTGTAATTGGTGATATTTGAGGAAATCGCCTGGGTTGTTTGCCGGACGGCAAATATTTGGTTTTAAATATCCGTTGTTATGCACCAATTTCAAATTGATATATCTGTACGTTTATTTTCATAAAGTGAGATATAACCTTTTGAATTTATGTCTATGACATTTACCTATATCAGTGGATGGTTAGGTAAGGAGCATTAAACAGCGGTGTAATTCTTCTTAACCATAAGTACAGTTTTCAATATACGACACACAGGGAATGAGTTATTAGACTCAGGGGACTTATACAGAGTATTGTATGTTGTCCAGTGTCCATGAGGACAGAGGGGTTGGTACTCGTACTATATTCTGTTTACTTGTGACTTCTCTAGTTTTTAGACATGTGTTTCGTAGAGATGCAAGGTCTAAGTTCTGAGAAGTTATAGGTATATAAATAAAGTAGAGAACCAGGTGTTGCAAGTATCGGGATTCTTCAAGGTGATCAAAGATATAGATACTTGTGTATGGTATTCAGTTAATAGTAATGATTAAGAAAACTTGCTTCTCTTTCAGGTTACTCATAATTGGAAGCATTCCTAAGTTGAGTAATGCTGATCGGCCTCTCTCCATTTAGTTGACATGCACTGGAGACAGCTGCATGATTTGAATCTGGTTCCAATTAAATCGGTGCCTCTTTTTCTATATTGGATATAGAATAGTTCATATCTTAACAATGTTAAGGTACGGGGAGTTGTCCGGCTTATGCTTAAAACCAGACTCTGGATAACTCAAGGCACGTTTCTGTAATGGCTGTTTGTGGGTTAACCCGGGCTATGACGAGGGTTGACTTTCTACCATCTGAAAGATCAATAGTGATATTGTTCTTGACTCGCCACAGTTTTAGTAAAATGGATTTTTTTTTCAGAAAACAGTAGTGGGAGTATGGTAGAACTGGAAGTGATTCCAGAACCGCAAACGATTACTGAAAATTTGATAAGAACCTAAAGATTCGATCCGGTTTGACATCCCATTGGCCACTCCGCAGATATGGTGGGTATCCTCAGGCACCCGAGAGGTACTCCGGTAGCCTCAAGGACGGTGACAGGGAAGTTCTTGTTTACCCAGATTTGACACTACTGTCGTTCCAGGCTATGAGACCCGGCAGGAGGATGAATATAGCGTCGTTCTAAATTAGCTTTAGAAGTGTACGTGTATATTATTCTGCTAGAGGGTTGTCGTAGTCAGTGGGAGCAGCGGAAGCATAGTGGACAAGTAGCTTATGTCTATTTATGGAGTAAAGCAGATATAGCGGAGATAGATCATCTATTTCTGATGTGACAGTCATAGGTTTGACTTCATCAGAATAGGGGATGGATCTGTTAAGAAGGTAGTAGGGTGTGATGTCCTGGTATTTGGATGACATACACAGAGTAGGAAGTGAAATTCCTATACTACAATCGGTTATACTTTGGTTGTCATACAGTGGTTTCTACACATAGGAATTGGATATAATATCAGACATTTTAGTTACTAGATCTATGGTTTTAGATCTAGATTTGGGTAGTTTTCCAATCTGGGTACTTAGATAGCATTCTACAGGTGTTTTAGAATGGACGACTCCTGTCACGGTAGTGTACCTGCAGGTGATGGAGTCACCCTCTCTAAAGGTGTCTTACAGACTAAAGGGGAGAGGGATGTGCATGATTGGCAGATCACTTGCTTAGGCAATTGAGTCAATCATGAGATGTCAAGTACCATACCAGATGTTGTTTTTGCATGAGATGCAATAAATTGATATTAATCCTATCTTGGAGAAACGTTCGGAAGCAGTTTTAGAACATAAGTGAATGTTCTAGGGAAATGATAGCGACAGCCTCTTTCAGGAGACGGTTATCATTCCAGGCTTCCAAGGTGACCTGGATGACAGAGTGACTGTCAGAGTTATTATTTTCCCTCTGACGAGGGGCAGTAGTTTGGACAGATGGTCTAAGCGGATACTGAGGGAGGCATGGCGCAAGATACTGATTAAGTTCAGTTGACGATACATTCTAAGAAGTTTGGATTTGGAGTTCATTTATGAACTAGGTCCCATCATATATCCAGACGTATTCTAAGACAGGTATTGCTCATTTCGGGAGATGGCTTTCTCCGCGAACTTGAGATAAAGAGAGACATAGAAAGAAACATCAGGGCGGATCCACTAGCTGAGGCTATTCCTCGAACGCAATAGTTTCGCAAACGGGCTTTGTGAGACTGATCAGTAGAGGAGTTGGGTGTTCGGTATCACACGGGCTGTGAGTATGCGTCATCGCAATAATTAGCCTTGAGTGCAAGTGGGAGATTGTTGGATATAGTGCCCTCAGAGTCAATTATTGGATCACAGGCACGCGATTGCAATGATTGAGGGAGGACCTATACCGGTAGGACAGTCTTACTCGAGATGATAATATGCTATCTGGTTTATCTTTATCATCGTGTACCGCTTCAGATGACCTTACATGTCACTATTGCACGTTGATAGAGCCCTTAGGATTCTTGCTTGACGGCCAGCAGTATGATGGTGATCATATACGTGGGAGCTGGGGTCTATAAGCACATCCTTAAAGTGGTCCCTAGTCGTGGGAGTTTCGAGACTGGGCATCGATACTCCATTAGTAGACTAGTGTATACAGTCGACACCCCGACGAGGGGCGGTGGCCGGTCTCACAAGCCATTGGTTTCAGTTGGATCACCTAAGATGTATACAGGTGCTCATTGGGTTATGAGTACACCGGACAGGACTCGCCGGGAACATGCTAGTTAGTATTATACCTGACGTCAGATAGCAGTTCCCTGGTGACATGTGTACAGGTTAGTTCATCGACCCGAGATCCTCATTTATCTCGTGTGAGTTCCCACTGTGCTTTGATTACTATCCTACCACGGCTCAAAGAAGTCGTGCAAACAGGTTTTAGTTGGGTACAGTCCCGAGCCACATGGAGGCAGTGAGCGGATCGGCAGGGGTTTCGTCTCTCCCGGTATTGGGGGTGAGATCGCGCTTTGTCTAGGAGAGCCATTACACGAAGTCCTTGGCCAAGGCAGGAGATTTACTGGTAGGTATTCCAGTAGTATCTCAGGGTGTTCTGGGCTACACTCCGACACGACTTGTACCGCTTTTGGGGGTCTGACTTTTACCAACCCCCTAGGCCCGCCATGCGATGCTCATAGACGAACGGACCGGACTGTACAGATATTGTCACTGACAGGCTCAGTAGGGTGTCAGGATGAGTTCGCTCATCGACCTCCCTTTTGGTCAATACCTGGTAGCCCGTTACGCACGGCTAATACCACTGACGTGCTAGTGGTTAAATCCACAGCCAAAGTATTGACGAGTCTTCAGAGTCCCCCACAGACAGTTTCTCAAGTTTCGGGCGAAACGTTGTAGAGGCCGTATGATATATGGCAGGGTTCGATCATATACGTGCGGTAGTGCACGGATCATGATCGGGCGGATCATACTAGTGGGCTTTGGTTTAAGCCGGATCCTAGTATTATATTTGTTGGATTACTTTAGTCTCATCGCATTCGCATTCAGTTGGAATGCGGATGCATGTATGTATATACAGATGAGGGGTATCCTTGTGATCCATCACGAGTTTACTTTAGATGTTGCCGTATCTTTTTATTTTTGTAAACATTTGGGTTAATTTTTACAAATGGAAATTGTGAGCTTAAGCCATCATTTTGTGTATTAAATGATACACGTACTTCATAGGTGACTCATGGTATCATTTCTTGTGCATATGTCACTTTGTTTGATGGATTTGAGTGTTGAAATGAGAAGGAGAGAGAGAGGGGCTGGCATGATATGGTTGCTAGCTCTTGTATTTTTTCATTCTAACTCTAACTCTCTCACTCTCATTATCATCACAAAGCAAAAGGTAAAGAAAAAGAAAGCTTCTCCTTCTTCTAGCTCATAACATCCATTAATGGCAACACCTTCAACCTCCATCCAAGCAATGGATGCAAGAGACAAAGTGATCACAAACATTCTCTACAACACCTTGGACACGTCGGCTAGCACACTTCATGCCCGAATTGCTTCAGATGAAGCGGGAGCCCGTAAAATGACTCGTAGATGTGGTGCCCTTTCCGACGAGGAGATCAAGACCGGAGATGCCGCGAGGAGCTTGGGATGGTGGCCAAAGACCGAAGGACACGGATCGATCGGTATAGCTTTCCAACCCTTTCTTTAGTAGCTAGTTGTAGGTTAATGGTTTGATCCGGGTTTTAAGCATACAATAGCGCCGGTTTCTAGTTTGAAAAAGTTTCGTTTCTGCATTTTGGCATCGGAATGACGGCCGGGGCGCTACCGTAGACTTACAGGTTATGAGTTACACTGGACGGACTCGTTGGGAACTGTTGGTTGGTATTATACCTATCGTCAGATAGTAGTTCCCGGGTAGCATGAGTACATGTTAGTCCGCTGACTTGATATCACTATTCATCTTGAGTGTGTTCCCATTGTACTTAGATTACTACTCTACCACGGCTCAAAGGAGTCGTGCGAACAGGTAGTAGTTGGGTGTAGTCCTGAAGCACTTGGAGGCAGTAGCGGTTAGATAGGATTCGTCTCTCCCGGTATTGTGGGTTGATATCGCGCTGTGTTCGGAAACCCATTACACAAAATCCCTGGCCAGGGAAAGCGTGATTTACTGGTAGGTACATCAGTAGTTTCTCAGGGTGTATTGGGCTCTACACCGACATGACTTATTACGCTATTAGGGGTCTGACGGTTACCGCCCCTAGGCCCGATATGCAATACTCTTAGACGAACAGACCGGACTGTGCAGAGATTGTCACAGATAGGCTCAGTAGGAGTTCGGATGAGTTTGCTCATCGGCCTTCTTATCGACAGATACCTGGGTAGCCGTTATGTACAGCTAGTGCCACTGACAGACTGTCACGACCCGAAGGTACAGAACGTGACCGGCACTTAAATTACGAAACGTCTAAAGGCATAACGTAATCTAAGCAAGCCGAAGCCCAGAAATTTAAACCATTTAAAAGAAGAAGTGTAGGAAAACAAGTTTAAGAGCAACATCAAATTTTCTCAAAAATTTCGGCAGAGAAAATTTCGGCAGAGTCTCCTTTGTAAAAACTGGCCCCAAGCGGGTACAAACAAGAATATATACATAAGCAACAATAAAAGGCATCCCCAAGCGGGAGCTTGCTCTTCGCCAATTGGCGGTCACAACCACGCAAGCAATATAATATACAACGCCGAAGGGCGAGGATCAAAACTCAAAGAAAACCATCAAAACCACCAGAAAACCATAATAATACAAGCGCGACTCTAAGGTCGAAAGAATAAACAACTGGTCTTCTAAATCTATCAAGTAATACAAGTCTGGTTGATGGAGCTTACTAGATACAACTGAAATAAATAAAAGTACAACGGCGGTCACGATACAAGTGAACCAACCTGCCAAGCAATCACCCTGAATGAAATAGTGTGCCAGCAAGCCGCCAAGGAAACCTGTACATCTAAACCTGTAAAAAAAAGTTTGGCACAACGGGGGTGAGTTGCCAACTCGTGAGTAGAAGACATCTGCGAGTAGAAATCGCATGCACGACGATCTCCTAGGTCATAATAATATACTTACATAACACTAGTCATCTAGTAGTGATAGGATAATAATCTATGCATAAGTGCAATGCTCAGTGCATCGTGTCAGTGTCACTAAACAGTAATATGTCACATATCTGATGTATGAATGCATCATGAATGAGAAAATCAACCATGAAATCTGAATAATCTGATATAAGAAAAACATCAATTAATCTTGTATAATAAAACTAAAACCTCATCAGTGAAATCAACAGAAATCCGTGTCAAGCATCGACACAAAATAGGTAATCTCAAAATCTCATATCTCTGTATCTCAAATCTCAATATCTCTGTATCTCAATCTCAATATCTCTGTATCTCAAATCTCAATATCTCTGTATCTCGGGCTCCGGCAGTCCGGATTGGCCCATATCATCCAATCTCACGACCACGGTCGGTATCCTCCGGATATCCGCCGCGTCAAAAATAACAACAATAACCGGTCGGTAGTGCTCCCCTGCTGGGCTCAACACCATCATCTGCAATCTTCTTGCCCCGGGGTACCGCACCGGGTCCACCATGTATCCACAGACGGTGCATCCCCCTCCTCGAATCGGGTATATGATACTGCTCAAGAACCGAGAAAACTCATGGTGGATGGCACACACATCACATCATGAGAAAACCGCAGTTTTTCTTTAAAAATAATAATAAGTTATGAAATTGTTGCGGTTTTCCCCAAAATCCAGAAATCTCATAGGAAATCCAAATCCTAAAATCCTGAGTAAATAAATAATAAGTATCGGCATAAGCCCCACAAAACTGTATGACAGTATGAATATACAAATGCATGAAGTGTCTGAGTAAGCAATGCAATAGCTAGACTAGCACATGAAGCAAGCATACTAAAATATGTTTAAACTACTAATTAGCATCTATACTAAATGAAGTAGCTTTTTCTAAAGTGTGCGTGACATGGCAATTACCGATGATGATGTGTGTGAGCCGGCAAATAAGTGTACATGGAACATGTGCATCATCGGTAATGGTGCTGGTGTCCTAACATATGGAATCATAACAGTTAAGGAACATATGTATAAACATGCAGTATAATGAGAATAACATGAATATAACAGAGGAGTAATAACCGCAATACCGAAGAATATACATTTCTACTATACAAGTCATACCGTTTTGGTGTTTGAAATAGCACAAATCATGGTTTTTAGAAAAATAGGGCTACGGTGTTTTTGAGAAAAGATACATCCTTTGAAAATCCGTATTATCCCCTAGTTGTATTTTTGAAAATGCTCACGATTCGTTGGTTTTGAAAATAGGTTTGACTCAAGACTAAACTAGCATCTACCTAAACCACTAATAGACTAACTAAGGAACTGGTCGAAAGGGTAAGAAAAGTCCACCTAAAGTCCGAGTCGATACCTCTAAGAGTCGGCGATCCAGCCTCAATAGCGTCACGTCATAGTACGACTTTCTCGAGTCAAGAGTGCGGATCAATCATCATATCTATACCTCGTACAGTAAAGTCCATCGTACGGCATCCCAAAATCGGGGTACGGGTCAACTATCATATATACATCATCATTCATATGGTATCATCAACAAACAATATCATGATCTGGCTACTGATCTACAGTCTCATACATTCCAATGTCATCCTGCATTTTATTGTATATATACATATATATTTTCTCATCGTCCAACGATCCGCTATAAAATCATAACATATCTCGTATCATAACTCGATCATATATGAAATATCTCACGGCATCATGCCCAGCCATATCGACTTATCCCCAAGTATCATATAACATCCTCATGTCACGAGTGTGTGTATATATATATATATATATATATATAGAAACCTACACACATTCATATACACGCACACACACACACACATGCCCCAAGTCAATTGTATGTGTGTGCGTGTGTGTGTGTCTACGTGAAACCTATGAATTGCTTCCATGGTAGTCATCCTCTGGTTAAGTCTTTCTAAATCAACCTAATCCTACTTAAGGTCTTCAATAGTACCCTACTTGCCAAAAATCCAAGGTCACGTCCGACTCAAAATAATAATACGCACCAACCTTACTCTACGTTTGCGGGGGTGCTATACGCCATCCACCCGACTTCCCCCGTAGATATACATCTACTCACCTGGTCATCGTCTGCCGAAGTCGATGCCGCCATCCTCTTCTTCATCATCCGAAGTCCACGTGAGAGGTACTTATATGCAAACATATATAATATCGTAAACCGAAATCGCGGACAAAACCAAAACGGCACACGAAACGCCCATAGGTTAAAACATATAACCCGTTCATGCAAAAGAACCAAATAACCCACGACATCGGTGTACAAACGCCGATTGATCGAGAAAAACCCAAACGTATCAATCATTGTTTCACAAATCACTAATTATAATATGAAATAGATTGTAACTCATCAAAACCTCAAAATAATTCAAATCGATTTATTTCCGAAAACCTAGAAAGCCTCAAATAACCGTTTTAGTTCGAAACTTGACGTTTAAACAAACTAGTGCCCACAGTATTTACTAAATATCATAACTATATCATACAAACCATTACTATAATTTAATCTCATCAATTTTCATTAAACCCGAAATTCTAGTTTGCAAAATTATCCAATTTTAACAATTTCAAAGTAACAATGCACAAAACAACAACTAAACTAGGTTTTGCATGATCTAAGGTATTAGATTACAAATTATAATGTTAATAATGTTATGAAAACCCTAATCAGATTTTAATCTCAATTATTTAATCAATTTCAAAAAACATAGTTTGCAAAATATCATAATTATCACAATTTTAAGTAAAAATTAGCAAACTAGTAACTAGATTAGGTTTTGCATTCCATTAACATGTTAATCTACCCATTAAAACCATGAATAATTGATAAAAATCCTCACTTGATCACAAACCCTAATCTTGAATTTTCAAATTTGAAATTGGAACCAATTAATTAGCTAATTAAATTGATTTAAAGTAGTTTATCAATAATTAAACACTTGGGTTAGGATTATACCTCTACACACATGAGATCAACATGCAACCTAGCCTCCAAAATACTAACTTTGCTCCAAGATCCTTGCTTGTTTGGCCAAAGAATAAAGGGTAATGATTTAATTATGAATTTGTGATGTTTTATTTTGATTTTTCATGAATTTTTTGAAGAATTTTGATGAGAGAAGGAGATGGAAAAATGAGGGGCTGCCATGAGGTGGTTTTGGCCATGAGGGAGGGAGTGATAGGAGAGAGAGAAAGAGTGTAGAAATGTGTAGAAGTTTCATTAATTAATCACCTCACTTTAGTCTTTTCATTAATTTCTTTATTTTATTTATTTTCTTTTCAAAAATAAAACCTAGAAAAATCTAGAACCATGGAGAGATTTTGAGAAAGAATTTTGCATGTTACACACTTGTTTTAAATTGTCATGGTTTATGTTTGTAAAATTAACCCATTCCAATTTATAATTTGCACCAATTTAATGTATAATTAAAAGCTTATGTTAATATTAAAAATAATTAATTAAGGAAAAATATTTAAGTAAACTAATAATTTATAAGTCACTAAATAATATCAATTACTAGCAATTATATAGTTAAAATAGGTGTATTTAAATCTATATTGAAAAATAATTGTAGTTGAGTTTTACGAAAAATACGGTTTATTTTACCGATTATCAGAAAATTCACCTAAAGGATTTTATTTATCTAATTATTTATTTATTTAATTTTTAAAATGTTATACGGACCTGCCAGCGTAGTGTCGAGTCTTTAGAGTCTCACACAGTGGGTTTCCTTGGTTCATGAGAAACGATATAGAGGCCGTATGGTTTTACGTACAGGGTTCCGATCATATACGTGTACTAGTTGCACGGATGTTGTTCGGGCGGATAATACTAGTGGGCTTTGGTTTAAGCCGAATCCTAATATTATATTATTGGATTGTTATCATCTCATTGTATTCGTATTTTTCGGAATACGAATACGCGTATGTATATATGGTGGGGGCATTCTTGTAATTTCACAAGAGATGCTTCTAGAAGGGGACACCTCATTATTTAGATTTATCTATTTTGGAAATAGATTAATGAGGTGGAAAATGGAGATTTTTATGGTATGGATTGAAGCATGGCTTATTACATTATTTTTTGGTTTGGGGTTACTATTGAAGCATGGTTGATATTTTCTATATGAAAATAATCCATGCTTCATGAGTGAAAATAATGAGCCATTCTTCACTTGCCAAAAACACAAAATCAGTTGATCATTTCCTTTCTCTCTCCATTTTCTCTTCCTTCTTCCTCAAAACCCCAACCTTCACATGTGTTGTGAGTCATAGTGTTATATGAGATAAAACACTCCATTAAACACTCTACATCTCCTAAACTACTTAGTTTAAAAAGCTAGGTACCTTAGTTATCTCGGTTTAGAGGTTGGAGCTTGAACCATATACTCTCGGGTGGATCATCTTCGACACGAGGAGGCCGGCGTTTCAAGCGCGATCTGATCTTCGAGGAGCTCAAGAAGAGGAGGATAATAAGAAGACTCGAAGGACTTGTAAACAAGGAGGTATAAACCCTAACATTGTAGTTAGAACCTCCTAATAGATATAGCTAGTTAAGGTTTCCGTAAAGATCCTAAAGTTAAAGTCGGTGTTGCAAAGTATGAAAATCTTTTTTTTGTAAATTCCGCCTCCTCGCGAACCCGCGGGGTGCTCGACATCGACTTACAGTAAAGTTGACATGTAGGATAATACGGCGGATCCACTCACGAAGGCCCTTCCCCAGACGTGGTTCGAGAGACTTTTTGGGATGTTGGGTATGAAATATTACAACAACCGGCCTTAGTGCAAGTGTGAGATTGTTAGTAATATGTATGCCCTAGAGGCCATTATTGTAAATTATAGTGGATGCTTGGACATATATATATATATATATATATATATATATATATATATATATATAGAGAGAGAGAGAGAGAGAGAGAGAGGACTTTCTTGCTCAGCATGATAGTATCCTATCTGGTTACTCTTTATCTTAATATATACCTTTTCTCTAGTTTACTATTTCACTGATACATGTTGATAAAGCCCTTAAAATGTTTTGCTTGACTACTGTTAGTTATATGTATGCCCTAGAGGCCATTACTGTACATACGATGTATATTGTAGTGGATACTTGGACATATAGGGAGGACTTTCTTGCTTTACATGATAGTATGCTATCTGGTTGCTCTTTATCTTAACATGTACGATGATTGTCTCTATGTTACATGTTTATAAAGCCCTTAGGATGAGTACTTGACTACCAGGATTATGATGCAGATCATACTAGTGGGGACAGTGTAGTCGCTAAGTACATCCTTCAAATGTTCCTAGTCGTGGGTGTATTGAGACAGGGCATCGATATACCAGAGTAGATGTCATGACCCGAATGGCATGCGACTGGCACTTGAATCATATGAAGTCTATATGACCACATATAATTCAAGTAAGCCTAAAGCCCAGAAATCTAAAACCTTTTTAAAGATAGTTTTTTATTAAAATAAGCCGAATTACGCATTTTTAAAACATCAAGTCTTTTCTGAAAATTTCGGCATAGTTTCCTTTGTAAATACTGGCCCCAAACGGGGTACAACATGAATAATATATATATGAATAAAAGGCATCCCCAAGCGGGAGCTAGCTCTTCGTCAATCGACGGCCACAACCACGCATGCAATAATATATACAACGCCGAAGGGCGAGGATCAAAACTGAAAAGGGAACTCACAACAACATGAAATCCATAATAATACAACATGCGACTCTAAAATCGAAAGAATAAACATCACCGGTCTGCTAAGTCAATAAATATACAAGTTTGGTTGATGGCGTTACTAGATACAATTGACTGTAAATAAAATACAATGGTGGTCACGATGCAAGTGAACCCACCTACCAAAGCAAATCACCGAAATGGAAGCAGTGTGCCAGCAAAGCCGTAACGAAACCTGTACGGCAAAACCTGCAAGAAACCGTGGCACAACGGGGGTGAGTTGCCAACTCGTGAGTAGAAAATATCACCGAACAGAATTCGTATGTATGACTCAATCCTAGGTCAATACGATCAATAATATATAATCTCAAAATGATAAAGTCTGAAGCATGAAAATGTGGCAAGGGTAAACAGCTATACATAAGTGTAATCCTATGTGCTCATGTCAGTACCTCAGGTAGCAATATATCATGTGTATGAGGTATGAATGTAATGTAATGAAAACATAATACATGTAAATGAAGAAACTGTTTTCTTGTTTTAGTGAAATTTCTGTTTATATAAAACGAGGTATCATCAATGAAATCAACATAAATCATTTTCTAGCATCGACACAAAATATAAATCCCAATATCTCAATATCTAGAGCTCCGGCTATCCGGACTGGCCTATATCATAATATCTCAATACCTTAATATCAATATCTGGGGCTCCGGCTATCCGGACTGGCCCCTGGGCTCCGGCTATCCGGACTGGCCCAACTCCGGTCGGTATCCTCCGGATATCCGACGAGTCACAATACAATCACCGGTCAGCAATGATCCCCTGTCACAGGCTCAACGCCGATCAACTGCGAGCTTCTTGTCCTGGGGTACCGTTCCGGGTCCACCATGCACCCACAGACGGTTCCTACTCGTCCTCGAATTGGGTGTATGATATCGCTCAAGAGCCGAGAAAACTCATGGTGGACTATCTCAAATCATATCATCAGAAAACCGCAACTTTCATTTTAAAATGATAATCCATTTTATAAAATCTTGCGGTTTCTTCAAATCCATATATCTCATGGAAAACCCAAATCTCGAGAATAAAAGACAATGAATTTAAAAGTATCGGGCTCCGGCAAATCCGGACTGGCCCTAAATAATAATGCATGAAATAGCAAGTAATAAATGCAATGTCTAAACTAGCATATAAAAGCAAGTACGCTAATGCCATGTCGAAACTATCAGCTAACAAGCTATGTCAATGGAATGATATTCTCTAGAGTGTACGTGACATGGCAATTACCGATGATGATGTGTGTGAGCCGGCAAGTAGGTGTACGTGGAACATACGCATCATCGGTAATGGTGCTGGTGTCCTGACAGCATGATTTCATTAATAGCATATGAAAATACAATATAAGCATGCAATGCGATGCGAGCAGCAAGAATATGCGGGAGCTGAATAACAAATACAACAATAAGGAATATGCAATAATGTAAACGAGTCATACAGGTTACTACAGGTCTGAACTTACAGGCAAATAAAAAAGTAAGGAAATCGCCTAAAATCTGAGTCGATATATATATGTGTGTGTGTGTATATATATATATATGTATGTATGTATAATAGTTGGTGATCCCGCCTCAATAGTATCCCATGCGATACCCTATATACTATGACATCCTCAAGTTAAGAGTGCGGATCTATCATCAATATAGCTCATACGGTAAATCCATCATACAGTATCCCAATCTGGGTATGGGTCAAATATCACATTTATCTCATTTCTCATATGGTATCATTTTCATCATATATCATGATCTGGGGTACTGATCTACGTCTAGTACAATACTGATACCATCTATGTATATGCATGTGGGTGTATGAAAACACCACGCCTAAAGGACCCGCTAAAATATCATGTCGTATCCAAAATACGAACCATATCACATCACCGATCTCATGGACTCAAGCCCAATCTCATCGACTCATCTCCAATCCCAAGTACTATCCTCATAATCCATGTATATGTATACGTATATATATATATATACTTAGTCCCATACCCATGTGTATATATATATATACATATCCCCATATACACACAAGTAAAATAAATGTATGCATGTGTGTGCGTGCGTATAGGTGTAATCTCTAATCTAGGGTTTTGCAACTAACGCTAAACTATAACATTAACTTCTAAGTACACTAAGCTAACCCATGAACACTTAACCCTATCTGGATAAATAGTAAACTCATAACAACATTATATATATATATATATATATATATATATATATATATATATATATGTATACGTATTCGTACACATCACTACGAAACTGCGGGGGTGCTATATGCCATACACCCGACTTTCCCCATAGATATATAGATCTACTCACCTGATCTTCGCTTGCCGATGCCGACGTCGCCAAGCGCTTGCTTGTCGTCTCGAAGTCCACGTGGGGTACCTACATATCACATATAGCATCGTAAATGAAATCACGCACGAAAACTAAAATGTCGCACGAATCACTCATAGGTTAAAACCTATAGTTTACGCATGCAAGAATAACCAAACAAACCCCCGTCGTTGACGTTCAAATGCCACACGACGGAACACAAAAACAAATACCAAATTCCAGTTCATTAAAACCCGCAAAACGAATTCAGAAACTTGAAAACTTGCTCCAGATTTTACCCTAGGTCAAATTGGTCAATTTTGCACATGTAAAGGGTCTAGTTTATTAGAGATGGAGCCACAGAACAAACACGAGACAATTCCAACCCACCCTGGCCTCAAATTGCGGCTAGATGGAATAAATCTGCGGCCCAGGTGAGGGTGCAGGGGCTAGGGTCTTGGGTAATGCCTGCTTATCTCTCAGTGTTTGCTAAATAAATTTTAGAGTCCCTGGGCGTTAGCAGATTTCAATTTCCCTACACAATTCTCACAAAATACGAATATCGGGGATTTCTAAGTTCGCTAATTGGGGTTTGCCTCTGGTTTTGTGTCCAAATACTATCCCTAAGGGGGGGGTTTAAGGTCACTAATAACTCAATTACACTATCACAATCAAATCAAACCCTAACCCTAAACTTAGAATTTCCAAACCTCACTAAACCTCGCATAATCACTTCTAAACATGCATGGAAGCTAAAGTAAACCAAATACTACACTAATGGTTCAGAAATTACCTCATTTGGCAACTCAAGAATTTTCTTGAGTTGCCCCAAGTGTCCAAAATCCTTGCTTTCTTGGTCCAAAGTGTAGCTTGTGAGCTTGTACACATTTTTAATGAAGTGGGGATGAGATTTTGAGGTTGTTTTGAGAGGATGAAGAGGAGGTGGAGATGGGGCAGCCATGAGAGATGAGGGAGTGAGAAAATGATGAAGGAGAATGAAGGGAACAAATGGGCATGGCTCTCTTGACCCCTCACTCTCTCACTCTCTCTCTCTCTCTTTCCCATGCTTAATATTCTAATCCTTTTCTTTTCTTTTCCCTTTTATCTTTTGTTTTCATTTTAAAACAAAGCCAAATGAAAATAAAGAGAAGCCATGATAGGAAAAATGTAACAATGTGTGAAAATGACTTGGTGCATGCCACATGCACAAAACTAGCTTAATGCATTATTAGCGATATTTAATCGTGATTAGCATTAAAATTGTATATAATTAATCATAAAACTTATAATTTGCTTAAATCTTATAAAACACGCTCATTTCAGTAATTTCTATAATTTTCCAAATATTTCCCGATTTATCGGTATTTAATTATACCACACTATTAAAATATTCATAATATTTATTATTTAATTATAAAATTCCCAAAAGTAATACTTTATTTTTCTGAAATGTTACAGTCTTCCCCCTTAAAGAAATTCGGTCTCTGAATTTAAATTTAAACCCCTCAAATATTAAAACATTTCAGTAAAATGACCATGTCGTCGGGGCTCCGAAATCATAAATACATAAAGCACATCGTAGCGCAAGGCATGCGCATGGAAAACTGATCAGATAACTCAAAATCAAAACTCCGTCAAACTTCCCGCAATCATCGGAGTTATGGTGAAGACACCAATGTCTAAATCCAATACGAAAACCAACATGATATACATCAATCATGCATGTAAACATCATTAAAACATCTAAAAGGAATGCATGCCAAAACCTTTTTAAGTTATTGTGCGATGCTCGTAACACGGCACGGTGGCGGACGTTTATTGTAAGAAAATAATTATATCTATATGTATCCTTTGTTTAATATGCACGTCTCGCCGTTTTGAAAATAATTTAGAAGGGTCTCCTTGTTTTTTTTAACGTTTCGTGTCATCTCAAACACGTAGGTAAATACTGAGACTATAGCTCCCTTTTTTGGAAATCCCTTCGATAACAATCAATGCATGCAAAATGTATCTAGGTACTGTCCTCTGACTAGTCCTGATCAGTACGAAAACAAATAGTAAATATCATAAAAACGTACTGCTCCATAAGAAATCAATCCCAAAATGTGCATAAGAATGCCGCGTGCGTCTGGTGAGCACGGGAATCAAAATCCATGAATGTGCCATACACGTGCACAGAAACAACATCTAAGTACAACGGGTGTGCACGAAACACCTGTCAGAGGCAACGGTGTGCCTGACAGCAATATCAGGTGCATCTGAGATGCACAAAGAATCCCGATTTAGTGCATCTGGTGTGCACCATGCGCGAAAATCTAAATCAGGTGCATCCATCATGCACGAATAAAATCTAAATCATGTGCATCCAATATGCACGAAATCCAATATCAAGCGCCGAACATGTGCAAAATCCAATCCAAACGCGTCAAATATGCGCAAGAATCCAATCAGGTGCACAAGGTGCACAAAACAAATATCGAGTATTACTATCAAAATCGACGGTATACAACACATTTCAATCCAAATCCAAATCAGGTATACCGTGGTATATAATCTCGCAACCATGTGCATCAGCGTGCACAAAAGCAAATCAAAATACTAAAAGTGCATGAAAACTATGCCGAAAGCATAAGTCAAATCATATGCATGCCCTAGGCATGAAATCAAAATCAATGTCTCGAATGACATCAAAACAAAGTCAGGTGCAACTGTGGTGCACAAAATACGTATCAATGCACTGCAAGCATATGTGAACTATACCGAGTGCGAAAACCAAATCGTGTGAGTACCATATGCACAAACCAACCCAACTGTATGAAATTCATGAAATCATAAACATGTGCAGCCAAGGCACAAAACCGATATTAAGTGCAATAACTGTGCACAAATCATAAATCAACACAACGGTGTATAAAGCATATCTCAAGTGTAATAACTATGCGCAGAATATAAATACCCAGTAGGTGCAACCATGGTGCACGAAAACAAATATCATGAAACTCAGTCATCAAAACTCAATCATGCGAATAGGTCGCCCAAAATACCGAAATCAAGTATGGCGGAATAGTCCCGCTCAAGCACATCCTCTAAGAATCTCGGGCCAACTGTCGTGGTCACTCATAACATGTCTCGTTGACGGTGCCGAACTCTGTCCTGCTGGGTGTGCGTAAAATGACCACTCCTGGGTCCAAGTCTTCTCGTATAATATTCCAGAAAGGTCCTGTCGAGGTCTCTCCCAAATCTCGTTTCTGCCGAACTGTCCGGAAGTCATCGTCCTTTATTAAATCTGTTTCTTGTTCCGGAACGGCTGCATACTCATCGTGACTCCTTCTGGAAGATATATCCATATACAACGCCGCTGCATGCGTATCACATCTCTGATGTCAGCGGAGTTGAACGTCATCTCATCAAGATCTCGTACGAATCTCTTACTGTACTTTCCTCTAATGTCGACTGCTTCGGACTCATCTCTTCGTGGCTGCATGGACTGCGCTCCAACGGCTATACTCGTATCTAGATTCTCCAAAGCAATGCATCCTATCACATGATATCCGAAAGATATCGAACCATTCGATCGATTCGTAAAAACCTCATAATCCCCCAAGAGCTCAACATCTTGGGTACAGTTTAATAGCATTCTAGTACATGCCACAGTACCTATGGACCAGCCGTAGAAGGGCAAACCCAAGCCTCATCAATGGTACCGCTGAACTGCTGCAAACCCTAAGGTTTCAAAGTGTGCTCATGGTCATTATATCGAGTTAGGGTTTCATTCTTCTAGAGGGTCCGTAGAATTACTTGCATGTTTTCTCCAAATACTTTAAACTTGGAAAATGGTTTTCTGACATTCGATCGTCTCTATCGACTCTCAACGTACCTGCGTGAAGTCTTCTCTAGCTGGAATCAATCAATCTGATGACCTCGCATCGGGGTAGGCATTGAATCACATGTCCCAGTCTTTCATCTTTTGGTGACTAGCGATCTTCTATCATATCTTGAAATATAACTCGTGCGGCATTAGCTTCAAACATCTGGGGCGATATCTCGTCAGTCGCAGCAACAACTGAATCTTTCGTCCGAGCGCTGAACAGTGCCTCAATCATCAAGATAACTGTGCATTAACGGTCATCACATTCTGGCTGGCCTCTATCAGTGGCCCAATCCTCTGGTGCTGATCTGCACGTCCGAGAAATCTCGTAAAAGCAATCCATCAAACGCTCATGGCGCGAAAACACAATAAAATGACACATCTATACAACCGTGTGTCGCCGGAAGTACGTCCTGGTCAGTCCTTGTCCGTGACGAGCTCGTGCTGACTGCAACTCTAGCCGTAGCTCTCTCTGCCCGTATAATCGTGGCAGCAAAACCATAAACCGATATCGATGAGGATAGATCATGAATGAATATAATAACGTGCAAGGAAATGTACATCCTAAGGCTTCTTAAGCGGAGTAGCGTATCGTAAGTATGCCGCGGAACATACACACGGTACGCCACTCTCCTTAAGTCACCTACTCCATCAACCAAGGTCAACGTATGCGACGAAAGTTTGGGTCTAATACCCCCTCGACTAAGTCTAAGTTCCGTAAGGTCAAGCCTAGATTCCGTATATATACAAACGCCCTAGGCTCCGTATAGTTAAACCTAGACTCGAACCAAGGTTAACCTAGCGCTTTGATACCAACTTTGTCACGACCCGAATGGCACGTGACTGGCACTTGAATCATATGAAGTCTAAAGGACCACATCTAATTCAAGTGAGCCAAAAGCCCAGAAATCTAAAACCTTTTTAAAGAAAGTGTTTTATTAAAATAAGCCGAATTAAGCATTTTTAAAACATCAAGTCTTTTCTGAAAATTTCGGCAGAGTTTCCTTTGTAAATACTTGCCCCAAACGGGGTACAACATGAATAATATATATATGAATAAAAGGCATCCCCAAGCGGGAGCTATCACTTCGTCAATCGTGTTAGTTGTATGTATGCCCTAGAGGTACAGATGATGTATATTATATTGGATGCTTGGACATATATAGAGAGGACTTTCTTGCTCGACATGATAGTATGCTATCTGGTTGCTCTTTACTTTAACATGTATACTTGTCTCTTTATGCTGTCTTATCGTTGCATGTTGGTAAAGCCCTTAGGATGTGTACTTGACTACCTGGACTATGATGCGGATCATACTAGTGGGGACATGGTAGTCTATAAGTACATCCTTCAAGGTCCCTAGTCGTGGGTGTATCGAGACGGGGCATCGATATACCAGTGTAGACTAGCATATACGCTTCTCGACCCATGAGATGGGCGATGGATGATCCCATATCCATTGGTGTTTGACATCAGAGATGGTATACGGGTGCTCAATGGAGACTGGGTACACTGGACGGACTCGCCAATAACTCCCAGATGGTATTATACCTCACGTCAGATAGCAGTTCTCTGGTGACACTTGTGCAGGTTAGTCTGTAGACCCGAGATCGTCATAGAGTCTTGTGTGATTCTCACTGTGCTTTGATTTCCACCTTACCATGTCCATGAGGGCATGCAAAACGGTGGTTTTTGGGTACAGTCCCGAGTCACATGGAGGCAATGAGCGATAAGAGGGGTTTCGTCTCTCCCGGTATTGGGGGTTGATGTTGCGCAGTGCTCGATTGGCCGTAATAGGGAAGTCCCTGGCCAGGGCTGATATAGAGATTTACTGGTAAGTGTTACCAGTAGTTTCTCGACCCGTTATGAGCCTCACATCGGCACGACTTATCGGTTATTGGGGTCTGACGTTCACCACCCCTAGACTTGATATGTGACATATCAGACGAGGAGACCGGACTGTACGGGAAGTGTTACCGGCAGGCTTTTACAGGAGTTGGAGCGGGCTTGCTTGCTGATCTTCTGATCGCTCAATACCCGGGTAGCCGTTACTGTAAGTCTACGGTAGCGCCCCAGCCGTCTACAGACGCCAAATGCGGAACAAAAACTTTTTAACTGGCGCTATCATATACTTTAACCCGGATCTGCCATTATTGTTAAACCAACAAACTGTAAAGAGTGTAGAAAGGTTATCCCGAACGATCCGAGTCCTTCGTTCTTTAACCATCATCCCACGCTCCGTTGCGGCTGCTCCGATCTCTTCGATCTCCGATCTGCTCGTCCAGGTGGCACCACGTCGACGATTCTTTAAACGGGCTCCCGCCTCTGACTCGAGGCAACTCGGTCGTCAAGTTTGCCAAAAGAGACGACCAAGAATGATGTAGAGAATGAATAGATTACTTTGTCTCACTTCGTCCAAAGCCATGGACGATCGGTAAATGAAGTTGCCATTTTTATCGGGTGATGGAATGAAAGAGGCAATGAAATTTCCATGCACCATAAACCACAGTCTTTTTACCAAAAATGAAATCAATCTCTCTCTTCTCTCAAGGGGGCCGACCACTATTTATCAAAGAGGGAGGTGATGGTAGGAGCAAAGAGGGTGACCTTAAGAATAAATATCATGAACAAATATCCTAAGGTTAAACAAGAATCATTAATGTTAAAGCATGAGTCATTAAAACCTAGTGTGAACATAATGAATGAAACAAATGAGTCATGAAGCCTAGTCACCATCCTAGTCACCTCTTCTAGAAACTTCTAGAACCTCCCACACTCATCTCAAGAAAAGATAAACCCGTCTTTAACCGAATGTTAAAAGACGGCTGATAGAAAACTGGAAACTGGCAACTTCCAAAAGTGATCCTGAAACGACTTTCAGGATAACCCCGTAACTGTATAAATATACCCGCATTTGTATTATGACCGAATACAAATGCAACTGAGACAAAGATATTATATCTACTCAATACAATACTCGGATCCGGCTTAAACCAAAGCCGACCAGTATCATCTGCCCGAAAACTGACAAGTGTGTAAACGCACGTGCATTTTCCGAACCCTGCCATAAAACCATACGGCCTCTACAACGTTTCGCCCGAACTTAGGAAACTGTCTGTGGGGGACTCTAATTACTCGTCAGTACCCTGGTAGTGGGTTTAACCACAAACCGTCAGCGGCACTAGCAATACGTAACGGCTGCCTATGGACTGACCTCAAGGGAGGCTGATGAGCGAACTCATCCAGAAACCCTACTGAGCCTAACAGTGACAATGTATATACAGTCCGGTCCGTTCGTCTATGAGTATCGCATATCTGCTTAGGGGGCTAGTAACGTCAGACCTCCAATAGCAGTATAAGTCGTGTCGGAGTGTAGCCCAATAACACCCTGAGATACTACTGGAGTACCTACCAGTAAATCTCCTGCCACGGCCGTGGGCTTTGTGTAATGGCTCTCCTAGACACAGCACGATCTCGCCCCCAATACCGGGAGAGACGAATCCCCTGCCGATCCGCTCACGTGCCTCCATGTGGCTCGGGACTGTACCCAAAAACTACCTGTTTGCACGACTCCTTTGAGCCGTGGTAGGGTAGAAATCAAAGCACAGTGGGAACTCACACGAGACAAATGACGACCTCAGGTCGATGAACTAACCTGTACACATGTCACCAGGGAACTGCTATCTGACGATATGTATAATACCAACTAGCAGATTCCCGGCGAGTCCTGTCCGGTGTACTCATAACCCAATGAGCACCTGTATACATCTTAGGTGATCCAACTGACACCAGTGGCTTGTGAGACCGGCCACCGCCCCTCGTCGGGGTCTCGACTGTATACACTAGTCTACTCCGGAGTATCGATGCCCTGTCTCGAAACTCCCACGACTAGGGACCACAATTAAGGATATGCGTATAAACCACCCAACTCTCACGTATATGATCGCCATCATACAGTTGGTGGTAAAGCAAGATCCTAAGGGCTCTATCAAAGTGTAACATGTAATTAGTCACCTGAACATGTACACGACTGATAAAGGCAAACCAGATAGCATACTATCATCTCGAGTAAGACTGTCCTACCGGTATAGGTCCTCCGCAATCATTGTAATCACGTACCTGCGATCTAATAATTGACTCTGAGGGCACTATCTCCAACAATCTCCCACTTGCACTTAAGGCTAATTATTGCGATGTCGACTACTCACAGCCCGTGTAAAACCGAACATCCAACTCCTCTACTAATCAGTTTCACAAAGCCCGTTTGTAAAACTATTGTGTTCGAGAAATAGCCTCAGTGAGTGGATCCGCCTAGATGTTTCTTTCTATATCTCTCTTAATCTCAAATTCGCGGAGAAAGCCATCTCCCGAATTGAGTAATACCTGTCTTAGAATATGTCTGGATATCTGATGGGACCTAGTTCATAAATGAACTCCAAATCCAAACTTCTTAGACTGTATCGATCACTGAACCTAATCAGTATCCGGCACCATGCCTCCCACAGTATCCTCTTGGACCACCTGTCCATAATACTGTCCCTCTTCGTCAAAGGGAAAAACTATAACTCTGACAATCACTCTGTCAACCATGTCACCTTTGAAGCCTGGAATGATAATCGTCTCCCGAAGGAGGCTGCCGTCATCAAATCCGTAGAACATGTACTTATGTTCTAAAACTGCTTCCTTATGTTTCTTCAGGATTGGATTAATACAAACTTATTGCATCTAGTGTAAAAACAACATCTGGTGTGGTACTTGACATCTTATGATTGACTCAATTGCCTAAGCAAGTGATCTGCCAATCATGCCCATCTCTCTCCCCTTTAGTCTGTAAGACACCTTTAGAGAGGGTGACTCCATCACCTGCAGGTACACCACCATGCCAGAAGTCATCTATTCTAAAAACCATTAGAATACTGTCAAAGTACCCACATTGGGAAACTACCCAAATCCAGATCTAAAACCATAGATCTAGAAACCAGAATGTCAAATATTATATCCATATCCTGTCTGGAGAAACAACTGTGTGACGACCATAGTACAACCGATCGTAGTATAGGAATTTTACTTCCTACTCTGTGTATGTCATCCAAATACCAGGACATCACACCCTACTACCTTCTTAACAGATCCATCCCCTATTCTGATGAAGTCAAACCTATGACTGTCACATCAAAATTAGATGATCTATCTCCGCTATATCTGCTCAAGTTTATAGACATAAGCTACTTGCCCACTAAACTTCCGCTGCTCCCACTGACCACAACAACCCTCTGGCAGAATAATATATACGTGCACTTCTAAAGCGAGTTTAGAATGGCGCTATACTTATCCTCCTGCCTGGTCTCATAGTCTGGAACAACAGTAGTGTCAAGTCTGGGTAAGCAAGAACCTCCCTGTCACCATCCTTGAGGCTACCGGAGTACCTCTCGGGTGTCTGAGGTTACCCACCATATCAGCGGAGTGGCTATTGGAATGTCAAACCTGATTGAATATATAGGTCCTATTAAATTTTCCGTAATCGTTCGCGGTTCTGGAATCACTTCCAGTTCTACCATACTCCCACTACTGTTTTCTGAAAAAGATCCATTTTACTAAAACTGTGGCGAGTCAAGAACAATAACACTATTGATCTTCCAAATGGTAGAAAATCAACCCTCGTCATAGCCAGGGTCAACCCACAAACAGCCATTACAGAAACGTGCCCTGAGTTATCCAGAGTCTGGTTTTAAGCATAAGCTGGACAACTCCCCGTACCTTAACATCTTTTAAGGTACGAACTATTCTATATCCAATATACAAACTTTGGCACTTATTTAATTGGAACCATATTCAAATCATGCAACTGTCTCCAGTGCATATGAACTTAATGGAAAAGAGGCTAATCAGCATTACTCAACTTAGGAATCCATCCAATTATGAGCAACCTGAAAGAGAAACAAGTTTCTCAAAACCATTACTATCATCTGAATACCAATCACAATAATCTACATCTTCGATCTCTTTGAAGAATCCCGATACTTGTGACACCTGGTTCTCTACTTTATTCTTATACCCACAACTTCTCAAAACTTAGACCTTGTATTTCTACGAAACACTTGTCTAATAACTAGAGAAGTCATAAGTAAACAGAATATAGTACGAGGACCTACCCCTTTGTCCTGATGGACACTTGGACAACATACAATACTCTGTATAAGTCCGCTGAGTTGAACAACTCAAAACCTGTGCGTCGTAGGTTGAAAACTGTACCCTGGTGATTTCCTCAAATATCACCAATTACAACGAATTCCGATATAATGAGGATAATCAGCTAATTCCCAATAACTTACTCCCACTCATCATCTGTAAAACCATACAGATATGAGAATGAAACCTGGTAAATACATACCCTTGGAGTAAGTATCTAATCGGGAAAACAGTCTTCCTTTAACAATGCACTGAAACATGAAAATGTTTCGTAGGGGTATCCTGGTATTCATAGCAATGCCTCTTCCATAATCCAATTCATGACTATAACCGTATATTTCTTTGCCATCTCTCCAAATCCCTTTATTTGTATTTAGTCGTTACCTTCTGTACACCATCGTTAGGCTAAATGGTTTTCTTCCTTCCCTACCGTTCGGCACCAGCCTATGGTTTGGAAGAAGACTATCCAGTAAGCATAATAGGTGTACCCTCCTAAACTAAGGAGTACTCACAACTTGAGAGAAGGTGAT
This sequence comes from Agapanthus africanus, assembly GCA_030015575.1. Taxonomy (NCBI): domain Eukaryota; kingdom Viridiplantae; phylum Streptophyta; class Magnoliopsida; order Asparagales; family Amaryllidaceae; genus Agapanthus; species Agapanthus africanus. The sequence continues at coordinate 380,836,906 of JASDDO010000022.1, read as the reverse complement.
GATAAAAGACAACTGAATAATACCTTATTCTTTTAAAGGTGAAATAGGAGTGGCGATGAAGTACGCGGTTTGGTCGTGAATGATAACAGTCGCAATTTACTTTGCCCTCTTTCTAATCCCTTTATTTTGTCTTTACATATTACCTTCTGCACACCCTACTTAGGCTAATTGGTTTTCTTCATTCCCTACCTTTCGGCACCTGCCTATGGTTTGGAATAAGACTATCCAATAAGCGTAATAGGTGTACTCTCCTAAACCAAGGAGCCCTCGCAACCTGAGAGAATGTGATAATAAAAGACAACTGAATAAACCAATTCTATTTCTCCTGAACCTGGATCCATCCTCGAAGAAGTCCCTTCGAGTTCGTATATAACCATACGATGGATCTATCCAATGGAAGTGGATGTCCGTAGTAATACGGGTGTTCTGAGAAATGCAAAGGGTAGAAGAAGGAGTGGCAATGACTTATGCAACTCGGACAATCCAAAAGCCAGTATTTTAAGAAGGTTCGGTCAACTTGGTCACTGAGTCATAGTCTAGGGTCGGTCAAAGGTCGCTGCCAAAGAGAGAGAGAAAAGAAACACTCTGCGTGCACTCTAACCTAGATCAGAATGGTTATCACTTTATCTAATCCGGAAACCTCCCACTGTACTGTCGAATTCTCCTCCAAACCTAAAAGAAGAATCAATCGGGATCACCCGAAGAGTAAACCAACTCATCAGTGGGAATCGGGATCCAACTCTCATCGCATGATAACGTGACGGAATCCACTCGCGTTATCATACTCCAGAAGGTATGCGCATGCCTGGCAAGTTTCAGTTTCTTTAGAAACTCCCGATATTATTTTTGCCCCATGCTCTTATAACCTTGGCTTTGGTCAAAATGTCATAAGTCACATGCCAAGTTCTACCCATCACTATCTTGTCAATTTGAACCCACCCGCACATGCCCCTGGCTTTGGACAAATGGCAGAACGACTGTCCCAAACCAACTCATCTATCTATGCAACAAATGAATACCCAGCAGCTACCAAACACTATGCCTTAACTTTGGCTAAAATGGATAGCTTGAATACTACTGAATACCCAAAAGAAGTGACGGAGGGCTACGGCTGGTTTTTGGCGAAAAACCTTTAACGTAGTGAACTTGATATCGCTGAAGGAACCTGATAGCTTTTTAAAATATAGTGGCGAAAACCTTTTGCTAAAGAGGTCACTCCCGGTAAAGGGATCTCGGCTCTTTCCTCGTGGAATGAGGTGCAGGATATTCCACTGAATACCGCGATGCAAAGCAACTTGTAATCGACTATAGTGAAGTTATTACCCTGACGCAAACTTCTGCCCAAGGGGTCAGTCCCGGTGAAGGGATATCGGCCCCTGCCCCGTCGAATGAGGTGCAGGATATTCCACTGAATACCGCTATGCATAACAAAAGGAAACGTCTTTGCAATAACACTTTTTAAATTTGTTCCAACAACTGTAAACAGGTTTGCTTTACTTTGCATTGATCAGAATCAACGCAGTCCCATCAATCAATCACACCAGAAAAGAACGAAAATAAAATGTACGTATATGCCATCCGCATTCGTCACTGGGTCCCGTCATCACCCATTAGGTTACTTAACTAACGACAGAGCGGGGACTGAACTAGCGCGGGTGTAAAACATATACAACATCTAATAGTATATAAACCAATATACAATAATCGCTCCAGGCGTGATAATATGCAACATTACAGAAAAGTAATAAGCATCACAGAACAATACAGATAATCTGGGATCCCAGGGTTTCACAGAGCCGCTGCTGAAACCCGACGTTCCCCTATCGTGTGGATAGCCTGTGCAATGAAACCTAGACCCCTACGGGTGCGGCAAGTTACCCGCCAAAACCTGAAGCGAGGCAGCCCCCTACAGTAAAGTGAATGGACCACCCAGCACTTCACGGAATCCGGTAGCTTGAGCACCCCTCCTTGGGTCAACCTGTACCCCCTACGAGTGCGGCGAATAGTCTGCCAATTCTAGAGTGAGGCCCCTCTGCCTCTCAAAGCCATGAGATGCGGACCCGTTGCCCCCAGAACTCGGCTATCCGTGCATTCCGTCGCGGGGTAAAACCTAGTACAGTAATGAAAAATAGTACAACAGGTACATCGACCGCAACCTGGTCGTGCCCCAAAAGAATATTATACAACAGGCAGTGACGGAAGTCCACATGTTGGACGCTCGCCCCGCAATATCAAATGTACAAATAAACTCAAACTGCACTACCATTGCACACTGCTATCCACCACGACAAATCCGCAACATCACAGCACAACACAGAACATCAACGCGAATGTCACGTTCGCAAACCCGTCTAAAAGAACTATAGCAATCAGACGAGGTTTACCGATCAAATGACATTCCCGGTCGGAGCTATAATGTAAGCACTGTAAACTAACATGTTTAAATTTCGATCGACTAAATATCACGAAGTGGGCCCCACGAACATCTGTTGAACAGTAACAAAATCTGGGCCCAAAAGATATATTCCAAAAACCCCAAATTCCAGAGGAGAAAACACTGTACAAATTTGGAAGCATGATTCAATAGAATGGCCGCGGATGCGCGGCCAAACCATGGGTTTGGCCGCGATTCCGCGGCAATATAGTCGAATCACTTGCTCAAATTTGGTCGGTGTGCATCTAAAACCCTGCACAACTTTCTGTGATATGTAGAATAATTTTTGGACTTCATTAAAAATCGACAGAAACTGTGAAGCTTGAATTTTGCAGTTTTTGATTTCCGGTTCGATCGATGTTTTAAACGCATTAGCACAAGTTAGTAAAGAAAAATGGTGAGGCTCTGATACCACTGTAAGTCTACGGTAGCGCCCCGGCCGTCTACAGATGCCAAATGCGGAACAAAAACTTTTTAACTGGCGCTATCGTATACTTTAACCCGAATCTGCCATTATTGCTAAACTAACAAACTGTAAAGAGTGTAGAAAGGTTATACCGAACGATCCGAGTCCTTCGTTCTTTAACCATCATCCCACGCTCCGTTGCGGCTGCTCCGATCTCTTCGATCTCCGATCTTCTCGTCCAGGTGGCACCACGTCGACGATTCTTTAAACGGGCTCCCGCCTCTGACTCGAGGCAACTCGGTCGTCAAGTTTGCCAAAAGAGACGACTAAGAATGATGTAGAGAATAAATAGATTACTTTGTCTCACTTCATCCAAAGCCGTGGACGATCGATAAATGAAGTTGCCATTTTTATCGGGTGATGGAATGAAAGAGGCAATGAAATTTCCATGCACCATAAACCATAGTCTTTTTACCAAAAATGAAATCAATCTCTCTCTCTTCTCTCAAGGGGGCCGGCCACTATTTATCAAAGAGGGAGGTGATGGTAGGAGCAAAGAGGGTGACCTTAAGAATAAATATCATGAACAAATATCCTAAGGTTAAACAAGAATCATTAATGTTAAAGCATGAGTCATTAAAACCTAGTGTGAACATAATGAATGAAACAAATGAGTCATGAAGCCTAGTCACCATCCTAGTCACCTCTTCTAGAAACTTCTAGAACCTCCCACACTCATCTCAAGAAAAGATAAACCCGTCTTTAACCGAATGTTAAAAGACGGCTGATAGAAAACTGGAAACTGGCAACTTTCAAAAGTGATCCTGAAACGACTTTCAGGATAACCCCGTAACTGTATAAATATACCCGCATTTGTATTACGACCGAATACAAATGCAACTGAGACAAAGATATTATATCTACTCAATACAATACTCGGATCCGGCTTAAACCAAAGCCGACCAGTATCATCTGCCCGAAAACTGACACGTGCGTAAACGCACGTGCATTTTCCGAACCCTACCATAAAACCATACGGCCTCTACAACGTTTCGCCCGAACTTGGGAAACTGTCTGTGGGGGACTCTAATGACTCGTCAGTACCCTGGCAGTGGGTTTAACCACAAACCGTCAGCGGCACTAGCAATGCATAACGGTTGCCCATGGACTGACCTCAAGGGAGGCTGATGAGCGAACTCATCCAGAAACCCTACTGAGCCTAACAGTGACAATTGATTGGTAGAATTTAAGTTAACCGCAATCAAGACGGTGTCGCTATGCAGCTAGCCGGTTGAGCACGAGTCGATCCACATGGAGATGGTTCTATTTCCGTTCTTGTCTTAGACGAGTCAATAAAGAATTTGTGTATGAGTTGTTCGATTCTATCCTAAGTGTATTATTTGCAAGTATAAAGTTGTTAAGAAAAAGATACGAGATTATAAGCTAAAGAAATCCGTACTCAAAACCTTTGAGCCGAATCTTGACCAATTGAAGCTAGAGCAATCGGCAACAACGTGGATTAGGGGATTTAAGCGCGGTATTCGTGGAATACGGCTTATTTACCCTTGTCCTTCCGTTCTTGTCTCTTGCTTTCGCCTCCGGCCAAACCGAACGCAACCGGTCGCGGTTAGGAATCACCGTTACCTTGTCAGGGTACGGTGCCTAACGGAGCGCTTGCGTATGGTTTGGGCGGAGTTCAATGGAAAATACGGGAAAAGGAAATGGGCAAAGAAACATTAACTTATAATACCGTATTTTTTTCTTAACAAAGATAATTACATTCATTCACAAGAAAGAACCAAAAAGAGAGAACAAAAAGAAAAGAACAAAGAAAAGAAAAGATTACAAGTAATTAAGTGCATGGATAAAATTGCAAGAAAGTAAAGCAAGATAATAATAAGCGAGTAATAAAAAGTGATAAAAAGAACAAGAAACTAGAACTCAAAACAAGCATGTGATCAATAGCCAACCCTTAAACTTGCAAGCTCAATCAAGAGGTTGCAAGATCAAGGGAAGGGTAGAGAACGCATGTGAAATGAAGCGCTAATTCCATAAGAAAATACGACCCTTGAGATCAATAACTAACCCTTAACCATTCAAGCTCAATGAAGAGGTTGAATGATCAAGAGAAAGCAAGAATCTCAAGGGGAAGAAGAAACAAAAGAGAATGATACAAAAAGCCCTCATCTTCATTGATCTCCCACTCAAAAAGCTCTCACTACAATTTTCATGGAAAAAGAATGAAGAAGAAGAAGAAAAAGACTAAATCCTAAAAAGAAAGAAGAACAAAAGAATGACCCTTGGCTTAGCTCAATTCTGGAGTATTTATAGGCAGAGGGTTGAAGACCTAGGGCAACCATCAGAACACACATGTAAAGACCAAACTGCCCCCAAAAGCCCATACCCTGACTCCCCAGCATGGCCGTGGATCCGCGGCCTAAGCCTCCCTATGCCGCGGATCCGCCGCACTACTGTGGAGTTAGGGCATGGGTTTTTGTGTGCTTCCCTGGTTTGCTGTGTACATTATTCTGTAATCTGTATTTTTTCATAATTTCTTCACGAATTTTCCAGAATTTCTGTTGAGGGAAAGGTGGACTTTTTGTCAAGATTTGGAATGATTGCCTCGAGCTCCGCGTAGATCTCTTGGATCTTGTGCTACCATTGAGCCTTGTGCCTGAAAACGACATTGATTTGACATTTTGTCTTCCTAAACTGGTATCTGGCAGCATACGGATGAAGAGCGGAGACCGTGTTTTATCTGTGGTTGGCAGGAACCCGGATTTTGTCGTGTTTTCCATGAATTTCACCGTTTTAGAACCGAGAACCTGTATTCTGCAGTTAAGTCGCAAACACTGATTAAAAGCACCTGCCTATAAACACACGAGCGTAAGAATGGGCGGTATAAAATGAAATATTCTTGTATGAACAACAATGTATATACAGTTCGGTCTGTTCGTCTATGAGTATTGCATATCTGCCTAGGGGGCTAGTAACGTCAGACCTCCAATAGCAGTATAAGTCGTGTCGGAGTGTAGCCCAATAACACCCTGAGATACTACTGGAGTACCTACCAGTAAATCTCCTGCCACGGCCGTGGGCTTTGTGTAATGGCTCTCCTAGACACAGCACGATCTCGCCCCCAATACCGGGAGAGACGAATCCCCTGCCGATCCGCTCATGTGCCTCCATGTGGCTCGGGACTGTACCAAAAAACTACCTGTTTGCACGACTCCTTTGAGCCGTGGTAGGGTAGAAATCAAAGCACAGTGGGAACTCGCACGAGACAAATGACGACCTCAGGTCGATGAACTAACCTGTACACATGTCACCAGGGAACTGCTATCTGACGATATGTATAATACCAACTAGCAGATTCCCAGCGAGTCCTGTCCGGTGTACTCATAACCCAATGAGCACCTGTATACATCTTAGGTGATCCAACTGACACCAGTGGCTTGTGAGACCGGCCACCGCCCCTCGTCGGGGTCTCGACTGTATACACTAGTCTACTCCGGAGTATCGATGCCCTGTCTCGAAACTCCCACGACTAGGGACCACAATTAAGGATATGCGTATAAACCACCCAACTCTCACGTATATGATCGCCATCATACAGTTGGTGGTAAAGCAAGATCCTAAGGGCTCTATCAAAGTGTAACATGTAATCAGTCACCTGAACATGTACACGACTGATAAAGGCAAACCAGATAGCATACTATCATCTCGAGTAAGATTGTCCTACCGGTATAGGTCCTCCGCAATCATTGTAATCACGTACCTGCGATACAATAATTGACTTTGAGGGCACTATCTCCAACAGTTACGTCCAGCTAGTACCGCTGATGGCTTGTGGGTGCGTGATGTGATCATCACCTACTGCCTGCGTATTGACGAGTCTTTAGTGTCCTACATAGAGGTTTTACTGGCTCAGGAAAAACGAAATAGGGGCGCATATGTGATATGTGCGGGACTGAGAATAATGCGTGTATGTGATACCGTATTCTATTCTCGCGACTTTTTGTATCGGTCGGTTATATATGATATAGCCGGGTTATCGAATCAAGTGTTGATTCGATAAGTCGATACATTGAATGTTAGTCGGTTATATGTGATATGACCGGATTATTAAATCAAGTGTTGATTTAATAATTTATTGTATAATTATATATTTGATATACTACTTTACATTAACTAACACATGTTCACTTAGGGTTTTTTCTCACATGTACACATCTTTACTATATATATGATATATATTAAAATGTGTTATATTTTTGTATCATGGTTGATGATACATCATCCATGGGTGTATGAGACTTACACTATGCTAATTTTTAGTTTGGGTTTTTAATATTTAAAGTAATTACAAAATCAAGTGGAGGATTAGAAAATGCATGTAGCTTGTGGATGCATTGACTAATTCAACTTGAGTTTGTTTTTACTATGGATTTTTATTAACCCAACCATAACAATTAGCCTAGGGTTAAGTCTCTACAAGAGTTAGTATATGATACTCACTCACCATGGTTAGCCTTCTCACTTGATTATTATCCTCATCTCTTTCATTTTTCTCTTCTTCTTCATTTGCTAAAAAGAAAAAGCTTGCTAGGGTTTGATCTGAAGTGAGAAATAAAAATCCAAAGAGAACCCACTTCCTATTTCTCCATCCTCTACTAGATTAGCACTTTAGTATAGGGTGTTTGCTTTACTAATTCTCAAATTAGTGAAGTAGTAGCTTGAGTCGGAATTCCCTCGACGTAGATCATCTTCGGCCTTGGAGACTTTAAGCAAGGTCGCATCTTTCGCCTCGTGAAGCCATGCAAGAGCCCGGGAGAACCTTGATCGCAGCGAAGGGACTTCAACATGGAGCTAAAGAAGTGAAGGACCGATCTACAAAGGTTGTATATCGTATTCACTTAGTTGTAAACATAGTTTACTTGCATTTGAAACCCTAATTTTCTAGTAACGATCTTGCTTAGGGTATTCGGCACGGCCAAAATTTTAAACGGGCATGTTTGATGCTTCCTTAACCCTTGTTAGAGTGCCTAGTATCCCTACAAATCGACGGTCACAACCACGAAAGCAATAATATATACAACGCCGAAGGGCGAGGATCAAAACTGAAAAGGAAACTCACAACAACATGAAATCCATAATAATACAACGACGACTCTAAGGTCGAAAGAATAAACATCACCAGTCTACTAAGTCAATAAATATACAAGTTTGGTTGATGGAGTTACTAGATACAACTGAATGTAAATAAAATACAATGGTGGTCACGATGCAAGTGAACCTACCTACCAAAGCAAATCACCGGAATGGAAGCAGTGTGCCAGTAAAGCCGTAACGAAACCTGTACGGCAAAACCTGCAAGAAACTATGGCACAACAGGGGTGAGTTGCCAACTCATGAGTAGAAAACATCACCGAGCAGAAATCGTATGTATGACTCAATCCTAGGTCAATACGATCAATAATATATAACCTCAAAATGATAAAGTCTGAAGAATGAAAAGGTGGCAAGGGTAAACAACTATACATAAGTGTAATCCCATGTGCTCGTGTCAGTGTCTCAGATAGCAATATATCATGTGTATGAGGTATGAATGTAATGTAATGAAAACAGAATACAATCAAATGAAATAACCGTTTTCTTGTTTTAGTGAAATTTCTGTTTATATAAAACGAGGTATCATCAATGAAATCAACATAAATCAGTGTCTAGCATCGACACAAAATATAAATCCCAATATCTCAATATCTAGGGCTCCGGCTATCCGGACTGGCCCATATCATAATATCTCAATACCTCAATATCAATATCCGGGGCTCCGGCTATCCGGACAGGCCCTTGGGCTCCGGCTATCCGGATTGGCCCAACTCCGATCGGTATCCTCCGGATATCCGACGAGTCACAATACAATCACCGGTCAGCAATGCTCCCCTGTCATAGGCTCAACGCCGATCAACTGCGATCTTCTTGCCCCGAGGTACCGCACCGGGTCCACCATGCACCCACAGACGGTTCCTACTCCTCCTCGAATTGGATGTATGATATTGCTCAAGAGCCGAGAAAACTCATGGTGGACATATCTCAAATCATATCATGAGAAAACCACAACTTTCATTTTAAAATGATAATCCGTTTTATAAAATCTTGCGGTTTCTCCAAATCCATAAATCTCATGGAAAACCCAAATCTCGAGAATAAAAGACAATGAATTTAAAAGTATTGGGCTCCGGCAAATCCGGACTGGCCCTAAATAATAATGCATGAAATAGCAAGTAATAAATGCAATGTCTAAACTAGCATATAAAAGCAAGTACGCTAATGCCATGTCGAAACTATCAGCTAAAAAGCTATATCAATGGAATAATATTCTCTAAAGTGTACGTGACATGGCAATTACCGATGATGATGTGTGTGAGCCGGCAAGTAGGTGTACGTGGAACATACGCATCATCGGTAATGGTGCTGGTGTCCTGACAGCAAGATTTCATTAATAGCATATGAAAATACAATATAAGCATGCAATGCGATGCGAGCAGCAAGAATATGCGGGAGCTGAATAACAAATACAACAATAAGGAATATGCAATAATGTAAATGAGCCATACAGGTAACTACAGGTATGAACTAACAGGCAAATAAAAAGGTAAGGAAACCGCCTAAAATCTGAGTCGATATATATGTATATATATATATATATGTATATATATATATATATATATATGTATATATATGTATAATAGTCGGTGATTCTGCCTCAATAGTATCCCGTGTGATACCCTATATACTATGACATCCTCGAGTCAAGAGTGCGAATCTATCATCAATATAGCTCGTACGGTAAATCCATCGTACGGTATCCCAATCTGGGTACAGGTCAAATATCACATTTATCTCATTTCTCATCTGGTCTCCTTTTCATCATATATCATGATCTGGGGTACTGATCTACGTCTAGTACAATACTGATACCATCTATGTATATGCATGCGTGTGAATGAAAACACCACGCCTAAAGGACCTGCTAAAATATCATGTCGTATCCCAAATACGAACCATATCACATCACCGATCTCATGGACTCAAGCCCAATCTCATCGACTCATCTCCAATCCCAAGTACTATCCTCATAATCCATGTATATGTATATGTGTGTGTGTGTGTATACATAGTCCCATACCCATGTGTGTATATATATATGTATGCATGTGTGTATGTGCGTGTGGGTGTAATCTCTAATCTTGGGTTTCGCAACTAACGCTAAACTATAACATTAACTTCTAAGTACATTAAGCTAACCCATGAACACTTAACCCTATCTGGATAAACAGTAAACTCATAACAACATAATATATATATATATGTGTGTGTGTGTATATGTATACGTATTTGTACATATCACTACGAAACTGCGGGGGTGCTATACGCCATCCACCCGACTTCCCCCGTAGATATATATCTACTCACCTGATCTTCGCTTGCCGATGCCGACGTCGCCACGCGCTTGCTTGTCGTCTCGAAGTCCACGTGGGGTACCTACATATCATATATAGCATCGTAAATAAAATCACGTACGAAAACTAAAATGTCGCACGAATCACCCATAGGTTAAAACCTATAGTTTACGCATGCAAGAATAACCAAACAAACCCCCGTCGTTGACGTTCAAATGCCACACGACGGAACACAAAAACAAATACCAAATTCCAGTTCATTAAAACCCGCAAAACGAATTCAGAAACTTGAAAACTTTCTCCAGATTTTACCCTAGGTCAAATTGGTCAATTTTGCACATGTAAAGGGTCTAGTTTACTAGAGATGGAGCCACAGAACAAACATGAGACAATTCTAACCCACCCTGGCCGCAAATTGCAGCCAGATGGAATAAATCTATGGCCCAGGTGAGGGTGCAGGGGCTAGGGTCTTGGGTAAAGCTTCCTGGGTGCCTGCTTATCTCTCAGTGTTTGCTAAATAAATTTTAGAGTCCCCGGGTGTTAGCAGATTTCAATTTCCCTACACAATTCTCAAAAAATACGAATATCGGGGATTTCTAAGTTCGCTAATTGGGGTTTGTCTTTGGTTTTGTGTCCAAATACTATCACTAAGGGGGTGGGGGTGGTTTAAGGTCACTAATAACTCAATTACCCTATCACAATCAAATCAAACCCTAACCCTAAACTTAGAATTTCCAAACCTCACTAAACTCGCATAATCACTTCTAAACATGCATGGAAGCTAAAGTAAACCAAATACTACACTAATGGTTCAGAAATTACCTCAATTGGCAACCCAATAATTTTCTTGAGTTGCCCCAAGTGTCCAAAATCCTTTCTTTCTTGGTCCAAAGTGTAGCTTGTGAGCTTGTGCACATTTTTAATGAAGTGGGGATGGGGTTTTGAGGTTGTTTTAGTTTTGTTTTGAGAGGATGAAGAGGAGGTGGAGATGGGGCAGCCATGAGAGATGAGCGAGTGAGAAAATGATGAAGGAGAATGAAGGGAACAAATGGGCATGGCTCTCTTGACCCTTCACACTCTCTCTTTCTCTTGCCCATGCTTAACATTCTAATCCTTTTCTTTTCTTTTCCCTTTTATCTTTTGTTTTCATTTTAAAACAAAACCAAATGAAAATAAAGAGAAGCCATGATAGGAAAAATGTAACAATGTGTGAAAATGACTTGGTGTATGCCACATGCACAAAACTAGCTTAATGCACGATTAGCGATATTTAATCACAATTAGCATTAAAATTGTATATAATTAATCATAAAACTTATAATTTGCTTAAATCTTATAAAATACGCTCATTTTAGTAATTTCTATAATTTTCCAAATATTTCCCGATTTATCGGTATTTAATTATACCACACTATTAAAATATTCATAATATTATTGTTTAATTATAAAATTTCCCAAAAATAATATTTTATTTTTCTGAAATGTTACAGTAGACTAGCGTATAGCTTCTCGACCAATGTAGATGGGCAATGGATGATCCCATATCCATTGGTGTTTGACATCAGAGACAGTATACGGGTGCTCAGTGGAGACTGGGTACACTGGACGGACTTGCCGAGAACTCCCAGATGGTATTATACCTAATGTCAGATGGCAGTTCTCTGGTGACACTGGTACAGGTTGGTCTGTAGACCCGAGATCATCATAGAGTCTTGTGTTATTCCCACTGTGCTTTGATTTCCACCTTACCACATTCAAGAGAACGTGCAAAACGGTGGCTTTTGGGTACAGTCCCAAATCACATGGAGGCAATGAGCGATAGGAGGGGTTTCCTCTCTCTCGGTATTGGGGGTTGATGTTGCGCTGTGCTCGATTGGCTATAACAGGAAGTCCCTGGCCAGGGCTGCTTTAGAGATATACTGGTAAGTGTTATCAGTAGTTTCTCGACCCGTTATGAGCCTCATATCGACACGACTTATCGAGTTACTGGGGTCTGACGTCTACCACCCCTAGACGAGATATGCGACATATCAGACGAAGAGACCGGACTGTACGGTAGTGTTACTGATTGGATTCGAAGGAGTACGAGCATGCTTGCTTGTTGATCTTCTGATCGCTCAATACCCGGGTGGCCGTTACGTTTAGCAGACCGCTTGCGGCTTGTGGGTGTTTGATATGATCATTACCTACTGCCGGCGTATTGACGAGTCTTTAGAGTCCTACACAGGGGTTTCCTGGCTCAAGCAAAACGGAGTAGGAGCACATATGTGATATGTGCGGGACCGAGATTAATGCGATATGTGATACCGTATTCTATTCTCGCGATATATGTATCGATTGGTTATATGTGATATAGCCGGGTTATTGGATCAAGTGTTGATTCGATAAATGGATACATTTGATATTAGTCAGTCATATGTGATATAGCCGGATTATTAAATCAAGTGTTGATTTAATATTTGATATATTACATTACATTAACTAATATTAGCTCATTTAAGTATTTATTTTTTCTCACTTAATGATACATTGATATATATGTTATATATGTTAAATGTATTGTCTTCTTTATGAACACTTATTATATATGTGATATATATTAGTGTGTCATGCTTGGTTACACATGCAACATGTATGTATAAGACTTAAACCATGCTAGGGTTAAGCTATGGTTTTATTTATTTTAAGTAATTCAAACAAATGGTTTTTGTCATGGTTGATATTTTGTGCAAACAAGATAACCATTGACCAAGTTCACTTGTTTGTCATGCTTGAGGTATTTATTAACCCAACCCTTAATCTTAGGCTATGGTTTAGTCTCTACAAGGGTTAGGCATGATATTATCTAATCTTGGTTGTATTTCTAACCTCACCTCTTGGTTCATCACTTCATCTTCTTCTTCCTCATTTTTGAGCTCTCTTGATTTTTGATAAGTGATGAAACCTTGTGAGAAAATCAAATCTAAAGTGAGCCCACTTCCTACTTCATCATCCTCTACTACTTTCTATTTAGTATAGGGTGTTTGCTTCACTAATTCCGTAATTAGTGAAGAGATAGCTTGGGTTAGTGTCTTCTCGACGTAGATCATCTTCGGCCTCGAAGACTTCGAAGCAAGCATGTTCGTTTCTTCATGGGAGCCTCTCTAGAGTCCGGAGTTCACGATCGCAGCGAAGGGACTACTACACGGAGCTATTGAAGTGAAGGACTGGTCTACAAAGGTTGTATTCCTTGCTCACTTTACTTATGCGAAGTTGTTTGCATTTATTTCCGTCGATTTCTAGTATACGATTCTTAGTTAGGGTTAGCTAAAATGACAAATTTTTGAATTTGATATGGACGATGCCTCTCGAAACCTTGCTGCCGTCTTAGGTAACCCTGCAACTACCATGAATATGATGTAGATCATACTAGTGGGGTCTGAGTAGTCCACAAGCACATCCTTGAAGTGTTCCTATTCGAGGGAGTATCGAGATTGGGCACCGATATTCCAGAGTAAACTAGTGTGTACGTTTCTTGACCCTGTACGGGGGCGATGGTTGATCCCATGACCATTGGTGTTTGACACCAAAGATTGTACACAGGTGCTCATTATAGAATGAGTACATCGAACGGACTCGCCGAGAATTCCTAGACGGTACCATACCTATCGTCAGATAATAGTTCTCTAGTGACACTTGTAAATGTTAGTCTGTAGACTCAAAATCATCATAGGGTCTTATGTGGTTCCCACTGTGCTTTGATTACCTCAATACCACGGCTCTACCGAGTCGTGCAAATAGGTGGTAGTTGGGTACAATCGTGAGTCACATAGAGACGGTGAGCGATAGGAAGGGTTTCGTCTCTCCTAGTATTGGGAGTTGATGTTGTGCTATACTCGATTGGCTATAGCAGCAAGTCCCTGGCCAGGACTGATGAGATTTATTGGTAAGTGTTATTAGTAGTTTCTCTATTCGTTATAGGCCATACATCGGCATGACTTATCGAGTTATTGGAGTCTAACGATTCTAACCCCCAGACCCGATATGTAACTGTCACGACCCGGAAAAGGCACGTGACTGACACTTAAATCATGTGAAATCTATAGGACTCCACCTAATTCAAGTAAGCTAAAAGCTCAGAAATCTAAACCTTTTTAGGGAAAAATAGTGGAGGTGAAGTTTTGAAATAATGGCATAATGAAATCAAGATCTTTCTTTAAAACATAAGTTATATTTTATGAAAATGCAATACTTTATATCTATCTTGAAAACAATTTTCGTCGTTTGAAATTTGGGCAGCATCTCCTTTGTAAATCTTAACCCGAAAGCAATACAAGCAATAATAAATATAGACATCCCAAGCAGGAGCTCGCTCTTCGCCAATTGGTAGAAACAACTACGCAATGATATAAATATACAACGCCGAAGGCGATGATCAAAACACAGTAAATTAGCAAGGAAACAAATATCGATCATGAAAACCAGAATAAAGTATAATACATGAGCGTGACTCTAAGGCCAAAAGAATATACAACAAAGATCTCTAAGTCTACGAATATACATAGTTTGGTTGATGAAACTTTTAACTAGATACAACTGAAATAAATATACAAGTACAATGGCGGTCATGATACAAGTGAACCACACCTACCAAAGCAAATCACCAGGAAGCAAAGCAGCATGCCAGCAAAGCCGCTACGAAAACCTGTGCGGTCAAACCTACAAGAAACTGTGGCACAACGGGGGTGAGTTACCAACTCGTGAGTAGAAGACATCACCGAGTAGAAACCGAATGTATGACTATCTCCTAGGTCATACAATATAAATAATAATATAGAGATATCGGGTGATAACAAGGGTAACAATAAGAGCATAAGTGTGATATCAGTGTACTCGGGTCTGTGTCATAAAATAGTAACATGTCATATGTATAATGTATGAATGCATCATCCAATGTGTGTCCAGCAACGACACACCAAAACATGATAAAACCTGAGTGCCCAACATCGACACTCGAAAACATCATGAAAACCGTATCTAGCAGTGACACATAATCTTCGTATATCTCGGGCTCCGTCGGTCCGGATCGGCCCATATCATCTGATCTCACGACTACGGTCGATATCCTCCGGATGTCCATCGCGCCAAATATCACCGGTCGGTAGTGCTCCCTTGCCGGGCTCAACGTCTCAATCTCTATACGGTCTTCTTGCCCCGGGGTACCGTACCGGGTCCACCATGTACTCGCAAATGGTGTCTCCTTGCTCCTCGTGGCGGGTAATCATATATCATATATGCTCCAGAACTGAGAAATCTCATGGTGGACGTCACACAACCTATCAAAGTAAACCACATTTTTCTTTTAAAAGGAGCATAAGTTTTCAATTTCACATGCGGTTTCCCAAATTCAGAAATCTCATGAAATACCAAAATCTCATAATCATGAGTCAATAAGAAAACAATGAATATCGGCAAAAAGCTCCTCCATAGTGCATAAACAGAATGTATATATATGAATGCATGCGGCATCTAAGTAAGGAATGCAATATCTAAACTAGAAAGTGAGATCATGAATACTAAACAATATTAGTAAACTACAATTTATTAGATAGTACGAGTGAAGTCACGATTCTCTAATGTGTACGTGGCATGGCAATTACCGATGATGATGTGTGTGAGCCGGCTAGTAAGTGTACGTGCAACATACGCATCATCGGTAATGGTGCATGTGTCCTAGCAGATGAGATTGTAACAGCTAATGAAAGCACATGTATCTATATGCAATGAAATGGAATTAACATAAACATAGCAGAAAAGTAAATAGTAAACGCAGCAAGATAAGATATACATAGCTATATGTGAGCCATATGGTTACCGTATTTAAAATAGTACGAATCGTTGTCTTTGGAAAAGTAGGGGCTACGGTGTTTTTGAGAAAATAAATATCATTTTGAAAATCCGTAGCGTTCCTCGGGTTGCTCCTTAAAAATACCTACGATTCGTTAGTTTTGAAAATAAGTATGACTCAAACTCTATTCTAACATCTACTTAAGTAATTAAGGGACTAAACTAAAACAGTGTCGAAAGTGAAGGAAATCTATACATATCTGAGTCGATATACCTAGTAGTCGGTGATCCAAACCCATAGCATCACGTGCGGTATAATCCATCGTACGGTATTCTCGAGTCAAGAGTGCGGATCAATCATCATATACACATCTCGTACGGTATAGTCCGTCATACGGCATCCTTAAAATCGAGGGTACGGGCCAATATCATATATCCCAAATTTCGCACGGTATCATCCGTCATACAATATCATAATCAAAGGTATGGATCTAAGGTCTCGTACATTCTATTATTTCATCAATTTACATGTTACCGCATGTTATAACGCCCAACGATCCTTTATTATATAACTGTTCAGTCGAAAATATTGCACATTTGATAAAACATTTTCCTTACTTTTGCTAAGTACTTAAAGGTGTTTATGGTAATTATGGTACATATGTGGGTTTATATGCAAAATACTCTCTATCATATGTTTATACACTATACTTAACATTATGAAGGAAAATATATGTATATGATATTTTGATAATTTAAATATGCATATCATATCAAATATCCCTAATCAATATTCTTAAAATATCATATCATATAAAATGGTTCGGATAATATCTCAGATATGACAAATATTACTAATACTATGAATTGAGATATTGTGTAGATTTAGCTCAGGTCTGGAGATCGAGATATCCGAGATGTCGGGAATAAAATTTGCCGATAAAGTTGAATCAAATCGTAAAATCGTAAATGGCAGAGACTCAGAGAAGATTTAAAGAAACCAGACATCACGACAATCTCCATGTGTCAACATCAGGCAATACCAGAAGTTTCAAACCCTGGTCTCCCGAAATTGCCGCCCAACCGCGACCAATACCCTCTATCTGTGACGGATCCGCGGCAAATTATGGGCGTTGGATAAGGAATTTCTTCAGTGGGATCGTATCAGAATATCTTAACACATAGGATCTAGGGTTTCTACTTCTAGTGCTATTTGAATGACCGGGAGCTTCATATGAAAACTATCTATCTAATCTTGAAAATAGATCACTAAGCGACCACCTAATAGATCAATTCGAAGCGATCAAGAGGTCCACAGTGATCCACGAATCCAGGAGATCAATCGACGCATCATCTACTTCCTACGAGATAGAGATCGGGAGTATAAACTAGGGTTCTTGTACTCTAAATCCGACGGATTTGTAAATGATAGTTGATTAATAATGTCACGACCCGAAATTTGGTACGTGACAGCCCTTAAACCACGTAACGTCTACAGGCGTAACGCAATTTAAGTAAGCCGAAAACCCAGCAATCTAAACCATCAAAACTAGTAAGTGATAATAACATTGTTAAAACTTTTAAAATCTCAATCAAATTCTTTAAAGTCCAAATTTATTTTCTTTAAAAAAATTTGGCAGCACATCCTTTGTAAAACGAGCCCCCAAAAAGGGCACAACATAAATATATAAGTAAAGCATCCCAAACGGGAGCAAATCCACGCCCAAAGGCGGAAACAACCACCACAACAGATATACGACGCCGTAGTGAAGAAAAAGACGATATAAAGTGAACGACATGAAAACCTCCAAGTCACAAATAATATACAATACCGTCCTCACAACCGTCTCTAAGTCAATACATGAAAATGTATATGGAGAGTACTGGATACAACGAATATACAATGAGCAACATCGGATAACCGCAAAACCCACCTATAGCAAAACTGCACCCATTCAGCCGTAGTGGTATCCGCTGCAAAAGATGATACGATAGGAAGAAGAAAGCCCTGCCTCTGATAGCTCTGAGGGACAACCTGTACAACCCTGTGGCACAACGGGGTCAGTTGCCAACTCGTGAATAGTAAATAACATATGTAGGTAATCGCAAGTATGCACGTACTGCGCTAATCTATCACATGCATGCTGATAGCAATAAACATCAATATATATATACAACAGTCACGAAAGGTACTCTATCAGGTACTACTAATACATGAAGCAATGCATATCAAATAAATGCGGAGTACGGAATAAAACATGTCATCCTCACATCGGGCACATAGGCCCCTCACATCGAGTACATAGGCCCCTCATATCGAGCACATAGGCCCCTCACATCGACCATAATATCGGCCCACATATATAATGAATAAGTATATTTGCATAGATCATTATGATGATATATTATGTAGGTGTACATATATAACAGCGTCCCATACCACTGATATATACATATACACACACACACACACGTATATATACATATGTATATCAGCGTCCCATACCACTGATATATATACGCAGGATTAAAACATCCAGAAAACATCATATGAAAACCATATTACAATGCGAAATCCATGAAATATAATATATGCAACATGAAACAGTAATATGAGCATATAAAGGAAAAACCTCTATTTAACTGCAACAAGTTATTAAGTATATCATGCGGTTCTTAATTTCTCCGAAACCAAACGCAACATCATATAAAGGTGAACATGTAACTATAGCAAGGTGTATGAGCATGTACCTATCAATAATGATGTAATACCCTCTAGGTATATGTGTAGCTATATCAAGGTATACGGGTGTACATGTAAGTATGTATGCAAGATGTACATGTAGCTATGTCTCATATGTGTATATACATATCTCTAATAGTACAATACCATATAGGTATATGGGTAGCTAGCATGTAGGCATGGCAAGGAATATGTATAAGCATGTAGGTATACATGTATGCTATATGTCATATGCACAATAAAATATGAATCAATGTCTCAATGTCCCTAACCAAACAATATCATATATGTATGTGTGCTGTGCGTGTCATGGCAATTATTGACGGTGTGGATGGCATACAATCAGTGCTCGTGCAACATGAGCTGTCAATAATAGTGCAGTGTCCAATGGGTACAAGTCCAAGCACAACAAGTAATAATATGCAATGAAGTTTATGCGCAAACTCTATATGTGCAATATAAACATGTGACTAATATCATATCATATCTAGCCCAGATGCATAACGCCATGCGGGCGATTCCCCTGTAGATGTTAACTCTACTCACTGATGATCCTGGGCTAAGTAAAGCCAACCACTCGCTTTCCCTTCTTCGCAGCGCCCGAAGTCCTCGTCTGCGACCCTAAGATCATAAAACAACAATATAACAAGTTTATATTAGCAATCGACCAATTATACGTATCAACTACGTATAACCAACGTACCAACTCTAAACATACTCTCAAGTGTTCGTCCAATGGCTAACGTGCGTAGCGACACTACGAAACCAACTCAAGAGCAACAACTACATAAGAACACGAACCGTATCGAATAACGTAACGTGCGTAATCGAAACACTAGAAACAAGCAAAGTGATCCCAGATTTTGCTACACAAACAATTTGTAAAAGTTGCACGTACCACAAGTCCACACACAACCCCAGAGACCCCTACCCCAAAACACAACCCGCAGCCCCTACTCTGGTCACAAATTGCGGCCAGAACCAATAAATCTGCGGCCATAAAGAAAGGGAATGAGCTCAGGTTTTTATGGTGGGTTCTAGGTCACTACACAAGGTCACTGTGATGGGAACTTTTCCAACAAATATCTGGTTTGATAGCAAATCATCCGAGACCCAAATCTACACTAAAAATACGATATTTGCACGAAACGAAACTTTACGCGTTCTAAACTGAAACTTACAAGCTACGCAACATTAAAAAGGCTTACTTAACAGAAAGAGATCATTACCCACTCCCACAAGCTCAAAGATCCTAGCTTTCCAAGCTCCAAGGGATCCTAGAGGCAAAACAAGGTTTATGAAGTGATTCGGGTGAGATTTTGTGAAGTTTAGTGAAGGTTTTGTGATGAGAAGGTAAGTGTTCAGTTGAGGTGATGAGGGAAGAAGAAAATGATGAGAAAGAGATAAGTGAAGTGAGAAGGAGAGAGGGTGAGATGAAAAGAGAGAGAGAGAGAGGTGAGTGTAGGGTGAGATAAGTCCTTATTCTTACTCTCTCCCTCTCACCTCCATTAATGCCCATTAATGCCCTCCATGATTCACCTTGCCACCTCCTCTCATCCAAAACAAATATCTCACACAAATATCAAGGGTTAGGGTTAAAGTTTAAACAAAGGATTGGATTAGTTTAAGGTTGACATGGTTACTAAACTAGATTAACACAAACACACCCTCACATTAATGTGCACATGTGTGTGCAAGCCATAACAAATAATAATAAAATATTAATTAAATGTTATAAAATGTGAGGAAACCAAAATGGTAAACTTTTTATAGAAACCCGCATTATCGTCTAATTAACACTAATCACGTTCTAAGGTGTTACAATCTCCCCACTTAAAGAAAATTCTTCCCTGAATTAAAATTCTTACTATGCGTACCTTCAAAGAGATGAGTGCAAAAATCCCAAATCTCACTCGCAGCCTCCCAAGTGATCTCCTCACTATACGGCTACGCCAAAGAAAACCTCCATAAATTGCAAGACCCTTGACCGAAGTTTCTCCACCTGCCGATCCACTACCACTATCGGCTGCCGATGAACGAAAAAATCGCGCCAAGCTAAATGGTCTGGTGCTGAATCATGTGAGAAAGGTCATGAAGGTATTTGCAAAGTATCAAAGCAAGGAATACGGGGTGAATACTCAAAAATCTGGACGGAAGTGCCAAATTATAGGCAACGGTACTAACTTGCTAAAGGATTTCAAAAGGACCTACAATCTGGGACTAAGCTTCCCAAAACTCAACACGCCATCCATCGGAAAAATCCGTAGGAATACATAATCTCCCCCTGCGAACTCAGGTCTGCGACAACTACGGTCGGCATAAGACTTCTGTAAGTCCATGCTACCTCTCCCGGTACTTTCGGGAATGCGGAATTTGGTAAAAAACGATTTTTACGGAGGTGGTAACATGGACCTAAAACCCGGATCTTGGTTAAACTTCTATCTAACATCCTAACTATGAGTTTCTAGCTACTCGGTTAGGGGGTTATACCTTGCTTGTCTTGAACTCCTTCGTCTTCAAACTCTGATGGTGGTCCGATTGGCTTCTTCTAGTCGTCTCCGTACGCCGAAGATAGATCCACCTGAAAGCTCCAACCTTTAGCTCCTTCTTCGTTCTTTGAAGAAACTAGTTCACTTGGTTTTCTAAACCTAGTGAACTAGAATGAGTAGAGAAGAATTAGAATGGGATTTTATCTATGGTTCTTGATTCTCAACTCATAAGAGATATGAACCATAGAGTCAAGAGAGGGAGAAGGAGGTTGAGGGTGAGAGCAAAAACAAGAGAGCTCAAGAACAAGAGAGAGAATGAGCAAGAAAGAATGAGGCTCTCTTTTGTCTTTCACTCTCTCATAATCCAAAGCAATGATAACTCATCATATCAAAAAAGTCTTATGTGATGGTTGAAGCAACCATAACCATATCATATCATGCACTCATTTTACACAAATGAGCAAGCAAGTAAAAGTCTTTGCCATGAAATGATGGCTATGGTTATCATGATGGTCAACTAGTCAAGCCTAGTCAACCGGTCAACAAAGTCAACAAGTCAACAAAAGTCAACAAGTCAACAAAGTCAACAAAAGTCAACAACCATGTCACCATAATACTTAATTAATATAATAGTTAATCACATATCATATTCTCATTAGGGTTGAGCAAAAAGTCAAATAGTCAACGGTCAACTGTCAACAACCCTAATGAGAATCCGTTGCCTCTGCCTCCCTGTCAACTGTGCATACACACCCGCATCCGCGTTCCGAGGAACACGAATGCATACTGGATAAATCCAATCCCAAAAGGTACACTAGGATCTGGCTTAAACCAAAGCCCGCTAGTGTAAACTGTCCGGACACTGTACGTGCACAAGTGCACGGATGTGACCGAACCCTGTCGCAAAACCATGCGACCTGTCGCAATACCATGCGACCTCTACTCTTTTGCCTAAAGGCGAAAAGCTTTCTGTGTGGGACTCTAAAGACTCGACACTACGCTGGTACTGGGTTTAACCACAGACCGCAAGCGGCACTAGCTGTGCGTAACGGTCCCCATGTAATGCCGACAAGAAGACCGACGAGGTGAAACCCATCTGAACTCCTACTGAGCCTGAGTGTGACATTCTCCGTACAGTCCGGTCTGTTCGTCTGATACATCGCATGGCGGGCCTAGGGGGCGGTAAACGTCAGTCCCCCAATAGCGGTACAAGTCGTGCCGGAGCGAAGCCCAAAACACCCTGAGATAACACTGGAAGCCTACCAGTATATCTCGTTTGCCCTGGCCAGGGACTACTCGTGTAATGGCTCTCCTAGACACAGCGCGATGTCAACCCCCAATACCGGGAGAGACGAATTCTGTCTAACCGTCACTGCCTCCAAGTGCTTCGGGACTGCACCCAACCACTACCTGTTTGCACGACTCCTTTGAGCCGTGGTAGGGTAGTGATCAAAGTACAGTGGGAACACACTCGAGGCGAAGTGACAGTGTCAAGTCAGCGGACTAAGCTGTACTCATGTCACCTGGGAACTGATAACTGACGATAGGCATAATACCAACTAGTCAGTTCCCGACGAGTCCTGTCCAGTGTACCCGTAACCTAACGAGCACCCGCATACTATCTCAAGTACGACGTACTGACGGCTGTGGGACAGACCGTCTCCCACACTGGGATGAGAAGCGCATGCGCCGGTCTACTCCAGAGTATCGATGCCCTGTCTCGATAGTCCTACGACCAGGGACCTGCATAAGGATGTGCTTATAGATTACCCAGCCCCACTAGTGTGACGGCTATCACATCGCTGGTAATCAAGCAAAGATCCTAAGGGCTCCACTAATGTGTATAGGCGATATACAAAAATAAACACATGTACACATTGAAGTAGAAACAAACCAAGTAGCATACTACTATTTTGAGCAAGATTGTATATACAAGGTGAATATCCCAAGCTTCCATTAAGTAATATACAAACTAGTATGATACAGTAATGGCCTCTAGGGCATATACACTAACAACTTCTGTCTGCACTGGGCTGCTCTCATCCTGACCTGAATCAACTGGATCTTCTCCGAAGCCTCTCGACTAGCCGGGGTCCAAAAATCCTGCTCTCGCGGAGTCAGTAAAACAGACTGGCGATCGACACAACCTACCACACAAGGCCTGAAAGTTTCCAACTGAGGTGTCTCCTGATAACCATCATCGTAGGATAGCTCCATCAATGGAAAGTGACGATTCCAACTACCAACAAACAATTAGTACGTATGCACAATCATATCCTCCAGAGTCTGTATAGTCCGCTCTGTCTGACCATCGGTCTACAGATGGAAAAGCGGAGCTAATGCTCAAGCAGTACCCAAGGCTCCCTGAAGCTTCTGCCAACGACGGCTAGCGAACTGGATGCCTCTATTGGATATAACGCATGAAGGAACTCCGTGCAAACGCACAAACTTACCGAAGAACAACTGAGCAAATTGAGCATAACCGGACAACAATCACCCAAATGGAGTCACACCCTGTCTAGCCCTGGGTAGACACCACAACAAAATTCATGGAGATCTGCTCCCATTCCCACTCTGGAACGGTAAAAAGGTTGCATCTCTCCAGCCGGCCTCAAATGCTCAACCTTAGCTCGCTGACAAGCCAAGCACTTCAAAACAAAATCCGAAACTTCATTCTTCACCCCTGCCCACCAATAACCAACTCTCAAGCCACGTTACATCTCGGTGGCACTTGGATGAACACAGAAAGCTGACTGATGTGCCTGCTCTAGGACCTCGCGTCTCTACCCATCAGTATCAGGTACACACAAACGCGTCCCTAAACGTAGCATACCCTGGTCATAAATCAAGAACTTCGAATCTTTACCCAGCCGAACATGTTCAAGAATCTCAAACAAACGAGCATCGGCGGGCTGTGCCTCATGAAAACGATTAAGTAAAAGTGGACGGGCGCGGACATGAGCAAGCTTTCCTCTCAGTAGAGGCTAACTTAACTGTACTCATCTGTCACATAAGAACTGTAAATCTGCAGAAGACTGTCTCCGAACTGCGCACAACTGGAACAAACTACCCCTGGGCCTATGACTCAAGCATCAGCTACCACAATCGTCTTGCCACGGGTAATAAAGGATCTCATACTCACAATCCTTCACAAACTCCATCCAACGGTGCTGTTTCAACAATCGAAACCCACCGCAGGAAGATGTACACTAAGCTCTGGTGGTCCGTGAAAATCTGACACGACTCTCAAGTAGTGTCCCCAAATCTCCAGCGCAAGACCACCGCGGCCATCTCTTGATCATGAGTGGGATAATCCTGCTCGTACTTCCTCCAACTGTCGGGAAGCATAAGAGATAACTCCATCATGCTACATCAGTACACATTCGAGCCCCACTCGCGAAACATCACAATAAACGACAAAGTCGCCCGATCCAGAAAGCAAAGATAGAACTAGTGCAATCGTCTACCAAGTATTCAACTGCTGAAAACTCCGCACGCATGCCTTAGTCTAAAGAAAAGGAACTCCCTTCCTTGTCAGTACGGTCAACGGTGCAGCGATACACAAAAATCCCGCACGAAACGGCGGTAAAAACTGGCTAAGCCCAAAAATCTGCGGACCTCTGTTCCTGATCAGGTCTGGGACAAAGCTGTACGGCCTCGATCTCCCTCGGGTCCATAAAAATACCGTCTCCCGTAACCCCATGACTTAGGAAGTCAACACTATCAAGCCTGAAGGAACACTTCAAGAATTTAGAAAACAGCTAGTGCTCTCTCAACGTCTGCAAGGAAATCCTCATGTGCTACTCATGTTCCTCACGACTCTTAGAATAGACCAGAATGTCATCTATAACACAACAATCCCCTGGTCGAGGAACGGCCTGAGAAACCTGGTTCATCACATCCATGAATGCTGCTAGGCACTGGTGAGTCCAACGACACCACCAAAAACTCATAAAGCCCGTAGCGCGCACAAATGCAGTCTTCAGAATGTCCTCACTCCAAGCCCACAACTAATGATGACCTAATCCCAAACAAACTTAGAAAAATGTCTCGCACCCTGGAGCTGATCGAAGAAATCGTCAAGCGAGGTAAAGGATACCCAATCCGCACCATAACCCGATTCAATTGACGATCAATCAATACACAACCTCAAACTGCCGTCCTTCTCCTTGACGAACAGAGTTGGAGCTCTCCAAAGTGAAACACTCGGACGCACAAGTCCCCCCTATCATGCAACTCTACAGCTGATCCTTAAGCACCTTAAGCTTCGCCGGCTCATCTGGAACAACGTCGGAAAATCTCGCCCAAAAGAAACCCGGTCCAACTAGCTTACTGTGGCTCTGGTATCACGAATGAAATCCAAGAATCCTCGACATCCTCTCCTCAAAAGCCGACTAGGCTGAAATCAAGTTGTGAGGGGCGGCACCATAGTCCCCCTGCACAACAAGAACTGACTCGCCGGGAAAACAAAACTTGATTGTCTTCACGCGGTAGTCCACAGATGCATAGCACATAGCTAACCAGCCCGAGCCCAGGAGAACTTCAAAGTCCAACGTTTCTAGAAGGGCCAAATCGACGGACGAATCTCTATCTCCTAACCAATTGGCACACGACCGAAACACGTGTTGCGCAACTAAGGAATCGCTAACAGGAGTAAACACAACAAACGACTGATCTAGAAAACACAGCTCTCGGCCCAACCATGGCACGAAGTGTGTAGAACAACGAGTGCATAGATCCCGAATTAAACAAACAAGTGCAACAAAAGACATATGAATTAAGAATACCTGAAAACTCTGCATTGGACGCCCGCGCGTCCTGATAAGTAGAAGCAAACGCTCGTGCCTGCCCTCTACCCGCAACTGGCTGAACTCCTCTACCATCTTGTATTCTCAGAACAAATCCTCCGCGACCACGACCTCTCTGAACATAAGTCTGACGCGGATCAACAACAGGCGCAACAGGCAACTCTCCCTGAGGTGAAGGTGGTAAGGTATCATGTGGTACAGCTGTCCCGCCTTCACGTGGCTCAGTAAATCTCGAACATGATTCTCAAACTCCCGCACCGGTAACATCCAGAAGAAAACTGCTGACTCTCCTGGGGATAAGAGTTAAATAGCTGTCCTCGTCCAAAGCCTCTGCTACTCCCGCGACGTAAACGAAATCTGTCACGGCAACTAAGCCTCTTTCTCTGGGCAGATACACCTGTATGAGCCCTCCTCAGTCTCGGAACTCCCAAAGTCTCGGGAAGACGCTCTTCAGCTAAACGGTCTGCATCCACTACTGCTGTATACGTGACACAATGCTGTATGCTGATAGCAAGGAAAAATTGGGTAACAGGGGTGGCAACCTCCTGTCGCTGCGCTCGACCGGTCTCAACCAATGACCTCATCATCTGGCGCAAGTCCTGCATATCTGGCTCAAGCCTAGCGATACGATCTATCGAAGGCAGATCAATCTGCTCCTGTGCAACGATCGTACCGTCCTGGTCAGTCCTCGTACCAAACGAGTTAACTCTGACCTCGGCTCTCGCTGCCTCTCTATGAGCCCTCAAAGTCATCGGCTGCAAAAGGCTATAAATGGAAATAGGATTCGATAAGAACACATAAATCCAAGGATATGTATCATCATGGAAGGAATTTCAAGCAATTAGTACTTAGGTCACTTAGGCCGAGTACCGTGTGGTAAGTGTGCCGCGGACATACACACGCTACATCACTCTGCTTAAGTTACCTATTCCATCATAACAAGGTCATCCTACACTCCGAAAGGTAAAACCTAGCGTTCTGATACCAACTTTGTCACGACCCGAAATTTGGCACGTGACGACCCTTAAACCACATAACGCCTACAGGCGTAACGCAATTTAAGTAAGCCGAAAACCCAGCAATCTAAACAATCAAATGTAGTAAGTGATAATAATATTGTTAAAACTTTTGAAATCTCAATCAAATTCTTTAAAGTCCAAATTTATTTCCTTTAAAAAAATTTGGCAGCACCTCCTTTGTAAAACGAGGCCCCAAAAAGGGTACAACATAAAGATATAAGTAAAGCATTCCCAAACGGGAGAAAATCCATGCCCAAAGGCGGAAACAACCACCACAATAGATATACGACGCCGTAGTGAAGAAAAAGACGATATAAAGTGAACAACATGAAAATCTCCAAGTCACAAATAATATACAATATCGTCCTCACAACTCGTCTCTAAGTCAATACATGAAAATGGTAGATGGAGAGTACCGGATACAACGAATATACAATGAGCAACATCGGATAACCGCAAAACCCACATATAGCAAAACTGCACCCAGTCAGCCGTAGCGGTATCCGCTGCAAAAGATGATACGATAGGAAGAAGAAAGCCCTGCCTCTGACTGCTCTGAGGGACAACCTGTACAACCCTGTGGCACAACGGGGGTCAGTTGCCAACTCGTGAATAGTAAATAACATATGCAGGTAATCGCAAGTATGCACGTACTGCGCTAATCTATCACATGCATGCTGATAGCAATAAACAACAATATATATATACAACAATCATGAAAGGTACTCTATCAGGTACTACTAATACATAAAGCAATGCATATCAAATAAATGCGGAGTACGGAATAAAACATGTCATCCTCACATCGGGCACATAAGCCCCTCACATCGAGCACATAGGCCCCTCATATCGAGCACATAGGCCCCTCACATCGACCATAATATCGGCCCACATATATAATGAATAAGTATATTTGCATAGATCATTATGATGATATATTATGTAGGTGTACATATATAACAACGTCCCATACCACTGATATATACATGTATATATACATATGTATATCAGCGTCCCATACCACTGATATATATACGCAGGATCATCCAGAAAACATCAAATGAAAACCATATTACAATGAGAAATCCATGAAATATAATATATGCAACATGAAACAGTAATATGAGCATATAAAGGAAAAACCTCTATTTAACTGCAACAAGTTATTAAGTATATCATGCGGTTCCTAATTTCTCCGAAACCAAATGCAACATCATATAAAGGTGAACATGTAACTATAGCAAGGTGTTTGAGCATGTACCTATCAATAATGATGTAATACCCTCTAGGTATATGTGTAGCTATATCAAGGTATACGGGTGTACATGTAAGTATGTATGCAAGATGTACATATAGCTATGTCTCATATGTGTATATACCTATATCTAATGGTACAATACCATATAGGTATATGGGTAGCTAGCATGTAGGCATGGCAAGGCATATGTATAAGCATATAGATATACAGGTATGCTATATGTCATATACACAATGAAATATGAATCAATGTCTCAATGTCCCTAACCAAACAATATCATATATGCATGTGTGTTGTGCGTGTCATGGCAATTATTGACGGTGTGGGTGGTATACAATCAGTGCTCGTGCAACATGAGCTGTCAATAATAGTGCAGTGTCCAATGGGTACAAGTCCAACCACAACAAGCAATAATATGCAATGAAGTTTATGCGCAAACTCTATATGTGCAATATAAACATGCGACTAATATCATATCATATCTATCCCAGACGCATAACGCCATGCAGGCGATTCCCCTGTAGATGTTAAATCTACTCACTGATGATCCTGGGCTAAGTAAAGCCAACCACTCGCTTTCCCTTTTTCGCAGCGCCCGAAGTCATCGCCTGTGACCCTAAGATCATAAAACAACACTATAACAAGATTATATTAGCAATCGACCAATAATATGTATCAACTACGTATAACCGACACACCAACTCTAAACATACTCTCAAGTGTTCGTCTAGTGGCTAACGTGCGTAGCGACACTACGAAACCAACTCAAGAACACGAACCGTATCAGATAACGTAACGCGCGTAATCGAAACACTAGAAACAAGCAATGTGATCCCAGATTTTGCTACACAAACAATTTATAAAAGTTGCACGTACCACAGGACCACACACAACCCTAGAGCCCCCTACCCCAAAACACAACCTCCCAGCCCCTACTCTGGCCGGAAATTGCGTCCAGAACCAATAAATCTGCGGCCATAAAGAAAGGGAATGGGCTCAGGTTTTTATGGTGGGTTCTAGGTCACTACACAAGGTCACTGTGATGGGAACATTTCCAACAAATACCTGGTTTGATAGCAGATCACCCGAGACCCAAATCTACACTAAAAATACGATATTTGCACGAAACGAAACTTTACGCGTTCTAACTTAAACTTACAAGCTACGCAACATTAAAAAGGCTTACGTAAAAGAAAGAGATCATTACCCACTCTTATAAGCTCAATGATCCTAGCTTTCCAAGCTCCAAGGGATCCTAGAGGCAAAACAAGGTTCATGAAGTGATTCGGGTGAGATTTTGTGAAGTTTAGTGAAGGTTTTGTGATGAGAAGGTAAGTGTTCAGTTGAGGTGATGAGGGAAGAATAAAATGATGAGAAAGAGATAAGTGAAGTGAGAAGGAGAGAGGGTGAGATGAAAAGAGAGAGAGAGAGGTGAATGTAGGGTGAGATAAGCCCTTATTCTTACTCTCTCCCCCTCGCCTCCATTAATGCCCTCCATGATTCACCTTTCCACCTCTTCTCATCCAAAACAAATATCTCACACAAATATCAAGGGTTAGGGTTACGGTTTAAACAAAGGATTGGATTAGTTTAAGGTTGACATGGTTACTAAACTAGATTAACACAAACACACCCTCACATTAACATGCATATGTGTGTGCAAGCCATAACAAATAATAATAAAATATTAATTAAATGTTATAAAATGTGAGGAAATCAAAATGGTAAACTTTTTTTACAGAAAACCCGCATTATCGTCTAATTAACACTAATCGCGTTCTAAGGTGTTACAAATAAAAAGGTAGATCTTTAGTTTAATTATTTGCATTTTACGTTCTGCATTACTTTTTGCATTTACATTATGATCTCCTTCTTCATCTTCTCTTCTATCTCATCCATGCGTGTGTAATTCTCCGCTTAATAGGGTTCGTAGGATTAGGGTAGATCAATGGATGATAAAATCTCTTAACTTCTTTTATATCTTATAAAGTTTATAAACTTTAGCAAAATAAATGTTAACATCTTTATCGGGTGCGCTACCAATTTATTGATAGTCTCGACCGCGATTTGAGATTAGATTAACAATTGTTTTGGTAAAGGCTATGTTAGTTATATGTATGCCCTAGAGGCCATTACTGTACATACGATGTATATTGTAGTGGATGCTAGGACATATATAAGGAGGACTTTCTTGCTCGACATGATAGTATGCTATCTGGTTGTACTTTATCTTAATATGTACTCTGATTGTCTCTATATTACATGTTGATAAAGCCCTTAGGATATGTACTCGACTACTGCGACTATGATGAGTCATACTAGTGGGGCCACGGTAGTCGACGAGTACATCCTATAACTGTTCCTAGTCGAGGGTGTATCGAGACAGGGCATCGATACACCAGAGTAGACTAGCGTATACGCATCTTGACCCATATGATGGGCGATGGATGATCCCATATCTATCGGTGTTTGACATCAAGGATGGTGTACGGGTGCTCAGTGGAGACTGGGTACACTGGACGGACTCGCCGAGAACTCCCAGATGGTATTATACCATACGTCAGATGGCAGTTCTCCGGTGACACTGGTACAGAGTAGTCTGTCGACCCGAGATCGTCATAGAGTCTTGTGTGATTCCCACTGTGCTTTGATTTCCATCATACCACGTCCAAGAGGGCGTGCAAAAGGTGGCTTTTGGGTACAGTCCCGAATCACATGGAGGCAATGAGCGATAGGAGGGGATTCGTCTCTCCCGGTATAGGGAGTTGATGTTGTGCTGTGTTCGATTGGCTATAACCGGAAATCCCTGGCCAGGGTTGTTGTGATTTACTGGTAAGTGTTATCAGTAGTTTCTCGAACTGTTATAGACCTCATATCGACACGACTTATCGAGCTACTGGGGTCTGACGTTTACCACCCCTAGGCGAGATTTGCAACATATCAGACGACGAGACCGGACTGTACGGGAGTGTTACTGTTTGGATTCACAGGAGAATGTACAGGCTTTCTTGTTGATCTTCTGAGCGCTCAATACCTGGGTAGCTGTTACGTTTAGCTGACCGCTTGCAGCTTGTGGGTGTTTGATATGATCATCACCTACTGCCGGCGTATTGACGATTCTTTAGAGTCCTACACAGAGGTTTCTTGGCTCAGGCAAAACGGAGTAGGAGCACATATGTGATATGTGCGGGACCGAGGATAATGCGATATGTGATACCGTATTGTATTCTCGCGATATTTGATATCAGCCGGGTCATCGGATCAAGTGTTGATTCGATGAATCGGTACGAATTGTCGGATCAAGTGTTGATTCGATAATTTAATGTATAATAATATATATGATATATTAAATTGCATTAACTAATATTTGCTCACTAAAAGATTCTTTTTCTCACTCGGATAATACATTGATATATATGCGATATATGTTAATTGTATTGTTTTATTTTGTTACGATAAATATTATATATGTGATATATAATATTGTAACATGATATGATAAATAATGCAACTTGTTTAGTAGAGAATAAACATGGTTAGGGTTTGATTAGGGTTAAGGTTTTCTAGAAGTTTCTAGAAGCTTTCTTTCTTTGTCTTTGTTAAGATATTATGCTAGATATTTCCTTAACCTAACCAAACCTTTAACCTTAGTCAAATCTCTACAAGGGTTAGTTTGACCATGGTTACATTATTCATCATATCATTTCTTTTCCTATTCATCACAAAAGGGTTCTTAATATTGTTCATCTTCTTCCTTCTTCTTTTTTGCTTGAAATGCTTTCTTGCTTTGATTTTTGTGATGGAGAAATATGAGAAAAAGATAAATAAAGAGAGCAAAAATCCTACTTCATCATCCTCATCTTCCCTTACCATTTAGATGAGGGTGTTCACATCATTTCATGAGTGTTAGCTTGTGTTAAAGAAACTTCAAGGTAGATCATCTTAGTATCGAAGATCGGAAGCAAAGGTTGCGTCTTTCTCTTCGTGGATCCTCTCGAGAGTCCGGATCCCGATGATCGCAGCGAAGGGACCACAACACGGAGCATATGAAGTGAAGGACCGGATCTACAAAGGTTGTAATCCCTCTCACTTAGTGTTAAAATGTTTAGCATGCTTGTTTTCGCCTAATCTCTAGTTTAAAGTTCCGTATTCGGGTTGTTCGGCACGGCTAAATTTTAAATCGGGCATGGTTGATGCCTCGTAGACCCTTGTGCGCGTGCCTAGCAACCCTACAGTGGTATCAAAGCCAAGCTAGAGCTTTAGGCGAAGTCTAGACGAAGTTTGAAGTCCGATCGAACCCGAAACCCCGACTCCAAAATGCTCTCTGGAAATTTTCTGAAAATTTGGATTTTTGTAAATTAAAAATGCTTAAAAAATTCAGCAGGGAATTATAAGAATTACGGTGCAAAATTTGTTTGATGAACAGTGCAAAGCGCGGCGGAACCGCGGCAGAAGCATGCCTTCTGCGGCGGTTCCGCGGCTAAATGATGACGTCACCAACCCAATTTTGCACAGTAACTTCTTTTATTCAGTGCTGAGTTCTCTGGGAATTTTTAATATTTATTCTACAGTTGAGTTTTCTTGGGTTGTTTTGGGGATTCGGTGTTTCGATCGGAGTATCAGATTTTGTCTATGTGATTTTCCGGATAAATTTTAGAAACTGTTAAAAAGTTCGAACGGATATCAATAACTCACTTTTTCCCCTGTCGGAAAATTTTTCAAAAGTTGGATTTTTTCTCGTGTTTAAGAATGTTCTAAGTCGTGCAAGTAACTCGGTGGACCCTCTAGAAGACAACAAACCTTAACTCGATTATGTGACCGTCTTGAACTGCCTTTTGAACCTTAGGGTTTGGGGCAGTACGACGTGCCACATGTGAGGCGTTGGCTTGACCCTTCTACGGCTGGACCATTGGTACTGTGGCATGTGATGGATGTTTTTAAACTGATTTCAAGTGTTGAGATATATTGGGGAAATCTTGGGTGCTTGATGATTCGATCGGAAAGTTTAATTTTTTTTCTATTTATCTGGAATGTGATACAATAATTGGAATCCACAGGTAGTTATGAGATAACTGATTTGAATATTATAAACATAGCAGTTTAGTCTCAGATGATCGGTTGCCACGGAATTTTGATGTGATCAAAAGTCCGTCGCAATCACGTAGCGTACGCGGATACTCGCCGGGTAAACTTAATAGACAGTTATGCCCCATAGCCCCGACCAAGTGACTGTAGGAGAACCCCGTCGCCGAAAGCATCCGTTCGGGTGCTCGCGGCAGCGGTGTTCCGCCTTAGTGCACTTCGTCGACGACATCTGGGGGTGCGGCCGTCTACTAAAGTTTGCGACGAGCATTCGATCAGGACGTCGGGAATCTTGTTGAATTGCCCGACTTGACATTGAAAAGAGTTTTTGATAATGAGACCAAAATGCGGAGTTTATAATTGGTAGGCATGCGATATCTAAGGAATTCATTTGGTTAGGCATGCGATGTCTAAAGAGGTTGCGGATTCCAACTGTTGTAGTTTTACACTTTCTTTTCTCTGACCGTAAGCGTAGTATGTGGTGTATCGCCGGCTTCGTTGCTATACATCAACGACAATCGGGATACGCATACTTGCTTACATTGATGATATGAGATATTATGTGTTGCTGTGATATGTTATATTGGATCGTCGCGTTTGAATAGCCGGGGGTTTTATGTGAGATGAGAGTTTTTTCTTTTTCATTCATGTAAAATTCATTTGTATGTAATATTCTTTTATTGGGGCACTTCCAGGTTGCGGAAGATGTCACCGTTGTATATTATTTACTTTTCCGCATTAGGTAGACCTAAGGCGGGGAGCACAAGTAACCGGGTTCTAGGGTCCAGTGGGAGACCATCTCGAGGAGTCGAGACCGGGTCTCCTAACCCTAGAATTGGCTGTGTTGCTTGCCGCTCTCGTAGGGGTCTAGGGATGTGGGTTTGGCTATTCATCGCGACCGTGGAATCCGTGTTTTATACAGGCTCGTATTGAAAACACGGACGTCCTAGTATATCCAATATTTCATATATGTTCTTCTGCTGCAATGTTCTGTGATGAGATTATATTACTGCCTGTGACGAATGTTTATATTATATATATGAGATATATGTTATATTGCAGATTTCGTTTCAAAAGAGATGCTTGTGAAGCATAATAAAATGGGACTTCATTAATGAGATTAATGAAACTAAAAGAAACCTAAGATGTTGTAGAAACTTGTTTATAAAAATTGGTAGCTCTAGTTCTTGCTTTGCATAGCGGTGTTCCTTGTAGAACATCCAGCACCTTATTCGATAAGGAAAGGACCGAGATCCCTTCGCCGGGAGTGACTCCTTTAGCAATAACTGGCACATGCTACAAACTCGGTTTGTCTTTTGATTGCTTCTATAGTTCTTGCTATGCATAGTGATATTTATGAAATATCCTGCACCTTATTCGATGAGGAAAGGGCCGACGATCCCTTCACCGGGAGTGACCCCTTTAGCAAAACTAGAAAAGCCTAAAAAACACTCCATTTAAAATCACTCGATTCTACAACAATATCAAGTTCATTACGCAAAGGGTTTTCTTAAAAACCTAGCGTAGCCCTCCGTCATTTTAGGAAGTAGAGTACTTAATATTCGTGCTGCGTATGTCGACTTTAGTTGAGGCGTAGTGTACGGTAGCTAAGTGATGTCTTCCTACACAGCATATGATGCGATTAGTTAGGACATTCATGTGATTATGTCGACCATAGTTGAGGGTCATGTAGGGTGGGTCTGATTAATCATGAAATGACGGGTAGAACTTGACTAGTGCTTATGATATGTTGACCTTAGTTAAGGTCATAAGTGCTAGGGGTAAAATATTATCGGGAATTTCAAGTGTTGAAATTTGCAATGAGATTGTATACCTTCTATGAGATAGTTGGATCCCGATACCCGCTGCGAGTAAGAGTTACTCCTGGGAGAGTTTTACACATTACAATTAGCCGATCAAGTAGGTGTCTAGAAAGGTGTTCACGGGGTTAAGCCTCTGGGAAAACGAGGTTTACATTAATTAGGTTCGTGCGAAAGCACGGGGGACCTCCCTCAAAGTACCGACACTGGCCTGGCTGAAAGATTGGCGAACTTGTAGCGTGTAATTAATCCCGGCTAGTCTTTCCTTTTAGGATTTGAAGGAAGATTTGATTAAAACAGTGGGAGACATCCTGATTAGATATATTAGATAACCAATCTAATCTTGCAAGAGCATACGCTGAGTGTTTTCTTCTCTCTCTCTCCAGGTAGCGACCATATCACGCCTTAATCAAGATAATAAAACGGATATATTGACCGAACCCGCTTGTTATACTGAGCTGGGGAACGTTGGTCCAGCTCCAACTTATAATTGTTATGAGATAGAGCAAGAAATTGGGGAATACCAGATTTCCCGTGCCGCCCAAACGAAGAAAGTGCATGTTGATGCATCATCTTCGGGTGTGTTCATTACAGAGAACTGTTTCTCAGTATCCTTTACGTCCTGGGTATGTGATACCGGATCAGGATCCCGCATATGTAATCTGTTACATGGGCTACAGATAGGTAGAGAACTGAGAACGGGTGATAAGTTTCATGAGACAGAAAACGGTGCAAGTGTTGCAGCCAAGTCTGTTGGTCACTATCACCCTATATTACCTGAATACATTGATTCTGAACGAATGTTATTAGATACCGAACCTGATATACAAAATCATATCAGTCTCTTTATTAGTAAAGAAAGGATATAATTTTGTATTGATTGGACAATGTTTTGAACATTTCCTATATCAAGAGTTGATCGGTTCAGGCACGTTATCTAAAAGCATTGACTTTCTAAATCAAACTACAGTTCTTAGTATACGGAACACACACAAGAGGAAGAGTTCAGAAATGAACGAATCCTTCTTGAGGCATTATAGACTAGGTCATATCAATGCGACCCGACTGGTTGAAGTTACATTTAGATGCATATTTAAATTAGTTTGAATTTACATCTTGTGAAACTTGCCGGTCATGTCACAAAGATAAGATGACCACAGCTCTGTTTATTGGAAACAGAGAAAGAGTTAGTGAACTCTTGAGATTAATACATGCTGATGTATGAAAGTCCCCTGTCTACATATACCAGGACCGGTTCTTTGTACTTCATTCCATTCTCTGATAATCTTTCAAGATTCAGACATATGTTCCTATTGAAACACAAGTCCGAACCTTTTGAGATATTCACAGAATATGAGTTAGAAGTAGAGAACCGAAAAATACGGGTAAAAGTATTATGTCCTTTGATGCGATCAAGGAGGAGAATACTTGAGCACGGAATTCCTGGACTATTCTAAAGGAGAATGAGATTCTCTCTCAGCATTACTCCTCCGTATACACCATAGCATGATGGTATATCGGGGCGGAGCAAACTCACCCTATTAGATATGGTGTGCTCTATGATGAGTACTACTGAGTTTTCTATTTCCTTTTAGGAGTTATGCACTTGAGAAGCTGCATACCTATTGAATAGGGTTCAAATCAAATCAGTTGCCTACCACTTCATATGTGATATGGAAAGTGAAGAGCCCATATCTTAAGTTGGTTAAGATTTGGGGTTGTCCGGCCTATGTCTAAAAGCAAAATCCGGACAAGCTCGAGGCAAGTTCTGTTATGTAGAACTGGAAGGGTTCCAGCTATACAAACTGCAGCTGATGATTTGGTAGAACCAAAGGATTCAATAGTTTCCAACGAACCTCAGCCTCTCCGCCGATCTAGTAGGGTTCCTCACCCACCTGAGAGATACTTCGGTTTCTCTATGATAGTGGGAGCGAGGATTGCATCATGAGATGATGACCCAACTAGTTTCGAGCTGGCCATCAGGAGTGGGACTCTGTAAGAATGGCTGGATGCTTAGCGATCTGAGATGGAATCCTTATACACCGACAAAGTATGGACTTTGGTTGCTTTATCTGAAGGGTTAAATCCCCATCAGGAGCGAGTATATCTTGAGAAGATTACTTGGTGTACATGGAAAAGTTGAGACTTTCAAAGCTATGCTTAAGTCCATCCAGATCCTACTTGCCACGGCTACATACCATGACTACGATATCTGGTGGTTGGGTGTCATGACAGCTTTTCTAAATGATGTTTTAGAAAAGAGCGTCTATAAGTACACAGCCAGAGGGCTTCGTAGACAGTGGGAGCAGCGGAAACGTGTGCAAGATGTTTTATATGATAAAACAGGCATCGCGGAGTTGGAACATCTGTTTTGATGTGGTAGTCAAAGAGTTTGACTTCATCAAAATGGTAGATGAACCTTGTATATACAAAAAGGTAGTAGAGAATATGGTGGTGATCCTCATAGAGTACATGGATGACATACTCTTGATAGGGAAGGAGTTTCCTATGCTACGCTTGGTCAATCTCCGCTTATCACAATGATTCTCCATATAGGATCAAAGTGATACCTCCTAAATCCTGTGTTTTGGATCTATGAGATAGTTCTAATTGGATGTTAGAATACTCACTAGTTGTAGTGAGATGGTATCAATCGATCCTGGGGAGAATCACTGGAAAGGTTCCAGGGTGATAAGGACGACTGAATGTCAGTCGCAGGCATTGTCTTTACCCTCAGTGGAGGGACGGTATGTTGGAAAAGTTCCAAGCTAGATGCCGTGACATACTAGACGATTAAAGGCAAGATACATCGTTACCAAGGATACTACCAAAGAGGCAGTCTGGATATATATAAGTTCATAAGATGAACTTCGTTCCTACCATTGTGTGACAATGGAGTTGTGGCTTCAGCCAAGGAACTACCGTCCCATCTGAAATCCAGATATAATTCTTAGGCAGTATCACATGATCATGGAGATAGTTGATCTCCAGGGAGATCGAGGTTAGGAGAGTAGACACAGAGGACAACAGCGCGGATCCACTCACAAAGGCCTTTTTTCCCAGTAGAGACTTTTATGGGATGGTTGAGTATGAGATACTTCAACCACAGCTAATTGTTGGGTATGCGATACCATAACAGATGGCCCTAGTGCAAGTGGGAGATTGTTAGTTATATGTATGCCCTAGAGGCCATTACTGTACATACGATGTATATTGTAGTGGATGCTAGGACATATATAAGGAGGACTTTCTTGCTCGACATGATAGTATGCTATCTGGTTGTACTTTATCTTAACATGTACTCTGATTGTCTCTATATTACATGTTGATAAAGCCCTTAGGTTATGTACTCGACTACTGCGACTATGATGAGATCATACTAGTGGGGCCACGGTAGTCGACGAGTACATCCTATAACTGTTCCTAGTCGAGGGTGTATCGAGACAGGGCATCGATACACCAGAGTTGATTAGCGTATACGCATCTTGACCCATATGATGGGCGATGGATGATCCCATATCCATCGGTGTTTGACATCAAGGATGGTGTACGGGTGCTCAGTGGAGACTGGGTACACTGGACGGACTCGCCGAGAACTCCCAGATGGTATTATACCATACGTCAGATGGCAGTTCTCCGGTGACACTGGTACAGAGTAGTCTGTCGACCCGAGATCGTCATAGAGTCTTGTGTGATTCCCACTGTGCTTTGATTTCCATCATACCACGTCCAAGAGGGCGTGCAAAAGGTGGCTTTTGGGTACAGTCCCGAATCACATGGAGGCAATGAGCGATAGGAGGGGATTCGTCTCTCCCGGTATAGGGAGTTGATGTTGTGCTGTGTTCGATTGGCTATAACCGGAAATCCCTGGCCAGGGTTGTTGAGATTTACTGGTAAGTGTTATCAGTAGTTTCTCGAACTGTTATAGACCTCATATCGACACGACTTATCGAGCTATCGGGGTCTGAAGTTTACCACCCCTAGGCGAGATATGCAACATATCAGACGACGAGACCGGACTGTACGGGAGTGTTACTGTTTGGATTCACAGGAGAATGTACAGGCTTGCTTGTTGATCTTCTGAGCGCTCAATACCTGGGTAGCTGTTACGTTTAGCTGACCGCTTGCAGCTTGTGGGTGTTTGATATGATCATCACCTACTGCTGGCGTATTGACGATTCTTTAGAGTCCTACACAGAGGTTTCTTGGCTCAGGCAAAACGGAGTAGGAGCACATATGTGATTTGTGCGGGACCGAGGATAATGCGATATGTGATACCGTATTGTATTCTCGCGATATTTGATATCAGCCGGGTTATCGGATCAAGTGTTGATTCGATGAATCGGTACGAATTGTCGGATCAAGTGTTGATTCGATAATTTAATGTATAATAATATATATGATATATTAAATTGCATTAACTAATATTTGCTCACTAAAAGATTCTTTTTCTCACTCGGATAATACATTGATATATATGCGATATATGTTAATTGTATTGTTTTATTTTGTTACGATAAATATTATATATGTGATATATAATATTGTAACATGATATGATAAATAATGCAACTTGTTTAGTAGAGATTAAACATGGTTAGGGTTTGATTAGGGT
Source organism: Agapanthus africanus (assembly GCA_030015575.1). NCBI lineage: Eukaryota > Viridiplantae > Streptophyta > Magnoliopsida > Asparagales > Amaryllidaceae > Agapanthus > Agapanthus africanus. The sequence continues at coordinate 380,796,940 of JASDDO010000022.1, read as the reverse complement.
TAAGGTTTTCTAGAAGTTTCTAGAAGCTTTCTTTCTTTGTCTTTGTTAAGATATTATGCTAGATATTTCCTTAACCTAACCAAACCTTTAACCTTAGTCAAATCTCTACAAGGGTTAGTTTGACCATGGTTACATTATTCATCATATCATTTCTTTTCCTATTCATCACAAAAGGATTCTTAATATTGTTCATCTTCTTCCTTCTTCTTTTTTGCTTGAAATGCTTTCTTGCTTTGATTTTTGTGATGGAGAAATATGAGAAAAAGATAAATAAAGAGAGAAAAAATCCTACTTCATCATCCTCATCTTCCCTTGCCATTTAGATGAGGGTGTTCACATCATTTCATGAGTGTTAGCTTGTGTTAAAGAAACTTCAAGGTAGATCATCTTAGTATCGAAGATCGGAAGCAAAGATTGCGTCTTTCTCTTCGTGGAACCTCTCGAGAGTCCGGATCCCGATGATCGCAGCGAAGGGACCACAACACGGAGCATATGAAGTGAAGGACCGGATCTACAAAGGTTGTAATCCCTCTCACTTAGTGTTAAAATGTTTAGCATGCTTTTTTTCGCCTAATCTCTAGTTTAAAGTTCCGTATTCGGGTTGTTCGGCACGACTAAATTTTAAATCGGGCATGGTTGATGCCTCGTAGAACCTTGTGCGCGTGCCTAGCAACCCTACAGGCTAAACATGAATAGAGATCAATGCAAGGATAAGGGTTAAGAGTGGGGAAATCTTAGTTTCTTCTAAAAGGACCCTAATCCACATTCATCACTATCGATCTAGTTTTAAATCTATTAAAGATAAAAGGAGTCATCTTTAATTAATCATCCATTACTACTAAATTTTATGAACCCCACAAGCCTCTTCTTCATAAATTCTACATCCGTGTTCAACATAGATCTTAAAACTATCCTTCTTATTTTCAATCAATTTGTCTAAAGCAAGTAAAACGTTCGACGTTTCCCTGAGGACGACCCGTACTCATCTCGACTAGCTACGAGCGACACCGTTATTGATTGCGGCTACTTTATTCACTACACACTTCTTTTCCAAATCTAAATCAATCAATCAAATGACACCGTTGCCGGGGAAATGTGCGTAATTTTTTTTCTTGCTATTCGGGTTGAATTCTTATCCGATTCATAAAAGAGAACCAAAACCACATATTGTGTATTTAACGATTATTGCGCGACTTTTTACGAGGGAATCTGGAGTCACTGGAACGAGGAATTAAAGATTCAGAAATTTTCATCAAAGCCCAGAGAAGCAAGGGGGTGCACTGAAGAAAAACGATCAAAATAACTCTCCTTTCTACCGCAGAACCGCGGCAATTGTGTGCAAAGTGTGGCGGAACCGCGGCTTAGTGGAGGAATTAGGTCTCCAAACTCCTCTGGTATCTTTCTCTGATCTTTATCTCTCCTCTCAAATCCAATAATCTGATTTCCTTGCAGGATTCTTTACAAAAAGCGCCGCTCAAAAATCTTTTGCGTGTTTTGATAATTGGTTTGTTTGTGCATATTTTAACCGGACTTTAAGGGGTAAGACCAAAATTCAGATTATGTGGGGATTTTATCACCCTTCCTAGGCCTCACAAATCACAAAATGAGCATCTGCATAACCCTATATTAATTAAAAAAATATCTAGACCAAGACTCTAAGGACCTTCACGCTCAATTAAGACAGTGGAAGGTCGTGGGTAATCTATCGCTTATCCGCATCTCTTTTATGGTGTCTACGAAAGTGTGACTAAGGAAAATGGTTACTTAATTAGGCCCGTTATTTTTTGTGATTCGTATAGCGTATACCTCCCACTTATCTGGCACTTACCTGGCCATATGAGCGATAAAGATGTGGTAGATGATTGATCCTGTGGCTTGTCCTTTGGAAGTCTAGGAGCGGTCTAGTGCTTGACCTAGGTGACCGTAGTTCTAGGGTTGATTGTGCATTTTTTTGATTTGTTGAGTCAAGCTTCATGTCCGACACTTTTTCAAAACAAACCTTTTTAAAGACGTTCTCACACACGCTGCCACGTGCGCTAAACACTCTTAGTGCATGATCGGCTGGACACGGGATTCTAGTGCCCGTCTTGTCCACGTTTCTACTATCGATTCCGAAGTCGGTACTTGTTCATCTTCTTTTTCCCCTCCACCCACTACATCGACCGAGATGGACGGTTCTCCATTAGATTTTACCAACACACCCTTGCCACCATCCGTAGGTGCGCAGAATCCACCGCACATCTCTCTTTAAGAAAGATGCTACCCGATACGCGGTCCCCTTCCTACTTGTCTATCTATTCCACCGGCCAATGAGGATAATTTCGAAATTAAACCCCACTTTATCAGCTTGTTGCCCAAATTTCACGGGCTTGAATCCGAAGACGCATACGTTTTTATAATCAAATTCTAAAATGTATGCGCAATGATGGGCACTACACAACTTTCAAGGGATGCTATACTATTACGTCTTCTTCTTTTTACCTTGTACGACCTAGCAGAAAAATGGCTTTATAGCACTGCCGCACATTCTATCGCCAAATGGGACGAATTCTTTATAGCATTCTTTAAGAAATTTTATTCCAATCATAAAACCGCCCGTGTTCGAAGCGAGATTAACCAGTTTACCCAACTTCCCAACGAACCATTCTGGAAATGCTTTGAACGGTTCAAGGATCTTCTTCTACAATTCCTCCATCACGGAATTGATCAATGGCAACTTTGCCGAATTATATATAAGGGTGTTAATCCAGCGACAAAACAGATGCTTGAAACCATTTGTCAATGTAATTTCATGTATAAAGACGATGGGGAAGCTTGGTGATTTCTGGAAGATCTCGCTGAACAAACTTTACAGTGGGAAAGCGTTAGACTGATATCGTCTAGGGGAGGTATCCATCAGCTCGATGTTTCCATCGCAGTAAAAGCCGAAATGGCCGCGATACAAAGGAAACTCAACGCTATCGAAAACAAATTCTCATCTGCCTCCCTAATCCAAGTTACGCTTCCCAAAACCGTGTGTGGTTGCTGTTCCGACCCATCGCATTTAACGGAAGAATGTCCTTTGAATCCTCCATTTCAAGGTCAAGAATAAACAAATGCTGCTTTTCAGCAACGGCCTAGAAACGATCCTTATTCTTCCACATACAATCAAGGATGGAGGAATCATCCTAATTTTGCTTGGAACCAAAACCAAACTCAAAATCAAAACCAGTTCCGAAGCAACTATCAAAGGCCTCCCCCACAGCAATACCATCCACCACAACAAAATCAGCATCCCTTTCAACTGCAAACTTTTCAAAATCCGGCCAATAATTTTGCACCTTATAATAATTCTTTGCAAACGGCCGGTACCGATAAAACCTCTGCACTCGAACGTAACTTAGAAATGTTCATTAACCAATCTACACAAATGACGGCTAATTTAACGTCTTCTATCCAAACATTAGTGCAACACACCGCTTCCCATGGTGAAAGAATAAAATCGATAGAAGCACAACTTGCATAGTTAAATGCCGCGATGAGTGAGAGAGAGAAAGGGAAACTTCCATTTCAACCTCTACCGAATCCTGGCCACTCACAAAATCATAATGTGTGTGCCGTAACCACGTTGAGATCGGGAAGAGTGCTGAATAACCAAGTGGGTGAACATGTTGATGTTGATGATATTGATGATACCCCGGCTTCTACTTCTACTCCTCCTTCGTCTAGTCCACCCTCTTCTTCCGAGCCTAATATCCGTTTTCCACTAGGCTCGAACCCTCAGCCCTCGAGTCAACCTAAAACGATCCCAACTCCAATTCTGGGATCCATTCCATCCCCACAAACTTCTCCAAAGTTGGACCCAACTCTTATTGATAAAACTCCTTATCTATATAGGTTAAGGGGCAACAAACCAAGTCCCCAAATGGAGAAGATTGTGGAAATTTTTAAGCAAGTTAACATAAATATTTCTCTCCTAGATGCTATCCAACAAGTTCCATCCTAAGCGAAAATTCTAAAGGACTTGTGCACTAGGAAAAGGAAAATTCAAGTGCCTAAATTTTTTTTCCTAGCGAGTAATGTAAGCACTGCTTTTACCCAACAAATACCTAAGAAACGAAAGGTCTCCGAGAGTCCTACAATATCTATTGCTATTGGGAGTAAAAATATCAATCGTGCTCTACTAGATTTAGGTGCTAGTGTTAACTTGCTTTCATATTCTGTGTATGTGCAATTAGGCATCGGAGAGTTAAAACCAGCGTACTGCACTCTTTGGATGGCCGATCGATCTATCACCCAACCAAGGGATGAGCTAGAGGACGTGTTAATCAAAGTCAGGAAATTTATATTCCCTGTGGACTTCATAGTTATTGATACACGTCGAGGTCGGCCTTTTCTAGCGACTTCAAACGCAATAATCAATTGTCGAAACGGTTCTATATCCCTATCCTTCGGGAAGATGCCAATTGAGCTTAACATTTATAAGTTGGGAAGTGAACCCTCTGTAGGGTTACTAGGCACTCTAATATGGTTCTACAAGGTATCAACCATGCCCGATTAAAATTTTAGCCGTGCCGAATAACTCTAAACAAGATCTTTGCTAGATAATTAGGGTAACACATGCTAGTTAAACTCTTTAACACTAAGTGAATACGAAATACAACTTTGTAGATCGGTCCTTCACTTCTAAAGCTCCTTGTAGTAGTCCCTTCGCTGCGATCATCGAACACCCGGACTCTCGGACGGCTCCATGAGAAGAGGGCAACGGTTTTGCTTGAAGTCTTCGAGGCCGAAGATGATCTACGTCGAGGGAATACGAACTCAAGCTTCTACTTCACTAATTAGAGAATTAGTGAAGCAAACATCCTAAACTAAAGTGCTAGTCTAGTAGAGGATGATGAAATAGGAAATGGGTAAACTTTAGAATTTCTTTTCTCACTATCATTCTCTCTCTTTATCAAACCCAAGAAAGAAATTGAAGGAGGAAGAAGATGAGCTCAAAATGAGAATGAAAACTAATCAAGAGAGAGAGTTAGCTAACCATGGGTGAGTGGGTATCATATACTAACTCATGTAGAGACATAACCATGGCTAATTATAGTGGTTAGGTTAAATAATATCTTAAGTAAAACAAAACTAGTGGACTAAGTCAATGCAACCATAAGCTTCATGAAACTTCATGCATGTGAGCTCATTATCCATTTGTTTTTAGAATTGCTTTAAATATAAAAACTTAACCAATATAATTATAATGGTGTATGTCTCATACACCCATGTAGTGTGTATCAACAACCATGATACAAAATGAACACAAATTAATATATATCACATATATATTAAGTTGTGCACAAGTGAGAAAAACAAATGCTTAAGTGAACCAATGTTAGTTAATGTAAATTAGTATATCACATATACAATTATACACTAAATTATTAAATCAACATTTGACTTAATAATCCGGTTATATCACATATAACCGACAAACACAAAATGTACCAGCTTTTCGAATCAACACTTGATTCGATAACCCGGCTATATCACATATAACCGGCCGATACAATAGTCGCGAGAATAGAATACGGTATCACATACACGCATTATTCTCGGTCCCGCACATATCACATATGCGCTCCTATTTCGTTTTGCCTGAGCCAGTAAAACCTCTATGTAGGACTCTAAAGACTCAACAATACGCCGGCAGTTGGTGCTGATCATATCAAGCACCCACAAGCCGTCAGCGGTACTAGCTGGACGTAACGGCTCCCCGGGTATTGAGCGATCAGAAGATTAGCAAGCAAGCCCGCTCCAACTCCTGCAAAAAGCCTGACAGTGACACTACCGTACAGTCCGGTCTCCTCGTCTGATATGTCGCATATCAAGTCTAGGGGTGGTAAACGTTAGACCCCAATAACCGATAAGTCATGCCGATGTGAGGCTCATAACGGGTCGAGAAACTACTGGTAACACTTACCAGTATATCTCTAAACTAGCCCTAGCCAGGGACTTCCCTGTTACGGCCAATCGAGCATAGCGCAACATCAACCCCCAATACCGGGAGAGACGAAACCCCTCCTATCGCTCATTGCTTCCATGTGACTCGGGACTGTACCCAAAAACCACCGTTTTGCACACCTTCTTGGACGTGGTAAGGTGGAAATTAAAGCACAGTAGGAATCACACAAGACTCTATGACGATCTCGGGTCTACAGACTAACCTGTACCAGTGTCACCAGAGAACTGCCATATGACGTAAGGTATAATACCATCTGGGAGTTCTCGGCGAGTCCGTCCAGTGTACCCAGTCTCCACTGAGCACCCGTATATCATCTCTGATATCAAACACCAATGGATATGGGATCATCCATCGCCCATCTACATGGGTCGATAAGGTATACGCTAGTCTACTCTGGTATATCGATGCCCCGTCTCGATACACCCATGACTAGGGACCTTGAAGGATGTACTTATGGACTACCATGTCCCCACTAGTATGATCCGCATCATAGTCCAGGTAGTCAAGTACACATCCTAAGGTCTTTACCAACATGTAACAGAGAGAAAATCAGTGCACACGTTAAGGTAAAGAGTAACCAGATAGCATACTATCATGTCGAGCAAGAAAGTCCTCCCTATATATGTCCAAGCATCCACTACAATATACATCTCATGTATAGTAATGGCCTCTAGGGCATACATATAACTAACAATCTCCCACTTGCATTAGGTCCATCTGATAACAGTGGTTGTAGTATCTCATACTCAACCATCCCCATAATAGTCTCTCTCTGGGAAAAGGCCTTTGTGAGTGGATCCGCTGTGTTGCCCTCTGAGTCTACTCTTCTAACCTCGATCCCTTGGAGATCAACCATCTCCATGATCAGGTGAAACTGCCTTAGAATATGTCTGGATCACTGATGGGACGGGCGTTCCTAGGCATAAGCCACAACTCTATTGTCACACAATGGTAGGAACGAAGTTGATCTCATGAACTAATATACACCCAGACTTCCTCTTTGGTAGTATCTTTGGAAGCGATGTATCCAGCCTTTATCGTCTAGTATACCACGGTATCTGTCTTGGAACTCTTCCAACATACCGTCCCTTTACTGAGGGTAAAGACAATGCCTGTGACTGACATTCAGTCGTCCTTATCACCCTGGAACCTTTCCAGTGATTCTCCCCAGGATCGATTGATACCAACTCACTACAACTAGTGAGTATCCTAACATCCAATTAGATCTATCTCATAGACCCAAAACCCAGGATTTAATAGGTATCACTTTGATCCTATATGGAGAATCCTTGTGATAAGCGGAGATTGACCGAGCGTAGCATAGGAAACTCCTTCCCTATCAAGAGTATGTCATCCATGTACTCTATGAGGATCACCACCATACTCCCTACTACCTTTTTGTATATACAAGGTTCATCTACCATTTTGATGATGTCAAACTCTTTGACTAACACATCAAAACAGACGTTCCAACTCTGCGATACCTGCTTTATCACATAAAACATCTTGCATACGTTACCGCTGCTCCATTATCTACGAAGCCCTCTGACTGTGTACTTATAGACTCTCTCTTCTAAAACATCATTTAGAAAAGCAGTCATGACACCCAACTGCCAGATATCGTAGTCATGGTATGTAGCCGTGGCAAGTAGGATCTGGATGGACTTAAGCATAGCTACTTAGAAAAGGTTTCATCATAATCCATACCTGGTCAATGATGCAAACCTTTAACAAGTCTAGCTTTGAAAGTCTCAACTTTTCCATGTACACCAAGTAATCTTCTCAAGATATACTTGCTCCTGATGGGGATTTAACCCTTCAGATAAAGCAACCAAAGTCCATACTTTTTTGGTGTATAAGGATTACATCTCAGATAACTATGCATCCAGCCATTCTTAGAGTCCTACTCTTGATGGCCAGCTCGAAACTAGTTGGGTCATCATCTCATGATGCAATCCTCACTCCCACTGTCATAGAGAAACTGAAGTATCTCTCAGGTAGGTGAGGAACCCTACTAGATCGACGGAGAGGCTGAGGTTCGTTAGAAACTATTGAATTCTTTGGTTCTACCAAATCATCAGCTGTAGTTTGTATAGCTGGAACTCCTTCCAGTTCTACCTTATGCCCATTAATTTCTTCACAAGAAATTCCCTTTCACAAAGGTGGCATGCTGAGAAACAAAACATCTTTTGTTCCTCGGTTAGGTAGAAGATATTCCCTTGCGAATACTTGGGATATCCAACAAACTTCTACAGAACTGACTTTGCCTCGCGCTTGTCCGGATTATGCTTTTAGACATAGGCTGGACAACCCCAAATCTTAACAAACTTAAGATATGGGCTCTTCCCTTTCCATATCTCATATGAAGTGGTAGGTAACTGATTTGATCTGAACCCTATTCAATAGGTATGCAACTTCTCCAGTGCATAACTCCCAAAAGGAAATAGGTAACTCAGTAGTACTCATCATAGAGCACACCTTATCACATAGGGTGTGATTACTCCTCCCCGATACACTGACGTGCTGTGGTGTATACGGAGGAGTAATGCTGAGAGAGAATCTCATTCTCCTTTAGAATAATCCAGGAATTCCGTGCTCAAGTATTCTCCTCCCTGATCACATCAAAGGACATAATACTTATACTCGTTTTGGTTCTCTACTTTCTAACTTATATTCTGTGAATATCTCAAAAGCTTCGGACTTGTGTTTCAACAGGAACATACGTCTGAATCTTGAGAGATCATCATAGAATGTAATGAAGTACAAAGAACCGGTCTTGGCATGTGTAGACATGGGACCTTCATACATCGACATGTATCATCCCAAGAGTTCCTTAACTCTTTCTCTGTTTCCTAAAAAACAGAGCTATGGTCATCTTATCTCTGTGACATGACCGGCAAGTTTCACAAGATGTAAATTCAAACTAATTTAAATATGCATCTATATGTAACTTCAGCTAGTCGGGTCACATTGATATGACCTAGTCTACAATACCTCAAGAAGGATTTGTTCATTTCTGAACTCTTCCTCTTGTGCATGTTCAGTACGTTAAGAACTGTAGTTTGATTTAGAACGTCTATGCTTTTAGATAACGTGCCTGAACCGATCAACTCTTGATATAGGAAATGTTCAAAACATTATCCAACAATACAAAATTATATCTTTCTTTACTAATAAAGAGACTGATATGATGTTGTATATCAGGTTCGGTATCTAATGACATTCGTTCAGAATCAATGTATTATGGTAATACAGGGTGATAGTAACCAACAGACTTGGCTGCAACACTTGCACCATTTTCTATCTCTTGAAACTTATCATCCGTTCTCAGTTCTCTACCTATTTGTAGCCCATGTAACAGATTACATATGCGGGATCCTGATCCGGTATCTCATACCCAGGACGTAAAGGATACTGAGAAACAGTTCTCTGTAATGAACATACCCGAAGAAGATGCATCAACATGCACTTTCTTCGTTTGGGCGGCATGGGAATTCTGGTAATCCCCTATTTCCTGCTCTGTCTTATAACAAGCGGGTTCGGTCAATACATCCGTATTATTATCTTGATTAAGGCGTGATATGGTCGCTACCTGGAGAGAGAGAGAAGAAAACACTCTGCGTGCGCTCTTGCAAGATCAGATTGGTTATTATTTTATCTAATCAGGATGGCTCCTACTGTTTTTATCAAATCTTCCTTCAAACCCTAAAAGGAAAGACTAGCCGGGATTAATTACACTCTACAAGTTCGCCAATCTTTCAGCCAGGCCAGTGCCGGTACTTTGAGGGAGGTTCCCCGTGCTTTCGCACGGACCTAATTAAAATAAACCTCGTTTTCCCAGAGGCGTAACCCCGTTGACACCTTTCTAGACACCTACTTGATCGGCTAATTGCAATGTGTAAAACTCTCCCAGGAGTACCAATTACTCGCAGTGGGTATCGGGATCCAACTATCTCATAGAAGGTATGCAATCTCAGTGCAAATTTCAACACTTGAAATTCCCGATAATATTTTGCCCTTAGCGTCCCATGACCTTGACGCAGGCCAACAAACCATAGTGCGCTAGTCAAGTTCAACCCATCATTTCTTGATTGAATTAAACCCACCCGCACGACCCTTGACGCAGGCCAAAAAAGTCGCACGACTGCCCTAATCCAATCTGCATCATATGCATAAGCAGATAAATACTAGTTAGCCACCGCACACTACGCCTTGACGCAGGCCAACAAACGTAGCATGAATACTAAGTAGGACTTATCTCAAATGACGGAGGGCTATGACAGGTTTTTCTGAAAACTTATTGCGTAATGAACTTGGTATCGTTGTAGAATCAAATGATTTTAAAATGGAGTGTTTTTGAGGCTTTTTCTAGTTTCGCTAAAGAGGTCACTCCCGGTGAAGGGATCTCGGCTCTTTCCTCGTCGAATGAGGTGCAGGATATATCATATATATCACTGTGCAAAGTAAAAACTAGAAAAGCAATCAAAATACAAAACCGAGGGGTGTAGCATCTGCCAGTCATTGCTAAAGGGGTCACTCCCGGTGAAGGGATCTCGGCCCTTTCCTTATCGAATAAGGTGCAGGATGTTCTACAAGGAACACCGCTATGCAAAGCAAGAACTGTAGCTACCTGTTTTTGAAAATTCGATTCCACAACATCTTTTAGGTTTATTTTCTTTCATTAATCACATTAATGAAGTCCCATAATTTAAGTCACCTAAACATCACAGATAAATACGACGTACACTTATGCCATCCGCATTCGCCTCGATGTCCCCTCGTGCACCGTTAGGTTAGGTAACTAACGGCAGAGCGGGGCAGGGCTAGCGCGGGTGTAAAACATAAGTAACGTCTATATAATATTTCATATATACTATATACAGTATCTATCACAACATATCAAATGATCACATCACAGATATCACAGTAGAAGAAACATATGAAACATTGGATATACTGGGACGTCCGTGTTTTATTTTGAGCCTCTATAAAACACGGATTCCACGGTCGTGATGAATAGCCAAACCCACACCCCTAGACCCCTACGAAAGCGGCAAGCAACCCTACCAATCCTAGAGTTAGGAGACCCGGACTCGACTCCTCGAGTTGGTCTCCCACTGGACTCTAGAACCCGGTTACTTGTGCTCTCCACCTTGGGTCTATCCTAGTGCGGAAAAATAAATAATATACAAATGGTGACATCAAACTCATCCCGGAAGTGCCCCAATAAAAGAATATTACATACAACGAATTTTACATGAATGAAAATAAAAAAACCCTCATCTCATATAAAACCCCCGGCTATTCAAAACGCGACGATCCAATATAACATATCCAGCAACACATAACATCACATGTCATCAACGTAAGTAAATATATGCATCCTAATTGTCGTTGACATATAGCAACGAGACCGGCGATATCACATATTACACTTACGGTCGCAGAAAAGAAAGTGTAAAACTACAACAGTTGGAATCTGCAACCTCCTTAGACATCGCTTGCCTAACAATTATAAACCTCGCATTTTAGTCTCTATATCGAAAACACTTTTCAATATCTAGTCGGGCAATTCAACAAGATTCCCGATATCCTAATCGAATGCTCGTCACAAACTTTAGTAGACGGCCGCACCCCCGGATGCCGTCGACGAAGTACACTAAGGCGGAACACCGCTGCCGCGAGCACCCGAACGGATGCTTTTGGCGACGGGGTTCTCCTACAATCACTTGGTTGGGGCTATGGGGCATGGCTGTCTATTAAGTTTACCCGGCGAGTATCCGCGTACGCTACGTGATTGCGACGGACTTTTGATCGCATCAAAATTCCGTGGCAACCGATCATTTGAGACTAAACTGCTATGTTTATAACATTCAAATTAGTTATCTCATAACTACTTGTGGATTCCAAATATTGTATCACATTCCAGATAAATAGACAATATTAAACTTTCCGATCGAATAATCAAACACCCAAGTTTTCCCAAATAGTTCTCAACACTTGAGGGGAGTTTAAAAACATCCATCATATGCCACAGTACCAATGGTCCGGCCGTAGAAGGGTCAAGCCAACGCCTCATATGTGGCAACGCCGTGCTGCCCCAAACCCTAAGGTTCAAAAGGCAGTTCAAGACGGTCACATAATCGAGTTATGGTTTGTTGTCTTCTAGATGGTCCATCGCGTAACTTGCACGATTTAGACGTTCTTAAACAACGGAAAAATACAACACTTGGAAATTTTCCGGGTCGGGAAAAAGTGAGTTATTGATATCCGTCCGAACTTTTTAATACATTCTAAATATCCGGAAAACATAACGAAATTAAATTTTCCGATCGAATCAACGAATAAAAAATAAACCCCAGAACACTCAACACTTGAGTCGGATTAAAAATACCCAGAAGAATACACTAGTAGATACGGTCATAACTGAGCAAAAAGAAAAGTCAAACCCGACTGTACGGCCGCGGATCCGCGGCGCAAGCAAGCTATTGCCGCGGTTCCGCGGCGGTCCGTACGGTTTAGCCCCTCGTTTTTCACAATTATGCTTAAAATTCCCTGCTGATTTTTTTAGGTATTTTTAATCTAGAAAAAATCGCATTTTTAAAATTTGTCCAGAGAGGGGGTTAAATTGACGTTTCGGGGTTCGTTCGGAGTTTTAACTTCGTATACACGTCGCCTAATACTCTAGCTAGGCTCTGATACCACTGTAGGGTTACTAGGCACTCTAATATGGTTCTACAAGGAATCAACCATGCTCGATTAAAATTTTAGCCATGTCGAATAACTCTAAACAAGATCTTTGCTAGATAATTAGGGTAACACATGCTAGTTAAACTCTTTAACACTAAGTGAATATGAAATACAAACTTTGTAGATCGGTCCTTCACTTCTAAAGCTCCTTGTAGTAGTCCCTTCGCTGCGATCATCGAACACCCGGACTCTCGGACGGTTCCATGAGAAGAGGGCAACGGTTTTGCTTGAAGCCTTCGAGGCCGAAGATGATCTACTTCGAGGGAATACGAAATCAAGCTTATACTTCACTAATTAGAGAATTAGTGAAGCAAACACCCTAAACTAAAGTGCTAGTCTAGTAGAGGATGATGAAATAGGAAATGGGTACACTTTAGAATTTTCTTTCTCACTATCATTCTCTCTCTTTATCAAACCCTAGAAAGAAATTGAAGGAGGAAGAAGATGAGCTCAAAATGAGAATGAAAACTAATCAAGAGAGAGAGTTAGCTAACCATGGGTGAGTGGGTATCATATACTAACTCATGTAGAGACATAACCATGACTAATTATAGTGGTTAGGTTAATTAATATCTTAAGTAAAACAAAACTAGTGGACTAAGTCAATGCAACCATAAGCTTCATGAAGCTTCATGCATGTGAGCTCATTATCCATTTGTTTTTAGAATTACTTTATATATAAAAACCTAACCAATATAATTATAATGGTATATGTCTCATACACCCATGTAGTGTGTATCAACAACCATGATACAAAATGAACACAAATTAATATATATCACATATATATTAAGTTGTGCACAAGTGAGAAAAACAAAAGCTTAAGTGAACCAATGTTAGTTAATGTAAATTAGTATATCACATATACAATTATATACTAAATTATTAAATCAACACTTGACTTAATAATCCGGTTATATCATATATAACCGACTAACACAAAATGTACCAGCTTTTCGAATCAACACTTGATTCGATAACCCGGCTATATCACATATAACCGGCCGATACAATAGTCGCGAGAATAGAACACGGTATCACATACACGCATTATTCTCGGTCCCGCACATATCACATATGCGCTCCTATTTCGTTTTTCCTGAGCCAGTAAAACCTTTATGTAGGACTCTAAAGACTCATCAATACGCCAGCAGTAGGTGATGATCATATCAAGCACCCACAAGCCGTCAGCGGTACTAGCTGGACGTAACAGCTACCCGGGTATTGAGCGATCAGAAGATCAGCAAGCAAGCCCGCTCCAACTCCTGCAAAAAGCCTGACAGTGACACTACCGTACAGTCCGGTCTCCTCGTCTGATATGTCGCATATCAAGTCTAGAGATGGTAAACGTCAGACCCCAATAACCGATAAGTCATGCCGATGTGAGGCTCATAACGAGTCGAGAAATTACTGGTAACACTTACCAGTATATCTCTAAACCAGCCCTGGCCAGGGACTTCCCTGTTACGACCAATCGAGCATAGCGCAACATCGACCCCCAATACCGGGAGAGACGAAACCCCTCCTATCGCTCATTGCCTCCATGTGACTCGGGACTGTACCCAAAAACCACCGTTTTGCACGCCCTCTTGGACGTGGTAAGGTGGAAATCAAAGCACAGTGGGAATCACACAAGACTCTATGACGATCTCGGGTCTACAGACTAACCTGTACCAGTATCACCAGAGAACTGCCATCTGACGTATGGTATAATACCATCTGGGAGTTCTCGGCGAGTCCGTCCAGTGTACCCAGTCTCCACTGAGCCCCCGTATATCATCTCTGATGTCAAACACCAATGGATATGGGATCATCCATCGCCCATCTACATTGGTCGAGAAGGTATACGCTAGTCTACTCTGGTATATCGATGCCCCGTCTCGATACACCCACGACTAGGGACCTTGAAGGATGTACTTATGGACTACCATATTGTTAGTTATATGTATGCCCTAGAGGCCATTACTATACATAGGATGTATATTGTAGTGGATGCTTGGACATATTTAGGGATGACTTTCTTGCTCGATATGATAATATGCTATCTGGTTACTCTTTACCTTAACGTGTACGCTAATTGTCTCTCTGTTACTTGTTGGTAAAGCCCTTAGGATGTGTACTTGACTACCTGGACTATGCTGTGGATCATACTAGTGGGAACATGGGAGTCCATAAGTACATCCTTCAAGGTCCCTAGTCGTGGGTGTATCGAGACGGGGCATCGATATACCAGAGTAGACTAGCGTGTAGCTTCTCGACCCATACAGATGGGCGATGGATGATCCCATATCCATTGGTGTTTGACATCAGAGATGATATACGGGTGCTCAGTAGAGACTGGGTACACTGGACGGACTCGCCGAGAACTCCCAGATGGTATTATACCTTACGTCAGATGGCAGTTCTCTGGTGACACTGGTACAGGTTAGTCTGTAGACCCGAGATCGTCATAGAGTCTTGTGTGATTCCCACTGTGCTTTGATTTCCATCATACCACGTCCAAGAGGGCGTGCAAAAAGGTGGCTTTTGGATACAGTCCCGAATCACATGGAGGCAATGAGCGATAGGAGGGGTTTCGTCTCTCGCGGTATAGGGAGTTGATGTTGCGCATTGCTCGATTGGCTATAACAGGAAGTCCTTGGCCAAGGCAGCTTTAGGGATTTACTGGTAAGTGTTACCAGTAGTTTCTCGACCCGTTATGAGCCTCATATCTACACGACTTATTGAGTTATTGGGGTCTGACGTTTACCACCCCTAGACGAGATATGCGACATATCAGACGAACAGACCGGACTGTACGGTAGTGTTACTCGTTGGATTCACAGGAGTGTGAGCGGGCTTGCTCGTTGATCTTCTGATCGCTCAATACCCGGGTGGCCGTTACGTTTAGCAGACTGCTTGCGGCTTGTGGGTGTTTGATCTGATCATCACCTGCTGCCGGCGTATTGACGAGTCTTTAGAGTCCTACACAGGGGTTTCCTGGCTCAAGCGAAACGAAATAGGAGCGCATATGAGATATGTGCGGGACCGAGAATAATATCAGTATGTGATACTATATTCTATTCTCGCGATTTGTGACATTGATCGGTTATATGCGATATAGCCGGGTTATCGGATCAAGTGTTGATTCGATAAGTTGTTACTATTGATATTAGTCGGTTATATGCGATATGACCGGATCGTTAAATCAAGTGTTGATTTAATGATTTAATGTATAATTATATATTTGATATATTACTTTACATTAACTAGTATTGGTTCACTTAAGATTGATTTTCTCACTTGTTTGTGCATAAGTGTATATATGATATATATTTGTGTACATATGTTTGTATCATGTTTGATGATACATACAAGATGTGTGTATGAGATTCATACCAAGATTAGGGTAAAGATTAAGGTTATTGTTTCATCTTAAGATTTAGAAAAAGGGATTAACTTAGTCAAAGTTATCATGCTTGGAGAAGCTTTGACAAAGTCCACTCTTTTGTCATTTCTTTTGATATTCTTTAATCTAACCTTTAACCTAATGGTTTGGTTAATTCTCTACATGTGTTAAACATGAGGGCTTAACTCAACCATGGTGCCATGATTAAAAGGATAAGTGTTCATATTATTCTTTTAATGGATATGATTCTTTCTTCTTCATCATCTTCATCAAGCTTGAAAAAGCTTGCTAGCTCAATGGCATCATGAGAAAAAGAGTGAGAAATCCAATTCTAAAGTGAACCCACTTCCTATTTCTTCATCCTCTACCACTTGCCATGTAGTATAGGGTGTTCTCTTCATAAAGTTTTCGACCGAGTGAAGGAATAGCTTGAGTTTGAGTCTCCCCGATGTAGATCATCTTCGGCCTCGAAGTCAATGACCTAGCCCGATCATTTCTCCGATGAAACCATTTCTAGAGTCCAGGATCCGATGATCGTAGCGGAGGGACGTCAACACGGAGCTAAAGAATTGGTGGACCGGATCTACAAAGGTTGTAATCCCTTTCACTTAGCAATAAAGTTGTTTACTTGCTTGCTTTTCGCCTTAACTTCTAGTTAACGATCTAGTTTAGGGTTTCTCAGCACCCGAAAATTTTTGTTTGGCATGGTTGATGCCTTATGGAACCTCTTGAGTGTGCCTAGGAACCCTACAGTGGTATCAGAGCCTAGCTAGAGCCTTAGGCGAAGTGTAGACGATGTTAGAAATCCGATCGAATCCCAAAACCCTAACTTTTAACCCTCTCTGGACTTTTTCTGAAAATGTGGATTTTTCCAAATTAAAAATATCCAAAAATTACAGCAGGGTATTGTAAGAGTTACTGTGAAGCATGTGAGCATAAGTCCACCAAAGCGCCGTGGAACCGCGGCCCCACCCTAGCATGTGCGGCGGTTCCGCGGCCAAAAAGTTGGTTCTTGGCACGTGCTTTGCACTGTAATATCCTATATTGAGTGCTGTATTTTATAGGAATTTTTAAAGTTTGCTCAAGAGTAGAGTTTTCTGGGTTGCTTTGGGGAATCGATGATTCGATCGGATTGTTTAGCTTTGTCTATAAGTTTTTCCGGATAATTTTTGAATATGTTAAAAAGTTCGACCGGATATAAATACCCACTTTTTCCCCAGTCGGGAAATTTCCAAGTGTTGGATCTTTCCATGGTTTAAAGACGTTCTAAGTAGTGCAAGTAACGCGATGGACCCTCTAGAAGACAACAAACCTTAACTCGATTATTTGACCGTCTTGAACTGCCCTTTGAACCTTAGGGTTTGGGGCAGTACGGCGTGCCACATGTGAGGCGTTGGCTTGACCCTTCTACGACTGGACCATTGGTACTGAGGCATGAACTGGATGTTTTTAAACCTATTTCATGTGTTGATTTGTTTCGGGAAAACTTGGGTGTTTGAATGTTTGATCGGAAAGTTTTACATTTTCTATTTATCTGGAATGTGATACAATATTTGGAATTCACAAGTAGTTATGAGATAACTAATATGAATGTTATAAACATAGCACTTTAGTCTCGATTGATCGGTTGCCACGGAATTTTGATGTGATCAAAAGTCCGTCGCAATCACGTAGCGTACGCGGATACTCGCCGGATAAACTTAATAGACAGCTACACCCCTTAGCCCCGACCAAGTGACTGTAGGAGAACCCCGTCGCCGAAAGCATCCTTTCGGGTGATATCGGTAGCGGTGTTCCACCTTGGTGCACTTCGTCGACAGTATCGGGGGTGCGGCTGCCTACTAAAGTTTGCGACGAGCATTCGATCAAAATGCCGGGAATCTTGTTGAATTGCCCGACTTGATATTGAAAAGTGTTTTCGATAAAGAGACTAAAATGCGGGGTTTATAATTGTTAGGCATGTGATGTCTAAGAAATTCATTTGATTAGGTATGCGATGTCTAAAGGGGTTGCGGATTCCAACTGTTGTAGTTTTACACTTTCTTTTCTGCGACCGTAAGTGTAATATGTGATATCGCCGGTTTCGTTGCTATATGTCAACGACAATTGGGATGCGCACATTTACTTACGCTGATGACATGTGATGTTATGTGTTGCTGGATATGTTATATTGGATCGTCGTGTTTGAATAGCCGGGGGTTTTATGTGAGATGAGAGTTTTTATTTTCATTCATGTAAAATTTATTGTATGTAATATTCTTTTATTGGGGCACTTCCAGGTAGCGGAAGTTGTCACCCATTGTATATTATTTACTTTTCCGCACTAGGATAGACCCAAGGAGGAGAGCACAAATAACCGGGTTCTGGAGTCCAGTGGGAGACCAACTCGAGGAGTCGAGTCCGGGTCTCCTAACTCTAGAATTGGTAAGGTTGCTTGCCGCTCTCGTAGGGGTCTAGGGGTATGGGTTTGGCTATTCATCACGACCGTGGAATCCGTGTTTTATATTGGCTCGTATTCAAAACACGGACGTCCTAGTATATCCAATATTTCATATGTTTCTTCTACTGCGATATCTGTGATGTGATCATGTGATGTTCTGTGATAAAAACTGTAAATAGTATATATGATATATTATATAGATGTTACTTATGTTTTGCACTCGCGCTAGCCCTGCCCCGCTCTGTCGTTAGTTACCTAACCTAACGGTGCACGAGGGGACATCGAGGAGAATGCGAATGGCATAAGTGTACGTCGTATTTATCTGTGATGTTTAGGTACTTAAATGATAGGACTTCATTAATATGATTAATGAAAGAAAAGAAACCTAAGATGTTGTGGAATCGAATTTTCAAAAACAGGTAGCTACAGTTCTTGCTTTGCATCGCGGTGTTCCTTGTAGAACATCCTGCACCTTATTCGATAAGGAAAGGACCGAGATCCCTTCACCGGGAGTGACTCCTTTAGCAATAACCGGCAGATGCTACTACTCTCGGTTTGTCTTTTGATTGCCTCTATAGTTTTTGCTTTGCACAGTGATGTATATGATATATCCTGCACCGCATTCGACGAGGAAAGGGCCGACGATCCCTTCACCGGGAGTGACCCCTTTAGCAAAACTAGAAAAGCCTAAAAAACACTCCATTTTAAATCATTTGATTCTACAACGATATCAAGTTCATTACGCTCAGGGTTTTCTAAAAAACCTGCGTAGCCCTCCGTCATTTCAGATAGATATTATTTAGTATTCGTGCTATGTTTGTTGACTTAGTTAAGGCATAGTGTACGGTAGCTAAGTAATGTTTATCTGCTAAAACATGAGATGTGATTGGATTAGGGTATTTGTACGGCCTTGTTGACTCAGTTAAGGGTCGTACGGATGGGTTTAATTCAATCGGGAAATGTACGGGTTGAACTTGACTTGCGATTTATGGTTTGTTGACTTAGTTAAGGTCATAGATCGCTAGGGGCAAAATATTATCGGGAATTTCAAGTGTAGAAATTTGCAATGAGATTGCATACCTTCTATGTGATAGTTGGATCCCGATACCCACTGCGAGTAATTGTTACTCCTGGGAGAGTTTTACACATTACAATTAGCCGATCAAGTAGGTGTCTAGAAAGGTGTTAACGGGGTTACGCCTCTGGGAAAATGAGGTTTATATTAATTAGGTTCGTGCGAAAGCACGGGGGACCTCCCTCAAAGTACCGACACTGGCCTGGCTGAAAGATTGGCGAACTTGTAGCATGTAATTAATCCCGGCTAGTCTTTCCTTTTAGGGTTTGAAGGAAGATTTGATAAAAACAGTGGGAGCCATCCTGATTAAATAAATTAATAACCAATCTGATCTTGCAAGAGCGCACGCAGAGTGTTTTCTTCTCTCTCTCTCCAGGTAGCGACCATGTCACGCCTTAATCAAGATAATAAAACGGATATATTGACCGAACCCGCTTGTTATACTGAGCTGGGGAACGTTGGTCCCGCTCCAACTTATAATTGTTATAAGACAGAGTAGGAAATAGGGGAATACCAGATTTCTCGTTCCACCCAAACGAAGAAAGTGCATATGATGCATCATCTTCGGGTTTTTGTTCGTTACACAGAACTGTTTCTCAGTATCCTTTACATCCTGGGTATGTGATACTAGATCAGGATCCCGCATATGTAATATATTACATAGGGCTACAGAAAGGTAGAGAACTGAGAACGGGTGATAAGTTTCATGAGGCAGAAAACGGTGCAAGTGTTGCAGCCAAGTCTGTTGGTCACTGTCACCCTGTATTACCAGAATACATTGATTCTGAACAAATGTTATTAGATACCGAACCTGATATACAAAATCATATCAATCTCTTTATTAGTAAAGAAGGATATAATTTTGTATTGTTGGATAATGTTTGAACAATTCCTATATCAAGAGTTGATCGGTTCAGGCACGTTATCTAAAAGCATTGACGTTCTAAATCAAACCACAGTTCTCAGTATATAGAACACACACAAGAGGAATAGTTCAGAAATGAACGGATCCTTCTTAAGGTATTGTAGACTAGGTCATATCAATGCGACCCGACTAGCTGGAGTTACATAAAGATGCATATTTAAATTAGTTTGAATTTATATCTTATGAAACTTGCCAGTCATGTCACAAAGATTAGATGACCATAGCTCTATTTATTGGAAATAGAGAAAGAGTTAGTAAACTCTTGGGATTGATACATGCTGATGTATGAAGGTCCCCTGTCTACACATGCCTAGACCGGTTCTTTGTACTTCATTACATTCTTTGATAATCTCTTAAGATTCAGACATATGTTCCTGTTGAAACACAAGTCCGAACCTTTTGAGATATTCATAGAATATAAGTTAGAAGTAGAGAACCAAAATACGGGTATAAGTATTATGTCCTTTGATGTGATCAAGGAGGAGAATACTTGAGCACGAGATTCCTGGACTATTCTAAAGGAGAATGAGATTCTCTCTCAGCATTACTCCTCCGTATACACCATAGCACGATGGTATATCGGGGCGGAGCAATAACACCCTATGTGATATGGTGTGCTCTATGATGAGTACTACTGAGTTTCCTATTTCCTTTTAGGGAGTTATGCACTTATGAAGTTGCATACCTATTGAATAGGGTTCCAATCAAATCAGATGCCTACCATTTCATATGAGATATGGAAAGGGAAGAGCCCATCTCTTAAGTCAGTTAAGATTGGGGTTGTCCGGCCTATGTCTAAAAGCAAAATCCAGACAAGCTCGAGGCAAGGTCTGTTATGTACAACTGGAAACAGTTCCAGCTATACAAACTGCAGCTGCTGATTTGGTAGAACCAAAGGATTCAATAGCAACCAACGAACCTCAGCCTCTCCACCGATCTAGTAGGGTTCCTCACCCACCTGAGAGATACTTCGGTTTCTCTATGACAGTGGGAGCGAGGATTGCATCATGAGATGATGACCCAACTAGTTTCGGGCTGGCCATCAGGAGTAGGACTCTGTAAGAATGGCTGGATGCTTAGCGATCTGAGATGGAATCCTTATACACCAACAAAGTATGGACTTTGGTTGCTTTATCTGAAGGGTTAAATCCCCATCAGGAGAAAGTATATCTTGAGAAGATTACTTGGTGTACATGGAAAAGTTAAGACTTTCAAAGCTAGACTCGTTAAAGGTTTGCATCATAGACTAGTTATGGCTAATGATGAAACCTTTTCTGGGGCCTATGCTTAAGTCCATCCAGATCCTACTTGCCACGGCTACATACCATGACTACGATATCTGGTGGTTGGGTGTCATGACTGCTTTTCTAAATATTGATTTAGAAGAGAACGTCTATAAGTACACAGCCAGAGAGCTTCGTAGACAGTGGGAGCAGCGGAAACGTGTGCAAGATGTTTTATGTGATAAAGCAGGCATCGCGGAGTTGGAACATCTGTTTTGATGAGTTAGTCAAAGAGTTTGACATCATCAAAATGGTAGATGAACCTTGTATATACAAAAAAGTAGTAGGGAGTATGGTGGTGATCCTCGTAGAGTACGTGGATGACATACTCTTGATAGGGAAGTAGTTTCCTATGCTACGCTCAGTCAATCTCCGCTTATCACAAGGATTCTCCATATAGGATCAAAGTGATACCTACTAAATCCTGGGTTTTTGGATCTATGAGATAGATCTAATTGGATGTTAGGATACTCACTAGTTGTAGTGAGTTGGTATCAATCGATCCTGGGGAGAATCACTGGAAAGGTTCCAGGGTGATAAGGACGACTGAATGTCAGTCACAGGCATTGTCTTTACCCTCAGTGGAGGGACGGTATGTTGGAAGAGTTCCAAGCTAGATACCGTGACATACTAGACGATTAAAGGCAAGATACATCGCTACTTAAGATGCTACCAAAGAGGCCGTCTGGGTGTATATAAGTTCATTAGATGAACTTCGTTCCTCCCATTGTATGACAATGGAGTTGTGGCTTATGCCAAGGAACGCCCGTCCCATCAGTGATCCAGACATATTCTTAGGCAGTATCACCTGATCATGGAGATGGTTGATCTCCAGGGGATCAAGGTTAGGAGAGTAGACTCAGAGGACAACACGGCGGATCCACTCACGAAAGGCCTTTTCCCAGAGAGAGACTTTTATGGGATGGTTGAGTATGAGATACTACAACCACTGCTATCAGATGGCCCTAGTGCAAGTGGGAGATTGTTAGTTATATGTATGTCTTAGAGGCCATTACTATACATAGAATGTATATTGTAGTGGATGATTGGACATATATAGGGATGACTTTCTTGCTCGATATGATAGTATGCTATCTGGTTACTCTTTACCTTAACGTGTACGCTAATTGTCTCTCTGTTACTTGTTGGTAAAGCCCTTAGGATGTGTACTTGACTACCTGGACTATGATGCGGATCATACTAGTAGGAACATGGTAGTCCATAAGTACATCCTTCAAGGTCCCTAGTCGTGGGTGTATCGAGACGGGGCATCGATATCCAGAGTAGACTAGCGTGTAGCTTCTCGACCCATACAGATGGGCGATGGATGATCCCATATCCATTGGTGTTTGACATCAGAGATGATATACGGGTGCTCAGTAGAGATTGGGTACACTGGACGGACTCGCCGAGAACTCCCAGATGGTATTATACCTTACGTCAGATGGCAGTTCTCTGGTGACACTGGTACAGGTTAGTCTGTAGACCCGAGATCGTCATAGAGTCTTGTGTGATTCCCACTCTGCTTTGATTTCCATCATACCACGTCCAAGAGGGCGTGCAAAAAGGTGGCTTTTGGGTACAGTCCCGAATCACATGGAGGCAATGAGAGATAGGAGGGGTTTCGTCTCTCGCGGTATAGGGAGTTGATGTTGCGC
Source organism: Agapanthus africanus (assembly GCA_030015575.1). Lineage (NCBI taxonomy): Eukaryota > Viridiplantae > Streptophyta > Magnoliopsida > Asparagales > Amaryllidaceae > Agapanthus > Agapanthus africanus. The sequence goes on along the minus strand of JASDDO010000022.1, from coordinate 380,773,429 downwards.
AGTGCTCGATTGGCTATAACAGGAAGTCCTTGGCCAAGGCAGCTTTAGGGATTTACTGGTAAGTGTTACCAGTAGTTTCTCGACCCGTTATGAGCCTCATATCGACACGACTTATCGAGTTATTGGGGTCTGACGTTTACCACCCCTAGACGAGATATGCGACATATCAGACGAACAGACCGGACTGTACGGTAGTGTTACTCGTTGGATTCACAGGAGTGTGAGCGGGCTTGCTCGTTGATCTTCTGATCGCTCAATACCCGGGTGGCCGTTACGTTTAGCAGACCGCTTGCGGCTTGTGGGTGTTTGATCTGATCATCACCTGCTGCCGGCGTATTGACGAGTCTTTAGAGTCCTACACAGGGGTTTCCTGACTCAAGCGAAACGAAATAGGAGCGCATATGAGATATGTGCGGGACCGAGAATAATACCAGTATGTGATACTATATTCTATTCTCGCGATTTGTGACATTGATCGGTTATATGCGATATAGCCGGGTTATCGGATCAAGTGTTGATTCGATAAGTTGTTACTATTGATATTAGTCGGTTATATGCGATATGACCGGATCGTTAAATCAAGTGTTGATTTAATGATTTAATGTATAATTATATATTTGATATATTACTTTACATTAACTAGTATTGGTTCACTTAAGATTGATTTTCTCACTTGTTTGTGCATAAGTGTATATATGATATATATTTGTGTACATATGTTTGTATCATGTTTGATGATACATACAAGATGTGTGTATGAGATTCATACCAAGATTAGGGTAAAGTTTAGGGTTATTGTTTCATCTTAAGATTTAACAAAAGGGATTAACTTAGTCAAAGTTATCAATTTTGGAGAAGCTTGGAGAAGCTTTGACAAAGTCCACTCTTTTGTCATTTCTTTTGATATTCTTTAACCTAACCTTTAACCTAATGGTTTGGTTAATTCTCTACATGAGTTAAGCATGAGGGCTTAACTCAACCATGGTTCCATGATTAAAAGGATAAGTGTTCATATTATTCTTTTAATGGATATGATTCTTTCTTCTTCTTCATCTTCATCAAGCTTGAAAAAGCTTGCTAGCTCCAATGGCATCATGAGAAAAAGAGTGAGAAATCCAATTCTAAAGTGAACCCACTTCCTATTTCTTCATCCTCTACCACTTGCCATGTAGTATAGGGTGTTCTCTTCACAAAGTTTTCGACCGAGTGAAGGAATAGCTTGAGTTTGAGTCTTCCCGACGTAGATCATCTTCGGCCTCGAAGTCAATGACCTAGCCCGATCATTTCTCCGACGAAACCATTTCTAGAGTCCGGGATCCGATGATCGCAGCGGAGGGACGTCAACACGGAGCTAAAGAAGTGGTGGACCGGATCTACAAAGGTTGTAATCCCTTTCACTTAGCAATAAAGTTGTTTACTTGCTTGCTTTTCGCCTTAACTTCTAGTTAACAATCTAGTTTAGGGTTTCTCGGCACCCGAAAATTTTTGTTTGGCATGGTTGATGCCTTGTGGAACCTCTTGAGTGTGCCTAGGAACCCTACACATGTCCCCACTAGTATGATCCGCATCATAGTCCAGGTAGTCAAGTACACATCCTAAGGGCTTTACCAACATGTAACAGAGAGACAATCAGTGCACACATTAAGGTAAAGAGTAACCAGATAGCATACTATCATGTCGAGCAAGAAAGTCCTCCCTATATATGTCCAAGCATCCACTACAATATACATCTCATGTATAGTAATGGCCTTTAGGGCATACATATAACTAACACCCTCCGAACCTTATGCTCATGTATGTTCTGTCGAAACGATAGATTCCGACAGCAGCGAACTTGAAAAGCTTCACGTACTTATCTCGACTCTATTAGTGCATTGTTGTTTGATCCTGCTATTTATTATACACATGAGAACCCTTTTATCGACAAGTCCATACCCAAGTCCGAATCTTTTGACTTGTCAAATAAGTCAGTCGAGCTGTCCGGGTCAACATCTAACGCTAAATATGAACCTTTTATGGAGTCCGACGATCATACCTTTCTTTCCGTTGAGATTATCATTCGGAATATCGATGAAAACTTTGAAGACATTATCACCGAAGAACTCGCATTCTTAGAAGACATGGGAGTTGTGATGGATCAATCCTAACTCAAAGAAGTTGAACCGCCACCTCTTCTTCTTATCAAGAACGAGAATGCGAGTAATCCATCATTATTGTTTCGTCTCTACAAACCGAGATGTAAACCCGTTCTATTACACTTCTTATCTCCTCCCCACTTCTTCACGTCTATAGGTGACATGATCTTCTACCAACCAGTGCGTTACATCGATAAAATATTCGAATGTTTGGTGTTGATTTTTGGTCTTTGTAAAGCTTTATATTGACCAATAACTTTACACCCCCTCATAATTTTAAATGATTAATACTATTTTACTCAAGTTTGGGAGGGAGAAAATATTTTGACTCTTGAAAGAAAATAAATTTTTTACAAAACTGTGGGCCAAAAATAAGTTTGGGGGAGGATTTTATCTGTCATTAATTCTTGTCCCCTTTAATAACTTTTTCTCCCAAGTCTACAGGTTTTTTAAGCTTAACAGATGATATCAGTGAGGACACTGCTGCAAACAGGTTTGGGGGAGGTTTGTGCTTATTCACGCGTTATTTTGCATTATACTACATAAAAGCACAAAATAAATTTTTTTGAATAATGAAAGTTTGAAAGTGAAATATTACATATGAAACATAGGAATAGTTTGAGAAAAGCAAGAAAGTTAGATGTTTTCTTAAATGAAGCTAGTAATAAGTAGTCATGAGCTGTTGTCCTAAGGGTTAGTAAGATGAAGGGAATCACTAATCTGAGGATAGATCTGAGTTTGAAAAATAGTCCCTATTCTTGAGTCCAAACATTTGAACGTTGATACCCTACTATACGCACTTTCACACATCTTGAAACTTGGGATAGTAGAGGATACCTTGAAATGCTCTTGTCTAAAAACCTTAGTATGAAGAAAAATAAAAATATAAAGAAAAAAATGGTGAAGAAAAAAATCAACACTGGTTTTGTAATTACTTAAGGCAGCATAAATAAATATAGCGAAGGTGCTTTATCACCTAGTGCCTTAGACCAACTGTTTTGGAAGCCACTGCTAAGCCTTAGGTGTTGCAAGATGAGGAAATTGATAATTACGCCTAAATAAGTGAGCACATTTAGTAATCGGTTGGTTAGTACCTCAAGAAATATTAACGGTTGCATGAAAAATGTGTGAGCAATTTCATCTAAAATATTCACCAACTAAAAAGTACTAAGGAAGATGGACAAGAGTATAATATCTTGAATTGAATTCTCTAAGTGTAGGGATGTCTCTTACACACACATAGGGGTATATGATCAATGTTTGGAAGAAAGGTAGGGAGGAAGACAAAATGAGATATTTTATTGAGGGATGATGTGATTTCCGACATCTTTTCATGACCATTAAGATAGGGCTCATGGCAACCGAAAAGCTAGTGTAGTTGGAAACTCTTATTTTCAAGTTCTTTCTTTTATAGTTCTTATCTTTGCATGTAAATTTCATCTTCTTTCTTTTATTATGGGATTTTGTGGGTTTAATCCGCTGAAAACCCCTATGAGACAACACTACTCCTACTAGGAACACCTAGAGGTTTAAAGGCTTGTTGCACGTGCTCAGTGCAATCGTGATTGCCTACGAAAGTGTGTTAGGTTTTTCTTTTCCCCCCCTCTTTTGAATAACTAGTTTTCTCGGGACGATCAAAGTTAAGTTCGGGGGTATTTGTTCAGTCGAAAATATTGTACATTTGATGGAACATTTTCCTTACTTTTGCTAAGTACTTAAAGGTGTTTATGGTAATTATGGTACATATGTGGGTTTATCTGCAAAATACTCTCTATCATATGTTTATACACTATACTTACCATTATGAAGGAAAATATATTCATATCATATTTATATGATATTTTGATAATTTAATATGCATATCATATCAAATATCCCTAATCAATATTCTTAAAATATCATATCATATAAAATGGTTAGGATAATATCTCAGATATAACAAATATTACTAATACTATGAATTGAGATATTGTGTAGATTTAGCTCAGGTCTGGAGATCGAGATATCCGAGATGTCGGGAATAAAATCTTCCGATAAATTTGAATCAAATCATAAAATCGTAAATGTCAGAGACTCAGAGAAGATTTAAAGAAACCAGACATCACAACAATCTCCATGTGTCAACATCAGGCAGGACCAAAAGTTTCAAACCCTGATCTCCTCAAACTGCCGCCCAACCGCGGCCAATACCCTCTATCTGTGGTGGATCCGCGGCCAAATTATGGCCGTTGGATGTGGATTTTTTTCAGTGGGATCGTATCAGAATATCTTAACACATAGGATCTAGGGTTTCTGCATCTAGTGCTATTTAAATGACCGAGAGCTTCATATGAAAACTATCTATCTAATCTTGAAAATAGATCACTAAAAGATCACCTAATAGATCAATTCGAAGCGATCAAGAGGTCCACAGTGATCCACGAATCCAGGAGATTAATTGACGCATCATTTACTTCCTACGAGATAGAGATCGGGAGAATAAACTAGGGTTCTTGTACTATAAATTCGACGGATTTGTAAATGATAGTTGATTAATAAAAAGGTAGATTTTTAGTTTAATTCTTTGCAAATACCAGGACATCACACCCTACTACCTTCTTAACAGATCCATCTCTTATTCTGATGAAGTCAAAACCATGACCGCCGCATCAAAATTAGATAATCTATCTCCACTATATCTTCTCTAGTCTATAAATAGACATAAGCTACTTGCCCACTATGCTTCCGCTGCTCCTACTGACCACAACAACCCTCTGGCAGAATAATATATACGTGCACTTCTAAAGCTAGTTTAGAACGACACTATACTCATCCTCCTGCCGGGTCTCATAGCCTGGAACAACAGTAGTGTCAAGTTTGGGTAAACAAGAACCTCCCTGTCACCGTCCTTGAGGCTACCAGAGTACCTCTCGGGTGCCTGAGGTTACCCACCATATCTGCGGAGTGGCTAATGGAATGTCAAACCTGATTGAATCTTTAGGTCCTATTAAATTTTCAGTAATCGTTTGCGGTTCTGGAATCACTTCCAGTTCTACCATACTCCCACTACTGTTTTATGAAAATATCGATTTTACTAAAACTGTGGCGAGTCAAGAACAATATCACTATTGATCTTCCAAATGGTAGAAAATCAACCCTCGTCATAGCCCGGGTCAACCCATAAACTGCCATTACAGAAACGTGCCTTGAGTTATCCAGAGTCTGGTTTTAAGCATAAGCCGGACAACTCCCCGTACCTTAACATTGTTAAGATACGAACCATTCTATATCCAATATAGAATCCGAGGCACAGATTTAATTGGAACCAGATTCAAATCATGCAACTGTCTCCAGTGCATATCAACAAAATGGAGAGAGGCCGATCAACATTACTCAACTTAGGAATGCATCCAATTATGAGTAACCCGAAAGAGAAACAAGTTTCTCAAAACCATTAATATCAACTGAATACCATACACAAGTATCTACATCTTTGATCACCTTGAAGAATCCCGATACTTGCAACACCTGGTTCTCTACTTTATTCCTGTACCCACAACTTCTCAAAACTTAGACCTTGTATTTCGACGAAACACTTGTCTAAAAACTAGAGAAGTCATAAGTAAACAGAACATAGTACGAGGACCAACCCCTTTGTCCTAATGAACACTGGACAACATACAATACTCTGTATAAGTCTGCTGAGTTGAATAACTCAAAACCTGTGCATCGTAGGTTGAAAACTGTACTTATGGTTAAGAACTACTCTGCTGTTCAATGCTCCTTACCCATTCTTCAACTGATATAGGTAAGTGTCACAGACATAATTTCAAAAGTTATATCTCACTTTATGAAAATAAACGTACAGATATATCAATTGAAATTGGTGCATAACAACGGATATTCAAAACCAAATACTTGCCGTCAGGCAAAAACCCAGGCGATTTCCTCAAATATCACCAATTACAACGAATTCCGATATAATGAGGATGATCACCTAATTCCCAATAACTTACTCCCACTCATCATCTGTAAAACCATACAGATGTGAGAATCATACCTGGTAAATACATACCCTGGAGCAAGTGTCTAATTGGGAAATCAGTTTTCCATTAATAATGCACAGTGAAACTGAAACATGAAAATGTTTCGAAGGGGTATCCGGGTATTCGTAGTAATTCCTCTTCCACAATCCAGATTCATGACTACAACCGTATATTTCGTTGCCATCTCTCCAAATCCCTTTATTTGTCTTTAGTTGTTATCTTCTGTACACCATCGTTAGGCTAAGTGGTTTTCTTCCTTCCTTACCGTTCGACACCAGCCTATGGTTTGGAAGAAGACTATCCAGTAAGCATAATAGGTGTACTCTCCTAATCCTAGGAGTACTCGCAACTTGAGAGAAGGTGATGATAAAAGACAACCTGAATAAACCTTATTCTATTTCTCCCGAACCTGAATCCATCCTCGAATCTGGAACAAGTTCCTTCGAGTTCGTACATAACCATACGATGGATTTATCCAATGGAAGTGGATGTCCGTAGTAATACGGGGTGTTCTGGAGAAATGCAAAGGCGAAGTAGGAGTAGCGATGAAATACGCAGTTTGGTCGTGAATGATAGCAGTCGCAATTTACTTTGCCTTCTTTCTAATCCCTTCATTTGTCTTTACTTATTACCTTCTGTACACCACACTTAGGCTAATTGGTTTTCTTTATTCCCTACCTTTCGGCACTTGCCTATGGTTTGGAAGAAGACTATCCAATAAGCGTAATAGGTGTACACTTCTAAACCACGGAGCCCTTGCAACCTGAGAGAAGGTGATGATAAAAGACAACTGAATAGTCCTATTCAATTTCTCCTGAACCTGAATCCATCCTCGAATCAGGAACAAGTTCCTTCGAGTTCGTATATAACTATACGATGGATTTATCCAATGGAAGTGGATCTTCGTAGTGATACGAGGTGTTCTGGAGAAATGCAAAGGGTAAAAGAAGGAGCGGCAATGATGTATGCAACTCAGACAATCCAAAAGCCAGTATTTTAAGAAGGTTCGGTCAACTTGGTCACTGAGTCATAGTCTAGGGTCGGTCATGGTCGCTGCCAAAGAGAGAGAAAAGAAACACTCTGCGTGCACTCTAACCTAGATCAGAATGGTTATCACTTTATCTAATCAGGAAACCTCCCACTGTACCGTCAAATTCTCCTCCAAACCTGAAAGAAGAATTAGTCGGGATCACCCGAAGAGTAAACTAACTCATCAGTAGGAATCGGTATCCAACTATCATCGCATGATAATGTGAAGGAATCCACTCATGTTATCACACTCCAAAAGGTATGCGCATGCCTGGCAAGTTTCAGTTTCTTTAGAAACTCCCGATGTGGATTTTTGCCCCATGCTGTTATGACCTTGACTAAGGGCCAACAAATCATAAGTCACATGTCAAGTTCTACCCGTCATTGTCCAGGTTAATTTGAACCTACCCGTACTCTCCCTTGACTAAGGGCCAACAAGGCTGTACGGCTGTCTCAAACCAACGCATCTATCTATGCAACAGAAAGGTAACAAGCAGCTACCATCTACTATGCTTTGACTAAGGGCCAACAAACATAGTATGAATACTAAGTGCTACCTGTCTGAAATGACGGAGGGCTACGGTTGATTTTTGGCGAAAAACCTTTAACGTAATGAACTTGATCTCGTTGAAGGAACCTGATAGATTTTTACAAAAATATAGTGGTGAAAACCTTTGCTAAAGAGGTCACTCCTGGTGAAGGGATCTCGGCTCTTTCCTCGTGGAATGAGGTGCAGGATATTCCAACTGAATACCACGATGCAAAGCAATAAGTAATTGACTATAGTGAAGTTATTACCCTGACACAAACTTCTGCCCAAGAGGTCACTCCCGGTGAAGGGATCTCGGCCCTTGCCTCGTCGAATGAGGTACAGGATATTCCAACTGAATACCACTGTGCAAAACAAAAGAAAACGTCCTTGTAATAACACTTTTTGAAAACTGTTCCAACAACGTCAAACATGTTTGTTTTCCTTGCATTGATCAAAATAAACGCAGTCCCATCAATTAATCACACCAGAAAAGAACGAAAATAAAATGTACGTATATGCCATCCGCATTCGTCACTTGGTCCCGTCATCACCCGTTAGGTTACTTAACTAACGACAGAGCGGGGACTGGACTAGCGCGGGTGTAAAACATATACAACATATACTAGTATATATACCAATATATAATAATCGCTCCAGGCGTGATAAATGCAACATTACAGAAAAGTAATAAGCATCACAGAACAATACAGATAAGCTGGGATCCCTGGGTTTCATAGAGCCGCTATTGAAACCTGACGTTCCCCTGGTCGTGTGGATAGCCTGTGCAATAAAACCTAGACCCCTATGAGTGCGGCAAGTTACCCGCCAAAACCTGAAGCGAGGCAGCCCCCTACAACAAAGTGAATGGACCACCCAACACTTCACGGAATACGGTAACTTGGGCATTCCATCTTGGGTCAACCTGTACCCCCTACGAATGCGGCGAATAGTTTGCTAATTCTAGAGTGAGGCCACCTCCGTCTCAAAGCCATGAGATGCAGACCCGTTGCCCTCCAGAACCCGGCTATCCGTGCACTCCGTCGTGGGGTAAACCTAGTACAGAAATGAAAATATGTACAACGGGTACATCGACCTCAATCCGGTCGTGTCCCAAAAGAATAATATACAAATAGGCAGCGACGGCAGTCCACATGTTGGACGCTCTCCCCGCAATATCAAATGTACAAATAAATCCAAACTGCACTAACATTGCACCAAGCTATCCACCACGACAAATCCGCAACATCACAGCACAACACAGAACATCAACGTGAATGTCACGTTCGCAAACCCGTCTAAAAGGACTATATCAATTAGACAAGATTTACCGCTCTAATGACATTCACGATCGCAGATATAATGTAAGTACTGTAAACTAACACATTTAAAATTCCGATCGACAAAACTTCCCGAAGTGGGCCCCAAGTACAAATCCAGTACTCAAATAAATCTGGGCCCAAACAAAATATTTTAGAAACCACAATTCCACATGAAAGACACCCAGTAGAAAAATGGTACACTGTTGCTCCAAAATGGCGGCGGAACCGAGGCCAATACAAGGCTTGTGCGGCGGTTCCGCGGCGGTCTTGAAGGTTCAGTCGACCAAATTTCTCCCAGAGTCTTAAAAAAGCCTGCTCGATTTTCTGACATACCCAAAATAATTTTTAGACCAGTTTAAAAATTCGACAGAAACTTTAACTTTGGAATCGCGGTTTTGGAAATTTCGTTCGATCGATATTTTAAACATGTTAGAACAAGCTAGTATGTGTTAATGGCGTGGCTTTGATACCATGTAAGTCTACGGTAGCGCCTCGGCCGTCAAACCGACGCCAAACGCGGAACAAAAACTTTTACAACTGGCGCTAGCGCAGACTATAACCCGGATCGTGCCATTAACACTAAACTAGCAAACTAAAAAATGATAGAATGGCTATACTGATCGATCTATGTCCTTCGGTCTTTAGCCATCATCCCACACTCCTCGCGGCATCTCCGGTCTCCTTGTCGAGGTGGCACAACGTCAATGAAGCTTTATACGGGCTCCCGCCTCTAAACCGAGGCAACTCGGACATGAAATTTGCTAACCTACATGTCCAAGATTGAAGTAAAGAGAAGTGTGAATACTTTGTCTCAATACACTCTTTGGTTCTCATCACATGAGAGGGTAAGAGTGGACGTTGAAGAAGATGCAAAGAGTGAAGAGTGTGAGCTCAAGAAAATATCTCAAGAGAGCAAAAACCAAACACCAAAAATAATGTGTGCTGCCCTCTCATTTTGGTGATGATATATATGAGGTTTTGTGATGAAATATCAAGGAAAATATCTCCACAAACCCTAAAAACATCTACAGCCAAAACAAACTCTATTAATTCTATCACGACTCACTAGATGACTCATTACCATGAGTCATTAGTGAACATGCTAGAATCAATGAGTCATAACAATGAGTCACACTTTCCAAATCCAATAATCATGTAAACCAAAATGATTAATACAAAAAGAAACGCATCATCTAAAGTAATCTCATAACGGATTACGAGAATACCCCTCACCTGCATATACATACCTGTATCCGTATTCCGACCGAATACGAATACCACGAGATGAAAGTATTCCAACACAATATAATACTTGGATCCGGCTTAAACCAAAGCACACCAGTATTATTTGTCCGAACCATGACACGTGCACAAGTGCACGTGTATGTTCGAACCCTGCCATAAAACCATACGTCCTTTACAACGTTTCACCCGAACTTGGGAAACTATCTGTGGGGGACTCTAAAGACTCGTCAATACTCTGGCAGTGGGTTTAACCACAAGCCGTCAGTGGTACTAGCTGTACGTAACGGCTGCCCATGTATTGATCGAAAGGGAAGCTGATGAGCGAACTCATCCTGGAACCCTACTGAGCCTATCACTGACAATATCCGTACAGTCTGGTCCGTTCATCTATGAGCATCGCATATCGGGCCTAGGGGGATGGTGACGTCAGACCCCCAAAAGCGGTATAAGTCATGTCGGAGGGTAGCCCTGAACATCCTGAGAAACTACTGGAATACTTACCTGTAATTCTCACCTGCCTTGACCAAGGACTTGGTATAATGGATCTCCTAGACACAGCGCGATCTTACCCCCGATACCGGGAGAGACGAATCCCCTGCCGATCTGCTCACTGCCTCTGTGTGGCTCGGGACTGTACCCAACTAAAACCTGTTTGCATGACTCCTTTGAGCCGTGGTAGGGTAGTAATCTAAGCACAGTGGGAACTCACATGAGACAAATGACGACCTCAGGTCGATGAACTAACCTGTACACATGTCACCAGGGAACTGCTATCTGACGCTAGGTATAATACCAACTAGCAGGTTCCCGGCGAGTCCTGTCCGGTGCACTCATAACCCAATGAGCACCTGTATACATCTTAGGTGAACCAACTGACACCAATGGCTTGTGAGACCGGTCACCACCCCTTGTCGGGGTCTCGACTGTATACACTAGTCTACTCCGGAGTATCGATGCCCTGTCTCGAAACTCCCACGACTAGGGACCACTTTTAAGGATGTGCTTATGGACTACCCAACTCTCACGTATATGATCGCCATCATAATGCTGGTAGTCAAGCAAGAATCCTAAGGGCTCTATCAATATGTAATAGTGATCATGTCACCTAAAGCTGTACATGATAATAAAGACAAACCAGATAGCATACTATCATCTTGAGTAAGACTGTCCTACCTGTATAGGTCCTCCTCAATCATTTCAATCACGTGCCTGCGATCCAATAATTGACTTTGAGGGCACTACATCCAACACCTGACACTTGCCTGGCCACTAGAGGGATAAAGAGGTAGTAGAGGATTGATTCTGCGATTTGTCCCTTGGAAGTCTAGGAGCGGTCTAGTGACTTGACCTAGGTAACCTTAGTTCTAGAGTTTTTTGTGCACTTTTGTGGTTTTGTGAGTCAACCCACAGGTCCTACTTTCAAAGTTGTGCACTTTTGTGATTTTGTGAGTCAACCCACAAGTCCCACTTTCAAAGCAAAACAAACCAATTAGATCTTAAATTTTTTCTTTTCCCTTTTTACCTTCCCTTCTCTTTTCTTCTTATAATGGGTAACCCAAATAGACGAACTCTTGCCGAGATTTGCTATCCAGAACAAGATATTTCTTGTTTTCGTAATCGCTTCGGCATACCATCCGACTCCCCCATGTCTTTAAGAGATCGGATAGAATAAGCGGATATAAACTGTTGGCTACCTCAGTCTAGGTCTTATCAACCGCATCCTAATTCTACATCTTTTCATGTTGATACTCCGAGTGAGCAAACTCCTAAACGCATGTCCATTGCTGAGCATATAGCGAGGGATAACGGCCAAAGTTTCAATCCAGTCAAACCACTAGGACAACAAACACCACCACCTTCTAAATAAGATTTTACTACTCGGTTTGTGGCGTATATGATGTCTATTGAAGGTCACCAACCAACCAACCAATATCAATATTCTTCTTATCACAATGTTGATCCTACTCCTGCCCAATTTTCACAACCATTCGATTCCTATCAATCTTACCCGACTTTTACACCTTCTCTAGACATTCCTTCTAATCAGTCATTTGGGAGTTTTACTTATCCACAAGAATTTCAATTTAATGTTGAAACCCCTTACCGACCTATGTCTAGTCTTGAACGCACCTTGGAAGAATTTGTGGTAGTGACGAGCCGCATCAAAAAGGAATTGAAGGAGAGCATGGTCGACCTCAATAAACAAAAAGAACGAGCAACTAGTTTCGAACCAGCTCAAAATTTTTCAATGTATGATACAGCCATCGGACAAATTGAGAATTCGGGTAGTGAGAGAGAACAATACACCCTTCCTAATCAAACTTCCCCATCCCAAATTGAATTCCACAACTCCAGTTTCACCGATCTATCGAGTGCACGAATTGAAGATAGAATGTCTGATAAGTTGTGTGACTTTGTAGAGTTTGATTTACCCGATTGTGAGGGGTCCATTCCAAGTGAAACCACACCCAATCCTTGTGATCTCCACACCTCCACTCTAGAGCCGAAATTGATTGAAAACCATAGTTTAGATGAGATGTCTGAGACTTTTAACCTTTACTTGAATGAGATTGACATTGGGGATATATTAGATGATGAACCCAAAATTTTGGATGAATTTGTCCCACCAATTCATCAGGTCCTTTCACTCCCGTATGGTCATCATCTCGAGCCTTTAACTATTCTTCCCGAACCCCATATGCGTCTTGAAGTTGTTGAAAATTTTATAACCGAAAAGAAAAATGAAATTCAGCCTTCATTTCCCACATCTGGTTCAGCGATACTCGACACACCAATATGTTTACCCATTTCATCTTCCACTTTCTCCGGTTCTTCTATTCTTCCTTTAAGTTTAGCAAGTGTTGATGAGCCACAATCCGATATTTCGAGTTCGATAATTCTATAAAGCCAACTTGATTTAAATACTTTTGAGAATAAGGTAGATGAATTTTCTGAGTCTCCTATCCCCATAATTTTTGACAAATCAAGTATGATAAATTCTGGCACAACACTTATTGACAGTGAAATGTTCAATCAAACCATAGATGAAAGTTTCGAAGTTATTCTTCGGGATATCGATGAAAGCTTTGAAGAAATTTTTGCTGATGAACTCGCATTCCTAAACAACACGGATTTTGTGATTAATCAACCTCCACCTATAGAAGTTGAATTACCACCATTTCTTCTCATAAAAAACGAGAATGCAAATATTCCTAATCATTCACATTCTCGTTTTTATCCATCATCATTAAGTCGTCTCTAGAAATCGTGACGCAAACCCGTTCTATTACACCACTTATCTCTTTCCCACTTCTTATTAGCTATATATAACACGTTCTTCCACCAACCGGTGCGTTACATTGATAAAATCTTTGAATGGTTGGTATTAACTTTTGGTCTTTGTAAAGCTTTATATTGACCAATAACTTTACCCCCTCTTATAATTTTAAAAGTTTTATATTGTTTAAATCAAGTTTGGTTTTTTTTTTATATTTTTGTCTCTTGAAAATAAAATTTGTACACAAAATTGTTAGCCAAAAATAATTTTGGGGGAGGTTTTCACGTTCATTTATTCTTGTACCCCGTTAATAACTTTTCCTCCCAAGTCTACAGGTTTTTGAGATTTAAAAGATGACAACAGTGAGAACACTGTTGTAAACAGGTTTTGGGGAGGTTTGTGCTTATTTACACGTTACTTTGCATTACACTTTGCATAAGCACAAATTTTTTTATTTTTTTTCCTTTTATAATGAAAGATTAGAAAGTGAAAAATTACATTTAAAAGATTGGAAGAGTTTAAGAAAACCAAGAAATTAGATGTTTTCTTAAACGAAACTCGAAACTAGTAATAAGTAGTTATGAGCCGTTGTCCCAAGGGTTAGTAAGATGAAGAGAGTCACTAATCCGAGGATAAAAATAAGTCTGAAAAATAGTCTCTATTCTTGAGGCTAAACATTTGAACGTTGATACCCTACTATACGCACTTACACACGTCTTGAAAATCGGGATAGTAGAGGATACTTTGAAATGCTCTTGTCTAAAAGCCAAAGTACAAAAAAAATAATAAATGAAGCATAAAAGTATAAAATGGTGAAGAAAAATGAACACTGGTTTTTTGATCACTAAGGCAGCATAAAAAAAATATAGCGAGGGTGCTTCATCACCTAGTGCCTTAGACCAACTGGTTTGGGAGTCACTGCTAAGCCTTAGGTGTTGCAAGACGAGGAAATTGCTAATTACGCCTAATAAGTGAGCACATTTAGTAATCGGTCGGTTAGTACCTCAAGAATTATTAACGGTCGTATGAAAAATGTGTGAGTAATTCCATCTAAAATATTCACTGACTAAAAAGTACTGAGGTAGATGGACAAGAGTATGAGAGCTTGAATTGAATTCTCCGAGTGTAGGGATGTCTTGTACACACACGTAGGGGTATATGATCGATGTTTGGAAGACAGATAGGGAGGAAGACTAAATGCGATATTTTATTGAGGGATGATATGATTTCTAACATCTTTTCATGATTATTAAGATAGGGCTCATGACAACCGAAAAGCTAGTGTAGTTGGAAACTCTGATTTTCAAGTTCTTTCTTTTATAGTTCTTATCTTTATATGTAACTTTCACAGTCTTTTTTTTATTATAGGATTTTGTGGGTGCAATTCGCTGAAAACCCTCAGGAGACAACACTCCTCCTATTAGGGACACCTAGAGGTTTAAAGGATTGTTGCACGTGCTCAGTGCAATCGTGTTGCCTACGAAAGTCTGCTAGTTAGTTTTTCTTTTTCTTTCTATTTTTCTCCTTCTCTTGAATAAATAAAGTTTGCTCGGGACGATCAAAGTCAAGTTTGGGGGTATTTGTTCAGTCGAAAATAGTGCACTTTTAACATGACAATTTTCTTACTTTTCTTAATCATCTAAAGGTATTTTCTATAAATATAACATATATTAGAAGTTCATCTGCAAAATATCATTTACCATGTGTTATACATTATAATCAACATTATGAAGGAAATTGTATGTTTAATATTTTTACGCATAATATTTTGTATCTCACATTCTTCATTGAGATCTTGTGCAAGATTAGCTCAGGTCAGATATCGGGAATCAGGAATCTGCTGATAAAATACAAGAAAGTCGAAGAATCAAATATTGGCAAAAATTCAGAAGAGATAAGAAGATTCTAGATATCACATAGAGACCCATAAATCAACAGAAGAAGACCACAGAATTTTGAAGCAATGAAGCCACCAATTGGCCGCGGAACCGCGGCCGAATCGCCACGGTTCCGTGGCCGATTCAGGGGCTTAGGGGTCGGGAACTCTCTGGAAACTTCTTCTCAACGTCCTAGCTTGCTGGGGAAGCCTCGTTGTAACAACCTTGTTCTGGAAACATCTCTATAACAACCGAGCTTGTTAAGAAAGTTTCTTTATAACAACCTAGCTTGTTCTAGAAGCTTCTTTGTAACAACCTAGCTTGTTGGGGAAGCTTGATTAGGGGCTATAAAAAGGACCTAAAGTTACATTGAAAAGGGTTCCCAATTAGTTCCTAATTTTCCCAAAATTCATTCATCAAATCAAATCAAGAAAAGAGCCAACATCAAATCAAAGATCCAAAATCAAGAATCATCGAGAAGTTCATCAAGCAATTCAACAAAAGATCCTTTATGCGAAGCCGATCGTCATTATCGAGCACGCGATCCACGACAGGTCCAAGACTCACGGTGATCGAGCAACGTAAAGATCAACTGAAAAATTACCTCTTCAAGGGAGTGATCGAGAGCAATTATTCTTGTAATCTCGGATTGAAGAAGTTGTAATTTGAAGTTGAATAATAAAGGTGATAATTAGTTTCAATTTCGCTTTCTTTTAAAATTCCGCAATATGAGTTCTTTTTCTAATATTTCTTCTATTTTCAGGATGCGCGGGTAAATCTCTGCTTGCTAGGATCTGTAGGATTAGGGTAGATCGATGGATGATAGAATTCTATACTTTTCTTTAGTCTTATGAAGTTTACAAACCTTCGCAAAAGAATCGTTAACATCTTCATTGGGTACGATATCAAATTATTGATTATCATGATCCTGATGTGAGATAAGATTAACGATCTTTTTGTGAAGGGCTAGAAAATGAACGGGATCAATGAAAGGACAAGGGACTATAGTGAAGAAACCCTAGTTTCTTCCAGAAAATCCTAATCCGCATCCATCGCCATCAATCTAGTATTAAACTGTCAAGAGAAAAGATGAGTTACCTTTATTAGTCATCCATGGCTACTAAATCCGATCGAATTCTACATGCTTTCTTCATATTTTCTTGATAATTAGATCTTGATATTTTCTTGATTTCCTTTCTTGAAAACGATTTCGTGATTTTCTTGAAAATATTAATTCAACCAAATCTTAAACAATTTCTTGAATTTCTTTACTAGTTCTTTCGACTCAACTAAAGCAAGAATTTACGAATTCCATGAATCCCAGAGGACGACCCGTGCTCACTAACGCTTGCTACACGCGACACCGTTATTGATTGCGGTTACTATTACTACCTATATTCTCTTTTTGAACAAATCAGTGATCATTACTTATTGTCAGCGTATTGGTGAGTCTTTAAAGTTCCACATAGAGATTTTCTAACTCAAGCGAAACGAACTATGGCATGTATGGAGATATGTGCTGGAGCTTGATTAAATACGGATATATGATACCGTATTCTAATCTAGCGTTATTTGTTATTAGCCGGGTTATATATGATATAACCGGATTATTAAATCAAGTGTTGATTTAATAATTATATATATATATATATACTAATATTATGCTCACTTGATATTTCCTTCTCTTTATATATTTATATCTGATATAAATATATATTCATGTGTGTCATGGTTGTATATACACAAGAGTTATGTATATGAGAATCACATTGGGGTAAAAGATAAGTAGATAATGATTTACTTATATGAATTTGGAAATAAAAGAATGAGTCATTACTTTGGAAGAGTGTAGCTTCTATGACTCATTGATCTTTTCATTTATATTGATATAAGTTTATCATTTCTTATTCTTATCTCAACTCCTTCTCATTCTTATCACCATCTTCATCTTCTTCATCTTCATCTTCATCTCTTGAAACACTATTCATCCAAGAGTGAAGAAAAAGAAACGAAAGTTTAGTGAGCAAAAAACGTACTTTATCAACCTAAACCTTTCTAGCAAATTAGTTTAGGTTGTTCTCTTTACTAATACTTTGATTAGTCAAGTGTGAGCTTGAGTGTGAATTGCCTCAAGGTAGATCATCTTCGACGAAGAAGACTTTAAGAAAGCGAGTTCATTTCTTTAAGTGGAGCTCCAGACGGACTTCACGGGACTACTACTTGGAGTTTTTGAAGTGAAGGACTAAACTATAAAGGCTGTAACTTCTCTTCACTTAATTTATAACTCTAGTTAGCTTTCTATGTAACCCTAAACCTTTAGATCGATTCTAAATAGTAGACTTAGTCCTCTAGATTTATAAAATTGCATATTTGATGTTGTTAAAACCCTCATGGAGGTGCTAGGATCCACTTTCAGTAAAGGAGATGGGATCCATCCCTCAAGCTCCTTATGTGCACGATAGGATCCATCCCTCAATCTCCTTATGTGCACAATCCAAGTGCACGTCGTATAGCAACGTGCTACGGTATAAAATTCTCTCCCTGAGAGCGTACACCATTAAGATTATACCGTACGGACCCAATTCCAATCACCCTGTGATTGACTTACCCGGCCATATCGCCCTGCGATATGCCTGGGATCTCTCGACAAGTTCGCATCCTATGCGACGAGTCAGACCCCTAGTCTGGCTATATTTAAACAGATAAAATTGGCCATGGGATAAGCACTTCAGTCGCTTGGCGTATGGCACATGGAAACCTCATCCCTCCCACTATTGCCATACCCAGTATACAACACAGCAGTTACTGCTCCGAGCATCTAACGTGTAGCACTTAGTCTCACATTCATATGCTTCTGGTCGGACTTCACCCGCGCGCACAAACGTGCATGTTTTCGAAAAGGATTGTTTTTAAGAAATAGTTACGCACGCGAGCTCGGTCTCGTTTTAAAATTTATAAACCGCAAGTGCACGACGCGTTGTAGCGAGCTGGCAAGTACAGGTCGATCCGCAGAGAACTGGAAATTAGGTGTTGTCGCTTATGGATCGAGAACAAAGAATTGGGTTTGGTTTGTCACAAAAAAAAAACGAAAACAAGAAAACATGTTAAAGAAGAAGTGGTCGTGGCTTTAGCTCGGATGGTTGAACCGCGGCGATTCTTTCGTCACTCCCTTGATCATGAGTTGTCCGTCCTTGTGTCGATCCCGGCGTGAAGCATGACTTGTCAAGGCGGTTGCGAAGCACAAATAATAAAAATACCGATATTCGATGCAAAATACGAAATGAGTCCATTTTGTTCACTTACCATTTGTATGTCCAAGCTTGAGGTATAATACTAAGCACAAGGGTTAGCAAGCATACCTCAACATCAAAAACACAAATTAGTGAGTGAGAGCAAATGATTTTAGTGTTAAGTTTGCTAAGTGTTTGTGAAAGAATATGGTATATGAAATCAAGAGGTTTGCCAAGCCACTTGATCACAAAATACCATATCTAAACTTAGCAACCTCAACCCTAAATTTATTTTAACTTAAACATTGCAAAATGGAGAGAATGAGTGAATATGGTATATGAAGAGGTTACCAAGTAACCATGGTTTCAAAATACCATATCAGACAATAACATGAAACAATCTTTAAGTTAGAATCACATTAAGTATTTTAAACATTAACAAAAGGAGGAGGAAGGCAAAACCATTCATCTCACATCCTCACTATCACCACAACCAAAAGATTAAAAGGAAAGCAAATAACAAAAGAAGCAAATAAACAAAACAAAAACAATTATATTAATACTTGAATGAATTGAGATACAAAGTGTTGGTTTCTTGTTCAACCTCCATAATGAAGCTCTCAAAAGAAAGCTCCAAGAGGGAAGAAGAAGAAGAAAACCAAGTTGAGCTCACACAACTCTCAAGCTAAACCAAAAAATAAAAAACTATATTGGATATATGTATATATATATGGCCCCTATCTCTAAATTTTTTCTGGTATTTATAGGCCTCATTCCAGAATAAATAAACAACAAAAGCAAGATGATGTGACCCAAATAAATGACCAGAGAAAAATAGGAGACAATAGGGGGTAAGGAGGCCGGCGACGCCGGACTTTTGGGGAGTCTCACCAGTCGGGTTGTGGCAATATGGGCTCGTCTTGATGTGGGGATCTCGAGTGTACTCCATGATTCTACTGGTGTTGTTTGACTTCTTTATAAATCCATGGTTTATGCTCAGTAGAATTGGAGGGAAACTTGATGCTTTATATCACATCAATACCTTTTGCTTTCACACCCACTTGTGCCACCACTTGCACAATTCATTATTTGTATGTGCCCACTTGTGCCATAGGCAGCCCCACCTAGGTCCATGTACCAAAGAGCTAGTGTACACTTATATTGTGTTGGACCAAAATTGTGTACAATTATTTGTAACAAAAGAACTCTTTGGATATCGATCGGTTCTCTGTTCTGATTACAGTGTCGGCTCAGAAATGTCATATCCATGATTTTGGGTATGTTTTCCAGTGTTTTGTCATGAATATCTGTAATCTGTATTTACCGAGCAAACACTGGTTAATGGTACCGATATATAACAAAATTGATAACGAATGAATGGTATTAAAATGCAGTTTTCTGTGATGAATGTTCATACCAGAATTTTGCATTATTATATTCCCCATTCTTAATCATATTGCAAATAAATAGGTGCTTTTGATCCATGTCTGCTAAATAGTTGCAGGTTACAGGTTCTCAGAACAATACAGTGAAAATGGTGAAAAGACGCTACAAATGTGAGACTACAACCAACAAATAGATGAATCTGTTTGATGCCGCATACAGTTTAAGGAACAAATGAAGATCAGCGAACAGTTCAATGCATAAAGCATAAGGGCAGCACAAGATTCAAGACTTCAACGCGAAGCTTACGGTAAAAGTCCACAACATTCTGCACTGTGGAAATCTGGAAGAAAATAGAAGATATTCTGAAGAACCAAGTGAAGAAAACAGAAGGAAATAGTAACATGAAGCAACCCTGAGAAGTTGAGCCAGAGAACCCCCAAGATGGCCGTGGATCCGCGGCCAAACATGGCATTTCGCCGAGGTTCCGCGGCCGTGCAGTGCACGTGTCGGTGCAAGTGTCGGTGGGTGTCGGTGCTTTGACCCGGCTTTCTTAGGGTAGTCTTGTAATTTCAGATGTGGATCAGATGTAAACCCTAGGTTTTCTCCTATCTATAAATAGGAAAGCCTACAGCCTAATTAGGTGTGCCTCTTCTAGGGTGCCTCTTTTGAGATGCCTCTTTTAATTTCTAGATTAAATTTTAGTTTCATTGTAATCGTCAAGAGGTGTCAATAAAAGTAAGTTTTTTTATCTTGAATTTTTCTTATCCGCAATTTAATTCTCCAATTTTCGTATCTGTCTTTTATTATCTGCAAGTTAATTAGTAAATTAAAATGAAAATTATAAAAATGAATCTCATCATAATTTCCCTAATGAGTGAGTAGTTCCTCACTTGTTAGGGTTAGGATTGGGTAGGTTTGAGAGATGGAAATCTCTCACTCCTTTCTTGCCCTTATAACTTTATAAATTAGGACTCTATGTGAATCAAACACACACCGCTCACTACGGCACCCTATACTATGAGATAGCGGTGATTCCTTAGTTAGACCGGTTGTGGTTGATTTACATAGAGGTTAGGGCTAAGAGTTAAGAAAGGACGGACAAGAACCAAAAGGAAGAAACTACGTTTCTTCCTAGTCGTGCTAATCCCCTTTGTTAACCATTACCCCTAACACCTATGTTCTTAATTAGGGCAAAGGAAGCAGTGAGTAGAATTCTCTTTCCAAACTAACCTACTCCTAACCCTAGCAAGGTTTTTAATCCAAATTAAATTTAATCTTAGTTTTTATAAAATTCAAAACCTACCAAAAATAGGAATTAACTCGTTAGAACAATTAGAAAAGAACACGTTTTCCCTGTGGACCGACCCGTACTCAATCGGCTAGCTACCAAGCGACACCGTTATTGATTGCGGTATTCTATTCTTTGATTTTAAAACGTACGCAAAAAACAGCAATCAATCAAATGGCGCCGTTGCCGGGGATCGTAAAACAAATCCCGACTTGATCGGATTAACTCGTTAGAACATAAAGAAAAGGAATCCATCTCCCTGTGGACCGACCCGTACTCAATCGGCTAGCTACCAAGCGACACCGTTATTGATTGAGGTATTCTTAACTTTGATTTTAAATGCGCACGCACGCAAAAAATTTACAATCAAATGGCGCCGTTGCCGGGGAGACGGTAGTCTCTTTCTTTGTGTAATTTCGGGTTAAATTTTTTTTTTTAAAAAAACAATTATAAAAATTGAATGTTTTTTAAAACAAACAAAAAAAAATTAAAAAAAATAAAAATCAAAATCATCTTGTTCTTTTTGAAAGGTTTTTGTGCATGTGTGCAGGCTTGGAGCAAACTCTGTTTCAGATCTGGAGCAAGCCCAGTGAACAAATTAAGAAACAGAGGATCTGAACAGACAGGGGAGAATCAAAACAACACAGAGAAAATTTTTGGAGATCTAAACCAACTAAACCGCCGCAGAACCGCGACAGATTCAAGCAGTTGACCGCGGAACCTGTGACGTCAGCACCCCAAATTTCTCTGTGAGTATATTTTTTCTATCTCCTACCCCTGAACTCCACTGAAAATTTTCCTGCAGGTATTCTTTGCACAACAACTTCTTCTCCCTCTCCAATAAATTGTTTTTGTACAGGACTCTTTGCGCTGCCAAATAAATTTTTTTTTGCAAGTGTTTTAGATTTTTGGTGTGTTAACTGCTTTGCATAATTAATACGGAATCTAAGGGGCTATAACACCAATTCAGATTGGGTGGGGATTTCATTACCCTTCCTAAGACCCCAAAAATCACTAAAAAGCATATGCATCACCCTTGAGTTAATTAAAAAATATTTAGACTCAGCCAAATAAGGACTGTCGTGCTCAATAGGATAGAGGAAGGTTGTGGGCATTTAATCGTTTATCTAAACCTAACTTTGTGGTGCCTAGGTTAGACAAGTGAGAAAGGTAACTTTAAAAGGCCCGTCTCACGGTGATTCGTGAGCGGAACCCTCCTTTCTTCATTTGTGCTTACCTGGCCACAATTGGTGGTGCAGAGGCGATTTGAGGGATATCTCACAACTTACCCTTTGGAACAGTTA
The DNA here is from genome assembly GCA_030015575.1 of Agapanthus africanus. NCBI lineage: Eukaryota > Viridiplantae > Streptophyta > Magnoliopsida > Asparagales > Amaryllidaceae > Agapanthus > Agapanthus africanus. Next base: position 380,750,782 of record JASDDO010000022.1, on the reverse strand, counting down.
GGAGCAGTCTAGTTGACTTAGGAGATCCTAGCTCTAGGCTTGATTGTGCATGTATAAATTGTGATTGTTTGAAATTGTGCCATAGTTCCGTACAAATTTTTGCAAAACTCTTTCTAAAAAAAACACTTTCAAAAATTTCAGAACTCCAAAAACAAACAATTTTTTTTAAATAAAAAAAATTTAAAAAATAAAAAAATAAAATATAAAAAAAATCATCACATTCTTTTTCTTCTCCTTTCTCACATCATGGGTATCCCACATCGCAAAACTCTTGCCGAACTTTGGTACCCTCAACCAGACATTACTTCCTTCGCGCATTGTTTTGGTCGAATTTTGGACGACCCCTCCATGCCCAAAATTTCTTTGAAAGATCGAATAGACGCGTCTAGGAGAAACAGTTGGACTCCGCAATCCACTTTGTATCAACCGTTTCAACCTTCACCACCTTCTTACGTTGATACCTCTTTTGAGAGTCTGGTGGTAACTCCGAAACCCATGTCTATTGCTCAACATATTGAACAATCTCGTAGCCGATCTTTTACTCCTTTCAACACTTCCAGTTCTTGGGATCAACAATTCCATCCACCTTTTTATCCAAATGTTGATCCTAATACTGTCCAACCATTCAATTCCTATCCATCTTACCCAACTGTTGCACCTTCCATAGACATTGCTTCTACACAGCCATTTGGGAGTTTCCAGAATCCAAACAACTTTGAATCTTTTACTGAAACCCCTTCACAACCCATGTCTAGTCTGGAACAGTCGTTGGAAGATTTTATGGTAACGCCAAGACAACATATGATGGATCTGAATGTGTCCATGGCCGCCCTTATACAACCTAGTGACCCGGTAGCTAGTTTCCAACTAGCTCCAAATTTTCCAATGTATGATGAGGCGGTTGGACAGATTGAGAATTTAAGTGGTGAGAGTGAGTTGTACACACTTCCAAATCAAACCTACCCATCCCCAATTGAATCCCATAACTCCGTTTTTGAATGTCTATCAAGTGTTCCAAATGATTCACCAGTTGAAGATAAAACGTCTAATGAGTTGTGCGACTTTGTAGTGTTTGATTTACCTAATTGTGAAGGGTCCCTTTCGAGTAAAATCACCACCAATCCTTTTGACCTCTACACCTCCACTCTAGAATCTGAATTGATTAATATCCATGCTTTTGATGAGGTATCTGAGAAATTTAATTTTCACTTGATCGAGGATATTGACGCTGGGAATATTTTGGATGATGAACCCACAAATTTGGATGAGTTTCTCTCTCCAATTCATCATCCCGAGTCATTAACTGTTTTTACCGAACTTCATATGCGTCTTGAATTTGATGAGAATTGCATGGATAAGATAAATTTTGAGGAGAGTATTCAGGATAGTATTGAGGATGAACCAGTTTTGTTTGATGAGTCGGATTTTCCAATTCATCCTCCTGAACCTTTAACTTTTACACTTCCTAAATCAATCCCCTTCATCCTTTCTGTCGTTCCGACCGCGCAAGAAACCGTATCCCTTTCATTTTTAATGTCTGCTTTACCAAGTTCGACGTACCCATGTTTTCTCACGAATCTTGAGGGATTTGACCTCATTTCTCAGTGGGTTGATAGATTAGAACAATCGCTTTTTACACATCGGTCATTACAAATTGTGCTAATTTATACACTCCATCTCCACCCTCAAGTTCTTATTCAACTTCTTTCTCCCACTTTCTCTGGTTCCTCTTCTATTCTTCCTATAATTTCAGTGAGTGTTGATGAATCACAATCCGATAATTCAAGTTTGATCATTCCAGAAAGCCAACTTGATTTGGATACTTTTGAAAATGAGGTAGATGAGTTTTTCGAGTCTCCTATCTCCATAATTTTTGACAAATCAAGTATGATAAATTCTGGCACAAAACTTACTGACAGCAAAATGTTCAGTTACATCGATGAGAGTTTTGAAGAACTTTTTGCTGACGAACTTGCATTCCTAAATGACACCGATTTTGTGATTAATCAACCCCCACCTGAAGAAGTCGAACCACCACCATTTCTTTTTCCTTTCCGCCATTCATCTCCTCTACCGAGACTGTATACTGCTTCTATCTCCACATGGTCTCGTGTGTTTCTCATTTCTTTTCTCTATACTCCATTATTTCACCAACCACACCATTATAACGATAAATTTTTTGAATGGTTGGTGCTAACCTTTGGCCTGTGTAAGGCCTTGTATAGCTTGATACTTTGTTTTTTCTCCTCCCTAACTCTGAACTTTATTGCTTCAACAGTGGAAACATTGTTTCACTTAAGTTGGGGGGGACCTTTTGTGTATATATATTTTGTTTTCTTTTTTTGTTAATAATAAATTAAAAAAAATAAACAAACACGGGAGTGCCGACAATTTTGACCCTCTTGGTGTAGCCTGACAGTGAGGACACTGTCAAGTTTAAGTTTGGGGGTGTGCTCGGTAAGCTTTCTTCCTTCGCATTCATATGTATAATTTTGTATTTGTATACTTATTTTAAAACCCATAAAAATTGAAAATTTTTAAGAATTATAAAAATTGAAAAGTTCAATTTTGGCCATATTTGACTTAAGTTCAACATGACGGTTGAATAGTTAGGAAAATCTAGATCCTAAACTTAGTAAATTAAAAATCCCAAAAAATAACTGTTTCTCCCAATCAGAGCAAAGCTCTGTTTTGAAATTCAAAATTCAAAAATTGAAGCAACGCTTCAGATCCAGCGCTAAGCGCGCTGCGCGCCACGTGTAAAGCACAGCTGTAACGATTCTGTTATGGAAAGATTTTCCAATCTTGTTAAAAACAAGAAGATTGCCTTCTGTAAAGAAGATTGCCTTCTGTAAAACAGAAGCCCTAGGATCAAAGATCCAACGGTGGGAAATATCCCCAAATCAATCAGAGAAAGATCTCTTTAACTGATTTAACAAATCAACTTGCCCTATATAAAGGCCCCAAGACTTCAAGTCTGATATAGAGAAACCCCCCCATAAACTTTGAAAAAAGTTCAAAGAAAGAGAGCAAGCTCTTGAAAGAAGATTATTTCTTCAAGGTAAAGATGATGAATGATGAACACATAGATGAAATCATCTCTTAAAAAGAAGAATTATCTTCTTAAAAGATCATAGATCTACAAAGACCAAGGTCTTTTATAAAAAGATCAAAAGATCTCATCACATAATAAAACAAGAACATATTCTTCACACAGATCATTGATCTATAAAGGCAAGTTCTTTCAAAAATAAGAACTGTTGTTCTTGAATCTTGAGACAAAGTCTCTTTTAAAAGAACATAAATTTGTTCACAGATCATAAAAATTGATCAAATGCACTTTGCGCTATTGAAATGCGCCTTGCTCTCTTAAACTGCGCTTCTACGCTCCTTGGATCGGCGCTCACTGCCAAATGCGCCACGTGTCAATCACGTATATAACTTGAGCTTTGCGCTTCTGAAATAGCGCACTACGCTCATGGACTGGCGCTCAGCGCCAAGCGCGCCACGTGTCACTCACAAGTGCGCCACTAAATTGATAGCGCTTAGTGCTCATGGACTAGCGCTTAGCGCTCATAAACTGGCGCAATGCGCCCATCATCTGGCACTTAGCGCCAAGCGTGACACGTGTCCTTCTCGTGTACGCTATTTGGCAAAGGCGCACTTCGCTCTTTAACTGGCGCAAAGCACCTGGCGCGCCACGTGTTGCGCTGACGGAACATAAATTGTTCTGATGAATGCTCTGCATTCAATACAAGACAAAATATTGTCAGAAGGGCCAAGCCCAAATAAAGGCTCAATAGCCAGAATAAGGAAATGTTAAACATTTATTGGACTTAGCCCAATATTGGCCATAAGTCCTCAACTTATATTTAATTGAGCCCATCTTCTCACGAATATTTAACAGATCTTAGTCCCAAATTGGACTGCAGATCTTATGACCAATTCACACCGGTTCAAGGGTACATCTCTTTACTCCTCTGATATTTGTCGTTGTAATCCTTCAACGTCTTCAGAGAGGTGACGGGTCCCGACAACCACACATTTCACGGACTGTTGGGTCCTTAAACTCATGGAATATGATGTCCTTAAACTTTATAGACTATAACGTCTTTAAACTACGGACTGTGGGGTCCTTAAACTCATGGACTACGATGTGCCTAACCTCGGACTGTGGGGTCCCTTTAAACCCACGGACTACGATGTCCTTAACCTCGACCACAATGTCTTTAAACTAACATTGGACCGTAATGTCCTTAAACTAACATTGGACCGTAATGTCCTTAAACTAACAATCGACCGCAATGTCCCTAAACTAAACAACAGAGGCCAAATGTTTTCTTGTTGGATCTAAATGATCCTATTAAGTTGATCTTAGTCTAGAAATTAGATTAACGTATCCTTACCAAACGTTTAAGTTGATCTTAGTCTCAAATGAGGCTAACGTATCCTTAAACTCAACCCCCAAACCCAAATCTAAGAAGATACGGATTTGGACTAATCCACGCCCTACGGGAGATAACATCAATTAGTCTCCGTATATAATCCACGGGCAACCACAAACAAAACAAACACACACGACACGAAGTGACCATCTGGAGAAGGAGAAAGTTTTTACCGCGATGCGGTAGCGTGATTAACTGCAGGGGCTTGCGCCTGCAGGGAAGAGCGTCGCCACAATAAAAAAACCCTCAAACGAGGGGGAATCTGACGAAGTCTGCTACATCGGCCGCATCCGTTTAAAACTTCGATACACGGTGCCATAAATCAACTTGGCATCTTCGAAGAGGTGGACGGATAGCACCAATTAGCATCTGCCCCGAAATTCAGGCGAGACGTCTACCGCATCTTTCCCGCGTCTTTCGGCGGGGAACAGATTCTGGCATGCCCGGTGGGACCTTTTCCTCTTTCCACTCCACACTACGTGTGTCGTGTTCGCGAACGAAACGCGGTTTGCTAATGGTTGCCCTTGGGTTCGAGGTACTAAGATTTGGGGTCTTGCTTGGTGCAGAAAATGAAAGATCAATGGTGTAACACCCGAGTTCATTTATACCAATTCCAGTTTCCGTATTTACTTATCCATGGTCTATTCTTGATTTAGCATGTTTGGGTGTGAATAGTATTTTACATATTGCTGGGCATTCGACCCGACCCGCTTACTTGAACCTGTTTAACTCTTATTTATAGATTGCATCGACTTGTTGCATGGACTGGTGCACCTCATAATTTAGTATATACTGGTATTTTATCCTGTATCGCATCTTTTGCATATAACAGTTTAAATCATGTAAAATAAATTAAAATTGCATTTCATGGCCTGCATGATACCCCTAACCCTGTGGTAGCGTCCTTGCATCGTATCCTCGTCCCGTTCAGTGAAACGGACGTGTTTGGACGGCTACGCGCACGTACGTGCGTCCGTTCTTGGCGGTATGCTTTTTGTTACATAATCCTTCATTTCAATTTTTGGAACTTGCTAATAAATTTCATATTTCAAATCCAAAATTTTGGACCCGACCCGGACGCAATTCTGAATTATTTTGTATCCCGCCAAATTCTAAATTATTTAAATATTTCTTAAATTCATTTAAACCTATTTTCTTTATCTGCTCAAGCCAACTGCAGAATATATTCTGTGATGTAAATCTTTTCTCCTCTTTTCCCAACAAATGAATGATTCTTGAAAATATTAATCTTTTATAAAGATTTCCCAAACTCAACTTCCTTCTTGTGAGCCAATCACATTTCTTCCTTTAGATACCGGGCCCCACACCTCTCTCCATCTCTCTCTTCCTTCGCTGGCTCCCTCTCTTCTCCTTATTTTTCTCTTTCTCTCTCCCACAGAAAGCAACAAATTCATCTCTCCTCTCCCTTTCTCTCTCCTCTCGCTACTCTCTATCTCTCTCCTATCGCGCCTCTCCCTCTCTCCTCTCGCGGTGAACGGAGTCGCGTCACCTCCCGCGCTGCTACCGTCACCTCCCTCTTTCGTTCTCGTCTCCTTCTTCTTTGTTAGCCCGAGCACCCCACGAGAACCCTAGCCGCCTCTTGCTTCCTCAACCTTTCCTCAATCTCGTCACCACCTCCATCCCATCTCCTCCTCCTCGTCGTCGTCGCCATCTTCTTCTTCTTTCTCCTTTCCCCTAGCCTGCACCTCACAGAACCCCACTGCAGCCAGAACCCATCACCATACCCACCTCCATCGCCATGACCACCTTCGCCATGACCATCCTCATCTCTGTCATCTCCTTCTTCTTCTCTTCTCCTCAACCTCGCACACACCTCCCTCCAAACCCCGGCACACCTGACTTCCTCTCACCCCTGCACACCCGACCTCCTCTCATCCCTGCACACTTCGTCGCCGGCGATCCCTCAGCCTCACCGTCACCACCCATTCTCCTCTTCTCTTCCTCTTCGTTCCCTCCTTCTTCCTCTCCTCTCTTCTCTTCTTCTTCTTTCTTATCACCCCACATACCAGAACCTAGCATGCACCCTGCACCCTCGTCGGCAACTCACCTCCAGTGACCTCGGCATCGCCAACATCTCGTCTCCCGTTATCAGTACAACTCCAGTGAGCCGTTTCTCTCTCGGTCTCCCCCTCTTTATTCTTCTTCCTTCTATTCTTCTTTCTCGAATTTTATCTCTTTTTGGTATAATCTTTAAGCCTCTGTTGATCGCCGGAGCTGTGACGACTCGACGATCCCGACGACCCAGCGAGCGTACCTGACCCGTGTGATCACATTGTGCGAGGTTTGGATCCGTTCCGTGTACCGTGCGCGCATCGCGACGTTTTCCGCCGACGTGAGACGTTCCGTATTCCCGTTCTTGATCCGTCCAGGCAAGTAAAACTTGCTACATGCTATTCATACTGTTCATATATTAATTTATCTATTTTCCTATTAAATCTACAGATAAAATCTAAAGTCTTGAATTCCATGTTAACAGCACAATGTTCCGTTTACATATTCCATATCTAAAACTTGAAACCTAATTGTTGCATCTAGTTGACTATACCTAGTAATCACATTTATATGTTAGATCACATAATTCCAATTGTTTGCATAGCCACAATACCTTTTGTAGTTTATACCCTATAAGATAACTGGTTGCATACATTTAGCCTTATTCATATTCAATTGCATCTCTTGATTGTTTTAATACATATTAATATGATTTTATCATCCACATTTGTTATACTGCATTCCTGAAATGTTCAAACTATTCCTGAAACCTAAACTGATAACCGTGCATCCAAGTAGTTTAATCCGTACCTATTTACATATCATATTACATATGCAGTTTCTTGTTCTGATAATAACCATGCTTGTTTATTTGCAACCATGATTTTGCTAGTGATTATGAGCACCCACATGATATCTTGTACACCCTGACGTGACTTTCTACCCATATTATTTGACCCGACATGGTACCGTACACTCTTGACATGACATGACACCTAAATACACTACTTGACTTGACCTGATGTACCATAGCTTTACCCGTTACCTGATCTTATGTCTAATGCCAACAAACATAACCTGTAGTCCTTACGGACCGTTTCTGTTGTCTATCCAGACAAACCTGCACCTACCTGATCCTGTGTTGGCATTAGTTCTTGATTACTGAGTACCTGACTTGACACATATAACTCGGGGGTATGGGGAAATCAATGATGAAATCCTGACTTGTAACTCGACAATTGCTTGCTTATACTGATCAGTTTTAGAGGCTAGGCCCGCTTCGGGATGATGTTGCTGACATCGTTCGTCGTTATCCTTTTCCTTTTAGTGCTTAGCGTCACGTCTCGGTTTCAGCCAAAGAGTCTTAGACCGTGATCCCGGGCACGCACGGGATACTATCCACCCTTTAGTTCTTAGCGGCACGTCTCTGTTCAGCCCGAGAGTCTTAGACCGTGGTCCCGGGCATGCACGGGATACTATTGAGTTACATCGATGATTCATCAAATTGATTTCAAAGACTTGAGAGTAGATAACTAACAGACCAGTTAGTTTACTCACTGCACACTACTTTTCACTGTCCAGATTTATATTGTTGTACATCTGCTTTACCATTTGTTATTATACTTGCATGTCTTGCTACCCTGTTTACATATTATTGCTTGATGTTATAACGCACCGACGTCTGGGTTTTGCATGGTCCAGATTCTTCTACCTTGTTGCAGACTGAGCAGGAGTATTGCCGCTGTTAGACTGAGCGGTGAAGTTCCTGTCGGTATGTAGTCTTACTTTCCAGGTTTCATTATGGTATCTTTAGCTTCCGCATATCATTACTTCTTGACTCTTTCATTCTGGCTCATGGACATGTACTAGATAGTTTAGTTTACTTTCCTGTTCTTGATATCTCTACAGCCGTAATGTGATTGTGGAGGGATTTTTCCTATCCACAGGTAGCATGGTTGGCTATGTCACGTGTCCAGCTTAGCGTACCCTGGGAAGCGGGGTGTGACATGGTTTCTTTGGTATCAGAGCCATAGGATATAGGTTAATCGGGTTGATTCTTTTGTAGTTGGGTATTGGACCCAATACACGAATCAGGATACTCGTGATTAGGAACATGTCCTGCCACCTTGATATCGTTATTTTTGAATCATATCTTTCTCTTGATCCCTTGTTTAGACGATATGCAAACCACTTTGCATTTCGACCTGAAACCTTTTTGGTTCTCTATTGTTCCTCCCTGTTTCTTGATTCTTATACCAGGATTTAGGCGACTTGGGTGGAGTTATGTAATTGTACCCATGAACTGCAGCATGGTTACAATACGGTACTCTATTTAAGTGACTTGGAATCCTGGTCTTGATTCACTTCCTTGTTCCATGATCGTTGTACTACCTTTCTTCTCTCGGTTTCATTGCTTACCAGTTATTGTTTCATCGCCAGCTTGAATCATGTTTACCGTGGTTAACCCTCTTCAGTATCTTGACTTTGGATGAAGTCATCTCGGTATCTTACTTGTTCTTGTTTTCCCCGTATTAGGATTGTTCAATCCTGGTGCATTTCCTTGTTTGTTGTTGTCTTGGGAATGGATTTTCGCGGCACTTTCCACGCTCATATTGATTGTAAGGGAAGGAAAGTGATTTCCAGATCCCCTGATATCCGGAGTTTGTTTTCCTGGAGGAAGCAGTTCTGTCGGGCCAGCCGAGTTTAGGGCTAGGCCGACAAACAATGTTCTTTTGTCGATGAAAGTGGATAAGGAAGAAGCGTCGGCTATACTCGAGAGTTTCATGGACGTGTTTGAAGACATACCAGGTTTACTGCCGAAGCGAGACGTAGAGTTCGCGATTGAACTTGTTCCTGGTGCAGCGCCGATCTCAAAGGAGTATTACCCGATGGCACCAGGGGAGTTGGAAGAAGTCAGGAAGCAGGTTGCTGAATTACTTGAGAAGGGTTGGATTCGCCGCAGCAATTTAAGTTGGGAAGCTCCAGTTCTTCTAGTAAAGAAGAAAGATGGCACAAGGAGGATGTGCATCAATTATCGAGAATTAAACCGGGTGACTATTAAGAACAAGTACCCGATCCCTCGCATTGGCGAAGTGTTTGAGCAGCTTAGTAGTGCGAGGGTATTCTCGAAGCTGGATTTGCGATCCGGATATCATCAGGTCCGAGTTAAATCAGAAGATATTTGCAAGACTGCATTCCGAACTTAGTATGGACATTACGAGTATTAGTGATGCCCTTCGGAGTAACGAATACACCGACAATATTTATGGACTTGATGAACTGAATCTTTTCACCATTCTTGGACTAGTTTTTAGTAGTGGTCATTGAAGATATTCTGGTCTACTCGAGGGGTATTGTAGGGCTTGCGGCATACTTGAAGATCGCACTGCAGACATTGATGCAGGACAGATTGTATGCAGAGATGAGCAAGTGCGAGTTTGGCTTGAAGAAGTAAAGTTTTGGGACATATCGTAGCTGGAGATGGAATCGCCGTTTATCCAAGGAAGATTGCAGTAGTTCAAGATTGGACAATTCCGAAGAACGTTGTGGAGATCAGAAGTTTTCTTGGACTTGCAGGAGACATAGAAGATTGGTGGAGAATTTTGCTCGTTTGGCTGAGCCTTGACCAAGCTTACGCGCAAGGAAGTACCGTTGGTATGGAAGGAAAAGTCTGCATTAGTTTTGAGGCGTTGAAGCAGAGATTGATAACCGCACCTGTTTTAACCGTGCCAGACAGTCCCGAAGGATTGGTGATTCATAGTGACGTATCTGGGAAAGGATTGGGATGCGTTTGATGGAGCTTGGGAAGGTTATAGCGTATGCATCGAGACAGCTGAAGACCCGTGAGAAGAATTACCCAACTTATGACTTAGAGCTAGCAGCGGTGATGTTCTCTTTGAAGATTTGGAGACACTACTTATTGGGCGAAAGGGGCGAAGTATTCACCGATCACAAAAGCTTAAAGTACGTGTTACTCAGAAAGAGCTTAACATGAGGCAACGAAGATGGTGGATGCTGATGGCTGACTACGATTTCGATCTTACGTACCATCCGGGAAAAGTTAGTGTTGTACCGGATGCTCAGTCAGTTACCAGCAATTCAGACGTGGACTGCGCAGAAGGAACTCATTGAAGACTTTCGAAGCTTTGACTTGGAAGTTGGGCTACCGCATTCTTCGGGCCAGTTGATGCAGCTGTAAGTACAGTCGTCGTTGATCGAGGATATTAAAGCAGTGCAATTGCAGGACCAAGATTGCGGAAGTTTCGAGAATAGGTTGAAGCTATACTTCGAACGGACTTATTGGTTCATGAAGATGGTTCGTTACGGCATGGTAGCCATTTGTGTGTGCCAAAGGGTGATATTCGCGAAGAGCATATGAAGGAGGCACACAGTTCAGCATGTTCCGTACATCCAGGAGGCACGAAGATGTACCAAGATATACGACAACAATTCTGGTGGGAAGGCATGAAGCGGGAGTTTGCCGCTTGTAGAAAAGTGCTTGGTGTGTCAGCAAGTTAAGGCTGAACATTAACAGGTTGCTGGTTATTGCAACCACTTCCGATGCCTCAGTAGAAGTGGGAACATATAACCATGGATTTCGTGACGGCTTTACCGCGGAGTCTAAAGGGCAACAATGCCGTTTGGATGGTTGTTGATGGATTGACCAGGGCGGCTCATTTCATCTCTTTTCGAGATGATCAATCAACAGAAGTTTTGGCAGAGCGGTACGTGCAGGAGATAGTAAGATTGCATGGAGTACCGGTGAGCATCATGTCCGATCGGGACACTCGTTTCTTATCACACGTTTGGTGGAACTTACAGGAAGGTTTGGGAATTAGTTTGAAGTTTTGTACAGCTTATTATCCTCAGACAGGTGGCCATTCGGAGAGAACGATCCAGACTCTTGAAGACATGTTGAGAGCTTGCATGTTAGACTTCAAGGGTTCATGGGATCATCTACACTTGGTGGAGTTTTCTTACAATAACAGTTTCCAGGCGACTATTCAGATGTCTTCATTCGAAGCATTATACGGTCGCAAGTGTCGTTCACCTGTTTGTTGGGACGTTGTCGGTGAACGAAGAGTGTTGGGACCAGATTTGGTTGTGCAGACAATTGAGAAGTTTAATAGATTTTGGAATCACATTAAAGCAGCACGAGACCGACAAGGAGTTGGGCAGATAAGTTGAGAAGACCTTTAGAGTTCGTCGTTGGTGATTTGGTATTCTTGAAGGTATCACTGACTAGAGGGGTGATTCATTTCGAAAGTCGAGGAAAGTTTAGTTCTCGATTTGTTGGACCTTTCGAGATTTTAAGAATGTTGGAGAAGTGGCGTATCGTTTGGCTTTACCGCAATCCCTGGAGAATGTTCATGACGTGTTTCCCGAACTTCAACTCCGTAATTGTGCTCGAGGTGAAACACATGCGTTGGATCATTCGGAGTTAACCGTACGAGAAAATTCAACTTTTGAGGAGCGACCGGTGTCGATCGTGGATCGAAGAGAAAAGGTTCATAAGAACAAGGTTATCCCTCTTGTGCTTGTTTCTTAGGAAATCGCTCGCATGGAGAGCCAAGTTGGGAACGAGAAGATGAAATCCGGCAGAACCTTCCACATCTATTCTTGAAATCTCTTGTTTGTTTATCCTATCTTGTTCTTGGAATTTCGAGGACGAAATTCTTTTGTAGTTGGGTATAATTTAACACCCGAGTTCATTTATACCAATTCCAGTTTCCGTATTTACTTATCCATGGTCTATTCTTGATTTAGCGTGTTTGGGTGCGAATGGTATTTTACATATTGCCGGGCATTCGACCCGACCCGCTTGCTTGAACCTGTTTAACTCTTATTTATAGATTGCCTTGACTTGTTGCATGGACTGGTGCACCTCATAATTTAGTATATACTGGTATTTTATCCTGTATCGCATCTTTTGCATATAACAGTTTAAATCATGTAAAATATAATAAAATTGCATTTCATGGCCTGCATGATACCCCTAACCCTGTGGTAGCGTCCTTGCATCGTATCCTCGTTCTGTTCAGTGAAACAGACGTGTTTGGATGGCTACGCGCACGTACGTGCGTCCGTTCTTGGGGGTATGCTTTCTGTTACATAATCCTTCATTTCAATTTTTGGAACTTGCTAATAGTTTTCATATTTCAAATCCAAAATTTTGGACCCGACCCGGGCACAATTCTGAATTATTTTGTATCCCGCCAAATTCTAAATTATTTAAATATTTCTTAAATTCATTTAAACCTATTTTCTTTATCTGCTCAAGCCAACTGCAGAATATATTCTGTGATGTAAATCTTTTCTCCTCTTTTCCCAACAAATGAATGATTCTTGAAAATATTAATCTTTTAGAAAGATTTCCCAAACTCAACTTCCTTCTTGTGAGCCAATCACATTTCTTCCTTTAGATACCGGGCCCCACACCTCTCTCCATCTCTCTCTTCCTTCGCTGGCTCCTTCTCTTCTCCTTATTTTTCTCTTTCTCTCTCCCACAGAAAGCAACAAATTCATCTCACCTCTCCCTTTCTCTCTCCTCTCGCTACTCTCTATCTGTCTCCTATCGCGCCTCTCCCTCTCTCCACTCGCTGTGAGCGGAGTCGCGTCACCTCCTGCGCTGCTACCGTCACCTCCCTCCTTCGTTCTCGTCTCCTTCTTCTTTGTTAGCCCGAGCGCCCCACGAGAACCCTAGCCGCCTCTTGCTTCCTCAACCTTTCCTCGATCTCGTCACCACCTCCATCCCATCTCCTCCTCCTCGTCGTCGTCGCCATCTTCTTCTTCTTTCTTGTTTCTCCTTTCCCCTAGCCTGCACCTCACAGAACCCCACTGCAGCCAGAACCCATCACCATACCCACCTCCATCGCCACGACCTCCTTCGTCGACCTCGTCACCACCACCATCACCTTTCTCTTCTCTCCCCATCTCTGTCATCTCCTTCTTCTTCTCTTCTCCTCAACCTCGCACACACCTCTCTCCAAACCCCGGCACACCCGACTTCCTCTCACCCCTGCATACCCGACCTCCTTTCATCCCTGCACACTTCGTCGCCGGCGATCCCTCAGCCTCACCGTCACCACCCATTCTCCTCTTCTCTTCCTCTTCATTCCCTCCTTCTCCCTCTCTTCTCTTCTTCTTCTTTCTTATCACCCCACACACCAGAACCTAGCATGCACCCTGCACCCTCGCCGGCAACTCACCTCCGGTGACCCCGACATCGCCAACATCTCGTCTCCCGTTATCAGTACAACTCCAGTGAGCCGTTTCTCTCTCGTTCTCCCCCTCTTTATTCTTCTTCCTTCTATTCTTCTTTCTCGAATTTTATCTCTTTTCTTTATAATCTTTAAGCCTCTGTTGATCGCCGGAGCTGTGATGACTCGGCGATCCCGACGACCCAGCGAGCGTACCTGACCCGTGTGATCATATTGTGCGTGGTTTGGATCCGTTCCGTGTACCGTGCGCGCATCGCGACGTTTTCCGCCGACGTGAGACGTTCCGTATTCCCGTTCTTGATCCATCCAGGCAAGTGAAACTTGCTACATACTATTCATACTGTTCATATATTAATTTATCTATTTTCCTATTAAATCTACAGATAAAATCTAAAGTCTTGAATTCCAAGTTAACATCACAATGTTCCGTTTACATATTCCAGATCTAAAACTTGAAACCTAATTGTTGCATCTAGTTGACTATACCTAGTAATCACATTTATATGTTAGATCACATAATTCCAATTGTTTGCATAGCTATAATACCTTTTGTAGTTTATACCCTATAAGACAACTGGTTGCATATATTTAGCCTTATTCATATTCAATTGCATCTCTAGATTGTTTTAATACATATTAATATGATTTTATCATCCACATTTGTTATACTGCATTCCTGAAATGTTCAAACTATTCCTGAAACCTAAACTGATAACCGTGCATCCAAGTAGTTTAATCCGTACCTATTTACATATCATATTACATATGCAGTTTCTTGTTCTGATAATAACCATGCTTGTTTATTTGCAACCATGATTTTGCTAGTGATTATGAGCACCCACATGATATCTTGTACACCCTGACGTGACTTGCTACACATATTATTTGACCCGACATGGTACCGTACACTCTTGACATGACATGACACCTAAATACACTACTTGACCTGACCTGATGTACCATGGCTTTACCCGTTACCTGATCTTATGTTTAATGCCAACAAACATAACCTGTAGTCCTTACGGACCGTTTCTGTTGTCTATCCAGACAAACCTGCACCTACCTGATCCTGTGTTGGTATTAGTTCTTGATTACTGAATACCTGACTTGACACATATAACTTGGGGGTATGGGGAAATCAATGATGAAATCTTGACTTGTAACTCGACAGTTGCTTGCTTATACTGATTAGTTTTAGAGGCTAGGCCCGCCTCGGGACGATGCTGCTAACATCGTTCGTCTTTACCCTTTTCCTTTTAGTGCTTAGCGGCACGTCTCGGTTTCAGCCCGAGAGTCTTAGACCGTGATCCCGGGCACGCACGGGATACTATCCACCCTTTAGTGCTTAGCGGCACGTCTCGGTTCAGCCCGAGAGTCTTAGACCGTGGTCCCGGGCATGCACGGGATACTATTGAGTTACATCGATGATTCATCAAATTGATTGCAAAGACTTGAGAGTAGATAACCAACAGACCAATTAGTTTACTCACTGCACACTACTTTTCACTGTCCTGATTTATATTGCTGTACATCTGCTTTACCATTTGTTATTATACTTGCATGTCTTGCTACCCTGTTTACATATTATTGCTTGATGTTATGAGGCGCTGACGTCTGGGTTTTGCATGGCCTATATTCTTCTACCTTGTTGCAGACTGAGCAGGAGTATTGCCGCTGTTAGACTGAGCGGTGAAGTTCCTGTCGGTATGTAGTCTTACTTTCCAGGTTTCATTATGGTATCTTTTGCTTCCGCATATCATTACTTCTTGAATCTTTCATTCTGGCTCATGGACATGTACTAGATAGTTTAGTTTACTTTCCTGTTCTTGATATTTCTACAGCCGTAATGTGACTGTGGAGGGATTTTTCCTATCCACAGGTAGCATGGTTGGCTATGTCACGTGCCCCGCTTAGCGTACCCTGGGAAGCGGGGCGTGACAAATGGCGTCTACTTGCACGAAGTGTTCCAGCTGCAACTGCAACTCACGTTCCGCCTCATCTGGAGGCATAGCTTAAGGGCCCCATGCGGCCTCCCTGTTCACAATGCCGATAGAGCAGGTGACGCAGGCTACCACCGGTTTGTTCTTCGGGACCATGCTCCCACCAGTGAACATTAATATCCCGCTACCGCGAGAAGTGCAAAAGAATTCGGTCTTTGATCAGCTCACTACTACCACGGCCCCTCTCAACGGGTCGTCCGATGTCAAGCCAACAGCGTCAGTCTTCGATAGGCTGAGCCTGAACTCTAATGGTCCTGCCAAGAAGCCCACGATACCTGAAGCGGCCATCCCAAAACGGATAGCCATTCCTGCTCTCGAGGTCACTAAAGAAGCTTCTCCCATCAAAGGATCAATCTTTATGAGGCTGGCCACTCCGGCTCCCGTTCCTGCTCAAAGGTCTGTCTTTGACAGATTGGATACTGCTGCTCAACGGACATCGGTCTTCAAGAGGCTGGTACCCGCAGCGCCTCACCAGAACATGGGGCATGACGAAGTCACCCCTAACGATGAAACGATCCCAACGGCTCGACACGCTCGACGTCACCACTGGCGCCGAGTAAGGAAGGCTGGGGGCAACTCCCCCTCTGGGCTAACTCCACCATCCCCAACGGTGGAAGTCAATGCTGTTGTTCCAACTGGGAACAGCTTTGAATTGCTGAACAGGGTGCGTAGGAATTCACCCACCGCCGTACTGAAAAGATCTCCTCCACCCGTGGAGAATGTTACAGAAACGAAGCCGGAGCAGTTCCCCCAGCGGCTGTCCTCCAGAATTTACAAAGTTTGGCGACAGGTTCAAGGGTCGGTGATTGACCAGGAATACTCTCGCCGATCAAAGAAGTTTAAAGCTCGACAAGTAGAAAACCATCCTGTCAAGCCACAAAAGACGACACCTACCTGGGTGCCCACTGCAACGGCCCCCTCAACTTCAACTGCTCAAAAGAGAAGGAGGCCAGAGAAAGCCCCTGTGACTACGACAGACCACAAAGACGCTGAGCCCAAACGCCCCAAGTCTGGGGGCATAATTGTGCATACCATTTATATGGCTTCCGAAAAATAGGAAAGCCGTGCTTCCATGGGTCACCGACCGCTCACTCGATCAATAACAAGGGCTCAGGAACAACAACAGCAGAAGCTTCAGGAGACACTGACTGCAATGGCCGCACTCACTGGGCCAAAAGAAAATCCAGAGATCTCGGAGCAGCGTCAGGAACAAGAAACTGACACCGAGTTCCTCCGAAGAATGCTCGAGAGGAAAGAAAAAGAGGTTGCGGAGAAGGCAACCAATATAAAACGAATGGCTATATTGTTCCAAGACATGGCTGAGATGATGTTACAGCCGGAACCTCCAGCTGAAGACCCTCCGATCATCATTGAAGACGACAAACGGGAGACATCGAACCCTCCTTCGGCTCTTTCAGCAGCCAAAGAGGAAACCATTTCCAAGGCCGATCTGGATGACTACATTGCTCAGCAAATACGAGCTCACCAGGCGAATGAAGCGGCCGGCCAAGTTGTTAAAACTGGGCGACCATATCCAGGCTGGTATGACCAAATAAAATACCCGCCGGGATATACGATCCCTAAATTTCATGTATACAAGGGGACGGGCAATCCCCACCAGCATGTCGCCCAGTTCAGGGCTCTATGTGGCAACACCGGAGGTGATGATAAATTGCTACTTCGCCAATTTGTCGGCAGCTTGTCGGAAACGGCATTCGAGTGGTATTCTGAACTTCCAAACGAATCCGTCAAGACTTTCACAGAAATTGAGCTATTATTCACCCAGCGATTCGCGAGTGCTAGTGAACGCACCCTAATAACGGCATTGATCAATGCCAGGGTGAAGCCAGGTGAAACGTGGGTTCAATACGCCATACGATGGCGGAATCTGTGGTCGAAATGCGAACAACGCATCGAAGAAGCGCCGGCGGTGGGCATGTTCGTGGGCACTCTGGACCCTCATACAACTATTTCCCAATTCATGATGTTCTTCAAGCCGACCATTTTCCAAGCCTTGATCGACAAATTGTCCCAAATAGACCAGATGGGTCATAGACCGTCTCCTCCAAAGCCGGAACCGCGGAATGAGAAGGGGAAGGGGAAAGCGACCGTCGTTGCTAACGCTCAACAGCAGCCCAGTGGTCTAAGACCAGTTGATCGCCAAAATAATAGAACTCGATCTCTTGAAGATAAAATGAGACGCCCTTACTCGTTCCCTCGAGACAAAATGAAGAGGTTATTCGAGCTTGCACTGCGCAACAGGCTCATCACTCTGCCGGAGCCAAGACGCCGAGCGCAACCAGGCGACATTAGCAATCCTAACTATTGCCCTTATCACCGAATGTTGGGCCATCCGATCGAGGATTGTTACATCATCAAAAGCTGGATAGAAGATCAGTACCAGCAGGGCAAATTCGTATTATCTGAGAATTGGAAGGTGAACCTGCCTCGGCCACACACTCCCAAGAAGACGGATACACCGAGGGCATCATGCTCTTTCGTAGAAGAAGCTCCATGGGAGGTCGCTCTTTCAGCCAAGACGAAAAGAATGCTGAGGGACCTCCAAACATGCCCGGCGATCAGGTGGAAAAATCCACTAGAACCTGAGATCATCGAGGGGATGCTGAAGCCGCGCCCAACTCCGAAAATTGGTGGTGATAGCCAAAGCATTCACACCCAGCCGTCAAAGTCTTCAAAGAAGAAGAAGAAGACCAAAAAGCCCGTGAAGCCTGGTGACAAGCGCACGGACCTGCAAAAATATATCGACACGCTGGAAGAATATAACCAGAAGGTGCGGACCCCGATCACACTCCAAGAATTTCTCAGCCACGTCCTTGAGGACGGAGATGATGACAATGGAGAAGACTCGTCGGATGAATATGAAGGTTATGTAGCAAGCTGCCATGTGATCTCTCACTCTTCGATAGACGATGACGAAGCTCCTTACACAAAGAAACTGGGGGCAAATCCTGAACCGGAACTTCTAGGGCCATCAGACGAAACAATTGATGCATTCCTGAACGAAGCTCTTCTTGAAAGCAAAGCTGATCGGGAGCGCGAGATGGTCATATTTGAAAAGGCCAAACGCCGGCGACTGGACGAAAGAGTTGAGACACTCCCGCCAGATCAAAGTACATCTGTCGCAAATAAAAACAGGTTCAAGACGAGGAAAAGGTTCGCTAAAGCCATATCAATGGGAATGAAGCTGCCACCCTTCGAAGGAAACATTCTTGGTGAAGCAGAAATGCATCCTAGATACTGCTTATATCATCGAAAGACTGCGCACCCCACCGAAGAGTGCAATGCTTTTAAAAGATGGTGGCAGGGATATGTTGCTCTCCGGTAACATTTCAAGCGGATGAAACGCAAAACTCGTCGGGAGCAAAGAAGTACGACCGATGAGCGTAAAAGAAATACCGGCAACTATCGCATGGTCAACGCCAGGGGATTGCAAGTTCTTACCTTCGGGAGCGACTCTGACGAAGAAATGACTCTTGGCCCTCTCTTTAAAGAGTCCACCTTGGGAAAAGAAGAAGAACCGAAGACCTGCGAGAATATTCAGCTGCGCAATCGTACGCTGCCCGAAAAGAATCTTGGGCCTACGAACAGTGGGTCAAATAGAAAAGATAATGGAAAAGAAAAGTCCCTGAGGATATCATCCTTGATGACCAAGTCGTCGAAAAGTTGACAGCCAAGGACCCGCCAAAGAAAAGTAAGGTGGACTACAACGTTCTGGCACACTTGAGAAAGCTACCTTCGCAGTTAAGCATTCTCGACGCCCTTCTGTTATCTAAAGAAGCAAGAGATTCTTTGATCAAGGCATTATAAGAGCCCGAGCAATTCAAAGCTTTCCTCGCCGAAGAAAAGATGAAGGACGAGCTGGAAGAAGTACACACAGCCGATATCACCTTCGGGGATGAAGATCTCCTCCTTGGGACATGCGAGCACAACCGTCCCATATATGTCTCCGAATACTGTCATGACATCAAGATAGGTAAAATCCTGGTCGACAATGGGTCCTCCGTCAATCTCCTTAACGTAAGGGTGTTAAAGGAAATCTGCATGAGCATTCAACACTTCGCTCGCGATAAAATCACCATCTCCGGATTTGACTCCCAGTCATCACGGATACTTGGGTCCGTAATATGGACACTACGCTTTGGGCTGCTCGTCACAGACACCAAGTTCCACGTCATGGACGCTAAGACTTGCTATAACGCTTTGCTCGGCCGGCCTTGGTTACACGAGTACAACATTATCCCTTCTACACAACATCAGTGTGTGAAGTATTTCAAGGATGGTCTCGAGTATACTGTGACACGAGAGCTAAACCCATTCTCCGTGAATGAAGTCCGAAAGTACGAAGATGCAATATACTTCTTACCAGATTTTGAGGACACGGAAAGATGTCACAAACCGAGGAGCAAAGCTATCACCACTATTCCAGTCTTCAGGAGTGATACCGAGGAGGAAGAAGAGATAGTTTACTCAGGTCCGCCACAGTACAACAAGCCCGGACCGTCCGCTCCTATGTTGATCTTCGGCAGCGACTCGGAAGATGAGGTCAATGCCGTATTCTCTGCTCGGCCATCAATACAAACCTTCGCTGATGAAGATCAAAGTTTGCAAGTTGCTATGGTTCCGCCCAAATATCATAAAGAACTAGACGCACTTGATACCTACAGTGTGGAAGAACTGCAAACATTCTACGTCCCTCCCACGTGAAACGGTGAAAAGGCGATCCTATTCTACCGATCCGGGGAAACCGAAGTGGAGAAAGAAATCTGGCATGGTGCGGATTCTGCACTTGACAGGCTCCAGCCTATCCATTTGCCCAGATATTACACAGACGGACTGAAGAGACTCTTGAGACGCCAAGGTGTACCTCTTAAGCAAACTGCACGACAAGCACGGTTCTATAACAGGATTTGGAACGTTCCCGGAACTCAACAAAAGTTGCCCAACGGGAGATGGAAATGACCGGGCTTGGGTATGTTCAATCCAAGAAACGGGAGCTACTCCGCGACTGCTACGTCATACATGACTTTGATGAAAAAGGAGATGCTAACCTTGAACCAGAAAGAGCTCCCGCCGTGAAAATGCCCAGTCCGTCATTCGAAGAACAAATGGACAAGCTTATAAGGGAAGCAGGTCAAAAGGTTCGAGACGACCATAATCGCGAAATGACCATCTATGAGAAAGCCAGGATGCAACGCCTCCTTCAACAGGCTGTGAGAAATGAAAATGCTCCTCCTTGTCAACCCGTTGTACAAAAGGCCCGACGCAGAGGCAAAAACAAACCAAAGAACGGGAAAGGCGTTCGACAGCGACAAAGCGGGTCCAGGAAGCCACGCGATCAGTAATCGAGCAGTCCGGATTCGTCTCTTATAAAAAAGTTGGGTCGAGCATATTCTTTTCCCCAAGACAAGAGAAGGAAGATATTCGATCTTGTCATAAAACATCAGATGATGACACTCGCAGAATCCAAGCACCCCGAGCAATCAGACGAAGTATCTCATCCAGACTATTGCTCCTATCATAGGGCAATATGACATCTTCTCGAAGACTGCTTCATATTCAAAAACTGGGCAGAAGACCAGTATCAGTAAGGCAGGTTCGCTCTATCCAGCAGCTGGAGGGTAACCCCGCCGCAGAAGCATGAACCCAAAGCCCCGAGAGTAGAACCAGATCAACATCGGTCTTGGAAGCGATCTCGCACTTGTCATATGATAATGTTGTCAGAAGAAGAGCCCGAGAATATGGATGACCTCCCCCGGTGCTTCGCAAACAATGATGACGAGGTAATCTCAGAATTTCCACCGGCGCCAAAGGAGCTAGAGGATGGGATACATACTACTGCAGATAACCTCAAGAAAATTGATTTGGGGATGGCCAATGACCCGCGACCGACATTCATCAGTGAGCTGCTGTCTGAAGAAAGGGTGGCTACACTAAAGGACATGCTTATGCAGCATAGAGACTGCTTCGCATGGAACTATTCCGAGATGCCAGGATTAGATCCATAGATTGCTGTGCACAAATTGGCAATATCTCCGGACGTCAAGCCAATCAAACAAGCACCGAGTTGAATGCGGCTCGAGCTTGAGATGAGCATCAATGCCGAGGTCAAGAAACTAATCAACTCCGGTTCCATCCTGTTAGTGTATATGCCCTAGAGGCCATTACTGTATCATACTAGTTTGTATATTACTTAATGGAAGCTTGGGATATTCACCTTGTATAGACAATCTTGATCAATATAGTAGTATGCTACTTGGTTTGTTTCTACTTTAATGTGTACATGTGTTTATTTTAGTATATCACCTATACACATTAGTGGAGCCTTTAGGATCTTTGCTTGATTACCAGCGTTGTGATGGCAGTCACACTAGTGGGGGCTGGGTAATCTATAAGCACATCCTTATGCAGGTCCCTAGTCGCAGGACTATCGAGACAGGGCATCGATACTCCGGAGTAGACTAGCGTATGCGCTTCTTATCCCAGTATGGGAGACGGTCTGTCCCATAGCCGTCAGTACGTCGTATTTGAGATAGTATGCGGGTGCTCGTTGGGTTACGAGTACACTGGACAGGACTCGTCGGGAACTGTTGGTTGGTACTATACCTATCGTCAGTTATTAGTTCCCAGGTGACATGAGTACAGCTTAGTCCGCTGACTTGACACTGTCACTTCGCCTCGAGTGTGTTCCCACTGTACTTAGATTACTACCCTACCATGGCTCGAAGGAGTCGTACAAACAGGTAGTAGTTGGGTGCAGTCCCGAAGCACTTGGAGGCAGTGACGGTTAGACAAGATTCTTCTCTCCCGGTATTGGGGGTTGACATCGCGCTGTGTCTAGGAGAGCCCTTACACGAGTAGTCCCTGGCCAGGGCAAGCGAGATATACTGGTAGGTTTCCAGTGCTATCTCAGGGTGTTCTGGGCTACACTCCGACATGACTTGTACCTCTATTAGGGGACTGACGTTTACCGCCCCTAGGCCCGCCATGCGATGTATCAGAAGAACAGACCGGACTGTATAGAGATTGTCACATTCAGGCTCAGTAGGAGTTCAGATGGGTTTCACCTCGCCAGTCTTCTTGTCGGCATCTACCTGGGGACCGTTACGCACAGCTAGTGCCGCTTGCGGTCTGTGGTTAAACCCACTGCCAGCGTAGTGTCGAGTCTTTAGAGTCCCACACAGAAAGCTATTCGCCTTTTGGCAAAAGAGTAAAGGTCGCATGGTTTTGCGACAGGGTTCGGTCACATCCGTGCACTTGTGCACGTTTGGTGTCAGAACAGTTAACACTAGCAGGCTTTGGTTTAAGCCAGATCCTAGTGTACTTTTTGGGATTGTTTTTATCTCGTTTGTATTCGTGTTCCTCGGAACGCGGATGCGGGTGTGTATGCACAGTTGACAGAGAGACAGAGGCAGAGGATTCTCATTGGGGTTGTTGACTGTTGACTGTTGACTTTTGGCAAAACCCTAATGAGAATAAGAAATATGATTAATGATAATATTAATTAAGTATTATTGTGTCATGTTTGAGATGAGGGGTTGACTTTGTTGACTTGTTGACTTTGTTGACCGGTTGAATAGGTTGGACTAGTTGACCATCATCATTGCAATGGCTATGATTTCATGGCAAAGACTTTTGCTTGCTTGTTATGCTTTGCAATATGAGTGCATGAAATGATAATGCCACTTGATATGATATGAACCATCACATAATACTCAATTATGATTATTATTATTATTATTATTATTCTTTTTGGATTATGGGAGAGAGGTTGGCAAAATAGTTACTCATTCTCTCATTTCATTTCTCTCTCTTGCCATCACTTGCTCAAGCTCTCTCTTTTCCTCTTGCTCTCTCTAGCTCAAGGCAAACCCTTCTCATGTGTTGAGATTCATTGCCTTAGAGATAAAAGTGTTGGAGATAGTGCCCTCAGAGTCAATTATTGGATCACAGGCACGTGATTGCAATGATTGAGGGATGACCTATCCCGGTAGAACAGTCTTACTCGAGATGATAGTATGCTATCTGGTTTACCTTTATCATCGTGTACTGCTTTAGGTGACCTGACAGGTCGCTATTACATGTTGATAGAGCCCCCAGGATTCTTGCTTGACTGCCAGCAGTATGAGGGCGATCATATAAGTGAGAGCTGGAGTCTATAAGCACATCCTTAAAAGGTCCCTAGTCGTGGGAGTTTCGAGACGGGGCATCGATTCTCCAGAGTAGACTAGTGTATAAGTCGAGACCCCGACGAGGGGCGGTGGCCGGTCTCACAAGCCACTGGTGTCATTTGGTTCACCTAAGATGTATACATGTGCTCATTGGGTTATGAGTACACCGGACAGGACTCGTCGGGAACATGCTAGTTGGTCTTATACCTGACGTCAGATAGCAGTTCCCAGGTAACATGTGTACAGGTTAGTTCATCGACCTGGGGATCGTCATTTGTCTCGTGTGAGTTCCCACTGTGCTTTGATTACTACCCTACCACGGCTCAAAGGAGAGTGAGCGGATCTTCAGGGGTTCGTCTCTCCCGGTATTGGGGGTGAGGTCGCGCTGTGTCTAGGAGAGCCATTACACGAAGTCCTTAGCCAAGGCAGGAGATTTACTGGTAGGTATTCCAGTAGTATCTCAGGGTGTTCTTGTAAGTCGATGTAGTACACCCCAGTACTTGTGGGGAGGCGGATTTTACAAAAACGATCAAGTTTAAACAACGAACATCGACTAACCGCTTGAATCGAAGCTAAACTATAAATAACCGTATCTTATGAGTTTCTTTTCATAAGAGATTAGGGATTATACCTAATGAATCCGGTCCTTCTTCTTTACGTCCTCCTTTGTTCTCCTCGACCTTCTCTAGGTAGTAGACGATCCACCCGAGAGCGAAACACCAAGCTAAACCTCTAACTTGAGGTAACTAATCAACTTTGATTGCTAATCAAAGATGAAAAGATGATAAAGAGTGAAGGTTATGGATTGTTTAGTCTAACTAATCCTTTGATCTCAACACATGAGGATTAAGGATTAGGGTTTGAAGATGAGAGCTTGAGGAGAGAGAATGTGAGATGAGATAATGAGAGAAGAGAGAGAGTGTATCATAATATTATGAAGCATTCTTATTATCAAATAATCAATAAAGGAAATGAATAAGCATGCTTCACAAAATATCTTGTGATGATTCATTAACATGAGTCATTAAGCAATAAATGTGCATTAATGAAGTGAATGAATCACCACTATGACTCACTCTCTTATCCAAAAGAAACCTCCTTAGTCACATCTTCTAGAAGCTTCTCGAGTAATTACGAGAACGCCCCTCCGATCCGTAAAAAATACGGAAAAACTTTAGACTGTAAAAATCCAATAACCGGATACCAGTAACTGGCTTAAACCAAAGCCGACTGGTAAAAACTGTCCGAAAGTCGTACGCGCGTAAACGCACGTATGCGTCCGAACCCTTTGTCGCAAAACCATGCAACCTCTATATCGTTTCGCCTGGAGTAGGAAACTCTCTGTGTGGGACTCTAGAGACTCGACTACTACGCTGGCAGTGGGTTTAACCACAGACCGCAAGCGGCACTAGCTGTACGTAACGGTCCCCAGGTAGTTGTCGATAAGAAGGCCGATGAGTAAACCCATCCGAACTCCTACTGAGTTTGATGTGACAATCTCCATACAGTCCGGTCCGTTCGTCCAAGACTATCGCATATCGGGCCTAGGGGGGCGGCAAGCGTCAGTCCCCTAATAGCGGTATAAGTCGTGTCGGAGTGAAGCCCATTACACCCTGAGAAACTACTGGAACCTACCAGCAAATCTCGCTTGCCCTGGCTAGGGACTTTGCGTAATGGCTCTCTGACACAGCACGATATCTACTCCCAATACCGGGAGGGACGAATCCTGTCTAACCGCCACTGCTTCCAAGTGCTCGGGACTGCACCCAACTGCCACCTGTTTGCACGACTCCTTTGAGCCGTGGTAGGGTAGCAATCTAAGAACAGTGGGACACACTCGAGGCGAAGTAGCAGTGTCAAGTCTGCGGACTACGCTGTACTCATGTCACCTGGGAACTGTTCACTGACGACTGGTATCAAACCAACCAACAGTTCCCTGTGAGTCCTGTCCGGTGTACCCGTAACCTAACGAGCACCTGTATACTATCTCCAGTACGACGTACTGACGGCTGTGGGACAGACCATCTCCCCAACTGGGATGAGAAGCGTACACACCAGTCTACTCCGGAGTATCGATGCTCTGTCTCGATAATCCAACGACCAGGGACCTGAATAAGGATGTGCTTGTAGACTACCCAGCCCCCACTAGTGTGACTGCCATCACAACGCTGGTAGACAAGCAAGATCCTAAGAGCTCTATCAATATGTATACTCACATATTAAGATAGAAAAACCAAGTAGCATACTACCATGTTTAGCAAGACTGTTATATATATGTGAATATCCCAAGCTTCCATTAAGTAATATACAAGCTAGTATGATACAGTAATGGCCTTCTAGGGCATAAACACTAACAATCTCCCACTTGCACTAGGGCCATGTACTGGCATATCGCAGACCAATGATCTCGAGCAGCCTCTCGAACTGAATCTGAGGAAGGGCCTTCGTGAATGGATCAGCAATGTTCTCTTCTGAAGCAACTCTCCGAACCTCGATCTCCTGACGATCAATGATCTCCCTGATCAGGTGATACCGCCTCAAGATGTGTCTGGACTTCTGATGGGACCTTGGTTCCTTCGCTAAAGCTATAGCTCCGTTGTTGTCGCAATACAGAGGTATTGGATCAACTATGGTAGGAACCACCTGAAGTTCTGTTAGGAACTTCTTCATCCAGACTGCTTCTTTTGCGGCATCGCAAGCAGCTATATACTCCGCTTCCATCGTCGAGTCAGCAACGGTGTCCTGCTTGGAGCTCTTCCAGCACACCGCCCCTCCATTGAGGGTAAAGACATAACCCGACATGGACTTGGAATCGTCCTTATCACTCTGGAAGCCGGAATCAGCAAAGGCCTCCAACCTGAGGTCTTTTCCGCCGTAAACCAAGAACATCTCCTTAGTCCTCCTCAGGTACTTGAGAATGTTCTTTACTGCTATCCAGTGTTTCTCCCCTGGGTCTGACTGATACCGGCTTACCACGCTTAGTGCGTAAGCTACATCTGGTCTGGTACACAACATCGCATACATTATAGAGCCTACCGCAGAAGCGTAGGGTATAATAGACATGCGTTCCCTTTCCAAATCAGTCTTGGGAGACATCTCTTTGGAGAGGGTGATTCCGTGACAAGCCGGTAGATTACCGCGCTTAGAATCTTCCATACTGAACCTTTTCAGTACAGTGTCGATATACCTGGACTGCGAAAGTCCCAACATCCTCTTGGATCTATCACGATAGATCCGGATCCCCAGAATGTAAGAGGCATCACCCAGGTCTTTCATGGAGAACCTGTGTGACAAGAATCCTTTGACAGATTGTAGCATAGGAATGTCATTTCCTATCAATAGAATGTCATCCACGTACAAGACGAGGAATACGACACTTCTGGCCACAACTTTACTATATATGCACGGTTCATCTGGATTTTTGATAAAGTCATATTCTTTGACTGTCTCATCAAAACAGATGTTCCAACTCCGCGATGCCTGCTTTAGTCCATAAATAGACTTAAGCAGCTTGCATACTTTCCCGCTGCTCCCACTCTGATAGAAACCCTCTGGCTGATCCATATAGACGCTCTCTTCTAAATTTCCATTCAGAAAAGCCGTCTTTACGTCCATCTGCCAGATTTCATAATCATGGAAGGCAGCAATAGCAAGAAGGACCCGAATGGATTTGAGCATAGCCACTGGAGAAAAAGTTTCGTCATAGTCCAAACCAGGTCTTTGACGAAAACCCTTTGCAACAAGTCTAGCCTTATAGGTTTCCACCTGTCCATCTACACCAATCTTTTTCTTGAAGATCCATTTGCATCCTATGGGTTTTACCCCATCTGGAGCAAAGTCCAAAGTCCATACTTTGTTGGTGTACATGGACTCCATTTCGGTCCGCATTGCATCTAGCCATCGTACCGAGTCGCCGCTCTGGATGGCCTGCTGGAAGTCAGTAGGTTCATCATCCTCTATGATGCAATCCTCTCTATCCCCATCTATGAGAAAACCTTAGTATCTCTCAGGCGGACGAGACGGCCTACTACTCCTGCGGAGGGGTGCGGGAATGTTCTGTTCTTCTTGAACCTCTGGTTCTACCAAACTTTCAGTAGCAGTTTGTGGTTCTGGAATTTCTTCCAGTTCTATTTCGCTCCCACTTGATTCCTTTTCTAAAAACTGATGTTCTAGAAAATGGGCATTACGAGAAACAAATACCTTTTGTTCCTCTGCGTAATAGAATAGATATCCCCTGGAGTGCTTTGGATATCCCACATACAATCACTTTACTGATCGTGCCTCGAGCTTGTCCACATGCTGCTTTTTAACAAAAGCTGGACATCCCCAAATCTTTATATACTGTAGATGGGGTTTCTTCCCACTCCACATCTGATATGGAGTGGTAGGCACTGTCTTGGTAGGTACCATGTTCAAAAGATATGCCGCTGATTCTAGCGCATGTCCCCAGAAAGATCGCGGTAACTCAGCATTACTCATCATGGATCGTACCATATCCAATAGGGTTCGATTCCGTCTCTCCGATACACCATTATGCTGTGGAGTGTACGGAGGAGTAAGCTGAGAGAGAATTCCTTTCTCTTTTAGGTAACCTAGGAACTCGGCACTCAAGTATTCTCCACCTCGATCAGATCTAAGTGTCTTTATACTTTTGCCGGTTTGGTTTTCTACTTCATTCTTATACTCTTGGAATTTCTCAAAAGCCTCGGATTTATGTTTCATCAGATAAATGAATCCGTATCTTGAGTAATCATCCGTGAAAGTAATGAAATAGGAAAAACCACCTCTCGCATGTGTAGACATTGGACCGCATACATCACTGTGTATGAGTCCTAAGAGCTCGCTCGCTCTTACTCCTTGTCCAGTGAATGGAGTCTTTGTCATCTTTCCTTTGAGACAAGATTGACAAGTGTCATAAGTTTGATATTCGAACGTGTCCAAATATCCTTCTCTATGCAACTTAGTCAACCTTCTCTCATTGATGTGACCCAGTCTACAATGCCATAAGAAAGCTTTATTTAAATATGGAGACTTTCTTTTTAGTGTGTTCTGGACATTGAAAATTTGGAGTTGGTTTAACACATATATGCCGTTATTTAGAGTACCGGACCCAATCAAACCATGATTAAGGTGGATGTTGACAACATCTCTTACAAACGTGAAATCATAACCTTTATTTGATAACAAGGAAACTGATATGATATTACACGTTAAGCTGGGTACAAAATAACAGTTATGTAAAACCAAAATGTGTCCACTCGTCAATCCTAGGTGATAATCCCCGACGGACGCAGCTCCCACGCTAGCTCCGTTAGCAACCCTGAGGATCATATCACCTTCCTTCAGCACTCTACGGTTTCTCAGTGCCTGCAATGAATTGCAAATATGAGATCCTGATCCGGTATCCAATACCCAGGAAGTAGAGTTGATCGACAGACAATTCTCAATTACAAACACACCTGAAGTCGAAGCCACAGCTTGCTTCGGTTCCTGGTTCTTGGCGTTCCACGCCTTGCAATCCTTCTTCCAGTGCCCTTTCCTGTGACAATGGAAGCACTCATCCTGACCAACTATCGGTACTGCTTTCTTTTTCTTTCCCTTCCCTCCCACCTTACTAACACCTCCTCTAGGTCTGGGTGCGGCCTTCTTCTTCCTTCCTTTGGCCCTAGCCTTGGACCCGGAAGAAGATGAACCGCCAACAAACATAGCGGGTGTTTCCCTTGCCTTCTGCAAGGTGCCCTCCGCACTCCTTAACATGTTCAGGAGTTCCGCAAGTTCAACTTCTTTTCCTTGAAGATTGAAGTTGAGGATAAACTGGGCGTGGGTGGGAGGAAGGGACTGGAGAACAAGGTCTGTATAGAGCTCATTATCCAAAGTCGTCCCAAGGTCTGCGAGCTCTTCTATATAGCCAATCATCTGTAGGACATGTTCACCTACCGATGATCCGACAGCCAACCTCGCTCGAAACAATTTCTTAGAGGTCTCGTATCTTGCTATACGAGATTGCTCTCCATAAAGTTCCTTTGTATGGAGAAATATGCCATCTAGGGACATATCCTCGTGCCTCCTCTGATGTTCATTATTCATCGAGGCAAGCACGATGCACTTGGCTCTCGCGCAATCTAAATCCCAGGTTTTGCGGATTTCCTTATCCGCATTGCTGGATTTGGGACCAGGGACAGCAGGTGCCGTAGCGGTGAGGACGTACCCCAGTTTGTCATAGGTCAAAGCCATCTTGACATTCCGCAGCCAATCTTTATAGTTTGGCCCCGTCAGTATATTTTTCTCTAAAAGTAACTTAAGTCCAGTCATTTTCAGGGTCGCTGCAATTAGGAGAGAGAGAAGAAAACTCTTTAGCATGATGCTCTTGCAAGTTTAGAGTGGTTTTTAGTTTATCTAAACTGGATGGCTCCCACTGTTTCTCGAATCCTTCCTCAAACCATAAAAGAAGAATTAGCCAAGACTATTCTCACCGTACAATACTTGCTTAACCGTTCAGCCAGGCCGGTGTCGATACTTCGAGGGAGGTTTTCCAACGCTTTCGCGAAGTTCCTTAATTAAGTAACCTCTTTTCTCTGGGGGCGTAACCCCGCTGACACTTTTCTGGACACCTACTAGGTTTATAGCATTGATCGTTAAGTGACGAATATCCTGATAAGTAGCATATACTCACAGTAGGATCGGGATCCAAATATCATCGTATGATAATGTTGAAGGAATCGTACCAACATTCATCAAACTCCAAATGGTATGCATCTCTTTGCAAATTTCAGTTTCTTTAGAAATTCCCGATATAAGTTTTTGCCCCATGCTCTTATGACCTTGGCGTTAGGTCAAAATGTCATAAGTCACATGTCAAGTTCTACCCATCATTATCTTGTCAATTTGAACCCATCCGTATATATCCTTGACGTTCGGCCAAAATGATAATACGACTGTCCCAAACTAACTCATCTATCTATGCAACAAATGAATATCCAGCAGCTACCAAACACTATGCCTTGGCGTTAGGTCAAAATACATAGCTTGAATACTACTGAATACCCAGATGAAATGACGGAGGGCTACGAATGGTTTTGGCGAAACCGTGAACGTAGTGAACTTGATATAACCGAAGGAACCTGATAGCTTTTAAAAGGAGTGGTTAAAGCTCCGCATTAAAAATATCTGTTTTAAAAATAACCGAGTGGTTTCTTTTAAATTGTTCCAACGATTTAAACTTTGGATTGTTTTACTTTGCATTATAGATAATGCGTCCCATCATTAACCTATCATTGCGTCAGACGAATGTAAAATATCTATATTTATTATAGCTATTTAGACGTCACTTGTAAGTCGATGTAGTACACCCCAGTACTTGTGGGGAGGCGGATTTTACAAAAACGATCAAGTTTAAACAACGAACATCGACTAACCGCTTGAATCGAAGCTAAACTATAAATAACCGTATCTTATGAGTTTCTTTTCATAAGAGATTAGGGATTATACCTAATGAATCCGGTCCTTCTTCTTTACGTCCTCCTTTGTTCTCCTCGACCTTCTCTAGGTAGTAGACGATCCACCCGAGAGCGAAACACCAAGCTAAACCTCTAACTTGAGGTAACTAATCAACTTTGATTGCTAATCAAAGATGAAAAGATGATAAAGAGTGAAGGTTATGGATTGTTTAGTCTAACTAATCCTTTGATCTCAACACATGAGGATTAAGGATTAGGGTTTGAAGATGAGAGCTTGAGGAGAGAGAATGTGAGATGAGATAATGAGAGAAGAGAGAGAGTGTATCATAATATTATGAAGCATTCTTATTATCAAATAATCAATAAAGGAAATGAATAAGCATGCTTCACAAAATATCTTGTGATGATTCATTAACATGAGTCATTAAGCAATAAATGTGCATTAATGAAGTGAATGAATCACCACTATGACTCACTCTCTTATCCAAAAGAAACCTCCTTAGTCACATCTTCTAGAAGCTTCTCGAGTAATTACGAGAACGCCCCTCCGATCCGTAAAAAATACGGAAAAACTTTAGACTGTAAAAATCCAATAACCGGATACCAGTAACTGGCTTAAACCAAAGCCGACTGGTAAAAACTGTCCGAAAGTCGTACGCGCGTAAACGCACGTATGCGTCCGAACCCTTTGTCGCAAAACCATGCAACCTCTATATCGTTTCGCCTGGAGTAGGAAACTCTCTGTGTGGGACTCTAGAGACTCGACTACTACGCTGGCAGTGGGTTTAACCACAGACCGCAAGCGGCACTAGCTGTACGTAACGGTCCCCAGGTAGTTGTCGATAAGAAGGCCGATGAGTAAACCCATCCGAACTCCTACTGAGTCTGATGTGACAATCTCCATACAGTCCGGTCCGTTCGTCCAAGACTATCGCATATCGGGCCTAGGGGGGCGGCAAGCGTCAGTCCCCTAATAGCGGTATAAGTCGTGTCGGAGTGAAGCCCATTACACCCTGAGAAACTACTGGAACCTACCAGCAAATCTCGCTTGCCCTGGCCAGGGACTTTGCGTAATGGCTCTCTGACACAGCACGATATCTACTCCCAATACCGGGAGGGACGAATCCTGTCTAACCGCCACTGCTTCCAAGTGCTCGGGACTGCACCCAACTGCCACCTGTTTGCACGACTCCTTTGAGCCGTGGTAGGGTAGCAATCTAAGAACAGTGGGACACACTCGAGGCGAAGTAGCAGTGTCAAGTCTGCGGACTACGCTGTACTCATGTCACCTGGGAACTGTTCACTGACGACTGGTATCAAACCAACCAACAGTTCCCTGTGAGTCCTGTCCGGTGTACCCGTAACCTAACGAGCACCTGTATACTATCTCCAGTACGACGTACTGACGGCTGTGGGACAGACCATCTCCCCAACTGGGATGAGAAGCGTACACACCAGTCTACTCCGGAGTATCGATGCTCTGTCTCGATAATCCAACGACCAGGGACCTGAATAAGGATGTGCTTGTAGACTACCCAGCCCCCACTAGTGTGACTGCCATCACAACGCTGGTAGACAAGCAAGATCCTAAGAGCTCTATCAATACGTATACTCACATATTAAGATAGAAAAACCAAGTAGCATACTACCATGTTTAGCAAGACTGTTATATATATGTGAATATCCCAAGCTTCCATTAAGTAATATACAAGCTAGTATGATACAGTAATGGCCTTCTAGGGTATAAACACTAACAGTTCTGGGCTACACTCCGACACGACTTGTACCGCTTTTGGGGGTCTGACTTTTACCAACCCCCTAGGCCCGACATGCGATGCTCATAGACGAACGGACCGGACTGTACGGATATTGTCACTGACAGGCTCAGTAGGGTGTCAGGATGAGTTCGCTCATCGACGTCCCTTTTGGTCAATAGCTGGTGGCCCGTCACGTATTGGCTTATACCTCTGACATGCTAGTGGTTAAATCCACAACCATAGTATTGACGAGTCTTTAGAGTCCACCACACTTTCAGTTACTCAAGTTTCGGGCGAAACGCTGTAGAGGCCGTATGGAGATATGGCAGGGTTCGATCAGATACGTGCGGTATTGCACAGATCGTGATCGGACGGTTTTTACTAGCCGGCTTTGGCTTAAGCCGGATCCTACTGTTAGATTGTGTAGTTTTGTCTCTTTGTATTTGTGTTCAGTGGGAATACAAATGCGGGCATGTATTTGCAGTAGCGGGGTTTTCCTGTAATTTATTACGGGATCGGTTTTCTGAGGTTGCCAGTTTGCATTCCATTCCGGCCGGTTTTTCATTGTTCCTTCACGGCCGGACTTTTCGTTGGAGGGGTTATTTGCTGTTTGCAAATAACTTATTTGTGGAGGGCTTTATTGCATTAGTACCTCCATCATGATGAGATCCTTTTCTTGTCACCTCCTTTGCATTAATTTGATGGTTGTTTGATTTGAGTTGAAAAGAAATTTGGTGTGACCTTATCTTTATCAATTCTTTTTCCTACACCTACTTGAAAGGGGGCCGGCCACTGTTCTGGAAAGGGTTTTTATTTTGGTGGACATTTCCTTATGCATATTATTAATTTATGCATTCTTTCCACTTGTTTATAGTGAGCACATGAATGGTTTTAATTTGTGCATTCTACCCACTTGAAATTTTTCCAGTGAGCACATTACATTGGCTGGCCGAGCTCATTTCTTATGATGCTCATTCTTTTTGAGATTGCATGCTCATTTTTCCTAGCATCCATCCATGAAAATTCTTATGCAAAAATTCCTCCATAAATGGCAACCTCTTAAACCCCAAAGAGACAAAGAACTACACATTCTACAGCAAATCTTGGGCACGTCGACTTGCCAGCTTCGTGCCCGAGTTGCCTCGGTATTGAGGTGGGAGCCCGTAAAAGATGCAGGCGATGTGGTGCCCTTCCGACGAGGAGGTGACGGACGAAGCATCCGCGGGAGATCGGAGTGGAGACGAAGACCGAAGGACACGGATCGCTCGGTATACTTCTCTACTCTTTTCTTATTTTCTAGTTAGCTAGGTTAATGGCCCGATCCGGGTTTTAGTGCGCGGTGGTGCCGGTTTGCTAGTTTGCAAAATTAAAGTTTATCACCGCTTCCGCATTTGGCCGTCGGATTGACGGCCGGGGCGCCGCCGTGCACTTACAAAAAGCACCAAAACAATCCTCTACTCATCCTAGTTCACAAGGCCTAGCAAGCCAAGTGTTCTAGTTTCTTCAAAGTTCGAAGAAGAAGCCAAAGGTAGAAACTTTCGGGTGGATCCATCTTCGGCGCAAGGAGACGACGAGGTGAGGCCGATCCGTACACCGGGAAGAGTTGAAGACGAAGGAGTTCAAGAAAGGTATAGCCCCCTAACCGAGTAGATAAAACAACTCCAAGTTAGTTTATTAGCTAGTTGTTTAACAAAGATCCGTATTTGTAGTCCATGTTACCACCCTAGCAAAAATCGTTTTACACCAATTCCGCAACCCCGTAAGTACCGGGGAAGGGTAGCATGGACTTGCAGTGGTATCAGAGCCAGGTTAAACACTATCTAACATGTTAGCAAAGTAACTAGAAATTCGATCGGAGAAAAAGTCACGAAACGAACCCGAAAAATCAAGTTTCTGTCGATTCTGTATTCTGTTCAAAAATTGAAAAATCGTACATCAAAAATCGACTCAGGCTTTTTACAAAACACCCAAGAAAATTGGTCCAACGAACCGGTCAAGTCGCCGCGGAAACGCGGCGGGAGCATGCTCCCACCACGGTTCCGCGGCCGAGTTGACTCGGCCGTGGCACAATTTTGTTGCAGTGTATTTCTGGGGTTGTTTTGGGATTTTTACAATATGTCTTTTCAACCCAGATTTTCCAGAAAGCAAAATTTGTTTTTGGGGCTTGAAAATCCGTATTTTGATCGAACTTCTAAAGACTTAAGATGACGGGTATATATCTGTGATGTGTTATATGTATTGAACGTCCGCTAATCGCTATACGTCGATTAGTGGGGGTTATACATATCTGTGATCTGTAATGTTGATGGTATGTGTATATGAATTCATTGGATTGTCGCGGATGAATAGCCGGGGGGTTGTGAGATGAGAGTTTTCTTTTATCTTTCAATTCATGTAATATGTAAATTGATGTAATATTATTATTGGCCGCACAACCGGGTCGGGGTTGTAGCCGTCATTGTATAATTTCTTTTTACTGTTTTTGCTCCTAGGATAGACCCAAGGTGGGGTGCACAAACTACAGGGTATCTTGAAGTGCCGAGTGGCCTACTCACGTCGTTGAGGGAGGTTGCTCCGCTTCGGATATTTGCCGGGTAGTTTGCCGCACCCGTAGGGGTCTAGGGTGGGGTATTGGCTATTCATCGCGACCGTGTAATCCGCTTATTTACAGGCTCGTACGAATTGCGGATTCCTAGTATATCCAATGTATTCATCTGTGATCTGAAATGGCTATCATTGCAATATATCTTTGTATGATATTAGTTTGGCGTTGGTTATGTTTTGCATCCGCGCTAGTCCAGCCCCCGCTCTGTCGTTAGTTAAGTAACCTAACGGGTAATGACGGGGCCCCGTGGCGAATGCGGATGGCATAAGCGTACGTCATATTTTGGTTGTTTTCTGCAATGGTAGGATTAAATGATGGGACGCATTGGAATTAATGCAAGAAAAATAAACCAAGTAAAAGTCGTTGGAACACTTTCAAAAACCACTCGGTTTCTTTTCAAAAATAACTTTTAAACGCGGAGCTTAAGCCACTCTTTTTAAAAGCTATCTCGTTCCTTCGATTATATCAAGTTCACTACGTTCACGGTTTCGCCAAAACCATTCGTAGCCGTCTGTCGTTTCACATGGATGGTCAATAGTATTCAAGCTATGTTTGTTGGCCAAAGTCAAGGCATAGTGATTTGTAGCTATTGGGTATTCATGTGCAGCATAGATAGATGTGTTGGTTTGGGGCAGTCGTTCTACCTTGTTGGCTAAAGTCAAGGGTATATGCGGGTGGTCTCAAATTAACCTGGAGAACGACGGGTAGAACTTGACATGTGACTTATGATTTGTTGGCCAAAGTCATGGTCATAAGAGCATGGGGAAAAAAATCCACATCCGGAGTTTCAAAAGAACTGAAACTTGCTAGCGCTGCATACCATTTGGAGTGTGATGATTCTGGTAGGATTCCTTCAGTTTTGTCATGCAATGATATTTGGATCCCGATCCTACTGTGAGTATATGCTACTCCTCGGGAAATTTCTCACTTAACGATCAATGCTATAAACCAAGTAGGTGTCTAGAAAGGTGTTAGCGGGGCTACGCCCCCAAGGAAAAGAGGTTATTTAATTAAGGAACTTCGCGAAAGCGTTGGAAAACCTCCCTCGAAGTACCGACACCAGCCTGGCCGAACGGTTAAGCAAGTATTGTACGGTGAGATTGATCCTGACTAATTCTTCCTTTTTGGTTTGAGGAGGGATTCGAGAGACAGTGGGAGCCATCCTGTTTAGACAAATTAAAAACCACTCTAAACTTGCAAGAGCATCATGCTAAAGTGTTTCTTCTCTCTCTCCTAATTGCAGCGACCAAACATCATGACCGGACTTAAGTTATTACTAGATAAAAACATACTGACAGGGCCAAACTACAAAGATTGGCTCAGGAATGTCAAAATGGCAATCACTTATGACAAGTTGGGGTATCTCCTTACCACCAAAGCTCCCCCTGTCCCAGGTCCCAAAACCAGCGTCGCGGATAGGGAAATCCATAAGACATGGGAAATCGATCGCGCGAAGGCCAAGTGCCTCGTGCTTGCTTCTATGGACAACGAACATCAGAAGAGGCACGCGAATATGGACCTCGAATCCATATTTCTCCGTACAAAAGAACTGTATGGAGAGCAATCTCGTATCGCAAGATACGAAGTGTCGAAGAAGCTATTTTCGGCAAGGTTGGCCATCGGATCATCGGTAGCGGAACACGTGCTTAAGATGATTGGCTTCATTGAGGAGCTCGCGGACCTTGGGACCACGTTGGAGAATGAGCTCTATACGGACTTGATTCTTCAGTCCCTTCCTTCCACTTATGCCCAGTTCATCCTGAATTTCAACTTGCAAGAAAAAGAAGTTGAACTTTCAGAGCTCCTCAACATGCTGAGGAGTGCAGAGGGCACCCTACAGAAAGGTAGGGAAACATCCACTTTGTTTGTAGGAGGATCTTCATCTTCTAGGTCTAAGGCGAAAGCCAAGGGAAAGAAGAAGAAAGCCTCCGCCAAACCAAGGGGCGGTGTTAGTAAAGTGGATACGAAGGGAAAGGCAAAAGCAACAAAGATAGCGGGGAAGCTTATAGGGAAGGAAGAGTGCTTTTTCTGTCATAAGAGTGAGCACTGGAAGAAAGATTGCAGGGCTTGGAAAGCCAGAACACAGGATCTGAAGCAAGTTGCAGCTTCAGCTTCAGGTGTGTATGTTATTGAAAACTGTCTATCAATAAACTCTACTTCCTGGATATTGGATACCGGAACAGGATCTCATATCTGTAATTCTTTGCAGGCGTTGAGAAACCGTAGGGTTTTGAAGGCAGGTGACATGACCCTCAAAGTTGCAAACGGAGCTAGCATGGATGCTAAGGCCGTGGGGGGCTATAACCTGGGAATGTCAGATGGACATGTTTTTGTTTTACGTAATTGCTTTTTTGTACCCAACGCAACTTGTAATATCATTTCTGTATCTTTGATTTCTAAAGAAGGTTATGAATTTGCGTTCGTAAGTAATGTTGTAAACATTCACCTTAATCAAGTTCTGATTGGGTCAGGTACATTAAGCAATGGTATATACGTATTAAACCAACCAGAGATTTTCAATGTCCAGAATACACACAAAAGAAAGTCTCCGGAAATAAATCAGACTTTCTTATGGCATTGTAGACTGGGTCACATCAATGAGAGAAGGTTGACGAAGTTACATACAGAAGGATATTTGGATCCGTTCGAATATCAATCGTATGCCACTTGTCAATCCTGTCTCAAAGGAAAGATGACAAAGACTCCGTTCACTGGACACGGAGTAAGAGCGAGCGAGCTCTTGGGACTCGTACACAGCGACGTGTGCGGTCCAATGTCTACACATGCGCGAAGCAGTTATTCTTACTTCATTACTTTTACGGATGACTTTTCAAGGTACGGTTATGTCTTCTTAATGAAACATAAATCCGAGGCCTTTGGAAAATTCCAGGAATATAAGAATGAAGTAGAAAAACAAACCGGCAAAAGTATCAAGACACTGAGATCGGATCGAGGTGGTGAATACTTGAGTGCCGAGTTCCTGGATTACTTAAAAGAGAATGGAATTCTCTCTCAGCTTACTCCTCCATACACTCCGCAACATAACGGTGTATCGAAGAGACGGAACCGAACCTTATTGGATATGGTACGGTCCATGATGAGTAACGCTGAGTTACCGCGATCATTCTGGGGATATGCACTAGAATCAGCTGCATACCTTTTGAACCGAGTTCCAACTAAGACTGTGCCTACTACACCATATCAGATGTGGTGTGGGAAGAGACCCTATCTTAATCACATTAAGACATGGGGATGTCCAGCTTTTGTCAAAAAGCAGCATGCGGACAAACTCGAGGCACGCTCAGTACAGTGCAAGTTTGTGGGATATCCAAAGAACTCCAAGGGATATTTCTTCTATTGCGAAGATGAACAAAAGATTTATGTTTCTCGTCATGCCCACTTCTTGGAAACTGAGTTTTTGGAAAATCAGATAAGTGGGAGCGCAATAGAATTAGAAGAAATTCCAGAACCATGAGTTATTACTGAAAGCTTAGTAGAACCAGAGGGTTCGAAAGATCATGACATTCCTGCGCCGCTCCGCAGGAGTAATGGGCAGTCTCATCCGCCCGAGAGATACTACGGTTTTCTCATAGACGGGGATAGAGAGGATTGCATCATTGATTATGATGAGCCGATTAGCTTCCTGCAGGCCATTCAGAGCGTTGACTCGGTAAAATGGCTGGATGCAATGCGGACCGAAATGGAGTCCATGTACACCAACAAAGTATGGACGTTGGACGTTGCTCCAGATGGGGTAAAACCCGTAGGATGCAAGTGGATCTTCAAAAGGAAGATTGGTGTAGATGGACAGGTTGAGACCTATAAAGCTAGACTGGTTGCAAAGGGTTTTCGTCAAAGACCTGGTTTGGACTATGACGAGACCTTTTCTCCAGTAGCTATGCTGAAATCCATTCGGATCCTTCTTTCCATTGCTGCCTTCCACGATTATGAGATTTGGCAGATGGACGTAAAGACCACTTTTCTAAATGGAAATTTAGAGGAGTGTGTTTATATGGACCAGCCAGAGGGTTTCATTCAGAGTGGGAGCAGCGGAAAGGTGTGCAAGTTGCTTAAGTCCATCTATGGACTAAAGCAGGCATCGCGGAGTTGGAACATCTGTTTTGATGAGACGGTCAAAGAATTTGGCTTTATCAAAAATCAATATGAACCATGCATCTATAGTAGATTTGTAGCGAGAACTGTAGTATTCCTCGTTTTATACGTGGATGACATTCTCTTAATAGGAAATGACATTCCTATGCTACAATCTGTCAAGGGGTTCTTGTCACACAGGTTCTCCATGAAAGACCTGGGTGATGCCTCATACATTCTGGGGATCCGGATCTATCATGACAGGTCCAAGAGGATACTGGGACTCTCACAGTCCAGGTACATCGACACCATACTGAAAAGATTCAGTATGGAAGATTCCAAGCGCGGTAATCTACCGGCTTGTCACGGGATCACCCTTTCCAAAGAGATGTCTCTCAAGACTGATTTGGAAAGGGATCGCATGTCAATTATACCCTACGCTTCTGCGGTAGGCTATATAATGTATACGATGTTGTGTACCAGACCAGATGTAGCTTATACACTGAGTGTGGTAAGCCGGTATTAGTCAAACCCTGGGGAGAAACACTGGATAGCGGTAAAGAACATTCTCAAGTACCTAAGAAGGACTAAGGAGATGTTCTTGGTTTATGGCGGAACAGACCTCCAGATCGAGGCCTTTGCTGAGTCCAGCTTCCAGAGTGACAAGGATGATTCTAAGTCCATGTCGGGTTATGTCTTTACCCTCAATGGAGGGGCGGTGTGTTGGAAGAGTTCCAAACAGGAAACCGTTGCTGACTCGATGATGGAAGCGGAATATATCGCTGCTGCAGATGTCGCAAAAGAAGCCGTCTGGATAAGGAAGTTCTTAACTGCACTTCAGGTGGTTCCGTCCATTGTTGATCCAATACCGCTGTATTGCGACAACAACGGGGCTATAGCTTTAGCGAAGGAACCCAGGTCCCATCAGAAGTCCAGACACATCTTGAGGCGGTATCACCTGATCAGGGAGATCGTGGGTCGCCAGGAGATCGAGGTTCGGAGAGTTTCTACGGAAGATAACACTGCTGATCCACTCACAAAGGCCTTACCCCAGACTCAGTTCGAGCGGCTGATCGAGATGATAGGTCTTCGATACGCCAATACATGGCCTTAGTGCAAGTGGGAGATTTTTAGTGTATATGCCTTAAAGGCCATTACTGTATCATACTAGTTTGTATATTACTTAATGGAAGCTTGGGATATTCACCTTGTATAGACAATCTTGCTCAATATAGTAGTATGCTACTTGGTTTGTTTCTACTTTAATGTGTACATGTGTTTATTTTAGTATATCACCTATACACATTAGTGGAGCCCTTAGGATCTTTGCTTGATTACCAGCGTTGTGATGTTAGTCACACTAGTGGGGGCTGGGTAATCTATAAGCACATCCTTATGCAGGTCCCTAGTCGTAGGACTATCAAGACAGGGCATCGATACTCCGGAGTAGACTAGCGTATGCGCTTCTCATCCCAGTGTGGGAGACGGTTTGTCCCACAGCCGTCAGTACATCGTACTTGAGATAGTATGCGGGTGCTCGTTGGGTTACGAGTACAATGGACAGGACTCGTCGGGAACTGTTGGTTGGTACTATACCTATCGTCAGTTATCAGTTCCCATGTGACATGAGTACAGCTTAGTCCGCTGACTTGACACTGTCAAATTGCCTCGAGTGTGTTCCCACTGTACTTAGATGACTACCCTACCACGGCTCAAAGGAGTCGTGCAAACAGGTAGTAGTTAGGTGCAGTTCCGAAGCACTTGGAGGCAGTGACGGTTAGACAGGATTCTTCTCTCCCGGTATTGGGGGTTGACATCGCGCTGTGTCTAGGAGAGCCCTTACACGAGTAGTCCCTGGCCAGGGCAAGCGAGATATACTGGTAGGTTTCCAGTGCTATCTCAGGGTGTTCTGGGCTACACTTCGACACGACTTGTACCGCTATTAGGGGACTGACGTTTATCGCCCCCTAGGCCCGCCATGCGATGTATCAGACGAACAGACCGGAGTGTACAGAGATTGTCACATTCAGGCTCGGTAGGAGTTCAGATCGGTTTCACCTCGTCAGTCTTCTTGTCGGCATCTACCTGGGGACCGTTGCGCACAGCTAGTGCCGCTTGCGGTCTGTGGTTAAACCCACTGCCAGCGTAGTGTCGAGTCTTTAGAGTCCCACATAGAAAGCTATTCTCCTTTAGGCAAAAGAGTAGAGGTCGCATGGTTTTGCGACAGGTCGCATGGTTTTGCGACAGGGTTCGGTCACATCCGTGCACTTGTGCACGTTTGGTGTCCGGACAGTTAACACTAGCAGGTTTTGGTTTAAGCCAGATCCTAGTGTACTTTTTAGGATTGTTTTTATCTCCTTTGTATTCGTGTTCCTCGGAACGCGGATGCGGGTGTGTATGCACAGTTGACAGAGAGACAGAGGCAAAGGATTCTCATTGGTGTTGTTGACTGTTGACTGTTGACTTTTGGCTAAACCCTAATGAGAATAAGAAATATGATTAATGATAATATTAATTAAGTATTATTGTGTCATGGTTGAGATGAGGGGTTGACTTTGTTGACTTGTTGACTTTGTTGACCGGTTGAATAGGTTGGACTAGTTGACCATCATCATTGCAATGGCTATGATTTCATGGCAAAGACTTTTGCTTGCTTGTTATGCTTTGCAATATGAGTGCATGAAATGATAATGCCACTTGATATGATATGAACCATCACATAATACTCAATTATGATTATTATTATTATTATTATTATTCTTTTTGGATTATGGGAGAGAGGTTGGCAAAATAGTTACTCATTCTCTCATTTCATTTCTCTCTCTTGCCATCACTTGCTCAAGCTCTCTCTTTTCCTCTTGCTCTCTCTAGCTCAAGGCAAACCCTTCTCATGTGTTGAGATTCATTGCCTTAGAGATAAAAG
Source organism: Agapanthus africanus (assembly GCA_030015575.1). Lineage (NCBI taxonomy): Eukaryota > Viridiplantae > Streptophyta > Magnoliopsida > Asparagales > Amaryllidaceae > Agapanthus > Agapanthus africanus. The sequence goes on along the minus strand of JASDDO010000022.1, from coordinate 380,708,081 downwards.
CACCAAAACAATCCTCTACTCATCCTAGTTCACAAGGCCTAGCAAGCCAAGTGTTCTAGTTTCTTCAAAGTTCGAAGAAGAAGCCAAAGGGAGAAGCTTTCGGGTGGATCCATCTTCGGCGCAAGGATACGATGAGGTGAGGCCGATCCGTACACCCGGAAGATTTGAAGATGAAGGAGTTCAAGAAAGGTATAGACCCCTAACCGAGTAGATAAAACAACTCCAAGTTAGGTTGTTAGCTAGTTGTTTAACAAAGATCCGTATTTGTAGTCCATGTTACCACCCTAGGAAAAATCGTTATACACCAATTCCGCAACCCCGTAAGTACCGGGGAAGGGTAGCATGGACTTACACATCCAAGAGGTTCAGTACCCTGACTGGATCGCCAACATCGTCCCAGTGATGAAGAAAAATGGGACGGTGCGCATATGTGTGGACTTTCGGGATCTCAACAAAGCTTGCCCGAAGGACGACTTCCCAGTACCGGTCACCGAGCTGATGATAGACAATACGTCCACTCATTAAGTTTTCTCCTTCATGGACGGCTCATCATGATATAATCAGATAAAGATGCATCCCGAAGACCAGAAGCACACCTCTTTCCGGACCCTTTTGGGCATATTCTGCTACAAGGTGATGCCCTTCGGTCTAAAGAATGTCGGTGCCACCTATCAGAGGGCCATGACGAAGATCTTCGATGACCTGATACATGAAATCGTCGAATGTTATATCGACGACCTCATAGTTAAAAGCAAATCATATGAGGAACATCTAGAGCATCTGAAGATCGTATTTCAACGCCTTCGACAATACAACTTGAAGATGAACCCTCTCAAATGCGCGTTCGGAGTTTCCTTGGGAAAATTCCTAGGATTCATCGTCCGACACCGAGGCATCGAGATAGATCCGTCAAAGATCAAGGCGATTATGGAAATGCCTCCGCCAAGGACTCTCAAGCAATTGCGGTCTCTCCAAGGGAAGCTCGCGTATATCCTGCGATTCATCGCCAATCTCTCCGGCAAGTGTCGTCCTTACAGTCACTTGATGAAAAAGGGAACCCCGTTCGTTTGGGATCGCAAATGCCAAAGCACACTGGACGAAATCAAGCAATACCTTCAGAATCCGCCAGTACTGGCCGCTCCCGTTAAAGGAAAACCTCTCGTCCTTATACAACAGCTCTCGAAGGTTCTCTAGGCGCATTATGGGCACAAGAAAACGACCAAGGGAAAGAGAGAGCCCTCTAATACTTGAGTCGAGTTCTACTGGGGGCAGAAAGCAATTACTCTCCCATTGAAAAACTCTGCCTGGCGCTGATCTTCGTAATAACGAAGCTCAGACACTATGCGTTGGCACATGAGGTTCATCTCATATCAAAAGTGGATCCTCTCAAATATTTGATGTCGAAGGCCATATTAACAGGGAGGCTCGCTAAGTGGGCCTTGCTCTTGATGGAGTTCTCGATAACTTATCGGCCTCTTAAGGCAGTGAAAGGCCAGGCCATCGCCGACTTCCTCGCTGAGCATCCGATACCCGCCGATTCTCCTTTGAACTGCGAATTGCCAGACGAACATGCGTTTGACACGATCGACGGGGAGAGAAGAGAGAATGATACCCGGTGGGAACTCTATTTTGATGGAGCATCTTTCATGAAGAAGCGCAAACAAAGCACGCCCATAATCAAATCAGGGGTAGGCCTCATCTTCGTAACTCCACAAGGAGGGATAATGCGTTTTGCTTTCTCCTTAATAGAGCCGAGGACAAACAATGAAGCCGAGTATGAAGCTTTGATAGCAGGTCTCAAGATCGCCATCGACATGGGAATTGAAAACCTCCTCATATACGGAGACTCCCAACTGGTCGTTAGTCAAGTAAATGGCGACTACCAAACGTGCAAACCAGAGTTGGTGAAGTACGGCGAAAGAGTACAACGACTGCTAATTCAAATTCCTTCCTACACCTTGGAAGGTATACCACGTGCGGAAAATAGCAAGGCGGATGCATTAGCCAAGCTCGCTAAAGAACTGGCTGACGAGAACCTCGATGACGTGAGGATCATTGTGCAAAGCCGTCGGGTTCTTGCACCGGCAGAAATATCTCCGGAGTCGTCCGAGGAAAAGGGAGCTACCGAGCAAACGACCCTACAAATAAAAGACCAGGAAAAGGCTATGGATTGGAGGGAAGTCTTTATAGACTACTTCAAATCCCGCCGAACACCTAAAGATGTGTCCTCAAGACATCAGCTTATGAAACGAGCTCTGTCTTTTGCCTTCGTCAATGATACTCTATATAAGAGATCATTTGATTCTCTATGGCTAAGATGCCTGGGACCTGAAGAGGCAAAGAGAGTCGTCTAAGAAGTTCATGACGGACTCTGCGGTTCTCACCAAGCCGGCCCAAAGATGAAGCTAAAGATCAAAAGGATGGGCTTATATTGGCCCATGATGATCCAGGACTGTCTCGAATATGCGAAGCAGTGCCACTCGTGCCAGATACACGGGGACTTTATCCATCAGCATCCAAATCCACTACATCCAATAGTGGCAAGCTGGCCGTTCGAAATGTGGGGGACTGACATAATCGGCCCCATCGAACCAGCATCGTCCAGAGGACATCGATTCATTTTGGCGACAACTGATTACTTCTCCAAATGGGCAGAAGCAGTACCACTGAGGGAAGTGAAGACGAAGAATATCCTCCATTTCTTTAAGACACACGTCATTTATCGGTTTGGAAATCCGAGACGGATCGTCTCCGATAACGGTCCAGCCTAAAGAAGCCACAAGATCAGCCGCTTCGCACAACAGCATGACATAGACTGGAGATATTCCTCGGTCTATAATACCCAAGCTAATGGTTTAGCTGAGGCTTTTAACAAGACCTTGACAAAGATCGTGAAAAAGACGGTGTCCCGAAATAAGGACTGGCACGAGAGACAGCATGAAGCTCTCTGGGCGTATCGAACTACGTTCAAAACCGCCACGAACACAACGCCGTACGCACTGGTATTCGGTACAGAAGCGGTACTCCCCCTCGAGATAGAGTTACCCTCTCTATGAGTGGCAGTTCACTATGAGCTAACGGACACAGAGAATGCTCACCTTCGGCTTGAAGAGCTCGATGCCCTTGATGAAACCCGTCTTATAGAGCAACAAAATCTGGAGGCTTACAAAGCAAAGATGACGCGCTCATACGAAAGATTGACTAGGCCGAGAACATTCCGCCAAGGCGAGCTCGTTCTAATGGTTAAAAGACCTATGATCCCCAATCGCGCCAAGCGGGGGAAATTCGAGCCGAACTATGAAGGACCGTATATCATAGACAAGGTTTACCAGGGTGGGGCCTATCTACTCATGGACATGCATTGTGAAAGACCTTTCAGGCCAATAAACGGTCACTTCCTGAAGAAATACTACGCTTGACGAGTCACGGTCTAGGTCAACGATAGATGACGACGCCTATGTCCGCTCGCTATCTTCCTAAGCCCAAACTCTATAAGGAGTAACCGACGACGGACCGAAACGTCCTTAAACTAAAGATGGACCGAAACGTCCTTAAACTAAAGATGGACCGAAACGTGCTCAAACTAACGACGGACCGAAACGTCCTTAAACTAACGACGGACCGAAACGTCATTAAACTAACGATGGACCACTATGTCCTAAAACTAGTTGTTGACCGAGACGTCGATAAACTACTGTAGACTGTAGCATCCCAAGGCTGACACAAAAAAAAGAATAAAAGAATAAAAAAAAAGAGAATAAAAAAAAGGGAAAAACGATATGTCCATAAGCAAAAAGGGCACGGATGAAAACCCGAAAGGGCTCCGTGAGTAAAAACAGCAGGGCTACCGGCGAGTGTTGTGAAAACCCAAAAGGGCGCAATCTCGTTAAAAGACACTTGCAAGGTCCTCTCGACCTTGTGAGGAGAAACCACCTGCGTGAGATCCTTACGACTCACAAGGGAGCAACACACTTAGGGATCCCCACGATTCCTAAGGAGAAATTACACTTGCGAGATCCTCATGACTCGTAAGGAGAACCCTCTTATGAGACCCTCACGGCTCATAAGATTCAAAAGTCTTAAGCTACAGGGATCTGAACCTGTTCTTAAGCAGCCACCACAACCTCCAACACTGCCCTACAAGCGGCTCAAGGTTGACTCTTGTATACAATCCATGGGCGCGAATAAACATTTCCCTAACAAAGTCCTACCCGTGACTAGGGGTATGTCTACATGGTGAACAACCCTTGTAAGTCCTCTCAACTTATAAGGAGAAAACACTCTTGTAAGATCCTTACGACTTATAAGAGACCATGCACTTAGTGTTATTTATATGTATGCCCTAGAGGCCATTACTGTACATTGGATGTATATTGTAGTGGATGCTGGGACGTATATAGGAAGGACTTTCTTGCTCGACATGATAGTATGCTATCTGGTTACTCTTTACCTTAACGTGTACATTGATTGTCTCTCTGTTACATGTTGGTAAAGCCCTTAGGATGTGTACTTGACTACCTGGACTATGATGCGGATCATACTAGTGGGGACATGGTAGTCTATAAGTACATCCTTCAAAGTGCCTAGTCGTGGGTGTATCGAGACAGGGCATCGATATACCAGAGTAGACTAGCGTATACCTTCTCGACCCATACAGATGGGCGATGGATGATCCCATATCCATTGGTGTTTGACATCGGAGATGATATACGGGTGCTCAGTAGAGACTGGGTACACTGGACGGACTCGCCGAGAACTCCCAGATGGTATTATACCTCACGTCAGATGGCAGTTCTCAGGTGACACTGGTACAGAGTAGTCTGTTGACCCGAGATCGTCATAGAGTCTTGTGTGGTTCCCATTGTGCTTTGATTTCCATCTTACCACGTCCAAGAGGGCATGCAAAACGGTGGTTTTTAGGTACAGTCCCGAGTCACATGGAGGCAATGAGCGATAGGAGGGGATTCGTCTCTCCCGGTATAGAGGGTTGATGTTGCACTGTGTTCGATTGGCTATAACAGGAAATCCCTGGCCAGGGTTGCTGAGATTTACTGGTAAGTGTTTCCAGTAGTTTCTCGAATTGTTATAGACCTCATATCGACATGACTTATCGAGCTATTGGGGTGTGACGTTTACCACCCCTAGGCGACATATGCGACATATCAGACGATCAGACCGGACTGTACGGTAGTGTTACTGGTTGGATTCACTGGAGTGTGAGCGGGCTTGCTCGTCGATCTTCAGATCGCTCAATATCCGGATGGCCGTTACGTTTAGCAGACCGCTTGCGGCTTGTGGGTGTTTGATATGATCATCACCTGCTGCCGGCGTATTGACGAGTCTTTAGAGTCCTACACAGAGGTTTCCTGGCTCAAGCAAAACGAAATAGGAGCGCATATGAGATATGTGCGGGACCGAGAATAATGCTTGTATATGATACCGTATTTCATTCTCGTGATGAATGTATCGAATGGTTGTATGCGATATAACCTAGTTATCGATTCAAGCGTTGATTCGATAAGCCGATACATTGTATACTTGTCGGTTGTGTGCGACATGACCGGATCAATGAATCAAGTGTTGATTTAATGATTTAATGCATAATTATATATTTGATATATTACTTTGCACTAACTAGTATTGGTTCACTTTAAATGGATTTTCTCACTCGGGATGTGCACATTGTATATGAGATATACTTTTGTACACATGATTGTATCATGTTTGATGATACATGTTTACTTGGTTAAGTGTAAAGAATTAAACCATGGTTAAACATATAATTAGGGTTTTATTTTTCCATTACTTATTTATTCATTTATTTATTTGTTTATACATTTTGGAAAATAAATGGAAAAGAGAAAAGAATGGTGGCTTTATTTGTTGTTTAGTTGAAGCTTCATCAAGCTTTGACTTAGTCCACCATTCTTATCTAATCCTTAACCCTAACCATTACTTTAACATTGGTCAATTCTCTACACATAACCATTGTTAGAATTATGATAAGAATTGATTTTCTATTCTATTCTAATTAACTTATCATGAGATAATTCTTCTTCTTCTTCCTTTCTTCACTTGAAGAAAGCAAGCTCCATCAATGGTGATTGATGGAAATGAGAGAGAAATCCAATTCTAAAGTCTACCCACTTCCTATTTCTTCATCCTCTACCTCTTGCCAAGTAGTAGAGTGTGTTTCCTTCACAAGTTTCCATGGCTTGGTGAAGGTGGAGCTCGATCTAGTGATGCTTCGACGTAGATCATCTTCGGCACGTCGTCGACGATCTAGCCCGTCCATTCTCCGATGAAGCCGACCTAGAGCCCGGGAATGCATTAGGACAGCGAGGGGACTTCGTTGCGGAGCTATGGAGGTGGAGCACCGGATCTACAAAGGTTGTATTTCCGTTTAACTTTTAGTTAAGTGTTAACTAGTTTTCTTTTTCGCCTAGATTTCTAGCCAACGATCCGTACACTAGGGTTTCTCGGCACCAAATTTTTGAAATTGGCATGGTAGATGCCTTGAGAGGCCCCTTGAGAGTGCCTAGGAACCTTACAGTGGTATCAGAGCCTAGCTAGAGCCTTAGGTGAAGTCCCGATGGAGTTAGAAGTCCGATCGACCCAAAACACGACTTGAAAAATGCTCTCTGGATTTTTCCTGAATTTGTGGATTTTTTGGAATTAAAAATATGCAGAGAAATGTGCAGGAAATTCTAAGAAAAACTGCAGAAAACGACAGCCTGATTCTACAGTACGACCGCGGAACCGCGGCGTTGACCCCCCTTCTGCGGCGGTTCCGCGGCCGTCTGTGATGATCAGGCTGTGAGTTTTCTTCAGTTGTTTCTGTTGGTGTTTCTTGTGTGTTCTGGATGCTTTTAATATTTATTCCAGAGTTGTATTTTCTGAGTTGTATTGGGGACTCGGTGTATTCGATTGGACTGTCTAATTTTGTCGGTGTGCTTTTCCGGGTATTTTTAGAATATGTTAAAAAGTTCGACCGGATATAAATACCCACTTTTTCCCCTGCCGGGAAATTTCCAATTGTTGGATTTTTTCGTAGTTTAACGGCGTTCTAAGTAGTGCAAGTAACGCGATGGACCCTCTAGAAGACAACAAACCTTAACTCGATTATGTGACCGTCTTGAACTGCCCTTTGAACCTTCGGGTTTGGGGCAGTACGGCGTGCCACATGTGAGGCGTTGGCTTGACCCTTCTACGGCTGGACCGTTGGTACTGAGGCACGAACTGAATGTTGTTAGACTTATTTCATGTGTTGATCTGTATCGGGAAAACTTGGGTGTTCGATTGTTCGATCGGAAAGTTTGACATTTTCTATTTATCCGGAATGGCATACAATAATTGGAATTCACAAGTAGTTATGAGATAACTAAATGAATGTTATAAACATAGCAGTTTAGTCTCACTTGATCGGTTGCCACGGAATTTTGATGTGATCAAAAGTCCATCGCAATCACGTAGCGTACGCGGATACTCGCCGGGTAAACTTAATAGACAGCCTCACTCCATAGCCCCGACCAAGTGACTGTAGGAGAACCCCGTCGCCGAAAGCATCCGTTCGGGTGCTCGCGGCAGCGGTGTTCCGCCTTGGTGCACTTTGTCGACGGCGTCGGGGGTGCGGCCGCCTAGTGAAGTTTGCGACGAGCATTCGATTAGCATGTCGGGAATCTTGTTGAATTACCCGACTTGATATTGAAAAGTGTTTTCGATTTTGAGACTAAAATGCGGGGTTTATAATTGTTAGGCATGCGATGTCTAAGTAATTCATTTGGTCAGGCATGCGATGTCTGAGATGGTTGCGGATTCCAACTGTTGTAGTTTTACACTTTGTTTTCTGTGACCGTAAGTGTAATATGTGATATCGCCGGTTTCGTTGCTATATGTCAACGACAATTGGGATGCGCATATTTACTTACGTTGATGACATGTGATATTATGTGTTGCTGGATATGTTATATTGGATCGTCGTGTTTGAATAGCCGGGGGTTTTTATGTGAGATGAGTGTTTTTCATTTTCATTCATGTAAAAACTTGTATGTAATATTCTTTTATTGGGGCGCTTCCAGGTTGCGGAAGTAGTCACCGTTTGTATATTATTTACTTTTCCGCACTAGGATAGACCCAAGGAGGAGGGCACAAGTAACCGGGTTCTGGAGTTCAGTGGGAGACCAACTCGAGGAGTCAAGTCCGGGTCTCCTAACTCTAGAATTGGTAGGGTTGCTTGCCGCTCTCGTAGGGGTCTAGGGGTGTGGTTTTGGCTATTCATCACGACCGTGGAATCCGTGTTTTATACTGGCTCGTATTGAAAACACGGACGTCCCAGTATATCCAATATTTCATATGTTTCTTCTGCTGCGATATCTGTGATGTGATCATGTGATGTTTTGTGATAGATACAGTATATAGTATATATGATATATTATATAGACGTTACTTATGTTTTACACCCGCGCTAGCCCTGCCCTGCTCTGCCGTTAGTTACCTAACCTAACGGTGCACGAGGGGACATCGAGGCGAATGCGGATGGCATAAGTGTACGTCGTATTTATCTGTGATGTTTAGGTACTTAAATGATGGGACTTCATTAATGTGATTAATGAAATACAAGAAACCTAAGATGTTGTAGAATCGAATTTCAAAATAAAAAGGGTAGCTACAGTTCTTGCTTTGCACAGCGGTATATATGATATATCCTGCACCTTATTCGATGAGGAAAGGACCGAGATCCCTTTACCGGGAGTGACTCCTTTAGCAATAACTGGCAGATGCTACACATTCGGTTTGTCTTTTGATTGCTTTTAAGAGTTTTTGCTTTGCACAGTGATATATATGATATATCCCGCACCTCATTCGACGAGGAAAGGACCGACGATCCCTTCATCGGGAGTGACTCCTTTAGAAAAACTAGAAAAGCCTCAAGAACACTCCATTTCAAAATCATTTGATTCTACAACGATATCAAGTTCATTACGCAATAGGTTTTCAGAAAAACCTGTCGTAGCCCTCCGTCATTTCAGATAAGTACTAGTTAGTATTCGTGCTGCGGTTGTTTGGCCTCCGTCAAGGCGTAGTGTACGGTAGCTAACTAGTGCTTATCTGCTAGCATATGATGCGATTGGATTAGGGTATTCGTACGGCGTTGTTTGGCCTCCGTCAAGGGTCGTGCGGGTGGGTTTAATTCAATCAGGAAATGACGGGTTGAACTTGACTAGCGGACTATGGGTTGTTTGGCCTCCGTTAAGGTCATAGCACGCTAGGGGCAAAATGTTATCGGGAATTTCAAGTGTTGAAATTTGCAATGAGATTGCATACCTTCTATGAGATAGTTGGATCCCATACCCGCTGCGAGTAAGAGTTACTCCTGGGAGAGTTTTATACATTACAATTAGCCGATCAAGTAGGTGTCTAGAAAGGTGTTAACGGGGTTACGCCTCTGGGAAAACGAGGTTTACATTAATTAGGTTCGTGCGAAAGCACGGGGGACCTCCCTCAAAGTACCGACACTGGCCTGGCTGAAAGATTAGCGAACTTGTAGTGTGTAATTAATCCCGGCTAGTCTTTCCTTTTAGGGTTTGAAGGAAGATTTGATACAAAGCAGTGGGAGCCATCCTGATTAGATAAAATAATAACCAATCTATTCTTGCAAGAGCGCACGCTGAGTGTTTTCTTCTCTCTCTCTCCAGGTAGCGACCATATCACGCCTTAATCAAGATAATAATACGGAATATTGACCGAACCCGCTTATTATACTAAGCTGGGGAACGTTGGTCCCGCTCCAACTTATAAATGTTATAAGACAGAGCAGGAATTTGGGGAATACCAGATTTCCCGTGCCGCCCAAACGAAGAGAGTGCATGATGATGCATCATCTTCGAGTGTGTTCGTTACACAGAACTGTTTCTCAGTATCCTCTGTATCCTGGGTATATGATACCGGATCAGGATCCCAGATATATAAGATGTTACATAGGGCTACAAAAGGGTAGAAAATCTGAGAACGTGTGATAAGTTTCATGAGGCAGAAAACGGGGCAAGAGTTGCAGCCAAGTCTGTCGGTCACTGTCACCCTGTATTACCGATACATTGATTCTGAACGAATGTTATTAGATACCGAACCTGATATACAGAATCATATCAGTCTCTTTATTAGTAAAGAAATGATAAAATTTTGTATAGTTGGATAATGTTTTGAACATTTCCTATATCAAAAGTTGATCGGTTCAGGCACGTTATCTAAAAGCATTGATGTTCTAAATCAAACTACAGTTCTTAGTATACAGAACACACACAAGAGGAAGAGTTCAGAAATGAACGGATCTTTCTTGTGGTATTGTAGACTAGGTCATATCAATGCGACCCGACTGGCTAAGTTACATTTAGATTCATATTTAAATCAGTTTGAATTTACATCTTGTGAAACTCGCCAGTCATGTCACAAAGATAATAATGACCATAGCTCTGTTTATTGGAAACAGAGAAAGAGTTAGTGAACTCTTGGGATGATACATGTTGATGTAAGTAAGTCCCCTGTCTACACATGCCAGGATTGGTTCTTTATACTTCATTACGTTCTCTGATGATCTCTTTAGATTCAGACATATGTTCTTGTTGAAACACAAGTCCGAAACTTTTGAGATATTCACAGAATATAAGTTAGAAGTAGAGAACCAAAATACGGGTATAAGTATTATGTCCTTTGATGTGATCAAGGAGGAGAATACTTGTGCATGGAATTCCTGGACTATTCTAAAGGAGAATGAGATTCTATCTCAGAATTACTCCTCCGTATACACCATAGCACGATGGTATATCGGGGCGGAGCAGATACACCCTATTTGATATGGTGTGCTCTATGATGAGTACTACTGAGTTACCTTTTTCCTTTTGGGTGTTATGCACTTGAGAAGTTGCATACCTATTGAATAGGGTTCCAATCAAATCAGTTGCCTACCCCTTCATATGTGATATGGAAAGGGAAGAGCCCATGTCTTAAGCTAGTAAAGATTTGGGGTTGTCCGGCCTACGTTTAAAAGAAAAATCCGGACAAGCTCGAGGCAAGGTCTGTTATGTACAACTGGAAAGGTTCCATCTATACAAACAGCAGCTGATGATTTGGTAGAACCGAAGGATTCAGTAGATTCCAATGAACCTCAGCCTCTCCGCCGATCTAGTAGGGTTCCTCACCCTGTTGGAGATAGTGCCCTCATAGTCAATTATTGGATCGCAGGTACGTGATTGCAATGATTGCGGAGGACCTATCCCGGTAGGACAGTCTTACTCGAAATGATAGTATGCTATCTGGTTTGCCTTTATCAGTTGTGTACATGTTCAGGTGACTGATTGCATGTTACACTTTGATAGAGCCCTTAGGATCTTGCTTTACTACCAACTGTATGAGGGCGATCATATACGTGAGAGTTGGGTAGTTTAGATGCATATCCTTAATTGTGGTCCCTAGTCGTGGGAGTTTCGAGACAGGGCATCGATACTCCGGAGTAGACTAGTGTATACAGTCGAGACCCCGACGAGGGGCGGTGGCCGGTCTCACAAGCCACTGGTGTATGTTGGATCACCTAAGATGTATACAGGTGCTCATTGGGTTATGAGTACACCGGACAGGACTCGCTGGGAATCTGCTAGTTAGTATTATATCTACCGTCAGATAGCAGTTCCCTGGTGACATGTGTACAGGTTAGTTCATCGACCTGAGGTCGTCATTTGTCTCGTGTGAGTTCCCACTGTGCTTTGATTTCTACCCTACCACGGCTCAAAGGAGTCGTGCAAACAGGTAGTTTTTGGGTACAGTCCCGAGCCATATGGAGGCACGTGAGCGGATCGGCAGGGGATTCGTCTCTCCCGGTATTGGGGGCGAGATCGTGCTGTGTCTAGGAGAGCCATTACACAAAGCCCACGGCCGTGGCAGGAGATTTACTGGTAGGTACTCCAGTAGTATCTCAGGGTGTTATTGGGCTTCACTCCGACGCGACTTATACTGCTATTGGGGGTCTGACCTTGCTAGCCCCCTAGGCAGATATGCGATACTCATTGACGAACGGACCGGACTGTATATACATTGTCACTGTTAGGCTCAGTAGGGTTTTCGGAGGAGTTCGCTCATCGGTCTCCCTTGAGTTCGCTCCTCGGCCACCCTTGAGGTCAGTCCATGGGCAGCCGTTACGCATAGCTAGTGCCGCTGACGGTTTGTGGTTAAACCCACTGCCAGGGTGCTGACGAGTCATTAGAGTCCCCCACAGACAGTTTCCCAAGTTCGGGCGAAACGTTGTAGAGGCCGTATGGTTTTATGGCAGGGTTCGGAAAATGCACGTGCGTTTACGCACGTGTCAGTTTTCGAGCAGATGATACTGGTCGGCTTTGGTTTAAGCCGCATCCGAGTATTATATTGAGTAGGTATAATATCTTTGTCTCAGTTGCATTTGTATTCGGTCGTAATACAAATGCGGGTATATTTATACAGTTTCGGGGTTATCCTGAAAGTCGTTTCAGGATCACTTTTGGAAGTTGCCAGTTTCCAGTTTTCTATCAGCCGTCTTTTAACATTCTGTTAAAGACGGATTTATCTTTTCTACAGATGGAGTGAGTCATCATTCTAGAAGGTTCTAGAAGTGATGAAGTGGCTTAGTGACTCATCTTTGCATTAATGGTTCTTTAATGTTAAAGTATGACTAGGTTTGTTCTAATTGGATGCATTAATTGATTTGATGACTATGCTTATGATTCATGCTTTGTTGTTAGGTTGTGATAAGTATGATAGGATATGGTCACCACTTGGAGATCCTACACTCACCTCCCTTCTTTGATATATATATAGCCTCCTCTCTCTCTCTCATTCACTGGCTTGATTCAAGAGAGAAAAGATTATGATAGATATTTGGGGTATATGGAATTCACAGATCATTTCATTCCATCACCCGATTTCCTCGGCAACTTCATTAACCGTCCGTCCATAGCTTTGGACGGAACGAGACAAAGTCATCTACTCATTCTCTACATCAATCTTGGTCGTCTCTTTTAGCAAACTTGACGATCGAGTTGCCTCGAGTCAGAGGCGGGAGCCCGTTTAAAGAACCGGTGATGTGGTGCCACATCGACGAAGGAATCGGAGATCGACGAGATCGGAGCAGCCGCAACGGAGCGTGGGATGATGGTTGAAGAACGAAGGACTCGGATCGTTCGGTATAACCATTCTACACTCTTTACAGTTTGTTAGTTTAGCAATAATGGCAGATCCGGGTTAAAGTATACGATAGCACCAGTTAAAAAGTTTTTGTTCCGCATTTGGCGTCTGTAGACTGCCGGGGTGCTAGCGTAGACTTACAGTGGTATCAGAGCCTAACCATTTTGCTATACTAACTTGTGCTAACGCGTTTAAAACATCGATCCGACCGAAAATCGAAAACTGCCAAAAATATCATTTTCCTTACTTGACAGTTTCTGTTGTTTTTAAACGGTGTCGAAATTGATTTCTGGATGTCTTAAAAATCAGAGCAGAGAATTATAAGACCCACGACGAAATTTGGAGTTGTGACTCCTCCAAGTTGCCGCGGAAGGGCGGCCAAACCCATGGTTTGGCCGCGCTTCCGCGGCCATGTGAGGAGCACGTGCTCCAATTTTTTTCCAGTGGGTTCTTGGTGGGATTTTGGGGTTTTTGGTATATAAATTTTTGGCCCAGATTTTGTTACTGTTCACCAGTAAGCTTTGGGGCCCACTTTTTGAAATTTGGTCTTTGGTCGATCGAAGTTTAAACACGTTAGTTTACAGTGCTTACATTATATCTCCGACCGGGAATGTCATTTGATCGGTAAACGGCGTTTAACTGCTATAGTTCTTTTAGACGGGTTTGCGAACGTGACATTCGCGTTGATGTTCTGTATTGTGCTGTATTGTTGCGGATTTGTCGTGGTGGATAGCAGTGTGCAATGGTAGTACAGTTTGAGTTTATTTGTACATTTGATATTGCGGGGCGAGCGTCCAACTTGTGGACAGCCGTCACTGCCTGTTGTATAATATTCTTTTGGGGCACGACCAGGATGCGGTCGATGTACCTATTGTACTATTTTTCATTACTGTACTAGGTTTTGCCCCGAGACGGAGTGCACGGATAGCCGGGTTCTGGGGGGCAACGGGTCCGCAGCTCATGGCTTTGAGAGGCAGAGGGGTCCCACTTCAGAATTGGCAGACTATTCGCCGCACTCGTAGGGGGTACAGGTTGACCCAAGGAGGGGTGCCCAAGATTACCGGATTCCGTGGAGTGCTGGGTGGTCCATTCACTATGCTGTAAGGGGCTGCCTCGCTTCAGGTTTTGGCGGGTAACTTGCCGCACCCGTAGGGGTCTAGGTATCATTGCACAGGCTATCCACACGACAGGGGAACGTCGAGTTTCAGCAGTGGCTCTGTGAAACTCGGGGATCCCAGATTATCTGTATTGTTCTGTGATGCTTATTACTTTTCTGTAATGTTGCATATTATCACGCCTTGAGCGATTATGTATATTGGTTTATATACTATTAGATGTTGTATATGTTTTACACCCGCGCTAGTCCAGTCCCCGCTCTGTCGTTAGTTAAGTAACCTAACGAGTGATGACGGGACCCAGTGACGAATGCGGATGGCATATACGTACATTTTATTTTCGTTCTTTTCTGGTGTGATTATTTGATGGGACTGCGTTGATTCTGATCAATGCAAAGTTAAACAAACCTGTATACAGTTGTTGGAACAATTTAAAAAGTGTTATTGCAAAGACGTTTTCTTTTGTTATGCATAGCGGTATTCAGTGGAATATCCAGCACCTCATTCGACGGGGCAAGGATTGATATCCCTTCACCGGGACTGACCCCTTGGGCAGAAGTTTGCGTCAGGGTAATAACTTCACTATAGTCGATTACATGTTGCTTTGCATAGCGGTATTCAGTGGAATATCCTGCACCTCATTCCACGAGGAAAGAGCCGAGATCCCTTTACCGGGAGTGACCTCTTTAGCAAAAGGTTTTCGCCATTATATTTTAAAAAGCTATCAGGTTCCTTCAGCGATATCAAGTTCACTACGCTAAAGGTTTTTCGCCAAAAACCAGCCGTAGCCCTCCGTCGTTTCTTATGGATGGTCAGTAGTATTCAAGCTATGTTTGTTGGCATACGTCAAGGCATAGTGTTTGGTAGCTGCTGGGTATTCATTTGTTGCATAGATAGATGAGTTGGTTTGGGACAGTCGTATTACCTTGTTGGCATACGTCAAGGGTATGTACGGGTGGGTTCAAATTAACAAGATAATGACGGGCAGAACTTGACATGTGACTTATGATTTGTTGACATACGCCAAGGTCATAAGAGCATGGGGCAAGAAAATGATATCGGGAGTTTCTAAAGAAACTGAAACTTGCCAAGTATGCGCATACCTTCTGGAGTATGAATAACGTGGATGCATTCCATCACGTTAACATGCGATGAGAGTTGGATCCCGATTCCCACTGCTGAGTTGGTTTACTCTTCGGGTGATCCCGATTGATTCTTCTTTAGGTTTGGAGGAGAATTTGACAGGACAGTGGGAGGTTTCCGGATTAGATAAAATGATGACCATTCTGATCTAGGTTAGAGTGCACGCAGAGTGTTTCTTTTCTCTCTCTCTCTTTGGCAGCGACCTTTGACCGACCCTAGACTATGACTCAGTGACCAGGTTGACCGAACCTTCTTAAAATACTGGCTTTTGGATTGTCTGAGTTGCATAAGTCATTGCCACTCCTTCTTTTACCCTTTGCATTTCTCAGAACACCCGTATTACTACGGATATCCACTTCCATTGGATAGATCCATCGTATGGTTATATACGAACTCGAAGGGACTTCTTCGGGGATGGATCCAGGTTCAGGAGAAATAGAATTGGTTTATTCAGTTGTCTTTTATTATCACCTTCTCTCAGGTTGCGAGAGCTCCTTGGTTTAGGAGAGTACACCTATTACGCCTATTGGATAGTCTTATTCCAAACCATAGGCTGGTGCCGAAAGGTAGGGAATGAAGAAAACCAATTAGCCTAAGTAGGGTGTGCAGAAGGTAATATGTAAAGACAAAATAAAGGGATTAGAAAGAGGGCAAAGTAAATTGCGACTGATATCATTCACGACCAAAACCGCGTACTTCATCGCCACTCCTATTTCACCTTTAAAAGAATAAGGTATTATTCAGTTGTCTTTTATCATCACCTTCTCTCAAGATGCGAGTACTCCTTGGTTTAGGAGGGTACACCTATTATGCTTACTGGATAGTCTTCTTCCAAACCATAGGCTGGTGCCGAACGGTAGGGAAGGGAGAAAACCATTTAGCCTAACGATGGTGTACAGAAGGTAACGACTAAAAACAAATAAAGGGATTTGGAGAGACGACAATAAAATATACGGTTGAAGTCATGAATTGGATTATGGAAGAGGCATTGCTATGAATACCAGGATACCCCTACGAAACATTTTTTATGTTTCAGTGCATTGTTAAAGGAAAAACTGTTTTCCCGATTAGACACTTACTCCAAGGGTATGTATTTACCAGGTTTCATTCTCATATCTGTATGGTTTTACAGATGATGAGTGGGAGTAAGATATTGGGAATTAGGTGATTATCCTCATTATATCGGAATTCGTTGTAATTGGTGATATTTGAGGAAATCGCCGGGGTACAGTTTTCTACCTACGACGCACAGGTTTTGAGTTGTTTAACTCAGCGGACTTATACAGAGTATTGTATGTTGTCCAAGTGTCCATCAGGACAAAGGGGTAGGTCCTCGTACTATGTTCTGTTTACTTATAACTTCTCTAGTATTTAGACAAGTGTTTCGTAGAAATACAAGGTCTAAGTTTTGAGAAGTTGTGGGTATAAGAATAAAGTGGAGAACCAGGTGTCACAAGTATCGGGATTCTTCAAAGAGATCGAAGATGTAGATTCTTGTGATTGGTATTCAGATGATAGTGATGGTTTTGAGAAACGAGTTTCTCTTTCAGGTTACTCATAATTGGATGGATTCCTAAGTTGAGTAATGCTGATTAGCCTTTTTCCATTAAGTTGATATGCACTGGAGACAGCTGCATGGATTGAATCTGGTTCCAATTAAATAAGTGCCAAAGTTTCTGTATTGGATATAGAATGGATCGTACCTTAAAAGAAATTAAGGTACGGGGAGTTGTCCAGCTTATGATTAAAACCAGACACTGGATAACTCAAGGCACGATTCTGTAATGGCTGTTTGTGGGTTGACCCTGGCAATGACGAGGGTTGATACTCTACCATTTGGAAGATCAATAGTGATATTGTTCTTGACTCGCCACAGTTTTTGTAAAAATGGATCTTTTTCAGAAAACAGTAGTGGGAGTATGGTAGAACTGGAAGTGATTCCAGAACCGCGAACGATTACGGAAAATTTAATAGGACCTATATATTCAATCAGGTTTGACATTCCAATAGCCACTCCGCAGGTGTGGTAGGTTACCTCAGACACCCGAGAGGTACTTCGGTAGCCTCAAGGACGGTGACAGGGAGGTTATTATCTACCAAGACTTGACACTACTGTTGTTCCAGGATATGAGACCCGGTAGGAGGGTTGTCGAAATCAGTGGGAGCAGCGGAAGCATAGTGGGCAAGATGCTTATATCTATTTATAGACTTGAGCAGTTATAGCGGAGATAGATCATCTAATTTTGATGTGACAGTCATGGGTTTGACTTCAATCAGAATAGGGGATGGATCAGTTAAGAAGGTAGTAGGGTGTGATGTCATGGTATCTGGATGACATACACAAAGTAGGAAGTAAAATTCCTATACTACGATCGGTTGTACTGGGGTCGTCACACAGTTGTTTCTCCAGACAGGATATGGATATAATATTTGACATTTTGGTTTCTAGATCTATGGTTTTAGATCTGGATTTGGGTAGTTTCCCAATGTGGGTACTTTGACAGATATTCTAATGGTTTTTGGGATAGTTGACTCCTAGCATGGTGGTGTACCTGCAGGTGATGGAGTCACCCTCTCTAAAGGTGTCGTACAGACTAAAGAGGAGAGGGATGTGCATGATTGGCAGATCACTTGCTTAGGCAATTGAGTCAATCATGAGATGTCAGGTACCACACCAAATGTTGGTTTTGCACTAGATGCAATAAGTTTGTATTAATCCAATCCTAGAGAAACATAAGGAAGCAGTTTTAGAACATAAGTACATGTTCTACAGATTTGATGACGGCAGCCTCCTTCGGGAGACGATTATCATTCCAGGCTTCAAAGGTGACGTGGATGACAGAGTGACTGTCAGAGTTTTAGTTTTTCCCTCTGACGAAGAGGGACAGTATTATGGACAGGTGGTCCAGGAGGATACTGTGGGTGGCATGGTGCCGGATACTGATTAGGTTCAGTGATCCATACAGTCTAAGAAGTTTGGATATGGAGTTCATTTATGAACTAAGGTCCCATCAGATATCCAGACATATTCTAAGACAGGTACTACTCAATTCGGGAGATGGCTTTCTCCGCGAACTTGAGATTAAGAGAGATTCAGAAAGATACTTCTAGGCGGATCCACTCACTGAGGCTATTTCTCGAACACAATAGTTTTACAAACGGGCTTTGTGAAACTGATTAGTAGAGGAGTTGGATGTTCGGTTTCACACGGGCTGTGAGTAGTCGACATCGCAATATTAGCCTTGAGTGCAAGTGGGAGATTGTTGGAGATAGTGCCCTCATAGTCAATTATTGGATCGCAGGTACGTGATTGCAATGATTGCGGAGGACCTATCCCGGTAGGACAGTCTTACTCGAAATGATAGTATGCTATCTGGTTTGCCTTTATCAGTTGTGTACATGTTCAGGTGACTGATTGCATGTTACACTTTGATAGAGCCCTTAGGATCTTGCTTTACTACCAACTGTATGAGGGCGATCATATACGTGAGAGTTGGGTAGTTTAGATGCATATCCTTAATTGTGGTCCCTAGTCGTGGGAGTTTCGAGACAGGGCATCGATACTCCGGAGTAGACTAGTGTATACAGTCGAGACCCCGACGAGGGGCGGTGGCCGGTCTCACAAGCCACTGGTGTATGTTGGATCACCTAAGATGTATACAGGTGCTCATTGGGTTATGAGTACACCGGACAGGACTCGCTGGGAATCTGCTAGTTAGTATTATATCTACCGTCAGATAGCAGTTCCCTGGTGACATGTGTACAGGTTAGTTCATCGACCTGAGGTCGTCATTTGTCTCGTGTGAGTTCCCACTGTGCTTTGATTTCTACCCTACCACGGCTCAAAGGAGTCGTGCAAACAGGTAGTTTTTGGGTACAGTCCCGAGCCATATGGAGGCACGTGAGCGGATCGGCAGGGGATTCGTCTCTCCCGGTATTGGGGGCGAGATCGTGCTGTGTCTAGGAGAGCCATTACACAAAGCCCACGGCCGTGGCAGGAGATTTACTGGTAGGTACTCCAGTAGTATCTCAGGGTGTTATTGGGCTTCACTCCGACGCGACTTATACTGCTATTGGGGGTCTGACCTTGCTAGCCCCCTAGGCAGATATGCGATACTCATTGACGAACGGACCGGACTGTATATACATTGTCACTGTTAGGCTCAGTAGGGTTTTCGGAGGAGTTCGCTCATCGGTCTCCCTTGAGTTCGCTCCTCGGCCACCCTTGAGGTCAGTCCATGGGCAGCCGTTACGCATAGCTAGTGCCGCTGACAGTTTGTGGTTAAACCCACTGCCAGGGTGCTGACGAGTCATTAGAGTCCCCCACAGACAGTTTCCCAAGTTCGGGCGAAACGTTGTAGAGGCCGTATGGTTTTATGGCAGGGTTCGGAAAATGCACGTGCGTTTACGCACGTGTCAGTTTTCGAGCAGATGATACTGGTCGGCTTTGGTTTAAGCCGCATCCGAGTATTATATTGAGTAGGTATAATATCTTTGTCTCAGTTGCATTTGTATTCGGTCGTAATACAAATGCGGGTATATTTATACAGTTTCGGGGTTATCCTGAAAGTCGTTTCAGGATCACTTTTGGAAGTTGCCAGTTTCCAGTTTTCTATCAGCCGTCTTTTAACATTCTGTTAAAGACGGATTTATCTTTTCTACAGATGGAGTGAGTCATCATTCTAGAAGGTTCTAGAAGTGATGAAGTGGCTTAGTGACTCATCTTTGCATTAATGGTTCTTTAATGTTAAAGTATGACTAGGTTTGTTCTAATTGGATGCATTAATTGATTTGATGACTATGCTTATGATTCATGCTTTGTTGTTAGGTTGTGATAAGTATGATAGGATATGGTCACCACTTGGAGATCCTACACTCACCTCCCTTCTTTGATATATATATAGCCTCCTCTCTCTCTCTCATTCACTGGCTTGATTCAAGAGAGAAAAGATTATGATAGATATTTGGGGTATATGGAATTCACAGATCATTTCATTCCATCACCCGATTTCCTCGGCAACTTCATTAACCGTCCGTCCATAGCTTTGGACGGAACGAGACAAAGTCATCTACTCATTCTCTACATCAATCTTGGTCGTCTCTTTTAGCAAACTTGACGATCGAGTTGCCTCGAGTCAGAGGCGGGAGCCCGTTTAAAGAACCGGTGATGTGGTGCCACATCGACGAAGGAATCGGAGATCGACGAGATCGGAGCAGCCGCAACGGAGCGTGGGATGATGGTTGAAGAACGAAGGACTCGGATCGTTCGGTATAACCATTCTACACTCTTTACAGTTTGTTAGTTTAGCAATAATGGCAGATCCGGGTTAAAGTATACGATAGCACCAGTTAAAAAGTTTTTGTTCCGCATTTGGCGTCTGTAGACTGCCGGGGTGCTAGCGTAGACTTACACACCCACCTGAGAGATACTTCGGTTTCTCTATGACAGTGGGAGCGAGGATTGCATCATGAGATGATGACCCAACTAGCTTCGAGCTGGCCATCAGGAGTGAGACTCTGTAAGAATGGCTGGATGTTTAGCGATCTGAGATGGAATCCTTATACACCAACAAAGTATGGACTTTGGTTGCTATATCTGAAGGGTTAAATCCCCATCAGGAGCAAGTATATCTTGAGAAGATTACTTGGTGTAGATGGAAAAGTTGAGACTTTCAAAGCTAGACTTGTTAAAGGTTTTCGTCATTGACCAGGCGTGGATAATGATGAAACCTTTTCCAGTACCCATGCTTAAGTCCATCCAGATCCTACTTGTCACGGCTACATACCATGACTACGATATCTGGCGGTTGGGTGCCATGACTCCTTTTCTAAATGATGTTTTAGAAGAGTGTGTCTATAAGTACACAGCCAGAGGGCCTCGTAGACAGTGGGAGCAGCGGAAACGTGAGCAAGATGCTTTATCTAATAAAGCAGGCATCGCGGAGTTGGAACGTCTGTTTTGATGTGTTAGTCAAAGAGTTTGACATCATCAAAATGGTAGATGATCCTTGTATAAACAAAAAGGTAGTAGGGAGTATGGTAGTGATCCTCGTAGAGTACGTGGATGACATACTCTTGATAGGGAAGGAGTTTCTTATGCTACGCTCGATCAATCTCCGCTTATCACAATGATTCTCCATATAGGATCAATGTGATACCTCCTATATCCTGATTTTGGATCTATGAGATAGATCTAATTGGATGTTAGGATACTCACTAGTAGTAGTGAGATGGTATCAATCGATCCTGGGGAGAATCACTGGAAGTGTTCCAGAGTGATAAAGACGACTGAATGTCAGTCGCAGGCATTGTCTTTACCCTCAGTAAAGGGACGGTATGTTGGAAGAGTTCCAAGCTAGATACCGTGACATACTAGACGATAAAGGCTGGATACATCGCTACTTATGATGCTACCAAAGAGGATGTTTGGGTGTATATTAGTTCATGAGATGAACTACGTTCCTACCATTGTGAGACAATGGAGTTGTGGCTTATGCCAAGGAACGCCGGTCCCATCAGTGATCCAGACTTATTCTAAGGCAGTATCACCTGATCATAGAGATGGATGATCTCCAAGGTGATCGAGGAAGGAGAGCAGACTCAGAGGATAACACGGCGGATCCACTCACGAAGGCCTATTCCCAGAGAGAGACTTTTATGGGATGGTTGAGTATGAGATACTGCAACCACTGCTACAGATGGCCCTAGTGCAAGTGAGAGATTGTTAGTTATATGTATGCCCTAGAGGCCATTACTGTACATTGGATGTATATTGTAGTGGATGCTGGGACGTATATAGGAAGGACTTTCTTGCTCGACATGATAGTATGCTATCTGGTTACTCTTTACCTTAACGTGTACATTGATTGTCTCTCTGTTACATGTTGGTAAAGCCCTTAGGATGTGTACTTGACTACCTGGACTATGATGCGGATCATACTAGTGGGGACATGGTAGTCTATAAGTACATCCTTCAAAGTCCCTAGTCGTGGGTGTATCGAAACAGGGCATCGATATACCAGAGTAGAGTAGCGTATAACTTCTCGACCCATACAGATGGGCGATGGATGATCCCATATCCATTGGTGTTTGACATCGGAGATGATATACGGGTGCTCAGTAGAGACTGGGTACACTTGACGGACTCGCCGAGAACTCCCAAATGGTATTATACCTCACGTCAGATGGCAGTTCTCAGGTGACACTGGTACAGAGTAGTCTGTTGACCCGAGATCGTCATAGAGTCTTGTGTGGTTCCCACTGTGCTTTGATTTCCATCTTACCACGTCCAAGAGGGCATGCAAAACGGTGGTTTTTGGGTACAGTCCCGAGTCACATGGAGGCAATGAGCGATAGGAGGGGATTCGTCTCTCCCGGTATAGGGGGTTGATGTTGCGCTGTGTTCGATTGGCTATAACAGGAAATCCCTGGCCAGGGTTGCTGAGATTTACTGGTAAGTGTTACCAGTAGTTTCTCGAATTGTTATAGACCTCATATCGACACGACTTATCGAGCTATTGGGGTCTGACGTTTACCACCCCTAGGCGAGATATGCGACATATCAGACGATCAGACCAGACTGTACGGTAGTGTTACTGGTTGGATTCACTGGAGTGTGAGCGGGTTTGCTCGTCGATCTTCAGATCGCTCAATACCCGGGTGGCCGTTACGTTTAGCAGACTGCTTGCGGCTTGTGGGTGTTTGATATGATCATCACCTGCTGCCGGCGTATTGACGAGTCTTTAGAGTCCTACACAGAGGTTTCCTGGCTCAAGCAAAACGAAATAG
Source organism: Agapanthus africanus (assembly GCA_030015575.1). Lineage (NCBI taxonomy): Eukaryota > Viridiplantae > Streptophyta > Magnoliopsida > Asparagales > Amaryllidaceae > Agapanthus > Agapanthus africanus. Next base: position 380,684,829 of record JASDDO010000022.1, on the reverse strand, counting down.
GAGCGCATATGAGATATGTGCGGGACCGAGAATAATGCGTGTATATGATACCGTATTTCATTCTCGCGATGAATGTATCGAATGGTTGTATGCGATATAACCTAGTTATCGATTCAAGCGTTGATTCGATAAGCCGATACATTGTGTACTAGTCGGTTGTGTGCGACATGACCGGATCAATGAATCAAGTGTTGATTTAATGATTTAATGCATAATTATATATTTGATATATTACTTTGCACTAACTAGTATTGGTTCACTTTAAATGGATTTTCTCACTCGGGATGTGCACATTGTATATGAGATATACTTTTGTACACATGATTGTATCATGTTTGATGATACATGTTTACTTGGTTAAGTGTAAAGAATTAAACCATGGTTAAACATATAATTAGGGTTTTATTTTTCCATTACTTATTTATTCATTTATTTATTTTTTTATACATTTTGGAAAATAAATGGAAAAGAGAAAAGAATGGTGGCTTTATTTGTTGTTTAGTTGAAGCTTCATGAAGCTTTGACTTAGTCCACCATTCTTATCTCATCCTTAACCCTAACCATTACTTTAACCTTGGTCAATTCTCTACACATAACCATAGTTAGAATTATGATAAGAATTGATTTTCTATTCTATTCTAATTAACTTATCATGAGATAATTCTTCTTCTTCTTCTTCCTTTCTTCACTTGAAGAAAGCAAGCTCCATCAATGGTGATTGATGGAAATGAGAGAGAAATCCAATTCTAAAGTCTACCCACTTCCTATTTCTTCATCCTCTACCTCTTGCCAAGTAGTAGAGTGTGTTTCCTTCACAAGTTTCCATGGCTTGGTGAAGGTGGAGCTCGATCTAGTGATGCTTCGACGTAGATCATCTTCGGCACGTCGTCGACGACCTAGCCCGTCCATTCTCCGATGAAGCCGACCTAGAGCCCGGGAATGCACTAGGACAGCGAGGGGACTTCGTTGCGGAGCTATGGAGGTGGAGCACCGGATCTACAAAGGTTGTATTTCCGTTTAACTTTTAGTTAAGTGTTAACTAGTTTTCTTTTTCGCCTAGATTTCTAGCCAACGATCCGTACACTAGGGTTTCTCGGCACCAAATTTTTGAAATTGGCATGGTAGATGCCTTGAGAGACCCCTTGAGAGTGCCTAGGAACCCTACACTTAGGAGTCCTCATGATTCCTAAGGAGAAAACGCACCTGCGATATCCTCACGACTCGCAGGGAGAACTACCTTTATGAGACCCTTACGGCTCATGAAGTCAAAAGCCTTAATCGACAGGATCCCAACCCTGTTCGCTAAGCCACCTTTGTTCAACATCGACAGAGGAAAATGATGATTCGCTCCTGGCAGTATTCCAGTTGTGGCGGTGCTGATGCCGAAATCGGTTTCTAATTCCAAGCTTGCCGTAAGCAGTTAGCAAGCCACACATGCATACGAAATAGCCGAAATGATTGGGCGACTCGCAATAAAAAGAAGCGAGTAAAAATAAAATAAATAGCCGAAATGATTGGGAAACTCGCAATAAAAAGCAGCGAGTAAAAATAGAATAAATAGCCGAAATGATTGGGCACCGCGAAAAATAGTCGAAATGATTGGGCAATCGCGACCTTTGCTATATAAAAGCTGAAATGATAGAGCATCGCGGAAAGAAATAAAGAAAAATGAAATTTATACCCTACAGGTGATATCACATCAATCCCTGTATATAATCAAGGGGCGCAAACAAAGAAGGAATCACACCTTCCCTCCCCAGGCTCCATCAGAAAACGAAGCCAAATCTCGACAGTTCAGGGATAGCCTAGAGATCATCAACAGCGTTTCTCCCCATTCCAGCAGGATTCAGACGCTGCAATCAACCCTGGAGCTACGACAAAGCCCCTACTCCAAATCTCGATAGTTCCCAGACAACCTGGAGACCACTTCGATATCCGTCACACTACAACAGACACAACGTCATCCACATGACCCCGTCGCGGAAAGACGTCATCCAAATGACCCCGTCGTGGAAATAAGTCATCCAAATGACCCCGTCTCGGAAATACGTCATCTACATGACCCCGTCTCGGAAATACGTCATCTACATGACCCCGTCGTGGAAATACGTCATCCAAATGACCACGTCTGGGAAATACGTCATCTACATGACCCCGTCTCGGAAATACGTCATCCACATGACCCCGTCGCGGAAATACGTCATCCAAATGACCTCGTCGCGGAAATACGTCATCCAAATGACCCCGTCTCCGAAATACATCATCCACATGACCCCGTTGCGGAAATACGTCATCCACATCACCCCGTCGCGGAAATACGTCATCTACACGACCCCGTCGCGGAAATACGTCATCCACATGACCCCGTTTCGGAAATACGCCATCTACATGACCCCGTCTCGGAAATACGTCATCTACATGACCCCATTTCGGAAATACGTCATCCAAATGACCCCGTCTCGGAAATACGTCATCCACATGACCCCGTCTCGGAAATACGTCATCCACATGACCCCGTCGCAGAAATACGTCATCCACATGACCCCGTCTCGGAAATACGTCATCTAAATGACCCTGTCTCGGAAATACGTCATCCACATGACCCCGTCGCGGAAATACGTCATCCACATGACCCCGTCTCGGAAATACGTCATCCACATGACCTCGTCGCGGAAATACGTCCTCCACATGACCCCATCTCGAAAATACGTCATCCACAAGACCCCGTCTCGGAAACACGTCATCCATATGACCCCGTCGCGGAAATACGTCATCCACATGACCCCGTCGCGGAAATACGTCATCCACATGACCCTTTCCCCATCGCGGAAATACGTCATCCACATGGCTCCGTTTCGGAAATACGTCATCCACATGACCCCGTCGCGGAAATACGTCATCCACATGACCCCGTCGCGGAAATACGTCATCCATATGACCCCATTTCGGAAATACGTCATCCACATGACCCCGTCGTGGAAATACATCATCCACATGACCCCGTCGCGGAAATACGTCATCCACATGACCCCGTCTCGGAAATACATCATCTACATGACCCCGTCGTGTAAATACGTCATCCACATGACCCCGCCTCGGAAATACGTCATCCAACGACTCCGTGGAACACGGCCAAAGTTAACCTTGACCCCGTGGGAAACGCCCGGAACAACTTCTGACGCCGTGAAATGCAGATAATGTCAACCTCGTTAAACATTTACGGGTCTTCTCGACTCGTAAGGAAGAAAACTCTCTTATAAGATCCTTATGACTTATAAGGGAAAACACACTTAGGAATCCTCATGACTCCTAAGGAGAAAAGACACATACGAGATCCTCACGATTCGTAAGGAGAAAAGTCTTTATGAGACCCTCACGGCTCATAAAGTTGAAAAGTCTTAGGTAGCAGATCTGAACCTGCTTCCTAAGCCATCACTACCTCTCGGAGAGTTCAAGATGAAATGTTCTTTATTATCTACAGGCCACACTGCCAGAGTGACATGCCGGCAACAAAGAAAAGAGAAGAAAGCGACAAGGGGAACATTTGATTCGCATTTGGTTAAGCGTTCGAAGCATACCCGTTCATGCATGTGCAAAAGATTTAGTACATAAAATAAAACACGCTGAAATGAGGAATTTGCCATTCATACTTCGAAAAGTTCTTACAATCATGAAAGCAGTAAACGAAAACATCATCAAAATGATTACAATGGTAAAACCTCGGATCCAGGGCATGGATTAAGGAATTTGAAAGTAAGGCTATCTAGAATCTTTCTGGCCTTTCTGACCATTCTCGTGTGCATCCTCTCGCGCTCACGAGTGTCGATATCCTCGCCAATGTCCTCCTCCCTTTGATAAGAAGCGATTACCGTCGTCTGTTGGAAAGTTTGATGCAGAATATCAATGAGGTTATCTCGCCACTTCTTCGAGATCAGGCCCGACAGGTACACTGAATGCACCTTGTCTTCGGCATCATCCAACGCATTAAGCGGCATGGATTCGTGAAACCCAGGAAGTGCTCCCCAAATTGCTCCCACTACGATTTTCAAGAGAGCGGAACGACGATGAAGCAGTCGGCCGACGTGTGCATACAGGCGATCCATAATCTCCGCACATTGGGCATCTGGAAACTCTTGGTTCTGGCAACGGCCCTGTACGCGAATATCCTCATAAGAGATAAACTCGTTCAGACTATATAAATGAACAACCATAGTGCCTGAAAAGAAACATCATTAAAAGATTAGTAATGAGAAAAAAAAGGCACATGGATTTAAACGACTCTTGATATCCCCATGGAGAAAACAAATTCTAATTATGACACCTAACAAATTTGAGTTTGCGAGAAATCCTAAAAAAAAGGAATCTCATTTAATGAGCGACCCCTCGGGTCTAGGAGTTAAACTCCTCGAGAGCAATGCTCTGCAGACAGGAGTGACACCTGTATAAAGGCCCAAATCAATGATGGGAAATATCTTTGTCACTTTAGATCTTTGATTCTTTAGATCTTTGATGGTGGGAAATATCCCCAAATCAATCAGAGAAAGATCTCTTTAACTGATTTAACAAATCAACTTGCCCTATATAAAGGCCCCAAGACTTCAAGTCTGATATAGAGAAAACCCCCCATAAACTTTGAAAAAAGTTCAAAGAAAGAGAGCAAGCTCTTGAAAGAAGATTATTTCTTCAAGCTAAAGATGATGAATGATGAACACAGAGATGAAATCATCTCTTAAAAAGAAGAATTATCTTCTTAAAAGATCATAGATCTACAAAGACCAAGGTCTTTTATAAAAAGATCAAAAGATCTCATCACATAATAAAAGAAGAACATATTCTTCATACAGATCATTGATCTATAAAGGCAAGTCCTTTCAAAAATAAGAACTGTTGTTCTTGAATCTTGAGACAAAGTCTCTTTTAAAAGAACATAAATTTGTTCACGGATCATAAAAATTGATCAAATACGCTTTGCGCTATTGAAATGCGCCTTGCGCTCTTAAACTGCGCTTCTGCGCTCCTTGGATCGATGCTCACCGCTAAATGCGCCACGTGTCAATCACGTATATAACTTGCGCTTTGCGCTTCTGAAATAGCGCACTGTGCTCATGGGCTGCCGCTCAGCGCGCCACGTGTCACTCACAAGTGCGCCACTAAATTGATAGCGCAATGCGCTCATGGACTAGCGCTTAGCGCTCATAAACTGGCGCAATGTGCTCATCATCTGGCGCTTAGTGCCAAGCGTGACACGCGTCCTTCTCATGTGCGCTACTTGGCAGAGGCGCACTGCGCTCTTTAACTGGCGCAAAGCGCCTGGTGCGCCACGTGTTGCGCTGACAGAACATAAATTGTTCTGATGAATGCTCTGCATTCAATACAAGACAAAATATTGTCAGAAGGGCCAAGCCCAAATAAAGGCTCAATAGCCAGAATAAGGAAATGTTAAACATTTATTGGACTTAGCCTAATATTGGCCATAAGTCCTCAACTTATATTTAATTGAGCCCATCTTCTCATGAATATTTAACAGATCTTAGTCCCAAATTGGACTACAGATCTTATGACCAATTCACACCGGTTCAAGGGTACATCTCTTTACTCCTCTGATATTTGTCGTTGTAATCCTTCAACGTCTTCAGAGAGGTGACGGGTCCCGACAACCACACATTTCACGGACTGTGGGGTCCTTAAACTCATGGACTATGATGTCCTTAAACTTTATAGACTATGACGTCGTTAAACTACGGACTGTGGGGTCCTTAAACTCATGGACTACGATGTCCCTAACCTCGGACTGTGGGGTCCCTTTAAACCTACAGACTACGATGTCCTTAACCTCGACCACGATGTCTTTAAACTAAGATTGGACCGTAATGTCCTTAAACTAACATTGGACCGTAATGTTCTTAAACCAACAATCGACCGCAATTTCCCTACTAAACAACAGAGGCCAAATGCTTTCTTGTTGGATCTAAATGATCCTGTTAAGTTGATCTTAGTCTAGAAATTAGACTAACGTACCCTTAACAAACGTTTAAGTTGATCTTAGTTTCAAATGAGGCTAACGTATCCTTAAACCCAACCCCCAAACCCAAATCTAAGAAGATACGGATTTGGACTAATCCATGCCCTACGGGCGACAACATCAATTAGTCTCCGTATACAATCCACGGGCAACCACAAACAAAACAAACACACACGACACGAAGTGACCATCTGGAGAAGGAGAAAGTTGTTACCGCGATGCGGTAGCGTAATTAACTACAGGGGCTTGCGCCTACAGGGAAGAGCGTCCCCACAATCAAAACCCCCTCAAACGAGGGGGAATCTGACGAGGTCTGCTACATCGGCCGCATCCGTTTAAACCTTTGATACATGGTGCCATAAATCAACTTGGTATCTTCGGAGAGGTGGACGGATAGCACCAATTGGCATCTGTCCCAAAATTCAGGCGAGACGTCTACCGCGTCTTTCCCACGTCTTTCGGCGGGGAACAATAACCTTTCTTAAAGTTTAACTGTAGAAAATATGTCCTTGCAGTTTATATAGAAATAGGCAAATTTTGAGTTCAGTTCTTGGGCTAAGTCAAAATAAGGGAAGAGTATTGAAATTTTTATTGAAGTGTAAGTCTGAAAAATAATTCTGAACCTTTAATCTAAATTCTGAAAATATATACCCTACAACTCGCACATATACGCACCTTGAAACTTGGGATAGTAGAGGATACCTTGAATTGCTCTTGTCTAAAATCCTTAGTATGAATTTTTTTTTATAAGTGTGAATAATGAGATATAAAAAAAAATGAACACTGGTTTTGTAATCACTTAAGGCTGTGTAAAATAAAAAAATATATAGCGAGGGTGCTTTATCACCTAGTGCCTTAGACCAACTGGTTTGGGAGTCACTGCTAAAGCCTTAGGTATTACAAGACGGGGAATTACGCCTTAATGCGCAAACACATTTTGTAATCGGTCGTTAGTACCTCAAGAAGTATTAACGGTCTCATGAAGGATGTGTGAGCAATTTCATCTAAAATTCACCAACTAAAAGTACTTTGGACGATGGACAAGAGTATGATAGCTTGAATTGAATTTCCAAGTGTAGGGGTGATACACACACACACGTAGGGGTATATGATTGGGGTTTGGATGAGAGATAGGAATGAAAAATAGGACTTATATCTTCAGTAGAGATGATAAAAATTCCTAAGTTGAGATGGAACCTTAGAAGGAAAATTCAAAAGATGCTAAAAGCGAAATAAATTTACAGAACATATACAATCTTAAGTTAAATGATAAGTGAGTGTGAAAAATACGGGTTGATGATTTCTAAGTTGAAGATAATAGAATTTCTTGCTAGAACACTGAATTGAAGAATGAAAGTCAATAGGCCAAATTGATCGGATTTTGTGGGTAGTATCTGCTGAAAACCCTCAGGAGACAACACTCCTCCTACTAGGGACAATTAGAGGTTTAACGGCTTGTTGCACGAGCTCAGTGCAATCGCGATTCCCTACGAAAGTGAGGTTAGTTTTTTTTGAGAATAAATTGGTTTTGCTCGGGACGAGCAAAAGATAAGTTAGGGGGTATTTGTTCATATCAGAATTTTGCATTATTATATTTCCCATTCTTAATCATATTGCAAATAAATAGGTGCTTTTGATCCATGTCTACTAAATAGTTGCAGGTTACAGGTTCTCAGAACAATACAGTGAAAATGGTGAAAAGACGCTACAAATGTGAGACTACGACCAACAAATAGATGAATCTGTTTGATGCCGCCTACAGTTTAAGGAACAAACGAAGATCAGCGAACAGTTCAATGCACAAAGCACAAGGGCAGAACAAGATTCAAGACTTCAACGTGAAGCTTACGGTAAAAGTCTACAACATTCTGCATTGTGGAAATCTGGAAGAAAATAGAAGATATTCTGAAGAACCAAGTGAAGAAAACAGAAGGAAATAGCAACATGAAGCAACCCTGAGAAGTTGAGCCAGAGAACCCCCAAGATGGCCGCGGATCCGCGGCCAAACATGGCATTCCGCCGCGGTTCCGCGGCCGTGCAGTGCACGTATCGGTGCACGTGTCGGTGGGTGTCGGTGCTTTGACCCGGCTTTTTTAGGGTAGTCTTGTAATTTCAGATGTAGATCAGATGTAAACCCTAGGGTTTCTCCTATCTATAAATAGGAAAGCATATAGCCTAATTAGGTGTGCCTCTTCTAGGGTGCCTCTTTTGAGATGCATCTTTTAATTTCTAGATTAAATTTTAGTTTCATTATAATCGTCAAGAGGTGTCAATAAAAGTAAGTTTTTTATCTTGAATTTTTCTTATCCGCAATTTAATTCTGCAATTTTCGTATCTGTCTTTTATTATCTGCAAGTTAATCAGTAAATTAAAATGAAAATTATAAAAATGAATCTCATTATAATTTCCCTAATGAGTGAGTAGTTCCTCACTTGTTAGGGTTAGGATTGGGTAGGTTTGAGAGATGGAAATCTCTCACTCCTTTCTTGCCCTTATAACTTTATAAATCAGGACTCTATGTGAATCAAACACACACCGCTCACTACGGCACCCTATACTATGAGATAGCGGTGATTCCTTAGTTAGACCGGTTGTGGTTGATTTACATAGAGGTTAGGGCTAAGAGTTAAGAAATGACGTACAAGGACCAAAAGGAAGAAACTACGTTTCTTCCTAGTCGTGCTAATCCCCTTTGTTAACCATTACCCCTAACACCTATGTTCTTAATTAGGGCAAAGGAAGCAGTGAGCAGAATTCTCTTTCCAAACTAACCTAATCCTAACCCTAGCAAGGTTTTTAATCCAAATTAAATTCAATCTTAGTTTTTATAAAATTCAAAACCTACCAAAAATAGGAATTAACTCGTTAGAACAATTAGAAAAGAACACGTTTTTCCTGTGGACCGACCCGTACTCAATCGGCTAGCTACCAAGCGACACCGTTATTGATTGCGGTATTCTATTCTTTGATTTTAAAACGAACGCAAAAAAAAACAACCAATCAATGAACAAATACCCCCAAACTTATCTTTTGCTCGTCCCGAGCAAAACAAAATCCTAACCACATTTTCACAGGGAACGCGATTGCACTCAGCATGTGCAACAAGCCGTTAAACCTCTAGGTGCCCCTAGTAGGAAGAGTGTTGTCTCCTGAGGGTTTTCAGCGGATTACACCTACAAAATCCAGTCAAGTTAGTGTCGCAAGAAAACAGTTAATTCTAATCTTAAGGTTAGAGATTAAAATTAGAAGTTCTATCACCCTAATCAGAAACGTCAAACCCAATTTTTCACTCCTCACAATTTATTTAACATAAGCTTATACACGTCTTTATGTTGTTGTGCGAATAGTGTCGACAAGTTTTAATGAACTTGATTAGGGTCATCATGTCATAAATACGGATCGGGATAGACTTTTAAAGGATTAAACGAGTTCGAAAGGACTTAAGATTTTCTCAAGTTTCGTTCTCCAGTTAGGTTTCAAGTCAGAATTTATATCATTTTTAACAAAGAACCAAGTCTTATTCTTCACTCCTACCTTTCACCTGTTTTTGTTCATACACACCTTTCGATATCGTGTAAAACGTCTTTATAAATATAAACCTTCATATCTCTGCTAAATAACTGTTTATCCGCCAAGATTATTCTCCCATAAAGAACCGTGAGGACTTTTAACTCGGAGAGAACACTTGCTTAGCTTGTTTTATTTGGCGATTGGAAACTTAGCGAGATTTGGGTCAATGACTCCCAAACCAGATGGTTTTAGGGCATTAGGTGTGGAGACACCCCAAGGACTTAATTACCTAAGTTACAAAGTCCATAAAACAAAAGACTCATTTTGTTTCAATTTAAAGTATTCTGAAAGTAGTGCAAATGGAGATATAGCCAGCTTTTCTTTTTAACCCCGAAGACGTATTCATGTGGATAAGGTGTGTAATCACTCCAACAAGGTTCCAGATGGATTATCTTTTAGACTTATAAATTCTATTAAAACCTCAATAATATCCTTCATACCCACTTCACCTTGTGAACTAATCTTGATATTACTTAATTCAGAACAAACTCGTTTGATTCTAAAGATGTTTATCAATTTTCAAAAGGTTGAGACATGTCAGACATTCATCTAATTCTCAAAAACATGACACGTGTAAAGTGATATAAAAGACGTATAACAACTACGGTTAAACTCAAAGGAGTGTTATCTTTCGGGTTTTCAATCTCTCGAAAAGGATTTAGTTATTTCTATCTTATCAACCGAACCTTCAGATTTCGAGTCTAAGTTTCCCCGCTAGCTAACATGAAAAAGTTTTTATGTGTTTTGAAGATTTTTTTTCCAATTTTTATGATTTTTTAATATATATGCAATGCAGAATATACACATGATGCAGCAAAATAAACGCAGTGCTCACCCCCAAACCAGAGTTTTACGATGTTCTCATCGTTGCCCCCATCTCCGGTAGCTAGACTTACACATCAGGGTGAGAATTTTATTCAAAATAAAGAAAAATCTAAGACTAATTACGGTATTTACAAGTTAAGAGATTTCGTTAGTCCAGAAATTAATACCAGCCATTTAAAATTTTTGTCGATATATGGCCAAGGCTGGTAAAAGAAAAAGTATATAACAAAGAAAAAGAAAAAGAAAATTTATATGTTAGATATTAGTGAAGGGCATGGGTGTATGAAAGTTGGGATCAGAAGACGCTGAATGCGTAGATGAAGTTATGAAGGAGTCAAAGAATTGTTGCCCGAATGAATTGAATGTTCAAGAAGTATGTGTTGAGTTTCGAGGTCAGGTTCGTTTAAAAACTGGAGTTCATCCTTAAAAAGTTCATCAAAAGAAAGGTTCGTAGGGTGTTCCCAAATTGTTTCTAATTAAAACTCACCAAGAATATCGAGTTCATCCGCAAATATCTTCTCAAAACTCGGCATGAAAGAATGTTTTTCAAGGCTATCTTCCTCCCTATGATCCTGTACAATCCTACTCTTATTGCTATAGCTCACAACTCCCAAAACTAGTTCTCCCTCATCACATTCACAAATGGGTAAGTACATGTCATCTAAAAATGTAGGTTCCCACACTAACGTTTCTTCCGAAACAATATCAATAGGTGATACAAAAATTATGGGTTCCAGATTTATATCGAACACTACATCAGCACCATACCCGTCAAATTCACAGCATCCCACTTCTAAAATTTTAGCGCAGAAATCAGTCGGTGCAAGAATCTCATCTTCAAGTGGCATATCGGTTAGATCAACTTCTAGATCACTAGTGACAAGAGGTTCAATTGGTACCTGAAGGCTAGTGTTTGACTGAATTAGAGGGTTTTCATGTTTGTCTTGATAACACTCAGTCAACTCAATCATATCACCATCTATGAAATCATCAAAATTTGTTTGATCGTTTATCTCACTCGGGTGATTTCCTAGATGACAGATATAGACATTATTAGGTTCTAATTGACTGTGTTCAATCCCTAAAATCCTCTCAGCTAAATGTTTCACTTGTTCTTCGATTCTAGCCAATGATTGAGCTTGAGCGTGAAATAATTACATAGATTGTTGTATGAACAGGGCTAACGTCCCATCTATTTAATTCTTGACTGCAGTCATCACTTCTATACCTTTCTCTAAAGCGGTCAACCTAGCATCCGTCTCACTATCATACCCTAATGGAGTGTCAGTTGTTTCAGGTAAGGAGGGTTATGATGGTGGTGATGCTAAAGCTATCATTTTGTCGACCTCTTTCTCTAAATTTTTGATCATTTGATCTAGGTTTGACGTGGGACTGGGTTCAAGAGTGTTAGGTGGGTGACCGATGTGACGGTTGGCCACCCCTTAGGAAATGACAGTTTTCATGAATGTGGAAAGAATCTTGGCAATTTGCACAAACGGGCTGGGAATGAGTATAAACAAAAGAATAAGGACCGTGAAAAATCGAATCGAACTGTGTATCACCCATATTAACAAGAATTCACAAAAATCATGAAAACAAACAATATCACATCCCTAGCAGTCTATGTTATGCTAAGTCAACTAGACCTGCTCAAGAACCTGATTGTCGAAGTAAAACAGTGTCGAGAAACGATCTCAAGATATATATATCATGAAGCCAGGTAAGTGCAGAGATAAGGGGAGGTTATCCAACTCTTTCGCAAAGTTCTTTAATTAGAATAACTCTTTCTCTTTTGGCGGTTTCGCCGTGAACACTTGCCCAGTCACCCTGTGAACGATATACCGTTAAGCGGTCTTCTAAACACAATTAACTTCTCTTAATGAGCGCGAAGTCCTTAAAGTCAAAGTTCTAGTTGATTTTAAAATTACCGTGGGTATGCAAGAATGCAGTTTTGTGATCTGTGGGCTACGGAGAAAGGTGATGAAATCCTTTACCATATCTTGTTTTGGTTCCGTGCCCTTAATATCCGTATTAAGATGCAAATGCGCAATTCAATAAAAGAATTTAAGAAATCAATCAATCAAGCAATTCTTTTTCGTTTTAGGCTTAAGCGCTGCAATAAATACGGGCTAGTTCTCTGTTCAATTGGTGGAAAATTTGTGCGAAGAATCCTGTAGAAGATAGAATATTGGAATGCGTCGGATTTGAGCGAAGGTGTTAGAAAAATACGTACCGATGTGATTTTGGGTTTAGAAACTCCCGTGGAAGTGACCACGGGTATTTGAATGTTCGCTTGCACGGGTCAAATTACCCGGATCTTTGGCACTATACTTCGCTAACGTCTTGCAATTGAATTTGAACCTTACTTCGCACGATCGCTCCTCGTAATCCCGTCGAAATCTGAAAATGTCGGAAAATACGATATTTAGTGCCAAAAGTGATATATCAGCCCCAATTCCTCCACACACAAAATTATAAAAATCAAACAATACAAATAGAATACTAATAGTGCACTGGAGACACCACACCAAGAAAATTTTCAAAACACCCCAATGGGCCGGCGACACCGGACTTTTGATCAATGTCGCCGGTTAATTTGAAGAGTTTGGTGCTCGAATTTTGGGTGGGTTTTCTAGGCTATATTAGTAATCTTTTGGTACACTTTGATTTTTTAATTTAAGCACAGGGTGTTAGCAGGTTCTAAGGACAGAGAACAAAGTTAGATGTTTTTTTAGTTTTGAAAAAAATTTGATTAATGGTTAGTTTGTTAGTACGAACCAGAAATAACAATACCTAATGACTACCAAATCCCCCGCAACGACACCAAAAACTTGTTGGGACTTCACCCGTGCACGCAAACGTGCATGTTTTGGAAAAGGATTGTTTTAAAGAAATAGTTGTGCACGCGAGCTCGGTTTTGTTTTAAAATTTATAAACTACAAGTGCACGGCGCATTGTAGCGAGCCGGCAAGTACGGGTCGATCTGCAGGGAATAAGAAATTAGGTGTTGTCGCTTATAGTTCGAGAACAAATAATTGGGTTTGGTTTGTCAAAAAAAAAGAATACAAGAAAACATGTTAAAGAAGAAGTGGCGGTGGCTTTGGCTGGGATGGTTGAATTGCGGCGATTCCTTCATCGTTCCCTTGATTATGAGTTGTCCATTCTTGTGTCGATCCCGGCGTGAAGCATGACTTGTCAAGGCGGTTGCAAAACGCAAATCATCAAAATACCAATATTCGACGCAAAACATGAAACGAGTCCATTTTGTTCACTTACCGTTTGTATGTCTAAACTTGAGGTATCAACACTAAGCACAAGGGTTAGGAAGCATACCACAATATCAAAAACACAAATTAGTGAGTGAGAGCAAATGATTTTAGTATTAAGTTTGCTAAGTGTTTTTGAAAGTATATGGTTTATGAAATCAAGAGGTTTGTCAAGCCACTTGATCACAAAATACCATATCTAAACTTAGCAACCTCAACCCTAAATTGATTTTAACTTAAACATTGCAAAATGGAGAGAATGAGTGAATATGGTATACGAATAGGTTACCAAGTAACCATGGTTTCAAAATACCATATCACACAGTAACATAACACAATCTTTAAGTTAGAATCACATTAAGCATTTTAAACATTAACAAGAGGAGGAGGAAGGCAAAGCCATTCATCTCACATCCTCACCATCACCACAACCAAAAGATTAGTTACACAATTTAATTAAAAGGAAAGCAAATAACAAAAGAAGCAAATAAACAAAACAAAAACAATTATATTAATACTTGAATGAGTTGAGATACAAAGTGTTGGTTATTTGTTCAATCTCTATAATGAAGCTCTCAAAAGAAAGCTTCAAGAGGGAAGAAGAAGAAGAAAACCAAGTTGAGCTCACACAACTCTCAAGCTAAACCAAAAACAAAACTATATTGGATATAGGTATATACATATGTCCCCTCTCTCTAAATTTGTTCTGGTATTTATAGGCCTCATTCCAGAATAAATAAACAACAAAAACAAGATGATGTGACCCAAATAAATGACCAGAGAAAAATAGGAGACAATAGGGGGTAGGGGGCCGGCGATGCCGGAATTTTGGGGAGTCTCTCCAGTCGGGTTATGTCAATATGGGCTCGTCTTGATGTGGAGATCTCGAGTGCACTCCATGATCCTACTAGTGTTGTTTCACTTCTTTATAAACCCATGGTTTGTGCTCAGTAGAATTGGAGGGAAACTCGATGCTTTATATCACATCAATACCTTTTGCTTTCACACCCACTTGTGCCACCACTTGCACAATTCATTATTCGTATGTACCCACTTGTTCCATAGGAAGCCCTACCTAGATCCATGTACCAAAGAGCTAGTGTACACTTGTATTGTGTTGGACCAAAATTGTGTACAATTATTTGTAACAAAAGAACTCTTTGGATATCGATCGGTTCTCTGTTCTGATTGTAATGTCGGCTCACAAATGTCGTATCCATGATTTTGAGTATGCTTTCCAGTGTTTTGTCACGAATACCTGTAATCTGTATTTACTGAGCAGACACTGGTTAATGGTACCGATATATACAAAATTGATCACGAATGAGTGGTATTAAAATGCAGTTTTCTGTGATGAACAGCTTCCCTAGCATAAAGGGGATCTCTCGCGTGAGAGAGAGAGAGTTCCTACCAATTTACGTATCCTTATTAAATGTGTGCCCTTCACACATCGTGTACCCCATACACTTCGTGTACCCCATACACTTGTACTCTATACCTGAAATAGTTAAACAAAATATTGAAATATCCATCCTAGATTATAAAGAAAGAAAGCAACACATAATCAATCACAAAATATGCATCTATACAAAGTTGTCATCTATAATAATAATGCCAAACTTAAGAGTATGGTCTATCAAGCTATCTAAAATGCAATACGTCACCCAGGACGAAACCCAAACGCACATAGCATTACTCGGCTATTTCCTTCGTCATCAGATCCATGATCGTCTGACCTGAAGGAGGACCCTATAGCTTAGACCACATTCTCATGCCACTTATTTCTTGATAAAGTGTCGTCAAATCTATAAATGCTTCACCTTCCCATATATATGGGATTGTTTGAGTATGCGATCGTTGACCTAATGTCACGATAAAGAGAACCTTTTTTCCCTTGTGTGTGAAATCACGCGCAAACTCCCGAGGAATTACTTCAGCCCGGCAGCCTCTTCGGCACTACTGAGGTAGCCGCATATTCCACCTGCACGGTGCAAAAGCTATACAACCTGCTTCTTGCTGCTCCGAATGATGGCCCTGCCATTATACAAGAACACACGTGCAGATATGGATGTTTGCATACCTAGATTACCAGCCCAGTCAGCATTTGTATGTCCACATAACCACAAGTCGGTTTCCTCATAGCATAAGGTATAGTGGGTTGTCCCACTTAAATACTTGAAAATCCTCATCACTTCATCCCAACAAGCAGACTCTGACACTAAGTTCAATCGTTAAGGATTATATGTTTGGTCAAACACACACTATGCATACATTTGACCTCTGACTATGCAAAATGGAAACCACAAAATCTGTCCTTCTTCGTCAAGAGTCTTATAACAAAGATCAAGGCTAAAAATATGTCCATTAATGATTGGAGTAATAAATTAGAGTAATTATGCGGGCTGAACCGTTTTAAAACATACCTCATGTGAGTCTCCGAAAACAAACACAGGATGCTCTTGAAACGACTCCTCTTGGATCCAATTCCCAAGTACAAACTCAACATCTCATATGTCCTCTATAGCAAAGAACAACCACTCCAAGTGGCATTCATTGTCTCCAAATCACTTTTGGTCATTACTATATCGTTCATAACAAGATCTCTGAACTTACCGTTGTTGCATTCAATCATCGTCAGTCCATATCTAACATAGATTAATGTTATCGAACCGACAACTGCTTGGATAAATATTTCAAGCCATAAATGGACTCTCTAAGTCAACTCGAGTCACCTTGGCTTTGAAACCCGTAAGCAGATCTTTCAGATCTCCTTATCCAAATCTCCATCGACAATACGATCTAAGTCTCCAGGACTAGCTCAAGATCTTTATGTGCAACGATTTCTTAAGGAAGGCGAAATAGACGCAATCATCACCCCAGGTGAAAAGAGTGTATTCGTTGTCTACCTAGGCTAGGTGAATCCCTTCACCAATAAGTGTGCTCTGTATCTCTCTACAATATCCTCCTCCTTTCGCAAGACTTCGAAAAACCCAGTTTTTATCAATAGTCTTATATTTGGTAGGACAATTTGACCAAATCCTAGACTTGATCATCTAACGTTGACTCTTGCATCTCTTCCATTGTCATTATTCACTCCTTCGCAATAGGCCCAAAAATAACGTCCTTAAGTGACTTGGGTTCCTCAACCAATGCGGAGTTACCATAGAAATCTCCTCTTTGATATCAAAACATCACTACAGTGTTAATCCACAGCACCATCTATAAGTCTCTGGAGGATCTGTGATTGGCTCCGAGCCATCGGCGGAAATATCGCTCCCACTGTCGCCAGCCACTGAAGGAACTAATTTCTTCTACACCGTTGATCGACTAGGAGTCTGCTCAATCTCGTAGAACCCCAAATCCCAACCTACTTCTGCCTTTTGCGAAAATTCCTCCCTGAGAAAATCGCTCGATGTTTCCTCCATAAGGAAATCGCTCGATGTTTCCTGTTAACATATGAATCTCTTTGTGTTTTGATTATTTTACAAAACCGCATTTCAAATATACTATATGTTACTAACCATGTCAGATTAGTCAAAGTGCTACACAACTGGTGTTATTCAAGTATAAGAACACTCAGTATTGCAACTGACATCTCAATAAAAGTTTCAGCAAGACTCGGACGCATTCAATACGTATTTAAAGGCTATAAACGGAGAAGTTGCACATCGGAGATATTCAAGATTTTTCTAATTTATTTGAGTCTAGAGTCGAGTCGATCTCAAATGGTTAGAATCAAGTTTTTTTTATTCTATTTCAATTCAATTCTCTAAAACCAAAATTTCATTTCTTATATTCCTTTTTCAAAAACTAGGCTATGTCTGAAATATCAGACAATAGACGTCTACGATAGATGTCCTTAAGACATCTATAACAGACGTCTATAACAGTTGACAATTTTTCAAAATTTGAATTTTGGTTAGAATTTCTGTTACACAACGGTCATTAAATGACAATAACTGTCCTATCTTTTAGGGGCAGTTGTAATAACTGTCTTGACTGTTCTAAAAAGTTTTCCTATATATATGACAGGTTTCTAAAGAGTTTTTCAAAATTTTCTTTCACCCGATTTTCATTTTATTTACTCTTAAGTGTTTGTGAGAACCCTGCCTCTCTTTTCTCTCAAGTTTTTACTAATTATTTTTAGAGAGAAGAGATATTTCTAGAACCATTAGACTTTTCCGTTCTTTTAGAAAAGAAAGATCTCTAAAAGTTTCCAAGAAGCGATTGTTTTTAAAACTTGTTTAATCTTGAAAACTTCTTCGGTTTGTTTTAAACTTTTGTTAATCTCCAAAATACAATCTATCATTTTCTTGAATCAAAACTTTGATTTATCTTTTGAGATTGTTAGGATTGTTAGAGTTGGTTTGTAAAGATTGTAAAATCTTTCTTTGTACGACCTAGTGAAGAAAGGTTTAAGATTTTCACGTTGTAAAGGTTTGGACTTGAGCCTCGGAAAATGTCTAGGTGTTAAAAGCCTGTAAGTGTAAAGGTTTGGATTTGAGCCTGGGTAAAATATCTGGGTTTCTCCACCCGCGAAGAGTTACTGGATAGCGTGTTGAATCCTGAGCAAAAGTTCTCAGGCAGGGATTAGCCACTGGGTTGGTGAACCTCGATAACAATTCTCTGTATCCATTTACTTTTGTTCACTTCTGTGATTGTGATAGTTTAGTATTTTTATATTCCGCTGCATAATTTCTATATTCGCAAAATTACTCTGAGTTTGCCATAAAGCCTTATTCACCCCCTCTAAGGCTATTTTTTTTAATTGGTATCAGTGCAAGGTTACTCTGTTTTAAGACTAACGTCTTGAGTTTCTGATCTTATAGCAAACCAAATGGAAGGACAAGCCATTAACCGCCCTCCTCTATTCAATGGTACAAACTATCAGTTCTGGAAAACTAAGATTAAAGTTTTCCTTCAATGTATAGATTTAGAAGTTCTAAAGATCATTGAAAAACCCTTCGTCTCACCTACTGCAAATCCCTTATCAGATGCTGAAAAGAGATTGTTGACATTAAATGTCAAAGCAATGAAAGCGCTCCATTGCTCATTGAATTCTGAAGAACTCAAAAGAATTTCTATGTATCAAACAACAAACGAGATTTGGACTAGTCTCCAGACTTCCCATGAATGAACTAGTCAAGTTAAAGAGAGTAAAATCAACTGTCTCATGCATGAGTATGAGATATTTCAAATCAGAGACGATGAATCCATCGACTCAATGTATGTTAGGTTAAACAATGTCATTACTGAACTTTTCAATTTAGGAAAGAAATTCGATGACAAAGAAAAGTGTTACAAGTTGCTAAGATCTCTCACGATATCATGGCAACCTAAGATCGCCACCATCGAAGAGGCTAATGACATGGAAAGAATCAAAAGTAGAATCCCTTATAAGAAAGTTAAAAACATACGAGATGCAATTAGGAGATCTTAAGCAAAAACAGGAAAATGACACTCAAAAGAAAAATATCACGCTAAAGGAAACTAACAAGTCAAAGCCTAAGGAATCATCGAGTGATGATGAAAGCGATGATGAAGAAATGGCCAACATTGCTAGACATTTCAGGTGTTGATATGTATGCCCTAGATGCCTGTATTGTATAGGATGCTAGGGATATGTATGTACATGACAATATTGCTCAGTTGTATATAGTATACTATTTGAGTTGTCTTTGTCTTAATTTGTGTATTTCTTTTTTTTGTTGCTTTATAATGTTTACACATATTGATAAAGACTGGATGTCACGACCCGAAAAGTACGGAACATGACCGGCACTTAAATTACGGACGTCTCGAGGTGTACGTAATCTAAGTAAGCCGAAACTCAGAAATCAAAACCAAAGAAGAAGTAGAGTGAAGGAAAAACCAACTTAAAGCAAGTAGTTTTAATAGCATAAGCCGAATTATGTGTTTTTTTAAAAACATCAAATATTTCTTGAAAATTTCGGCAAAGTCTCCATTGTAAATACTGGCCCCCAAACGGGATACAACATGAATAGTATACGAAATGAATAAAAAGGAATCCCCAAGCGGGAGCTAGCTCTTCGTCAATCGACGGTCACAGCCACACAAGCAATATAATATACAACGCCAAGGGCGAGGATCAAAACTCAAAAGGAAACTCAAAACAGCAAGAAAAACCATAGAAATACAACGCGCGACTCTAAGGTCGAAAGAATAAACATTACTGGTCTCTATCTCTAAAATAAATACATGTTTGGTTGATGGAACTTCTAGATACAACAGAATAATAATATACAAAGTATAATGATGGGTACGATAAAAATAAACCCACCTACTAGCAAGTCACCCGAAAAGAAGCAGTGCCAGCAAAGCCGTAAAGAAACCTGTACGGCAAAACCTGCAAGAAACTGTGGCACAACGGGGGTGAGTTGCCAACTCGTGAGTAGAAAAACATCTACAAACAGAAATCGCATGATCAACGCAATCCTAGGTCAACGATCATAATATATCCTCAAATATATAACCAGCAGCCTATAACAATGGATAGGGTAAATGTCTAACCCAAGTGTAATCCCATGTGCCCGTGCCAGTGCCTCAGGTAGCAATATATCTTATGGATGATGTATGAATGCATGAAACAGAATGCATGTACTGAAGAAAACTGCTTTCATAAATTAGTGAGATTTCTGTATCTTTTTTGAAAACGAGGTATCATAAATGAAATCAGCATAAACAGTGCCTAGCATCGACACAAAACAAGTATCCAAATCTCTCGATATCTCTGTGTCGCAATCTCTGTACCTCAATATCTCAAAATCTCTGTATGTCAATCTCACTATCTAGGGCGCCGTCAGTCCAGACCGGCCCCTACCATCAATCTCAAGACCACGACGGTATCCTCCGGATATCCGACGCGTCGGGTAAAATCACCGGTCGGTAGTCATCTCCTGCCAGGCTCATCGTCATCACCACGAGATTCTTGCCCCAGGATACCTTACCGGGTCCACCATGTACCCAAAACGGTTCATCCGTCTCCTCGAATCGGGTCTCGAAATCCATCAGCAAATTCATGGTGGACGACTCATACATCATGGGAAAACCGCTCTTTTTATTTAAAAAGAGAGAGAAAAGAAGTTTATAAATGTTTTTGCGGTTTTCCCCCAAATCCAGGAAATCTCATGAAAATCCGAATCCAATCATCAATAGCATGTAAACAGTGAATAATAACATGCATGAAGTAGCGAGTAATAACTACAATGTATAAACTAGCATATAAGGCAAGTATACTAATATCATGTCTAAACTATTAGCTAACAACCTATGTCAATGAAATAGTATTTTCTAAAGTGTTCGTGACATGGCAATTTATGACATTTCAGAAAATATAAAATATTATTTTTGGGAATTTAATATTAAAATAATATTTTTCCCGAAAACTGCCGATTTGCGAAATTAGGGTTTTCGAAAAAGAATATAAATATATACCAATAATTTTGAAATAAATAGAAATTAAAATAATTTATTCATTTAAATATATAATTAAAGGTTTTGGCAATTTTAAAATTTATTATATGCAGTTTCGATAAAAACCCGATTAATGCACTGCTAATCGCGATTAAGCCAAATCCGCGTTTTTACAGTTTCCATGATTAGTGCACCATGACATGTTTTATTTTATTACATGTTTCATTTCATTTGGGCTTTATATTAGGGTTTATTGGTGTAGAGAAAAGAGAAATGATTAAAGGAAAAGTCAATGGAGACATAATGAGTGGTTAGGCGAGCTTTGGAGAGAGAAAGAGAGTGTGAATTAGTGAGAGAGAGAGGGGGGGCTGCTGCCCATTATCAAATCCCCCACCATTTTCCTCCTTCTTCCTCATCTCCTCAACTCCACAACCCTCCACTAAAACCCTAGATCTATCTCCAACTATGCCCCCAAAACTCTACACTCCCTTCACAAAACTTTATCCCCATCTCCTCCTCTACCCGATGGACCGAGCAAAATGGGATTTTGACGACGTTGGGAAGTTAGTGCTGCCTAGAGTGGACTGGATGAGGTATAATTTCTTCCCTTTAGATTAGTTTCGTGGGATATCATGTTTAGATGTCGTTTTGTGAAGATTAGTGAACATTGGGAAACCCTAGTGAATGTTTGAGTGTTTGTTTGAATTGGGTGATGCCTAGTAGCTGTTAACTAAAGTTAGGTGCTGTTTAGTGACCTAGACCAGACCTTAGAATCCCAAAACATGGATTTAGAAACCCGACATCGGATAAATGTGTGATCGGTGAAGGTATTTTGGAATCTGGAGCAACCCGGGGACACTAGAATAGATTTTGGAATTACTGGGAGTCGTGCAGGCACCTAGGAAGCTACCACTGAGACCCGAGCCCCTAATTCAAACCCCAGGCCGCAGATATATTCATTCTGTCGGCAATTTGCGGCCAGAGTAGGGTAGAATTGTCCCAGATTTGGTCCATGGCTCTTTTTGCACTAAATTAGACCCCTCATATGTGCAGTTTTGGCTAATTGTCACCTGGGGAAAATCTGGAAGCATTTTGGTGTGTTTTAGGCTATGTTTTCCGTATTTTTTAAAATGCACTTTCTTGATATTTGGATTTGTATTTTGTTGTCGGGTGTTCGTACATCGACAACATGGGTTGTTTGATTGATTTGCATGTTTAGGCCATAGGTTCTAACCTAAGGGCACACCGTGCGCCGTATCGGTTTTCTGCCTCGATTTTAATACGTATTGCGATTGTTTATTATTGTAGGTACCTACGCATGGATTCCGAGGCGAAGAAGCGTGGCGTCATCGATTTCGGCCAGCGAAGACCAGGTGAGTAGTCTATATCTACCGGGGACGTCGGGTGGATGGCGTATAGCACCCCCGCAAACTTCTGATGGAAAACCGATTTGTAGAGTATGGTTAGGAAACCTAGAATAGGAAACTAGGGTTAGAACATAGATAGCTATGTAGTCATATTAGAAACTAGAGGATAGTTAAGTGTGATATGCTACTACTACCCTAGGATGACGTTTAGCAATATTACAGCTTAGGGTTCTGTAAGACTAGATAGTCGATGTAGATGCGTCATCCGAACCATACATTTTTCTAAACCAAAGAATCTTATGTATCTTTTAAATGTATATCTTGAGGGATGTTACGGATTTTAAATGATATCTTTTCTTTAAAAACACCGTAACCCCTGTTTTCAAAACTACGATTCACTTCTTAAAAAATCTGATTGTATGGTTCGGGTGTGTTTATTAGATTAGATACTTATACTTAGTGGAGATAGCATGTTTATGTAAACTCGACATGATTTGAGATATAAATGCGATGAAAGAATACAAGATGAATTTGATGATATGATGAGATGATGATATAATATGATGGTATACGGATGCGAAGCGATCGAAATGATTTATACCCTGCCGGTCCCCTGATATGAGATTATTGCAGATGCGACCTGGGGAATAGGTATATAGGGTTATATATATATAATGTTGTGAATCATGGATGACAGGCCATATGTGATATTAGGCCGTACCCTCTTTTGTCGTATAGGATGATAGGATCCCTATTAGTATAATGCCGTTGCACGATGATATTCCGTGCGTGATGAGTTTGACTTGATGATTGATCCTCACCCTTGACTAGAGGTTTCTGTACGATGGATTATACCGTACGCGATGTTATTGGGCTAGATGCCGATTGATAGATTCACCGACTCGGACATATGATAGTTGCGTATACCTTATAGCTGTTAGCTGATGATTTACTTGCTTCCTTCATGATATTATTATTGCATCGCATATACCTGTGATAGTACACCTGCACCATTATCGATGATGCGTATGTTACACGTACACATATTTGCCGGCTCACACACTTCATCATCGATAATTGCCATGTCACTACACAGTAGGGTTGCTGCATCATGATATATACATTGATACATTCATACTTGCGGATATACACATTCGTATATCCATATTGGTATACATATACCTTGATACCCATACTTGTGCACATACATATTGTATATTCATAATTTTGCACACATACATGGTACATCTATACTTGCGCATATACATATTGTACCTACATAGATAACTGGTTTTATCCGATAAAATTGGGAACCGCATGTCATATTTTAAAAACTGGAATCATTTTAAAAAGGCGGTTTCCCCTTAATATGTCATATCACTATTCCATGTTGCATGATACACGGACATGTTCGCATTTCAATTATATGCCGCACACATCATGCTCTATTATTGTACGCATTGAGATATGCTGTTTTTATGAGATTTCTGGATTTGAGGACCGTGGCTATTTCAAAAGGAAACATGGACTGTTTAAAAAACCCGGTTTCTCTTGATATGATATTTCAGTGCGTCCACCATGCGTTTTCTCGGTTCTGAGAGTGGCATGTGAAACCCGATTCGAGGAGTGGTAGGCACCGATTGCGGGTACATGGTGGACCCGGTATGGTACCCCGAGGCGAGAACGGATCGCTGTGTAGTAGACGGTGAGCCTGGAAGAGGGACTACTACCTACCGGTGATAGTATTTGGTCTCGGCGGATATCTAGAGGATACCGACCGAAGTAGAGAGATGATATGGGCCGATCCCGACTGACGGAGCCCGTGGGCCGATCCAGACTGACGGAGCCCGATATATGAGGATTTATGTGCTGATGCTGGGCACTGTTTTCATGATGTTTTCGAGTGTCGATGCTAGGCACTCAGGCTCCATGATTTTGTTGTGTCGGGAGGGACACCGTTGATATACATCCTCATACTTTCTTGCACACTCTTTTATGATATTTGCATGCATGATATTGTTGCGTCGGTGGTTGACGCATGGACTGGATCCATATACATACATACACTGATTTTATTATTGGAGATTATACCCATGCTTATAGACATTGATTCATGGGTAGACGGGATCCACATATCTGCATACCTAGATTATGGTTAGACGATATCCATATACATGCATTGATTATTACTGCTGGATAGTATCCGCATGCATAGAGGTAGTGACTATCTTGTTGGCACATATACGACCCGGTCACTCTAGATATCATAGTATTACCTGTATGATATAGTTGACCTAGGAGTCGTTGTTTATTCGATTTCTACTTGTAGATATATTTCTATTCACGAGTTGGCAACTCACCCCGTTGTGCCACAGTTCTTGCAGGTTGACCGCTTGGATCAGTAGCGGCTTCGCTGGCGCACAGTTCCATTCGGGTGTTTTGCATTGGTAGGTGGGACACTTGTATCGTACCCACTCTTGTATTATATTTCATATTGTATCTAGTTAACTCCATCAATCGATCAAAGTTGTAAATTGTATAAGTGATGAGACTCGTAGTTGCGAGATTTGAGCGATGGGTTTTATATTCACTTTGGGGGTTATATCTTGCTCATTTCTTTATCTTTTGTGGTGAACTTCGCCGTTGGGCGTCGTATACTTATTTTTATTATCTTGCGTGGTTGTGATCCGCCGATTGGCGAAGAGCTAGCTCCCGCTTGGGGATGCCATTATTCCTATTATGTATTTATGGTTTTGGATCAAAATATACAAAGGAGGTGCTGCCAAAATTTTTAAAAGACGGAACATGTTTTCAAACTAGTAAATTTCACTTGATTTCATTATACCTTTTCAAAAACTTCACCTCCTTTATTTTCTTAAAAAGGTTTAGATTTCTAGGGTTCAGCTTACTTGAATTCCGTTACGCCTTTAGACGTTGCGTGATTCAAGTGCTGGTCACGAGCTAATATTTCGGGTGTAACACTTTGAATTCCCGTTTGATGTCTTTCGTGATAATTAGTGATCGTACGTGTTATTATATATATGTGTTCCTAGGATTATTAGTTATATTTAGTCGTGTTAGCAAATTGGAAGATTTTCCTTTGCAGTGTAGTGTACACTTGCACACTTAGATTTTGGGACTTAGGGTTTTGGTAGCATATTAACCATTCTTGTGTTGCATGGTTGCTAACTTTTTCCCCACCCTTTAATCAAAACAAAAACCCTTTTTATAATTTCAAATCCTATTAAACAATGAGGCATGGTGGTTAGGTGAAGGTTTACCTTGAGACCATTTTCTTCCCTTCTCTCTCTCTCCTCTCCCCACTTCAGAATTTCTGCAGCTCCAGCAGAAAAACGCTCTCATTTTCTTCACCTCTTCTTCTTCTTTTCATTCCCTTTGATTTCCAAACAAAACCTACACAAATCAACACATTTATCATCACAAAACCATGGAAAAGGGGGCTTTTTGGGTGTTTGAAGGCTAATCTGCACACCTGAGAGAGGAGCTGGACTTTTGGTGTTTGATAAGGTCATTTGAAGATATAAATTCATGTCTTAACCTCTTTTTCCATAACTTGCATGTTTAGTTTCAAAATATCACCTTTTTGTGCAATTTTAGTGCTATTGAAGGGATTTAGTGGTAATATGTTAAAGTTTATGTTGTTGTGGCTTGATTTGCTTGTTAATGAGTTATTAGTGTGGGTTTAGACTTAGGTTTGTTTCAGTTTGCACAAAAATACCCTAAAGTTCCATTTTAGTGCAAAGTGTGGATTTTAAACTAGAATAAGGCCCTATAGGATCTGCTGCTACCCGTGACATTTCAAAGTAAAACTAGATGTTACTGTAGCATGTATGTATAGAGAGCACACACAAAACCTGGGAGCCTAATTCCTTACCCAGGCCGCCGAAATATGCATTCTGGCCGCAAATTGCGGCCAGATGGGGGAGTTTTGGGTTGGGGTTTGGGGTGTTGGCATCTGCTGCTATGTGGGTTATTTTTATATATATAGTTTTACAATATCTTTTCTATATCAAAATCTGGAGGTGATTACCTATTTTCCCGTATTTTTAATCCTTCGCGACACGCGTGATACGTGTGTATGGGTTTTGGGTTTCTGCGTATCGTGACGCGTCGGAGTGACTTCAGGCGCGTAATCACACGTTTTAGCGTATCGCGCACACGCGCGCTTGGTTCACGACACGAGTTACTAGTTCGGCCTTAATGTCGTGTTTGTGTGACTTCAAGCTTATGTATGATGTATTGTGAAATTCTAGGTTCGCAGGCGAGTACGGCGGACGCCGCGCAGAAGGGAAAGCAAGTTGTTGGCTATACCTAGCGAGAGACTACGGTGAGTAGATTTAACATCTACGGGGATATCACCCGCATGGCGTTCTACGTCAGGGCTGATAGGACCTTATAGTTTCCTTTGTATACATTGACTATTCATGGCTACTATTTAGTGCATACTGCATTTTCTGCTATATGTATATAAACTAGAATTGATGGAACACCGCACCCTTACTGGCAGTTCATGTTGCACGAGCACTACCCTGACATGATATTCATACTTGATGCATACATCACATCGGATCATTATGCTATTGCTCACCTTT
Source organism: Agapanthus africanus (assembly GCA_030015575.1). NCBI lineage: Eukaryota > Viridiplantae > Streptophyta > Magnoliopsida > Asparagales > Amaryllidaceae > Agapanthus > Agapanthus africanus. The sequence continues at coordinate 380,657,732 of JASDDO010000022.1, read as the reverse complement.
TATGTGACTTGACATAATATTCATACTTGATGCGCATATCACATCACATTTACTTGCATATTGGTAGGGATTACATGTGTTTTCCGGATTTGGGAACCGTGGCCTTTTCAAGTAATCATTTAAAAACCCGGTTCCCTTGATATGATATTTTGGGGCGCCACCCTGTGTTTTCTCGGTGCTAGAGTGGCTTATGCTGAGAGAGCGATGACCCGGACTGACGGATTCCCGATATATTGAGAGAGGGCTGACCCGGACTGACGGATGCCCGATATATTGAGAGAGGGCTGACCCGGACTGACGGATTCCCGATATATTGAGAGAGGGCTGACCCGGACTGACGGGGCCCGATGGATGAGGATTTGCGTGTCGATGGTGGACACGAGTATTTATGATATTTGGGTGCCGATGTTGGGCACTCGGGATTCTCAGAGATGTACAGGATTTGAGGGCAGATGAGAGTGCCGGCGCCTGAGCTATTTGGGGGATCTGGGTGCATTGATGGATACCGATTATATATTCCACGTTGACATTCCGTGTAGATATTATATTGCCCATGCTCAGCATTTATTATTGTACCTTACCCTGTAGTTACATTACCTGATAGAGCACTTGCATGATTATTGCACATACTGCTTATCACATATTGATATCATCTGTTGGCATATGATAGAGTAGCGTAGTACGTGCATGCTCGCGATTACTTTTATATGTTATCTCTATTCACGAGTTGGCAACTCACCCCCGTTGTGCCACAGTGTTTGCAGGTTGCCCTTCGGAGTAGTTGCGGCAGGCTGCGGTTGCATCTTTTTACACAGATACCCCCATAGTTGGTGTACTAGCTCTTTGCTGATAGGTGGGTTTTGTGCGGTATCTGTTTATCTTTCAGTATGTACGTTGTTGTATCTAGTATTCTCCATCTACCATGTATGTATTTGACTTAGAGACAGTGTGAGGACGATGATGTATTATATTTGTATTCTGGTGTCGAGCTCGTTGCGAGCCGACTGTACTTGCAGTTTATCCTATCTGTGATGTTCCCACTTGTGGATCTTGATCTTCGCTACGGCGTCGTATATTACTATCTTGGTGATTGTTTACTTAGATTTCTTATCATGTTAGTAAATGCTTTCCTTTAAAACTTATAACACTCTATACTTTCATTGGTTTGATTTCTGGGTTTTCGGTTCACTTAGTCGCGTTACGCCTGTAGACGTTACGTGGTTAAGTGCCGATCACGGGCCAAACTTCGGGTCGTGACATCGGGTCGTGACAAAGTTGGTATCAAAGCGCTAGGTTTAACCTTTGTTCGAGTTTATGTTTGACTATGCGGAGTCTAGGGCGGTTATGCATTTCGGAACCTAGGCTTGACCTTAAGGAACTTAGACTTGGACGGGGGGGGGGGGTATTAGACCCGAACTTTCGTTTCATAGGCCGACCCTGATTGATGGAGTAGGTAGCTTGAGTAGAGTGACGTACCGTACGTATGTTCCGCGGCATATTTACGATACGATACTCCACTTATGAAACCTTAGAATATACATATTTTTGAGACCAGTGATTCTCTTCGTATCTATGATTATACATCCCTTGGAGATCCTCGATTCTATTAGTTCCATGATCATACTTTCATTGATGTTGTTTCTTCTTATGATCATGTGTCCATACTGGATTTGTCTTTTCCTCTCATGCCGTTGATCTGCTCTCTTTGATACTCGATTGAGGTTCATGTCACCATTGTTTGAGCGCAGTTTGAGCTGCTGCTAGTGTTGCGGTCAGGGCGAGCTCAGCTGGTATGGGGGCCGACCATTGTGTTTTCTGGTGGCATGGGAACGTCTCTAGTTAGTATTGATGATTGTGACCTCTTGTGGAGGCGAGTGCTTGGTTTTACACCGGATGATCGGGCCATTGTTAGAGCATCCAGTTGAGAGAGGACTGTTGATGTACATCATACCTCAGAGATTATGATGTCGCCTACCGTGCAGACAGATGACCCAGCTGTTGCTGAGATTGATAGGATGTCACTTCCGGAGCTTACGAGCTGAGATCGCTGGAGCTTCCAAGCAGATATGAGACAGTTGATAGCTAGTCTACCCCGATTTGAGAGACGAGAGTGATTCGTTCGATTTATGCGCCGGAGCAGGCCCAGTTGAGTTAAAGATTTCCAGTGTGGAGAGTCTTACTCAGATCTAGAGCAGACCGATTTAGAGATGACCGCCAATGTATCGCCTTTCCTGGAGGATTGAGGCACTGTTCAGCGTACAGACGAATGAGCCAGTTGTTGCTGCAAATGACGAGGTATCGCCCAGAGGTTGGAGCTACTGTAGCATAAGTATATACTTAGAGATATGATGGAGGGTCGCTAGCCACCCAAGGGTGAAGGACAAGGACGTGTGGTTCGTTCGCTTAACCGATGCGAGGTCATCAGATAGATTGATTCCAGCTAGAGACGACTTCACGCAGATTCGTTGAGAGTCGATAGAGACGATTGAATGCCAGGAAACCATATTCCAAGTTTAAAGTGTTCAGAAAGACGTGCAAGAAATTCTATGGACTCTCTAAAAGAATGAAACCCTAACTCGATATAATGACCGTGTGAAAGCCTTTGAACCTTAGGGTCTGCGGCAGTTCCATGGCGCCATTAGTGAGGCTTGGGTTTGCCCTTCTATGGCTGGACCACTGATGCTGTGGCATGTACTTGACACTATTAAACTGTACCCAAGATGTTGATCTCTTGAGGGATTATGAGGTTTTGACATATCGATCGGATGGTTCGACATCATTCGGATATCTTGTGATGGGATACATTGCTTGGGAGACTCCAGATACGAGCATAGCCGTTGAAGCGCAGTCCATGCAGCCATGAGAAGACGAGTTCGAATCAGTCGACATTGGAGCCGAGTGAAGTGAAGAGTTCGCACGAGAATTCGACGAGGTAATGTTCCACACCGCTGACATCAGAGATGCGATACGCATGCAGAGGCGTTGTATATGGATATACCTTCCAGAAGGAGTCGCGATGAGTATGCAGCCATTCCGGAACAAGAAACAGATATATAAAAGATAATAACTTACGGGCAATTCGGCAGGAATGAGATTTGGGAGAGACCTCGACAGGACCTTCCTGGAATACTATACGAGAAGACCTGGACCCAGGAGTGGTCATATTGTGCACACCCAGCAGGCCAGGGTTCGGCATCGTCGACGAGATAGTTGACCAGGTTCGGATAGAGGACCTCACCCAGATGCGTTATGAGTTGATCGAGAACGGACGAGTATTGAGTATTCCTCCGATGGTTGGGACGAGTTCCCGAGGACATGTTCGGCCAGATATCTTCTACAGAGTGATGAAGCTACTGAGTACACGATTTTGAGTCCGTGCGAGAGACTTCGGATTGACCGTGGCCGAGAACGGTTGCAGTGCGCAGATAGCATGGCGTGACGTCATAGTGAGAGATGATAAAGACGAGGGGAACCAGAAGTTCGTGCGTGACGCTGATAAGCTGTTGTTACACCCCGTCGAGATCAGAGACCTGATATGCTTATAGAGGCGTTGGGATACGGCCAGTTTCCGAGGAAATGTGTTCGGAACACGCAGATGTCCAGAAAATGAGGAAAGATTAGGTAAGAGTACCAGCCTCCGTACAGTTCGGCATTGGCGAGATCGGAAGAGACCTTGAGCAGGATTCCTTCCAGGACACTGCTGCAATGAGATTTGCACCCAGGATCAGATGTGTCACGTATAGTCAGAGGAACAGAGGCCGACGCCAGCAACGTACTTCTTTATGAGTGGTCATGATGATTGACCGAGAGATGATCAGAGAAGTGCCAGAATGGAATCGTCCCCGTTAGCGCACCTGACAGGGCCGATGAGCCGATGGATTGCGAGATTGGTGAATCCACAGAGAAGATAGGACCCAGAGACTGAGGATGCCAGACCGTGAGCAGGAGGCAAGCGGATGTTCTTGTTCTACCGGTTTCTAGGCGCACCAAATTATTTCTCAACATTGTAGGAGGTGTACCTCGATGTCCTTTGTTGCGATTTGCGTTTGTGATCTGAGTATCACGCTTATATCGCTTGGATTTGAGTTTTGATGACGAGTTTCCTGATACTGATTTCGTGCACCATGGCTGCACCTACTGAATATTTACATTTTGTGCATAGTTATTGCACTTGAGATATGATTTATACACCATGGTATTGGTTTTTGATTTGTGCATGATTATCATACTTGATATCGGTTTTGTGCCTTGGTTGCACATGTTTATGATTTCATGGATTTCATACGGTTGATTTGATTTTGTGCGTATGGTATGCACTCGATTTGATGTTTGCACTCGGTATAGCTTATATGTGCTTGTAGTGCATTCACATGCGTTTTGTGCACGCAGTTGCACACGTTTACGATTTTATACACCTTGGTGTATTCGGTATTGCTGTTTATGCATTTGAGTTATTGATCGGTATTTGTGCACAGGATGCACCGTATTTGTATTTCGTGCACTGGATGCACTGTATTTGTATTTCGTGCACTGGATGCACTGTATTTGTATTTTATGCACTAGATTGCATTTTGCATTTGTTGCACCGGACGGGTATTTATGCGTTGTCGCACTGGATTTATACCCCGTACCTTGGTTGCACCCGATTTATATCCTTGAGCATTCGTTTTACCAGATTTGTATTTTTGTGTGTGTTGGCACTTGCCGTTCGTTTTTGTGCATGTTACTGCACTATATGCTTTTACGGACCCGACGTGTTTTGGTTGGATTTTGCGCGTATTAGGCGCTTGATTTTGGATTTTTGTGTACATCGGATGCACTTGAGTGAGATTTTACTCGTGCATGTTGGATGCTCTTGACTTGGATTTCTTCCGTGCATATTGGATGCGATTTCATTCGTACGGGACATATGCACTGCTATGGATTTTTGCGCATGTTGGGCGCATGATATGAGATGTGGTTCGGTGCACACCGGATGCACTGGATTGAGATTTTAGTGCATTTTAGATGCACCAGATATAGTTATCGTGCACACCCGTTGCACTGGACAGATGCTTTCGTGCACACCCGTTGCACGTAGTTTTGGGTTTTTGTGCATATTGTGGGACATGTATTTGGATTTGATTTCCATGCGCACCAGACGCATGTGTTTATTGGATACGCCTTTGGTGGCTGATTTTGCTTTTGAGCACTTTGTTTTCATGTTGGGCACTACATGGTGTAGTAGCCAAACATGATTGATCTGAGGACATTACCTGAGTACTTTGCATGCATTAAAGGATTACTAAAGGGTTTTCAAGAGGAGCTATAATCTCACTATTTTCTTAAGTGTCCGTGAGCGACACGAACGTTTATAAAGGAAAACCTTTTGGGATATTTTGAAAAGCGACGGAACGTGTATTTAAGAAAACATATATGGACATATATTATTATTTTAAAATGAGCGTCCGTCAGTTATGCCGTGAGTTACGCATCCACGCGGCGATTTAGAAAAGATTTTGCATGTATTTCATTCAGATTTTTGAGTTTTTCAAAGATGCGTACTATACACATATTATAGTAATTGACTAGTGTATATTGGATTTCAGTAGTGGATTTCGAGATCTGTATCTCTATTGTAACTCCGAGAATATGCATACAAATCCGATGATTTGCGTGATGCTTGACGGAGTTCGGTTTTGAGTTTTGTGCTCGTTTCATGCATGCTTGACGCGCAGTGTTATTTCTGCGTTTTCCATGACTTCGGAACCCCATTGTTTTGAGCCGATTATTGAAATGTTTTAGATTTTGGGGGTTTAAATTTAAATTCGGGAACCGAATTTATTTAAGGGGGGAAGATTGTAACATTTCAGAAAATATAAAATATTATTTTTTGGAATTTAATATTAAAATAATATTTTTCCCGAAAACTGCCGATTTGCGAAACTGGGGATTTCGAAAAAGGGTATAAATATATACCAATAATTGTGAAATAAATAGAAATTAAAATGATTTATTCATTTAAATATATAATTAAAGGTTTTGGCAATTTTAAAATTTATTATATGCAGTTTCGATAAAAACCCGATTAGTGCACTGCTAATCGGGATTAAGCCAAATCCTCGTTTTTACAGTTTCCATGGTTAGTGCACCATGACATGTTTTATTTTATTACATGTTTCATTTCATTTGGGCTTTATATTAGGGTTTATTGGTGTAGAGAAAAGAGAAACGATTAAAGGAAAAGTCAATGGAGACATAATGAGTGGTTAGGTGAGCTTTGGAGAGAGAAAGAGAGTGTGAATTAGTGAGAGAGAGGGGGGGGGCTACTGCCCATTATCAAATCCCCCACCATTTTCCTCCTTCTTCCTCATCTCCTCAACTCCATAACCCTCCACTAAAACCCTAGATCTATCTCCAACTATGCCCCAAAACTCTACACTCCCTTTACAAAACTTTATCCCCATCTCCTCCTCTACCCGATGGACCGAGCAAAATGGGATTTTGACGACGTTGGGAAGTTAGTGCTGCCTAGAGTAGACTAGATGAGGTATAATTTCTTCCCTTTAGATTAGTTTCGTGGGATATCATGTTTAGATGTCATTTTGTGAAGATTAGTGGACATTGGGAAACCCTAGTGAATGTTTGAGTGTTTGTTTGAATTGGGTGATGCCTAGTAGCTGTTAACTAAAGTTAGGTGCTGTTTAGTGACCTAGACCAGACCTTAAAACCCCCAAAACACGGATTTAGAAACCTGACATCGGATAAATGTGTGATCTGTGAAGGTATTTTGGAATCTGGAGCAACCCGGGGACACTAGAATAGATTTTGGAATTACTGGGAGTCGTGCAGGCACCTAGGAAGCTACCACTGAGACCCGAGCCCCTAATTCAAACCCCAGGCCGCAGATATATTCATTCTGTCGGCAATTTGCGGCCAGAGTAGGGTAGAATTGTCCCAGATTTGGTCCATGGCTCTTTTTGCACTAAATTAGACCCCTCCTATATGCAGTTTTGGCTAATTGTCACCTGGGGATAATCTGGAAGCATTTTGGTGTGTTTTAGGCTATGTTTTCCGTATTTTTTAAAATGCAGTTTCTTGATATTTGGATTTGTATTTGGTTGTCGGGTGTTCGTACATCGACAACAGGGGTTGTTTGATTGATTTGCACGTTTAGGCAATAGGTTCTAACCTATGGGCACACCGTGCGCCGTATCGGTTTTCTGCCTCGATTTTAATAAGTATTGCAATTGTTTTTTATTGTAGGTACCCACGCATAGATTACGAGGCGAAGAAGAGTGGCGTCATCGATTTCGGCGAGCGAAGACCAGGTGAGTAGATCTATATCTACCGGGGAAGTCGGGTGGATGGCGTATAGCACCCCCGCAAACTTCTGATGGAAAACCGATTTATAGAGTATGGTTACGAAACCTAGATTAGGAAACTAGGGTTAGAACATAGATAGCTATGTAGTCATATTAGAAACTAGAGGTTAGTTAAGTGTGATATGCTACTACTACCCTAGGATGACGTTTAGCGATATTACCGTTTAGGGTTCTGTAGGACTAGATAGTCGATGTAGATGCGTCATCCGAACCATACCTTTTTCTAAACCAAAGAATCGTATGAATCTTTTAAATGTATATCTTGAGGGATGTTACGGATTTTCAAATGATATCTGTTCTTTAAAAACACCGTAACCCCTATTTTCAAAACTACGATTCACATCTTTAATAATCTGATTGTATGGTTCGGGTGTGTTTGTTAGATTAGATACTTATACTTAGTGGAGATAGCATGTTTATGTAAACTCGACATGATATGAGATATAAATGCGATGAAAGAATACAAGACGAAATTGATGATATAATGAGATGATGATATGATATGATGGTATACGGATGCGAGTCGATCGAAATGATTTATACCCTGCCGGTCCCCTGATATGAGATTATTGCAGATGCGACCTGGGACATAGGTATATAGGGTTATATATATATAATGTTGTGAATCATAGATGACAGGCCATATGTGATATTAGGCCGTACCCTCTTTTGTCGTATAGGATGATAGGATCCCTATTAGTATAATGCCGCCGCACGATGATATTCCGTGCGTGATGAGTTTGACTTGATGATTGATCCTCGCCCTTGACTAGAGGTTTCCGTACGATGGATTATACCGTACGCGATGTTATTGGGCTAGATGCCGATTGATAGATTCACCAACTCGGACATATGATAGTTACGTATACCTTATAGCTGTTAGCTGATGATTTACTTGCTGCATTCATGATATTATTATTGCATCGCATATACCTGTGATAGTACACCTGCACCATTATCGATGATGCGTATGTTACACGTACACATATTTGCCGGCTCACATACTTCATCATCGATAATTGCCATGTCACTACACAGTAGGGTTGCTGCATCATAATATATACATTGATACATTCATACTTGCGGATATACACATTCGTATATCCATATAGGTATACATATACCTTGATACCCATACTTGTGCACATACATATTGTATATTCATAATTGTGCACACATACATGGTACATCTATACTTGCGCATATACATATTGTACCTACATAGATAACTGGTTTATCCGATAAAATTGGGAACCGCATGTCATATTTTAAAAACTGGAATCATTTTAAAAGGGCGGTTTCCCCTTAATATGTCATATCACTATTCCATGTTGCATGATACACGGACATGCTCGCATTTCTATTATATGTCGCACACATCATGCTCTATTATTGTAAGCATTGAAATATGCTGTTTTTATGAGATTTCTGAATTTGAGGACCGTGGCTATTTCAAAAGGAAACATGGACTGTTTAAAAAACCCGGTTTCTCTTGATATGATATTTCAGTGCGTCCACCGATTGCGGGTACATGGTGGACCCGGTATGGTACCCCGGGGCGAGAACGGATCGCTGTGTAGTACACGGTGAGCCTGGAAGAGGGACTACTACCTACCAGTGATAGTATTTGGTCTCGGCGGATATCTGGAGGATACCGACCGGAGTCGAGAGATGATATGGGCCGATCCAGACTGACGGAGCCCGTGGGCCGATCCAGACTGACAGAGCCCGATATATGAGGATTTACGTGCCGATGCTGGGCACTGTTTTCATGATGTTTTCGAGTGTCGATTGTTCGGCACGCTTTATTACATTTTAATACCACTCAATTCCTGTCATTTTTTTGTCAATAAACAGTGCTATTAATCTCTTTCTGCTTATTAATACAGAACACAGGTACACAGGCAAAAACACTGGAGATGGTACACAACATGAACGGAAACAACGGTTTTTAACCAGAACTGCAGACGGGCAGAATACAGATCAAGATTTAAATGAGTTTGCAACAAAAAAGTATGTGACTAAGTGTGAACATGTGTAAACATGGATTTACCCATGATTTGTTCTCTGTTCATTGCTCCAGAATTCACCCACGTGAGAGCTAGACTAAATTGCAATTACAGGGAGACATTCAACCAACTAGAAGATTAATGTACCAAGGTGGGCCCCACACTCTTCAAGTCGGCCGCAAATTTATTCATAATAGCCGCAATTTGCGGCCCAGACTGTGTCAAATTGGTTCTTTTTCTTCTTGTGGGTCCCCCATTGTGTATTTAGTCCACCTGTGGTTGTATCTTTTTAATTTGGGTTGCCTACAAATAGCAGATCTGAGATGTAGTTCAGGGTGATTTTTTAGAAGAAATTCTGATATTCTTGCATATTTGTACACTTTTTAACATTCTTGTAGCTCTTGGATTTGGGTTGAGTTCTTTGCCCTCCTCTGGTCTTGCAACCTCTCTTTTTGAGCTTGCAAGATTAGATTTTGGTATTTGAACTCATTACATGTATTTTGAACCATTGCAATAAATCTCTATTATCAAGTTTGATCCTTGTATCTCTTTTTCTTATTTTTGTCACTTCTTCTCATTATTCAGTTGTGTATTGCTATGATAATGTGTGAGTAGTTATTCTTGGGCTATGGTGAGGTAGGATGTGGAATGACTTTACTTCCAACCCCTCCCTTTTTGATTCTTGCACTTTTTCTCTTCTTTTCTTAACATCGCAAGTTTATTATGGTTTGCTTGATAGGATATATCGTTTTGAATGGTTGCAAATCAACCTTTAACATATATCCTATCTTTTCTTTACATTTTATCGTTGCTTTGTTACGATTTGAAGTAGGCGTGAATACGGAATTAAGTTACGTGTAGCAACTAGCTAGATAGGATATATAGCATTCTTGCATATATTCTATACTTGCTACTTCACTTAACTAATTACATATCCACTCCATTATCAATCTCATTCTTGTTAGTTTCTGTTTTTCTAACCTTGATATCATATTTCATCCCGATAAATTTTTCGGATAAATACGGTATGCTTTCGGTATTCTAATGGAAACTAAAAAGAAATAAATCTTGAATCAATAATGGAGAGTTGGGGGTAAATGTCATATTTCACTCTTACTGAACCTTAGCTTAAGTTTTTATATCCCAAACCTTGTTTCTTTTTGGTATTACACTAAAACGTGACAAAACACCATCTTCCAACTTTTGATCCATAACTCAATTTGATGTCGTGATATCCACTCCTTGTGGTTCGACCCGTGCTTGCTCGCTACAACGCGCCGTGCACTTGCGGTATTTTTAAAACTCGATACTCACGTCATGCACTATTTTTCCGAAAAAAACCGACATATCCGATATTGACCTCATTTACCAAAAAGCACGTCACCGTGGGTTTCGAACAAGTTTTTGGCGCCGTTGCCGGGGAGTGGTAACACCACGAAGATTATTTTGAGTTATCTCTGTATATACTTTGTATAAAACAAACTAAACACCAAAAACACCTCAAATATCCGACTCGTTTGTAACGTTTTGAAAATCGTTTCGGTGAAATTTCGAAAAAACGGTAAAATAAGGGGGTTTTCTGTAAAAAGTCAAAATACAAATATCTTATTATAAAAATTAAATATACATATTCTAGCTATGTAATTGCTAGTATTTGGTGTTTATTGAGTCACAGGTGAAATTTCAAATTTTCTGAAATTTTTTCCGAAATTAATTATTTTAATATTATTTTAAGCCGTCACTAATACATTTAATTAGGGAAAATTACAAATTGTAATGAGTTGAAACAAATTTTGTGCATCATAAAACATTAAACAAAATTTTATCATATGGTTTTTGAAACGAAATCGTTTGCCAAAACGGTTTAGAAATTATTGAAGGAAAAAGGCTTTTTTTATGTAAATGAAGTTTAGGCTTGTTGACTTGAGAGAGGGGGGGTTATTTTGACTTGGGAACTTGTACACAACCCACACACACCCCCATATCCCTCACCAACTGACCCCAATCAGCAGCCCCCCCTAAATGTCACCCCATTTTGTGTGTAGAAAATGAAAATAAAAGGGAATTAGCAAAAGTCAAGAAGTGATGCTTAGACATTTGAGGAGTGGGTCTTTTTTCTTTCTTTCTTTGACTTTCCAAACCCACCCACACCTCTCTCCCTTCCCCCTTGCTGTTCTGGCCGAGCCCTCCCCCTTGTGCAGCCCCACAAAATCCCATCTCATTTCCCCCTCAAAATTCATCAAATTTCACTCAAAAATCAATGCAAAAATCCCTCAAAATCAAAATCCACCTCCTACCCATTTTAGGGTAGCCTTAGATGCATGGATCTTGGTGCAAGGATTTCATTTTGGAGGTCTAGATTTCATGTTTGATAATGGAATTGTGAGGTATAAATTTTGTGCCCTATGGTTGTTTGTTGATTAGTTGCTTATATGATTTTGTTTATAAGTGTTAAATTGGTTGTTGTGGTTTGTGTGATGAAAATTCAAGAGAAGAATTTGAATCATGTTAGGGTTTTATGTTATGAGATTATGCTTATGTGATGTTTTGACATATTAATGATTGCTAAATCAAATTAGGTTTCTAGTTGCAATTTGTTAAATTAAAATTTAACATAAATAAGCTTTTTATGCAAACTAGGTTTTTATGAAATGCATATATGGGTGAGATCAAATTATGGTTAGGCTTTTTATCACATTATTAACATCTTAATTTTTTGTTTAGCAACTTAGATCTTGCAAATCCAACCTAAATTGTTGTTTGTGCATTTTGCTATAAAATTGTTAAAATTTAAGTATTTTTGTAAACTAGAATTTTAGGGTTTTTGGAATTTAACGAGATTAAATTATGGGAATTGTTTTTATGACTTATTCAAGTTATTTAATAAGCATTATGGCCGCTAGAATTGTTTAAACGTCGAGTTTTGTACTAAAACGGGTAATTTTGCTTGCTAGTTTTTCGGAAAAACGGCTTTTAAAGTGAATTTGGGGTTTTTGTGAGTTTTAACCTATTTTATATTAAAATTAGTGTTCGTGAATGTGAAAATGAGTGTATTTGGGTTTTTCTCGATGGTCTGGCGTTTGTACGCCGATGTCGAGGGTTTTTGGGTTGATTTGTGGAAGCAACCATAGGTTTTGACCTATGTGGGATTCGTGTGTCGTTTTGGTCATGAGTCGGATTTTAATGCGATGCGGTGCGTTATGATATGTAGGTACCCCCATGTGGACTTCGAGACGGCAAGCAAGCGCATGGCGACGTCGGCACCGGCGAGCGAGGACCAGGTGAGTAGATTTATATCTACGGGGAGAAGTCGGGTGGATGGCGTATAGCACCCTCGCAGTCCGTGGTGGTGTATACGGATGCGTATACACACCAACAATTATTATATGTTATTTGGGATTAATAACGATGTTTAGGATGGATATTGGTGTGTTGGATTATTTTAGTGTTGCGAACCCTAGGGTAGTGTTGCACTACACACATACATACTTGCATACATTCCTATTTATATATGCTCATGGGATTCTTTATAGTTATGTGTTCACATGGGTATGGGACTATGTGTTCACATACGGATATGAGGACGATGCTTGGGATTGAGCTGAGTCGATGAGATTTTTTTTGTGGTTGTGATATCGGTTTGTACGAGACTGTCGATCAGTAGTCAGATCATGACTATATTGATGATATTAGTATTGTACTAGATATAGGTCAGTACCCTGAACTATGATCTTGGATAAAGAGGATACCAGATGAATAGTGTGATGAATATGATATTAACCCGTACCCAGATTTGGGGATGTCGTACGACGAATTGACGTACGAGCTATATTTTGATGATTGATCCGCACTCTTGACTTGGGATGTCTGATTATAGATATGGTATCGGATATGATATTATTGAGGCGGGATCACCGACTAATATATATACAGGTATGTATATGTATCGACTCAGATGTTAGGCGGTTTCCTTACCTGTAGTTCAGCTTGTTAGTTCAGCCGTATAGTTTAGTGTAGTTGTTAGATTAGATTCGATTCTTACCTATTTCAAAAACTAACGAATCGTGGGTATTTTAAAAGACAGCCCTAGGGATCCTACGAATATTTCAAAAGACGTATCTTTTCATAAAAACGCCGTAGCCCCTATTTTCAAAACCCCATGATTCGTGTTATTTCAAAAGACACCATTTGTAGGACTTATATTAGATTGATGCAGATTAGTTATAGTTGCGTCTAGTATTCAGCTCCCGCTTGTTATTGTGGTTCGCTTTGCATCGCATACTTATGTTATAATTTCTTATTGCAATGTTGATATCATATTGTTAGGACACCAGCACCATTACCGATGATGCGTATGTACCACGTACACTTACTTGCCGGCTCACACACATCTTCATCGGTAATTGCCATGTCACGTACACCTTAGAAAATATTATATTGCTTGACTTAGCTTGTTAGTTAGTAATTTGACATGATATTAGTGTACCTGCCTTATATGCCAGCTTAACATTGTAGTTATTACTTGTCACTTCATGCATACTGTTATTCATTGTTATGCCTATATTCATAGTCTTACATGCTATTGATGATTTGGATTCGGATTTCCATGAAATTTTCTGGATTTGGGGGGAAAACCGCAAAACTTATATAAACTGATTGCTCTCTTTTTAAATAAAAAGTGTGGTTTTTCCCATGATGTATGAGTCGTCCACCATGAGTTTGCTGATGGATTTCGAGACCCGATTCGAGGAGACGGATGAACCGTTTCGGGTACATGGTGGACCCGGTAAGGTACCCCGGGGCAAGAAGCACGTGATGATGACGATGTGAGCCTGGCAGGGGAGCACTTCCTACCGGTGATTTTACCCGACGCGTCGGATATCCGGAGGATACCATCGTGGTCTTGAGATGGATGGTAGGGGCCGGTCTGGACTGACGGCGCCCTAGATATGATGATTGAGACATTGAGATTTCGAGATATTGAAGTACAGAGACTGTGATACAGAGATATCGAGATATTGGGATTACGTTTTGTGCCGATGCTAGGCACTGTTTTATGCTGATTTCATTATGATACCTCATTTTAAAAATACAAAGGAAATCTCACTAAATTATGAAAACAGTTTCTTCATTTACATGTATTCTGTTTTCATGCATTCATACCTCATTCATATGATATATTGCTACCTGAGGCACTGACACGGGCACATGGAATTACACTTGGGTTAGATATTTGCCCTAACCATTGTTATGGGTTGCTGGTTATATATTTGAGGATATATTATGATCATTGACCTAGGATTGCGTTATTTATGCGATTTCTTTTCGTAGATGTTTTTCTATTCACGAGTTGGCAACTCACCCCCGTTGTGCCCCAGTTTCTTGCAGGATTGCCGTACAGGTTTCACTACGGCTTGCGGGCATAGTTTCCTTCGGGTGATTTGCTAGTAGGTGGGTTTACTTGTATCGTACCCCCCATTATATAACTTGTATATTATTACTCTGTTGTATCTAGAAGTTCCATCAACCAAACATGTATTTATTTTTGAGATAGAGACCAGTGATGTTATTCTTTCGACCTTAGAGTCGCGCGTTATATTTCTGTGGTTTTCTTGTGGTTTTGAGTTTCCTTTTGAGTTTTGATCCTCGCCCTTGGCGTTGTATATTATGTTGCTTGTGTGGTTGTGACCGTCGATTGACGAAGAGCTAGCTCCCACTTGGGGATGCCTTTTTATTGATTTCGTATACTATTCATGTTGTATCCTGTTTGGGGGCCAGTATTTACAAAGGAGACTCTGCCGAAATTTTCAGGAAATATTTGATGTTTTTAAAAACGCATAATTCGGCTTATGCTATTAAAACTACTTGATTTAAATTGGTTTTCCTTCACTCTACTACTTTTCTTGGTTTGCATTTCTGGGTTTTCGGCTTACTTGGATTACGTACGCCTCGAGACTTTTCGTAGTTTAAGTGCCGGTCATGTTCCGTACTTTCGGGACGTGACAAAGTTGGTATCAGAGCGTTAGGTTTTACCTTCGGAGCGTAGGATGACCCTTGGTTGATGGAATAGGTGACTAAAGTAGAGTGACGTACCGTTGGTATGTTCCGCGGCATATTTACGACACGCCACTCCACTTAAGGAGCCTTAGGATGTACATTTCTTTGCTCAGTATTATATTCATTCCGATCTAGCCTCATCTGTACCAGTTATGGTTTTGCTGCCACGATTATGGGCAGGGAGAGCTACGGCTAGAGTTGCGGTCAGCACGAGCTCGTCACGAACGAGGACTGACCAGGGCGAAATTCCGGCGACACACGATTGCGGAGATGTGTATTTTTACTGTATTTCCGCGCCACGAGCGTTTGGCGGATCGCCTTTATGAGATTTCTCGAACGTGCCGATCAGTATCAGAGGATTGGGCCACTGATAGAGGCCAGCCAGATTTTGATGACCATTGAAGTATTGCTTACTCCTGATGATTGAGGCACCGTTCAGCGTGCAGACGAGCGAGCCAGTTATTGCTGTGAACGACGAGATATTGCCCCAGATGCTGGAGTTAGTGCAGAATGAGTTGTACTGAGAGATGATAGAAGGTCGCTAGTCATCGAGGATGAATGACTAGGACATGTGGATCGTTCGCCTACCCCGATGCGAGGTCATCAGATAGATTGATTCCAGCTAGAGACGACTTCACGCGGAGACGTTGGGAGTCGACAGAGACGATCGAATGTCAGAAACCTATTATTCCAAGTTTAAAGTAGTTGGAAAGACATGCAGGCAATTCTATGGTCCCTCTAGAAGAATGAAACCCTAACTCGACTTAATGACCGTGTGAAAGCCTTTGAACCTTCGGGTTTGCGGCAGTTCTACGGCGCCATTAGTGAGGCTTGGGTTTGCCCTTCTACGGCTGGACCACCGATGCTGTGGTATGTACTCGATAATATTAAACTGTGCCCAAGATGTTGAGCTCTTGGGGGATTATGAGGTTTTGACGACTCGATCGGATGGCTCGACTTAATTCGGATGCTAGGTGGTGAGATGCATTTCTTGGGAGACTCCCGATACGAGGATAGCCGTTGGAGCTCAGTCCATGTAGCCACGATGAGACGAATCCGAAGCAGTCGACATTAGAGAAAGTGGAGTAAAGAGGTCCGTACAAGATCTGGATAAGACGACGTCCCACTCCACCGACATCAGAGATGCGATACGCATGCCGAGGCAGAGTACTGGATATACCTTCCAGAAGGAGTCGCGATGGGCATGCAGCCGTTCCGGAGCAAGATGCAGATATAGGAAAGGACGATGACTTCCGGACAGTTGGCAGAGATGAAACATGGAAGAGACCGTGAGCAGGATTCCTTCCAGGACACTGCTGCAATGATACTTGCACCCAGGATCAGATGTGTCACGTACATTCAGAGAGCCAGGGGCCGACGCCAGTGATATGCTGTCTTACGAGTGGTCGCGATGATTGACCGGGAGATGACAAGAGACGTGCCAGAACGGGATCATCCCCGTTAGCACACCTGACAAGGCCGATGAGCCGATGGACCGAGAGATTGGTAATTCCCAGTGAAGACCTTGACCCAGGAGTGGTCATTGTTATGCACACCGGCAGGCCAGAGTTCATGATCATCGACGAGACATCCCACTAGTGACCGCGAAAGTTGGCCCGAGATTCTTAGAGGATACTCTTGAGCGGTACTATGCCGCCATTATTGATTTCGATGTTTTGGGTGATTTATTCTTATGATTTGATTTTGATGATTGATGATTTACGATCTTTGCACAGTGTTGCCCTTGATATAGTTTTCGTGCTTTGGTTTCACATGTCTGTGATTTTACGGTTTTAGACATTTGAGTTGATTTTGTGCGTATGCATGCACACGATTTGGTTTTTGCACTCGGTATAGTTCATATATGCTTGAAGTGCAGTGTTACGTATGTTGTGTATTTAGATGCCCTGGACTTCGATTTCGATGGTGATGTTCGATATTTGTTTTGTGCACCTTGTGCACCTGATTGGATTTTGCGTATATTCGGCACTTGATATTGGATTTCATGATTTCGTGAACGATGGATGCACCTGATTTGGATTTTCGCGCATGTTGGGCGCATGTTTTGAAGTGTGATTTTGGTGCACACCAGATGCACTAAATAGAGATTTTTCGTGCATGTCAGATGCACCTGATTTTGCTGTCAGGCACACACGTTGCCTATGACTGATGTTGTGTGCATACCCGTTGCACCTAGATGTTGTTTCTGTGCACATGTATGTCACATTCATAGATTTTGATTTCCGTGCGCACCTGACGCACGTAGTATTCATATATATTTGTGATTGATTTTTTATGGAGCAGTACGTTTTTATGATATTCGCTATGTGTTCTCGTACTGAGCAGGACTAGTCAGAGGACAGTACCTGAATACATTTTGCATGCATTGATAGTTATCGAAGGGATTTCCAAAAAGCGAGCTATAGTCTCAGTATTTACCTACGTGTCCGAGATGACACGAAACATTTTATAAAGGAAACCCTTCTGAAATTGCTTCCAAAACGGCGGGACGTGCATATTAAACAAAGGATATATATATATATATATATATATATATATGTAGTTATTTTTTTTACAATAAACGTCCGCCACTGTGCAGTGCTGCGAGCATCGCACAACGATTTGAAGAAGATTTGGCATGCATTGCTTCCAGATGTTTTAATGATGTATATCATATTGATTTTCATTTTGGATTTGGACATTGTGTCTTCACCATGACTCCGATGATTGCGGGATGCTGGATGGAGTTTTGATTTGAGTTATATGCTTATTTTTCATGCGCATGCGCTGCGCTACGATTTGTTTTATGTATTTATGATTTCGGAGCCCCGACGACTTGATGGTTTTGCTTAGATGTTTTCGTATTTGGGGGGGAGTTTTAATTTAAATTCGGGGACCGAATTTCTTTAAGGGGGGAAGATTGTAACGTTTTGAAAATCGTTTCGGTGAAATTTCGAAAAAACGGTAAAATAAGGGGGTTTTTTGTAAAAAGTCAAAATACAAATATCTTATTATAAAAATTAAATATACATATTCTAGTTATGTAATTGCTAGTATTTGGTGTTTATTGAGTCACTGGTGAAATTTCAAATTTTCTGAAAAATTATCCGAAATTAATTATTTTAATATTATTTTAAGCCGTCACTAATACATTTAATTAGGGAAAATTACAAAATGGAATGAGTTGAAACAAATTTTGTGCATCATAAAACATTAAACAAAATTTTATCATGTGGTTTTTGAAACGAAATCGTTTGCCAAAACGGTTTAGAAATTATTGAAGGAAAAAGGTTTTTTTTTATGTAAATGAAGTTTAGGCTTGTTGACTTGAGAGAGGGGGGTTATTTTGACTTGGGAACTTGTACACTGTTAGTGTTTATGCCCTAGAAGGCCATTACTGTATCATACTAGTTTGTATATTACTTAATGGAAGCTTGGGATATTCACATGTATATAACAGTCTTGCTAAACATGGTAGTATGCTACTTGGTTTTTCTATCTTAATATGTGAGCATACGTATTGATAGAGCTCTTAGGATCCTGCTTGACTACCAGCGTTGTGATGGCAGTCACACTAGTGGGGGCTGGGTAGTCTACAAGCACATCCTTATTCAGGTCCCTAGTCGTTGGATTATCGAGACAGAGCATCAATACTCCGGAGTAGACTAGTGTGTACGCTTCTCATCCCAGTTGGGGAGATGGTCTGTCCCACAGCCGTCAGTACGTCGTACTGGAGATAGTATGCAGGTGCTCGTTAGGTTACGGGTACACCGGACAGGACTCACAGGGAACTGTTGGTTGGTTTTATACCAGTCGTCAGTGAACAGTTCCCAGGTGACATGAGTACAGCATAGTCCGCAGACTTGACACTGCTACTTCGCCTCGAGTGTGTCCCACTGTTCTTAGATTGCTACCCTACCACGGCTCAAATGAGTCGTGCAAACAGGTAGCAGTTGGGTGCAGTCCCGAGCACTTGGAGGCAGTGGCGGTTAGACAGGATTCGTCCCTCCCGGTATTGGGAGAAGATATCGCGCTGTGTCAGAGAGCCATTACGCAAAGTCCCTGGCCAGGGCAAGCGAGATTTGCTGGTAGGTTCCAGTAGTTTCTCAGGGTGTAATGGGCTTCCCTCCGACACGACTTATACAGCCATTAGGGGACTGACGCTTGCCGCCCCCTAGGCCGGATATGCGATAGTCTTGGACGAACGGACCGGACTGTATGGAGATTGTCACATCAGACTCAGTAGGAGTTCGGATGGGTTTTCTCATCGGCCTTCTTATCGACAACTACCTGGGGACCGTTACGTACAGCTAGTGCCGCTTGCGGTCTGTGGTTAAACCCACTGCCAGCGTAGTAGTCGAGTCTCTAGAGTCCCACATAGAGAGTTTCCTATTCCAGGCAAAAGGATATAGAGGTCGTATGGTTTTACGACAAGGGTTCGGACACATACGTGCGTTTACGCACGTACGACTTTCGGACAGTTTATACCAGTTGGCTTTGGTTTAAGCCAGTTACTGGTATCCGGTTATTGGATTTTTACAGTCTAAAGTTTTTCCGTATTTTTACGGATTGGAGGGGCGTTCTCGTAATTTTGCAGGATGCTTCTAGAAGGTGGTGACTAAGGAGGTTAAGGTGTAAAATGAAATGAGTGTAAAAATGAGCCACCTTGATGATTCATAGAAGTCTTTTGTCATTCTAATGAATCATCACAAGATATGATCTATCATGGTTGCTAAATTAATTATTTATTATTTTCTAGTAAAAAGAAATGATAGATATATATCTTCTTGATTCACTATTCTCATAAGAATGCTCATTTTCATTTTCATCTTCTCTCTCCTCTAGCTCTCCCTCTTCAAGACTAATCCTCCCTTCTCATGAGTTGAGTACAAGGGTTAGTAAGACTTAACAATCCATAACCATCACTCTATATCGATCTATCTTCTTCGAATAGCAATCCAAGAAGGTTAGTTGCCTCAAGTTTAGAGGCGAAGCTTGGAGTTTTGCTCTCGGGTGGATCGTCTATTACCTAGAGAAGGCCGAGGAGAACAAGGAGTTCGTAAAGACGAAGGAGTTGATTCATTAGGTATAATCCCGAAACACCGTATTTTAGAAACACTTTGTGTTTGGTTATTTATAGTTTAGCTTCGATTAAAGCGGTTAGTCGATGTTCGTTCTTTAAACATGATCGTTTTCGAAAATTCCGCCTCCCCACAAGTTCTGGGGTGAAGTACATCGACTTACAGTGGTATCAGATCCTCTCTAAACAATAAATAACTTTATTGCAAATTTGTACGAATTTCGAACGGAAAAACGAAGCCGGAAAATCCTAAAAAGCATCAGTTTCTGTCGATTTTAAAATGATGTCCTAAAATTGTTCAGGTGTGTTCAGAGAGCATGAAATGAACACAGAAGAACACCCAAAAAATTTGGGTTCCTAATTCGTCTACAGTGCCGCGGAAGGGCGGCGGATCCCACCGATCAGCCGCGCAACCGCGGCCGAGTTGACGAGTCAGCAACTCGTTTTTTTTGGGTGGGTCCCCTGTGGTGTTTTGGGTTTTCTGGGATATTTAATAGTTGCTCAGGTTTCAATTTAACAGAGCAGTTTTTGGAGCAATATTAAATACGTTTAATCGATCGAAATTGTACAGTATTTGCATGTTGGATTATATCTGTGATTGATAAATGTGTTCGTAAACCTCCCCTAACTGCTAGTATGTCAGTTGGCAGGGGGTTGCACATTTCTGTAATGGTTTTATCTGTTTGTGCATATGAACTTTATTGGACTGTTGTGGTGTATAGCCGGGGTTATGCAATGGGTTATCTTTCAATTCATTTGTTGTAAATGTAATTTGTTGTAATATTATTTTGCGGGGCACATCCAGGTTGCGGTTGTAGCCACCGTTGTATTATTTCATTTTACTGTTTTTTTCTCCTAGGACTGACCCAAGGTGGGGTACACAAACTGCCGGGTGGGTAGTTTGCCGTACCCGTAGGGGTCGAGGGTGGGGTAACGGCTATTCATCACAACTGTGTAATCTGTCTTTTCTTGCAGGCTCAAAAGAAATACAGATTGCTTGCAAATCCAATAAAGTTTATCTGTGTTCTGGAATGTATATCATTGCGTCAGACGAATGTAAAATATCTATATATATGACAGCTACTTAGACGTCACTTATGTTTTACACCCGCGCTAGCCCAGTCCCCGCTCTGTCGTTAGTTAAGTAACCTAACGAGTAATGACGGGACCCAGTGGCGAATGCTGATGGCATAAGAGGACGTCATATTTTCGTTGTTTTCTGCAATGGTAGGTTAATGATGGGACGCATTATCTATAATGCAAAGAAAATAAACCAAGTTTAAATCGTTGGAACAATTTAAAAGAAACCACTCGGTTAATTTTAAAAACAGATATTTTTAAATGCGGAGCTTTAACCACTCCTTTTAAAAGCTATCAGGTTCCTTCGGTTATATCAAGTTCACTACGTTCACGGTTTCGCCAAAACCAGTCGTAGCCCTCCGTCATTTCTTATGAATGGTCAGTAGTATTCAAGCTATGTTTGTTTGGCCCTTAGCCAAGACATAGTGATTGGTAGCTGCTGGGGTATTCATTTGTTGCATAGATAGATGAGTTGGTTTGGGACAGTCGTATTACTTTGTTTGGCCCTTAGTCAAGAGTATACGGATGGGTTCAAATCAACAGGATAATGATGGGCAGAACTTGACATGTGACTTATGATTTGTTGGCCCTTAGTCAAGATCATAAGAGCATGGGGCAAAAAATCTATATCGGGAATTTCTAAAGAAACTGAAATTTGCAAAGAGATGCATACCATTTTGAGTTTGATGAATGTTGGTAGCATTCCTACAACATTATCAGACGATGATATTTGGATCCCGATCCTACTGTGAGTATATGCTACTTATCAGGATATTCGTCACTTAACGATCAATGCTATAAACCTAGTAGGTGTCCAGAAAAGTGTCAGCGGGGTTACGCCCCCAGAGAAAAGAGGTTATATAATTAAGGAACTTCGCGAAAGCATTGGAAAACCTCCCTCGAAGTACCGACACCAGCCTGGCTGAACGGTTAAGCAAGTATTTTACGGTGAGAATAGTCCTGGCTAATTCTTCTTTTATGGTTTGAGGAAGGATTCGAGAAACAGTGGGAGCCATCCAGTTTAGATAAACTAAAAACCACTCTAAACTTGCAAGAGCATCATGCTAAAGAGTTTTCTTCTCTCTCTCCTAATTGCAGCGACCCTGAAAATGACTGGACTTAAGTTACTTTTAGAGAAAAATATACTGACAGGGCCAAACTATAAAGATTGGCTGCGGAATGTCAAAATGGCTTTGACCTATGACAAATTGGGGCACGTCCTCACCGCTACGGCACCTGCTGTCCCTGGTCCCAAATCCAGCAATGCGGATAAGGAAATCAGCAAAACCTGGGATTTAGATTGCGCGAAAGCCAAGTGCATCGTGCTTGCCTCGATGAACAATGAACATCAGAGGAGGCACGAGGATATGGGCCTTGATGGCATATTTCTCCATACAAAAGAAATTTATGGAGAGCAATCTCGTATAGCAAGATACGAGACCTCAAAGAACTTGTTTCGAGCGAGGTTGGCTGTCGGGTCATCGGTAGGAGAACATGTCCTAAAGATGATCGGCTATATAGAAGAGCTCACAGACCTTGGGACGACTTTGGATAATGAGCTTTATACAGACCTTATTCTCCAGTCCCTTCCTCACACCTACGCCCAGTTTATCCTGAACTTCAATCTTCAAAGAAAAGAAGTTGAACTTCCGGAACTCCTGAACATGTTAAGGAGTGCAGAGGGCACCTTGAAGAACTCAAGGGAAACACCCGCTATGTTTGTTGGCGGTGCATCTTCTTCCGGGTCCAAGGCTAAAGCCAAAGGAAGGAAGAAGAAGGCCGCACCCAGACCTAGAGGAGGTGTTAGTAAGGTGGGAGGGAAGGGAAAGAAAATGATAGCAGTACCGATAGTTGGCCAGGATGAGTGTTTCTATTGTCACAGGAAAGGGCACTGGAAGAAGGATTGCAAGGCGTGGAACGCCAAGAACCAGGAACCGAAGCAAGCTGTGGCTTCGACTTCAGGTGTGTTTGTAATTGAGAATTGTCTGTCAATCAACTCTACTTCCTGGGTATTGGATACCGGATCAGGATCTCATATTTGCAATTAATTGCAGGCACTGAGAAACCGTAGAGTGCTGAAGGAAGGTGATATGATCCTCAGGGTTGCTAACGGAGCTAGCGTGGGAGCTGCGTCCGTCGGGGATTATCACCTAGGATTGACGAGTGGACACATCTTGGTTTTACATAACTGTTATTTTGTACCCAGCTTAACGTGTAATATCATATCAGTTTCCTTGTTATCAAATAAAGGTTATGATTTCACGTTTGTAAGAGATGTTGTCAACATCCACCTTAATCATGGTTTGATTGGGTCCGGTACTCTAAATAACGGCATATATGTTTTAAACCAACTCCAAATTTTCAATGTCCAGAACACACTAAAAAGAAAGTCTCCAGATTTGAATAAAGCTTTCTTATGGCATTGTAGACTGGGTCACATCAATGAGAGAAGGTTGACTAAGTTGCATAGAGAAGGATATTTGGACTCGTTCGAATATCAATCTTATGACACTTGTCAATCTTGTCTCAAAGGAAAGATGACAAAGACTCCATTTACTGGACAAGGAGTAAGAGCGAGCGAGCTCTTAGGACTCATACACAGCGATGTATGTGGTCCAATGTCTACACATGCAAGAGGAGGTTATTCCTACTTCATTACTTTTACAGATGATTTCTCTAGGTTTGGACATGTCTTCTTAATGAAGCATAAATCCGAAGCCTTTGAGAAATTCCTGGAATACAAGAGTGAAGCGGAAAACCAAACAGGCAAAAGTATTAAGACACTGAGATCTGATCGAGGTGGAGAATACTTAAGTGCCGAGTTCCTAAGTTACCTAAAAGAGAAAGGAATTCTCTCTCAGCTTACTCCTCCATACACTCCACAGCACAACGGTTTATCGGAGAGACAGAATCGAACCCGATTAGATATGGTACGATCCATGATGAGTAATGCTGAGTTACCGCGATCTTTCTGGGGTTATGCGCTAGAATCAGCGGCATATCTTTTAAACCAGGTTCCAACCAAGACTGTGCCTACCACACCATATCAGATGTGGAGTGGGAAGAAACCCTGTCTAAAACATTTTAGGACATGGGGGTGTCCAGCTTTTGTAAAAAAGCAGTATTCGGACAAGCTCGAGGCACGCTCAGTAAAGTGTAAGCTTGTGGGATATCCAAAGAACTCCAAGGGATATTATTTCTATTACGCAGAGGAACAAAAGGTTTTTGTTTCTCGTCATGCCCACTTGTTAGAAACTGAATTTTTAGAAAATCAGAAGAGTGGGAGCGCAATAGAACTGGAAGAAATTCCAGAACCACAAGCTGTTACTGAAAGTTTGGTAGAACCAGAGGTTCAAGAAGAACAGGACATTCCCGCACCCCTCCGCAGAAGTAGTAGGCCGTCTCATCAGCCTGAGAGATACTACGGTTTTCTCATAGATGGGGATAGAGAGGATTGCATCATAGATGATGATGAACCTACTAGCTTCCAGCAGGCCATCCAGAGCGGCGACTCGGTACGATGGCTAGATGCAATGCGAAGCGAAATGGAGTCCATGTACACCAACAAAGTATGGACTTTGGACTTTGCTCCAGGTGGGGTAAAACCCATAGGATGCAAATGGATCTTCAAGAAAAAGATTGGTGTAGATGGGCAGGTGGAAACCTATAAAGCTAGACTTGTTGCAAAGGGTTTTCGTCAAAGACCTGGTTTGGACTATGACGAAACTTTTTCTCCAGTGGCTATGCTCAAATCCATTCGTATCCTTCTTGCAATTGCTGCCTTCCATGATTATGAAATCTGGCAGATGGACGTAAAGATGGCTTTTCTGAATGGAAATTTAGAAGAGAGCGTTTATATGGATCAGCCAGAGAGTTTCAATCAGAGTGGGAGCAGCGGGAAAGTATGCAAGCTGCTTAAGTCTATTTATGGACTAAAGCAGGCATCGCGTAGTTGGAACATCTGTTTTGATGAGACAGTCAAAGAATATGACTTTATCAAAAATCCAGATGAACCGTGCATATATAGTAAAGTTGTGGCCAGAAGTGTCGTATTCCTCGTCTTGTACGTGGATGACATTCTATTGATAGGAAATGACATTCCTATGCTACAATCTGTCAAAGGATTCTTGTCACACAGGTTCTCCATGAAAGACCTGGGTGATGCCTCTTACATTCTGGGGATCCGGATCTATCGTGATAGATCCAAGAGGATGTTGGGACTTTCGCAGTCCAGGTATATCGACACTATACTGAAAAGATTCAGTATGGAGGATTCTAAGCGCGGTAATTTATCGGTTTGTCACGGAATCACCCTCTCCAAAGAGATGTCTCCCAAGACTGATTTGGAAAGGGAACGCATGTCAGTTATACCCTACGCTTCTGCGGTAGGCTCTATAATGTATGCGATGTTGTGTACCAGACCAGATGTAGCTTACGCACTGAGCGTGGTGAGCCGGTATCAGTCAGACCCAGGGGAGAAACACTGGATAGCAGTAAAGAACATTCTCAAGTACCTAAGGAGGACTAAGGAGATGTTCTTGGTTTACGGCGGAAAAGACCTCAAGTTAGAGGGCTTTGCTGATTCTGGCTTCCAGAGTGATAAGGACGATTCCAAGTCCATGTCGGGTTACGTCTTTACCCTCAATGGAGGGGCGGTGTGCTGGAAGAGCTCCAAGCAGGACACCGTTGCTGACTCAACGATGGAAGCGGAGTATATAGCTGCTTGCGATGCCGCAAAAGAAGCAGTCTGGATGAAGAAGTTCCTGACAGAACTTCAGGTGGTTCCTACCATAGTTGATCCAATACCTCTGTATTGCGACAACAACGGAGCTATAGCTTTAGCAAAGGAACCAAGGTCCCATCAGAAGTCCAGACACATCTTAAGGCGGTATCACCTGATCAGGGAGATCATTGATCGTCAGGAGATCGAGGTTCGGAGAGTTGCTTCAGAAGAGAACATTGCTGATCCATTCACAAAGGCCCTACCTCAGATTCAGTTCGAGAGGCTACTCGAGATCATTGGTCTTCGATATGCCAGTACATGGCCCTAGTGCAAGTGGGAGATTGTTAGTGTTTATGCCCTAGAAGGCCATTACTGTATCATACTAGTTTGTATATTACTTAATGGAAGCTTGGGATATTCACATGTATATAACAGTCTTGCTAAACATGGTAGTATGCTACTTGGTTTTTCTATCTTAATATGTGAGCATACGTATTGATAGAGCTCTTAGGATCCTGCTTGACTACCAGCGTTGTGATGGCAGTCACACTAGTGGGGGCTGGGTAGTCTACAAGCACATCCTTATTCAGGTCCCTAGTCGTTGGATTATCGAGACAGAGCATCGATACTCCGGAGTAGACTAGTGTGTACGCTTCTCATCCCAGTTGGGGAGATGGTCTGTCCCACAGCCTTCAGTACGTCGTACAGGAGATAGTATGCAGGTGCTCGTTAGGTTACGGGTACACCGGACAGGACTCACAGGGAACTGTTGGTTGGTTTTATACCAGTCGTCAGTGAACAGTTCCCAGGTGACATGAGTACAGCATAGTCCGCAGACTTGACACTGCTACTTCGCCTCGAGTGTGTCCCACTGTTCTTAGATTGCTACCCTACCACGGCTCAAATGAGTCGTGCAAACAGGTAGCAGTTGGGTGCAGTCCCGAGCACTTGGAGGCAGTGGCGGTTAGACAGGATTCGTCCCTCCCGGTATTGGGAGAAGATATCGCGCTGTGTCAGAGAGCCATTACGCAAAGTCCCTGGCCAGGGCAAGCGAGATTTGCTGGTAGGTTCCAGTAGTTTCTCAGGGTGTAATGGGCTTCCCTCCGACACGACTTATACAGCCATTAGGGGACTGACGCTTGCCGCCCCCTAGGCCGGATATGCGATAGTCTTGGACGAACGGACCGGACTGTATGGAGATTGTCACATCAGACTCAGTAGGAGTTCGGATGGGTTTTCTCATCGGCCTTCTTATCGACAACTACCTGGAGACCGTTACGTACAGCTAGTGCCGCTTGCGGTCTGTGGTTAAACCCGCTGCCAGCGTAGTAGTCGAGTCTCTAGAGTCCCACACAGAGAGTTTCCTATTCCAGGCAAAAGGATATAGAGGTCGTATGGTTTTACGACTAGGGTTCGGACACATACGTGCGTTTACGCACGTACGACTTTCGGACAGTTTATACCAGTTGGCTTTGGTTTAAGCCAGTTACTGGTATCCGGTTATTGGATTTTTACAGTCTAAAGTTTTTTCGTATTTTTGCGGATTGGAGGGGCGTTCTCGTAATTTTGCAGGATGCTTCTAGAAGGTGGTGACTAAGGAGGTTAATGTGTAAAATGAAATGAGTGTAAAAATGAGTCACCTTGATGATTCATAGAAGTCTTTTGTCATTCTAATGAATCATCACAAGATATGATCTATCATGGTTGCCAAATTAATTATTTATTATTTTCTAGTAAAAAGAAATGATATATATATATCTTCTTGATTCACTATTCTCATAAGAATGCTCATTTTCATTTTCATCTTCTCTCTCCTCTAGCTCTCCCTCTTCAAGACTAATCCTCCCTTCTCATGAGTTGAGTACAAGGGTTAGTAAGACTTAACAATCCATAACCATCACTCTATATCGATCTATCTTCTTCGATTAGCAATCCAAGAAGGTTAGTTGCCTCAAGTTTAGAGGCGAAGCTTGGAGTTTTGCTCTCGGGTGGATCGTCTATTACCTAGAGAAGGCCGAGGAGAACAAGGAGTTCGTAAAGACGAAGGAGTTGATTCATTAGGTATAATCCCGAAACACCGTATTTTAGAAACACTTTGTGTTTGGTTATTTATAGTTTAGCTTCGATTCAAGCGGTTAGTCGATGTTCGTTCTTTAAACATGATCGTTTTCGAAAATTCCGCCTCCCCACAAGTTCTGGGGTGAAGTACATCGACTTACATACACAACCCACACACACCCCCATATCCCTCACCAACTGACCCCAATCAGCAGCCCCCCCAAATGTCACCCCATTTTGTGTGTAGAAAATGAAAATAAAAGGGAATTAGCAAAAGTCAAGAAGTGATGCTTAGACATTTGAGGAGTGGGTCTTTTTTCTTTCTTTCTTTGACTTTCCAAACCCACCCACACCTCTCTCCCTTCCCCCTTGCTGTTCTGGCCGAGCCCTCCCCCTTGTGCAGCCCCACAAAATTCCATCTCATTTTCCCCTCAAAATTCATCAAATTTCACTCAAAAATCAATGCAAAAATCCCTCAAAATCAAAATCCACCTCCTACCCATTTTAGGGTAGCTTTAGATGCATGGATCTTGGTGCAAGGATTTCATTTTGGAGGTCTAGATTTCATGTTTGATAATGGAATTGTGAGGTATAAATTTTGTGCCCCATGGTTGTTTGTTGATTAGTTGCTTATATGATTTTGTTTATAAGTGTTAAATTGGTTGTTGTGGTTTGTGTGATGAAAATTCAAGAGAAGAATTTGAATCATGTTAGGGTTTTATGTTATGAGATTATGCTTGTGTGATGTTTTGACATATTAATGGTTGCTAAATCAAATTAGGTTTCTAGTTGCAATTTGTTAAATTAAAATTTAACATAAATAAGCTTTTTATGCAAACTAGGTTTTTATGAAATGCATATATGGGTGAGATCAAATTATGGTTAGGGTTTTTATCATATTATTAACATCTTAAATTGTTGTTTAGCAACTTAGATCTTGCAAATCCAACCTAAATTGTTGTTTGTGCATTTTGCTATAAAATTGTTAAAATTTAGGTATTTTTGTAAACTAGAATTTTAGGGTTTTTGGAATTTAACGAGATTAAATTATGGGAATTGTTTTTATGACTTATTCAAGTTATTTAATAAGCATTATGGCCGCTAGAATTGTTTAAACTTCGAGTTTTGTACTAAAACGGGTAATTTTGCTTGCTAGTTTTTCGGAAAAACGGCTTTTAAAGTGAATTTGGGGTTTTTGTGAGTTTTAACCTATTTTATATTAAAATTAGTGTTCGTGAATGTGAAAATGAGTGTATTTGGGTTTTTCTCGATGGTCTGGCGTTTGTACGCCGATGTCGAGGGTTTTTGGGTTGATTTGTGGAAGCAACCATAGGTTTTGACCTATGTGGGATTCGTGTGTCGTTTTGGTCATGAGTCGGATTTTAATGCGATGCGGTGCGTTATGATATGTAGGTACCCCCATGTGGACTTCGAGACGGCAAGCAAGCGCATGGCGACGTCGGCACCGGCGAGCGAGGACCAGGTGAGTAGATTTATATCTACGGGGAGAAGTCGGGTGGATGGCGTATAGCACCCCCGCAGTCCGTGGTGGTGTATACGGATGCGTATACACACCAACAATTATTATATGTTATTTGGGATTAATAACGATGTTTAGGATGGATATTGGTGTGTTGGATTATTTTAGTGTTGCGAACCCTAGGGTAGTGTTGCACTACACACATACATACTTGCATACATTCCTATTTATATATGCTCATGGGATTCTTTATAGTTATGTGTTCACATGGGTATGGGACTATGTGTTCACATACGGATATGAGGACGATGCTTGGGATTGAGCTGAGTCCATGAGATTTTTTTTGTGGTTGTGATATCGGTTTGTACGAGACTGTCGATCAGTAGTCAGATCATGACTATATTGATGATATTAGTATTGTACTAGATATAGGTCAGTACCCTGGACTATGATCTTGGATAAAGAGGATACCAGATGAATAGTGTGATGAATATGATATTAGCCCGTACCCAGATTTGGGGATGTCGTACGACGGATTGACGTACGAGCTATATTTTGATGATTGATCCGCACTCTTGACTTGGGATGTCTGATTATAGATATGGTATCAGATATGATATTATTGAGGCGGGATCGCCGACTAATATATATACAGGTATGTATATGTATCGACTCAGATGTTAGGCGGTTTCCTTACCTGTAGTTCAGCTTGTTAGTTCAGCCGTATAGTTTAGTGTAGTTGTTAGATTAGATTCGATTCTTACCTATTTCAAAAACTAACGAATCGTGGGTATTTTAAAAGACAGCCCAAGAGATCCTACGGATATTTCAAAAGACGTATCTTTTCATAAAAACACCGTAGCCCCTATTTTCAAAACCCCATGATCCGTGTTATTTCAAAAGACACCATTTGTAGGACTTATATTAGATTGATGCAGATTAGTTATAGTTGCGTCTAGTATTCAGCTCCCGCTTATTATTGTGGTTCGCTTCGCATCGCATACTTATGTTATAATTTCTTATTGCAATGTTGATATCATATTGTTAGGACACCAGCACCATTACCGATGATGCGTATGGACCACGTACACTTACTTGCCGGCTCACACACATCTTCATCGGTAATTGCCATGTCACGTACACCTTAGAAAATATTATTGCTTGACTTAGCTTGTTAGTTAGTAATTTGACATGATATTAGTGTACCTGCCTTATATGCCAGCTTAACATTGTAGTTATTACTTGTCACTTCATGCATACTGTTATTCATTGTTATGCCTATATTCATGGTCTTACATGTTATTGATGATTTGGATTCGGATTTCCATGAAATTTTCTGGATTTGGGGGGAAAACCGCAAAACATATATAAACTGATTGCTCTCTTTTTAAATAAAAAGTGCGGTTTTTCCCATGATGTATGAGTCGTCCACCATGAGTTTGCTGATGGATTTCGAGACCCGATTCGAGGAGAAGAATGAACCGTTTCGGGTACATGGTGGACCCGGTAAGGTACCCCGGGGCAAGAAGCGCGTGATGATGACGATGTGAGCCTGGCAGGGGAGCACTTCCTACCGGTGATTTTACCCGACGCGTCGGATATCCGGAGGATTCCGTCGTGGTCTTGAGATGGATGGTAGGGGCCGGTCTGGACTGACGGCGCCCTAGATATGATGATTGAGAAATTGAGATTTCGAGATATTGAGGTACAGAGACTGTGATACAGAGATATCGTGATATTGGGATTATGTTTTATGCCGATGCTAGGCACTGTTTTATGCTGATTTCATTATGATACCTCATTTTAAAAATACAAAGGAAATCTCACTAAATTATGAAAACAGTTTCTTCATTTACATGTATTCTGTTTTCATGCATTCAGACCTCATTCATATGATATATTGCTACCTGAGGCACTGACACGGACACATGGAATTACACTTGGGTTAGATATTTGCCCTAACCATTGTTATGGGTTGCTGGTTATATATTTGAGGATATATTATGATCATTGACCTAGGATTGCGTTATTTATGCGATTTCTTTTCGTAGATGTTTTTCTATTCACGAGTTGCCAACTCACCCCCGTTGTGCCCCAGTTTCTTGCAGGATTGCCGTACAGGTTTCACTACGGCTTGCGGGCATAGTTTCCTTCGGGTGATTTGCTAGTAGGTGGGTTTACTTGTATCGTACCCCCCATTATATAACTTGTATATTATTACTCTGTTGTATCTAGAAGTTCCATCAACCAAACATGTATTTATTTTTGAGATAGAGACCAGTGATGTTATTCTTTCGACCTTAGAGTCGCGCGTTATATTTCTGTGGTTTTCTTGTGGTTTTGAGTTTCCTTTTGAGTTTTGATCCTCGCCCTTGGCGTTGTATATTATATTGCTTGTGTGGTTGTGACCGTCGATTGACGAAGAGCTAGCTCCCGCTTGGGGATGCCTTTTTATTGATTTCGTATACTATTCATGTTGTATCCCGTTTGGGGGCCAGTATTTACAAAGGAGACTCTGCCGAAATTTTCAGGAAATATTTGATGTTTTTAAAAACGCATAATTCGGCTTATGCTATTAAAAATACTTGATTTAAATTGGTTTTCCTTCACTCTACTACTTTTCTTGGTTTGCATTTCTGGGTTTTCGGCTTACTTGGATTACGTACGCCTCGAGACGTTTCGTAGTTTAAGTGCCAGTCATGTTCCGTACTTTCGGGACGTGACATCGTTGCTCTCTGTGTTTTCTGTTCTGCTGTGGATATAGTTGTGCTAAAATTATTTTGGATACAGAAAAGGTTTACTAACAGAAATAAAAGAATACACAGAGAAAACGAAGCAATAACACCAAGTCCTGGCCGCCAATTTATTCAAAACAGCCGCAAATTGCGGCCTGACCCTGGTGTTTTTCTCCAAATTTTCTGTCACATCTCTAGTTTCCTGTTGTTAGTCCATTTCTATATTCAAAATTATTTAATTATATATCTACAGAAATTTGGCTTTAAATATCGTATTATGCACTAAATATCGTATTTTTTCTCAAATTCCAGATTGCAACTGAAATACGAACTACGATTGTGCGGAGCTGAGAACAGAATTTTGGAGAAAGGTGTTATGAAGTTAACAGTGCTAAAGATCCGGGTAGATAGACCCGTACAATCAAACACTCAAGTGATTACGGATCAAGTCAACGGGAGTTTCTAGACTTAAAAATTCAAGGTACGTATTTTTTCCGAACCCCTTCTCCTCAAACCCGACGCTCCAATACTTCAATTTTGTGCAGGATTTCTTTCGCAAACTTCGTTGCACAAGTGCCAAAAGAAACTAATCGTATTTTTTGCAGCGTGCCGCTTATAACATAAAAAATGATTGATTGATGATTTGAACAACTTTTATTGTTTGCGCATTGCATGAGTTTAATACGGACTTAAGGGCAAAGAACCCGACAAGATACGGTAAGGGATTTCATCACCCTTCTCCGTGGCCCACAAACCACAAAGAACGAGCATTTTCACACCCTCATTAACTTTAAAAGAAATTAGACTTTCATCCTCTAAGGACTTCACGCTCACTAGGGTAAGTTAAGTGTATTTCGAACACCGCCGATCGGTACATTGTTCCTAAAGTGTCTAGGAAAGTGTGAAAGGCGCAACCGCCGAAAGAGAGAAGGTTACTCTAATTAAGGAACCTCGCGAAAGCGAGGGAAAACCTCCCTTCCTCTCCGCACTTACCTGGCTTCTCGATCAGTCTATCTTGGGCCCGTTTCGCAGTACATTTTTACTTCAAAAGGCAAGTTTTTTGAGCAGGTCTAATTGACCTAGGTGACCCTAGACTGATTAGGTGTGTGCAGTGTGTCTTGTTTGTGATCTTGTTATACCTTGTGTGTGATATTTGTGGTTGTGAATATTTTGGTTGAAAAACAATTCTTCTTCTTTTCTCTCAGTCTTTTCCCTACCACTCCCGGATAGTGCATGTCAGCTTGGACTAGAGATTCACAATCTCGATTAGTTCGGTTTGTACCTATATCGTCCGACTCTTCTTCACCTTCTGATTCCTCGGAACCTTCCGAGACCTTCTTACCTTCTGCCTCATCGGAGCCGTCCGATTCTACACTTTCACTTTCTTCTCCTACACCACCAACAATGACGGAGCAAACAATCGTTGAGCAACAGGAGGCGGCATTACAGGACAGATGTTACCCACACCATTCATACCTTCCTTCATGCATAGTATTGCCCACCATTGCGGCAAACAACTATGAGATCAAACCGCAATTCATACCACTACTCCTAAAATTCCACGGACTCGAGTCCGAAGATGCTTACCTGTTAATCAGTGAATTTGAAGGAGTATGTGCGATGATGAAGATTCACAGAGTTGGAGAGGATGTCGTTAAGCTCAAATTCATTCCCTTTGCGCTTAAGGATAATGCGAAAAGCTGGTTAAACAGTTTACCGGCTAGATCGATCACAATATGGGATGACTTTGTGAAAGTTTTTCTTAAAATTTTTTACCCTATTCATAAAACCGTGCGAATTCGCAATGAACTCCACAATTTTAAACAAAAAGAGGGTGAACTTTTTTGGAAATGCTTAGAAAGTTTTAAAGATATCTTAATCAAATGTCCCCATCACGGGTTAGAACAGTGGAGGTTATGTCAGATTGTCTATGAGGGGTTAGATTCCAGTTCACGCATGATGTTAGAATCCATGTGTCAGTGCAAATTCCTGAGCTATGGTGCTAAGGACGCATGGAACTTTTTGGAAGAACTAGCTGACAAAACTATCCAGTGGGAGAGTGTGAGTGAGAAACCACCTGTGACTAGGAGCGGTGCACACATAGTTGACACCTCTATAGCTGTCGAAGCCAAAATCGCCGCTCTTGTACGGCGAATGGAAGCATTAGAGGGCAAAAATTCACCGCTACCAGTCAATCAAATTTCTCCGATTTTGTGCGCTAACTGTTAGTGTTTATGCCCTAGAAGGCCATTACTGTATCATACTAGTTTGTATATTACTTAATGGAAGCTTGGGATATTCACATGTATATAACAGTCTTGCTAAACATAGTAGTATGCTACTTGGTTTTTCTATCTTAATATGTGAGTATACGTATTGATAGAGCTCTTAGGATCTTGCTTGACTACCAGCGTTGTGATGGCAGTCACACTAGTGGGGGCTGGGTAGTCTACAAGCACATCCTTATTCAGGTCCCTAGTCGTAGGATTATCGAGACAGGGCATCGATACTCCGGAGTAGACTAGTGTGTACGCTTCTCATCCCAGTTGGGGAGATGGTCTGTCCCACAGCCGTGAGTACGTCGTACTGGAGATAGTATGCAGGTGCTCGTTAGGTTACGGGCACACCGGACATAACTCACAGGGAACTGTTGGTTGGTTTTATACCAGTCGTCAGTGAACAGTTCCCAGGTGACATGAGTACAGCATAGTCCGCAGACTTGACACTGCTACTTCGCCTCGAGTGTGTCCCACTGTTCTTAGATTGCTACCCTACCACGGCTCAAAGGAGTCGTGCAAACAGGTAGCAGTTAGGTGCAGTCCCGAGCACTTGGAGGTAGTGGCGGTTAGACAGGATTTGTCTCTCCCGGTATTGGGGGTTGATATCGCGCTGTGTCAGAGAGCCATTATGCAAAGTCCCTGGCCAGGGCAAGCGAGATTTGCTGGTAGGTTCCAGTAGTTTCTCACGGTGTAATGGGCTTCGCTCCGACATGACTTATACCGCTGTTAGGGGACTGACGCTTGCCGCCTCCCTACGCCCGATATGCGATAGTCTTAGAAGAACAGACCGGACTGTACGGAGATTGTCACATCAGACTCAGTAGGAGTTCGGATGGGTTTCCTCATCGGCCTTCTTATCGACATCTACCTGGGGACCGTTACGTACAGCTAGTGCCGCTTGCGGTCTGTAGTTAAACCCACTGCCAGTGTAGTAGTCGAGTCTCTAGAGTCCCACACAGAGAGTTTCCCTACTCCAGGAGAAACGATATAGAGGTCGTATGGTTTTACGACAAGGGTTCGGACGCACACGTGTGTTTACGCACGTACGACATCCGGACAGTTTTTACTAGTCGGCTTTGGTTTAAGCCAGTTTCTAGTATCCAGTTATTGGATTTATACAGTCTAAAGTTTTTCCGTGTTTTCACGGATAGGAGGGGCGTTCTCGTAATTGCGCGAGAAGCTTCTAGAAGATGGTGACTTGGGGGTTAAGGTGGCATATGCATTAAATGAGATTAGTGAGTCATTTGAGTGATTCATCCAAGTCATTAATGCATCATAAATGCTTAATGACTCATGGAGATGGATCACCCTCTTATATTTATTAAGCATGATGATTAATCATTCATTTTCTTTTGTTGGATAAATCATAATGCTTGATATATATTATGATAGCTCATTTTCTCATCTCATTCTCTTGCTCACTTTCTCTCTCCTCAAGCTCTCCCTCTTCAAACCCTAATCCTCCCCTCTCATGTGTTGAGTACAAGGATTAGATTAGACTACTTAATCCTTAACCATTCTCTATATCACCTAGGTTGCTTAGATTAGCGATTTAAGAAACCTAGTTACCTCTAGTTTGAGGTGAAGCTTGTAGTAAAGCTCTCGGGTGGATCTTCTACTACTTAGAGAAGGCCGGAGAGGACGTGGAGAACGACAAGACGAAGGACTCTGTTCTACAGGTATAATCACTTTTCATAGTAGTTGTTAACTCCTATGTTTGTTGTTAGTTATTGTTTATGCAAAGATTCTCGGTTAGTCGATGTTTACGCTTTAAACAAGATCGTTTTTCATTATTCCGCCTCCCCGCAAGTCGTGGGGTGTTGTACATCGACTTACAGTGGTATCAGAGCCTCGCTAAACTATAATTAACTCATTAGCAAAGTCGTAAGAATTTCGAACGCAAAAAGAACCGGAAACATCGTCGATTTATCACAGTTTCTGTCGAATTTAAAACAGGCCCTAAAAATTTTTCAGGGACCTGCAGAATTACAAGAAGGAAATTATAGGGCTACTTAAGAAATTTGGACTTGTAACTCGGCTAACTCACCGCGGAACCGCGGCGGATCCATGCGATCCGCCACGGATCCACGGCGGATCCATGCGATCCGCCGCGGATCCGCGGCCGAGTTAGGCCCGAGTCAGCCCAAATTTCTCAGTAACTCCTAGGTGTTAACAGTGATGTTTCTGGGATGTTTTATTTTCTGCTAAGATCTCAGGTGCACAGAGAAGTATTGGAGTAGAATCTAAAAGTGTTTGCTCGATCGAAATTTTACGATGTTTGCTAATTTGATTATATCTGTGTTTGTATAATGTGTTCGTAAACCCCCCTTAACTGCTAGTATGTCGGTTGGCAGGGGGTTGCACATTTCTGTAATGGTTTTTACTGTTTGTGGATATGAACTGTATTGTACTGTTGTGATGATTAGCTGGGTTTTGTGATGGGTTATTATTTTAATTCATTCAATGTAACCGTAATATGTTGTAATATTATTTTGCGGGGCACATCCAGGTTGCGGTTGTAGCCACCGTTGTATTATTTCATTTTACTGTTTTTGCTCCTAGGATAGACCCAAGGTGGGGTGCACAAACTACCGGGTACTTTGAAGTGTTTAGTGGCCTACTCACTTTGTTGAGGGAGACCGCTTCACTTCGGGTATTTGACGGGTAGTTTGCCGTACCCGTAGGGGTCTAGGGTGGGGTAATGGCTATTCATCACAACTGTGTAATCCGTCTTTTGTTGCAGGCTCTAAAAAAACGCGGATTGCTTGAAAATCCAATAAAGTTCATATGAGATCTGGAATGCCTATTATTGCGTCTGACGAATGTACAATATCTATATATGATAGCTATTTAGACGTCACTTATGTTTTACACCCGCGCTAGCCCAGCCCCCGCTCTGTCGTTAGTTAAGTAACCTAACGGGTGATGACGGGACCCCGTGGCAAATGCGGATGGCATAAGAGAACGTTGTATTTTCGTTGTTTTCTGCAATGATAGGTTAATGATGGGACGCATTATTTATAATGCAAAGAAAATAAACCAAAAGTTGAATCGTTGGAACAATTTAAAAGAAACCACTCGGTTATTTTACAAACAGATGATATTTTTAATTGCGGAGCTTTAACCACTCCTTTTAAAAAGCTATCAGGTTCCTTCGATTATATCAAGTTCACTACGTTCACGGTTTCGCCAAAACCAGTCGTAGCCCTCCGTCATTTCTTATGAATGGTCAGTAGTATTCAAGCTATGTTTGTTTGGCCCTTAGTCAAGACATAGTGATTGGTAGCTGTCGGGGTATTCATTTGTTGTATAGATAGATGAGTTGGTTTGGGACAGTCGTATTACTTTGTTTGGCCCTTAGTCAAGAGTATATACGGATGGGTTCAAATCAACAAGATAATGATGGGCAGAACTTGACATGTGACTTATGATTTGTTGGCCCTAAGTCAAGGTCATAAGAACATGGGGCAAAAATCTATATCGGGAATTTCTAAAGAAACTGAAATTTGCAAAGAGATGCATACCATTTGGAGTTTGATGAATGTTGGTAGGATTCCTTCAACATTATCATACGATGATATTTGGATCCCGATCCTACTGTGAATATATGCTACTTATCAGGAGATTCGTCACTTAACGATCAATGTTATAAACCAAGTAGGTGCCGAGAAAGGTGTCAGTGGGGCTACGCCCCCAGAGAAAAGAGGTTATTTAATTAAGGAACTTCGCGAAAGCGTTGGAAAACCTCCCTCGAAGTATCGACACTAGCCTGGCTGAACGGTTAAGCAAGTATTGTACGGTGAAAATAGTCCTGGCTAATTCTTCTTTTATGGTTTGAGGAAGGATTCGAGAAACAGTGGGAGCCATCCAGTTTAGATAAATTAAAAACCAATCTAAACTTGCAAGAGCATCATGCTAAAGTGTTTTCTTCTCTCTCTCTCATTGCAGCGACCTTGTGACCATGACTATGTTACATCTAGATAACAATTTGACTGAATCTGACTTATATGACTAGCAAAAGTCTGTCCAGATGTCCATTGCCTATGACAAGCTGGACCACCCTATTACTACTCAAGATCTCGCCGTCCCAGGTCCAGTTTCCACCGTCGCGGATATGGATATCCGTCAGACAAAGGAAAAGGATAAAGCGAAAGCCAAGTGCCCAGTGTTGGCTTCAGTTGATGGTGTATACCAGAAGCGGCACGAGAAGATGGACTCTGTTTCCATCTTTCTCCATAACAAAGATTTATATGGAGAGCAATCTCATATCGCAAGATATGAGGCCTCGAACGAATTAATTCAAGCGAGGTCGGCTGACGGGTCATCTGTAAGGGACGACGTCCTTACAATGACTAGCTATATTGATGAGCTCAAGGACCTGGAGACCACGTTGGGAAACAGGTCACACGCTGACTTATTTCCATAGTCCCTACCCTCTACTTATACCTTGAAAGAAACCAGGGAGACACAAGCTCTGCTTAATGGGGGACCTTCTTCTTCTACATCCAGGGCGAAAGCAAAGGATGAAAAGAAGAAGACCACTACAAAGCCGATATACAGTGTCAGTAAAGTAGGAGGAAAGAGAAGAGCAAAAGTTTCGGGACTTGGTGTAGGAAAGGAGGGATGTTCCAATTGTTATGGGAACGGACATTGGCAGAAGGATTGCAGGGCTTTGGAAGCCAGTAGCCAAGATACGAAGCATGTTGTGGCTTCAGCCTCAAGTGTGTTTGTAATTGAGAACTGTTTGTCAATTAACTCTACTTCCTGGGTACTAGATACCAGAGCAGGATCTGTTGGAGATAGTGCCCTCAGAGTCAATTATTGGATCACAGGCACGTGATTGCAATGATTGAGGGAGGACCTATCCCGGTAGGACAGTCTTACTCGAGATGATAGTATGCTATCTGGTTTATCTTTATCATCGTGTACTGCTTTAGGTGACCTGACATGTCGCTATTACACGTTGATAGAGCCCCTAGGATTCTTGCTTGACTACCAGCACTATGATGGCGATCATATACGTGAGAGCTGGTAGTCTATAAGCACATCCTTAAAAGGTCCCTAGTCGTAGGAGTTTCGAGACAGGGCATCGATACTCCATTAGTAGACTAGTGTATACAGTCGAGACCCCGACGAGGGGCGGTGGCCGGTCTCACAAGCCACTGGTGTCAGTTGGTTCACCTAAGATGTATACAGGTGCTCATTGGGTTATGAGTACACCGGACAGGACTCGCCGGGAACCTGCTAGTTGGTCTCATACCAGACGTCAGATAGCAGTTCCCAGGTGACATGTGTACAGGTTAGTTCATCGACCTGAGATCGTCATTTGTCTCGTGTGAGTTCCCACTGTGCTTTGATTACTACCCTACCACGGCTCAAAGGAGTCGTGCAAACAGGTTTTAGTTGGGTACAGTCCCGAGCCACATGGAGGCAGTGAGCGGATCTGCAGGGGTTCGTCTCTCCCGGTATTGGGGGTGAGGTCGCGCTGTGTCTAGGAGAGCCATTACACAAAGCCCTCGGCCGAGGCAGGAGATTTACTGGTAGGTATTCCAGTAGTATCTCAGGGTGTTCTGGGCTACGCTCCAACACGACTTGTACCGCTTTTGGGGGTCTGACTTTCACCAACCCCTAGGCCCGCCATGCGATACTCATAGACGAACGAACCGGACTGTACGGATATTGTCACTGACAGGCTCAGTAGGGTGTCGGGGTGAGCTTCCTCATCGACGTCCCTTTTGGTCAATAGCTGGTGGCCCGTCACGTATTGGCTTATACCTCTGACGTGCTAGTGGTTAAATCCACAGCCATAGTATTGACGAGTCTTTAGAGTCCACCACACTTTCAGCTACTCAAGTTTCGGGCGAAACGCTGTAGAGGCCGTATGGAGATATGGCAGGGTTCGATCAGATACGTGCGGTATTGCACGGATCGTTGATCGGACGGTTTTTACTAGCCGGCTTTAGCTTAAGCCGGATTCTAGTATTTGATAGTGTAGTTTTGTCTCTTTGCATTTGTTTTCAGTGGGAATACAAATGCGGGCATGTATTTGCAGTAGTGGGGTTTTCCCGTATTTTATTACGGGATCAGTTTTTCTGAAGTTTCCAGTTTGCATTCCGTTCCGGCCGGTTTTCCTTCATTCCTTCTCGGTCGGACTTTCTTGGTGGAGGGTGTCATCTAGTGGAGGGCTTTCTTGCATATGTTGCATTATGATGAGACTAGCCTCATGATGATATTCTATTTTGGTCATTTCCATTACCTTGATTGAGTTGAGTGTGGAGTTGATTTGGATTAGAATGGTTGTGACCATTTATCTTTATTATTCTTTTCTTTTGAGATATTTTTGGAGAGGCTTTCTTTTTTCTCTCTCCAATCTCATGCTTGCTTGAGGGGGTCGGCCATTCTTGAGGGAGTGAGATGAGAGGATCATTTTTCTAGTAGGGGAAATATATCATCTCATTTCTTATGCTTGCTTGCATGCTTGCAAAAATCCCTCCATAGCTATCATTCTCCTTTCCTCCACATCTTCCATGGCAACTTCTAAGAACCCTAAAGAGACAAGTTCACTACACTATTCTATAGCAAGCCTTGGACGCGTCGGCTAGCCAACTTCGCGCCCGAGTTGCCTCGGTCAAGAGGCGGGAGCCCGTAAAAGATTCCGGCTACGTGGTGCCCTTTCCGACGAGCGAGGAGGTGACGGAGATTCCGCGGGAGATCGGAGTGGAGACGAAGACCGAAGGACACGGATCGCTTGGTACATCTCTCACCCCATCTCTAGTTAGCTAGTATAGGTTAATAGTTAACGATCCGGGTTTTTCATTGTCCGCGGTAGCGCCGGTTTCCGAGTAAGGAAAAATTTTGATTCCGCATTTTGGCCTCGAGTACGAGGCCGGGGCGCTGCCGTGGCGCAACATGGCATCAGAGCCACGCCATTAACCTTACCTAGCTTTGTTTAATGTGTTTTTCAGTTCCGATCGACCGAAATTCCAAAAACCGTATTTTTCCTTGACATCAGTTTCTGTCGAAATTTTTTGGAGTCTAAAAATTTTTCAGGTGGTCTCAGAATGATGTGCAGGGAGTTCTAAGACATCTGGGAAAATACGAGACAATGATACCTCAACCAGAGCGCGGAAGCGCGGCAAGAACCCCCTTGTTGCCGCCCTTCCGCCGCAGATTAGTGGGGTCACTGCTTCGTATTTCGCCAGTGGGCTTGTGGGCTGGAAATAGGGCTTTTGGGATATTAAATTTGGGCCCAGGTTTTCTGTAACTGCTACAATATTGGTTGGGGGCCCACTAGTTAATTGTTTGATCGATCGGATATTTTAAACACATTATTTCACAGTATTTACATTATATCTGCGACCGTGAATGTCACTCGATCGGTAAATCTGGTCTAACTGCTATAGCCCGGTTAGACGGATTTGCGAACGTGATTTTCACGTTGATGTTCTATGTTTATGCTGTGTTGTTGCGGATCGGTCGGTGGGGATAGCCTGGATGCAATGCTAGTACAGTTTTGTTGTATTATGTACATTTGATATCGCGGGGCGAGCGTCCGACATGTGGACTGCCGTCACTGCCTGTTTGTATTATTCTTTTGGGGCACGACCTGGTTGCGGTCGATGTACCCGGTGTATGTATATTTTATTTTCTGTACTAGGATTACCCCGCGGAGGGGTGCACGGATAGCCGGGTTCTAGAGGGCAACGGGCCCGCATCTCATGGCATTGAGACGGAGGGGGCCTCACTCTAGGATTGGCGGGCTATTCGCCGCACTCGTAGGGGGTATAGGTTGACCCAGGAGGGGTGCCCAAGTTACCGGATTCCATGAAGT
Source organism: Agapanthus africanus (assembly GCA_030015575.1). Lineage (NCBI taxonomy): Eukaryota > Viridiplantae > Streptophyta > Magnoliopsida > Asparagales > Amaryllidaceae > Agapanthus > Agapanthus africanus. Next base: position 380,615,036 of record JASDDO010000022.1, on the reverse strand, counting down.
GCTGGGTGGTCCATTCACGGAGCTGAAGGGGGCTGCCTCGCTTCAGATTTTGGCGGGTGACTTGCCGCGCCCGTAGGGGTCTAGGATTTCATTGCACAGGCTATCCACACGACCAGGGGAACGTCGGGTTTCAGCAGCGGCTCTGTGAAACCCGGGGTTTCCAGATATCTGTATTGTTCTGTGATGCTGTACATTTCTGTGATGTTGCATTTCTTATCACGCCTTGAGCGAAATATAATATATTGGTATATATATTAGTAGATGTTGTATATGTTTTACATCCGCGCTAGTCCAGTCCCCGCTCTGCCGTTAGTCAGCTAACCTAACGGGTGATGATGGGACCCAGTGGCGAATGCGGATGGCATATACGTACGTTAGTATATTTTCGTTCTTTGTGGTGTAATTAATTGATGGGACTGCGTTGATTCGGATCAATGCAAGATAAACAAACCTATTCTGATGTTGTTGGAACACTTTTCAAAAAGCTGTTATTGCAAGGACGTTCACTTTTGTTTTGCATCGTGGTATTCATTTGGAATATCCTGCTCCTCAGTCGACGAGGCAAGGGCCGAGATCCCTTCACCGGGAGTGACCCCTTGGACAGAAGTTTGCGTCAGGGCATTAACTTCACTATAGCCGATTACTTTTGCTTTGCATCGTGGTATTCAGTTGGAATATCCTGCACCTCATTCTACGGGAAAAGAGCCGAGATCCCTTCACCGGGAGTGACCTCTTTAGTAAAGGTTTTCGTCACTATATTTTTCTAAAAAGTTATCCAGTTCCTTCAACGATATCAAGTTCATTACGTTAAAGGTTTTTCGCCAAAAACCAGCCGTAGCCCTCCGTCATTTCGGATTAGTATTGCATAGTATTCGCGCTACGTTTGTCGTTGCTATTCGCCGAGGCGTAGTGTGCGGTAGCTCTGTAATGCTTTCTGTCGCATGGATAAGTGGATTGGTTAGGACAGTCGTGCGACTTTGTTGATTATTCGTCAAGGGTCGTGCGGGTGGGTTTAACGCAATCAAGATAATGACGGGTTGAACTTGACTAGGACCTTTTGATTTGTTGATTATTCGTCAAGGTCACTTGGGTCCTAGGGGTAAAAATCACATCGGGAGTTTCAAAAGAACTGAAACTTTCCAGGCATGCGCATACCTTCTGGAGTGTGGTGACTTGAGTGGATTCCGTCAAGTTATCATGCGATGATAGTTGGATCCCGATTCCCACTGATGAGTTAGTTTACTCCTCGGGTGACCCCGACTAATTCTTCTTTCAGGTTTGGAGGAGAATTTGAGGTACAGTGGGAGGTTTCCAGATTAGACAAAGTGATAACCATTCTGATCTAGGTTAGAGTGCACGCTGAGTGTTTCTTTTCTCTCTCTCTTTGGCAGCGACCATTGACCCGACCCTGGACTATGACTCAGTGACCAAGTTAACCGAACTTTCTTAACACTGGCTTTTGGATTGTCAGAGTTGCAGACCTCATTGCCACTCCTACTTTTACCCTTTTCTCCAGGACACCCCGCATTACTGCGAACGTCCACTTCCATTGGACAAAACCATCGTATGGTTATATACGAACTCGAAGGACTTCGAGGATGGTTTCTGGTTCTGGAGAAAACGAATAGGATTATTCAGTTGTCTTTTCTTTTCACCTTCTCTCATTGCGAGTACTCCTTGGTTTAGGAGATAGTACACCTATTACGTAAATTGGATAGTCTTCTTCCAAACCTTAGGCTGGTGCCGACCAGTAGGGAATGAAGAAAACCAATTAGCATAACGATGGTGTGCAGAAGGTATTAAGTTAAGACAAAGTAAGGGATTAGTAGGAGGGCAAAGTAAATTGCGACAGATATTCACGACCGAACCAAGTATTTCTTCGCCAATCCTAAATCACTTTTGTATTTCTCCAGGACACTCCGTATCACTACGAAGATCCCAGTTTATTGGATAATCCATCGTATGGTTATATACGAACTCGAAAGGAACTTGTTCCAGTTCGGGGATGGATTCTGGTTCAGGAGAAATAGGAATAAAGTACATTCAGGTGTCTTTTATCTTCACCTTCTCTCGCGTTGCGAGTGCTCCTAGGATTAGGACAATACACCCTTTATGCTTTTTGGATAGTCTTCTTCCAAACCATAGGCTGGTGCCGAACGGTAGGGAAGGAAGAAAACCATTTGGCCTAATGGGGTGTACAGAAGGTAATGAATAAAGACATATAAAGAGATTTGGAGAAGTGGCAAAGAATTATACGGTTACAGTTGTGAATCTGGATAATGGAAGAGGCATTACTAGGAATACCAGGATACGCCAACGAAACATTTCAATGTTTCAGTTTCACCGTGTACTGTTAATGGAAAACTGATTTCCCAGTTAGACACTTGCTCCAGGGTATGTATTTACCAGGTATGATTCTCACATCTGTATGGTTTTACAGATGCTGAGTGGGAGTAAGTTATTGGGAATTGGGTGGTCATCCTCATTATATCGGGATTCGTTGTAATCGGTGATATTTGAGGAAGTCACCTGGGTTGTTTGCCGGTCGGCAAATATTTGGTTTTGAATATCCGCTGTTGTGCACCAATTTCAAATTGATATATCTGTACGTCTATTTTCATAGAGTGAGATATACCTTTTGATATTATGTCGATGACATTTACCTATATCAGTGGATGGTTAGGTAAGGAGCATTAAACAGCGGTGTAATTCTTCTTAACCATAAGTACAGTTTTCAACCTATGACGCACAGTGAAAGAGTTGTTAGACTCAGCGGACTTATACAGAGTATTGTATGTTGTCCAGTGTCCATTAGGACAGAGGGGTTGGTCCTCATACTATATTCTGTTTACTTTTAACTTCTCTAGTTCTTAGACATGCGTTTCGTAGGAACACAGGGTCTAAGTTTTGAGGAGTTATAGGTATTTGAATAGAGTAGAGAACCAGGTGTAGCGAGTATCGGGATTCTTCAAAGTGATCGAAGATGTAGATACTTGTGTATGGTGTTCAGTTGATAGTAATGATTAAGAGAACTAGCTTCTCTTTCAGGTTACTCATAATTGGAAGCATTCCTAAGTTGAGTAACGCTGATCGGCCTCCTTCCATTTAGTTTACATGCACTGGTGACAGCTGCATGATTTGAATCTGGTTAAATTAAATCAGTGCCTCTGTTTCTATATTGGATATAGAACAGTTCATATCTTAACGATGTTAAGGTACGGGGAGTTGTCCGGCTTATGCTTAAAACCAGACACTGGACAACTCAAGGCACGTTTCTGTAATGGCTGTTTGTGGGTTGACCCAAGCTATGACGAGGGTTGACTTTCTACCATCTGGATGAACAATAGCAATATTGTTCTAGACTCACCACAGTTTTTATTAAAAATGGATTTTTCAGAAAAAGTAGTGGGAGTATGGTAGAACTGGAAGTGATTCCAGAACCATAAACGATTACTGAAGATTTGATAAGGAACCTAAAGATTCAATCAGGATTGACATTCCGTTGGCCACTCCGCAGATAAGGTGGGTAACTTCAGGCACCCGAGAGGTACTCCGGTAGCCTCAAGGACGGTGACAGGGAAGTTCTTGTTTACCCACACTTGCCATTGTTGTTGTTCCAGGCTATGAGACCCGGCAGGAGGATGAGTATAGCGTCATTCTAAACTAGCTTTAGAAGTGAACGTCTATATGACTCTGCCAGAGGGTTGTCGTAGTCAGTGGGAGCAGCGGAAGCATTGGTGAACATCAGGCTTATGTCTATTTATAGACTAAAGCAGATGTAGCGGAGATAGATCATCTATTTCTGATGTGATAGTCATAGGTCTGACTTCATCAGAATAGGGGATGGATCTGTTGAGAAGGTAGTAGGGTGTGATATCCTGGTATTTGGATGACATACACAGAGTAGGAAAAGAAACTCCTATACTACGATCGGTTATACTTTGGTTGTCACACAGTGGTTTCTCCACACAGGACTTGGATATTATATCAGACATTCTGGCTACTAGATCTATAGTTTTAGATCTAGATTTGGGTAGTTTCCCAATCTGGGTACCTTGACAGCATTCTATGAGTATTTAGAATGGACGACTCCTGGCACGGTAGTGCACCTGCAGTTGATGGAGTCACCCTCTCTAAAGGTGTCTTACAGACTAAAGGGGAGAGGGATACGCATGATTGACAGATCACTTGCTTAGGCAATTGAGTCAATCATGAGATGTCAAGTACCACACCAGATGTTGTTCTTGCAGTAGATGCAATAAGTTGGCATTGATCCAATCCTGGAGAAACAGTCGGAAGCAGTTTTAGAACATAAGTGGATGTTCTAGGGATATGATAACGACAGCCTCATTTGGGAGACAGTTATCATTCCAGGCTTCCAAGGTGACATGGACGACAAGGAGGTTGTCAGAGTTATAGGTTTCCTTCTGACGAGGGGCAGTATTTTGGACAGGTGGTCCAAGGCAATACTGAGGGTGGCATGGCGCAGGATACTGATTAAGTTCAGTTGACGATACAGTCTAAGAAGTTTGGATTTGGAGTTCATTTATGAGCTGGGTCCCATCAGACATCCAGACATTCTAAGACAGGTATTGCTCATTTCGGGAGATGGCTTTCTCCGCGAACTTGAGATATAGAGAGACATAGAAAGAAACGTCACAGCGGATCCACTCACTGAGGCTATTCCTTGAACGCAATAGTTTCGCAAACGAGCTTTGTGAGACTGACTAGTAGAGGAGTTGGGTGTTCGGTATCACACGGGCTGTGAGTATGCGGCATCGCAATAATTAGCCTTGAGTGCAAGTGGGAGATTGTTGGAGATAGTGCCCTCAGAGTCAATTATTGGATCACAGGCACGTGATTGCAATGATTGAGGGAGGACCTATCCCGGTAGGACAGTCTTACTCGAGATGATAGTATGCTATCTGGTTTATCTTTATCATCGTGTACTGCTTTAGGTGACCTGACATGTCGCTATTACACGTTGATAGAGCCCCTAGGATTCTTGCTTGACTACCAGCAGCATGATGGCGATCATATATGTGAGAGCTGGTAGTCTATAAGCACATCCTTAAAAGGTCCCTAGTCGTAGGAGTTTCGAGACAGGGCATCGATACTCCATTAGTAGACTAGTGTATACAGTCGAGACCCCGACGAGGGGCGGTGGCCGGTCTCACAAGCCACTGGTGTCAGTTGGTTCACCTAAGATGTATATAGGTGCTCATCGGGTTATGAGTACACCGGACAGGACTCGCCGGGAACCTGCTAGTTGGTCTCATACCAGACGTCAGATAGCAGTTCCCAGGTGACATGTGTACAGGTTAGTTCATCGACCTGAGATCGTCATTTGTCTCGTGTGAGTTCCCACTGTGCTTTGATTACTACCCTACCACGGCTCAAAGGAGTCGTGCAAACAGGTTTTAGTTGGGTACAGTCCCGAGCCACATGGAGGCAGTGAGCGGATCTGCAGGGGTTCGTCTCTCCCGGTATTGGGGGTGAGGTCGCGCTGTGTCTAGGAGAGCCATTACACAAAGCCCTCGGCCGAGGCAGGAGATTTACTGGTAGGTATTCCAGTAGTATCTCAGGGTGTTCTGGGCTACGCTCCGACACGACTTGTACCGCTTTTGGGGGTCTGACTTTCACCAACCCCCTAGGCCCGCCATGCGATACTCATAGACGAACGGACCGGACTGTACGGATATTGTCACTGACAGGCTCAGTAGGGTGTCGGGGTGAGCTTCCTCATCGACGTCCCTTTTGGTCAATAGCTGGTGGCCCGTCACGTATTGGCTTATACCTCTGACGTGCTAGTGGTTAAATCCACAGCCATAGTATTGACGAGTCTTTAGAGTCCACCACACTTTCAGCTACTCAAGTTTCGGGCGAAACGCTGTAGAGGCCGTATGGAGATATGGCAGGGTTCGATCAGATACGTGCGGTATTGCACGGATCGTTGATCGGACGGTTTTTACTAGCCGGCTTTGGCTTAAGCCGGATTCTAGTATTTGATAGTGTAGTTTTGTCTCTTTGCATTTGTGTTCAGTGGGAATACAAATGTGGGCATGTATTTGCAGTAGTGGGGTTTTCCCGTATTTTATTACGGGATCAGTTTTTCTGAAGTTGCCAGTTTGCATTCCGTTCCGGCCGGTTTTCCTTCATTCCTTCTCGGTCGGACTTTCTTGGTGGAGGGTGTTAATTGCAAGTTTGCAATTAACATCTAGTGGAGGGCTTTCTTGCATATGTTGCATTATGATGAGACTAGCCTCATGATGATATTCTATTTTGGTCATTTCCATTACCTTGATTGAGTTTAGTGTGGAGTTGATTTGGATTAGAATGGTTGTGACCATTTATCTTTATTATTCTTTTCTTTTGAGATATTTTTGGAGAGGCTTTCTTTTTTCTCTCTCCAATCTCATGCTTGCTTGAGGGGGCCGGCCATTCTTGAGGGAGTGAGATGAGAGGATCATTTTTCTAGTGGGGGAAATATATCATCTCATTTCTTATGCTTGCTTGCATGCTTGCAAAAATCCCTCCATAGCTATCATTCTCCTTTCCTCCACATCTTCCATGGCAACTTCTAAGAACCCTAAAGAGACAAGTTCACTAAACTATTCTATAGCAAGCCTTGGACGCGTCGGCTAGCCAACTTCGCGCCCGAGTTGCCTCGGTCAAGAGGCGGGAGCCCGTAAAAGATTCCGGCTACGTGGTGCCCTTTCCGACGAGCGAGGAGGTGACGGAGATTCCGCGGGAGATCGGAGTGGAGACGAAGACCGAAGGACACGGATCGCTTGGTACATCTCTCACCCCATCTCTAGTTAGCTAGTATAGGTTAATGGTTAACGATCCGGGTTTTTCATTGTCCGCGGTAGCGCCGGTTTCCGAGTAAGGAAAAATTTTGATTCCGCATTTTGGCCTCGAGTACGAGGCCGGGGCACTGCCGTGGCGCAACATGATCTCATATCTGTAATTCGTTACATGCTTTGAGAAACCGTAGAGTTATAAGGGTAGGTGATTTGTCTCTCAGAGTTGCAAACGGAATGAGCGTGGACGCTGAATCCGTGGGAGAATATCGCCTAGGTTTGACAAGTGGGCAGATATTGATTCTACGTAACTGTCTGTATGTACCTAGTTTGACTTGTAATATCATATCAGTGTCCTCACTTTCGAGAGAGGGATATGACTTTATATTCGTAAGCGATGTGGTTCACATCCACCTAAATCAAGTTCTGATTGGGTCCGGTACATTAGATGACGGTATATACGTATTGAATCAAGCTCAGGTTTTCAATGTCCAGAACACACTTAAAAGAAAGTCTCCAGAAATAAATCAGGCTTTCTTATGGCATTGTAGAATAGGTCACATCAATGAAACACGATTAACAAAGTTACATAGAGAAGGATATTTTAATCCGTTCGAATATCAATCTTATGCCACTTGTGAATTTTGTCTCATGGGAAAGATGACAAAGACTCCGTTTACTGGACACAGAGTAAGAGCGAGCGAGCTCTTAGGACTCGTACACAGTGACGTGTGCGGTCCAATGTCTACACATGCGCGAGGTGGTTATTCCTACTTCATTACTTTTACGGATGATTTCTCTAGGTATGGATATATCTTCTTAATGAAGCATAAATCCGAGGCCTTTGAGAAATTCCAAGAATACAAGAATGAAGTGGAAAAACAGACAGGCAAAAGTATAAAGACACTGAGATCTGATCGAGGTGGTGAATACTTAAGTGCCGAATTCCTGGGTTACTTAAAAGAGAATGGAATTCTCTCTCAGCTTACTCCTCCATACACACCACAACATAATGGTGTATCGGAAAGGAGGAATCGAACCCTATTGGATATGGTTCGTTCCATGATGTGTAAGGCTAAGTTACCGCGATCTTTCTAGGGTTATGCACTAGAATCAGCTGCATATCTTTTGAACCAGGTTCCAACCAAGACTGTGCCTACCACACCATATCAGATGTGGAATGGGAAGAAACCCTGTCTAAAACATTTTAGGACATGGGGGTGTCCAGCTTTTGTTAAAAAGTAGCATCCGGACAAGCTCGAGGCACGCTCAGTACAGTGTAAGCTTGTGGGATATCCAAAGAACTCCAAGGGATATTATTTCTATTACGCAGAGGAACAAAAGGTTTTTATTTCTCGTCATGCCCACTTCTTAGAAACTGAATTTTTAGAAAATCAGAAGAATGGGAGCGCAGTAGAACTGGAAGAAATTACAGAACCACAAGCTGTTACTGAAAGTTTGGTAGAACAAGAAGTTTCAGAAGAAAGGGACATACCAGCGCCTATCCGTAGAAGTAGCAGGCAGTCTCATCCGCCCGAGAGATACTACGGTTTTCACATTGACGGGGATCGAGAAGATTGCGTCATTGATAATGACGACCCTACTAGCTTCCAGCAAGCCATTCAGAGCGGCGACTCGGAAAAATGGCTGGATGCAATGCGGACCGAAATGGAGTCCATGTACACTAACAAAGTATGGACTTTGGACACTGCTCCAGATGGGGTAAAACCCGTAGGATGCAAGTGGATCTTCAGAAAGAAGATTGGTGTAGATGGACAGGTTGAAACCTATAAGGCTAGACTTGTTGCAAAGGGTTTCCGTCAAAGACCTGGTTTGGACTATGACGAAAACTTTTCTCCAGTGGCTATGCTGAAATCCATTCGGGTCCTTCTTGCTATTGCTGCCTTCCACGATTATGAGATCTGGCAGATGGACGTAAAGACGGCCTTTCTAAATGGAAATTTAGAAGAGAGCGTCTATATGGATCAGCCAGAGGGATTCATTCAGAGTGGGAGCAGCGGTAAAGTATGCAAGCTGCTTAAGTCCATTTATGGACTAAAGCAGGCATCGCGGAGTTGGAACATCTGTTTTGATGATACTGTCAAAGAATTCGACTTTATCAAAAATCCAGATGAACCATGCATATATAGTAAGATTGTAGGGAGAGTTGTTGTATTCCTCGTCTTGTACGTGGATGACATTCTCCTAATAGGAAATGATATTCCTATGCTACAGTCAGTCAAAAGATTCTTGTCACAGAAATTCTCCATGAAGGACCTGGGTGATGCCACCTACATTCTGGGGATCCAGATTTATCGTGATAGATCAAAGAGGATGTTGGGACTTTCACAGTCCAGGTACATAGACACCATATTGAAAAGATTCAGTATGGAAGATTCTAAGCGCGGTAACCTACCGGCTTGTCACGGAATCACCCTCTCCAAAGAGATGTCTCCCAAGACTGATTTGGAAAGGGAACGCATGTCGATTATACCCTACGCTTCTGCGGTAGGCTCTATAATGTATGCGATGTTATGTACCAGACCAGATGTAGCATACGCATTGAGCGTTGTAAGCCGGTATCAGGCAAACCCAGGGGAGAATCACTGGATAGCAGTAAAGAACATTCTCAAGTACCTGAGGAGGACTAAAGAGATGTTCTTGGTTTACGACGGAAAAGACCTCAGGATGGAAGCCCATGCTGATTCCGGCTTCCAGAGTGACAAGGATGACTCCAAGTCCATGTCGGGTTATGTCTTTACCCTCAATGGAGGGGCGGTCTGTTGGAAGAGTTCCAAGCAGGACACCGTTGCTGACTCAACGATGGAAGCGGAGTACATAGCTGCTTGCGATGCCGCAAAAGAATCTGTCTGGATGAAGAAGTTCCTCACAGAACTTCAGGTGGTTCCTACCTGTGTTGGTCCAATACCTCTGTATTGCGACAACAACGGCGATATAGATTTAGCGAAGGAACCCAGGTCCCATCAGAAGTCTAGACACATCTTAAGGCGGTATCACATGATCAGGGAGATCGTCGATCACCGGGAGATCGAGGTAAAGAGAGTAAATACAGAGGATAACATTGCTGATCCATTCACTAATGCCCTACCTCAGATTCAGTTCGAGAGGCTACTCGAGATCATTGTTCTTCGATACGCCAGTACATGGCCCTAGTGCAAGTGGGAGATTGTTAGTGCTTATGCCCTAGAAGGCCATTACTCTATCATACTAGTTTGTATATTACTTAATGGAAGCTTGGGATATTCACATGTATATAACAGTTTTGCTAAACATAGTAGTATGCTACTTGGTTTTTCTATCTTAATATGTGAGTATACGTATTGATAGAGCTCTTAGGATCTTGCTTGACTACCAGCGTTGTGATGGCAGTCACACTAGTGGGGGCTGGGTAGTCTACAAGCACATCCTTATTCAGGTCCCTAGTCGTAGGATTATCGAGACAGGGCATCGATACTCCGGAGTAGACTAGTGTGTACGCTTCTCATCCCAGTTGGGGAGATGGTCTGTCCCACAGCCGTCAGTACGTCATACTGGAGATAGTATGCAGGTGCTCGTTAGGTTACGGGTACACCGGACAGGACTCACAGGGAACTGTTGGTTGGTTTTATACCAGTCGTCAGTGAACAGTTCCCAGGTGTAGGGTTCCTAGGCACCCTAGTGAGGTCTCCCAAGACATCGAACATGGCAATTTCAAAAAATATGGTGCCTACAAACCCTAGTGTACGGATCTATAACTAGATGTCTAGGCGAAAAGATAACTAGTTAACAATTAACTAAGGGAATACGGAAATACAACCTTTGTAGATCCGTTTGTCCACCTCCATAGCTCCGCAACGAAGTGCCTTCACTGTCCAAAATCCATCCCGGGCTCTAGAGTCGGCTTCGTCGGAGAATGGGCAAGCTAGGTCGTGGATGTCCATGCCGAAGATGATCTACGTCGAGGCATCGCTAGATCAAGCTCACAACTTCACCAAGTCCAAAAACTTGTGAAGGAAACACACTCTACTACTTGGCAAGAGGTAGAGGATGAAGAAATAGGAAGTGGGTAGACTTTAGATTTGGATTTCTCACTATTAATCATCAATCACCATTGATGGACATGAAGCTTTCTTCTTTGAAAATGAAGAAGAAGAAAGCAAGAAGAAGATGAATATTATGATAAGATTATTCTAAAATGAAAAGAATAATACATTCTTATCATCTTAGAACCATGGTTTAGTGTAGAGAATTAATCATGGTTGAGTGGTATGGTTAGGGTTAAGGATGAGATAAGAATTGTGGACTAAGTCAAAGCTTCATGAAGCTTTAACTAAGCAACAAAAAAAGCCACCATTCTTTTCTCTTTCTTTTATTCATTTATCAAAAATAAATGGATAATTAAATAAGATAAATGAATAACAAATAATAAACCCTAACCATTTCATTAACCAAGGTTTAATACTTTACACTTAACCAAGAAGCATGCATCATCAAACATGATACAAGCAAGTGCACAAAATCATATCACATATATAATGCGCACAACCCGAGTGAGAAAATCCATTTAAAGTGAACCGATATTAGTTAATGCAAAGTAATATATCAAATATATAATTATACATTAAATCATTAAATCAACACTTGATTTAACGATCCGGTCATATCTCATATAATCGACTAATATCCAATGTATCGATTTATCGAATCATTCCTTGATTCGATAACTAGGTTATATCGCATACAACCATTCGACACATTCATCGCGAGAATAGAATACGGTATCACATACACGCATTATTCTCGGTCCCGCACATATCTCATATGCGCTCCTATTTCGTTTCGCTTGAGCCAGGAAACCTCTGTGTAGGACTCTAAAGACTCGTCAATACGCCGGCAGCAGATGATGATCATATCAAACACCCACAAGCCGCAAGCGGTCTGCTAAACGTAACGGCCACCCGGGTATTGAGCGATCTGAAGATCGACGAGCAAGCCCGCTCACACTCCAGTGAATCCGACCAGTAACACTACCGTACAGTCCGGTCTGATCGTCTGATATGTCGCCTATCTTGCCTAGGGGTGGTAAACGTCAGACCCCAATAGCTCGATAAGTCGTGTCGATATGAGGTCTATAACAATTCGAGAAACTACTGGTAACACTTACCAGTAAATCTCAGCAACCCTGGCCAGGGATTTCCTATTATAGCCAATCGAACACAGCGCAACATCAACTCCCTATACCGGGAGAGACGAATCCCCTCCTATCGCTCATTGCCTCAATGTGACTCGGGACTGTACCCAAAAACCACCGTTTTGCACGCCCTCTTGGACGTGGTAAGATGGAAATTAAAGCACAGTGGGAACCACACAAGACTCTATGACGATCTCGGGTCAACAGACTACTCTGTACCAGTGTCACCAGAGAACTGCCATCTGACGTGAGGTATAGTACCATCTGGGAGTTCTCGGCGAGTCCGTCCAGTGTACCCAGTCTCCACTGAGCACCCGTATATCATCTCTGATGTCAAACACCAATGGATATGGGATCATCCATCGCCCATCTGTATGGGTCGAGAAGGTACACGCTAGTCTACTCTGGTATATCGATGCCCCGTCTCGATACACCCACGACTAGGGACTTTGAAGGATGTACTTATGCACTACCATGTCCCCACTAGTATGATCCGCATCATAGTCCAGGTAGTCAAGTACACATCCTAAGGGCTTTACCAACATGTAACAGAGAGACAATCAATGTACACGTTAGGGTAAAGTGTAACCAGATAGCATACTATCATGTCGAGCAAGAAAGTCCTCCCTATATATGTCCCAGCATCCACTACAATATACATCCAATGTACAGTAATGGCCTCTAGGGCATACATATAACTAACAATCTCCCACTTGCACTAGGGCCATCTGTAGCAGTGGTTGTAGTATCACATACTCAACCATCCCATAAAAGTCTCTCTCTGGGAATAGGCCTTCGTGAGTGGATCCGCCGTGTTGTCCTCTGAGTCTACTCTCCTAACCTCGATCACCCTGGAGATCAACCATCTCCATGATCAGGTGATACTGCCTTAGAATAAGTCTGGATCACTGATGGGACCGGCGTTCCTTGGCATAAGCCACAATTCCATTGTCTCACAATGGTAGGAACGTAATTCATCTCATGAACTAATATACACCCAAACATCCTCTTTGGTAGCATCATAAGTAGCGATGTATCCAGCCTTTATCGTCTAGTTTGTCACGGTATCTAGCTTGGAACTCTTCCAACATACCGTCCCTTTATTAAGGGTAAAGACAATGCCTGCAACTGACATTCAGTCGTCTTTATCACTCTGGAACACTTCCAGTGATTTTCCCCAGGATCGATTGATACCATCTCACTACAACTAGTGAGAATCCTAACATCCAATTAAATCTATCTCATAGATCCAAAACCCAGGATTAAGGAGGTATCACTTTGATCCTATATGGAGAATCTTTGTGATAAACGGAGATTGATCGAGCGTAGCATAAGAAACTCCTTTCTTATCAAGAGTATGTCATCCACGTACTCTACGAGGATCACCACCATACTCCCTACTACCTTTTTGTTTATACAAGGTTCATCTACCATTTTGATGATGTCAACTTCTTTGACAAACACATCAAAACAGACGTTCCAACTCCGCGATGCCTGCTTTATCAGATAAAACATCTTGCACACGTTTCCGCTGCTCCCACTGTTTACGAAGCCCTCTGGCTGTGTACTTATAGACTCACTCTTCTAAAACATCATTTAGAAAAGCAGTCATGACACCCAACCACCAGATATCGTAGTCATGGTATGTAGCCGTTGCAAGTAGGATCTGGATGGACTTAAGCATAGGTACTGGAAAAGGTTTCATCATTATCCATGCCTGGTCAATGACGAAAACCTTTAACTAATCTAGCTTTGAAAGTCTCAACTTTTCCGTGTACACCAAGTAATCTTCTCAAGATTCACTTGCTCCTGATGGGGATTTAACCCTTCAGATATAGCAGCCAAAGTCCATACTTTGCTGGTGTATAAGGATTCCATCTCAGATCGCTAAGCATCCAGCCATTCTTACAGAGTCTTACTCCTGATGGCCAGCTCGAAGCTAGTTGGGTCATCATCTCATTATGCAATCCTCGCTCCCACTGTCATAGAGAAACCGAAGTATCTCTCAGGTGGGTGAGGAACCCTACTAGATCGGCGGAGAGGCTGAGGTTCGTTGGTTTCTACTGAATCCTTTGGTTCTACCAAATCAGCTGCTGTCATTTGTATAGCTGGAACCTTTCCAGTTGTACTTAACAGACCTTGCCTCGAGCTTGTCCGGATTTTGCTTTTAGACATAGGCCGGACAACCCCAAATCTTAACTAACTTAAGATATGGGCTCTTCCCTTTCCATATCTCATATGAAGTGGTAGGCACTGATTTGATTCAAACCCTATTCAATAGGTATGCAGCTTCATAAGTGCATAACACCCTAAAGGAAATAGGTAACTCAGTAGTACTCATCATAGAGCGCACCTTATCATATAGGGTGTGATTGCTCCGCCCCGATATACCATCGTGCCATGGTGTATTCGGAGGAGTAATGCTGAGAGAGAATCTCATTCTCCTTTAGAATAGTCCAGGATTTCCGTGCTCAAGTATTCTCCTCCTTGATCTCATCAAAGGACATAATACTTATACCCGTATTTTGGTTCTCTACTTCTAACTTATATTCTGTGAATATCTCAAAAGATTCGGACTTGTGTTTCAACAGGAACATATGTCTGAATCTAAAGAGATCATCAGAGAATGTAATGAAGTATAAAGAACCAGTCCTGGCATGTGTAGACAGGGGACCTACATACATCAACATGTATCAATCCCAAGAGTTCATTAACTCTTTCTCTGTTTCCAATAAACAGAGCTATGGTCATCTTATCTTTGTGACATGACTGGCGAGTTTCACAAGATGTAAATTCAAACTGATTTAAATATACATCTAAATGCAACTTCAGCCAGTCAGGTCGCATTGATCTGACCTAGTCTACAATACCTCAAGAAGAATTCGTTCATTTCTGAACTCTTCCTCTTGTGTGTGTTCCGTATACTAAGAACTGTTGTTTGATTTAGAACATTAATGCTTTTAGATAACGTGGCTGAACCGATCAACTTTTGATATAGGAAATGTTCAAAACATTATCCAACTATACAAAATTTTATCATTTCTTTACTAATAAAGAAACTGATATGATTTTGTATATCAGGTTCGGTATCTAATAACATTCGTTCAAAATCAATGTATTGGTAATACAGAGTGACAGTGACCGACAGACTTGGCTGCAACTCTTGCCCCGTTTTCTGCCTCATGAAACTTATCACCCGTTCTCAGTTTTTCTACCCTTTTGTAGCCCTATGTAACATCTTACATATCTGGGATCCTTATCCGGTATCATATACCCAGGATACGGAGGATACTGAGAAACAGTTCTTTGTAATGAACACACCCGAAGATGATGCATCAGCATGCACTCTCTTCGTTTGGGCGGCACGGGAAATCTGGTATTCCCCAATTTCCTGCTCTGTCTTATAACAATTATAAGTTGGAGCGGGACCAACGTTCCCCAGCTCAGTATAACAAGCGGGTTCGGTCAATTATCCGTTTTATTATCTTGATTAAGGCGTGATATGGTCACTACCAGGAGAGAGAGAGAAGAAAACACTCAGCGTGCGCTCTTGCAAGAATAGATTGGTTTTATTTTATCTAATCAGGATGGCTCCCACTGCTTTTTATCAAATCTTCCTTCAAACCCTAAAAGGAAAGACTAGCCGGGATTAATTACACACTACAAGTTCGCCAATCTTTCAGCCAGGCCAGTGTCGGTACTTTGAGGGAGGTCCCCCGTGCTTTCGCACGAACCTAATTAATGTAAACCTCGTTTTCCCAGAGGCGTAACCCCGTTGACACCTTTCTAGACACCTACTTGATCGGCTAATTGTAATGTATAAAACTCTCCCAGGAGTAACTCTTACTCGCAGCGGGTATCGGGATCCAACTATCTCATAGAAGGTATGCAATCTCATTGCAAATTTCAACACTTGAAATTCCCGATAATATTTTGCCCCTAGCGTCCTATGACCTTGACAGAGGTCAACAAACCATAGGCTGCTAGTCAAGTTCAACCCGTCATTTCTTGATTGAAGTAAACCCACCCGCACGACCCTTGACAGAGGCCAACAAGGTCGCACGACTACCCTAAATCAATCACATCATATTCTTATGCAGATAAGCGCTAATCAGCTACCGCACACTACGCCTTGACAGAGGTCAACAAACGTAGCACGAATACTAACCAGTACATATCTGAAATGACGGAGGGCTACGACAGGTTTTTCTGAAAACCTATTGCGTAATGAACTTGATATCGTTGTAGAATCAAATGATTTTTAAAATGGAGCGCTTTTGTGGCTTTTCTAGTTTTGCTAAAGGAGTCACTCCCGGTGAAGGGATCGTCGGTCCTTTCCTCGTCGAATGAGGTGCGGGATATATCATATATATCACTGTGCAAAGCAAAAACTCTTAAAAGCTATCAAAAGACAAACCGAGCGTGTAGCATCTGCCAGTTATTGCTAAAGGAGTCACTCCCGGTGAAGGGATCTCGGTCCTTTCCTTATCGAATAAGGTGCAGGATATATCGTATATACCGCTGTGCAAAGCAAGAACTGTAGCTACCTGTTTTATTTTGAAATTCGATTCTACAACATCTTAGGTTTCTTTTATTTCATTAATCACATTAATGAAGTCCCATCATTTAAGTACCTAAACATCACAGATAGATATGACGTACACTTATGCCATCCGCATTCGCCTCGATGTCCCCTCGTGCACCGTTAGGTTAGGTAACTAACGACAGAGCAGGGCAGGGCTAGCGCGGGTGTAAAACATAAGTAACGTCTATATAATATATCATATATACTATATACTGTATCTATCACAGAACATCACATTATCACATCACAGATATCGCAGTAGAAGAAACATATGAAATATTGGATATTCTAGGACGTCCGTGTTTTCAATACGAGCCAGTATAAAACACGGATTCCACGGTCGTGATGAATAGCCAAACCCACACCCCTAGACCCCTACGAGAGCGGCAAGCAACCCTACCAATTCTGGAGTTAGGAGACCCGGACTCGACTCCTCGAGTTGGTCTCCCACTGGACTCCAGAACCCGGTTACTTGCGCCCTCCTCCTTGGGTCTATCCTAGTGCGGAAAAGTAAATAATATACAACGGGTGACAACTTCCGCAACCTGGAAGCGCCCCAATAAAAGAATATTACATACAAGTTTTTACATGAATGAAAATGAAAAACACTCATCTCACATAAAAACCCCCGGCTATTCAAACACGACGATCCAATATAACATATCCAGTAACACATAACATCACATGTCATCAACGTAAGTAAATGTGCGCATCCCAATTGTCGTTGGCATATAGCAACGAAACCGGCGATATCACATATTACACTTACGGTCACAGAAAAGAAAGTGTAAAACTACAACAGTTGGAATCCGCAATATGCATAGACATCGCATGCCTAATCAAATGAATACCTTAGACATCACATGCCTAACATTTATAAACCCCGCATTTTAGTCTCTTTATCGAAAACTCTTTTCAATACCAAGTCGGGGAATTCAACAAGATTCCCGACATCCTGATCGAATACTCGTCGCAAACTTCAGTAGACGGCTGCACTCCCGATACCGTCGACGAAGTGCACCAAGGAGAAACACCGCTGCCGCGAGCACCCAAACGGATGCTTTCGGTGACGGGGTTCTCCTACAGTCACTTGGTCGGGGCTATGGAGTGAGGCTGTCTATTAAGTTTACCCGGCGAATATCCGCGTACGCTACGTGATTGCGACGGACTTTTGATCACATCAAAATTCCGTGGCAACCGATCAAGTGAGACTAAAGTGCTATGTTTATAACATTCATTCAGTTATCACATAACTTTTGTGAATTCCAATTATTGTATCCCATTCCAGATAAATAGAAAATGTTAAACTTTCCGATCGAACAATCGAACACCCAAGTTTTCCCGAAACTGATCAACACATGAAACAAGTATAAAAACATTCCGTTCGTGCCTCAGTACCAACGGTCCAGCCGTAGAAGGGTCAAGCCAACGCCTCACATGTGGCACGCCGTACTGCCCCAAACCCGAAGGTTCAAAGGGCAGTTCAAGACGGTCACATAATCGAGTTAAGGTTTGTTGTCTTCTAGAGGGTCCATTGCGTTACTTGCACTACTTAGAACGTCGTTAAACTACGGAAAAATCCAACACTTGGAAATTTCCCAACAGGGGAAAAATTGGGTATTTATATCCGGTCGAACTTTTTAACATATTCTAAAATTTATCCGGAAAGCCACACAGACAAAATTTGATATTCCGATCGAAACTCTGAAACCCCAAAACCACCTCTGAAAATTCAACTGTATAATAAATATTAAAATATCCCAGGAAAACCAGAACAGAATACTGAGAATTACTGTGCAAACAATACCTCACAAAACGACAAAACGGCCGCTCTTCCGCCGCATGAGCCATGCTCGTGCCGCGGAAGGGCGGTGGGAAAGTGGAATCAGGTCCACGAATTTTACAGTAATTCTTAGAAAACCCTGCTTGACTTTCTGGACATTTTTAATCTTGAAAAATCCACAATTTTAAAATCTGGACAGAGAGCATGTAAGGTTTGGGATTTCGGGTTCGTTCGGACTTCAATTTCCGTCTGGACTTCGCCTAAGGCTCTAGCTTGGCTCTGATACCACTGTAGGGTTCCTAGGCACCCTAGTGAGGTCTCCCAAGCCATCGAACATGGCAATTTCAAAAATTATGGTGCCTACAAACCCTAGTGTACGGATCTATAACTAGATGTCTAGGCGAAAAGATAACTAGTTAACAATTAACTAAGGGAATACGGAAATACAACCTTTGTAGATCCGTTTGTCCACCTCCATAGCTCCGCAACGAAGTGCCTTCACTGTCCAAAATCCATCCCGGGCTCTAGAGTCGGCTTCGTCGGAGAATGGGCAAGCTAGGTCGTCGATGTCCATACCGAAGATGATCTACGTCGAGGCATCGCTAGATCAATCTCACAACTTCACCAAGTCCAAAAACTTGTGAAGGAAACACACTCTACTACTTGGCAAGAGGTAGAGGATGAAGAAATAGGAAGTGGGTAGACTTTAGATTTGGATTTCTCACTATTAATCATCAATCACCATTGATGGACATGAAGCTTTCTTCTTTGAAAATGAAGAAGAAGAAAGCAAGAAGAAGATGAATATTATGATAAGATTATTCTAAAATGAAAAGAATAATACATTCTTATCATCTTAGAACCATGGTTTAGTGTAGAGAATTAATCATGGTTGAGTGGTATGGTTAGGGTTAAGGATGAGATAAGAATTGTGGACTAAGTCAAAGCTTCATGAAGCTTTAACTAAGCAACAAAAAAAGCCACCATTCTTTTCTCTTTCTTTTATTCATTTATCAAAAATAAATGGATAATTAAATAAGATAAATGAATAACAAATAATAAACCCTAACCATTTCATTAACCAAGGTTTAATACTTTACACTTAACCAAGAAGCATGCATCATCAAACATGATACAAGCAAGTGCACAAAATCATATCACATATATAATGCGCACAACCTGAGTGAGAAAATCCATTTAAAGTGAACCGATACTAGTTAATGCAAAATAATATATCAAATAAATAATTATACATTAAATCATTAAATCAACACTTGATTTAACGATCCGGTCATATCTCATATAACCGACTAATATCCAATGTATCGATTTATCGAATCATTCCTTGATTCGATAACTAGGTTATATCGCATACAACCATTCGACACATTCATCGCGAGAATAGAATACGGTATCACATACACGCATTATTCTCGGTCCCGCACATATCTCATATGCGCTCCTATTTCGTTTCGCTTGAGCCAGGAAACCTCTGTGTAGGACTCTAAAGACTCGTCAATACGCCGGCAGCAGATGATGATCATATCAAACACCCACAAGCCGCAAGCGGTCTGCTAAACGTAACGGCCACCCGGGTATTGAGCGATCTGAAGATCGACGAGCAAGCCCGCTCACACTCCAGTGAATCCGACCAGTAACACTACCGTACAGTCCGGTCTGATCGTCTGATATGTCGCATATCTTGCCTAGGGGTGGTAAACGTGAGACCCCAATAGCTCGATAAGTCGTGTCGATATGAGGTCTATAACAATTCGAGAAACTACTGGTAACACTTACCAGTAAATCTCAGCAACCCTGGCCAGGGATTTCCTGTTATAGCCAATCGAACACAGCGCAACATCAACTCCCTATACCGGGAGAGACGAATCCCCTCCTATCGCTCATTGCCTCCATGTGACTCGGGACTGTACCCATAAACCACCGTTTTGCACGCCCTCTTGGACGTGGTAAGATGGAAATCAAAGCACAGTGGGAACCACACAAGACTCTATGACGATCTCGGGTCAACAGACTACTCTGTACCAGTGTCACCAGAGAACTGCCATCTGACGTGAGGTATAGTACCATCTGGGAGTTCTCGGCGAGTCCGTCCAGTGTACCCAGTCTCCACTGAGCACCCGTATATCATCTCTGATGTCAAACACCAATGGATATGGGATCATCCATCGCCCATCTGTATGGGTCGAGAAGGTACACGCTAGTCTACTCTGGTATATCGATGCCCCGTCTCGATACACCCACGACTAGGGACTTTGAAGGATGTACTTATGCACTACCATGTCCCCACTAGTATGATCCGCATCATAGTCCAGGTAGTCAAGTACACATCCTAAGGGCTTTACCAACATGTAACAGAGAGACAATCAGTGTACACGTTAAGGTAAAGTGTAACCAGATAGCATACTATCATGTCGAGCAAGAAAGTCCTCCCTATATATGTCCCAGCATCCACTACAATATACATCCAATGTACAGTAATGGCCTCTAGGGCATACATATAACTAACACCAGGTGACATGAGTACAGCAAAGTCCGCAGACTTGACACTGCTACTTCGCCTCGAGTGTGTCCCACTATTCTTAGATTGCTACCCTACCACGGCTCAAAGGAGTCGTGCAAACAGGTAGCAGTTGGGTGCAGTCCCGAGCACTTGGAGG
Organism: Agapanthus africanus; assembly: GCA_030015575.1. Taxonomy (NCBI): domain Eukaryota; kingdom Viridiplantae; phylum Streptophyta; class Magnoliopsida; order Asparagales; family Amaryllidaceae; genus Agapanthus; species Agapanthus africanus. The sequence continues at coordinate 380,593,996 of JASDDO010000022.1, read as the reverse complement.
CAGTGGCGGTTAGACAGGATTCGTCTCTCCCGGTATTGGGGGTTGATATCGCGCTGTGTCAGAGAGCCATTACTCAAAGTCCCTGGCCAGGGAAAGCGAGATTTGCTGGTAGGTTCCAGTAGTTTCTCAAGGTGTAATGGGCTTCGCTCCGACACGACTTATACTGCTATTAGGGGACTGACGCTTGCCGCCCCCTAGGCCCGATATGCGATAGTCTTAGACGAACAAACCGGACTGTACGGAGATTGTCACATCAGACTCAGTAGGAGTTCGGATGGGTTTCCTCATCGGCCTTCTTATCGACATCTACCTGGGGACCGTTACGTACAGCTAGTGCAGCTTGCGGTCTGTGGTTAAACCCACTGCCAGCGTATTAGTCGAGTCTCTAGAGTCCCACACAGAGAGTTTCCCTACTCCAGGCGAAACGATATAGAGGTCGTATGGTTTTACGACAAGGGTTCGGACGCATACGTGTGTTTACGCACGTACGACATCCGGACAGTTTTTACTAGTCGGCTTTGGTTTAAGCCAGTTTCTAGTATCCGGTTATTGGATTTATAAAGTCTAAAGTTTTTCCGTGTTTTCACAGATAGGAGGGGCGTTCTCGTAATTGCGCGAGAAGCTTCTAGAAGATGGTGACTTGGGGGTTAAGGTGGCATATGCATTAAATGAGATTAGTGAGTCATTTGAGTGATTCATCCAAGTCATTAATGCATCATAAATGCTTAATGACTCATGGAGATGAATCACCCTCTTATATTTATTAAGCATGATGATTAATCATTCATTTTCTTTTGTTGGATAAATCATAATGCTTGATATATATTATGATAGCTCATTTTCTCATCTCATTCTCTTGCTCACTTTCTCTCTCCTCAAGCTCTCCCTCTTCAAACCCTAATCCTCCCCTCTCATGTGTTGAGTACAAGGATTAGATTAGACTACTTAATCTTTAACCATTCTCTATATCACCTAGGTTGCTTAGATTAGCGATTTAAGAAACCTAGTTACCTCTAGTTTGTGGTGAAGCTTGTAGTAAAGCTCTCAGGTGGATCTTCTACTACTTAGAGAAGGCCGGAGAGGACGTGGAGAACGACAAGACGAAGGACTCGGTTCTACAGGTATAATCACTTTTCATAGTAGTTGTTAACTCCTATGTTTGTTGTTAGTTATTGTTTATGCAAAGATTCTCGGTTAGTCGATGTTTACGCTTTAAACAAGATCGTTTTTCATTATTCCGCCTCCCCGCAAGCCGTGGGGTGTTGTACATCGACTTACAATAACTGTCAGCATCCTAGCCACATAACCGAAGAATGTCCGTTTCTCGTTGGGTCCCAAGGACCTGAAAACGTTAACGCACTATATCAGAACCAGCGACCCAGGAACGACCCTTTTGCTCCGACCTACAACCCTAGTTGGAAGAATCATCCCAATTTTGCTTGGAATCAGGCTCCTTTTCAAAACAACAATTCAAACCCGCCTTTCCAACAATTTCAAAATTCAAATTTTCAAAACCAAAAATTGGGATATTCAACTAACCAGCCTCAGCAGCCCCAGCAGCCCCAACAGCCGAATCAGCACAACCCAACCTTTACACCCCCTGGGTTCGCCCAAGACGACAAGAGGGTGACATCCATCGAAAAAGGGTTGGAAGCTTTGATTAAAACTTCTGCGCAGACCTCATCTAGTCTGGCTACTTTTATGCAAACATCCGGTCAGTTGCATAGCGCTAACACTCAAGCGATAGCCAGATTAGAAATCCAAATCAGTCAACTGGCTGTAGCAGTTAATGAACGTGAGAAGGGAGCATTTCCCTCTCAACCTGTGATAAACCCAAGAGAACAGAGAAACAACAACGCTCATGTTGTTCAGACGAACAATATTGAGAATGCGAACGCCGTCACCGTCCTCAGATCAGGACGAATGTGTGACAACAAGGTTGTCAACCCCAGCGAATCATCCAAGCGTGCGATTGTCAGTTTGCCAGCACGTAGTTCATCTCCTGCTCCTCTTTGTGATCCATCGTCATCTTCATCACCTTCTTCTTCTTCTTCTCCTCCTCCTGCTTCTTCTTCGTCATCTGCTGCACATCCTTCAAAGCAACATGAGGATTCGCCACATGACCACACTGATAATCCAGCAAGAACATTCCCGTCTTCTGCACCTATTCCATCTGCAGCTTTTCCAAACTCAGTATTTGGACCTAAGGCTCCCTATCCTAATAGGTTAAAATCAAAGAAGCCTTCTGCAAACATGGAAAAGGTGTTGGAAGTTTTTAAACGTTGTGAGGTTAACATTCCTTTGTTGGACGTCGTCCAACAAGTTCCGGCATACGCAAAATTTCTGAAGGACTTGTGCACCCAAAAACGACGCACAAACGTCCCTAAAAACGTCTTCTTGGCCGCAACTCTGAGCGATGTTTTGTCTAAGTCCATTCCTGTGAAATATAAGGACCCAGGATGTCCTATTATTTCTTGCACCATTGGGGACAAACAAATTAACCGAGCCTTGTTAGACTTAGGGGCAAGTGTGAACCTCCTTCCCTACTCAGTTTACAAACAACTGGGATTGGGAGAACTCAAGCCGACCAGAGTGACTCTGCAACTGGCAGATCGTTCAACAAAAGTACCGAGGGGAGAAATTGATGATGTTCTAATCAAGGTCGGGGAATTCATATTCCCCGTAGACTTCATTGTGTTGGAGACTGAGCCCGTCACCAATCCCAGTGGTCAAATTCCAGTCATACTAGGACGACCTTTCCTAGCCACATCCAACGCGTTGATAAACTGTCGTAATGGGTCCATGAAACTTTCTTTTGGGAACATGACAGTGGACCTCAACATCTTCACGCTAGGAAACCAGGCGAGTGAGAAACACGATGACACTTTTGAAGTCAACGCTGTATACCATATGTCTGAGGAGGGGACATTTGACTTCAAAAATGAGTGTCTGGACGAGACTTTTGAAGAACTGTTTTCTGAGGAGCTTCTTTTCCTTGAGAAGCTAAATCCTGAACATGCATCCTACGCACATTGGGGGCCCAATTTGAACCTCTTCGCAACGAACCAGCCCCTGAAGTGCGACCATCTGTAGAGGAGCCACCGAAACTTGACCTCAAAGTTCTTCCTGATCACCTCAAGTATGCGTACTTGGGAAATAATGAAACACTTCCAGTAATAATTGCAACTGACCTTACGCCTGAGCAAGAGTCAGCCCTAATGGATGTTCTGAGAAAAAACATGGAAGCGATTGGGTGGTCAATGGCTGATATCAAAGGAATCAACCCTGCTATCTGCCAGCACAGAATCCATATGACTGATGATTCCAAACCCTTCAAGGATCCTCAACGCCGGCTTAACCCGGTAATGAAAGAAGCGGTAAGGAATGAAATGCTGAAGTGCATGGACAATGGGATCATCTATCCCATATCTGATAGCAAATGGGTAAGCCCCATTCACGTGGTACCAAAGAAATCGGGACTCACCGTTGTCACGATTGAAGCAAATGAGCTAATCCCAACCTGTACACAAACGGGATGGAGAGTCTGTATTGATTACAGAAAGCTCAACGCAGCAACTCGCAAGGACCATTTCCCGCTGCCCTTCATTGATCAAATGCTTGAACGCCTAGCCGGACACGCCTACTATTGCTTCTTAGATGGGTATTCCGGCTATAATCAGATCCCGATTGATCCAAAGGATCAGGACAAAACAACCTTCACTTGTCCTTTTGGTACCTTCGCCTACCGCCGCATGCCCTTTGGGCTGTGCAATGCACCCGCAACATTTCAGCGGTGCATGATAAGCATCTTCTCTGATATGGTAGAGCGATTTTTAGAGGTTTTCATGGATGATTTCTCCGTCTTTGGAGATTCATTTTCTGAGTGTTTGAGGCATCTAGAGCTAGTAACGCTACGATGTAGAGAAAAGCACCTCACACTCAACTGGGAGAAGTGTAATTTTATGGTCAAACACGGCATCGTGTTAGGCCATATCATTTCTGAAAAAGGAATTGAAGTCGATAGGGCAAAAATCGACGTTATCTCAAGCCTCCCACCTCCACGGACTGTCCGTGACATTAGGGCATTCTTAGGCCACGCCGGGTTCTACAGGCGTTTCATCAAGGATTTTAGCAAACTGGCTAGACCCTTGACTTCTTTGCTGGCCAAAGAAACACCCTTTGATTTCAACTCTGAGTGCCTTCATGCGTTCAAGCTTCTAAAGTCGGAACTCACTTCTGCTCCGATATTAAGCGCACCAGACTGGAACGAACCTTTTGAACTAATGTGCGACGCTTCTGACTTTGCAATAGGAGCTGTCTTAGGACAGCGATTTGAAAAGAAGCCGCATGTTATCCATTATGCGAGCAGGACGTTGAATGATGCACAGCTAAATTACACCACTACTGAAAAAGAACTCTTAGCTGTTGTGTTCGCACTTGAGAAATTCCGTCCCTACTTGATCGGAACCCATGTCACTATTTACACTGATCATTCTGCACTTAAGCACCTCTTCGCAAAAAAGCATGCCAAGGCTAGATTGATACGTTGGATCCTCCTTCTTCAGGAATTTGATTTAACCATCAAAGATAAAAAGGGGACCGAAAATGTTGTAGCCGATCATCTGTCTCGCATACCAAATGCACCAAATGAGGAAATTCCAATCAATGAGCATTTTCCGGATGAACAACTTCTCTCCGTATCAAGCGAACCATGGTTCGCTGATATCGTGAACTTTCTAGTCACCGGAGAAACACCATCTTTTTGGTCAAATCAGGACAAGTATAAATTTCTCTCCCAGGTCAAATTCTTTTACTGGGATGAACCATACCTGTTTAAATACTGTCCTGATCAGATCATTAGACGGTGCATCTCTAACTCTCAGACAAGAAGTGTTTTGTCCTTCTGCCATGATCAAGCCTGCGGGGGCCATTTCGGACCCAGAAAAACAACTGAAAAGGTTTTGCAAAGCGGTTTCTATTGGCCGACACTTTTCAAGGATGCTTTCGAATACTGCAAAACCTACAACCGATGCCAACACATGGGCAAGATTGGAAAACGGAATCAAATGCCCCTACAGTCCATTCTGATTGTGGAAATTTTTGATGTCTGTGGCATTGATTTCATCGGGCCATTCCCAAACTCTTTTGGGAATTTGTACATTTTGCTGGCTGTGGACTATGTGTCCAAATGGGTGGAGGCCATCCCTTGTCTAACCAACGACAACAAGGTTGTCGTAAAATTCTTCAAAGAAAACATTTTTTCTCGGTTCGGTACGCCTCGCACCATCATTAGTGATAATGGAACGCATTTCTGCAACAGATCTTTTGAATCATTGATGAAAAGTATTCCATCAGCCACAAATTGTCAACACCCTACCATCCTCAAACTTGCGGTCAGGTTGAAGTCTCCAACAGACAAATTAAACAAATTTTGGAAAAGACTGTCAACAATAACCGCAAGGATTGGTCGTTAAAATTAAGTGACGCGCTCTGGGCATTCCGTACAGCCTTCAAAACGAACCTAGGTATGTCCCCATACCGACTCATCTTTGGAAAGGCATGTCACTTGCCTGTTGAATTAGAGCACCGCGCTTTTTGGACAATCAAGCAGCTCAATATCGACTTGGAAAAAGGCGGCGAAGTGCGAAAACTTCAATTAAACGAACTTGACGAAATACGCAATGATGCGTACGAGAACGCCAAACTGTACAAGGAAAAGACGAAAGTCTTTCATGACAAGGCGATTCTCAGAAAAACGTTCACCGTGGGGAAAAAGGTTCTGCTATATGACTCCCGACTTCATTTGTTTCCCGGGAAGTTGAAATCACGATGGACAGGCCTATTTTTTGTGCGCACCGTTTTTCCGCACGGTGCTGTAGAAATCGAAAATCAGCAAACTGGAAATACGTTCAAAGTTAATGGCCAACGGCTAAAACCATTTTTAGAATTGCCCGCGGAAACGGGGGAGCTCATGTTTTTGTATGAGCCAAGTTACATCGATTAAGACACCCCCCATGTTTTCTTGTATATACTCTCTTTTGGAGCCTTTTTGTAATTTTAGTTTTCTTTTGCAAATTCTTTTTATAAAGGGGTGTCTTTGTAAATATCCTTTATAAGCTGTCCCAATCCCCACCCGAGACTTCATTTCTCATTTTGCTATAACTCTGAAGCTCCTTCCCCAAAAGAACCCTAACCTCAAAACACCAGCCCCAGATCTCCAACTCCGGCCGCCTAAAAATTCCAGAAAGCCGCAATTTGCGGCCTGATCTGCTCAGACAACCCCGATCCCCTTTCTCCTCTGTAAGATTTCATCTCTTCTTGTTAAATTTCCACCTATAATTTCAGATCTAAAATGGTAGCTTTCGATTGTGAGAAAAATTTCTTTGAGATCTTCTCCGACGCAACCTATGGACAGTATTTCTACAATGAAATCTGTCAAAGAGGGTGGGAATATTTAATCTACAGAGGAAATGATTTATTTGCTATGAGGGAATTGGTAGAGGATTTTTATGAAGCTTTAAGAAATGGCAAATCGGAAGCAAACTTCATAGAATTTTTTTTCCAAAGGCGACGTAGAATCTTTCAGGCCAAGACCATTTCTAGGGTCACAGGTATCCCCATGAGACCCGGAAATCAAGAACCGCAGGAATTGGCGGTTTACAGATCATTGATGGGGGACTTCGTGGAATTGAAAGATAAGGGGCTAAATCCAGCCCAGATGTACCGAAACGTGCTTGCGGTTTGCCGATGGGCAAACCGCAACATCAGGGGAAAGAGCCGTGTTTCTTCCTTCCCGGCGGGGGTGGGACATATTGTGCATTGTTTGATGGAAAAGGACCAGTATTTCTGTGTTGTAACACAATTGTTCAACACAATCATGGAGGGGGTGGCCCAGAACAAACTCCTGCTGCCAGTGTTAGTAACCCAACTTGCGAAGTACTATATTGATGTGATTGAGTTTGAGGGATATGCGACTGTTTATACACATTGTCCGTTCGAAATAGAGAGAATTTCACAAGGATACACCTGCAGCCACTATGAGCAAAAAATCTGGTCAAGGGAGGACCCAAGCGAACATCCGGGTCCCGAAAGCTCGACAGAGGCACTTTTGAATGAGCCAGAACCAGATAACGAGAAGGACCTGCAGCGCCTGACATTTAGGAGTATTCGCCACATACTCAAGAAACAACAGAAGATGCAGGAGCAGCTAGACAGGATTGAAGCGGCTTAACAGGAATCACATGATGACGCCAGCGGAAGCAAGAAGGGCAAGGGAAAAGCAAGACGACATTGAGGACAATGCCAATTTTCAAGTTGGGGGTGGTAGCATATAGTTTGCATTTGCATATTTCCTGCATTTCAGCATTTACTTATTGTATTTTTCTTTTCTTTTGCATGTAGTTGCATTTCATATCTACTTTTGTACTGCATTGTATAAAAATTGAAAAAATTCCAAAAATTATAAAAACCTTGTCAGGTTGGCTAGCAGGGGAACATTGATTCGAAATCTGACGGTTAAATTGAAAAGGTAGAAATAACTAAATTCAAGAATTGAGATTGACAACCTGAAAAATAACCCACCTGTGTGTTTAAACTTAGCTGATACACGTCTTTTATATCACTTACACGTGTCGTATGTTTTTGCGAATTTAATGAATGTCTGACATGTCTGTAAAAACTTTTAAAGTGTTAAAACATCCTTAGGATCAAAAAGGTTTGGCTGAGTTAAGTAATATCAAGGATAATTCATACAGTGACGTAGATATGAAGAATTTTATAGAGGATTTTACAGAAGCTACAAGTCCGAAAAGTAACCCATCTGGAACTTTGTGGAGTAATTACACACCTTATCACATGTAACGTCTTCTGATTTTAAAAGAAAAAAAAACTGGCTATACCTCCGTTTTACTAAAGTGCTAAAAATTTAAAATGAGTCTTTTGTTTTGTGGTCTTGGTAACTTGGGTAATTAAGTCCTTGGGGTGTCTCCACACCTAATGCCCTAAAACCATCGGGTTTGGGAGTCATTGACCCAAAGCCCGCTAAGTTTCCAATCGCCTGATAAAACAAGCTAAGCAAGTGTCCTCTCCGAGTTAAAAGTCCTTATGGTTCTTTATGGGAGTATAATCTTGGTGGTGACAAATTTTCTAGTAAAACAGTTTTTTCGCGGAGATATGAAGGTTTGTATTTATTAAGACGTTTTGCACAATATTGAAGGGTGTGTATGAACAAAAACAGGAGAAAGATAGGAGGGAACATTACGACTATGGTACTCTGTTAAAATCGATATATATTCTGACTTGAAGCTTAACTGGAAAATAAAACTTGAGAAAATCATAACTCTTTTCGAACTTGTATGATCCTTTAGATGTTTACCTTGGTCTGTAACTTTTGACATGATCAAATTCTTAAAAACATGACGACACTACCGCACTATCACGAAAAGACGCATATTAGCTTGTTAAAAAAATTGCGAGGAGTGAAAAATAGGGTTTAATGTTTCTAACTTGGGTGATAGAAGTTTTAGCTTTGATATTTAACCTTAAGATTTGGATCAACTGTTTTCTAGCAAAACTAACTTAACTGGATTTTGTAGGTGTAATCCACTGAAAACCCTCAGGAGACAACACTCCTCCTACTAGGGACACCTAGAGGTTTAACGGCTTATTGCACGCGCTCAGTGCAATCGCGTTCCCTGCGAAAGTGCGGTTAGGATTCTCTTTTGTGAATAAATGGTTTTGCTCGGGATGAGCAAAAGATAAGTTTGGGAGTATTTGTTCGGCACGCTTTATTACATTTTAATACCACTCAATTCCTATCATTTTTTTGTCAATAAACAGTGCTATTAATCTCTTTCTGCTCATTAATACAGAACACAGGTACACAGGCAAAAACAGTGGAGATGGTACACAACATGAACGGAAACAACGGTTTTTAACCAGAACTGCAGACGGGCAGAATACAGATCAAGATTTAAATGAGTTTGCAACAAAGAAAGTGTGTGACCAAGTGTGAACATGTGTAAACATGGATTTACCCATGATTTGTTCTCTGGTCATTGCTCCAGAATTCACCCACGTGAGAACTAGACTAAATTGCAATTACAGGGAGACATTCAACCAACTAGAAAACTAATGTACCAAGGTGGGCCCCACACTCTTCAAGTCAGCCGCAAATTTATTCATAATAGCCGCAATTTGCGGCCCAGACTGTGTCAAATTGGTTCTTTTTCTTTTTGTAGGTCCCACATTGTGTATTTAGTCCACCTGTGGTTGTATCTTTTTAATTTGGGTTGCCTACAAATAACAGATCTGAGATGTAGTTCAGGGTGATTTTTTAGAAGAAATTCTGATATTCTTGCATACTTGTACACTTTTTAACATTCTTGTAGCTCTTGGATTTGGGTTGAGTTCTTTGCCCTCCTCTGGTCTTGCAACCTCTCTTTTTGAGCTTGCAAGATTAGATTTTGGTATTTGAACTCATTACATATATTTTGAACCATTGCAATAAATCTCTATTATCAAGTTTGATCCTTGTATCTCTTTTTCTTATTTTTGTCACTTCTTCTCATTATTCAGTTGTGTATTGCTATGATAATGTGTGAGTAGTTATTCTTGGGCTATGGTGAGGTAGGATGTGGAATGACTTTACTTCCAACCCCTCCCTTTTTTATTCTTGCACTTTTTCTCTTCTTTTCTTAACATCGCAAGTTTATTATGTTTTGCTTGATAGGATATATCGTTTTGAATGGTTGCAAATCAACCTTTAACATATATCCTATCTTTTCTTTACATTTTATCGTTGCTTTGTTACGATTTGAAGTAGGCGTGAATACGGAATTAAGTTACGTGTAGCAACTAGCTAGATAGGATATATAGCATTCTTGCATATATTCTATACTTGCTACTTCACTTACCTAATTCCATATCCACTCCATTATCAATCTCATTCTTGTTAGTTTCTGTTTTTCTAACCTTGATATCATATTTCTTCCCGATACATTTTTCGGATAAATACGGTATGCTTTCGGTATTCTAATGGAAACTATAAAGAAATAAATCTTGAATCAAAAATGGAGAGTTGGGGATAAATGTCATATTTCACTCTTACTGAACCTTAGCTTAAGTTTTTATATCCCAAACCTTGTTTCTTTTAGGTATTACACTAAAACGTGACAAAACAACATCTTCCAACTTTTGATCCATAACTCAATTTGATGTCGTGATATCCACTCCTTGTTGTTCGACCCGTGCTTGCCGGCTCGCTACAACGCGCCGTGCACTTGCGGTATTTTTAAAACTCGATACTCACGTCGTGCACTATTTTTCCGACAAAAACCGACATATCCGATATTGACCTCATTTACCAAAAAGCACGTCACTGTGGGTTTCGAACATCGATGCTAGGCACTCAGGTTCCATGATTTTGATGTGTCGGGAGGGACACCGTTGATATACATCCTCATACTTTCATGCACACTCTTTTATGGTATTTGCATGCATGATATTGTTGCGTCGGTGGTTGACGCATGGACTGGATCCATATACATACATACACTGATTTTACTATTGGAGATTATACCCATGCTTATAGACATTGATTTATGGGTGGATGAGATCCACATATCTGCATTCCTTGATTATAGTTAGACGATATCCATATACATGCATTGATTATTACTGTTGGATAATACCCGCATGCATATAGGCAGTGACTACCTTGTTGGCACATATACGACCCGGTCACCCTAGATGTCATAGTATTACCTGTATGATATAGTTGACCTAGGAGTCGTTGTTTATTCGATTTCTACTTGTAGATATATTTCTATTCACGAGTTGGCAACTCACCCCGTTGTGCCACAGTTTTTGCAGGTTGACCGCTTGGATCAGTAGCGGCTTCGCTGGCGTACAGTTCCATTCGGGTGTTTTGCATTGGTAGGTGGGACACTTGTATCGTACCCACTCTTGTATTATATTTCATATTGTATCTAGTTAACTCCATCAATCGATCAAAGTTGTAAATTGTATAAGTGATGAGACTTAGTGAGACTCGTAGTTGCGAGATTTGAGCGATGTGTTTTATATTCACTTTGGAGGTAATATCTTGCTCATTTCTTCATCTTTTGTGGTGAACTTCGCCGTTGGGCGTCGTATACTTATTTTTATTATCTTGCGTGGTTGTGATCCGCCGATTGGCGAAGAGCTAGCTCCCGCTTGGGGATGCCATTATTCCTATTATGTATTTCTGGTTTTGGATCAAAATATACAAAGGTGGTGCTGCCAAAAATTTTAAAAGACGGAATATGTTTTCAAACTAGTAAATTTCACTTGATTTCATTATACCTTTATTTCAAAATCTTCACCTCCTTTATTTTCTTAAAAAGGTTTAGATTTCTGGGGTTCAGCTTACTTGAATTCCGTTATGCATTTAGACGTTGCGTGATTCAAGTGCTGGTCACGAGATAATATTTCGGGTCGTGACACAATTACCGATGAAAATGTGTGTGAGCCGGCAAGTAAGTGTACGTGGTATATACGCATCATCGGTAATGGTGCTGGTGTCCTAACAGCATGAAATAAACAATAGAATAAGAATCATAATGTAAGCAGGCGATGCAGAGCGAACAATAATAATGAGCGGGAGCTAAATACAAAACACAACGATACCAAATATGCATTTAAAGTAATATGAGTCATACAGCTACACTAAACTATATGGCTGAGCTAACAGGCTAACTGAAGGTAAAGAAACCGCCTAACATCTGAGTCGATACATACATACATACATACATACATACATACATATATATATATATATATATTAGTCGGTGATCCCGCCTCGATAATATCACATCCGATACCATATCTATAATCAAATATTCCCAAGTCAAGAGTGCGGATCAAACATCAATATATAGCTCGTACGTAAATCCGTCGTACGACATCCCCAAATCTGGGTACGGTCAATATCACATTCATCACATTATTCAGCTGGTATCCTCTTTATCAAAGATCATAACCCGGGTACTGATCTATGCCTAGTACAATACTAATATCATCAATATAATCATGATCTGACTACTGATCGACTGTCTCGTACAAACCGAAATCATCAGCAGATATTATCATGAAGGAGTATACATCGCCCAATACGGCCTATTATCAACATCCTAGCATATTATATCTCATATCACGATCACATGTCGACCATTTTATTTATATCACTATTCACATGGTATCATCGTCCAAAGATCCGCTATAACATCATGACGTATCTCAAATACGAATTCCGCCAAATCACCGATCTCACGATTTCAAATCAAATCTCATCGACTCACCTCACATCCCAAATACTATCCTCAAATCCAGTATGTGAACACATAGTCCCATACCCATGTGAACACATAAATATATACATTCCCATCTAAGCACATATGAAAGAAGAATGTATGCAAGTATGGGTGTGTGTGTGTATGTGTGGTGTAACCACTACTCTAGGGTTTCGCAACACTACACTAATCCAATCACACCAAATATCCATCTTTATCATCAAAAATATGAAACAATATATAATCAATATATGTGTGTATACGTATTCGTATACATCACCTCGAACTACGGGAGTGCTATACGCCATCCACCCGACTTCTCCCCGTAGATATAAATCTACTCACCTGGTCCTCGCTCGCCGGTGCCGACGTCGCCACGCGCTTGCTTGTCGTCTCGAAGTCTACATGGGGTACCTACATATCATAACGCACCATATCGCATTAAAATCCGACTCATGACCAAAACGACACACGAATCCCACATAGGTCAAAACCTATGGTTGCTTTCACAAATCAACCCAAAAACCCTCGACGTCGGTGTACAAACGCCAAACCATCGAGAAAAACCCAAACACACCCATTTTCACAGTCACAAACACTAAACATATATATGGAATAGGTTAAAATTCACAAAAACCCCCAAACTCACTTTAAAAGCTATTTTTCCGAAAACCTAGCAAGAAAGGTTTACCGTTTTTGTACAAAACATAATGTTTTAACAATTCTAGTGACCAAGATGATAACTTAATATCTTAATTAAGCCATAGAAACCATTACGTAACTTTTAAACCCACAATTTAATTCAATTTCAAAAACCTAGTTTGCAATTTTAACCAATTTCGACCATTTTATAGCAAAAATGCACATACAACAATCTAGCTTGGATTTGAATGATCTAAAGAATTAAACTACATTTTATAATGTTAATGAAGTCATGAAAAACCTAATTACATTTTTCTCTTAATCAAATTCATGGTTTACAAAAACCTAGTTAGCAATATAGCTTAATTATTACAATTCCAATCTAACAATTTGCAAACTAGCAATTTGATTGGGTTTTTCATTTCTCAATATGATGAATTACACTTGCAACCATAATCACACAACAAAATCACTAACTATAATTTAATCCTTCTCTTGAAAACCCAAAACTTTTAAATAGAACCATAATTAATTTCCTAATTATCTAGATTGGAAGTAGTTCAACAACAGTTTAACAAAGGTCAAGAGTTATACCTCACAATCCATGATCAAACACACAACCTAGCCTCCAAAATTCTCTTTTTTCTCCAAGGATTCAAGTAGGATTGCTCAAAGAATAATGGGTAAGGCTTGGAATTTGAATTAGATTTGAATTTGTATGGATTTGAAGTGATTTTTGTGGATTTTTGATGCAAAAATGGAGTGGATTTGGGGGAGGGGCTGCTGCTGTTGGGGGGGGAGGGATTTTCGGCTAGGAATTGGGGGAAGTGAGGAGAGAGAGGGAGGGGTTGAAACTGAGGAGAAAAGACAAGGCCCACACCCTTTCGACTTTCTTTCATTTTCTTTTCTTTTCATTGTTTAAGTAATGAAAAGTGAGGTGATTGGAGAGAGAGAGAGAGGGAGAGAGCTGTCAAAAGGCCACTTGGGGAGAGGAAGAGAGGGTGGGGTGTGGGTTAGGGAAAAAGATAAATGTATTATCTGTAAGTCTATGTACTACACCCCAGTACTTGTGGGGAGGCGGAATTTTCAAAAACTAACTTGTTTAGTGAACGAACATCGACTAACCGCTTGAATCGAAGCTAAACTATAAACAACCAAACACAAAGTGTTTCTAAGCTACTGTGTTTAGGGATTATACCTAATGAACCAACTCCTTCGTCTTTACGAACTCCTTGTTCTCCTCGGCCTTCTCGAAGTAGTAGACGATCCACCCGAGAGCAAAACTCTAAGCTTAGCCTCTAAACTTGAGGCAACTAACCTTCTTGGATTGCTAATCAAAGAAGATAGATTGAGATAGAGTGATGGTTATGGATTGTTTAGTCTTACTAACCCTTGTACTCAACTCATGAGAGGGGAGGATTAGTCTTTTGAAGAGAGAGAGCTTGAGGAGAGAGAAGGTGAGAATGATTATCATATGAGAATAGTAAGTTATCATAATAAATATGAAGCATTCTTATTTATGAAGAAAAGAATAATACATAATGAATAAGCATGCTTCACAAATATCTAATGGTGATTCATTGTCATGACTCATTAAGCATTTATCATGCATTAATGATATGCATGAATCACCCTCATGACTCACTAAACTCATTTAATGCAAATGACACCTAAACCTCCTTAGTCACCACTTCTAGAAGCTTCTCGCACAATTACGAGAACGCCCCTCCAATTCGCAAAAATACGGAAAAACTTTAGACTGTAAAAATCCAATAACCGGATACCAGTAACTGGCTTAAACCAAAGCCGACTGGTAAAAACTGTCCGAAATGTTGGATATATGTATGCCCTAGAGGCCATTATGTGATAGTTGATGTATCTATACATGTATATATATTCAGTTTACATTCTTGCTCGACATGATAGTATGCTATCTGGTTTCTCTTTATCTGACATGTTGATTTGATCATGCTTTTATTTCATTCATACATGCTGATAAAGCCCTAAGGATATCGGCTTGACTACTCTGATTATGATGCAGATCATACTAGTGGGACATCTGTAGTCTATAAGCATATCCTGAAATGTCCCTAGTCGGAGGTGTATCGAGACGGGGCATCGATATACCAGAGTAGACTAGCGTATATGATACTAGGCCCATGTGATGGGCGACGGATGTTCCCACATTCGTCGATGTTTGACATCAAGATCATATACGGGTGCTCAGTGGTGACTGGGTACACTGGACGGACTCGCCGAGAACTCCTATATGGTATTATATCTATCGTCGAATAGCAGTTCTCAGGTGACACTGGTACAGGTTAGTCTGTAGACCCGAGATCGTCATGGAGTCTTGTGTGTTCTCCCACTGTACTTTGATTGCCACCCTACCACGGCTCTACTGAGTCGTGCAAACAGGTGGCCATTGGGTACAGTCCCGAGACACACGAAGGCAATGAGCGATAGGAGGGGTTTCGTCTCTCCCGGTATTGGGAGTTGATGCTGTGCTGTGCTCGACTGGTTATAACAGCAAGTCCCTGGCCAGGGCTGCTGAGATTTACTGATAAGTGTTATCAGTAGTTTCTCGATCTGTTATAGACCATTCACCGACACAACTTATTGAGTTATTGGGGTCGACGTGACCATCCCTAGGCTCGATATGCAGCATATCTGACGAAGAGACCGGACTGTACGGTAGTGTTGCCGGATGGCTCGATGGGAGTTGTAGCAGGTTCGCTTGTTGTCTTCTGATCGCTCAATACCCGGGTGGCCGTTACGTTTAGCTGACCTCTTGCGGCTTGAGGGCACTTGATATGATCATTACCCTCTGCCGGAGTATTGACGAGTCTTAGAGTCCCACAGAGGAGTTACCCAGTCCAGGCGAAACGTTGTGGTGCGCATATGCGATATGCGCATACACCCGATTGAAATGTGCGTATATGATACCGAACATTGATCGGGTGAATTGCTTTTGGTGGGGTCATATGAGATATGACCGGATTGATAAATCAAGTGTTGATTTATCATTTAACCATAAGTTGTCTCACTTGAAACCTTTCTAGGGTTTGATGGATGTATGCATGCATGAATATGTTTCTATTTTTTTTTCTAGTTTCATGCACATAAAGATGTGCATACATGTACACATACATACATCAAACCATCATGGTTGATTATATATGGAAATGGTGGCAATATAAGCTTCACACCATAGATTAAGTTATGGATAATTATTTAATTTTGGTTTTAAAAGAAAATGAAAAAGGAAAGGATAATTATGATAGTTTCTACATGCTTCTTCTAACCTAACCATGTTCACCTACCACTAAACCATGGTTATCTTTTCCTTCATCATTCTAAACCCAAGTTAAATTAATCATCCATCTTTTAATCATGGTTGGAGTCAAGAAGGATAAAATATATATAGTGATATTTATTTTCTTTTGAAGGTTAACCAATGGGTTATCATTTTATCTCTTGAAAGATAAAGCCACCATTTTCATCCTCCTTCTTCTTCTTCTCTCTAGTTCTTTTCTAGTGAGTGATACACAACAAAAGAAAGGTTTTTGAAGTGAGATTCAAAGCCACAACAACATTCTACACAAGCTTAGCCGTTTTGTTTAGAGTGTTATCTTCGGTTTGACGAAGTAGTGAGCTTGGACGGATATCTCCGCGGTGGATCATCGTGGACACAAAAGGACACCAAGAGGACCTCGTCTCAACACCAAAGAGCCTAAGGAGCGAATCAAAAACGGGAGCTACAAAGGTTGTAGCATACAAACCCTAATTTTTGTTAGCTTAAAGTTTGATAAACCTAACTTTCTAGGATCGATTCCTATGCTTGTTAGTTTAGCACCATAAAAAATGAAAACTTTAGGTCATGTGATGCTTGTAATCTCTTCATAGGGTGCTAATCTAACCTTACATTGGTATCAGAGCCGACCTAGACCGTTAGGCGCCCTTTTTGCGAAGTGAAAAGTCCGATCGAAACATAATACGGAAATATGGGATGCTTTCTGGAAATTTTTTTAAAACTGATCTTTTTCAGAATTAAAAATTCTCAAAAAATAGAGCAGGTAAAAATTAAGAGATCTGGAAAATTCGTACCCATGAACAGTAAAGTTGACCGCGGAAGCGCGGCACAAGCTTGCTTGTGCCGCGCTTCCGCGGCGAAATGAGGGGCTCTCTGGTAATTTTTTGCACAGTAATTTTCTTTACCTGCTACAGTACATTTTGAGAGTATTTAATCTGAATCTGATGTTGAAAATTCTGGAGGTAGTTTTGAATTCGTCGTTTCGATCGAAATTTTCATTTCGTATTTCTTTTCCGGGTAAACTAGAAAGTATTGAAATGTTCGAACGAACATCATTTACTCAATATTCACGGGGTTTAAATAGTTTGGAGATGTGTGCAAGTCTTTTTGCGGTGGTCCCTCTAGAAGACAACAAACCTTAACTCGATTATGTGACCGTCTCGAACTGCCCTTTGAACCTTAGGGTTTGGGGCAGTACGGCGTGCCACATGTGAGGCGTTGGCTTGACCCTTCTACGGCTGGACCGCCGCTACTGTATCACACTCCGTATTTTTTGAACCCTGCTCAAGTGTTGAGCTTTAGTGAATCTTGGGTGCTTGACAGTTCGTTCGAAAACTTTAATACTGTCTGTTTATCTGGAATGTGATACAATATGTGGAATTCAAATAGTGTAGACATGAAATACGAAATATGTGATATTTCGCATTTATGATGTCTAATGAGAATCTGGATTCCAAATATTGTAGTTTTACACTTTCTTTTCTGCGACCGTAAGTGTAGTATGTTTGATATCGCCGGTTTCGTTGCTATACATCAACGACAATCGGGGTACGCATACTTACTTACGTTGATGATATATGATATTATGTGTTGCTGAGATATGATGTGCAGGATTGTCGCGATCGAATAGCCGGGGGGTTTTTTGTGAGATGAGAGTTTTATATTTTCATTCATGTAAATTCAAATGTAATGTAATATTCTTTTATTTGGGGCACTTCCAGGTTGCGGTTGTGTCACCAGTGTTGTATATTATTTACTTTTCCGCATTAGGATGGACCCAAGGAGGGGAGCACAGGTGACCGGGTTCTGGGGTTCAGTGGGAGGCCATCTCGAGGAGTCGAGACCGGGTCTCCTAAACTCCAGGATTGGTAGGGTCACTTGCTGCTCTCGTAGGGGTCCAGGGTGTGGGCTTGGCTATTCATCGCGACTGTGGAATCCGTATTTTCTATTCTGGCTAAATACTAAATACGGACGTCCTAGTATATCCCACGTTATATCTATATTTCTGCTGCCTGTGTTCTGTGATATCTGAGACGAATGACTTATTATATATATGATATATAGTAGACGTTGCTTATGTTTTACACCCGCGCTAGTCCCGTCCCGGTATGCCGTTAGTTAAGTAACCTAACGGTGCATAGCGGAACATTGCGGCGAATGCGGATGGCATAAGCGTACGTGTTATTTTCGTTTCTTTTCTGTGATTGGCTTAAGGACTTAAATGATGGGATTACATTAATGTGATTAATGTAAAGAAAATAAACCTAAAAGATGTTGTAGAATCGGATTTAAAAACTACTCGGCTATTTATAAAAAAGCTATATTTCAAAAACTGCGGAGCTTAAGCCACTCCTTTTGAAAACTGTTTGATTCTACAACGATATCAAGTTCAAAGCGTTAAAGATTTTCTTAAAAATCATTCGCAACCCTCCGTCATTTTAGGAAGTAGAGTACTTAGTATTCGTGCTACGTTTGTTGACTTTAGTTAAGGCGTAGTGTACGGTAGCTAAGTGATGTCTTCCTATAATGCATATGATGCAGATTAATTAGGACATTCATGCGACTTTGTTGACCATAGTTAAGGGTCAAATGGGTGGGTCTAATTGATCAAGAAATGACGGGTAGAACTTGACTGGTACTTATGATTTGTTGACCATAGTTAAGGTCATAAGTACTAGGGGTAAAAATTACATCGGGAATTTCAAGTGTTGAAATTTGCAATGAGATTGCATATCTTCCATGTGATGGTTGGATCCCGATCCCACTGTGGGCAATAGTTGCTCCTAGGAGAGTTTTACAGTTTACAATTAGCTAACTCATTAGGTGTCTAGAAAGGTGTTAACGGGGCTCCGCCTCTGGGAAAACGAGGTTTACTCTAATTAGGTCCGTGCGAAAGCACGGGGAACCTCCCTCAAAGTACCGACACTGGCCTGGCCGAACGGTTAGCGAAGTTGTAGACTGTAATTAATCCTGGCTAGTTTTTCTTTTTAAGGTTTGAAAGAAAAACTTGATAAAAAGCAGTGGGAAACATCGATTAGACAAGATAATAAACCAATCTAATCTGTGCAAGAGCTTTCGCTGAGTGTATTCTTTTCTCTCTCTTAATGGCAGATACCAAATGACTGGACTTAAGCTTCTATTAGATAAGAACAAACTGAATGGAACCAACTATAAAGACTGGCTAAGGAATCTGAAGATCGCCTTGACATATGATAAAGTATCATATGTCCTCACGGCTTCAGCCCCGCCCGTCCCAGGCCCAAAATCCTCAGTTGCGGACATTTAAGTCCGCAAGACATGGGACGCTGACTGTGCCATGGCAAAATGCCTCGCGCTTGCATCGATGGACAACATACATCAAAAGCAGCACGAGGACATGGACATTCACGGGATTTTACTCCATACAAAGGAGTTGTATGGGGAGCAGTCCCGCGTATTACGATACGAGGCATCAAAGAAACTGTTTCACATGCGGATGGCCCCTGGCACACCAGTAGCAGACCATGTTTTGAAGATGATAGCTCTTATAGAAGAGCTTGAGGACCTCGGATGGACCATGGACAATGAACAATATGTCGATATTATTCTGCAGTCCCTCCCCTCCACCTTTGCTCAGTTCATAGTGAACTTCAACATGCATGGCATGGAGAAGGACCTCCCTGAACTCCTTAATATGTTAAGGAGTGCAGAGAGCACTATGAAGTCGGCAAAGACTCCCGTTATGACGATTGGACAGTCTTCTTCTTCTCGCCCGAAAGCTAAGGCCAAGGGAAAGAAAAAGAAGAAACCCACTAATCCTAAGGGTGGAGTCAAAAAGGCGAAGGGAAAGGGAAAGTCCACGGCTGGAGACCCAGGGAAAGGCGAGTGTTTTCATTGCCACAAGACAGGACACTGGAAGCGCAACTGCACAGAGTACCTAAGTCTCAAGAAGAAGCATGGTGATGCTTCCGCTTCAGGTGCGTTTGTGACTGAAAACTGTTTTTCTATAAACTCTGCTTCCTGGGTATTGGATACCGGTTCAGGTTCTCACATTTGCAATTCTATGCAGGGGTTGAGAAATAGCAAGTTTTTGAAGACAGGTGACCATACTCTCCGTGTTGGAAATGGTTCCAATGTACATACAGTCGCAGTGGGAGAGTATCACTTGGGGTTGCCGTCTGGATATATTTTGATTTTGAATCCATGTTATTTTGTACCTGATATGTTGTGTAATATTATATCTGTTTCTTTGTTGGACAATGAAGGGTATAATTTTGTATTACAAAACAATGTTATGAACATTTACCTGAATCAAATGTTGGTTGGGTATGGTACACTTAATAACGGAATATATGTCCTAAATCAACACACAGTTTTCAGTATACAACACACTAATAAAAGAAAACTTTCAGAATTAAATGAAGCTTTTCTTTGGCATTGTAGACTTGGTCATATTAACGAAACAAGACTAAACAAGTTACACAAAGATGGATATTTAAATCCTTTTGAATATAAATCTTATGCGACTTGCCAGTCTTGTATCAAGGGTAAAATGACCAAAACTCCGTTTACTGGACACGGAGAGAGAGCTACTCAGCTCCTGGGCCTCATACATAGTGATGTATGTGGGCCAATGTCTACACAGGCTAGAGGCGGTTTTTCATACTTCATTACATTCACCGATGATTTCTCAAGATTCGGTCATGTATTTTTATTAAAGCATAAGTCCGACGCTTTCGAGAAGTTCGTTGAATATAAACAAGAAGTAGAAAAACAAACCGGCTTGAGTATTAAGATGCTTCGATCAGATCGAGGTGGTGAGTATCTCAGTACAGAATTTGCAAACTTCTTAAAAGAGAATGGGATTCTCTCTCAGCTCACTCCGCCTTACACACCACAGCACAACGGTGTGTCAGAACGACGGAATAGGACCCTATTAGATATGGTCCGGTCCATGATGAGTGACGCTGAGTTACCAGTCTCGTTTTGGGGACATGCGTTGGAGACTGCAGCGTTTCTGCTAAACAGGGTCCGACCAAAGCTGTGTCTACCACGCCATATGAGATATGGAATGGGAAGAGACCATCTCTTAAACGAATTAAGATTTGGGGTTGCCCGGCCTATGTTAAAAAGCAGAATCCGGACAAACTCGAGACACGGTCAGTCATGTGTAACTTTGTGGGATATCCAAAGAATTCTTATGGGTATCTGTTCTACCACAAAGAGGAACAAAAGGTGTTTGTTTCTCAGTATGCCACATTCTTGGAAAAAGAGTTTTTCACGGATAGAGATGATGGCAAGGTGGTAGATCTAGAAGAGGTTCTAGAGACACAAACTACGAATGACGATTTGGTCGAACCGGCTGTTGCAACAGAAACTGAAGAACCTCGGCCACTCCGGAGGTCTGGTAGGACTTCTCGCCCACCGGAGAGGTACTACGGTTTCCTCATTGATGGTGACAGAGAAGACTGTATCATAGATGATGATGATCCTACCAGTTTTCAGCAAGCTATCACGAGTGGTGACTCTGTGAAGTGGCTGGATGCCATGAGATCCGAAATGGAGTCTATGTACACCAACAAAGTATGGACTTTGGACGTTGTACCCCCTGGGGTAAAACCTGTAGGGTGCAAATGGATCTTTAAAAGAAAGATTGGTGTGGATGGGCAGGTAGAGACCTATAAGGCAAGACTTGTGGCGAAAGGTTTTCGTCAAAGACCAGGATTGGACTATGACGAAACTTTTTCGCCCGTAGCCATGCTTAAATCTATTCGGATCCTACTTGCTATTGCTGCTCACTACGACTATGAAATCTGGCAGATGGACGTAAAAACAGCATTTCTAAATGGAGATTTAGAAGAATGCGTTTATATGGATCAGCCAGAGGGCTTCATTGACAGTGGGAGCAGCGAGAAAGCATGTAGATTGCTTAAATCCATATATGGGTTAAAGCAGGCATCTCGGAGTTGGAACATCTGTTTCGATGATGTTATCAAAGAGTTTGATTTCATCAAAAATCCAGATGAACCTTGTGTTTATAGGAAGGCTGTAGGAAGAGCTGTCACATTCCTCGTATTGTACGTGGATGACATTCTTCTGATAGGAAATGATATTCCTATGCTACAGTCGGTCAAATCATTCTTATCACTGAGGTTCTCCATGAAGGACCTGGGTGATGCCACATACATCCTGGGCATAAGGATCTATAGAGATAGATCCAAAAAGTTATTGGGATTGTCCCAAACCAGGTACATCAACACCATCCTAAAAAGGTTTAGTATGGAAGACTCCAAGCGGGGTGCCTTACCCGCTTGCCATGGAGTCACTCTCTCCAAGGATTCTTGTCCAAAGACTGATGAAGAGAGAGCTCGCATGACCATTATACCTTATGCTTCGGCAGTAGGGTCTATAATGTATGCGATGTTATGTACACGCCCAGATGTGGCTTATGCACTTAGTGTTGTAAGCAGGTATCAATCCAACCCAGGGGAGAACCACTGGACAGCTGTGAAGAACATTCTTAAGTACTTGCGAAGGACTAAAGAATTGTTCTTGGTGTATGGTAACAAGGATCTCCAAATGGAGGCCTTTACCGATTCCAGCTTCCAGAGCGATAAGGATGACAGCAAATCTATCTCAGGGTTTGTATTCACCCTCAATGGAGGGGCGGTAAGTTGGAAGAGTTCCAAACAAGATACCGTTGCAGACTCTACGATGGAAGCTGAGTACATTGCTGCAAATGATGCCGCCAAGGAAGCAGTCTGGATGAAGAAGTTCGTCTTGGAGCTAGGAGTAGTTCCAACCATTATTGATCCAATACCTTTGTATTGTGACAATAATGGGGCGATGGCGTTAGCCAAGGAACCCAGATCCCATCAGCGATCCAGACACATCCTGAGGCGCTTTCATTTGATCCGGGAGATTGTAGATCGCCGCGAGATCGAGATTAAGAGAGTAGACACAAAGAACAACGCCGCGGATCCATTCACCAAGGCCCTCCCTCAGCCGCAGCATGAGCGACTCTTTGAGATGTTGGGTATGAGATACGCCAATAACTGGCCTTAGTGCAAGTGGGAGATTGTTGGATATATGTATGCCCTAGAGGCCATTATGTGATAGTTGATGTATCTATACATGTATATATATTCAGTTTACATTCTTGCTCGACATGATAGTATGCTATCTGGTTTCTCTTTATCTGACATGTTGATTTGATCATGCTTTTATTTCATTCATACATGCTGATAAAGCCCTAAGGATATCGGCTTGACTACTCTGATTATGATGCAGATCATACTAGTGGGACATCTGTAGTCTATAAGCATATCCTGAAATGTCCCTAGTCGGAGGTGTATCGAGACGGGGCATCGATATACCAGAGTAGACTAGCGTATATGATACTAGGCCCATGTGATGGGCGACGGATGTTCCCACATTCGTCGATGTTTGACATCAAGATCATATACGGGTGCTCAGTGGTGACTGGGTACACTGGACGGACTCGCCGAGAACTCCTATATGGTATTATATCTATCGTCGAATAGCAGTTCTCAGGTGACACTGGTACAGGTTAGTCTGTAGACCCGAGATCGTCATGGAGTCTTGTGTGTTCTCCCACTGTACTTTGATTGCCACCCTACCACGGCTCTACTGAGTCGTGCAAACAGGTGGCCATTGGGTACAGTCCCGAGACACACGAAGGCAATGAGCGATAGGAGGGGTTTCGTCTCTCCCGGTATTGGGAGTTGATGCTGTGCTGTGCTCGACTGGTTATAACAGCAAGTCCCTGGCCAGGGCTGCTGAGATTTACTGATAAGTGTTATCAGTAGTTTCTCGATCTGTTATAGACCATTCACCGACACAACTTATTGAGTTATTGGGGTCGACGTGACCATCCCTAGGCTCGATATGCAGCATATCTGACGAAGAGACCGGACTGTACGGTAGTGTTGCCGGATGGCTCGATGGGAGTTGTAGCAGGTTCGCTTGTTGTCTTCTGATCGCTCAATACCCGGGTGGCCGTTACGTTTAGCTGACCTCTTGCGGCTTGAGGGCACTTGATATGATCATTACCCTCTGCCGGAGTATTGACGAGTCTTAGAGTCCCACAGAGGAGTTACCCAGTCCAGGCGAAACGTTGTGGTGCGCATATGCGATATGCGCATACACCCGATTGAAATGTGCGTATATGATACCGAACATTGATCGGGTGAATTGCTTTTGGTGGGGTCATATGAGATATGACCGGATTGATAAATCAAGTGTTGATTTATCATTTAACCATAAGTTGTCTCACTTGAAACCTTTCTAGGGTTTGATGGATGTATGCATGCATGAATATGTTTCTATTTTTTTTTCTAGTTTCATGCACATAAAGATGTGCATACATGTACACATACATACATCAAACCATCATGGTTGATTATATATGGAAATGGTGGCAATATAAGCTTCACACCATAGATTAAGTTATGGATAATTATTTAATTTTGGTTTTAAAAGAAAATGAAAAAGGAAAGGATAATTATGATAGTTTCTACATGCTTCTTCTAACCTAACCATGTTCACCTACCACTAAACCATGGTTATCTTTTCCTTCATCATTCTAAACCCAAGTTAAATTAATCATCCATCTTTTAATCATGGTTGGAGTCAAGAAGGATAAAATATATATAGTGATATTTATTTTCTTTTGAAGGTTAACCAATGGGTTATCATTTTATCTCTTGAAAGATAAAGCCACCATTTTCATCCTCCTTCTTCTTCTTCTCTCTAGTTCTTTTCTAGTGAGTGATACACAACAAAAGAAAGGTTTTTGAAGTGAGATTCAAAGCCACAACAACATTCTACACAAGCTTAGCCGTTTTGTTTAGAGTGTTATCTTCGGTTTGACGAAGTAGTGAGCTTGGACGGATATCTCCGCGGTGGATCATCGTGGACACAAAAGGACACCAAGAGGACCTCGTCTCAACACCAAAGAGCCTAAGGAGCGAATCAAAAACGGGAGCTACAAAGGTTGTAGCATACAAACCCTAATTTTTGTTAGCTTAAAGTTTGATAAACCTAACTTTCTAGGATCGATTCCTATGCTTGTTAGTTTAGCACCATAAAAAATGAAAACTTTAGGTCATGTGATGCTTGTAATCTCTTCATAGGGTGCTAATCTAACCTTACACGAAAGTCGTACGCGCGTAAACGCACGTATGCGTCCGAACCCTTGTCGTAAAACCATACGACCTCTATATCGTTTCGCCTGGAATAGGAAACTCTCTGTGTGGGACTCTAGAGACTCGACTACTACGCTGACAGTGGGTTTAACCACAGACCGCAAGCGGCACTAGCTGTACGTAACGGTCCCCAGGTAGTTGTCGATAAGAAGGCCGATGAGGAAACCCATCCGAACTCCTACTGAGTCTGATGTGACAATCTCCATACAGTCCGGTCCGTTCGTCCAAGACTATCGCATATCCGGCCTAGGGGGCGGCAAGCGTCAGTCCCCTAATAGCGGTATAAGTCGTGTCGGAGGGAAGTCCATTACACCCTGAGAAACTACTGGAACCTACCAGCAAATCTCGCTTGCCCTGGCCAGGGACTTTGCGTAATAGCTCTCTGACACAGCGCGATATCAATTCCCAATACCGGAGGGATGAATCCTGTCTAACCGCCACTGCCTCCAAGTGCTCGGGACTGCACCCAACTGCTACCTGTTTGCACGACTCCTTTGAGCCGTGGTAGGGTAGCAATCTAAGAACAGTGGGACACACTCGAGGCGAAGTAGCAGTGTCAAGTCTGCGGACTACGCTGTACTCATGTCACCTGGGAACTGTTCACTGACGACTGATATAAAACCAACCAACAGTTCCCTATGAGTCCTGTCCGGTGTACCCGTAACCCAACGAGCACCTGTATACTATCTCCAGTACGACGTACTGACGGCTGTGGGGCAGACCATCTCCCCAACTGGGATGAGAAGCATACACACTAGTCTACTCCGGAGTACCGATGCTCTGTCTCGATAATCCAATGACTAGGGACCTGAATAAGGATGTGCTTGTAGACTACCCAGCCCCCACTAGTGTGACTGTCATCACAACGCCGGTAGTCAAGCAAGATCCTAAGAGCTCTTTCAATACGTATACTCACATATTAAGATAGAAAAACCAAGTAGCATACTACCTTGTTTAGCAAGACTGTTATATACATGTGAATATCCCAAGCTTCCATTAAGTAATATACAAACTAGTATGATACAGTAATGGCCTTCTAGGGCATAAACACTAACAATCTCCCACTTGCACTAGGGCCATGTACTGGCATATCGAAGACCAATGATCTCGAGTAGCCTCTCGAACTGAATCTGAGGTAGGGCCTTCGTGAATGGATCAGCAATGTTCTCTTCTGAAGCAACTCTCCGAACCTCGATCTCCTGACGATCAATGATCTCCCTGATCAGGGGATACCGCCTCAAGATGTGTCTGGACTTCTGATGGGACCTTGGTTCCTTCGCTAAAGCTATAGCTCCGTTGTTGTCGCAATACAGAGGTATTGGATCAACTATGGTAGGAACCACCTGAAGTTCTGTTAGGAACTTCTTCATCCAGACTCGTTCTTTTGCGGCATCGCAAGCAGCTATATACTCCGCTTCCATCGTCGAGTCAGCAACGGTGTCCTGCTTGGAGCTCTTCCAGCACACCGCCCCTCCATTGAGGGTAAAGACATAACCCAACAAGGACTTGGAATCGTCCTTATCACTCTGGAAGCCGGAATCAGCAAAGGCCTCCAACCTGAGGTCTTTTCCGCCATAAACCAAGAACATCTCCTTAGTCCTCCTCAGGTACTTGAGAATGTTCTTAACTGCTTTCCAGTGCATCTCTCCTGGGTCTGACTGATACCGTCTTACCACGCTCAGTGCGTAAGCTACATCTGGTCTGGTGCACAACATCGCATACATTATAGAGCCTACCGCAAAAGCGTAGGGTATAATAGACATGCGTTCCCTTTCCAAATCAGTCTTGGGAGACATCTTTTTGGAGAGGGTGATTCCATGACAAGCCGGTAGATTACCGCGCTTAGAATCTTCCATACTGAATCTTTTCAGTACAGTGTCGATATACCTGGACTGCGAAAGTCCCAACATCCTCTTGGATCTATCACGATAGATCCGGATCCCCAGAATGTAAGAGGCATCACCCAGGTCTTTCATGGAGAACCTGTGTGACAAGAATCCTTTGACAGATTGTAGCATAGGAATTTCATTTCCTATCAATAGAATGTCATCCACGTACAAGACGAGGAATACGACACTTATGGCTACAACTTTACTATATATGCACGGTTCATCTGGATTTTTGATAAAGTCATATTCTTTGACTGTCTCATCAAAACAGATGTTCCAACTCCGCGATGCCTGCTTTAGTCCATAAATAGACTTAAGCAGCTTGCATACTTTCCCGCTGCTCCCACTCTGATTGAAACCCTCTGGCTGATCCATATAGACGCTCTCTTCTAAATTTTCATTCAGAAAAGCCGTCTTTACGTCCATCTGCCAGATTTCATAATCATGGAAGGCAGCAATAGCAAGAAGGACCCGAATGGATATGAGCATAGCCACTGGAGAAAAAGTTTCGTCATAGTCTAAACCAGGTCTTTGACGAAAACCCTTTGCAACAAGTCTAGCCTTATAGGTTTCCACCTGTCCATCTACACCAATCTTTTTCTTGAAGATCCATTTGCATCCTATGGGTTTTACCCCATCTGGAGCAAAGTCCAAAGTCCATACTTTGTTGGTGTACATGGACTCCATTTCGGTCCGCATTGCATCTAGCCATCGTACCGAGTCGCCGCTCTGGATGGCCTGCTGGAAGTCAGTAGGTTCATCATCATCTATGATGCAATCCTCTCTATCCCCGTTTATGAGAAAACCGTAGTATCTCTCAGGCGGATGAGACGGCCTACTACTCCTGCGGAGGGGTGCGGGAATGTCCTGTTCTTCTTGAACTTCCGGTTCTACCAAACTTTCAGTAGCAGTTTGTGGTTCTGGAATTTCTTCCAGTTCTATTTCGCTCCCACTTATTTCCTTTTCTAAAAACAGATGTTCCAGAAAATGGGCATTACGAGAAACAAAGACCTTTTGTTCCTCTGCGTAATAGAAATAATATCCCTTGGAGTTCTTTGGATATCCCACAAACAAACATTTTACTAATCGTGCCTCGAGCTTGTCCACATGCTGCTTTTTAACAAAAGCTGGACATCCCCAAATCTTCATATGCTGAAGATGGGGTTTCTTCCCAGTTCACATCTGATATGGAGTGGTAGGCACAGTCTTGGTAGGAGCCCTGTTCAGAAGATATGCCGCTGATTCTAGCGCATAACCCCAGAAAGATCGCGGTAACTCAGTATTACTCATCATGGATCGTACCATATCTAATAGGGTTCGATTCCGTCTCTCCGATACACCGTTATGCTGTGGAGTGTATGGAGGAGTAAGCTGAGAGAGAATTCCTTTCTCTTTTAGGTAACCTAGGAACTCGGCACTCAAGTATTCACCACCTCGATCAGATCTTAGTGTCTTGATACTTTTGCCGGTTTGGTTTTCTACTTCATTCTTATACTCTTGGAATTTCTCAAAAGCCTCGGATTTATGTTTCATCAGATAAATGAATCCGTATCTTGAGTAATCATCCATGAAAGTAATGAAGTAGGAATAACCACCTCTCGCATGTGTAGACATTGGACCGCATACATCGCTGTGTATGAGTCCTAAGAGCTCGCTCGCTCTTACTCCTTGTCCAGTAAATGGAGTCTTTGTCATCTTTCCTTTGAGACAAGATTGACAAGTGTCATAAGTTTGATGTTCGAACGAGTCCAAATATCCTTCTCTATGCAACTTACTCAACCTTCTCTCATTGATGTGACCCAGTCTACAATGCCATAAGAAAGCTTTATTTAAATCTGGAGACTTTCTTTTTAGTGTGTTCTGGACATTTAAAATTTGGAGTTGGTTTAAAACATATATGCCGTTATTTAGTGTACCGGACCCAATCAAACCATGATTTAGGTGGATGTTAACAACATCTCTTACAAACGTGAAATCATAACCTTTATTTGATAACAAGGAAACTGATATGATATTACACGTTAAGCTTGGTACAAAATAACAGTTATGTAAAACCAAAATGTGTCCACTCGTCAATCCTAGGTGATAATCCCCGACGGACGCAGCTCCTACGCTAGCTCCGTTAGCAACCTTTAGGGTCATATCACCTTCCTTCAGCACTCTACGGTTTCTCAGTACCTGCAATGAATTGTAAATATGAGATCCTGATCCGGTATCCAATACCCAGGAAGTAGAGTTGATCGACAGACAATTCTCAATTACAAACACACCTGAAGTCGAAGCCACAGCTTGCTTCGGTTCCTGGTTCTTGGCGTTCCACGCCTTGCAATCCTTCTTCTAGTGCCCTTTCCTGTGACAATGGAAGCACTCATCCTGGCCAACTACCGGTGCTGCAAACTTTTTCTTTCCCTTCCCTCCCACCTTACTAACACCTCCTCTAGGTCTGGGTGCGGCCTTCTTCTTCCTTCCTTTGGCCCTAGCCTTGGACCCGGAAGAAGATGTACCGCCAACATACATAGCGGGTGTTTCCCTTGAATTCTTCAAGGTTCCCTCTGCACTTCTTAACATGTTCAGGAGTTCCGGAAGTTCAACTTCTTTTCTTTGAATATTGAAGTTCAGGATAAACTGGGCGTAGGTGTGAGGAAGGGACTGGAGAATAAGGTCTGTATAGAGCTCATTATCCAAAGTCGTCCCAAGGTCTGCGAGCTCTTCTATATAGCCGATCATTTTTAGGACATGTTCTCCTACCGATGACCCGACAGCCAACCTCGCTCGAAACAAGTTCTTAGAGGTCTCGTATCTTGCTATACGAGATTGCTCTCCATAAAGTTCCTTTGTATGGAGAAATATGCCATCAAGGTCCATATCCTCGTGCCTCCTCTGATGTTCATTGTCCATCGAGGCAAGCACGATGCACTTGGCTTTCGCGCAATCTAAATCCCAGGTTTTGTGGATTTCCTTATCCGCATTGCTGGATTTGGGACCAGGGACAGCAGGTGCCGTAGCGGTGAGGATGTACCCCAGTTTGTCATAGGTCAAAGCCATTTTGACATTCCGCAGCCAATCTTTATAGTTTGGCCCTGTCAGTATATTTTTCTCTAAAAGTAACTTAAGTCCAGTCATTTTCAGGGTCGCTGCAATTAGGAGAGAGAGAAGAAAACTCTTTAGCATGATGCTTTTGCAAGTTTAGAGTGGTTTTTAGTTTATCTAAACTGGATGGCTCCCACTGTTTCTCGAATCCTTCCTCAAACCATAAAAGAAGAATTAGCCAGGACTATTCTCACCGTACAATACTTGCTTAACCGTTCAGCCAGGCCAGTGTCGATACTTCGAGGGAGGTTTTCCAACGCTTTCGCGAAGTTCCTTAATTAAATAACCTCTTTTCTCTGGGGGCGTAACCCCGCTGACACCTTTCTGGACACCTACTAGGTTTATAGCATTGATCGTTAAGTGACGAATATCCTGATAAGTAGCATATACTCACAGTATGATCGGGATCCGAATATCATCGTCTGATAATGTTGAAGGAATGCTACCAACATTCATCAAACTCCAAATGGTATGTATCTCTTTGCAAATTTCAGTTTCTTTAGAAATTCCCGATATAAGTTTTTGCCCCATGCTCTTATGACCTTGGCTTTGGTCAAAGTGTCATAAGTCACATGTCAAGTTCTACCCGTCATTATCTTGTCAATTTGAACCCATCCGTATATACCCCTGACTTTGGTCAAATGGTAATACGACTGTCCCAAACCAACTCATCTATCTTATGCAACAAATGAAAACCCAGCAGCTACCAAACACTATGCCTTGACTTTGGCCAAAATGCATAGCTTGAATACTACTGAATACCCAAATGAAATGACGGAGGGCTACGAATAGTTTTGGCGAAACCGTGAACGTAGTGAACTTGATATAACCGAAGGAACCTGATAGCTTTTAAAAGGAGTGGTTAAAGCTCCGCATTTAAAAATATCTGTTTTTAAAATTAACCGAGTGGTTTCTTTTAAATTGTTCCAACGATTAAAACTTTGGTTTATTTTCTTTGCATTATAGATAATGCGTCCCATCATTAACTTATCATTGCAGAAAACAACGAAAATACAACGTCCTCTTATGCCATCCGCATTCGCCACGGGGTCCCGTCATTACCCGTTAGGTTACTTAACTAACGACAGAGCGGGGGCTGGGCTAGCGCGGGTGTAAAACATAAGTGACGTCTAAATAGCTATCATATATAGATATTTTACATTCGTCTAACGCAATGATATACATTCCAGAACACAGATGAACTTAATTGGATTTGCAAGCAATCTGTATTTCTTTTGAGCCTGCAAGAAAAGACAGATTACACAGTTGTGATGAATAGCCATTACCCCACCCTCGACCCCTACGGGTACGGCAAACTACCCACCCGGCAGTTTGTGTACCCCACCTTGGGTCAGTCCTAGGAGCAAAAACAGTAAAATGAAATAATACATCGGTGGCTACAACCGCAACCTGGATGTGCCCCGCAAAATAATATTACAACAAATTACATTTACAACAAATGAATTAAATAATAACCCATTGCTAAACCCCGGCTATACACCACAACAGTCCAATTACAGTTCATATGCACAAATAGATAAAACCATTTCAGAAATGTGCAACCCCCTGCCAACTGACATACTAGCAGTTAGGGGAGGTTTACGAACACATTAAACAATCACAGATATAATCCAATATGCAAATACTGTACAATTTCGATCGATTAAACATCTTTAATATTGCTCCAAAAACTGCTCTGTAAAACTGAAACCTTAGCAAATATTAAATATCCCAGAAAATCCCAAATAACACAGAGAAGCAGCACAGGAAATTTGAGTTCCTGACTCGGCAACTCGGCGGCGGAAGCGCGGCGGATCGGTACGATCCGCCGCGGTTCCGCGGCCGTGTTGCCGATTCAGGAGCTCAAATTTCTTGGGTGTTCTTCTGGTGTCTTTTCAAGCTCTCTGAACTTACCTGAAAAATTTTTGGACTTCATTTAAATTTCGACAGAAACTCGACTGTTTTATGGTTTTCCGGCTTCGTTTTTCCATTCGAAATTCGTACAAATTTGCAATCAAGTTATTTATTGTTTAGCGAGGCTCTGATACCACTGTAAGTCGATGTACTACACCCCAGTACTTGTGGGGAGGCGGAATTTTCAAAAACTAACTTGTTTAGTGAACGAACATCGACTAACCACTTGAATCGAAGCTAAACTATAAACAACCAAACACAAAGTGTTTCTAAGCTACTGTGTTTAGGGATTATACCTAATGAACCAACTCCTTCGTCTTTACGAACTCCTTGTTCTCCTCGGCCTTCTCGAAGTAGTAGACGATCCACCCGAGAGTAAAACTCCAAGCTTAGCCTCTAAACTTGAGACAACTAACCTTCTTGGATTGCTAATCAAAGAAGATAGATTGAGATAGAGTGATGGTTATGGATTGTTTAGTCTTACTAACCCTTGTACTCAACTCATGAGAGGGGAGGATTAGTCTTTTGAAGAGAGAGAGCTTGAGGAGAGAGAAGGTGAGAATGATTATCATATGAGAATAGTAAGTTATCATAATAAATATGAAGCATTCTTATTTATGAAGAAAAGAATAATACATAATGAATAAGTATGCTTCACAAATATCTAATGGTGATTCATTGTAATGACTCATTAAGCATTTATCATGCATTAATGATATGCATGAATCACCCTCATGACTCACTAAACTCATTTAATGCAAATGACACCTAAACCTCCTTAGTCACCACTTCTAGAAGCTTCTCGCACAATTACGAGAACGCCCCTCCAATCCGCAAAAATACGGAAAAACTTTAGACTGTAAAAATCCAATAACCGGATACCAGTAACTGGCTTAAACCAAAGCCGACTGGTAAAAACTGTCCGAAAGTCGTACGCGCGTAAACGCACGTATGCGTCCGAACCCTTGTCGTAAAACCATACGACCTCTATATCGTTTCGCCTGGAATAGGAAACTCTCTGTGTGGGACTCTAGAGACTCGACTACTATGCTGGCAGTGGGTTTAACCACAGACCGCAAGCGGCACTAGCTGTACGTAACGGTCCCCAAGTAGTTGTCGATAAGAAGGCCGATGAGGAAACCCATCCGAACTCCTACTGAGTCTGATGTGACAATCTCCATACAGTCCGGTCCGTTCGTCCAAGACTATCGCATATTCGGCCTAGGGGGCGGCAAGCATCAGTCCCCTAATAGCGGTATAAGTCGTGTCGGAGGGAAGCCCATTACACCCTGAGAAACTACTGGAACCTACCAGCAAATCTCGCTTGCCCTGGCCAGGGACTTTGCGTAATGGCTCTCTGACACAGCGCGATATCAACTCCCAATACCGGGAGGGACGAATCCTGTCTAACCGCCACTGCCTCCAAGTGCTCGGGACTGCACCCAACTGCTACCTGTTTGCACGACTCCTTTGAGCCGTGGTAGGGTAGCAATCTAAGAACAGTGGGACACACTCGAGGCGAAGTAGCAGTGTCAAGTCTGCGGACTACGCTGTACTCATGTCACCTGGGAACTGTTCACTGACGACTGGTATAAAACCAACCAACAGTTCCCTGTGAGTCCTGTCCGGTGTACCCGTAACCCAACGAGCACTTGTATACTAT
The DNA here is from genome assembly GCA_030015575.1 of Agapanthus africanus. Taxonomy (NCBI): domain Eukaryota; kingdom Viridiplantae; phylum Streptophyta; class Magnoliopsida; order Asparagales; family Amaryllidaceae; genus Agapanthus; species Agapanthus africanus. Next base: position 380,559,950 of record JASDDO010000022.1, on the reverse strand, counting down.
CTCCAGTACGACGTACTGACGGCGGTGGGACAGACCATCTCCCCAACTGGGATGAGAAGCGTACACACTAGTCTACTCCGGAGTATCGATGCTCTGTCTCGATAATCCAACGACTAGGGACCTGAATAAGGATGTGGTTGTAGACTACCCAGCCCCCACTAGTGTGACTGCCATCACAACGCTGGTAGTCAAGCAAGATCCTAAGAGCTCTATCAATACGTATACTCACATATTAAGATAGAAAAACCAAGTAGCATACTACCATGTTTAGCAAGACTGTTATATATATGTGAATATCCCAAGCTTCCATTAAGTAATATACAAACTAGTATGATACAGTAATGGCCTTCTAGGGCATAAACACTAACAACCCCAATTCCCAATAACACAAATTTCACTATTTAAGCTCTTTTTCTTCGACATTTTCTAAACCGTTTAACAACTTCATTTCATTTCAGAAACAACATGCTAAAATTTTGTTTAATTTGTTATGATGCACAAAATTTGTTTCAAACCATTCCAATTTGTAATTTTCCTTAATTAAATGTATTATTGACGGCTTAAAATAATATTAAAATAATTAATTTCGGAATCAGAAAATTAGAAATTTTACCAGTGGCTCAATAAACACCAAATACTAGCAATTAAATAGCTAGAATATGTATATTTAATTTTATAACAAAGATATTTGTATTTTGACTTTTTACAGAAAACCCCCTTATTTTACCGATTTTCCGAAATTTCACCGAAACGATTTTCAAAACGTTACAATCTTCCCCCTTAAAGAAATTAGGTCCCCCAATTTAAATTAAAACTCCCCCCAAATACTAAAACATCTAAGCAAAACCATCAAGTCGTCGGGCCTCCTTAATCATAAATACATAAAACAAATCGTAGCGCAGCGCATGCACATGAAAAATCAACATATAACTCAAAATCAAAACTCCATCAAGCATCCCGCAATCATCGGAGTCATGGTGAAGACACAATGTCTAAATCCAAAATGAAAATCAATATGATATACATCATTAAAACGTCTAGAAGCAATGCATGCCAAATCTTCTTCAAATCGCTGTGCGATGCTCGCAGCACTGCACAGTGGCGGACGTCTATTGTAAGAAAATAACTATATATATATATATATATATATATATATCCTTTGTTTAATATGTACGTCCCGCCGTTTTGAAAGCAATTTCAGAAGGTTTCCTTTATAAAATGTTTCGTGTCATCTCGGACACGTAGGTAAATACTGAGACTATAGCTCTTCTTTGGAAATCCCTTCGATAACTATCAATGCATGCAAAAATATACTCAGGTACTGTCCTGTGACTAGTCCTGCTCAGTACTAAATCAAATAGCAAACATCATAAAATATACTGCTCCAACATAAATCTGTCCCAAATATATATATGAATGCCATGTGCGTCTGGTGCGCACGGAAATCGAAATCCATGAATGTGCCATACATATGCACAGAAACAACATCTAAGTGCATCAGGTGTGCACGAAACATCTTTCAAGGGCAACAGGTGTGCCTGACAGCAAACAGGTGCATCTGACATGCATGAAGAATCTCGATTTAGTGCATATGGTGTGCACCAAAATCGTATCTCATAACATGCGCCCAACATGTGCGAAAACCCAAATCAGGAGTATCCATCATGCACGAAATCATGAAATCCAATATCAAGCGCCGAACATGCGCAAAATCCAAACAGGTGCACAAAACAAATATCGAACATCACCATCGAAATCGAAGTCCAGTGCAACTGTAGTGCACAAAATGCGTATCACTGCATAGCAAGCATATGTGAACTATAACGAGTGCAAAAACCAAAACGTGTGCGTACATATGCACAAGATCATCTCACTGTATGAAACCCATAAAATCATAAACATGTGAAACCAAGGCACGAAAACGATATGAGGTGCAACAACTGTGCAAAAATCGTAAATACTCAGTAGGTGCAACCATAGTGCATGAAAACAAATATCATAAAACTCCATCATCAAAATCAATCATGCAAATAGACCGCCCAAAATACCAAAATCAAATATTGCGGAATAGTCCCACTCAAGCACATCCTCCAAGAATCTCTGGCCAACTGTCATGGTCACTCATAGCATGTCTCGTCGACGATCCTGAACTTTGGCCTGCCGGTGTGCGTAACATGACCACTCCTGTGTCCAAGCCTTCTCGTAATTCATCCCAGAAAGGTCCTGTCGAGATCTATCCCAAATCTTGTCTCTGCCGAACTGTCCGGAAGTCATCGTCCCTTACTAGATCTGTTCTCGTTCCGAAACGGCTGCATACTCATCGCGACTCCTTCTGGAAGGTATATCCAAGTACAATGCCTCGGCATGCGTATCGCATCTCTGATGTCGGCGGAGTGGAATGTCGTCTCATCAAGATCTCGTACGAACCTCTTACTCCACTTTCTCTAATGTCGACTGCTTCGGACTCGTCTCGTCGTGGCTGCATGGATTGAGCTCCAACGGCTATCCTCGTATCTGGAGTCTCCCAAGAAATGCATCTCACCACCTGGCATCCGAATGAATTCGAACCATTTGATCGATTCGTCAAAACCCCATAATCCCCCAAGAGCTCAACATCTTAGGTACAGTTTAATAGCATCGAGTACGTACCGCAGTATCGATGGTCCAGCCGTAGAAGGGCAAACCCAAGCCTCACTAATGGCACCGCGGAACTGCCGCAAACCCTAAGGTTCAAAGGCTTTCACATGGTCGTTAAGTCGAGTTAGGGTTTCATTCTTCTAGAGGGTCCATAGAATTGCCCGCATGCTCTTCCGAATACTTTAAACTTGGAATAATAGGTTGCTGACATTAGATTGTCTCAGTCGACTCTCTTCATCTCCGTGTGAAGTCGTCTCTAGCTGGAATCAATCTATCTGATGACCTCGCATCGGGGTAGGAGAACGAACCACATGTCCTAGTCATTCATCCTCGGGTGACTAGCGACCTTCTATCATCTCTTAGTACAACTCGTACTGCAATAGCTCCAACATCTGGGCGATATCTCGTCCTTCGCAACAATAACTGGCTCACTCGTCTGCACGCTGAACAGTGCCTCAATCATCATGAATAAGCAATACGCCAACGGTCATCAAAATCTGGCTGGCTTCTATCATTGGCTCAATCCTCTGGTGCTGATCTGCATGTCCCAGTAATCTCATACAGCGATCCATCAAACGCTCATGGCGCGAAAACACAATAAAAAGACACATCTCTGCAATCGTGTGTCGCCAGAATCACGCCCTGGTCAGTCCTCGTTCGTAACGAGCTCGTGCTGACCGCAACTCTAGCCGTAGCTCTCCCTGCCCGTAATCGTGGCAGCAAAACCATAACTGATACCGATGAGGCTAAATCAGGAATGAATATAATACTAAACAAAGAAATGTACATCCTAAGGCTTCTTAAGTGGAGTAGCGTATCGTAAGTATGCCGCGGAACATACCCACGGTACGTCACTCTACTTTAGTCACCTATTCCATCAACCAAGGGTCATCCTACGCTCTGAAGGTAAAACCTAACGCTCTGATACCAACTTTGTCATGACCCAAAAAGTACGGAACATGACCGACACTTAAATTATGGACGTCTCGAGGCGTACGTAATCTAAGTAAGCCAAAACCCAGAAATCAAAATCAAAGAAGCAGTAGAGTGAAGGAAAAACCAACTTAATGCAAGTAGTTTTAATAGCATAAGCCGAATTATGTGTTTTTTTAAAAATATCAAATATTTCCTGAAAATTTCGCCAGAGTCTCCTTTGTAAATACTGGCCCCTAAACGGGATACAACATGAATAGTATACGAAATGAATAAAAAGGCATCCCCAAGCGGGAGCTAGCTCTTCGTCAATCGACGGTCACAACCACACAAGCAATATAATATACAACGCCAAGGGCGAGGATCAAAACTCAAAAGGAAACTCAAAACAGCAAGAAAAACCATAGAAATACAACGCGCGACTCTAAGGTCGAAAGAATAAACATTACTGGTCTCTATCTCTAAAATAAATACATGTTTGGTTGATGGAACTTCTAGATACAACAGAATAATAATATACAAAGTATAATGATGGGTACGATTCAAATAAACCCACCAACTAGCAAGTCACCCGAAAAGAAGCAGTGCCAGCAAAGCCGTAAAGAAACCTGTACGGCAAAACCTACAAGAAACTGTGGCACAACGGGGGTGAGTTGCCAACTCGTGAGTAGAAAAACATCTACGAACAGAAATTGCATGAACAACGCAATCCTAGGTCAATAATCATAATATATCCTCAAATATATAACCAGCAGCCTATAACAATGGCTAGGGTAAATGTCTAACCTAAGTGTAATCCCATGTGCCCGTGTCAGTGCCTCAGGTAGCAATATATCTTATGGATGATGTATGAATGCATGAAACAGAATGCATGTACTGAAGAAAACCGCTTTCATAAATTAGTGAGATTTCTGTATATTTTTTGAAAACGAGGTATCATAAATGAAATCAGCATAAACAGTGCCTAGCATCGACACAAAACAAGTATCCAAATCTCTCGATATCTCTGTGTCGCAATCTCTGTACCTCAATATCTCAAAATCTCTGTATGTCAATCTCACTATCTAGGGCGCCGTCAGTCCAGACCGGCCCCTACCATCAATCTCAAGACCACGACGGTATCCTCCGGATATCCGACGCGTCGGGTAAAATCACCGGTCGGTAGTCTTCCCTTGCCAGGCTCATCGTCATCACTACGAGCTTCTTGCCCCGGGGTACCTTACCGGGTCCACCATGTACCCGAAACGGTTCACCCGTCTCCTCGAAATCCATCAGCAAACTCATGGTGGACGACTCATACATCATGGAAAAACCGCGCTTTTTATTTAAAAAGAGAGAGAAAAGAGTTTATAAATGTTTTTGAGGTTTTCCCCCAAATCCAGGAAATCTCATGAAAATCTGAATCCAATCATCAATAGCATGTAAACAGTGAATAATAACATGCATGAAGTAGCGAGTAATAACTACAATATTTAAACTAGCATATAAGGCAAGTACACTAATATTATGTCTAAACTATTAGCTAACAACCTATGTCAATGAAATAGTATTTTCTAAAGTGTTCGTGACATGGCAATTACCGATGAAGATGTGTGTGAGCTGACAAGTAAGTGTACGTGGTATATACGCGTCATCGGTAATGGTGCTGGTGTCCTAACAGCATGATATTAACAATAGAATATGAATCATAATGTAAGCAGGCGATGCAGAGCGAACAACAATAATGAGCGGGAGCTAAATACTAAACACAACGATAACAAATCTGCATTTAAAGTAATATGAGTCATACAGCTACACTAAACTATAGGGCTGAGCTAACAGGCTAACTGAAGGTAAGGAAACCGCATAACATCTGAGTCGATACATACATACATATATATATATATATATATATATATATATATTAGTCGATGATCCCGTCTCGATAATATCACATCCGATACCATATCTATAATCAAATATTCCCAAGTCAAGAGTGCGGATCAAACATCAATATATAGCTCGTACGTAAATCCGTCGTACGGCATCCCCAAATCTGGGTACGGTCAATATCACATTCATCACATTATTCAGCTGGTATCCTCTTTATCAAAGATCATAACCCGGGTACTGATCTATGCCTAGCACAATACTAATATCATCAATATAATCATGATCTGACTACTGATCGACTGTCTCGTACAAACCGAAATCATCAGCACATATCATCATGAAGGAGTATACATCGCCCAATATGGCCTACTATCAACATCCTAGCATATTATATCTCATATCATGATCACATGTCGACCATTTTATTTATATCACTATTCACATGGTATCATCGTCCAAAGATCCGCTATAATATCATGACGTATCTCAAATACGAATTCCGCCAAATCACCGATCTCACGGTTTCAAATCAAATCTCATCGACTCACCTCACATCCCAAATACTATCCTCAAATCCAGTATGTGAACACATAGTCCCATACCCATGTGAACACATAAATATATATATTCCCATCTAAGCACATATGAAAGAAGAATGTATGCAAGTATGGGTGTGTGTGTATGTGTGGTGCAACCACTACTCTAGGGTTTCGCAAAACTACACTAATCCAATCACACCAAATATCCATCTTTATCATCAAAAATATCAAACAATATATAATCAATATATGTGTGTATACGTATTCGTAAACATCACCTCGAACTGCGGGGGTGCTATACGCCATCTACCCGACTTCTTCCCGTAGATATAAATCTACTCACCTGGTCCTCGCTCGCCGGTGCCGACGTCGCCACGTGCTTTCTTGTCGTCTCGAAGTCCACATGGGGTACCTACATATCATAACGCACCGTATCGCATTAAAATCCGACTCATGACCAAAACGACACACGAATCCCACATAGGTCAAAACCTATGGTTGCTTTCACAAATCAACCCAAAAACCCTCGACGTCGGCGTACAAATGCCAAACCATCGAGAAAAACCCAAACATACCCATTTTCACATTCACAAACACTAAACATATATATAGAATAGGTTAAAATTCACAAAACCCCCCAAACTCACTTTAAAAGCTATTTATCCGAAAACCTACCAAGCAAGGTTTACCGTTTTTGTACAAAACATAATGTTTTAACAATTCTAGTGACCAAGATGATAACTTAATATCTTAATTATTCCATTGAAACCATTACGTAACTTTTAAACCCACAATTTAATTCAATTTCAAAAACCTAGTTTGCAATTTTAACCAATTTCGACCATTTTATAGCAAAAATGCACATACAACAATCTAGTTTGGATTTGAATGATCTAAAGCATTAAACTACATTTTATAATGTTAATGAAGTCATGAAAAACCTAATTACATTTTTCTCTTAATCAAATTCATGGTTTACAAAACCTAGTTAGCAATATAGCTTAATTATTACAATTCCAACCTAACAATTTGCAAACTAGCAATTTGATTGGGTTTTTCATTTCTCAATATGATGAATTACACTTGCAACCATAATCACACAACAAAAACCCTAACTATAATTTAATCCTTCTCTTGAAAAACCAAAACTTTCAATTAGAACCATGATTAATTTCCTAATTAGCTAGATTGGAAGTAGTTCAATAACAATTTAAGAAAGGTCAAGAGTTATACCTCACAATCCATGATCAAACACACAACCTAGCTTCCAAAATGCTCTTTTTGCTCCAAGGATTCAAGTAGGATTGCTCAAAGAATAAAGGGTAAGGCTTGGAATTTGAATTAGATTTGAATTTGTATGGATTTGAAGTGATTTTTGTGGATTTTTGATGCAAAAAAGGAGTGGATTTGGGGTGGGGGGCTGCTGCTGTTGGGGGGGAAGGAAGAATTTTTTGCCAGGAATTGGGGGAAGTGAGGAGAGAGAGGGAGGGGTTGAAAGTGAGGAGAAAAAACAAGGCCTACACCCTTTTGACTTTCTTTCATTTTCTTTTCTTTTCATTATTTAAGTAATGAAAAGTGAGGTGATTGGAGAGAGAGAGAGAGGGAGAGGGCTGTCAAAGGGGGGCCGACCACTTGGGGAGAGGAAGAGAGGGTGAGGTGTGGGTGTGTGGGTTAGGGAAAAAGATAAATGTATTACACCAATTCCCAGTAACACAAATTTCACTATTTAAGCTCTTTTTCTTCGACATTTTCTAAACCGTTTAACAACTTCATTTCATTTCAGAAACAACATGCTAAATATTTGTTTAATTTGTTATGATGCACAAAATTTGTTTCAACCCATTCCGATTTGTAATTTTCCCTAATTAAATGTATTAGTGACGGCTTAAAATAATATTAAAATAATTAATTTCGGAAATTTTTTCAGAAAATTAGAAATTTTACCAGTGACTCAATAAAAACCAAATACTAGCAATTACATAGCTAGAATATGTATATTTTATTTTATAACAAAGATATTTGTATTTTGACTTTTTACAGAAAACCCCTTTATTTTACCGATTTTCCGAAATTTCACCGAAACGATTTTCAAAACGTTACAATCTTCCCCCTTAAAGAAATTCGGTCCCCAAATTTAAATTAACCCCCCCCCCCAAATACCAAAACATCTAAGCAAAACCATCAAGTCGTCGGAGCTCCGAAATCATAAATACATAAAACAAATCGTAGCGCAGCGCATGCGCATGAAAAATGAGCATATAACTCAAAATCAAAACTCCATCCAGCATCCCGCAATCATCGGAGTCATGGTGAAGACATAATGTATAAATCCAAAATGAAAATCAATACGATATACATCATTAAAACATCTGGAAGCAATGCATGCCAAATCTTCTTTAAATCGCTGTGCGATGCTCGCAGCACTGCACAGTGGCGGACGTCTATTGTAAGAAAATAACTCTCTCTCTCTCTCTATATATATATATATATATATCCTTTGTTTAATTGCACGTCCCGCCGTTTTGAAAGCAATTTCAGAAGGGTTTCCTTTATAAAATGTTTCGTGTCATCTCGGACACGTAGGTAAATACTAACACTATAGCTCTTCTTTGGAAATCCCTTCGATAACTATCAATGCATGCAAAAATATACTCAGGTACTGTCCTATGACTAGTCCTGCTCAGTACTAAACCAAATAGTAAACATCATAAAATATACTGCTCCAACAGAAATCAGTCCCAAATATATATATGAATGCCATGTGCGACTGGTGCGCACGGAAATCGAAATCCATGAATGTGCCATACATATGCACAGAAACAACATCTAAGTGTATCGGGTGTGCACGAAACATCTGTCAAGGGAAACAGGTGTGACTGACAGCAAACCAGGTGCATCTGATATGCACGAAGAATCTCGATTTAGTGCATCTGGTGTGCACCAAAATCGTATCTCATAACATGCGGCCAACATGCGCGAAAACCCAAATCAGGAGCATCCATCATGCACGAAATCATGAAATCCAATATCAAGCGCCGAACATGCGCAAAATCCAATCAGGTGCACAAGGTGCACAAAACAAATATCGAACATCACCATCGAAATCGAAGTCCAGTGCAACTGTAGTGCACAAAATGTGTATCACTGCACTGCAAGCATATGTGAACTATACCGAGTGCAAAAACCAAAACGTGTGCGTACATATGCACAAGATCATATCACTGTATGAAACCCTTAAAATCATAAACATGTGAAACCAAGGCACGAAAACGATATGAGGTGCAACAACTGTGCAAAAATCGTAAATACTCAGTAGGTGCAACCAAAGTGCATGAAAATAAATATCATGAAACTCCATCATCAAAATCAATCATGCAAATAGACCGTCCAAAATACCGAAATCAAATATGGCGGAATAGTCCCGCTCAAGCACATCCTCCAAGAATCTCTAGCCAACTGTTGTGGTCACTCATAGCATGTCTCGTCGACGATCCTGAACTCTGGCCTGCCGGTGTGCGTAACATGACCACTCCTGTGTCCAAGCCTTCTCGTAATTCATCCCAGAAAGGTCCTGTCGAGATCTCTCCCAAATCTCGTCTCTGTCGAACTGTCCGGAAGTCATCGTCCCTTACTAGATCTGTTCTCGTTCCAGAACGGTTGCATACTCATCGTGACTCCTTCTGGAAGGTATATCCAAGTACAATGCCTCGGCATGCGTATCGCATCTCTGATGTCGGCGGAGTGGAACGTCGTCTCATCAAGATCTCGTAAGAACCTCTTACTCCACTTTCTCTAATGTCGACTGCTTCGGACTCGTCTCGTCGTGGCTGCTGTTTCCCCCAATCAGAGCAAAGAACTGTTTGAATTTCAAAATTCAAAATTCGAAGCAACGCTTCAGATTCTTTGCGCTGCGCGCAACGCGCCACGTGTCAAAAGATGATACATCAGCGCAGCGCCCGAGGCAGCGCGCCCAATCAGAGCAAAGCTCTATTTAAAACAAAATTAAAGGAAGCAACGCTTCAGTTGCGCAAGCACTGCGCTGCGCGACACGTGTCAACGCAGATGCGCTAGCGCAGTTGCGCTGCGCTTTGCGCTGAGTGACACGTGTCAGCGCAGATGCGCTAGCGCAGTTGCGCTGCGCTGTGCGCTGCTTGACACATGTCACGCGCTGGGGCGTTTGCGCCAAACAGAATTAAATTCGAGTAAGATTTTTCTGTTCTTGTTAAAACAAGAAGATTGCCTTCTGTAAAACAGAAGCCCATGGATCAAAGATCCAACGGTGGGGAAAATTCCCCAAATCACTCAGAGAAAGATCTCTTTAATAAATTTATGTGCACTATATAAAGGCCCCTAGACCTCAAATCAAAGGCATCAACATTGTGAGAAATCATCAACATCATCGTTGAGAACTCTGAAGAATTGGAGAGAATTCCTCACGAACAAAAAAGGTAAAAACCTTTAGAAAAAAGAGAAAATTCTCTTATGAACAGATCATTGATCTGAGAACAAGATCAATGATCTTCAATAGAAAGAAAAATAAATAATAATAAGTGCTTTGCACTTTTTTAAGAACCACTGGTTCCCTGAAATAAGAAAAAACTAGAGAAACTTGTTTTCTTTGATCCAAATTAGATCAAGAAAGAACAGTGCCTTGCACTTTTTTATGAATCATTGGTTCTGGAATCTAAAAGATTCTCAAATAATAAAACAGTGCCCTGCACTTGCAAAATCTACACTGTTGCGCTCTCGGGTCGGCGCAAGCCACCAGAGAGCGCCACGTGTCAGCCCCATGATGATCTGCGCTATACGCTTCTAAAAACAGAGCACTGCTCTCATGAATTGGCGCAACATACCAGAGCGCACTACGTGTCAGCAGCGCAATAGCGCACCGCGCTGGCGCAGCGCACCGCGCTTGCGCTCTCCTGAACATGACACGTGTCACCTCCCTATGGACTTGTGCCTTGCGCTCCTCAATCAGCGCAAAGCGCCTGACAAGCCATGTGGCACTCTGTCAGACTAATTAATGCAATGCATTATCAAGGGAAGAGCCTAATAAAGAAAGGTCTATCAGACCAAACAAAGTGCTATGCACTATTAAAAGGGATAAAGCACAAATAAAAGTCTATCAGACCAAAATAAAATGCTTTGGGCCTAAAAGGGCAGAGAAAATGCACTGCATTATTAAACAGGGGCAGAGCCCTAGTAAAGGCCTAACTGGTCAAATGCAAATAAAAAGTTAAATATTCTCAACTGGACTTAGCCCAATCGTGGCCGTAAGTCCTCAAATTAAATTGACTGAGCACAGTTGCTCTCTTAAATCAATTTACATCTGGTTCGAGGGTATATCTCCGAACTCCTCTGACACCTGTCGTTGTAATCCTTCAACGTCGTCAGAGAGGTGACGGGTCCCGACGGTCATATATTAAATGGACCACCATGTCCCTAAACTGGAGATGGATCTAGACGATCCCGTTAAGTAGATCTTAGTCTGGAAATTAGATTAACGTATCCTTAACAAACGTTTAAGTTGATCTTAGCCTCAAATATGGCTAACGTATCCTTAAACCAAAACCCAAATCTAAGAAAGTACGGATTTGGACTAATCCATGTCCTACGGACGACGAAATAAATGGTCTCCGTATACAATCCACGGGCAACCACAAACAAAATAAACACCCATGACACGAAGTGAAATTCTGGAGAAGGAGAAAGTTGTTACCGCGATGCGATAGCGTAATTAACTACAGGGGCTTGCGCCTGCTGGGAAGAGCGTCCCCATAATCAAAACCCCTCAAGCGAGGGGGAATCTGACGAAGTCTGCTACATTGGCCGCATCCGTCTAAACCTCCGATACACGGTGCCATAAATCAACTTGGCATCTTCGGAGAGGTGGACGGATAAAACCAAATAGCATCTGCCCCGAATTTCAGAGAAGCCCTAACGTCTCGGCCGCCGTTCGGAGGGGAACAGATTCTGGCTCGCCCGGTGGGAACTTTTCCTCTTTCCACTCCACACTTCGTGTGTCGTGTTCGCGAACGAATCACGGTTTGTTATGGTTGCCTGTGGATTCGAGGTACTAAGATTTGGTGTCTTGCTCCGTGCAGAGAACTGAAGATCAATGGCTTCAAACTGCACTGCCTGCAACTGCAACTCTCGCTCCGTCCTCGCTTTAGGGGTGACTTATAGGCCCCAAGCGGCCTCCCTTTTCAAGATGCCAGTGGAGCAGGTAACTCAGGCTACCGCTGGGTTATTCTTCGGGACCATGCTCCCACCGCCGACCTTCAATGCCACAATGACGTTGCAAGAAGCCCCCGAGAAGTTGGTCTTTAATCGGCTTACCACTGCCGCGACCCCTCTCAACGGGTCGCCCAGTTTCAATACCTCAGTTTTCAACAGACTGGGCCAGAACGTCTCCAAACCTGCGATACCCGAAGCTGCCATCCCAAAGCGGATAGCTATCCCGGCTCAAGCGGACGAAATCATTGGAAGGGCTCTTCCTTCTAAGAAGTCAGTTTTTACAAGGATGACCATTCCGGCTTCTGCTCCAGGCGAGGCCCTCAAAGCTGCTTCCTTTGCCCAGAGCAGGGGGCACGACGGAGTCACCCTTATAGCTGAAACAGCTCCATCCGCAAGACACGCCCGACGTCGCCACTGGCGCCGAGTAAGGAAGGCTGGGGGCTACTCACCCTCTGGATTTACGCCATCAGCTCCGATGGTGGGGATCGATGCTGCTGTTCCAACCGGGAAAAACTTTGAATTGCTAGATGCGGTGCGCAGAAACTCTCCTACTGCGGTGCTGAGGAGAACTCCTTCACCTGTGGAGAATGCTCCAGAGAAAAAGCTAGGGCAACACCCTCAACGGTTGTCCTCTAAAATTTACAAAGTCTGGCGACAGGTCCAGGAGTCGGTGATTGATGAATACTATCTCCGCCGACAGAGAAAGATGAAGGTTCGGCAGGAGAAGGATTACTCTGTCAAACCACAAAAAGCAACAGCTGGATGGATGCCCATTGCAACGGCTCCCTCAACGTCAATCACTCAGAAGAAAAGAAGGCCGCAAAAAGCCCCTGTGAACATGACGAAGCGTAAAAGCGCTGAACACAAACGCCCCAGGTCTGGGGGCATGGCGGTGCATACTGTTTATATGGCTTCTGGAAAGGAGGAAAGCCGTGCTTCGACGGGTCACCGACCGCTCACCCGATCCTTGACAAAAGCCCAGGAGCAGCAACAGAAGCTTCAGGAAATGATGACTGTGATGGCTGCACTTACCGAACCGAAAGAAAGTTCGGAAGTATCATCAGAGCAGCGTCATGAACAAGAAACTGACGCTGACTATCTACGCAGAGTCCTCAAAAAGAAGGACGATGAGGAAACAGAACAAGCGGCCAATATAAAACAAATGGCGCTCCTCTTCCAAGATATAGTAGGGATGATGTTACAGCCGGACCTTCCAGCTGAAGACCCTCCAGTCATTGTCGGAAACGACGGAGGGGAAACATCTGATCCTCCTCCGGCCCTTTCAGCAGCCAAAGAGGAAACTATCTCCAAGGCCGCCCTGGACGATTATATTGCTCAGCAGATACGAGTTCATCAGGCGAATGAAGCAGCTGGCCAAGTTGTCAAGACTGGACGACCCTATCCAAGCTGGTATGACCAAATCAGTTACCCGACGGGATATACGATCCCTAAATTCCATGTATACAAGGGGACAGGGAATCCACATCAGCATGTCGCTCAATTCAGGGCCTTATGCGGCAATACTGGAGGCGATGACAAATTGTTGCTTCGCCAATTCGTCGGCAGCTTAACAGAAACAATCTTTGAATGGTATTCGGAGCTACCTAACGACTCTGTCAAAACATTTGCGGATATGGAGCTACTGTTTACACAAAGATTCGCGAGTGCTAGTGAACGCACCCCGATACAGCAATGATAAATGCCAGGATAAGGCCCGGCGAAACATGGGTCCAATACGCAACACGATGGCGGAACCTATGGTCAAAATGCGAACAACGCATAGAAGAGGCACCTGCGGTAGGCATGTTCGTGGGCACTCTTGATCCGCAAGTGACCATCTCGCAATTCATGATGTTCTTCAGGCCGACCACCTTTCAGGCATTAATCGACAAATTAGCCCAAATGGACCAGATGGGCCATGGACCGTCTCCTCCAAAACCGGACTCTCGAAATGAGAAGGGGAAAGGAAAAGTTATCGTCGTTGCCAATACTCAACAACAGCCAAGCAAATCAAAGCCGGTTGCTCGCCAAAACAACGTGCGTCCATGCCCATCCCTCGAGGAGAGACTGGGACGTCCTTACTTGTTTCCTCAGAATAAAACAAGGAAACTGTTCGAGCTGGCCACGCGCAATGGACTCATCAATCTGCCAAGTCCAAAACGTCTGTTGCAGCCAGGCGATCTCAATAATCCCGATTATTGCCCTTACCATCACACGGTAAGTCACCCCGATTGAGGAATGTTTCGTCTTTAAGGGATGGATCGAGGATCAGTACCTACAAGGAAAATTCGCACTGTCTGAAAAGTGGAAAGTAAACCCACCACAACCGCACACTTCAAAGAAGACGGACACGCCGGGGGCAGCTTGTTCTTTTGTTGAGGACGAAAATGATAGAGAAGACTCATCACACGAATCCGAAGACTACGTGGCGAGTTGTCATGTGATCTCTCACTCATTGGCGGATGATGAAAAGGCTCCTTGCGCCGAGGAACCGAGGGCGGACCCTGAACCAGAAATTCCGCGGCCGTCAGATGAATTGATTGATGCCTTCCTGAATGAGATTCATTTGAAAGTTAAAGCCAATCAAGAGCGTGAGATGGCCATACTGGAAGGAGCCAAACACCGACGACTGGACCAAAGAGTCGAGGCACTCCCGTCAAATCGAAAGTCCTCCGCTGCGGATAAAAACAAATTCAAGACGAGGAAAAGGTTTGCCAAAGCCCTATCAGTGGGAATGAAGCTACCACCCTCTGAAGAAAATATTCTCGGTGGAGTAGAGATGCATCCTAACTTCTTCTTATATCATCAGAAAATCATACATCCTACCGAAGATTGCGAATCCTTTAAGTGTTGGTGGCAAGGATATGTCACTCAAAAGCAACACTTCAACAGGACAAAGTGTGAAGCTCGTAGACATCGGAAAAATACGATAGATGAGTGCAAAAGAGCCGCCGATGACTGTCATATAGCCGACTCCAAGGGATCACAAATTATCACCTTTGGGAGCGACTCTGATGAAGAAGTTTCCCTCAACCCTCTTCTCAAGGAATCCATTTCAAAAATGAAAGAATTGAGGAGTTGCGAGAACATTCAGCCTTGCAATCGCCCGTTACTCGGGAAAAATCTCGGCCCCGCAAACAAACGATCGAGCAAAAAGGATAAAGGAAAGGGGACGATGACCTTCGTCGCCAACACTCAACAACAGTCGAGTGGCCTTAAACCGGCTGTTCGTAAAAACAATATGCGTCCACGCATATCCCTCGAGGAGAGGCTAAGACGTCCTTACTCATTTCATCAGGATGAAACAAGGAGGCTGTTCGAAGTGGCAGTGCATAACAGGCTTATCACTCTACCGGAGCCGAAACACCAACTACAACTGGATGACATCAACAGTTCTAATTATTGCCCTTATCACCAAGTATTGGGCCATCCGATCGAAAACTGTTACGTCTTAAAAAACTGGGTCGAAGACCAATACTAACAGGGCAAGTTCGTCATCTCCGAAAACTGGAAGGTGAGCCCGCCACAACCGCACGCTCCGAGAAAAATAGATACGCCGGGCGCATCCTGCTCAGTCATAGAGAAAGCCCTATAGACCGCAAAGTCAGTAAACTAGAGATTCGCCTCAAATATGGCGACAACGGACCGCAACGTCCTTAAACTAATGACGGACCGAAACGTCTTTAAACTAACGACGGACCGAAACGTCCTTAAACTAATGATGGACCGCAATGTCCTAAAACTTGCAAACGACCGAAACGTCTTTAAACTACTACCGCGGCATCCTCAGGCGGACGAGATAAAAAAAAGGGGGATCAAAAAAAAATATGATAATAAAAACGGTATGTCCATAAGCGAAATGGGCACGGATGAAAACCCGAAAGGGCTCCGTGAGTAAAAACAGCAGGGCTACCGGCGAGTGTTCGTGAAAACCCGAAAGGGCGCGACCTCGTAAAAAAAAAGAGGAAAGAAAAACATCTAAAAAGAATAAAAAGAATAAAAAATAAAATAAAAGGTATGTCCATAAGAAAAAAAAGGGCGCGGATGAAAACCCGAAAGGGCTCCGTGAGTAAAAACAGCAGGACTACGGCGAGTGTTTGTGAAAACCCGAAAGGGCGCAACCTCGTTAAAGGACACTTACAGGATCCTCTCGACCTTGTGAGGAGAAACCACCCACGTGAGATCCTTACGACTCACGAGGGAGCAACACACTTAGGGATCCCCACGATTCCTAAGGAGAAAATACACTTGCGAGATCCTCACGACTCGTAAGGAGAACTTTCTTATGGGACCCTCACGGCTCATAAGATTTGAAAGTCTTAAGTTACAGAGACCTAAAGCTGTGCTTAAGCAAACCCCCTACAACCTTCGATACTGACCCTTGTATACAATCCGCGGGCGCGAATAAACATTTCCCTAACCAAGTCCCATCCGTGACTAGGAATATGTTCGTACAGTGAACAACCCTTGTAAGCCCTCTCGACTTATAAGGAGAAAAACCTTTTGTAAGATCCTTACGACTTATGGGGGAACATACACTTAGGAATCCTTGCGATTCCTGAGGAGAAAACACACCTACAAGATCCTCACGACTCGTAGGGAGAAATACCTTTATGAGACCCTTACGGCTCATAAAGTCAAAAGCCTTAGTCGACAGGACCTTAACCCTGTTCGCTAAGCCACCTTTGTTCGATATCGACAGAGGCAAATGATGATTCACTCCTGGAAATATCCCAGTTGTAGCGGTGCTGATGCCGAAATCGGTGTCTAATTCCAGGTTTACAGCGAAAAAGCCAGTAGGCCGCACGTGCATACGAAATAGCCGAAATGATGGGGCAGCTTGCAATAAAAAGCAGCAAGTAAAGAAAACGTATGCATACAAAATAGCCGAAATGATTGGGCGACTCGCAATAAAAAGCAGCGAGTAAAAATAAAAAAAAATATCCGAAATGATTGGGCACCGCTAAAAATAGCCGAAATGATTGTGCAATCGCGACCTTCGCGATGTAGAAGCTGAAATGATAGAGCATCGCGGAAAGAAAAAAAAATGAAATGAAAAAGTGAAACTTTTTGCCCTACAGGCGATAGCACAGCAATTCCTGTATACAATCCAGGGGCACAAACAAAGAGGGAACCATACATTCCCAACAGGCTCCACCAGAAAGTGAAGACAAATCTCGACAGTTCATAGACAGCCTAGAGACAATCTCGACATTTGTCGCAATATTGCAGACACAATGTCAACAAACGGAGCAAAAAGATGACCCTTAGTTTCAGGGTCTCGACGTCGATATCGACAACTTAGAGATCACCAACGGCGTTTCTCCTCACTCCAACCAGATGCAGACATGACGTCAACAACCGACCTCAGGGTCGCAACGAAACGGAGCCACGGTATAGTCCCTAGTTCCAAATCATAACGGCAATATCTACAGCCTAAGAATCAACAACAGCGTTCCTTCGCAGTCCAGCAGGATGCAAATGCAACGTCAACAAATGACCCCATGGTCAGTAAAGCGGAGTGACGGCAAAATCCCAACTCCACCTCAGCATTCGTCTCGTTATAGCAGACGCAATGTCAACAAGGCGTTCCTTCGCAGTCCAGCAGGATGCAAATGCAATGTCAACAAAAGACCCCATGGTCAGCAAAGCGGAGTGACGGCAAAATTCCAACTCCACCTCAGAATTCATCTCATTACAGCAGACGCAATGTCAACGACGGTGTTCCTTCGTAGTCCAGCAGGATGCAAATGCAACGTCAACAAAAGACCCCATGGTCAGCAAAGCGGAGTGACGGCAAAATCCCAACTCCACCGCGACGTTCGTCTCGACACAGCAGACGCAACATCATCAAACAAATGGAGTCATGGCAAAATCCCTAGTTCCAAACCTCGACGGTTCACCAGCAACCTAGAGACAACTACGACGTTCGTTTCGATACAGCAGACGAGATGTCACTCCAGCGTTCTTCCTCCAGCAGGGTTCAGACGCGATAATCAAAAAAGCAGAGTAAAGGCAAAATCCCAGCTCCACCACGACGTTCGTCTCGATACAGCAGACGAGATGTCACTCCAGCGTTCTTCCTCCAGCAGGGTTCAGACGCGAAAATCAAACAAGCGGAGTAACGGCAAAATCCCAGCTCCACCGCGATGTTCGTCTCGATACAGCAGACGAGATGTCACCCCAACGTTCGTCTCGACACAGCAGACGCAACATCATCAAACAAATGGAGCCACGGCAAAATCCCTAGTTCCAAACCTCAACGGTTCACCAGCAACCTAGAGACAACTACGACGTTCGTCTCGATACAGCAGACGAGATGTCACTCCAGCATTCTTCCTCCAGCAGGGTTCAGACGCGACAATCAAACAAATGGAGCCACGACAAAATTCCTAGTTCCCACCGCGACATTCGTCTCGATACAGCAGACGCGATGCCAGCAAACGAAGCAAAGGCCAAATTCCTTGCTTCAGGGTCTTGACGGCAACTCACATAAAACCTGAAAGACTATCGGAGATCATCCCACACCAGCGCGGAGTGGTTATGACTCATCGGGGCTCGTCAAAATGAGCCTAACCTCAAGTAAAAGCGGCATGGCAAATTCCTAACGCTTGCTCTTCCGACGGTCAAACTACCTAGGAAGATTGCTTGAAGACATCTTGTCCAGCCCCCTAAGGGATCAGAGACACGGCAGTCGCAGGGCTACTCGAACAGCACGATTGCCTATCGAGGAATATATCAGCTTATGCGATGGTACGACGGCCAAAACCCTAAGTACCACAGACCCTAACGGACTTCTGTCGTAAAGAGCAGAGGTTAACTGTGACGTTAGGATATTCTTGCGAGAAATGCTCGATTCGTCTCGACTTGTGAAGAAATTGATGTCTTTGCGAGAAATTCTCGATGCGGCTCGACTTGTAAGATAATGCCTTAGGCAGTAGGCATAAAAGGAGCCTGTTTCCTAAGCACTGGGACCCTGCAAGTTGGCCCAAAACGGTCTCTTGCACACTATCCATGAGTCTCACTCTCCAAACTCGAAACTCGACAAGGAGGGAAGCAACCGCTTACGGGTCCTCTCGACTCGTAAGAGGGAAAAATTCTCTTATGAGATCCTTACGACTTATAAGAGAAAACACACTTAGGAATCCTCACGATTCCTAAGGAGAAAATCCACCTACGAGATCCTCTTGATCCGTAGGGAGAAAAGTCTCTATGAGACCCTCACGGCTCCTAGAGTTGAAAAGTCTTAGGCAGCAGATTTGAACCTGCGGCCTAAGCCATCGCTATTTCTTGAGGAAATCAAGATGCTTGCTCTATTATCTGTCAACCATGTTTACTAAGGTAGCATGCTGATAATAAAAGAAAGAAAAATGCGGAGAAATGACACAAGACATTACAAAGAATGTGTATCTTTTATTTATAAACTTGATCGAGTACAAGATACATTGTGTTAAAGAATAAAAATATATATATATTTTTTATTTACAAGTACAAATGATACAAAAAGTAGCTATTGGGAAGGAAGTGTCTTTAATAAATCCACGAGCTGCTCTCGCACTTCCTTCAGCGCCTCCTCCTGAGTGGCTGCCGCGGCCACTTCCGCTTCCACCTGGGCCCGCTGCTGCAAATAAGATGAAAGTTGCACCTCAGCCGCCTGCTGGGCTGCTTCCTGGTTAGGTGCATCCCGCTCGACAACGTCAAGCTGTTGCCTCAGTGATAACCCTTCGGAGAGGCATTGCAGAAGGCCCTCGAAGATAACCTTCAGCCGTGCAGCGTTGTCCTCCACCTGAGCATGTGTTGCGTCACGGCAGCGCCCCGGCCTCGTACTCGAGGCCAAAATGCGGAATCAAAAATTTTCCTTTCTCGGAAACCGGCGCTACCGCGGACAAAGAAAACCCGGATCGTTTACCATTAACCTAATGCTAGCAATCAAGAGATAGGGTGAGAAGTATACCGAGTGATCCGTGTCCTCCGGTCTTCTCGTCATCGTCCCGATCTCCCGCGGAAAGTGTAGTCTCCATATCGTCGCCTCCTCGCCGGAAAGGGCACCACATCGCCTGCGTCTTTTACGGGCTCCCGCCTCGATACCGAGGCAACTCGGGCATGAAGCCGGCAACTCGACATGCCCAAGATTTGCTGTAGAATGTAGTGTAGATGATGCTAGTCTCATTTGGGGTTTGTAGTTGCCTTGATGGAGGAATGGGGTTAGGAAAAATGGTGCTTTCATTTTTCCAAAACAAGAAGAAGAAGGAGATGAAGAATTCCTCACAAATCAAAGATGAACTCTCTCATTCTTTTCTTTCTCTCATTCTTCTTTCTTTCATCAAGTGAGAATCATCAATCTCATGAGAATGGTGGAGGGAATGGAACAAAAATACCAAGGGAGGTGAGTGTAGGAGAATAGAAGAGGTGACCACATCCAAAGACAAGAAAACATCAACCATGCTTTTCTTTTCCATCAAAACCATACCCTTTCCAATCTCATTTAATGCAAGAATCATGGATGAAAGATGCTACACATATCATAATGAATAAGTGCAAGAAACCCCCTCCACAAAAGTTATTTGCACAATTGCAAATAACCCCCTCCATCGGAAAAGTCCGGCCGGGAAAGAACAAGGGAAAACCGGCCGGAACGGAATGCAAACTGGCAACTCCAGAAAACTGGTCCCGTAATAAATTACAGGAAAACCCCGATACTGTGCATACACACCCACATCTGTATTCCGTCCGGATACAAATGCAATGAGACAAAATCTACACTGTACTAAACTAGGACCGGCTTAAACCAAAGCCGGCTAGTAATATCCGTCCGATCCTGATCCGTGCAATACCGCACGTATCTGATCGAACCCTGCCATATATCCATACGGCAACTAGTACAAACTGTCCGATCCTGATCCGTGCAATACCGCACGTATCTGATCGGACCTGCCATATCTCCATACGGCCTCTACAGCATTTCGCCCGAAAGCTGAGTAACTGAAAGTGTGGTGGACTCTAAAGACTCGTCAATACTATGGCTGTGGATTTAACCACTAGCACGTCAGAGGTATAAGCCAATACGTAACGGGCCACCAGCTATTGACTAAAAGGGACGTCGATGAGCGAACTCATCCTGACACCCTACTGAGCCTGTCAGTGACAATATCCGTACAGTCCGGTCCGTTCGTCTATGAGTATCGCATGTCGGGCCTAGGGGGTTGGTAAAAGTCAGACCCCCAAAAGCGGTACAAGTCGTGTCGGAGTGTAGCCCAGAACGCCCTGAGATACTACTGGAATACCTACCAGTAAATCTCCTGCCTCGGCCGAGGGCTTTGCGTAATGGCTCTCCTAGACACAGCGCGACCTCACCCCCAATACCGGGAGAGACGAACCCCTGCAGATCCGCTCACTGCCTCCATGTGGCTCGGGACTGTACCCAACTAAAACCTGTTTGCACGACTCCTTTGAGCCGTGGTAGGGTAGTAATCAAAGCACAGTGGGAACTCACACGAGACAAATGACGATCTCAGGTCGATGAACTAACCTGTACACATGTCACCAGGGAACTGCTATCTGACGTCTGGTATAAGACCAACTAGCAGGTTCCCGGCGAGTCCTGTCCGGTGTACTCATAACCCAATGAGCACCTGTATACATCTTAGGTGAACCAACTGACACCAGTGGCTTGTGAGACCGGCCACCGCCCCTCGTCGGGGTCTCGACTGTATACACTAGTCTACTAATGGAGTATCGATGCCCTGTCTCGAAACTCCTACGACTAGGGACCTTTTAAGGATGTGCTTATAGACTACCAGCTCCCACGTATATGATCGCCATCATACTGCTGGTCGTCAAGCAAGAATCCTAGGGGCTCTATCAACGTGTAATAGCGACATGTCAGGTCACCTAAAGCAGTACACGAAGATAAAGATAAACCAGATAGCATACTATCATCTCGAGTAAGACTGTCCTACCGGGATAGGTCCTCCCTCAATCATTGCAATCACGTGCCTGTGATCCAATAATTGACTCTGAGGGCACTATCTCCAACAATCTCCCACTTGCACTCAAGGCTAATTATTGCGATGTCGCATACTCACAGCCCGTGTGATACCGAACACCCAACTCCTCTACTAGTCAGTCTCACAAAACCCGTTTGCGAAACTATTGCGTTCGAGGAATAGCCTCAGTGAGTGGATCCGCTGTGATGTTTCTTTCTATGTCTCTCTATATCTCAAGTTCGCGGAGAAAGCCATCTCCCGAAATGAGCAATACCTGTCTTAGAATGTCTGGATGTCTGATGGGATCTAGCTCATAAATGAACTCCAAATCCAAACTTCTTAGACTGTATCGTCAACTGAACTTAATCAGTATCCTGCGCCATGCCGCCCTTGGTATTGCCTTGGACCACCTGTCCAAAATACTGCCCTTCGTCAGAAGGGAAAACTATAACTCTGACAACCTCCTTGTCGTCCATGTCACCTTGGAAGCCTGGAATGATAACTGTCTCCCAAATGAGGCTGTCGTTATCATATCCCTAGAACATCCACTTATGTTCTAAAACTGCTTCCGACTGTTTCTCCAGGATTGGATCAATGTCAACTTATTGCATCTAGTGCAAGAACAACATCTGGTGTGGTACTTGACATCTCATGATTGACTCAATTGCCTAAGCAAGTGATCTGTCAATCATGCGTATCCCTCTCCACTTTAGTCTGTAAGACACCTTTAGAGAGGGTGACTCCATCAACTGCAGGTACACTACCGTGTCAGGAGTCGTCCATTCTAAATACTCATAGAATGCTGTCAAGGTACCCAGATTGGGAAACCACCCAAATCTAGATCTAAAACCATAGATCTAGTAACCAGTATGTCTGATATAATCTCCAAATCCTATGTGGAGAAAACACTGTGTAACGACCAACGTATAACCGATCGTAGTATAGGAGTTTCTTTTCCTACTTTGTGTATGTCATCCAAATACCAGGATATCACACCCTACTACCTTCTCAACAGATCCATCCCCTATTCTGATGAAGTCAAACCTATGACTGTCACGTCAGAAATAGATGATCTATCTCCGCTACATCTGCTTTAGTCTATAAATAGACATAAGCCTGATGTCCACCAATGCTTCCGCTGCTCCCACTGACTACGACAACCCTCTGGCAGAGTCATATAGACGTGCACTTCTAAAGCTAGTTTAGAACGACGCTATACTCATCCTCCTGCCGGGTCTCGCAGCCTGGAACAACAACAATGGCAAGTGTGGGTAAACAAGAACTTCCCTGTCACCGTCCTTGAGGCTACCGGAGTACCTCTCGGGTGCCTGAAGTTACCCACCTTATCTGCGGAGTGGCCAATGGAATGTCAAGCCAGATTGAATCTTTAGGTTCTTATGAAATCTTCAGTAATCGTTTGCGGTTCTGGAATTGCTTCCAGTTCTACCATACTCCCACTACTGTTTTCTGAAAAATCCATTTTGTTAGAACTGTGGCGAGTCAAGATGGTAGAAAATCAACCCTCGTCATAGGCTGGGTCAACCCACAAACAGCCATTACAGAAACGTTCCTTGAGTTATCCAGAGTCTGGTTTTAATCATAAGCCGGACAACTCCCCGTACCTTAACATCGTTAAGAAATGAACTGTTCTATATCCAATATAGAACCAGAGGCACTGATTTAATTGAACCAGATTCAAATCATGCAGCTGTCTCCAGTGCATGTCAACTAAATGGAAGGAGGCCGATCAGCGTTACTCAACTTAGGAATGCTTCCAATTATGAGTAACCTGAAAGAGAAGCTAGTTCTCTCTATCATTACTATCAACTGAATACCATACACAAGTATCTACATCTTCGATCACTTTGAAGAATCCCGATACTTGCTATACCTGGTTCTCTATTCTATTCAAATACCTATAACTCCTCAAAACTTAGACCCTGTGTTTCCACGAAACACACGTCTAAGAACTAGAGAAGTTAAAAGTAAACAGAATATAGTATGAGGACCAACCCCTCTGTCCTGATGGACCCTGGACAACATACAATACTCTGTATAAGTCCCTTGAGTCTGACAACTCATTCACTGTGTGTCGTAGGTTAAAAACTGTACTTATGGTTAAGAAGAATTACACCGCTGTTTAATGCCCCTTACCTAACCATCCACTGATATAGGTAAATGTCATCGACATAATATCAAAAGGTATATCTCACTCTATGAAAATAGACGTACAGATATATCAATTTGAAATTGGTGCACAACAGCGGATATTCAAAACCAAATATTTGCCGACTGGCAAACAGCCCAGATGATCTCCTCAAATATCACAATGAGGATGATCACCCTATTCCCAATAACTTACTCCCACTCAGCATCTGTAAAACCATACAGATGTGAGAATCATACCTGGTAAATACATACCCTGGAGCAAGTGTCCAATCGGGAAATCAGTTTTCTATTAACAGTACACAGTGAAACTGAAACATTGAAATGTTTCGGTAGGGTATTCCGGTATTCTTAGTAATGCCTCTTCCATTTTCCGGATTCACAACTGTAACCGTATATCTCTTTGCCATCTTTCCAAATCCCTTTATATGTCTTTAGTCATTACCGTCTGCACACCCTTTTAGGCCAAATGGTTTTCTTCCTTCCCTACCGTTCGGCACCAGCCTATGGTTTGGAAGAAGACTATCCAAAAAGCATAAAGGGTGTACTGTCCTAATCCTAGGAGCACTCGCATCGCGAGAGAAGGTGAAGATAAAAGACACCTGAATGTACTTTATTCCTATTTCTCCTGAACCAGAATCCATCCCCGAACTGGAACAAGTTCCTTTCGAGTTCGTATATAACCATACGATGGAGTATCCAATAAACTGTGGATCTTCGTAGTGATACGGGGTGTCCTGGAGAAATACAAAGGTGATTTAGGATTGGCGAAGAAATACTTGGTTTGGTCGTGAATATCAGTCGCATTTTACTTTGCCCTCCTACTAATCCCTTGCTTTGTCTTAACTTAATACCTTCTACACACCATCGTTATGCTAATTGGTTTCCTTCATTCCCTACCGGTCGGCACCAGCCTAAGGTTTGGAAGAAGACTATCCAATTTGCGTAATAGGTGTGCTATCTCCTAAATCAAGGAGTACTCGCAATGAGAGAAGGTGAAAAGAATAGACAACTGAATAATCCTATTCGTTTTCTCCAGAACCAGAAACCATCCTCGAAGTCCTTCGAGTTCGTATCTAACCATACGATGGTTTTGTCCAATGGAAGTGGACGTTCGTAGTAATACGGGGTGTCCTGGAGAAAAGGGTAAAAGTAGGAGTGGCAATGTGGTCTGCAACTCTGACAATCCAAAAGCCTGTGTTAAGAAGGTTCGGTCAACTTGGTCACTGAGTCATAGTCTTAGGGTCGGGTCAATGGTCGCTGCCAAAGAGAGAGAGAAAAGAAACACTCAGCGTGCACTCTAACCTAGATCAGAATGGTTATCACTTAGTCTAATCTGGAAACCTCCCACTGTAGCTCAAATTCTCCTCCAAACCTGAAAGAAGAATTAGTCGGGGTCACCCGAGGAGTAAACCAACTCATCAGTGGGAATCGGGATCCAACTATCATCGCATGATAACTTGACGGAATCCACTCAAGTCACCACACTCCAGAAGGTATGCGCATGCCTGGCAAGTTTCAGTTCTTTTGAAACTCCCGATGTGATTTTTACCCCAAGCGGTTTATGACCTTGACTAGGTCAACAAACCATAAACCGCCAGTCAAGTTCAACCCGTCATTATTATGGATTGCATTAAACCCACCCGTACGTGCCCTTGACTAGGTCAACAAGACCGCACGACTGTCCTAACCAATCCCACTTATGCAACAAACAAGTACCACTTAGCTACCGAACACTACGTCTTGACTAGGTCAACAAACGCAGCACGAATACTAAATAATACCTGTAGGAAATGACGGAGGGCTACGGCTGGTTTTTGGCGAAAAACCTTTAGCGTAATGAACTTGATATCGTTGAAGGAACTGCATAGCCTTTTATAAAAAATATAGTGACGAAAACCTTTACTAAAGAGGTCACTCCCGGTGAAGGGATCTCGGCTCTTTCCCCGTAGAATGAGGTGCAGGATATTCCAACTGAATACCACGATGCAAAGCAAAAGTAATCGGCTATAGTGAAGTTAATGCCCTGACGCAAACTTCTGTCCAAGGGGTCACTCCCGATGAAGGGATCTCGGCCCTTGCCTCGTCGACTGAGGAGCAGGATATTCCAAATGAATACCACGATGCAAAACAAAAGTTAACGTCCTTGCAATAACAGCTTTTTGAAAAATGTTCCAACAACATCAGCTTAGGTTTGTTTATCTTGCATTGATCCGAATCAACGCAGTCCCATCAATTAATCACACCACAAAGAACGAAAATATACTGACGTACGTATATGCCATCCGCATTCGCCACTGGGTCCCGTCATCACCCGTTAGGTTAGCTAACTAACGGCAGAGCGGGGACTGGACTAGCGCGGATGTAAAACATATACAACATCTACTAATATATATACCAATATATTATATTTCGCTCAAGGCGTGATAAAATGCAACATCACAGAAATGTACAGCATCACAAAACAATACAGATATCTGGAAGCCCCGGGTTTCACAGAGCCGCTGATGAAACCCGACGTTCCCCTGGTCGTGTGGATAGCCTGTGCAATGAAATCCTAGACCCCTACGGGCGCGGCAAGTCACCCGCCAAAACCTGAAGCGAGGCAGCCCCCTCCAGCACCGTGAATGGACCACCCAGCACTTCATGGAATTCGGTAACTTGGGCACCCCTCATGGGTCAACCTGTACCCCCTACGAGTGCGGCGAATAGCCCGCCAATCCTAGAGTGAAGCCCCCTCCGTCTCAATGCCATGAGATGCGGGCTTGTTGCCCCCTAGAACCCGGCTATCCGTGCACTCCTCCGCGGGGTAATCCTAGTACAGAAAGTAAAATATACATACACCGGGTACATCGACCGCAACCAGGTCGTGCCCCAAAAGAATAATACATACTGGCAGTGACGGCAGTCCACATGTCGGACGCTCGCCCCGCAATATCAAAAGTACATAATACAACAAAACTGTACTAGCATTGCATCCAGGCTATCCCCCACGACCGATCCGCAACATCACAGCATAAACATAGAACATCAACGTGAAAATCACGTTCGCAAATCCGTCTAACCGGGCTATAGCAGTTAGACCGGATTTACCGATCGAGTGACATTCACGGTCGCAGATATAATGTAAATACTGTGAAATAATGTGTTTAAAATTTTCCGATTGATCAAACCTTAACAAGTGGGCCCCCAATCAAAACTGTAGCACTCACAGAAAACCTGGGCCCATTTTTAATATTCCAAAACCCCTAATTTAAGCCCACAAGACCACTGAGAAAAATTGGTGAAGTGAAGCCTAATTCTTGCGGCGGAAGAGCGGCCAATGAGGGGCTCAGGCCGTGCTTGCGCGGTTGTACGGCATGATCACTTTACCAAAATTTTGCAGTATTCTTAGAACTCCCTGCACATCATTCTGAGACAACCTGAAAAATTTTTAGACTCCAAAAAATTTCGACAGAAACTGATGTGAAGGAAAAATACGGTTTTTGGAATTTCGGTCGATCGGAACTGAAAAACACATTAGAACAAGCTAGGTAAGGTTAATGGCGTGGCTTTGATACCATGTTGCGCCACGGCAGCGCCCCGGCCTCGTACTCGAGGCCAAAATGCGGAATCAAAAATTTTCCTTTCTTAGAAACCGGCGCTACCGCGGACAAAGAAAACCCGGATCGTTTACCATTAACCTAATGCTAGCAATCAAGAGATAGGGTGAGAAGTATACCGAGTGATCCGTGTCCTCCGGTCTTCTCGTCATCGTCCCGATCTCCCGCGGAAAGTGTAGTCTCCATATCGTCGCCTCCTCGCCGGAAAGAGCACCACATCGCCTGCGTCTTTTACGGGCTCCCGCCTCGATACCGAGGCAACTCGGGCATGAAGCCGGTAACTCGACATGCCCAAGATTTGCTGTAGAATGTAGTGTAGATGATGCTAGTCTCATTTGGGGTTTGTAGTTGCCTTGATGGAGTAATGGGGTTAGGAAAGATGGTGCTTTCATTTTTCCAAAACAAGAAGAAGAAGGAGATGAAGAATTCCTCACAAATCAAAGATGAACTCTCTCATTCTTTTCTTTCTCTCATTCTTCTTTCTTTCATCAAGTGAGAATCATCAATCTCATGAGAATGGTGGAGGGAATGGAACAAAAATACCAAGGGAGGTGAGTGTAGGAGAATAGAAGAGGTGACCACATCCAAAGACAAGAAAACATTAACCATGCTTTTCTTTTCCATCAAAACCATACCCTTTCCAATCTCATTTAATGCAAGAATCATGGATGAAAGATGCTACACATATCATAATGAATAAGTGCAAGAAACCCCCTCCACAAAAGTTATTTGCACAATTGCAAATAACCCCCTCCATCGGAAAAGTCCGGCCGGGAAAGAACAAAGGAAAACCGGCCGGAACGGAATGCAAACTGGCAACTCCAGAAAACTGGTCCCGTAATAAATTACAGGAAAACCCCGATACTGTGCATACACACCCGCATCTGTATTCCGTCCGGATACAAATGCAATGAGACAAAATCTACACTGTACTAAACTAGGACCGGCTTAAACCAAAGCCGGCTAGTAATATCCGTCCGATCCTGATCCGTGCAATACCGCACGTATCTGATCGAACCCTGCCATATATCCATACGGCCACTAGTACAAACTGTCCAATCCTGATCCGTGCAATACCGTACGTATCTGATCGGACCCTGCCATATCTCCATACGGCCTCTACAGCGTTTCGCCCGAAAGCTGAGTAACTGAAAGTGTGGTGGACTCTAAAGACTCGTCAATACTATGGCTGTGGATTTAACCACTAGCACGTCAGAGGTATAAGCCAATACGTAACGGGCCACCAGCTATTGACTAAAAGGGACGTCGATGAGCGAACTCATCCTGACACCCTACTGAGCCTGTCAGTGACAATATCCGTACAGTCCGGTCCGTTCGTCTATGAGTATCGCAAGTCGGGCCTAGGGGGTTGGTAAAAGTCAGACCCCCAAAAGCGGTACAAGTCGTGTCGGAGTGTAGCCCAGAACGCCCTGAGATACTACTGGAATACCTACCAGTAAATCTCCTGCCTCGGCCGAGGGCTTTGCGTAATGGCTCTCCTAGACACAGCGCGACCTCACCCCCAATACCGGGAGAGACGAACCCCTGCAGATCCGCTCACTGCCTCCATGTGGCTCGGGACTGTACCCAACTAAAACCTGTTTGCACGACTCCTTTGAGCCGTGGTAGGGTAGTAATCAAAGCACAGTGGGAACTCACACGAGACAAATGACGATCTCATGTCGATGAACTAACCTGTACACATGTCACCAGGGAACTGCTATCTGACGTCTGGTATAAGACCAACTAGCAGGTTCCCGGCGAGTCCTGTCCGGTGTACTCATAACCCAATGAGCACCTGTATACATCTTAGGTGAACCAACTGACACCAGTGGCTTGTGAGACCGGCCACCGCCCCTCGTCGGGGTCTCGACTGTATACACTAGTCTACTAATGGAGTATCGATGCCCTGTCTCGAAACTCCTACGACTAGGGACCTTTTAAGGATGTGCTTATAGACTACCAGCTCCCACGTATATGATCGTCATCATACTGCTGGTCGTCAAGCAAGAATCCTAGGGGCTCTATCAACGTGTAATAGCGACATGTCAGGTCACCTAAAGCAGTACACGATGATAAAGATAAACCAGATAGCATACTATCATCTCGAGTAAGACTGTCCTACCGGGATAGGTCCTCCCTCAATCATTGCAATCACGTGCCTGTGATCCAATAATTGACTCTGAGGGCACTATCTCCAACAGCATGCAGTTGGGTAGATTTGCTCGAAGTCTCACCACGCTCCTTACGCCTTGAAGTAACTTCTTGTTCGAGATGGCGGAAGTATGAAGCGCTCTGCTCAATCCACGCTACTCTTTGATTGCTGGCGGCTAAGGTCTCGAGAGCGGAACGCATCGATTCCAGCTGATGCAGGCGAGCCTCGATCTCCCTGCAATGGTTAACCCAAGACGTGATGATGCCCTCATCATGGAAGTTCACGAGTATCACCAGCATCGGGTTAACCGCCGTAGAGAAGTCTGCAGTAGATGTAGGAGTCTCGACGTCGAGTTCCTCGACGTAGTCTCTCAACATGCGCAGACTATTCGCGGCGCCCTTCGAGGACGGACGTCTCAGGAAAGGGCCCGCCGGCATTATGATCCGAGGCTCGAAGGGCGCCGAGACCGGAACGACAGCTGAAAAGATACCAGATGTGATCAGATAACAGTTCAGGAAATAGAAAAGGGGGGAGTTATCAATGTGATAGTCGCTGTACCAGTTGAGGCAGCTGGCAAGGCCGGAAGGGTCGGTGGCGCAGCCGATCTTTCATCCCCTCCTTCGATTTGTAGCACTGCAGTCGGGACAAAAAAGAAGTTAAAAGAAATCCCATCAACGAAAAAGAAAGATATCAATGGAAATCATACTCACCAGCGCCACCGGAGGAAGAAGCAAGTTCGGATGGGAAGGAGAAGTATGGGAGCAGCACCTGATAGAGATGGTCAAAAAGCACTCCTGAAGGACACAACAGTATGACTTTAGTACACAAGTTATACGTCTAAAAGATAAGATTAATAAGTTGCAAACCCATACCTTCCAACATCATCGATGGTATGAGAGAGGGCTGAGAGGTGACCACCGCCAGGGCAGTAGTTGAAGGCGCTCCCTCGAGCAATGGGGCATCGACGTTGGCTGCACCTGCGTTACGAACAAATGTGAACTTGTCAGAAAGGATTGTAAGATAAAAAGGACAGTAACTTGGGATTTACCTGATGAATTGCCGGCCGAAATGGAGGCGACTCCCTCCTCCATCGACATGAGACCACCGCCCGTAGCCTCATCACCCGACTCAATAGGGGCCGTCGTCGTACTCGCGCTGCCAGGAGACGGTGGAAGACCGTATACGGGGAGGGCAATGATCGGAGCATTGCCAGACTCTTGAGAAAGAGCGGCTAGCTCTTCCCCAAGAGTCGTGCCCATCTCACCCGCCACTTCTTCGGGCTCGGCAGTCGCCGTCGTCTAATCCGCCGCCACCATGAGGTCGCCGGTCTTAAGCGCCTCGTCCGCCGCCACCCCAGGCTCAGTAATAGTGATCATCTCATTTGCCGTCACCTCAGGCTCGGCATCAACGACCTCTTCGGGTGCGGCTCCCCCAGCCCCCAACTCAGGCTCGATAACCCTGGAGACGTTGCCCACCGTCGGCTCAGGTTCGGCTGGTGCCTCCTCCTCTGTTTCCTTGGGTTC
The DNA here is from genome assembly GCA_030015575.1 of Agapanthus africanus. Taxonomy (NCBI): domain Eukaryota; kingdom Viridiplantae; phylum Streptophyta; class Magnoliopsida; order Asparagales; family Amaryllidaceae; genus Agapanthus; species Agapanthus africanus. The sequence goes on along the minus strand of JASDDO010000022.1, from coordinate 380,528,300 downwards.
GACGGTCTCCTCCTCCCCCTCGGTCGGACTTGGCCCTGCAGGATAGAATATATAAAAACCGACGGCTTTATAATTCTTACAACAAGATTCTGAAAGAAATATTACCTGAAGTGGACTTATTATTAGCTTCCCGTACCGCACGCGCTACCTTTCTGCATGCGGTAGATAGATCGGCCGGAAGCTCTTCAGAAGGAGAAGCAGAGAGAATAATGGTGCTTGGGCCCGCTCCCGTGGCCGAAGCAGCCCTGCGCGCCTTCGCCTCACGCCTCAGCCGTTTCCTCTCCTCCCGAGCCGTTGAGACGGACCTCACCAGAGCCTCTTTCGTTGAGGCGTCTTCGTCCGTGAACAGGGATGCCTCCAAATTTTTCAAGGCATCCCTCATCGTCTTGTCAAGTTGAGGCTCCCGCGGCAGCCCCGAGGAAGCTGGGACTTCAGTAGAGGATCCGGGGATAGTCCCCACATCAGCTGGCGCAACCCCTGCAAAGAAACAAAGGAAGAAGGTTAGATTGGCCATCAGAAAAGAAGACAAAAATTTCTGATAAGGCGATACGTACCAACGCCCATTAAAGCGCGCTTATTCTCTTCCTCCTGGAAGGTTTTCAAAGATGGCTTCTTCGGTATTGACCCCTGTTAAAAAAAAAGGGGAGAAAACATTAGTCAAAAAATAATGATAAAAAAAATGTGATAAAATGACGAAGAAATCAACTAATGGTTACCTGACTCAGCGAGTTTACTCAACATCACTTCGAGACTTGCTGATCGCTCAGAAGCTGCAATGGCAGCCGCCAAATCGGTGTCGGCGGGGTCTACCGAGAAGCCCTTATTGCTGCCATATTCGCTTATTCCTTCGGTAAGAGGGGCCTCAGGCTTTAAACCGAGGATCGCATCGAGTGAGAGGAGCGACTTCTTCTTCTTTTGACCGCCGGCTCTGGATGCACCCGGAGCTGATTTGTGCTTGGCAGACGCCTTGGGGCGGCGGGTCCCGATATCCGCGCCTGCGCCGGACTCCGGCGATACCACCTTTACCACTTCCGTTGGAGCATGGGGGGATGGTGGCGCATCCACAATATCGCGAAGCGGCAATCCGTGCGGAGGGCTCAACACGCGCGGAGGTCCAATTCCAGCACCTTTCAATGGAGGAATGACCGGGGTCCTCGGCTTCAGGGGAGCCTTGTGATCGCCGCCGGGAGGCGCACCCTTGCGGTCGACCAGCATGCGCTTTTCCATTTGGATAACTGGACCCATAGCATGCGCATACCAAGCCACGTACACGTTGAGGACCTTGGGGACGCAGCTTGGCTCGCTGATGAAGAAATAGGAACCCGTGTTAAGCCGCATGAAGTGGTGCATCGCGTTCTTTATCCCCTCTCGGCTAACCACGGACTTTTCCAAGAAAGCTTCCATCGGGATCCCTTGTTTGTAGCTTGATTGCTGAGCAAACCGGTGCGGGTTATACCTCATAAAGAGTGCTGTCTCATTCTTCTTGAACACCAAGTAGCCCGGCCGAATGGAGTAGAGATGGAGGATTTCCCGAGCCTTCAATATGGAAGCCCCGTCTTTAAAATCATCGCGTAGCGACACTACCGACTTGGTGGTCTCTGAGCCTATTGTTATGACCTTATCCAAGAAAGAAGTCTTCGCTCCAACCAGGCGTGGTCGAAGGAGCAGTCCCCTAGCCTCACGCGGAGGTGCAACTACGATCGAAGCCCCGACCAACCGTATGACCCTCGGGAGTCTGCATCTCTCAAAAAAGGGAGGAATATTATGGGCGCCGAACACCCCGTGCACGTGCATTTCCATCCAAGAGGTTAAATAGTGCATCGGGAAGTTGGCGGGTTGCACCCCAGGCTCACTAGCGTCCACCGCTACGCTAAGTCCATTATAAAGGTAAGCCAGCCCGGCGATTCCCACTGACAACTGCAAACCAGCCACCATCCGATGCGCTGGGTAGAAAACAGATGGCCGCATATGGCGCGGATGCATAGGGAGCGCAAAGCTGCACAGCCACAAGCCCAGGAACCCTACAAAAAAAGTCTCCTCATCTATGCCCGGGATGGCAATTTCTGAAAAAGGGACGACGACAGCATTAGGGAGGTAATGTCTTTGTGGTCATCCTCCGATGTGGGTCGGCGATCCAAACCGAATCCAAAAGGGTCGTCGAGCTGGGCGAACTTCTTTCTCTGCTCCGATAAGAACTCTGGTCGAATAAAACGGGCAATAAAATCTGCAAAACTGACGCCCCGGACGCCCGATTCCAAATAGAGTCCTTCATAGATCTCCAACACCTTAACCAAGCCCGGGTACTGGTGCTGAATAGCGTTCTCCGGCGTTAGGTCGAACACCAGCGGCTTGGTGGCAAAGACATATTCATCGGGAGGAAGCAGCTCCTCGTAAAGCTCTCCCCTCATCGGCAGACCCGAGATTTCAGCAAACTCCTCCAAGGAGATAGAGACTTCCCGGTCCGTCATCAGGAAGGTGTGGGTGGGGATGTTCCATTGCTCGATAAAAGCCTTAACCCACCACGTCGGAGGAGAAGGATACTCAAAAAGCGAGACGTAAATGGCCGAGTACAAACCAATCCTCATCAATCGAGTCCTCTTCGCTGATAGGATGTACCGGGCCCATTGCAAATATCCGGCAGGCGGTCGTGGGAGCAATCCAATATTGTAGGCCTGTCCCCAAGGGCGTGCTTCACCCTGACAAATTCGCCTCCCTAAAATATCTATCGCTGGCGGCGACTGCACGGGGATAGCACCAATCGCGGGCTTAAGGAGGTCATCCGAATTCCAATTTTTGACCTCCACGGCATACTTCACCGGGGGTTCATCTGCGTAAAGGAGTGAAGATATTGGCTCAGACGGCGTGGCGGAACCAAAACTTCGGCGACCCTGGATGATCTAATTGTACCACCTACCCCACAAGTGAAGGCTCTTGTGCTCGGGGTCATGATCCTTGATGAGTGCGAGCACCACGCGGTCCACCGGTGCCTGAGGAAACCCTCCCTCCGAGCGAACAAACGGAAAAGACGAATTGGCGGACATGTTTCCTGTGGAGGGACAAAAAAATTAGCCGTCAGTGTTATAATTCCAACGCTTGACATTTTAAAAATTTACACCACGTTGCAAAGTAGTGGGTAGGGGACCAAATGGGGACCTACAAAATCTGGATGACAGTGCATCATTTAATAAGACAACCCCATCATTGGATGAGACTGTCAATTAAAGAAAAGATCTCTAAGAGAATACCCTCATTGATGGGAAATTCCTAGAGAAAAGGAGAAAATCTCCTCTTTTAGAGCAAAGCTCTGTCACAGAGTGACATTTGTCAAATTTTGGTCTCAAGGGAATAAAATTTCCTAAAAAGAGCCTAGCTCTATAATAATGATGAAAACTGTAACTCCTAAGGATTAAAAATTTGGGATCTTAAAGATCCATGAATACTTTTAGGAGTTCTCCATTTTCAGATAAAAAAAGGGATTTACATTTGATCCATGAGCAAGGCTCTGTTCATGGGTTAAAGCCCATGAACAAGATCTCTATAGATCTGTGAACTTTTGAGAGCAAGGCTCTGTTGATGAAACCCCAAAAGGGTTTTCTTTAGATCAAAGATCTATGAGAGCAAGGCTCTGTTAATTAAACTTGATTTAATTTAATTTAATTTTACCTAAAGTGGTTCTAAGTTCTGAAATTTGAAGTTCTTGGGAAGAAACGAGAGCAAGGCTCTAAAAATTCTCAAACAAGAGCAAGGCTCTGAAGTTCAAATTCTTGAAAGTGGTAAAAAATTACCAAGGACCAAGGGTCCTATTTATAGGCGCCTGCGCCCCTTCAGATCACCATTTGATCCAACGGTTGGGACCTTGCCACCGTCGCACTCACGTGCGCGCCACGTGAGCGCAACGGTGCGGGGGCATTTGTTTCCCACAATCAGAGCAAACCTCTGTTTGAATTTCAAAATTCAAAATTCGAAGCAACGCTTCAGATTCTTTGCGCTGCGCGCAACGCGCCACGTGTCAAAAGATGATACATCAGCGCAGCGCCCGAGGCAGCGCGCCCAATCAGAGTAAAGCTCTATTTAAAACAAAATTAAAGGAAGCAACGCTTCAGTTGCGCAAATACTGCGCTGCGCGACACGTGTCAGCGCAGATGCGCTAGCGCAGTTGCGCTGCGCGACACGTGTCAGCGCAGTTGCGCTGCGCTGTGCGTTGCGCGACACGTGTCAGCGCAGTTGCGCTGCGCTGTGCGCTGCTTGACACGTGTCACGCTCTGGGGCGTTTGCGCCAAACAGAATTAAATTCGAGTAAGATTTTTCTGTTCTTGTTAAAACAAGAAGATTGCCTTCTGTAAACCAGAAGCCCTTGGATCAAAGATCAAACGGTGGGGAAAATTCTCCAAATCACTCGGAGAAAGATCTCTTTAACAAATTTATGGGCACTATATAAAGGCCCCTAGACCTCAAATCAAAGGCATCAACATTGTGAGAAATCATCAACATCATCATTGAGAACTCTGAAGAATTGGAGAGAATTCCTCAAGAACAAAAAAGGTAAAAACCTTTAGAAAAAAGAGAAAATTCTCATATGAACAGATCATTGATCTGAGAACAAGATCAATGATCTTCAATAGAAAGAAAAATAAATAATAATAAGTGCTTTGCACTTTTTTATGAACCACTGGTTCCCTGAAATAAGAAAAAACAAGAGAAACTTGTTTTCTTTGATCCAAATTAGATCAAGAAAAAAAAACAGTGCCTTGCACTTTTTTATGAACCATTGGTTCTGGTGTTAGTGTATATGCCCTAGAGGCCATTACTGTATCATACTAGTTTGTATATTACTTAATGGAAGCTTGGGATATTCACAGTTGTATATACAATCTTGCTCGAAATGGTAGTATGCTACTTGGTTTGTCTCTGCTTTAATATGTGCATGTGTTTCTTTTAGCATATTGCAGGTATACATATTAGTAGAGCCCTTAGGATCTTTGCTTGATTACCAGCGTTGCGATGGCGCTCGCACTCGTGGGAGCTGGGTAATCTATAAGCACATCCTTATACAGGTCCCTGGTCGTTGGACTATCGAGACAGGGCATCGATACTCCGGAGTAGACCAGCGTATGCGCTTCTCATCCCAGTGTGGGAGACGGTCTGTCCCACAGCCGTTAGTACGTCGTACTTGGGATAGTATGCGGGTGCTCGTTAGGTTACGAGTACACTGGACAGGACTCGTCGGGAACTGTTGGTTGGTAATATACCTATCGTCAGTTATCAGTTCCCAGGTGACATGAGTACAGCTTAGTCCGCTGACTTGACACTGTCACTTCGCCTCGAGTGTGTTCCCACTGCACTTTGATTACTACCCTACCACGGCTCAGAGGAGTCGTGCAAACAGGTAGTTTTTGGGTGCAGTCCCGAAGCACTTGGAGGCAGTGACGGTTAGACAGGATTCGTCTCTCCCGGTATTGGGGGTTGACATCGCGCTGTGTCTAGGAGAGCCATTACACGAGTAGTCCCTGGCCAGGGCAAGCGAGATATACTGGTAGGTTTCCAGTGTTATCTCAGGGTGTTCTGGGCTACACTCCGACACGACTTGTACCGCTATTAGGGGACTGACGTTCACTGCCCCCCTAGGCCCGCCATGCGATATATCAGACGAACAGACCGGACTGTACGGAGATTGTCACATACAGGCTCAGTAGGAGTGCAGATGGGGTTCACCTCGTCAGTCTTCTTATCGACATCTACCTGGGGACCGTTACGTACAGCTAGTGCCGCTTGCGGTCTGTGGTTAAACCCACTGCCAGCGTAGTGTCGAGTCTTTAGAGTCCCACACAGAGAGCTATTCGCCTTTAGGCAAAACGAGTAGAGGTCGCATGGTTTTGCGACAGGGTTCGTTCGCATCCGCGCACTTGTGCACGGTTGCTGTCCGGACAGTTTATACTAGCGGGCTTTGGTTTAAGCCGGATCCTAGTATATGATTTGAGATTGGTTTTTCTCATTGTGTTCGTGTTCCTCGGATCACGAATGCGGGTGCGTATGCACAGTTGCTTGAGATTGAGGGAGAGGACCTTGTTTAGGGTTAATGACTTTTGTCATTTTATTAACCCTATTGTTTTTGTGTGTATTATTGTTAATTGATAATTAGCTTGATTATTGTGCATGGTTGTTGTTGTTGACACTTTGACTTTGTTGACTTGTTGACCAAGTTGACAATTTGACCATGATCATTTCATTTGGAAGATGCTCTTTGATTCTTGCAATTAGCATTAATAATGAAATGATAATGGTCACCTCATGATTTACCATGACAATTTTCAAGCTAATTATACAATTAAAATAACTCACACATATTAGTGAGAATGGCTCACTAATTTATCATTCTATCATATCTTTTCTCTCTCTTGCTCATCCTCTCCCTCAAGCTCTCTCCCTCTCATGTGTTGAGAAACAAAAAGCTTGAGAAAAACCTTCACTTGATCTTCTCTACTCACTTCTAGGGTTCAAGTCTTAGCATTTCTTGCACTCTAGTTACTCCTAGCTTGGAGTTGAAGCTAAAGGTGGTGGCTTTCAAGTGGATCTTTCTTTGACGGAAGAAGACTAGCAAGGTGAGGCCCTTCTACCATTCCGACGAGCAAGGAGAGAAGGACTAAAGACCAAAGGTATAACCTTTCCATCACTTAGCTACTTTGTAGTTAGGGTTAGCAAGTTTTAGTTTAGCAAAGATCCTCACAAGCTTGGTCCATGTTGCCTAAGTCATAAAAATTCGTTTTTTATTATGTTTTCCGCCTCCCCGTAAGTACCGGGGTGGGCAACGTGGACTTACAGTGGTATCAGAGCCTAACTAAACTCAAACTAGCTAGGTAGTGAAGTGTAACGAAGTTTCGAAACCGAAAAATCCAAAAACCGAACTTTGAAAAACCCTAGTTTCTGTTGAAATTTTTTCTGCTCAAAACAGAAAACTTTATATTTGTAAATTCATCTCAGGGTTTTTTAAAAACACACAAGAAAAACGAGACAGAGAATCATCCAAACCGCCGCGCTTCCGCCGCACGAGGTAGGCTCGTGCCGCGGAAGCGCCGCGGTTTGATGACGTCACTGCATCGTTTTTCGTGCAGTGTCTTTCTGTATTGTTTTTGGGATTTTTAAGATATATATTATATGCCCAGATTTTCCAGAACTAAAATTTGCTTTTGTGGGCCTATAAATCCGTATTTTTTTTCGGAACTTCACTACGCTTTAACTACATCGGTTATATCTGTAATGCTTGCATGTATTGAACGTCGGCTAATCGCTATAAGACGATTAGTCGGGGTTATACATGATCTGTGATTGCTATTGGTTTGTGGATATGAATGGATTGGATTGTCGCGGGTGAATGGCCGGGTTGGATGTGAGATGAGCGTTGTTTTTCTTTCATTCATTTGTAACATGTAAATTGATGTAATAATATTCTTTGTATGGCCGCACAACCGGGTCGGGGTTGTAGCCGTCATTGTATTATTCTTTTTACTGTTTTTGCTCCTAGGATAGACCCATGGAGGGGGTGCACAAACTACCGGGTACTCGAAGTGCCGAGTGGCCTACTCACGGTCGTGAGGGAGGTTGCTTCGCTTCGGGTGCTTGGCGGGTAGTTTGCCGCACCCGTAGGGGTCTTGGGTGGGGTATTGGCTATTCACCGCGACCGTGTAATCCGCTTTGCGTTGCAGGCTCGAACGCATTGCGGATTCCTAGTATATCCAATGTATTCATCTGTGATCTGTAATGTCTATCATTGCTGTATATATATATATAAATAACTATTTAGGCGTTGCTTATGTTTTACAGCCGCGCTAGCCCAGCCCCCGCTCTGTCGTTAGTTAAGTAACCTAACGGGTGATGACGGGGCCCCGTGGCGAATGCGAATGGCATAAGCGTACGTCATATTTTGGTTGTTTTCTGCAATGGTAGGATTAAATGATGGGACGCATTAAAAGAACTAATGCAAGAAATAAACCAAGTAAAAGTCGATTGGAACACTTTGAAAAACCACTCGGTTCTTTTCAAAACTAAACTTTTAAACGCGGAGCTTGAACCACTCCTTTTAAAAGCTATCTCGTTCCATCGACCATATCAAGTTCACTACGTTCACGGTTTCGCCAAAACCATTCGTAGCCCTCCGTCATTCCACATGAATGGTCAAAAGTATTCAAGCTGTGTATTTTGGCCAAAGTCAAGGCATAGTGATTGGTAGCGTTTGGGCATTCATGTGCAGCATAGATAGATGCGTTGATTTGGGACAGTCGTGCTGCCATTTTGGCCAAAGTCAAGGGTAGGTACGGGTGGGTCCAAATTAACCAGGAGAATGACGGGTAGAACTTGACATGTGACTTATGATATTTTGGCCAAAGTCAAGGTCATAAGAGCATGGGGCAAAAATCCACATCGGGAGTTTCATAAGTACTGAAACTTGCTAGATTTGCATACCATTTGGAGTGTGATGATTCTGGTAGGATTCCTTCGGTTTTATCACGCGATGATATTTGGATCCCGATCCTACTGTGAGTATATGCTACTCCTCGGGAAAACTCTCACTTAACGATCAATGCTATAAACCTAGTAGGTGCCTAGAAAGGTGTTAGCGGGGCTACGCCCACAGGGAAAAGAGGTTACTTAATTAAGGAACTTCGCGAAAGCGTTGGAAAACCTCCCTCGAAGTACCGACACTGGCCTGGCTGAACGGTTAAGCAAGTATTGTACGGTGAGAATGATCCCGGCTAATCCTTTTCTTTACGGTTTGAGAAGGGATTCGAGAAACAGTGGGAGCCATCCAGTTTAGACAAACTAAAAACCACTCTAAACTTGCAAGAGCATCATGCTAAAGTGTTTCTTTTCTCTCTCCTAATTGCAGCGACCATTCAACATGACCGGACTTAAGTTACTGTTAGATAAAAATAAATTGACAGGGCCAAACTACAAAGATTGGCTCAGGAATGTCAAGATTGCAATCACCTATGACAAGCTGGGGTATCTTCTTACCACCAAAGCTCCCCCTGTCCCTGGTCCAACTTCCAGTATCGCGGATAAGGAAATCCGCAAGACTTGGGAGATTGATAGCGCGAAGGCCAAGTGCCTCCTGCTTGCCTCGATGGACAACGAACATCAGAGGAGGCATGAGAATATGGACATGGAATCCATATTGCTCCATACAAAAGAACTGTATGGAGAGCAATCACGTATCGCGAGATACGAAGCTTCGAAAAAGTTATTTTCGACAAGAATGGCCGTCGGATCATCAGTAGCCGAGCATGTGCTAAAGATGATCGGCTACATTGAGGAGCTCGCTGACCTAGGGATCACATTGGAGAGTGAGCTATATACGGATATAGTTCTCCAGTCCCTTCCTTCCACTTACGCCCAGTTCATACTGAACTTCAACCTACAAGAAAAAGAGGTTGAACTTTCAGAGCTCCTCAACATGCTGAGGAGCGCAGAGGGCACCCTACAGAAAGGTAGGGAGACATCCACTTTGTTTGTAGGAGGATCTTCCTCTTCTAGGTCCAGGGCGAAAGCCAAGGGCAAGAAGAAGAAAGCCCCCGCCAAACCAAGAGGCGGTGTCGGTAAAGTGGATACGAAGGGAAAGGGTAAAGCAACAAAGGTAGCGGGGAAGCTTGTGGATAAGGAGGAATGCTTCTTTTGTCATAAGAAAGGACACTGGAAGAGTGATTGCAGGGCCTGGAAGGCCAGAACACAGGAATTGAAGCAGGTTGCAGCTTCAGCTTCAGGTGTGTATGTTATTGAAAACTGTCTATCAATAAACTCTGCATCCTGGGTATTGGATACCGGATCAGGATCTCATATCTGTAATTCTTTGCAGGCGTTGAGAAAGCGTAGAGTTTTGAAGGCAGGTGACATGACCCTCAGAGTTGCGAACGGTGCTAGCATGGATGCAGAGGCCGTGGGGGACTATCACCTGGGATTATCTGATGGACACTTTTTGGTTTTGCGTAGTTGTTATTATGTACCAAATGCAACCTGTAATATCATATCTGTATCTTTATTATCTAAAGAAGGTTATGAATTTGCATTTGTAAGTAATGTAGTGAACATTCACCTTAATCAAGTTTTGATTGGGTCAGGTACATTGAACAACGGTATTTACGTTTTAAACCAACCGCAAGTTTTCAATATCCAGAATACACACAAAAGAAAGTCTCCAGAAATTAATAAAACTTTCTTATGGCATTGTAGACTGGGTCACATCAATGAGAGAAGATTGACTAAGTTACATACTGAAGGATATTTGGATCCGTTCGAATATCAATCGTATGCAACTTGTCAATCCTGTCTCAAAGGAAAGATGACAAAGGCTCCGTTTTCTGGACACGGAGAAAGAGCGAGCGAGCTCTTGGGACTCGTACACAGCGACGTGTGCGGTCCAATGTCTACACATGCGCGAAGCGGTTTTTCTTACTTCATTACCTTTACGGATGATTTTTCAAGGTACGGTTATGTTTTCTTAATGAAACATAAATCCGAGGCTTTTGAAAAATTCCAGGAATATAAGAATGAAGTAGAAAAGCAAACCGGCAAAAGTATCAAGATCCTAAGATCGGATCGAGGAGGAGAATACTTAAGTGCCGAATTCCTGAACTACTTAAAAGAGAATGGAATTCTCTCTCAGCTTACTCCTCCATACACTCCGCAACATAATAGTGTATCGGAGAGACGGAACCGGACCCTATTGGATATGGTACGGTCCATGATGAGTAACGCTGAGTTACCGCGATCGTTCTGGGGATATGCGCTAGAATCAGCAGCATACCTTTTGAACCGAGTTCCAACTAAGACTGTGCCTACTACACCATATGAAATGTGGTGTGGGAAGAGACCCCATCTTAATCACATTAAGACATGGGGATGTCCAGCTTTTGTAAAAAAGCAGCATGCGGACAAGCTCGAGGCACGCTCAGTACAGTGCAAGTTTGTGGGATATCCGAAGAACTCCAAGGGATATTACTTCTATTGCGAAGAGGAACAAAAAGTCCTTGTTTCTCGACATGCCCACTTTCTAGAACATCAGTTCATAGAAAAAGAATTAAGTGGGAGCGCGATAGAACTGGAAGAGGTTCCAGAACCGCAAGCTATTACTGAAAGCTTAGAAGAACCAGAGGGTTCAAAAGAACAGGACATTCCTATGCCACTCCGCAGAAGTAGTAGGCAGTCTCATCCGCCCGAGAGGTACTACGGTTTTCTCATTGACGGGGATAGAGAGGATTGCATCCTGGATTGTGATGAGCCTACTAGCTTCCAGCAAGCCATTCAGAGCGTCGACTCGATAAAATGGCTGGATGCAATGCGGACCGAGATGGAGTCCATGTACACCAACAAAGTATGGACGTTGGACATTGCTCCAGACGGGGTGAAACCCGTAGGATGCAAGTGGATCTTCAAAAGGAAGATTGGTGTAGATGGACAGGTTGAGACCTATAAAGCTAGACTGGTAGCAAAGGGCTTTCGTCAGCGACCTGGTTTGGACTATGACGAAACCTTTTCTCCAGTAGCTATGCTGAAATCCATTCGGATCCTTCTTGCCATCGCTGCTTTCCACGATTATGAGATTTGGCAGATGGACGTAAAGACAGCTTTTCTAAATGGTCATTTAGAGGAGTGTGTCTATATGGACCAGCCAGAGGGTTTCATTCAGGGTGGGAGCAGCGGAAAGGTGTGCAAGTTGCTCAAGTCCATTTATGGACTCAAGCAGGCATCGCGGAGTTGGAACATCTGCTTTGATGAGACGGTCAAAGAATTTGGCTTTATCAAAAATCCAGATGAACCATGCATCTATTGTAGATTTGTAGCGAGAACTGTAGTATTCCTCGTTTTATACGTGGATGACATTCTCTTAATAGGAAATGACATTCCTATGCTACAATCTGTCAAGGGGTTCTTGTCACACAGGTTCTCCATGAAAGACCTGGGTGATGCCTCTTACATTCTGGGTATCCGGATCTACCGTGACAGATCCAAGAGGATATTAGGACTCTCGCAGTCCAGGTACATCGACACCATACTAAAGAGATTCAGTATGGAAGATTCCAAGCGCGGTAATCTACCGGCTTGTCACGGGATCACTCTCTCCAAAGAGATGTCTCCCAAGACTGATTTGGAGAGGGATCGCATGTCTATTATACCCTACGCTTCTGCGGTAGGCTCTATAATGTATGCGATGTTGTGTACCAGACCGGATGTGGCTTATGCACTGAGTGTGGTGAGCAGGTATCAGTCAAACCCAGGGGAGAAACATTGGATAGCAGTAAAGAACATTCTCAAGTACCTGAGAAGGACTAAGGAGATGTTCTTGGTGTATGGCGGAAAAGACCTGCAGATTGAGGCCTTTGCTGACTCCAGCTTCCAGAGTGACAAGGATGATTCCAAGTCCATGTCGGGTTTTGTCTTTACCCTCAATGGAGGGGCGGTGTGTTGGAAGAGCTCCAAACAGGAAACCGTTGCTGACTCGACTATGGAAGCGGAATACATCGCTGCATCTGATGCCGCAAAAGAAGCTGTCTGGATGAGGAAGTTCTTGAAAGAACTTCAGGTGGTTCCGTCCATTGTTGACCCAATACCTCTGTATTGCGACAACAACGGGGCTATAGCTTTAGCGAAGGAACCCAGGTCCCATCAGAAATCCAGACACATCTTAAGGCGGTATCACCTGATCAGGGAGATCGTAGATCGCCAGGAGATCGAGGTCCGGAGAGTTGCATCAGAGGATAACACAGCAGATCCATTCACCAAGGCCTTGCCCCAGACTCAGTTCGAGCGGCTGATCGAGATGATAGGTCTTCGATACGCCAGTACATGGCCTTAGTGCAAGTGGGAGATTGTTAGTGTATATGCCCTAGAGGCCATTACTGTATCATACTAGTTTGTATATTACTTAATGGAAGCTTGGGATATTCACAGTTGTATATACAATCTTGCTCGAAATGGTAGTATGCTACTTGGTTTGTCTCTGCTTTAATATGTGCATGTGTTTCTTTTAGCATATTGCAGGTATACATATTAGTAGAGCCCTTAGGATCTTTGCTTGATTACCAGCGTTGCGATGGCGCTCGCACTCGTGGGAGCTGGGTAATCTATAAGCACATCCTTATACAGGTCCCTGGTCGTTGGACTATCGAGACAGGGCATCGATACTCCGGAGTAGACCAGCGTATGCGCTTCTCATCCCAGTGTGGGAGACGGTCTGTCCCACAGCCGTTAGTACGTCGTACTTGGGATAGTATGCGGGTGCTCGTTAGGTTACGAGTACACTGGACAGGACTCGTCGGGAACTGTTGGTTGGTAATATACCTATCGTCAGTTATCAGTTCCCAGGTGACATGAGTACAGCTTAGTCCGCTGACTTGACACTGTCACTTCGCCTCGAGTGTGTTCCCACTGCACTTTGATTACTACCCTACCACGGCTCATAGGAGTCGTGCAAACAGGTAGTTTTTGGGTGCAGTCCCGAAGCACTTGGAGGCAGTGACGGTTAGACAGGATTCGTCTCTCCCGGTATTGGGGGTTGACATCGCGCTGTGTCTAGGAGAGCCATTACACGAGTAGTCCCTGGCCAGGGCAAGCGAGATATACTGGTAGGTTTCCAGTGTTATCTCAGGGTGTTCTGGGCTACACTCCGACACGACTTGTACCGCTATTAGGGGACTGACGTTCACCGCCCCCCTAGGCCCGCCATGCGATGTATCAGACGAACAGACCGGACTGTACGGAGATTGTCACATACAGGCTCAGTAGGAGTGCAGATGGGGTTCACCTCGTCAGTCTTCTTATCGACATCTACCTGGGGACCGTTACGTACAGCTAGTGCCGCTTGCGGTCTGTGGTTAAACCCACTGCCAGCGTAGTGTCGAGTCTTTAGAGTCCCACACAGAGAGCTATTCGCCTTTAGGCAAAACGAGTAGAGGTCGCATGGTTTTGCGACAGGGTTCGTTCGCATCCGCGCACTTGTGCACGGTTGCTGTCCGGACAGTTTATACTAGCGGGCTTTGGTTTAAGCCGGATCCTAGTATATGATTTGAGATTGGTTTTTCTCATTGTGTTCGTGTTCCTCGGATCACGAATGCGGGTGCGTATGCACAGTTGCTTGAGATTGAGGGAGAGGACCTTGTTTAGGGTTAATGACTTTTGTCATTTTATTAACCCTATTGTTTTTGTGTGTATTATTGTTAATTGATAATTAGCTTGATTATTGTGCATGGTTGTTGTTGTTGACACTTTGACTTTGTTGACTTGTTGACCAAGTTGACAATTTGACCATGATCATTTCATTTGGAAGATGCTCTTTGATTCTTGCAATTAGCATTAATAATGAAATGATAATGGTCACCTCATGATTTACCATGACAATTTTCAAGCTAATTATACAATTAAAATAACTCACACATATTAGTGAGAATGGCTCACTAATTTATCATTCTATCATATCTTTTCTCTCTCTTGCTCATCCTCTCCCTCAAGCTCTCTCCCTCTCATGTGTTGAGAAACAAAAAGCTTGAGAAAAACCTTCACTTGATCTTCTCTACTCACTTCTAGGGTTCAAGTCTTAGCATTTCTTGCACTCTAGTTACTCCTAGCTTGGAGTTGAAGCTAAAGGTGGTGGCTTTCAAGTGGATCTTTCTTTGACGGAAGAAGACTAGCAAGGTGAGGCCCTTCTACCATTCCGACGAGCAAGGAGAGAAGGACTAAAGACCAAAGGTATAACCTTTCCATCACTTAGCTACTTTGTAGTTAGGGTTAGCAAGTTTTAGTTTAGCAAAGATCCTCACAAGCTTGGTCCATGTTGCCTAAGTCATAAAAATTCGTTTTTTATTATGTTTTCCGCCTCCCCGTAAGTACCGGGGTGGGCAACGTGGACTTACATCTGGAATCTAAAAGATTCTCAAATAATAAAACAGTGCCCTGCACTTGCAAAATCTACACTGTCGCGCTCTCGGGTCGGCGCAAGCCACCAGAGAGCGCCACGTATCAGCCCCATGATGATCTGCGCTATGCGCTTCTAAAAACATAGCACTGCTCTCATGAATTGGCGCAACTCACCAGAGCGCGCCACGTGTTAGCAGCGCAATAGTACAGCGCGCTGGCGCAGCGCACCGCGTTTGCGCTCTCCTGAACGTGACACGTGTCACCTCCCTATGGACTTGTGCCTTGCGCTCCTCAATCAGCGCAAAGCGCCTGACAAGCCATGTGGCACTCTGTCAGACTAATTAATGCAATGCATTATCAAGGGCAGAGCCAAATAAAGAAAGGTCTATCAGACCAAACAAAGTGCTATGCACTATTAAACGGGATAAAGCCCAAATAAAAGCCTATCAGACCAAAATAAAATGCTTTGGGCCTAAAAGGGCAGAGAAAATGCACTGCATTATTAAACAGGGGCAGAGCCCTAGTAAAGGCCTAACTGGCAAAATGCAAATAAAACGTTAAATATTCTCAACTGGACTTAGCCCAATCGTGGCCGTAAGTCCTCAAATTAAATTGACTGAGCACAGTTGCTCTCTTAAATCAATTTACATCTGGTTCGAGGGTATATCTCTGAACTCCTCTGACACCTGTCGTTGTAATCCTTCAACGTCGTCAGAGAGGTGACGGGTCCCGACGGCCATTTATTAAATGGACCACCATGTCCCTAAACTGGAGATGAATCTAGACGATCCCGTTAAGTAGATCTTAGTCTGGAAATTAGACTAACGTATCCTTAACAAACGTTTAAGTTGATCTTAGCCTCAAATATGGCTAACGTATCCTTAAACCAAAACCGAAAACCCAAATCTAAGAAAGTACGGATTTGGACTAATCCACGTCCTACGGGCGACGAAATAAATGGCCTCCGTATACAATCCACGGGCAACCACAAAAAAAATAAACACCCACGACACGAAGTGAAATTCTGGAGAAGGAGAAAGTTGTTACCGCGATGCGGTAGCGTAATTAACTGCAGGGGCTTGCGCCTGCAGGGAAGAGCATCCCCATAATCAAAAACCCCTCAAGCGAGGGGGAATCTGACGAAGTCTGCTACATCGGCCGCATCCGTCTAAACCTCCGATACATGGTGCCATAAATCAACTTGGCATCTTCGGAGAGGTGGACGGATAAAACCAAATAGCATCTGCCCCGAATTTCAGAGAAGCCCTAACGTCTCGGCCGCCGTTCGGAGGGGAACAGCTGCATGGACTGAGCTCCAATGGCTATCCTCGTATCTGGAGTCTCCCAAGAAATGCATCTCACCACCTGGCATCCGAATGAAGTCGAACCATTTGATCGATTCATCAAAACCCCATAATCGCCCAAGAGCTCAACATCTTAGGTACAGTTTAATAGCATCGAGTACGTACCACAGCATCGATGGTCCAGCCGTAGAAGGGCAAACCCAAGCCTCACTAATGGCGCCGCGGAACTGCCGCAAACCCTAAGGTTCAAAGGCTTTCACACGGTCATTAAGTCGAGTTAGGGTTTCATTCTTCTAGAGGGTCCATAGAATTGCCTGCATTCTCTTCCGAATACTTTAAACTTGGAATAATAGGTTTCTGACATTCGATCGTCTCTGTCGAATCTCAACGTCTCCGCGTGAAGTCGTCTCTAGCTGGAATCAATCTATCTGATGACCTCGTATCGGGATAGGCGAACGAACCACATGTCCTAGTCATTCATTCTCGGGTGACTAGCGACCTTCTATCATCTCTTAGTACAACTCGTACTGCAATAGCTCCAACATCTGGGGCGATATCTCGTCGTTCGCAGCAATAACTGGCTCACTCGTCTGCACGCTGAACAGTGCCTCAATCATCATGAATAAGCAATACGCCAACGGTCATCAAAATCTGGCTGGCCTCTATCATTGGCTCAATCCTCTGGTGCTGATCTGCACGTCCAAGTAATCTCATACAGCGATCCATCAAACGCTCATGGCGCGAAAACACAATAAAAAGACACATCTCTGCAATCGTGTGTCGCCGGAATCACTCCCTGGTCAGTCCTCGTTCGTAACGAGCTCGTGCTGACCGCAACTCTAGCCGTAGCTCTCCCTGCCCGTAATCATGGCGGCAAAACCATAACTGATACCGATGAGGCTAAATCAGGAATGAATATAATACTGAACAAAGAAATGTACATCCTAAGGCTTCTTAAGTGGAGTAGCGTATCGTAAGTATGCCGCGGAACATACCCACGGTACGCCACTCTACTTTAGTCACCTATTCCATCAACCAAGGGTCATTCTACGCTCCGAAGGTAAAACCTAACGCTTTGATACCAACTTTGTCACGACCCGAAAAGTACGGAACATGACCGGCACTTAAATTACGGACGTCTCGAGGTGTACGTAATCTAAGTAAGCCGAAACCTAGAAATCAAAACCAAAGAAGCAGTAGAGTGAAGGAAAAACCAACTTAAAGCAAGTAATTTTAGTAGCATAAGCCGAATTATGTGTTTTTTTTACAAACATCAAATATTTCCTGAAAATTTCGGCAGAGTCTCCTTTGTAAATAGTGGCCCCCAAACGGGATACAACATGAATAGTATACGAAATGAATAAAAAGGCATCCCCAAGCGGGAGCTAGCTCTTCGTCAATCGACGGTCACAACCACACAAGCAATATAATATACAACGCCAAGGGCGAGGATCAAAACTCAAAAGGAAACTCAAAACAGCAAGAAAAACCATAGAAATACAACGCGCGACTCTAAGGTCGAAAGAATAAACATTACTGGTCTTTATCTCTAAAATAAATACATGTTTGGTTGATGAAACTTCTAGATACAACAGAATAATAATATACAAAGTATAATGATGGGTACGATACAAATAAACCCACCTACTAGCAAGGCACCCGAAAAGAAGCAGTGCCACCAAGGCCGTAAAGAAACCTGTACGGCAAAACCTGCAAGAAACTATGGCACAACGGGGGTGAGTTGCCAACTCGTGAGTAGAAAAACATCTACGAACAGAAATCGCATGAACAACGCAATCCTAGGTCAACGATCATAATATATCCTCAAATATATAACCAGCAGCCTATAACAATGGCTAGGGTAAATGTCTAAACTAAGTGTAATCCCATGTGCCCGTGTCAGTGCCTCAGGTAGTAATTTATCTTATGGATGATGTATGAATACATGAAACAGAATGCATGTACTGAAGAAAACTGATTTCATAAATTAGTGAGATTTCTGTATCTTTTTTGAAAACGAGGTATCATAAATGAAATCAGCATAAACAGTGCCTAGCATCGACACAAAACAAGTATCCAAATCTCTCGATATCTCTGTGTCGCAATCTCTGTACCTCAATATCTCAAAATCACTGTATGTCAATCTTACTATCTAGGGCGCCGTCAGTCCAGACCGGCCCCTACCATCAATCTCAAGAACATGACGGTATCTTCCGGATATCCGACGCGTCGGGTAAAATCACCGGTCTGTAGTCTTCCCCTGCCAGGCTCATCGTCATCACCACGAGCTTCTTTCCCCGGGGTACCTTACCGGGTCTACCATGTACCCGAAACGGTTCACTCGTCTCCTCGAATCGGGTCTCGAAATCCATCAGCAAACTCATGGTGGACGACTCATACATCATGGGAAAACCGCGCTTTTTATTTAAAAAGAGAGAGAAAAGAAGTTTATAAATTTTTTTGAGGTTTTCCCCCAAATCCAGGAAATCTCATGAAAATCTGAATCCAATAATCAATAGCATGTAAACAGTGAATAATAACATGCATGAAGTAGCGAGTAATAACTACAATGTCTAAACTAGCATATAAGGCAAGTACACTAATATCATGTCTAAACTATTAGCTAACAACCTATGTCAATGAAATAGTATTTTCTAAAGTGTTCGTGACATGGCAATTACCGATGAAGATATGTGTGAGCTGGCAAGTAAGTGTACGTGGTATATACGCGTCATCGGTAATGGTGCTGGTGTCCTAACAGCATGATATCAACAATAGAATATGAATTATAATGTATGCAGGCGATGCGGAGCGAACAACAATAATGAGCGGGAGCTAAATACTAAACACAACAATAACAAATCTGCATTTAAAGTAATATTAGTCATACAACTACACTAAACTATAGGGCTTAGCTAACAGGCTAACTGAAGGTAAGGAAACCGCTTAACATCTGAGTCGATACATACATACATACATATACATATATATATATATATATATATATATATTTATATATATATATATATCTATTAGTCGGTGATACCGCCTCGATAATATCACATCCGATACCATATCTATAATCAAATATTCCCAAGTCAACAGTGCGGATCAAACATCAATATATAGCTCGTACGTAAATCCGTCGTACGGCATCCCCAAATCTGGGTACGGTCAATATCACATTCATCACATTATTCAGCTGGTATCCTCTTTATCAAAGATCATAACCCGGGTACTGATCTATGCCTAGTACAATACTAATATCATCAATATAATCATGATCTGACTACTGATCGACAGTCTCGTACAAACCGAAATCATCAGCACATATCATCATGAAGGAGTATATATCGCCCAATACGGCCTATTATCAACATCCTAGCATATCATATCTCATATCACGATCACATGTCGACCATTTTATTTATATCACTATTCACATGGTATCATCGTCCAAAGATCCGCTATAACATCATGACGTATCTCAAATACGAATTCCGCCAAATCACCGATCTCACGGTTTCAAATCAAATATCATCGACTCACCTCACATCCCAAATACTATCCTCAAATCCAGTATGTTAATGCATAGTCCCATACCCATGTGAACACATAAATATATATATTCCTATCTAAGCACATATGAAAGAAGAATGCATGCAAGTATGGTTTTGTGTGTGTATGTGTGGTGCAACCACTACTCTAGGGTTTTGCAACACTACACTAATCCAATCACACCAAATATCCATCTTTATCATCAAAAATATCAAACAATATATAATCAATATATGTGTGTATACGTATTCGTATACATCACCTCGAACTGCGGGGGTGCTATACGCCATCCACCCGACTTCTCCCCGTAGATATCAATCTACTCACCTGGTCCTCGCTGGCCGGTGCCGACGTCGCCACGTGCTTGCTTGTCTTCTCGAAGTCCACATGGGGTACCTACATATCATAACGCACCGTATTGCATTAAAATCCGACTCATGACCAAAACGACACACGAATCCCACATAGGTCAAAACCTATGGTTGCTTTCACAAATCAACCCAAAAACCCTCGACGTCGGCGTACAAACGCCAAACCATCGAGAAAAACCCAAACACACCCATTTTCACATTCACAAACACTAAACATATATATGGAATAGGTTAAAATTCACAAAAACCCCAAACTCACTTTAAAAGCTATTTTTCTGAAACCTAGCAAGCAAGGTTTACCGTTTTTGTACAAAACATAATGTTTTAACAATTCTAGTGACCAAGATGATAACTTAATATCTTAATTATGCCATAGAAACCATTACGTAACTTTTAAACCCATAATTTAATTCAATTTCAATAACCTAGTTTGCAATTTTAACCAATTTCGACCATTTTATACCAAAAATGCACATACAACAATCTAGCTTGGATTTGCATGATCTAAAGCATTAAACTACATTTTATAATGTTAATGAAGTCATGAAAAACTTAGTTACATTTTTGTCTTAATCAAATTCATGGTTTACAAAAACCTATTTGGCAATATAGCTTAATTATTACAATTCCAACCTAACAATTTGCAAACTAGCAATTTGATTGGGTTTTTCATTTCTCAATATGATGAATTACACTTGCAACCATAATCACACAGCAAAAACCCTAACTATAATTTAATCCTTCTCTTGAAAACCCAAAACTTTCAATTAGAACCATAATTAATTTCCTAATTAGCTAGATTGGAAGTAGTTCAACAACAATTTAACAAAGGTCAAGAGTTATACCTCACAATCCATGATCAAACACACAACGTAGTCTCCAAAATGCTCTCTTTGCTCCGAGGATTCAAGTAGGATTGCTCACAGAATAATGGGTAAGGCTTGGAATTTGAATTAGATTTGAATTTGTATGGATTTGAAGTGACTTTTGTGGATTTTTGATGCAAAAATGGAGTGGATTTGGGGGAGGGGCTGCTGCTGTTAGGGGGAGGGATTTTCGGCCAGGAATTGGTGGAAGTGAGGAGAGAGAGGGAGGGGTTGAAAGTGAGGAGAAAAGACAAGGCCCACACCCTTTTGACTTTCTTTCATTTTCTTTTCTTTTCATTGTTTAAGTAATGAAAAGTGAGGTGATTGGAGAGAGAGGAAGGGAGAGGACTGTCAAAAGGGGGCCGGCCACTTGGGGAGAGGAAGAGAGGGTGAGGTGTGGGTGTGTGGGTTAGAAAAAAAGATAAATGTATTACCCCAATTCCCACTAACACAAATTTCACTATTTAAGCCATTTTTCTTCGACATTTTCTAAACCGTTTAACAACTTCATTTCATTTCAGAAACAACATGCTAAAATTTTGTTTAATTTTTTATGATGCACAAAATTTTTTTCAACCCATTCCAATTTGTAATTTTCACTAATTAAATGTATTAGTGACGGCTTAAAATAATATTAAAATAGTTAATTTCGGAAAAAATTTCATAAAATTAGAAATTTTACCAGTGGCTCAATAAACACCAAATACT
The DNA here is from genome assembly GCA_030015575.1 of Agapanthus africanus. NCBI lineage: Eukaryota > Viridiplantae > Streptophyta > Magnoliopsida > Asparagales > Amaryllidaceae > Agapanthus > Agapanthus africanus. The sequence goes on along the minus strand of JASDDO010000022.1, from coordinate 380,506,592 downwards.
AGCAATTACATAGCTAGAATATGTATATTTAATTTTATAACAAAGATATTTGTATTTTGACTTTTTACAGAAAACCCCCTTATTTTACCGATTTTCCGAAATTTCACCGAAACGATTTTCAAAACGTTACACTGGATACAGTAGCATACTATTTTGTCTTGCCTTTATCTTAATATATGCATATGTTATACTCGATATCACATATGGCAGATACATGTTGATAAAGCCCATAGGATTTTGCTTAACTACCAGCGTTATGATGGCGATCATACTAGTGGAAGCTGGGTAGCCATAAGCACATCCTTAAAGGTCCCAAGTCCCAGGAATATCAAGACCGGGCATCGATATTCCAGAGTAGACTTGTGTATATGTTTCTAAAGCTCGATGAGGGGCGGTGGTTGGTCCCACAGCCATTGGTGTGATCACATAAGATTGTATACATGTGCTCGCTGGGGTGGGTACACTAGACGGACTCGCTGAGAACCTCTAGATGGTATTATACCTATCGTTAGATAGCGTTTCTCAGGTGACATAAGTACAGGTTAGTCTTTATACCTGAAATCATCATTTGTCTCGTGTAAGTTCCCACTATGCTTTGATCCCTACCCTACCATGGCTCTACAGAGTCATGCAAACAGGTTTTGGTTGGGTGCAGTCCCAAGCCACATGGAGGCAGTGAGTGATTGTCAGGGATTCGTCTCTCACGGTATTGGGAGTCGATAATGCACTGTGTCTGGTTGGCTAGAAGAATAAGACCTTGGCCAAGGCAGTTGGGATTCACTGATGGTTAGATCAGTAGTTTCTCGAATTGGTCTTGAGCCAAATCAACACGACTTATCAGGTTAGTAGGGGTATAACGTTTACCACCTCCTAGAATCGGTATGCGATACTTTTAGACGAAGAGACCGGACTGTACGAAGATGGTCACGGATAGGCTCAGTAGGGGTTCGGATGAGCTTGCTCGTCGACTTTCTTTTCGAAAGGTACCTGGGTAGCCGTTTTGTACAGCTAGTGCTGCTGACATGCTTATGGTTAAACCCACTGCCAGCGTACTTGTAGGGTTTTCTTGTCACCTCATATAGGGTTTGGAAGCATCACACATGCCACAACTTTGATTTTAAGAGGTGTTAAGAAAACTTAACTTGGAATCGAACTAGAAATATTGAGTAACAACTAATAATATCACAAGAAAAAGTTAATCTATCACTAAGTGGAGAAACTACAACCTTTGTAGACCTCCTAGGGTGACTCCTTGGATCTCCTAGAGTTTGGAAAGGCTCGCTTGAACACTTCCGAGTCCACGACGATCCACCCGAAATCCTTTGCTCAAAGCTTGTTGCTTCACTTGATCTTTCAAATCGGTGGAGCAAACACCCTACACAAGAGAGCTAGATATGTGTAGGATGATGAAGTGGTTTATGTTATCACTTAAAACCCTCTCCTTTTCTTTTGCTCACTCTAAACAAATCTCAAAAGATCTTGAAGAAGGAGGAAGATGAAGATGGCAAAGCTTTTTGAAGATAATGATAATTATTATGTTTTAAAAATAAAACAAAAGGATATATATGTGAGACACTCTCACAACAAACCAAGGTTAATATAAATATCTAGATATTTTGTGATGAGTTAAAGAACAAAGGAAATTAACCAAGGTTAAGTCAATGTTCAAACAAAGAAGTGTGTAGAAACTATGAGTCATTTATAAAGAAATGAGTCATTAGTTAATTTCCTTTATCTTTTAACTTAAAAAAACTATATATTAACATGAACCATGTGAGTCTTGCATTGCAATCTTCAATATATCAACAACCATGATATATATGCATGTATGTATGTGTGTATGCACATCAACATGTACATATACATGCATGCATCCATCAAAAGAATAGGGTTTAATAAAAGTGAGCTAAAAGTCATTATTAAATCAATATTTGATTTAATAAACCGGTCATATCACATATGACCCGACCAATAGTAAACACCCGATTAACATACGGTATCTCATACACGTATTTAATCGAGTTACCACGCATATCTCATATGCACACCACATCGTTTTGCTTGAGCTAGGAAACTTCTGTGTGGGACTCTAAGACTCGTCAATACGCCGGCAGTAGGTGATGATCACATCAAGCACCTACAAGCCACAAGCGGTCAGCTAAACGTAACGGCCACCCGGGTATTAAGAGATCAGAAGAAGAACAAGCGAACCTGTCAAAACTCCCGTCAATCCAACTGGCAACACTTACCGTACAGTCCGGTCTCTTCGTCAGATATGCTGCATATTGAGTCTAGGGATGGAATCGTCGACCCCAATAACTCAATAAGTCATGCCGGTATATGGTCTACAACATATCGAGAAACTACTGATAACACTTATCAGTAATATCTCAGCAGCTTTGGCCAGGGACTTCCTGTTATAGCCAATCGTACACAGCACAGCATCAACCCCCAATATCGGGAGAGACAAAACCCCTCCTATCGCTCATTGCCTCCATATGCCTCGGGACTGTACCAAAAATCCACCTGTTTGTACGAACCTGTAGAGTCGTAGTAGGGTGGAGATCAAGATACAGTGGTAGGACACACAAGACTCTATGGCGATCTCGGGTCTATAAACTAACCTGTACCAGTGTCACCTGAGAACTGCTATCCGACGTATGATATAATACCACATAGGAGTTCTCGGTGAGTCCGTTCAGTTTACCCAGTCTCACTGAGCACCCGTATACAATCTTTGGTGTCAGCACACCAGATGGATATGGGATCATCCATCGCCCATCATATGGAACAAGAATGGTATACGCTAGTCTACACTGGAATATTGATGCCCTGTCTCGATATACCAACGACTAGGAACATTTCAAGGATATGCTTGTAAACTACAGGTGTCCCACTAGTATGATCCACATCATAATCCAAGTAGTCAAGCCAATATCCTTAGGGCTTTATCAACATGTACCAAATGAGTAAAAACATGATCAAGTGAACATATGATAAAGAGAAACCAGATAGCATACTATCATGTCGAGCCAGACTGTCCTCTGAATATATATATGTATACACATCAGTACATACACTATCATATAATGACCTTTAGGGCATACATATATCCAACAATCTCCCACTTGCACTAAGGCCAATTATTGGCGTATCTCATACCCAACATCTCAAAAAGTCGCTCATGCTGCGGCCGAGGGAGGGCCTTGGTGAATGGATCCGTAGTGTTGTTCTTTGTATCTGTTGGAGATAGTGCCATCAGAGTCAATTATCGGATCACAGGCACGTGATTGCAATGATTGAGGGAGGACCAATACCGGTAGGACAGTCTTACTCAAGATGATAGTATGCTATCTGGTTTATCTTTATCATCGTGTACTGTTTTAGGTGACTTTACAGGTCGCTATTACAGGTTGATAGAGCCCCTAGGATTCTTGCTTGACTGCCAGCAGTATGAGGGCGATCATATACGTGGGAGCTGGGGTCTATAAGCACATCCTTAAAAGGTCCCTAGTCGTGGGAGTTTCGAGACAGGGCATCGATACTCCAGAGTAGACTAGTGTATACAGTCGAGACCCCGACGAGGGGCGGTGGCCGGTCTCACAAGCCACTGGTGTCAGTTGGTTCACCTAAGATGTATACTGGTGCTCATTGGGTTATGAGTACACCGGACAAGACTCGCCGGGAACATGCTGGTTGGTCTTATACCTGACGTCAGATAGCAGTTCCCTGGTGACATGTGTACAGGTTAGTTCATCGACCTGAGATCGTCATTTGTCTCGTGTGAGTTCCCACTGTACTTTGATTACTATCCTACCACGCTCAAAGAAGTCGTGCAAACAGGTTTTAGTTGGGTACAATCCCGAGCCACATGGAGGCAGTGAGCGGATCTGCAGGGGTTCATCTCTCCCGGTATTGGGGGTGAGGTCGCGCGGTGTCTAGGAGAGTCATTACACGAAGTCCTTGGCCAAGGCAGGAGATTTACTGGTAGGTATTCCAGTAGTATCTCAGGGTGTTCTGGGCTACACTCCGACACGACTTGTACCGCTTTTGGGGGTCTGACTTTTAGCACCCCCGTAGGCCCGCCATGCGATGCTCATAGACGAACGGACCGGACTATACGGATATTGTCACTGACAGAATCAGTAGGGTGTCAGGATGAGTTCTCTCATCGACGTCCCTTTTGTTCAATACCTGGTAGCTCGTTACGTATGGCTAATACCTCTAACGTGCTAGTGGTTAAATCCACAGCCAAAGTATTGACGAGTCTTTAGAGCCCCCCACAGACAGTTTCTCAAGTTTCGGGCGAAACGCTGTAGAGGCCGTATGGAGATATGGCAGGGTTCGATCTTATACGTGCGGTATTGTACGGATCAAGATCGGACGGATAATACTGGCGGGCTTTGGTTTAAGCCGGATCCTAGTATTGTACAGTGTAGATTTTGTCTCGTTGCATTTGTATTCGGTCGGAATACAAATGCGGGTATGTATATACAGTCGCGGGGTTTTCCTGTAATTTATTACGGGATCAGTTTTCTGAAGTTGCCAGTTTGTATTCCGTTTCGGCCAGTTTTCCTTTGTTCCTTCATGGCCTGATTTTTCTGGTGGGGGGGCTAATTTGCAAATGTGCAAATTAGCATTGTGGAGGGTTTATTTGTAAATGAGAGATTATGATGATAATAGCATCTTTTGATTCTCTTGTGATCACTTCCTTGCATTAATGAGAAAGGATGAGATGAGAGTTGATTTTGATATTGATGTGAGGCTTGCTTTTTGTTTATGGTCACCATTTCCTTTTACTACACTTACCTCCCTTCATGGATTTTTTCCCACTCCCATTTTTGAGAGAGGCCGGCCACTACTAGAAGAGTGAGGGTGATTCATTTTTGAAAAAGGGGAAAAATTAGTTCATCTCATATACTATTTTGCTTACACCAAAATTCCCAAGTTCATCTCCATTGTTCATCCTCACCTCCATCATGTCAACTTCATACCCCTTGCGTCAAACATTACTACACTTAGCCTACAGCATCCTTGGGCACGTCGGCTTGCCAACTTCGTGCCCGAGTTGCCTCGGTTCAGAGGTGGGAGCCCGTAAAAGGATTCGGCGACGTGGTGCCCTTTCCGAAGAGGAGATGAAGACCGGAGATTCCGCGAGGAGATTGGAGTGGAGGCTAAAGACCGAAGGACACGGATCGCTCGGTATAGCTTTCTACCCATTCTCGTATTTGCTAGCATTAGGGTAATGGCCCGATCCGGGTTTATAGTGCGCGGTAGTGCCGGTTTAAAAGTTTAAAGAAAATTTTCGCTTCCGCATTCCGGCGTCGGATTGACGACTGGGGCGCTGCCGTGCACTTACATTGGTATCAGAGTCACGCCATTAACCTAGTCTAGCTTGCTCTAACGTGTTTACAAGTTCGATCGATCGGATTTTCCAAAAACCGTATTTTCAAGCATCAGTTTATGTCGAATTTTTGCAGTGGTCAAAAAATTATTTGGTACATTATAAAAATACGTGCAGGGTTTTTTATGCATTCTGTGAAAATTTGGTAGGCTGAAGTTACTGTAGCGCGGCGGATCAGCGGCCAAAACCACATTTTGGTCGCGGATCCGCCATCGAAATTTGGCTTCACTGCATCAAATGTTTACAGTGGCTCTCTGACATGGAAATAGGGTTTCTCGTATATTCTTTTTGGGCCCAGATATTTTTGAGTGCTACAGTTGTGCTTGGGCCCCGCTTCGGGAAAATTTAGTCGATCGAAAATTTTAAACAGGTTAGTTCACAGTATTTAAATTATATCTGCGACCGTGAATGTCACTTGATCGGTAAATCCTGTCTAACTGCTATAGCCCTTTTAGACGAATTTGCGAACGTGACATTCACGTTGATGTTCTGTGTTGTGCTGTGATATTGCGGATTTGTCGTGGTGGATAGCCTGGATGAAATGTTAGTACAGTTTGGTTATTTATGTACATTTGATATTGCGGGGCGAGCGTCCGACATGTGGACTGCCGTCACTGCCTGTTTGTATATTATTCTTTTGGGGCACAACCGGGCTGAGGTCGATGTACCCGTTGTATGTATATTTTACTTTCTGTACTAGGATTACCCCAAGGCAGGGTGCACGGATAGCCAGGTTCTAGAGGGCAACGAGCCCGCATCTCATGGCTTTGAGACGGAGGGGGCTTCACTCTAGAATTGGCGGGCTATTCGCTGCACTCGTAGGGGGTACAGGTTGACCCAAGGAGGGGTGCCCAAGTTACCGGATTCCGTGAAGTGCTGGGTGGTCCATTCACGTTGCTGAAGGGGGCTGCCTCACTTCAGATTTTGGCGGGTAACTTGCCGCGCCCGTAGGGGTCTAGGATTTCATTGCACAGGCTATCCACACGACCAGGGGAACGTCGGGTTTCAGTAGCGGCTCTATGAAACCCGGGGATCCCAGATATCTGTATTGTTCTGTGATGCTTATTACATTTCTGTGATATTGCATTTTATCACGCCTTGAGCGAATATTATATATTGATATATATACTAGTAGATGTTGTATATGTTTTGCATCCACGCTAGTCCAGTCCCCACTCTGTCGTTAGTTAAGTAACCTAACGGGTGATGACGGGACCCAGTAGCGAATGCGGATGGCATATACGTACATCATATTTTCGTTCTTTATTGGTGTGATCAATTGATGGGACTGCGTTGATTCGGATCAATGCAAGCTAAACAAACCTATTCTGATGTTGTTGGAACATTTTTCAAAAAGCTATTATTGCAAGGACGTTCTCTTTTGTTTTGCACAGTGATATTCAGTTGGAATATCCTGCACCTCAGTCGACGAGGCAAGGGCCGAGATCCCTTCACCGGGAGTGACCCCTTGGACAGAAGTTTGCGTCAGGGTAATAACTTCACTATAGCCGATTGCCTTTTGCTTTGCATCGTGGTATTCAGTTGGAATATCCTGCACCTCATTCTACGGGGAAAGAGCCGAGATCCCTTCACCGGGAGTGACCTCTTTAGCAAAGGTTTTCGTCACTATATTTTTATAAAAAGATATCCGGTTCCTTCAACGATATCAAGTTCATTACGTTAAAGGTTTTTCGCCAAAAAACATTCGTAGCCCTCCGTCGTTTCAGACGGGTAGCACGTAGTATTCATTCTATGTTTGTTGACCTTCGTCAAGGCATAGTGAATGGTAGCTACTTGTTACCTTTCGCAGCATAGATAGATGCGTAGGTTTGGGACAGTCGTATAGCCTTGTTGACCTTCGTCAAGGGCTTGTGCGGGTGGGTTCAAATTGACCTGGACAATGACGGGTAGAACTTGACATGTGACTTATGATTTGTTGACCTTCGTCAAGGTTATAAGAGCATAGGGCAAAAATCACATCGGGGGTTTCTAAAGAAACTGAAACTTGCCAGATATGCGCATACCTTCTGGAGTGTGATAACGTGAGCGGATTCCGTCACGTTATCATGCGATGATAGTTGGATCCCGATTCCCACTGATGAGTTGGTTTACTCCTCGGGTGATCCCGACTAATTCTTCTTTCAGGTTTGGAGGAGAATTTGACGGTACAGTGGGAGTTTTCCTGATTAGATAAATTGATAACCATTCTGATCTAGGTTAGAGTGCACGCTGAGTGTTTCTTTTCTCTCTCTCTCTCTTTGGCAGCGACCATGACCCGACCCTTGACTATGACTCAGTGACCAAGTTGACTGAACCTTCTTAAACACTGGCTTTTGGATTGTCAGAGTTGCATACCTCATTGCCACTCCTACTTTTACCCTTTTCTCCAGGACACCCAGTATTACTACGAATGTCCACTTCCATTGGATAAAACCATCGTATGGTTATATACGAACTCAAAGGAATTTATTCGAGGATGGTTTCTGGTTCTGAAGAAAACGAATAGGACTATTCAGTTGTCTTTTCCTTTTACCTTCTCTCAGGTTGCGAGTGCTCCTTGGATTAGGACAGTACACCTATTACGCAAATTGGATAGTCTTCTTCCAAACCATAGGCAGGTGCTGACCGGTAGGGAATGAAGAAAACCAATTAGCCTAACGATGGTGTACAGAAGGTATTACGTAAAGACAAATAAAGGGATTAGTAAGAGGGCAAGGTAAATTGCGACTGCTATTCACGACCAAACCAAGTATTTCATCGCCACTCCCACTTCACCTTTGTATTTCTCCTGAACACTCCGTATCACTACGAAGATCCACAGTTATTTGGATACTCCATCGTATGCCTATATACGAACTCGAAAGGAACTTGTTCTAGTTCGGGGATGGATTCTGGTTCAGGAGAAATAGGAATAAGGTTTATTCAATTGTCTTTTATCCTCACCTTCTCTCAGGTTGTGAGTGCTCCTAGGATAAGGACAGTACACCCATTATGCTTATTGGATAGTCTTCTTCCAAACCATAGGCTGGTGCCGAAAGGTAGGGAAGGAAGAAAACCATTTAGCCTAAGAGGGTGTGCAGAAGGTAACGACTAAAGACTTATAAAAGGATTTGGAGAGATGTCAAAGAAATATACGGTTACAGTTGTGAATCTGGATAATGGAAGAGGCATTACTAGAAATACCAGGATACCCCTACGAAACATTTCAATGTTTCAGTTTCACTGTGTACTGTTAAAAGAAAACTGATTTCCCAATTAGCCCTTGCTCCAGGGTATGTATTTACCAGGTTTGATTCTCACATCTGTATGGTTTTACAGATGATGTGTGGGAGTAAGTTAATGGGAATTGGGTGATCATCCTCATTATATCGGAATTCGTTGTAATTGGTGATATTTGAGGAAATCACCTGTGTTGTTTGCCGGACGACAAATATTTGGTTTTGAATATCCGTTGTAATGCACCAATTTCAAATTGATATATCTGTACGTTTATTTTTATAAAGTGAGATATAACTTTTTGAAATTATGTCTATGACATTTACCTATATCGGTGGATGGTTAGGTAAGGAGCATTAAACGGCGGTGTAATTCTTCTTAACCATAAGTACAGTTTTCAACCTACGACACACAGAGATTGAGTTATTGGACTTAGGGGACTTATACAGAGTATTGTATGTTGTCCAGTGTCCATTAGGACAGAGGGGTTGGTACTCGTACTATATTCTGTTTACTTGTGACTTCTCTAGTTTTTAGACATGTGTTTCGTAGAAATGCAAGGTCTAAGTTTTGAGAAGTTATAGGTATATGAATAAAGTAGAGAACCAGGTGTTGCAAGTATCGGGATTCTTCAAGGTGATCGAAGATGTAGATACTTGTGTAAGGTATTCAGTTGATAGTAATGATTAAGAGAACTTGCTTCTCTTTCAGGTTACTCATAAATGGAAGCACTCCTAAGTTGAGTAATGCTGATCGACCTCTTTCCATTTAGTTGACATGCACTGGAGACAGCTGCATAATTTGAATCTGGTTCAATTAAATCAGTGCCTCTAATTCTATATTAGATATAGAATAGTTCATATCTTAAAATTGTTAAGGTATGGGAAGTTGTCCAGCTTATGCTTAAAACCAGACTCTGGATAACTCAAGGCACGTTTCTGTAATGGCTGTTTGTGAATTGACCCAGGCTATGACGAGGGTTGATTTTCTACCATCTGGAAGATCAATAATGATATTGTTCTTGACTCGCCACAGTTTTAATAAAATGGATTTTTTCAGAAAACAGTAGTGGGAGTATGGTAGAACTGGAAGTGATTCCAGAACCGCAAACGATTACTGAAAATTTGATAAGAACCTAAATATTCAATCTGGATTGACATTCCATTGGCCACTCAGCAGATAATATGGGTAACCTCAGGCACTCGAGAGTTACTTCGGTATGCTCAAGGACGGTGACAGGGAGGTTCTTGTTTACCCAGACTTGCCAATGCTGTTGTTCCAGACTGTGAGACCCGGCAGGAGGATGGGTATAGCGTCGTTCTAAACTAGCTTTAGAAGTGCACGTGTATATGACTCTGCCAGAGGGTTGTCGTAGTCAGTGGGAGCAGCGGAAGCAAGTGGACAAGTAGCTTATGTCTATTTATGGACTAAACTAGATATAGCGGAGATAGATCATCTATTTCTGATGTGACAGTCATGGGTTTGACTTCATCAGAATAGGAGATGGATCTGTTAAGAAGGTAGTAGGGTGTGATGTCCTGGTATTTGGATGGCATACACAGAGTAGGAAGTGAAATTCCTATACTACGATCGGTTATACGTTGGTTGTCACAGAGTGGTTTCTCCACATAGGGCTTGGATATAATATTACACATTCTGGTTACTAGATCTATGGTTTTAGATCTAGATTTGGGTGGTTTCCCAATCTGGGTACTTAGACAGCATTCTAAAGGTGTTTTAGAATGGACGACTCCTGGCACGGTAGTGTACCTGCAGGTGATGGAGTCACCCTCTTTAAAGGTGTCTTACAGACTAAAGGGGAGAGGGCTGTGCATGATTGGCAGATCACTTGCTTAGGCAATTGAGTTGATCATGAGATGTCAAGTACCACACCAGATATTGTTTTTGCACGAGATGCAATAAGTTGATATTGATCCAATCCTGGAGAAACATTTGGAAGCAGTTTTAGAACATAAGTGAATGTTCTAGGGATATGATAACGACATCCTCCTTCGGGAGACAGTTATCATTCCAGGCTTCCAAGGTGACCTGGATGACAGAGTGGCTGTCAGAGTTATAGTTTTCCCTCTGACGAGGGGCAGTATTTTGGACAGGTGGTCCAGGCGGATACTGAGGGAGGCATGGCGCAGGACACTGATTAAGTTCAGTCGACGATACAGTCTAAGAAGTTTGGATTTGGAGTTCACTTTTGAACTAGGTCCCATCAGATATCCAGACATATTCTAAGACAGGTATTTCTCATTTCGGAAGATGGCTTTCTCCGTGAACTTGAGATAAAGAGAGACATAGAAAGAAACATTAAAGCGGATCCACTCACTGAGGCTATTCCTCAAACGCATTAGTTTCGCAAGCGGGTTTTGTGAGACAGATTAGTAGAGGAGTTGGGTGTTCGGTATCACACAGGCTGTGAGTATGCGACATCACAATAATTAGCCTTGAGTGAAAGTGGGAGATAGTGCCCTCAGAGTCAATTATTGGATCACAGGCACGTGATTGCAATGATTGAGGGAGGACCTATACCGGTAGGACAGTCTTACTCAAGATGATAGTATGCTATCTGGTTTATCTTTATCATCGTGTACTGTTTTAGGTGACCTTACAGGTCGCTATTACACGTTGATAGAGCCCGTAGGATTATTGCTTGACTGCCAGCAGTATGAGGGCGATCATATATGTGGGAGATAGGGTCTATAAGCACATCCTTAAAAGGTCCCTAGTCATGGGAGTTTCGAGACAGGGCATCGATACTACAGAGTAGACTAGTGTATACAGTCGAGACCCCGACGAGGGGCGGTGGCCGGTCTCACAAGCCACTGTGTCAGTTGGATCACCTAAGATGTATACAGGTGCTCATTGGGTTATGAGTACACCGGACAGGACTCGCCGGGAACATGCTGGTTGGTCTTATACCTGACGTCAGATAGCAGTTCCCTGGTGACATGTGTACAGGTTAGTTCATCGACCTGAGATCGTCATTTGTCTCGTGTGAGTTCCAACTGTACTTTGATTACTACCCTACCACGCTCAAACGAGTCGTGCAAACAGGTTTTAGTTGGGTACAGTCCCGAGCCACATGGAGGCAGTGAGCGGATCTGCACGGGTTCGTCTCTCCCGGTATTGGGGGTGAGGTCGCGCTGTGTCTAGGAGAGCGATTACACGAAGTCCTTGGCCAAGGCAGGAGATTTACTGGTAGGTATTCCAGTAGTATCTCAGGGTTTTCTGGGCTACTCTCCGACACGACTTGTACCTCTTTTGGGGGTCTGAATTTTACCAACCCCCTAGGCCCGCCATGCGATGCTCATAGACGAACGGAACGGACTGTACGGATATTTTCACTGACAGGCTCAGTAGGGTGTCAGGATGAGTTCGCTCATCGACTTCCCTTTTGTTCAATACCTGGTAGCCCGTTACGTATGGCTAATACCTCTAACGTGCTAGTGGTTAAATCCACAGCCAAAGTATTGACGAGTCTTTGGAGCCCCCCACAGACAGTTTCTCAAGTTTCGGGCGAAATGCTGTAGAGGCCGTATGGAGATATGGCAGGGTTCGATCTTAAACATGCGGTATTGCACGGATCAAGATCGGACGGATAATACTAGCGGGCTTTGGTTTAAGCCGGATCCTAGTATTGTACAGTGTAGATTTTGTCTCGTTGCATTTGTATTCGGTCGGAATACAAATGCGGGTATGTATATACAGTCGCGGGATTTTCCTATAATTTATTATGGGATCAGTTTTCTGAAGTTGCCAGTTTGTATTCCGTTTCGGCCAGTTTTCCTTTGTTCCTTCATGGCCGGATTTTTCTGGTGGAGGGGCTAATTTGCAAATGTGCAAATTAGCATTACGGAGGGTTTATTTGTAAATGAGGGATTGTGATGATAATAACATCTTTTGATTCTTTTGTGACCATTTCCTTGCATTAATGAGAAAGGATGAGATGAGAGTTGATTTTGATATTGAGGTGAGGCTTGCTTTTTGTTTATGGTCACCATTTCCTTTTACTACACTTACCTCCCTTCATGGATTTTTTCCCACTCCCATTTTTGAGAGAGGCCGGCCACTACTAGAAGAGTGAGGGTGATTCATTTTTGAAAAAGGGGAAAAATTAGTTCATCTCATATACTATTTTGCTTACACCAAAATTCCCAAGTTCATCTCCATTGTTCATCCTCTCCTCCATCATAGAAACTTCATACCCCTTGAGACAAACATTACTGCACTTAGCCTACAGCATCCTTGGGCACGTCGGCTTGCCAACTTTGTGCCTGAGTTGCCTCGGTCCAGAGGTGGGAGCCCGTAAAAGGATTCGGCGACGTGGTGCCCTTTCCGACGAGGAGATGAAGACCGGAGATTCCGCGAGGAGATCGAAGTGGAGGCCAAAGACCGAAGGACACGGATCGTTCGGTATAGCTTTCTACCCATTCTCGTATTTTCTAGCATTAGGTTAATGGCCCGATCCTGGTTTATAGTGTGCGGTAGTGCCGGTTTAAAAGTTTAAAGAAAAGTTTCGCTTCCGTATTCCGGCGTCGGATTGACGGCCGGGGCGCTGCCGTGCACTTACAGTATCTACTCTCTTAATCTCGATATCGTGGCGATCAAATATCTCCCAGATCACATGATATCGCCTCAGGATGTGTCTGGACTTCTGATGCGACCTGGGCTCTTTGGCCAACGCCATAGACCTATTTTGTCACAATACAAAGATATTGGATCAATAATGGTTGGAACTACTCCTAGCTCCGAAATGAACTTCCTCATCCAAACGGCTTCCTTGGCAGTATCATTTGCAGCAATGTACTCAGCTTCCATCGTTGAGTCTGCAACGGTATCCTGTTTGGAACTCTTCCAACTTACCGTCCCTACATTGAGGGTAAATGCAAACCCTGAGATAGACTTGCTGTCATCCTTGTCACTCTGGAAGCTTGAATCGCTAAAGGCCTCCATTTGGAGATCCCCATTACCATACACCAAGAACAATTCTTTAGTTCTTCGCAAGTACTTAAGAATGTTCTTCACAACAATCGAGTGATTCTCCCCTGGGTTTGACTGATACCTGCTTACTACACTAAGTGCATAAGCTACATCAAGACATGTACACAACATCGCATACATTATCGATCATACTGCCGAAGCATAGGGAATAATGCTCATGCGAGCTCTCTCTTTATCAGACTTTGGGCAATCGTCCATGGAGAGAGTGACCCCGTGGCAAGTGGGTAAGGCACCCCGCTTGGAGTCTTCCATACTAAACCTCTTTAGGATGGTGTTGATGTACTTGGTTTGGGACAATCCCAATACCCGTTTGGATCTATCCCTATAGATCCGTATGCCCAATATGTACGTGGCATCACCCAGGTCCTTCATTGAGAACCTTTGTGATAAGAATGATTTGACCGACTGTAGTATAGGAATATCATTTCCTATCAGAAGTATGTCATCCACGTACAATACGAGGAATGCGACAGATTTCCCTACAGTCTTATTATAAACACAAGGTTCATCTGGATTTTTGATAAAATCAAACTCTTTGATAACATCATCAAAACAGATGTTCCAACTCCGCGATGCCTGCTTTAATCCATAAATGGATTTAAGCAACTTACATGCTTTTCCGCTGCTCCCACTGTCAATGAAGCTCTCTGGCTGATCCATATAAACGCATTCATCTAAATCACCATTTAGAAATGCAGTTTTAACGTCCATCTGCCAGATTTCATAGTCGTAGTGAGCAGCAATAGCAAGTAGGATCCGAATGGATTTAAGCATGGCTACCGGAGAGAAAGTCGCGTCATAGTCCAAACTCGGTCTTTGACGAAAACCTTTCGCTACCAACCTTGCCTTATAGGTCTCTACCTGTCCATCTACACCGATCTTTCTTTTAAAGATCCATTTGCAGCCTACAGGTTTTATCCCGGAGGGTACATCCTCCAAAGTCCATACTTTGTTGGTGTACATGGACTCCATTTCGGATCTCATGGCATCCAACCATTTCACAGAGTCACCACTCGTGATAGCTTGATGAAAACTGGCAGTATCATCATCATCCATGATGCAATCTTCTCTATCACCATCAATGAGAAAACCGTAGTATCTCTCCGGTGGGCGAGAAGTCCTACCAAATCTACGGAGTGGCTGAGGTTCATTAGATTCTGTTACAACATCAGGTTCAGCCAAGTCGTCATTTATAACTTGTGTTTCTAGAACCTCTTCTAGATCTACCACATTGCCATCGGTATCATTTGGAAAAATCTCATTTTCTAAAAACGTGGCATACTGAGAAACAAACACCTTTGTTCCTCCTTGTGGTAGAAAATATACCCAAACGAATGTTTTGGATATCCCACAAATATACATTTGACTGATCGTGTCTCTAGTTTGTCTGGATTCTGCTTTTTGACAAAAGCCGGACAACCCCAAATCTTAACTCGTTTAAGAGATGGTCTCTACCCATGCCATATCTCATATGGAGTGGTAGACACGGTCTTGGTTGGAACTTTGTTTAACAGAAAAGCTGCAGTTTCCAATGCATGCCCCTAAAACGAGAGGGGTAACTCCGAATCACTCATCATGGATCGTACCATATCTAATAGGGTACGATTCCTCCGCTCTGACACACCGTTGTGCTGTGGTATGTAAGGGGGAATGAGCTGAGAGAGAATCCCATTCTCTTTTAGGAAGTCCAAGAACTCAGTACTTAAGTACTATCCACCTCGATCTGATCGAAGTATCTTGATTCTCATTCCTGTTTGGTTTTCTACTTCAAGTTTGTACTCCTTGAATTTCTCAAAATCTTCACACTTATGCTTTATCAAAAACACATGACCGAATCTTGAGAAATCATCAGTAAAAGTTATGAAGTAAGAAAAACTGCCTCTTGCATCTGTAGACATTGTCCCACATACATCACTATGTATGAGGCCTAGGAGCTCAGTAGCTCTTTCTCCGTGTCCAGTAAACGGAGTTTTGGTCATTTTACCTTTGATACAAGACTGGCAAGTTGCATAAGATTTATACTCAAAAGAATTTAAATATCCATCTTTATGAAGCTTGTTTAGTCTTGTTTCATTAATATGACCAAGTCTACAATGCCAAAGAAAAGCTTTATTTATATCTGAAAAATTTCTTTTACTTGTGTGTTGAATGTTGAAAACTGTGTGTTGATTAAGGACGTATATCCCGTTATTAAGTGTACCATAACCAATCAACTCTTGATTAAGTCTAATGTTCATAACATTATGTTGCACAGCAAAATGATATCCTTCATTGTCTAACAAAGAAACGGATATAATATTACAAAGCATACTTGGCACAAAATAACATGGGTTCAAAACCAATTTACAACCCGATAGCAACCCTAGGTGATACTCTCCTACTGAAACTGCATTTACATTGGAACCATTTCCAACTTGGAGAGTATGCTCACCTGTCTTCAAAACACAGCTATTTCTCAACGCCTGCACAGAATTGCAAATATGAGAACCCGAACCGGTATCTAATACCCAGGAAGCAGAGTTAATAGAAAAACAGTTTTCAATTACGAACACACTTGAAGCTGAAGCATCACCATGCTTCTTCTTGAGTTCAAGGTACTCATTACAGTTCCGCTTCCAGTGTCCCGTCTTTTTGCAGTGGAAACATTCTCCTTTTCCCGATTCCCCAACCTTGGATTTGTCTTTCCCCTTAAACTTTTTGACTCCACCCTTAGGTTTGATGGGTTTCTTCTTCATCTTTCCCTTGGCCGTAGCCTTCGGGCGAGAGGAGGAAGATGTCCCAACAAACAAAACGGGAGTCTTCACTGACTTCAGCGTGCTCTCTGCACTCCTCAACATATTAAGGAGTTCAGGTAGTTCCTTCTCCATGTTGTGCATGTTGAAGTTAACTATAAATTGAGCAAAGGTGGAGGGGAGAGACTGCAAAATAATATCCGTATATTGCTCATTGTCCATTGTCCACCTAAGATCCTCAAGCTCTTCTATGAGAGCTATCATCTTCAGAACATGGTCTCCTACTGCTGTGCCAGGGGCTATTCGCATCTGAAACGGCTTTCTGGATGCTTCGTATCGTAATACGCGAGATTGCTCTCTATACAACTCTTTTGTATGGAGGAATATGGATTGTACGTCCATATTCTCGTGCTGCTTCTGATGTGTGTTATGCATCGATGCAAGTGCGAGGCATTTGGCTGTGGAACAGTCAGCGTCCCATGTCTTGCGGATTTCCCTATCCGCAACTGAAGGTTTAGGACCTAGGATGGGCGGGGTTAGAGCCGTGAGGACTTATGATACCTTATCATAAGTCAAGGCAATGTTGAGATTCCTCAGCCAGTCTTTATAATTGGTCCCATTCAGTTTATTTTTATCTAATAGAATCTTGAGTCCTGACATTTGTATCTGCTATTAAGAGAGAGATAAGAATACACTCAGCGAAAGCTCTTGCAAAGATCAGATTGGTTATTATCTTGTCTAATCGATGTCTCCCACTGTTTTATCAAATTTTCTTTAAAACCTTTAGAAAGAAAACTAGCCGGGATTAATTACATTCTACAACTTCGCTAACCGTTCAGCCAGGCCGGTGCCGGTACTTGAGGGAGGTTCCCCGTGCTTTCGCACGGACCTAATTAAAATAAATCTCGTCTTCCCAGAGGCGTAGCCCCGTTTGACACCTTTCTAGACACCTAATGGGTTAGCTAATTGTAAAGTGCAAAACTCTCCCGAGAGCAAATTTTGCTCACAGTTGGATCGGGATCCTACTATCATATAGAAGGTATGCAATCTCATTGCAAATTTCAAGTCTTGAAATTCCCGATATTATTTTTACCCCTAGCACTCATTACCTTAACTATAGTCAACATATCATAAGTACTAGTCAAGTTCTTCCCGTCATTTCGTGATTAACTAGATCCACCCACATTAACCTTAACTAAAGTCAACATAATCATATGAATGTCCTAACTAATCTGCATCATATGCAGTGTAGGAAGACATCACTTAGCTACCGTACATTGCGCCTTAACTAAAGTCAAAATACGCAGCACGAATACTAAGTACTCTACTTCCTAAAATGACGGAGGGCTGTGGATAGTTTTTAAGAAAACTTTTAACGTTTTGAACTTGATATCGTTATAGAATCCAATGGGTTTAAAAGGAGTGGCTTAAGCTCCGCATTTTGAAACTTGCTTTTTCATAAAAGGCCGAGTGTGTTTCAAATCCGATTCTACAACATCTTTTTAGGTTCATTTTTCATTTACATTAATCTCATTAATGTAGTCCCATCATTTAAGTCCTAAAGCCATCACAGAAAGAAACGAAAATATAACATACGCTTATGCTACTCGCATTCGTCACAGTGTCCCGTTATGCACCGTTAGGTTATTTAACTAACGTCATACCGGGAAGGGGCTAGCGTGAGTGCAAAACATAAGCAACGTCTATTATATATCATATATATAATATTACATTCGTCTCAGATATATATTAAAAGATCACATCACATAATATAAGCAGCAGAAGCACATTTAATATAGGATATCTAGGAGATCCGTATTTTGTATCTAGCCAGCAATAGAAAATACGGATTCCACGGTCGCGATGAATAGCCAAGCCCACACCCCTAGAACCCTATGAGAGCAGCAAGTGACCCTACCAATTCTGGAGTTTAGGAGACCCGGTCTCGAATCCTCGAGATGGCCTCCCACTGAACCCTAGAACCCGGTTACTTGTGCCCTCCTTCATGGGTCTATCCTAATGCAGAAAAGTAAATAATATGCAACACTGGTGACATCATCCTCAACCCGGAAGTGCCCCAAATAAAAGAATATTATATACAAATGAATTTTACATGAATGAAAAGAAAACTCTCATCTCACATAAAACTCCCGGCTATTCAATCACGACAATCCTGCATATCAAATCTCAGCAACACATAATATCACATATCATCAACGTAAGTAAGTATGCGTACCCCGATTGTCGTTGATGTATAGCAATGAAACCGGCGATACACAACATACTACACTTACGGTCACAGAGAAATAAAATGAAAAACTACAACAATTGGAATCGTAACTGCCATTAGACAACACAAACCCGGAATATCACATATCCAAGATTTCATGCTTAACAATGTAAAGCTCGCATTTAGGTCTAACCCATGAAAATACTTTTTCTTAACAAGTCAGATAATTCAACAAGATTTTCGATTATTCCCGAGACCGAAATGCTAGATTTACACGCAACAAACAAATTTTTAGATTCTAATTATTGTATCACATACTAATAAACTAGGCGCAGTTAAAACATTCAATCGAACGATTGAACACCCAAAGACCTCTCAGAAAGCTCAACACTTGAGCAGCTTTAAAATTTACCAGAAACTGCAACAAGTACATACGGGCCAGTGCAAGAAGGCACAGTCCAAGCTTCACCAACGGCGCTGCGGAACCGCAGCAGAATGACTATTCATGCCGCGGTTCCGCGGTCGTATAGTGGAGTTAGGGCTTCGTACTTCTTGTGGGCCTATAAAAAACCCTGCACGATTTTCTAGGTATTTTTAATGTGAAAAAATCCACGTTTTTGAAAAATGTCCAGAGAGCACCCTTCGGGCGTCGATTTTTGTTCGATCGAGGTTTTTAACGTCGTCTAGGTTACTCTAAAGCTCTAGCTTGGCTCTGATACCACTGTAGGGTTTCCTTGTCACCTCATATAGGGTTTGGAAGCATCACACATGCCACTACTTGATTTTAAGAGGTGCTAAGCAAACTTAATTAGGAATCGAACTAAAAATATTGAGTAACAACTAATAGTATCACCAGAAAAAGTTAATCTATCACTAAGTGGAGAAACTACAACCTTTGTATACCTCCTAGGGTGACTCCTTGGATCTCCTAGAGTTTGGAAAGGCTCGCTTGAACACTTCCGAGTCCACGACGATCCACCCGAAGTCCTTTGCTCAAAGCTTGTTGCTTCACTTGATTTTTCAAATCGGTGGAGCAAACACCCTACATAAGAGAGCTAGAGATGTGTAGGATGATGAAGTGGTTTATGTTATCACTTAAAACCCTCTCCTTTTCTTTTCCTCACTCTAAACAAATCTCAAAAGATCTTGAAGAAGGAGGAAGATGAAGATGGCAAAGCTTTTTGAAGATAATGATAATTCTTATGTTTTAAAAATAAAACAAAAGGATATATATGTGAGACACTCTCACAACAAACCATGGTTAATATAAATATCTAGATATTTTGTGATGAGTTAAAGAACAAAGGAAATTAACCAAGGTTAAGTCAATGGTCAAACAAAGAAGTGTGTAGAAACTATGAGTCATTTATAAAGAAATGAGTCATTAGTTAATTTCCTTTATCATTTAACTTAAAACAAAAACTATATATTAATATGAACCATGTGAGTCTTTGTTGGATATATGTATGCCCTAGAGGCCATTATGTGATAGTTGATGTATCTATACATGTATATATATTCAGTTTACATTCTTGCTCGACATGATAGTATGCTATCTGGTTTCTCTTTATCTGACATGTTGATTTGATCATGCTTTTATTTCATTCATACATGCTGATAAAGCCCTAAGGATATCGGCTTGACTACTCTGATTATGATGCAGATCATACTAGTGGGACATCTGTAGTCTATAAGCATATCCTGAAATGTCCCTAGTCGGAGGTGTATCGAGACGGGGCATCGATATACCAGAGTAGACTAGCGTATATGATACTAGGCCCATGTGATGGGCGACGGATGTTCCCACATTCGTCGATGTTTGACATCAAGATCATATACGGGTGCTCAGTGGTGACTGGGTACACTGGACGGACTCGCCGAGAACTCCTATATGGTATTATATATATCGTCGAATAGCAGTTCTCAGGTGACACTAGTACAGGTTAGTCTGTAGACCCGAGATCGTCATGGAGTCTTGTGTGTTCTCCCACTGTACTTTGATTGCCACCCTACCACGGCTCTACTGAGTCGTGCAAACAGGTGGCCATTGGGTACAGTCCCGAGACACACGAAGGCAATGAGCGATAGGAGGGGTTTCGTCTCTCCCGGTATTGGGAGTTGATGCAGTGCTGTGTTCGACTGGTTATAACAGCAAGTCCCTGGCCAGGGCTGCTGAGATTTACTGATAAGTGTTATCAGTAGTTTCTCGATCTGTTATAGACCATTCACCGACACGACTTATTGAGTTATTGGGGTCGACGTGACCATCCCTAGGCTCGATATGCAGCATATCTGACGAAGAGACCGGACTGTACGGTAGTGTTGCCAGATGGCTCGATGGGAGTTGTAGCAGGTTCGCTTGTTGTCTTCTGATCGCTCAATACCCGGGTGGCCGTTACGTTTAGCTGACCTCTTGCGGCTTGAGGGCACTTGATATGATCATTACCCTCTGCCGGAGTATTGACGAGTCTTAGAGTCCCACAGAGGAGTTACCCAGTCCAGGCGAAACGTTGTGGTGCGCATATGCGATATGCGCATACACCCGATTGAAATGTGCGTATATGATACCGAACATTGATCGGGTGAATTGCTTTTGGTGGGGTCATATGAGATATGACCGGATTGATAAATCAAGTGTTGATTTATCATTTAACCATAAGTTGTCTCACTTGAAACTTTTCTAGGGTTTGATGGATGTATGCATGCATGAATGTGTTTCTATTTTTCTTTTCTAGTTTCATGCACATGAAGATGTGCATACATGTACACATACATACATCAAACCATCATGGTTGATTATATATGGAAATGGTGGCAATATAAGCTTCACACCATAGATTAAATTATGGATAATTATTTAATTTTGGTTTTAAAAGAAAATGAAAAAGGAAAGGATAATTATGATAGTTTCTACATGCTTCTTCTAACCTAACCATGTTCACCTACCACTAAACCATGGTTATCTTTTCCTTTATCATTCTAAACCCAAGTTAAATTAATCATCCATCTTTTAATCATGGTTGGAGTCAAGAAGGATTAAATATATATAGTGATATTTATTTTCTTTTTAAGGTTAACCAATGGGTTATCATTTTTATCTCTTGAAAGAAAAAGCCACCATTTTCATCCTCCTTCTTCTTCTTCTCTCTAGTTCTTTTCTAGTGAGTGATACACAACAAAAGAAAGGTTTTTGAAGTGAGATTCAAAGCCACAACAACATTCTACACAAGCTTAGCCGTTTTGTTTAGAGTGTTATCTTCGGTTTGACGAAGTAGTGAGCTTGGACGGATATCTCCGCGGTGGATCATCGTGGACACAAAAGGACACCAAGAGGACCTCGTCTCAACACCAAAGAGCCTAAGGAGCGAATCAAAAACGGGAGCTACAAAGGTTGTAGCGTTCAAACCCTAATTTTTGTTAGCTTAAAGTTTAATAAACCTAACTTTCTAGGATCGATTCCTATGCTTGTTAGTTTAGCACCATAAAAAGGAAAACTTTAGGACATGTGATGCTTGTAATCTCTTCATAGGGTGCTATACTAACCTTACATTGGTATCAGAGCCGACCTAGACCGTTAGGCGCCCTTTTTGCGAAGTGAAAAGTCCGATCGAAACATAATACGGAAATATGGGATGCTTTCTGGAAATTTTTTTAAAACTGATCTTTTTCAGAATTAAAAATTCTCAAAAAATAGAGCAGGTAAAAATTAAGAGATCTGGAAAATTCGTACCCATGAACAGTAAAGAGGAGCGCGGAAGCGCGGCATAAGCAGGCTTATGCCGCGCTTCCGCGGCCAAATGTGGGGCCCTCTGATATTTTTTTGCACAGTAATTTTCTTTACCTGCTACAGTACATTTTGAGAGTGTTTAATCTGAATCTGATGTTGAAAATTCTGGAGATGGTTATGAACTAGTTGTTTCGATCGGAGTTTTTCATTTCGTATTTCTTTTCCGGGTAAACTAGAAAGTATTGAAGTGTTTGAACGATTATCATTTACTCAATATTCACGGGGTTTAAATAGTTTGGAGATGTGTGCAAGTTTTTTTGCGGTGGTCCCTCTAGAAGACAACAAACCTTAACTCGATTATGTGACCGTCTCGAACTGCCCTTTGAACCTTAGGGTTTGGGGCAGTACGGCGTGCCACATGTGAGGCGTTGGCTTGACCCTTCTACGGCTGGACCGCCGCTACTGTGTCACACTCCGGATCTTTGAACCCTGCTCAAGTGTTGAGCTTTAGTGAATCTTGGGTGCTTGACAGTTCGTTCGAAAACTTTAATACTGTCTGTTTATCTGGAATGTGATACAATATGTGGAATTCAAATAGTGTAGACATGAAATACGAAATATGTGATATTTCGCATTTATGATGTCTAATGAGAATCTGGATTCCAAATATTGTAGTTTTACACTTTCTTTTCTGCGACCGTAAGTGTAGTATGTTAGATATCGCCGGTTTCGTTGCTATACATCAACGACAATCGGGGTACGCATACTTACTTACGTTGATGATATATGATATTATGTGTTGCTGAGATATGATGTGCAGGATTGTCGCGATCGAATAGCCGGGGGGTTTTTGTGAGATGAGAGTTTTATATTTTCATTCATGTAAATTCAAATGTAATGTAATATTCTTTTATTTGGGGCACTTCCAGGTTGCGGTTGTGTCACCAGTGTTGTATATTATTTACTTTTCCGCATTAGGATGGACCCAAGGAGGGGAGCACAGGTGACCGGGTTCTGGGGTTCAGTGGGAGGCCATCTCGAGGAGTCGAGACCGGGTCTCCTAAACTCCAGGATTGGTAGGGTCACTTGCTGCTCTCGTAGGGGTCCAGGGTGTGGGCTTGGCTATTCATCGCGACTGTGGAATCCGTATTTTCTATTCTGGCTAAATACTAAATACGGACGTCCTAGTATATCCCACGTTATATCTATATTTCTGCTGCCTGTGTTCTGTGATATCTGAGACGAATGACTTATTATATATATGATATATAGTAGACGTTGCTTATGTTTTACACCCGCGCTAGTCCCGTTCCGGTATGCCGTTAGTTAAGTAACCTAACGGTGCATAGCGGAACATTGCGGCGAATGCGGATGGCATAAGTGTACGTGTTATTTTCGTTTCTTTTCTGTGATTGGCTTAAGGACTTAAATGATGGGATTACATTAATGTGATTAATGTAAAGAAAATAAACCTAAAAGATGTTGTAGAATCGGATTTAAAAACTACTCGGCTATTTATGAAAAAGCTATATTTCAAAAACTGCGGAGCTTAAGCCACTCTTTTTTTTTTGAAAAACTGTTTGATTCTACAACGATATCAAGTTCAAAGCGTTAAAGATTTTTCTTAAAAATCATTCGCAACCCTCCGTCATTTTAGGAAGTAGAGTACTTAGTATTCGTGCTACGTTTGTTGACTTTAGTTAAGGCGTAGTGTACGGTAGCTAAGTGATGTCTTCCTACACTGCATATGATGCAGATTAATTAGGACATTCATACGACTTTGTTGACCATAGTTAAGGGTCATATGGGTGGGTCTAATTGATCAAGAAATGACGGGTAGAACTTGACTGGTACTTATGATTTGTTGACCATAGTTAAGGTCATAAGTGCTAGGGGTAAAAATTACATCGGGAATTTCAAGTGTTGAAATTTGCAATGAGATTGCATACCTTCCATGTGATGGTTGGATCCCGATCCCACTGTGGGCAATGGTTGCTCCTAGGAGAGTTTTATAGTTTACAATTAGCTAACTCATTAGGTGTCTAGAAAGGTGTTAACGGGGCTCCGCCTCTGGGAAAACGAGGTTTACTCTAATTAGGTCCGTGCGAAAGCACGGGGAACCTCCCTCAAAGTACCGACACTGGCCTGGCTGAACGGTTAGCGAAGTTGTAGACTGTAATTAATCCTGGCTAGTTTTTCTTTTTAAGGTTTGAAAGAAAAACTTGATAAAAAGCAGTGGGAAACATCGATTAGACAAGATAATAAACCAATCTAATCTGTGCAAGAGCTTTCGCTGAGTGTATTCTTTTCTCTCTCTTAATGGCAGATACCAAATGACTGGACTTAAGCTTCTATTAGATAAGAACAAACTGAATGGAACCAACTATAAAGACTGGCTAAGGAATCTGAAGATCGCCTTGACATATGATAAAGTATCATATGTCCTCACGGCTTCAGCCCCGCCCGTCCCAGGCCCAAAATCCTCAGTTGCGGACATTGAAGTCCGCAAGACATGGGACGCTGACTGTGCCATGGCAAAATGCCTCGCGCTTGCATCGATGGACAACACACATCAAAAGCAGCACGAGGACATGGACATTCACGGGATTTTACTCCATACAAAGGAGTTGTATGGGGAGCAGTCCCGCGTATTACGATACGAGGCATCAAAGAAACTGTTTCACATGCGGATGGCCCCTGGCACACCAGTAGCAGACCATGTTTTGAAGATGATAGCTCTTATAGAAGAGCTTGAGGACCTCGGATGGACTATGGACAATGAACAATATATTGATATTATTCTGCAGTCCCTCCCCTCCACCTTTGCTCAGTTCATAGTGAACTTCAACATGCATGGCATGGAGAAGGATCTCCCTGAACTCCTTAATATGTTAAGGAGTGCAGAGAGCACTATGAAGTCGGCAAAGACTCCCGTTATGACGATTGGACAGTCTTCTTCTTCTCGCCCGAAAGCTAAGGCCAAGGGAAAGAAAAAGAAGAAACCCACTAATCCTAAGGGTGGAGTCAAAAAGGCGAAGGGAAAGGGAAAGTCCACGGCTGGAGACCCAGGGAAAGGCGAGTGTTTTCATTGCCACAAGACAGGACACTGGAAGCGCAACTGCACAGAGTACCTAAGTCTCAAGAAGAAGCATGGTGATGCTTCCGCTTCAGGTGCGTTTGTGACTGAAAACTGTTTTTCTATAAACTCTGCTTCCTGGGTATTGGATACCGGTTCAGGTTCTCACATTTGCAATTCTATGCAGGGGTTGAGAAATAGCAAGGTTTTGAAGACAGGTGACCATACTCTCCGCGTTGGAAATGGTTCCAATGTACATACAGTCGCAGTGGGAGAGTATCACTTGGGGTTGCCGTCTGGATGTATTTTGATTTTGAATCCATGTTATTTTGTACCTGATATGTTGTGTAATATTATATCTGTTTCTTTGTTGGACAATGAAGGGTATAATTTTGTATTACAAAACAATGTTATGAACATTTACCTGAATCAAATGTTGATTGGGTGTGGTACACTTAATAACGGAATATATGTCCTAAATCAACACACAGTTTTCAGTATACAACACACTAATAAAAGAAAACTTTCAGAATTAAATGAAGCTTTTCTTTGGCATTGTAGACTTGGTCATATTAACGAAACAAGACTAAACAAGTTACACAAAGATGGATATTTAAATCCTTTTGAATATAAATCTTATGCGACTTGCCAGTCTTGTATCAAGGGTAAAATGACCAAAACTCCGTTTACTGGACACGGAGAAAGAGCTACTCAGCTCCTGGGCCTCATACATAGTGATGTATGTGGGCCTATGTCTACACAGGCTAGAGGCGGTTTTTCATACTTCATTACATTCACCGATGATTTCTCAAGATTCGGTCATGTATTTTTATTAAAGCATAAGTCCGACGCTTTCGAGAAGTTCGTTGAATATAAACAAGAAGTAGAAAAACAAACCGGCTTGAGTATTAAGATGCTTCGATCAGATCGAGGTGGTGAGTATCTCAGTGCAGAATTTGCAAACTTCCTAAAAGAGAATGGGATTCTCTCTCAGCTCACTCCTCCTTACACACCACAGCACAACGGTGTGTCAGAACGACGGAATAGGACCCTATTAGATATGGTCCGGTCCATGATGAGTGACGCTGAGTTACCAGTCTCGTTTTGGGGACATGCGTTGGAGACTGCAGCGTTTCTGCTAAACAGGGTTCCGACCAAAGCTGTGTCTACCACGCCATATGAGATATGGAATGGGAAGAGACCATCTCTTAAGAGAATTAAGATTTGGGGTTGCCCGGCCTATGTTAAAAAGCAGAATCCGGACAAACTCGAGACACGGTCAGTCATGTGTAACTTTGTGGGATATCCAAAGAATTCTTATGGGTATCTGTTCTACCACAAGGAGGAACAAAAAGTGTTTGTTTCTCAGTATGCCACATTCTTGGAAAAAGAGTTTTTTACGGATAGAGATAATGGCAAGGTGGTAGATCTAGAAGAGGTTCTAGAGACACAAACTACGAATGACGATTTGGTCGAACCGGCTGTTGCAACAGAAACTGAAGAACCTCGGCCACTCCGGAGGTCTGGTAGGACTTCTCGCCCACCGGAGAGGTACTACGGTTTCCTCATTGATGGTGACAGAGAAGACTGTATCATAGATGATGATGATCCTACCAGTTTTCAGCAAGCTATCACGAGTGGTGACTCTGTGAAGTGGCTGGATGCCATGAGATCCGAAATGGAGTCTATGTACACCAACAAAGTATGGACTTTGGACGTTGTACCCCCTGGGGTAAAACCTGTAGGGTGCAAATGGATCTTTAAAAGAAAGATTGGTGTGGATGGGCAGGTAGAGACCTATAAGGCAAGACTTGTGGCGAAAGGTTTTCGTCAAAGACCAGGATTGGACTATGACGAAACTTTTTCGCCCGTAGCCATGCTTAAATCTATTCGGATCCTACTTGCTATTGCTGCTCACTACGACTATGAAATCTGGCAGATGGACGTTAAAACAGCATTTCTAAATGGAGATTTAGAAGAATGCGTTTATATGGATCAGCCAGAGGGCTTCATTGACAGTGGGAGCAGCGAGAAAGCATGTAGATTGCTTAAATCCATATATGGGTTAAAGCAGGCATCTCGGAGTTGGAACATCTGTTTCGATGATGTTATCAAAGAGTTTGATTTCATCAAAAATCCAGATGAACCTTGTGTTTATAGGAAGGCTGTAGGAAGAGCTGTCACATTCCTCGTATTGTACGTGGATGACATTCTTCTGATAGGAAATGATATTCCTATGCTACAGTCGGTCAAATCATTCTTATCACTGAGGTTCTCCATGAAGGACCTGGGTGATGCCACATACATCCTGGGCATAAGGATCTATAGAGATAGATCCAAAAAGTTATTGGGATTGTCCCAAACCAGGTACATCAACACCATCCTAAAAAGGTTTAGTATGGAAGACTCCAAGCGGGGTGCCTTACCCGCTTGCCATGGAGTCACTCTCTCCAAGGATTCTTGTCCAAAGACTGATGAAGAGAGAGCTCGCATGACCATTATACCTTATGCTTCGGCAGTAGGGTCTATAATGTATGCGATGTTATGTACACGCCCAGATGTAGCTTATGCACTTAGTGTTGTAAGCAGGTATCAATCCAACCCAGGGGAGAACCACTGGACAGCTGTGAAGAACATTCTTAAGTACTTGCGAAGGACTAAAGAATTGTTCTTGGTGTATGGTAATAAAGATCTCCAAATGGAGGCCTTTACCGATTCGAGCTTCCAGAGCGATAAGGATGACAGCAAATCTATCTCAGGGTTTGTATTCACTCTCAATGGAGGGGCGGTAAGTTGGAAGAGTTCCAAACAAGATACCGTTGCAGACTCTACGATGGAAGCTGAGTACATTGCTGCAAATGATGCCGCCAAGGAAGCCGTCTGGATGAAGAAGTTCGTCTCGGAGCTAGGAGTAGTTCCAACCATTATTGATCCAATACCTTTGTATTGTGACAATAATGGGGCGATGGCGTTAGCCAAGGAACCCAGATCCCATCAGCGATCCAGACACATCCTGAGGCGCTTTCATTTGATCCGGGAGATTGTAGATCGCCGCGAGATCGAGATTAAGAGAGTAGACACAAAGAACAACGCCGCGGATCCATTCACCAAGGCCCTCCCTCAGCCGCAGCATGAGCGACTCTTTGAGATGTTGGGTATGAGATACGCCAATAACTGGCCTTAGTGCAAGTGGGAGATTGTTGGATATATGTATGCCCTAGAGGCCATTATGTGATAGTTGATGTATCTATACATGTATATATATTCAGTTTACATTCTTGCTCGACATGATAGTATGCTATCTGGTTTCTCTTTATCTGACATGTTGATTTGATCATGCTTTTATTTCATTCATACATGCTGATAAAGCCCTAAGGATATCGGCTTGACTACTCTGATTATGATGCAGATCATACTAGTGGGACATCTGTAGTCTATAAGCATATCCTGAAATGTCCCTAGTCGGAGGTGTATCGAGACGGGGCATCGATATACCAGAGTAGACTAGCGTATATGATACTAGGCCCATGTGATGGGCGACGGATGTTCCCACATTCGTCGATGTTTGACATCAAGATCATATACGGGTGCTCAGTGGTGACTGGGTACACTGGACGGACTCGCCGAGAACTCCTATATGGTATTATATCTATCGTCGAATAGCAGTTCTCAGGTGACACTAGTACAGGTTAGTCTGTAGACCCGAGATCGTCATGGAGTCTTGTGTGTTCTCCCACTGTACTTTGATTGCCACCCTACCACGGCTCTACTGAGTCGTGCAAACAGGTGGCCATTGGGTACAGTCCCGAGACACACGAAGGCAATGAGCGATAGGAGGGGTTTCGTCTCTCCCGGTATTGGGAGTTGATGCTGTGCTGTGTTCGACTGGTTATAACAGCAAGTCCCTGGCCAGGGCTGCTGAGATTTACTGATAAGTGTTATCAGTAGTTTCTCGATCTGTTATAGACCATTCACCGACACGACTTATTGAGTTATTGGGGTCGACGTGACCATCCCTAGGCTCGATATGCAGCATATCTGACGAAGAGACCGGACTGTACGGTAGTGTTGCCAGATGGCTCGATGGGAGTTGTAGCAGGTTCGCTTGTTGTCTTCTGATCGCTCAATACCAGGGTGGCCGTTACGTTTAGCTGACCTCTTGCGGCTTGAGGGCACTTGATATGATCATTACCCTCTGCCGGAGTATTGACGAGTCTTAGAGTCCCACAGAGGAGTTACCCAGTCCAGGCGAAACGTTGTGGTGCGCATATGCGATATGCGCATACACCCGATTGAAATGTGCGTATATGATACCGAACATTGATCGGGTGAATTGCTTTTGGTGGGGTCATATGAGATATGACCGGATTGATAAATCAAGTGTTGATTTATCATTTAACCATAAGTTGTCTCACTTGAAACTTTTCTAGGGTTTGATGGATGTATGCATGCATGAATGTGTTTCTATTTTTCTTTTCTAGTTTCATGCACATGAAGATGTGCATACATGTACACATACATACATCAAACCATCATGGTTGATTATATATGGAAATGGTGGCAATATAAGCTTCACACCATAGATTAAATTATGGATAATTATTTAATTTTGGTTTTAAAAGAAAATGAAAAAGGAAAGGATAATTATGATAGTTTCTACATGCTTCTTCTAACCTAACCATGTTCACCTACCACTAAACCATGGTTATCTTTTCCTTTATCATTCTAAACCCAAGTTAAATTAATCATCCATCTTTTAATCATGGTTGGAGTCAAGAAGGATTAAATATATATAGTGATATTTATTTTCTTTTTAAGGTTAACCAATGGGTTATCATTTTTATCTCTTGAAAGAAAAAGCCACCATTTTCATCCTCCTTCTTCTTCTTCTCTCTAGTTCTTTTCTAGTGAGTGATACACAACAAAAGAAAGGTTTTTGAAGTGAGATTCAAAGCCACAACAACATTCTACACAAGCTTAGCCGTTTTGTTTAGAGTGTTATCTTCGGTTTGACGAAGTAGTGAGCTTGGACGGATATCTCCGCGGTGGATCATCGTGGACACAAAAGGACACCAAGAGGACCTCGTCTCAACACCAAAGAGCCTAAGGAGCGAATCAAAAACGGGAGCTACAAAGGTTGTAGCGTTCAAACCCTAATTTTTGTTAGCTTAAAGTTTAATAAACCTAACTTTCTAGGATCGATTCCTATGCTTGTTAGTTTAGCACCATAAAAAGGAAAACTTTAGGACATGTGATGCTTGTAATCTCTTCATAGGGTGCTATACTAACCTTACAGTCTTGCATTGCCATCTTCAATATATCAACAACCATGATATATATGCATGTATGTATGTGTGTATGCACATCAACATGTACATATACATGCATACATCCATCAAAAGAATAGGGTTTAATAAAAGTGAGCTAAAAGTCATTATTAAATCAACATTTGATTTAATAAACCGGTCATATCACATACGACCCGACCAATAGTAAACACCTGATTAACATACGGTATCTCATACACGTATTTAATCGAGTTCCCGCGCATATCTCATATGCACACCACATCGTTTTGCCTGAGCTAGGAAACTTCTGTGTGGGACTCTAAGACTCGTCAATACGCCGGCAATAGGTGATGATCACATCAAACACCTACAATCCGCAAGCGGTCAGCTAAACGTAACAGCCACCCAGGTATTGAGCGATCAGAAGAAGAACAAGCGAACCTGTCAAAACTCCCGTCAATCCAACTGGCAACACTTACCGTACAGTCCGGTCTCTTCGTCAGATATGCTGCATATCGAGTCTAGGGATGGAATCGTCGACCCTAATAACTCAATAAGTCATGCCGGTATATGGTCTACAACAGATCGAGAAACTATTGATAACACTTATCAGTAATATCTCAGCAGCCCTGGCCAGGGACTTCCTGTTATAGAAAATCGTGCACAGCACAGCATCAACCCCCAATACCGGGTGAGACGAAACCCCTCCTATCGCTCATTGCCTTCATATGCCTTGGGACTGTACCCAAAGTCCACCTATTTGTACGACTTTGAAGAGTCGTAGTAGGGTGGAGATCAAGATACAGTGGGAGGACACACAAGACTCTATGGCGATCTCGGGTCTACAGACTAACCTGTACCGGTTTCACCTGAGAACTGCTATCCGACGTATGATATAATACCACATAGGAGTTCTCGGTGAGTCCGTTCAGTGTACCCAGTCTCACTGAGCACCCGTATACAATCTTTGGTGTCAGCACACCAGATGGATATGGGATCATCCATCGCCCATCATATGGAACAAGAATGGTATACGCTAGGCCACACTGGAATATCGATGCCCTGCTCGATATACCTACGACTAGGAACATTTCAAGGATATGCTTATAAACTACAGGTGTCCCATTAGTATGATCCACATCATAATCCCAGTAGTCAAGCCAATATCCTTAGGGCTTTATCAACATGTACGAAATGAGTAAAAACATGATCAAGTGAACATATCATAAAGAGAAACCAGATAGCATACTATCATGTCGAGCAAGACTGTCCTCTGAATATATATATTTATACACATCAGTACATACACTATCATATAATGGCATCTAGGGCATACATATATCCAACAGTACTGTCGAGTGTTTAGAGTCCCACATAGAGAGTTTCTTTGGTTCAGGCGAAACGATGTGGTGGCCATATGTTTATACGTGCAGGGTTTTGATCGAATGATAATACCAGCCGGCTTAGGATTAAGTCGGATTATCAGGTATTGATTTAATAATTTACATATACACATTTTGATATGTATATTCTAGTATCATCTAGATTTTCGATCGAGCAGGGTTCCGATCGAATGATAATACTAGCCGGCTTAGGAGTAAGCCAGATTATTAAATCAGGTATTGATTTAATAATTTACATATAAATATTTCAATATATATTCTAGTGTTATCTAGGTTTTCGATCGGGATGTTGATAATACTTGCGGGCTTAGGATTAAGCCGGTTTGTTAAATCAGATATTTATTTAATACTAGTATTATATTAGTAGTATTATTCTATCTCTTGGGTATTTGTATTTTGGTACGAATACGGGTATGTATATACGGTAGAAAGTATTTTGTATTTATACAAAATACCTTCTAGAAGATGACACCTCATCATGCATTTTTTTACTTTTTTGATAATAGAAAATGAGGTGGAAAAGGTGGAAAAGAATGAGATGACATGAAGCATGGATGAAGCATGGCTTTGTATTTATTGCAAATACTATTGGAGTATGGTTGTGATTTTAAAAGAAAAGAAAATACTTCATAAAAACACTTATACATTCTTAACTTATCATTCTTCATGTGATGGTTTGTTCACTTGCTCTCTTCTCTTCATTTTCTTGAGTTCATTCTCTTGCAAATCCTTATCATTCTCATGTGTTATGAATCAAAGGATTTGAGATAGAAAACTACTACTAAATACTCACTACATCTCCCTGGTAACCTAGATTAGAAAACCAGGTTACTAAGTTGCTTCATTAGTGAAGCTAAGCTTGGATTATAAACACTCGGGTGGATCATCTACGATCAAGAAGGCCATCAAGCAAGCTTGATCTAGAAGACCTCGAGGAGCTTAAGAAGAGGAGTGAAGACCCGAAGGACATGTGTCTATCGGTATAACATTCTCTCATAATAGATAGATCTCTTGTAGCTTGCTAGTTAGGGTTATGGTTTGATCACTTGAGTTATATTGGTTGTGCCTGCTTAAAACTTTAATTTTTGTGCATTCTGCCTCTCTACTTTGATGTAGAGTGAGCATAACTCACCAACATTGTATCAGAGCCACTCCATAAACCTTAATTAGACAAGTTTGCAGTAATTTAGAGTTTTGATTGACGGAATTTTCCGAATCGCATTTCCATATCTTTGCTTGCTGTTCGAATTTTAAAGTTGTTCAAAAAATATTTCTGGTTGCATTAAAATTATGTGTAGGCAAAATTAGAGCCAAGAAAAAAATTTGGGCACCTAAACCCAAAATTTGACCGTGGAACAGAAACCAAATGCACCATTTGGCCACTGAACTGCAGTTCAATTTTGGCTACAGTGCCCCAAATTTTTTCTGGGGCTCTAATACATGGAAATATGATTTTTGGAATATTTGGTTTTGGTCCAGATGTGTTTGTGTACTGAATTGTACTTAGGGCCAATGCGGAAAGTTTTAATCGATCAAAATTTTAAATTTGTGTCTTTCTGAGCATTTGTTTCTGCGACCGTGAATATCATAGCACAGTATAATCCGACTGGTTGCTATATGTACAATCAGACAGGTTTACGAACATGATATTCGCGTTGATGTTTTGTCTTGCACTGATGTTATGGATGGATTGTCCTGGTGGATAGCCTATAGTGCAATGGTAGATGTACAGTGTTGATTCATTTGTATATTCATTATTGCGGGGTGAGCGTCCGACATGCGTCCGACATGTGGACTGCCGTTTCTGCCAGTTTGTATATTCTTTTATTGTGGTACGACCGGGTTGAGGTCGATGTCACCGTTTGTATATATATTTTTCTTTTCTGTACTAGGGTTAACCCATAGGGAAGTGCTTGAATAGCCGGGTTCTAAAGGGCAATGGGCTCACATCTCATGGCGATGAGACGGAGGGGGCCTTACTATAGAATTGGCGGGCTGTTCGCCGCACTCGTAGGGGTATAGGATGACCCATGGAGGGGTGCCCAAGTTACCGGATTCCGTGAAGTGCTGAGTGACCCATTCACTTTGTTGATTGGGGTTGCCTCACTTCCGGGATTGGCGGGTAAGTTGCCACACTCGTAGGGGTCTAGGTTCTTTATTGCACAGGCTATGCACACGACCGGGGAACGTTGAGTTTCATTTCCGGCTCAAATTAAACCCGGGGCTCCTAGATTATCCGTTATTTCATGTTGCTTATTGATGTTCTGTGATGTTGTTTATATCATGCCTAGGACGAATGGTTATATATATATATATTTATATATACTAGTAGATAGTGTATATGTTTTGCATCCGTGCTTGTCCTGCCCTGTCACGACCCACCCCCAAACACAGATGGTATTGTCCGCTCTGGACGAAGCCGCACGGTTTTGTCCCTTTGAATGAACCAGGGGCTACTTCCCAGTAGGTCACCCATCTTAGAATTTCTCTGGCTCAAGCACACTTAACTACGGAGTTTTTCAAACTCCGGAGTTCCGATTCATCCAAAAGGCGCCTCTGTGTTATAAGAGTGGCATCATTTCATTTATAGTTCAGACCGTGCCCTCTTTCGGAATGGAATTCGATACTCCCCATTGTTCTGGTTGGTCCCCCGTGTGCATCTGTATCGGATACATCCCCACCTCGATACCGGATAACATCACACTTCTCACGGGGTAGGTGGTATTCAGCCCCAACTCCACATGGGGTATTACATTCCCCCCCACTTAGAGCAATGGTTCGTCCTCGAACCACAGACCTACTTTTGAGGGACCGGCTCTGATACCATATTTGTCACGACCCGCCCCCAAACACAGATGGTATTGTCCGCACTGGCCGAAGCCGCACGGTTTTGTCCCTTTGAATGAACCCGGGGCTACTTCCCAGTAGGTCACCCATCCCAGAATTTCTCTGGCTCAAGCACACTTAACTACGGAGTTTTTCAAACTCCGGAGTTCCGATTCATCCAAAAGGCACCTCTGTGTGACATCATTTCATTTATAGTTCAGACCGTTCCTTTTTTCGGAATGGAATTCGATACTCCCCATTATTCTGGTTGGTCCCCCGTGTGCATCCGTATCGGATACATCCCCACCTCGATACCGGATAACATCACACTTCTCACGAGGTTGGTGGTATTCAGCCCCAACTCCACCTGGGGTATTACATGCCCCCGCTCTGCCGTTCGTTAAATAACCTAACGGTGCATTACGGGGCCCTGTGGCGAATGCAGATGGCATATACGTACATTTTATTTTCGTTCTTTTCTGGTGTGATAGAATTTAATTGATGGGACCACGTTAATTTTAATTAATGGAAGACAAATAACCTAAAAGATGATGCTGGAACAAATTTCGAAAAACTATAGTAATACTCTTTCGCTTTGCAAAGTGGTATTCGGTTAGGAATATCCAGCACCTCATTCGAGAAGGCAAGAGCCTAGATCCCTTCACGGGGAGTGACATCTTGAGAGAAAGTTTACATTACTATAGATTACTCAGTTTTCTTCAAAACCATTAGTTTTCAAAATCGGAGCCTAAACCACTCCTTTTCAAAACTGCTCGGTTCCTTCAACGATATCAAGTTCATTACGTTAAAAGTTTTTTCGCCAAAAATCTAGCCGTAGCCCTCCATCGTTTCAGATAATTACTACTTAGTATTCGTGCCGCGTTTGTTGATTATTCGTTAAGGCGTAGTGTACGGTAGCTAAGTAATGATTGTCTGTAGCATAGATAATGCGATTGGTTAGGACGGTCGTATGACTTTGTTGATTATTCGTCAAGGGACATGCGGGTGGGTCTAATGCAATCTTGGATAATGACGGGTTGAATTTGACTAGGACCTTTTGATTTGTTGATTATTTGTAAAGGTCACTTGGGTTCTTGGGGAAAAAACCACATCAGGAGTTTCAAATATACAGGAAACTTGCTAGTGTTGCATACTTTTTGGAGTGTGGTAACTACAATGGTTTCCATCTATGTTATCACGCGATGATAGTTGGATCCTGATCCCACTGATGAGTAGGATTACTCTTGGGAGCTATTTTTCACTTCATAATTAGCTAACCTATTAGGTGTCTAGAAAAGTGTTAATGGGGCTACGCCTCTGCGGAAACTAGGTTTATTTTAATTAGGTTCGTGCGAGAGCACGGGGAACCTCCCTCGGAGTACCAACACTTACCTGGCTGAACGGTTAGCAAACTTGTAATGTGCGAACTTTTAAGGTTTGAAAGAAAATTCGAAGAAACAGTGGGAGCCATCCTGATTAAATAAACTAATAACCAATATAATATTGCAAGAGCGCACGCTAAGTGTTTCTTTTCTCTCTCTCTCCAGGTAGCAACCATGTCACGCCCTCATCAAGATAATAAAATGTTTGACTTGACCGAACCAGCTTATTACACTGGGCTGGGGAAAGTCGGTTCGGCTCTAACTTATTGCAGGGTCACCTAAGACGGCAGCAAGGTTTTGGGAGGCATTGTCCATGCCAAATTCAAAAATTTGCCGTTTTAGCTAACCCTAACTAAGAATCGTTAACTAGAAATCAACGGAATATAAAATGCAAACACTTTGCAAGTCTAGTGAGCAAGTAATACAACCATTGTAGACCGTTCCTTCACTTCAATAGCTCCATATAGTAGTTCCTTTTGCTGCGATCGTGAACTCTGGACTCTAGAGAGGATCCCATGAAGAAACGAACATACTTGCTTTGAAGACTTCGAGACCGAAGATGATCTACGTTGAGAAGACACTAACCCAAGCTATCTCTTCACTAATTGTGAAATTAGTGAAACAAACACCCTATACTAAATGGAAAGTAGTAGAGGATGATGAAGTAGGAAGTTTGCTCACATTAGAAATGATTTTCTCACTCATTTTCTTATACCTCCATTGAAGCTAGAAAGCTTTTTTTGAGGAAGAAGAAAGAACTCATCATATGAGTTAATCCGAATGAATTATTGCAACCATGGGTGAGTTAATCCCTCATGCCTAACTCATGTAGAGAATTAACCAAGGGCTAAGGTTAAGGGTTGGGTTAACAAATATCTTAAGCAATGACAAAAGAGTTGAAAAAGTAAATGAGTCCATAAGCTTCTACAAGCTTATCCTTGACTAATTCAAATGTTTTGTGAATTACTTAAAGATAAATAAAACCCAAACTCAAGCCCTAGTATGGTATAAGTCTCATACACCCATCTAGCATGTATTATCAAGCATGACACAATTCATGTACACAAATATACATATCTCATATATGTGCACATTACGTGAGAAAAGAAATCATAAGTGAGCTAATACTAGTTAATGTAATTTAATATATCTAATATATAATTATACATTAGATTATCAAATCAACTCTTGATTTAATAATCCGGCTATATCACATATAACCGACTAATATTATGTGTAACAACTTATCGAATCAACACTTGATCCGATAACCCGGCTATATCGCATATAACCGACCAATGTTACAAATCGCGAGAATAGAATACGGTATCTCATATATTATTAATCTCGATCCCGCACAAATCACATATGTACTCCTACTCCGTTTCGCTTGAGCCAGGAAACCTCTGTGTAGAACTCTAAAGACTCGTCAATACGCCGGCAGTAGGTGATGATCATATCAAACACCCACAAGCCGAAAGCGGTCTGCTAAACGTAACGGCCACCCGGGTATTGAGCGATCAGAAGATCAAAAAGCAAGCCTTCTCATACTCCTGCGAATCCAGTCAGTTACTCTACTGTACAGTCCGGTCTCTTCGTCTGATATGTCGCATATCTCGTCTAAGGGTGGTAAACGTCAGACCCCAGTAACTCGATAAGTCGTGCCGATATGAGGCTCATAACGGGTCGAGAAACTACTGATAACACTTACCAGTATATCTCTAAAGCAGCCTTGGCCAGGGACTTCCTGTTATAGCCAATCGAGCACAGCGCAACATCGACTCCCAATACCGGGAGAGACGAAACCCCTCCTGTCGCTCATTGCCTCCATGTGATTCGGGACTGTACCCAAAAGCCACCGCTTTGCACGTTCTCTTGAATGTGGTAAGGTGGAAATCAAAGCACAGTGGGAATCACACAAGACTCTATGACGATCTCGGGTCTACAGAATAACTTGTACCAGTGTCACCAGAGAACTGCCATCTGACGTGAGGTATAATACCATCTGGGAGTTCTCGGTGAGTCGGTCCAGTGTACCCAGTCTCCACTGAGCAGCCGTATACTGTCTCTGATGTCAAACACCAATGGATATGGGATCATCCATCGCCCATCTACATGGGTCGAGAAG
The DNA here is from genome assembly GCA_030015575.1 of Agapanthus africanus. NCBI lineage: Eukaryota > Viridiplantae > Streptophyta > Magnoliopsida > Asparagales > Amaryllidaceae > Agapanthus > Agapanthus africanus. The sequence continues at coordinate 380,468,167 of JASDDO010000022.1, read as the reverse complement.
CTATATGCTAGTCTACCCTGGTATATCGATGCCCTGCCTCGATACACCCACGACTTGGAACATTTGAAGGATGCACTTAGCGACTACACTGTCCCCACTAGTATGATCTACATCATAGTCCTGGTAGTCAAGTACTCATCCTAAGGGCTTTATTAACATGTAACATAGAGACAATCAGAGTACATGTTAAGATAAAGAGCAACCAGATAGCATACTATCATGTCGAGCAAGAAAGTCCTCCATATATATGTCCAAGCATCCACTACAATAAACATTGTATGTACAGTAATAGCCTCTAGGGCATACATATTACTAACACTTATGACAACTATCATAAGTATGGGCAAGAGAAAGAGGACTATAAGGAATTCCAGATGACCCTATTGAATGAGAATCATTCTAATGCATCTTATTCAGGTGTATTTGTTATTGAAAACTGTTTTTCGGTCAACCCTACCTCCTGGGTACTAGATACCAGATCAGGATCTCATATACGTAATTTATTACAAGGACTGAGAAAAAGTAGAATGGTTGGACCGGGTGATATGTCCCTCAGAGTAGGGAACGGAGCACAAGTTGATACTGCTGCCGTCGGTGAGTATCACCTAGTATTGCCAAGCGGCAATACTATGATTTTCAAGAACTGCTGCAATGTACCTTCCATTGCAACATCTTATCGTGTCACGACCCGAATTTAGTTCGTGACCGGCACTTAAATCACGCAACGTCTACAGACGCAACGTAAATTAAGTAAGCCGAAACCCAGAAATCTAAACCTTTTTGAAAAAAAAGGAAGAGGAGAAGTTTTTGAATAAAGGTATAATGAATCATGTTTTGTCTTTTGAAATTTCGGGCAGCACTTCCCTCGTATATTTTGATCCAAAACCATATATCCATGATAATATAAAAGGCATCTCCAAGCGGGAGTTAGCTCTTCGCCAAACGGCGGATCACAACCACGCAAGAAATAATATATGTATACGACGCCCAATGGCGAAGATCAACACAAGGAATAAAGTAAAGCAAGACATCAAACCCACCAAGCGAACATAAAACCCATTGCTCAAGTCTCGCAACTACAAGTCTTGATAAGTCTTACTACTTACACAAATACTAGTTTCTGATTTGATGGAGTTAACTAGATACAATAGGAATAATAATACAAGAGTGGCACGATCCAACATGTACCACCTACCCAAAGCAAATCACCTGAAAGCAGCTGTGTGCCAGCGACACCGTTAATGATCCAAGCGGTCAACCTGCTAGAACTGTGGCACAACGGGGGTGAGTTGCCAACTCGTGAGTAGAAAACATCATCAGGTAGAAATCGAAATAAACAACGATTCCTAGGTCAACTATATCATAAAGGTAATACTATGATATCTAGGGTGATCGTATTTGCATATGTGCCAACACATAATCAAAGCCTATCAGCAAGTGGATATCATCCAACCATATAATCAATGCCTATCAGCAAGTGGATATCATCCAACCATATAATCAATGCCTGTATACATGTGGATCACATCTACGTGTCAACCAATGACACAACAACATCATGCATGTAAATATCATGAAAGCATATGCAGGTAAATATGAGGATATAAATCAACGTGTGTCCCTCGCGACATGTCAAAATCATGGAACTTGAGTGTCCAACATCGACACTCGAAACATCATGAAACCCGTGTCCAATATCGACACGTAAATCCTCATATATCTCAGGCACCGCATCCTCAGATTGGCCCTCAAATCTGTAAGTGTCATGGAACCTGAGTGTCCAACATCGACACTCAATACATCATGAAAGCCGTGGCTCCGTCTGCGGAATCGGCCCGTGGGCCCCGGCAGTACAAATCGTCCTATCTCATCTCATAACTCCAGCCGGTATCCTTCAGATATCCGCCGAGTCCAAATACTATCACCGGTAGGTAGTGGTCCCTCTGCCAGGCTCATCGTCTACACCACGAAATCACCACTCGCCCCGAGGTACCATACCGTGTCCACCATGTACCCGCATACGGTGCCTCCTGCTCCTTGAATCGGGTATCACATGCCAATCTCGGAACCGAGAAATCACATGGTGGACGGACTGAAATATCATATCAAGAGAAACCGGTTTTTTTAAAAACAATACATACTTTCCTTTGAAACATAACCACGGTTCTCAAATCCAGAATCTCATGAAAACAACATATCTCAATGCGTAAAATCATAACATGATGTATGCGGCATATAACAGAATGTAAGCATATCCGTATATCATGCAACATGAAACAGTGATGTGACAATATCTGTATATCAGGCAACATATCCAAATGATGTGAACATAGAAAGTATATCATGCAACGTATCCAAATGATGTGAACATAGCAAGTATATCATGCAACATATCCAAATGATCTGAACATAGCAAGTATATCATGCAAGGAGTCATATCATGATGCAGCAATTTTATTGTGTAGTGACATAGTAATTATCGATGATGAAGGTGTGTGAGCCGGCCAATCTGTGTAAGTGTAACATACGCATCATCGATAATGGTGTAGGTATACTAGCTCATGTATATGTAATGTAATGAGAATGACGTGAACGTAGTATAAAGTACATCGTCAGCTAAATGCTACAAGGTATACGTGTCTACAATATATCCGAGTTGGTGAATCTCTCAATCGACATCCAGCCTCACAACATCACGTACGGTATAATCTATTGTATGACATATCACTCAAGGTTCACAACATTATATATGTCTATATACCTATATTCCAGGTCACATCTGTATCAATCTCATATCGTGGACCAATAAAGGTATCAACTATCTTATATCGACTCGCATCCATATAACGACATATCACACCAAGTCATCATATCACATCGTATACTCGTTCTCTTTCAATTCGTACCTATCATGATTCACTTCTCATTTTATACTCTCAAATGTCACTATGTTCATTAGTGTCAACTTTTATCATATTATCGTTATTAAATCCTATAATTATGTCCGTCGCATATCATTTATCAGGATATAATAATCAACGATCTTCCATATCAATGTTTGCGGGGGTGCTATACGCCATCCACCCGACTTCCCTCATAGATATAAATCTACTCACCAGCTAAACTCCTTGCTTAGCTGAAGTCGATGTGCTTCGTCGTCTCGGAATCCACGCGAAGGTACCTACAATATCAACACATATCGCAATACCATTAAAATCAATGTCCGAAAACCGATACGGCACACGGTGCGCTCATAGGTTAGAACCTATACCCTACGCATGCAAAACCAACCAAACAACCCTCGTCGTTGACGTACAAACATCCAACGACCCAATACAATATCAAATACTAAAACCAAGAATTCCAAAATACGGAAAACATAACCAAAAAACACCCACAATAGCTCCCAGATTTTGGTTCAGGTCAACAGGAACTAAACAAACAAGTATAGGGTGCTGTATATAAAGTATATGAGCTACTAGACCAATTCCAGCACCAACCACCACCAAGGAGCCGACCACATACACCAAAAATCCGGCGAGCTCGGCCCGTTCTACTCAGTTTGGGTCTGTCTTCTCAGGGTGGCCTCATAGTGTCTTAAATAGGTCTATGGAGTTGTTTGTTTTTCTCATAAACTTCCCAGGTCATCCCAGATTCCCTGTAGGCCTTAAGGTTTCACAAAACCGACACGGAACAATTTTAACTTCGTGTATCGGGTTCTAAACTCAATTCCAGGCCAATAGAACACTCTCTAAGGTCTTGTAAACCCTCCCTACACCTCAATTGACCATTTGACAGCAACGCATAATTTTCTATAATCGAAAACCTTATTAACTCAATTTCTAACTAAAAATATGATATTTAGCACCAAAACCTAAACTAAAGTGTATGGATTACCTTATTTGCAACCAAGGAACTTTCTTGAGTTGCCCAAGTCTTCAAAATCCAAACTTGGAAGGTTCTAAGGGTTTAGAATGGATGTGTGCATGTTTTTAGTGAAGAGGGCATAGGGTTTTGAGAAATATTTGGAGATGAGGCATGGGGGTAGTGAGGGAGTGATGGAGATGATGAAGATGAAGGAAATAATGGAGAGTGAAGGGAATGAGGAAGCCAAGGCTCTCACTCTCTCTCTCTCTCTCTCAGCCTCACTCTCTAATCATAATATCTCCCTTACACTCACTCTCTCCCAAAATATCTAATTTGTCCAAAGCATCGTTCCATATTCCATTCACACTCTCTTTGCAGTTCTTTTTTTCTCTTCTCTTTGTTTTCCTTCTCACAACTTCACAAAATTCAACACTTAACCCAAACACAACACATCCACACATGCACATAACATGGTGCAAAAATGATGAAAAAGTAAAAACATGGATTTTATCCAAAATCCGATAAATATCATTAAAATAAATAAATCATTTTATTCTTCGATAAATTTCCAAATATTGTTATACACTTATACCACTTTACGAAAATCCCAATTTCGCAAATCAGGTAGTTTGCGCGAAATATATTATTTTAATATTAAATTTCCAAAAATAATATTTTATATTTCTGAA